>CM012449.1:28002657-29500157 GCA_003999625.1 Oryzias javanicus | reverse complement strand
TGGATTATACTGTTCATTCTTCACTATGAACAACCCAAAGCAGTATTTTGATCCATTAACGCATTTCTGAGTAATTCTCTGAAAACCTGTGCTGTCTGCAGCGGCCCCTCCCATACCCACTAAAATGAGCGGGTTATCACGTGGTGATGTCAAAGATTGAGGACAGCCCCTTTAAGGAAGAGTCTGCAGTGCCAGCTCCGCCCATAAACACCCACCCACTTTCTCCGCCGAGTTTATCAGCCTAAATCAAAGTGGATTGTCCAGGAGACCAAACCCCAGAGCTGGCGCCGTTCCTACAATCAAACCTGATGAAGAGGCCAGACCCGTAAGTAAATCAGGAAACATCCTGCAGACGTCTTTGGGGTTGCTGTGGTACCTCGTACACTTCAAAATCCAGATCAGACAGTGGGACAGGAGTGTAAAACTCCAAAATATCCATATCATCTTCAAAAAAGTTTGGAGAATGTTTCTTTTTTTTTTTTTTTTTTTTTTTTTTTTGCATGTGTGGACACACCCAAGCACGCTAAGGAACACCGGCTCTAAGATGACGTCATGAAATGAGCTCTTTCGCTCATTTTGCTCCGGAAAAAGAGCGAAAGGTGGAGCTTCAGAGATCGAGTTCACAAAAATAACTTAGGCTTAAAAGATTATTTGTTTTTTAGTATTCCAAATGTAATATATTACCATATTAATGCATTTAGTTATCTCTATTGGGCTTAAAATCATAATGGCATGGGCCCTTTAAAGCTATGTTAACACCGCACTCAGCAACACGCATTCAATGAAAGTCTCATTTCAAGGTTCCGCTTTCAAAACTCTTGGGTTCACGCGTACCTTCCCACATTTTTACAACCCTTTTCAGCTCTACGTACAAAATGTCCAGCCATCGGACGCATGCATTAAAAGTTAAACCAGGTCAAACTTTGACCAATCAGGAACTTGTAATTGGCTGTGACATTTGAATGGCATCATTTCTATAATTCACAGAAGTGACAAACATTTCATCATGAAAAAGAAATTAATAATTGTGCTTGGATGGAACAATATGACACCATATATCGGAATGCGACTTTGATAGAAAAAGTCTGAATTTATGAGATTTGCCCCGCTTCAACATTTCATACCACTTCTTCTGTGGTGGTGGACATGCGCTAGTACAGAGCGACTGTCCTGTGTGAACACCATGAACCAGCGTTCAACACGTTGTTGAACATCTTTGAGTCACTTTGTGTGTTTAAACCAAACTGCCATTGAATTACATCTTGGGGAGAGGGTTGCATACCTACTGCATATGTTCGCCAATGTTTTCATTGAAGGGTCAATGCTAATTAAATGTATCTAACATATTTTATTTCCTTATATAGGGCTTATAAGTCAATTAAAATTAGTTTATTGTCATTGTTAGCCATTTTTCTTTAACTCTAAGCTTTTTTGTTGTTGTATTGCCATATAGTAAATCCTATGTCAATAGGATTTGTGTGGGGAAGATGAATTTATACTATATAGTATTAATTCTGAGCAAACCTTGGCGGTTGAACTCGTCAACTTCATGGTGAACCATTTCCTTGACCCGGCTGCCGTACGCCATCCTGGATTCGTGGTCGAAGGCTTTCAGGGTTTCGCTGGAGCTGTAGGATTTGGAGTTGGTTTTGCTGTCTTCGCTGTCCGCCGAGGAGCTGGTGTACCGGCGCTCCGTGTCCTGCCGGGCCGTGAGAGAGCGGTAGGGTCTGCGTTCCTTCACTTCCATGGCTGCGCCTCTCAAGATTAAATGAAGCTTCGGAATCCCGTTCAGTCCCGTTCATTCTGCGGAAGACAAAGCAGAGAAAAAAAACCATCAGAGAAGAGAAATTATTATCTTTCAAAACAAATGAAGTTTCCCTCTTGACAAACAAAAATGATCCCACCTGGGTTTCACTAAGCACTTAAGGAAGAACTTCCAGTGGAAAATACTGCTGTGATTAATATGTTTCAGCTGGAAACAAGTTATTCTATCCGAAACTGATGTAGAGAGCAGCTTTTCAGTCCTTTAATAAGCGTGTCAGAGGCCACATGTGGTTTTGGAGAAGATAATTTTAAGAAAATAAAACACTGGCACACAGAAAATCCAAAGAGCGCTTCAAGAATTGCGACTAAATTGAAGTGAAACTTGAAAAAGTTACAAACCAGTTTGACTAATACAAAAATGACTTTAATATACCGGAGAGCATCAAGATGGAATATCTGGAAAATTAGAAAATTGCTGATTTATCCAGTTTGACAGACAATGCCTATAACTGAAGGGGACTGTTTTATGACTTTTATGGTTGTGTTGGTTTTTAACCGCTTTGTGCACTTAAGGAGTCGCATGACAGCTGATTAGGAAGACATATAAAGAAGTGCTGCTTACACACTTTAAAGGTTCAATTTACATGGAAGTCAAAGCTTAAAATATTCACTCTTTTGCTTTGAAAACTGTACTCAACCTCCCAGAATTCATCACTTCCTCACTAAATCACATTTACCAACAAGAAATTAATACTTTCATTAAAAAAATCTATTACAAAGACAATAAAAACAAATAAAATTACTCATATTAGAAACTGGTTTGATACAATTCAGAATATTTTGAGTATAGAAAAACTGACTTAAACATTTAATCTAAAAAGCTATCACTTTGATTCCTCCCTAAAGGTGCATTTACACCAATCATGATTCATACAACAAATTTGTGTGGCCCGCCCCTCTTTCTTCCCGCCACAAATTTGCTGGTCGTAGCCTGTCCAAAAATGTGTTAAAATGTGTCCCTGAGCTTGACACAGCAGCCACGTGTGGGAGGAGCTACCAGCTAATGCATCTAGCATGATTGCTATAGGGCTCGGTGTCTGAAAATCTCACTTAAACTGTGTGAAGATGCTGAGAAAAAAGGTTTATTTATTGTGAAGAGTTGTACAAAAACATCTGTAATCATATTTTCATATTTGGATTTATATGATTATTATTAAAATATTTTCCTGGTACAGGGAGCTGTGTCTGTATGACAGTCGCTTCCATTGTTTCTGTGTCTCTGTGGCTGAGCTTGAAGGTTCATTGTGTCGTATTAACCTGACAGAAGGGGGTTTAATACCACTAATGTCTACATAAGGCACCCCACTCCACCGCGGAAGCGAAAGCCAATGAAAACATTCATGTCCAAAGCTGAGTTCCTGATTGGCAGATGTGACGCGGTGACCGTCAAACTTCAGATATTTAAATTTTGGCAGCGCCGCCCGATTCCTGCCTCGCAGCTCACATTCAGCTGCTGGCAGACCTTCACGCCGCAATTGTTGCTCAAATCACGTCGCGGGATTTCAGATTGCCTCATGTCGCATCCGTTCCATTGACTTAACATTAAAACTGTCCACTGTGCGAATCGCAGTCAGAGTGAATGCATCTTAATACTCCAATTGTATAGAGGCTTAGCAATGTCATTCCCAAGTTGTCACATATTGACACATGGTTAAGGACCCCATCCGTTTTGGGAGTCCTCAACTTGCCATTTTTTGACGTGCTGGCTGTTTGAACTTTGAAACTGTTGGGCATTGTAAAAAAAAAAAAAAAAAAAAAAAAAATCGAATTTGTGACGATTCATTTACATGTTACTTGAAAAAATGAAGTCAGAAAAATAAGAAATGACATTTTTGTTCTTTTTTTTTTTCATATTGTGATATACAAATTTTTCCATATCGCCCAGCACTAGTCAAGAGTGAAATAAAGTTGTTTCTCTTTCTTCCATTTATCAGAATTCTGTGATTGTTTTAGAAGATGACAATTTTCACCTTGACAAAGCTTTTTGTTGGAGAAACCACTAAAAAAAGACAAAATAGAAGAAAAAAATGAAGAATGATCTTTTCAAGAACAAAAGGAACAAACCGAAAGACTGTGTTTTTGGTGTTTTTAACTTTCTGGGTATTATCTGATGATGGAGCACATATATAGAGAAAATTAAGCTCTAAATTGATTTTTTTTTTTAGTATTTCTTTATGTAACTCATTGTGAATCAGGAGTAGATGAAAACATGCAGTTAGAAAAAGCTTGTAGGACCTACATTGTCTAAGAAAACAACACAGGTTTTCTGATTTAGCCTAAAAACTGCATCAATTATAATAAAAAAGACCACTGAGAAAGCATTCAAAGTAGATCAAAAGATGATTGTAGTGTGACTTTAAACAGATCTAGAAATCTTAACTTCCAACATGATCAGGTTCACATTTTCTATTAGTCTTTAGGGTCAAAGTTGGAAGATTGTATTCAGGAGTTGTGAGGTTTACATTTTTACAGCCACTCACCTCCAAACCCAACAGAAGCCAGAAACTCACTGAACCACCTGCAGAAAAACACCTCATACGCGCGTCCCCAGACGCTGCAAGCACGGCTCAGCACACACAGCAAAGTGCAAAAGGGATCGCTGGGATTAGATCAAATAAAATATGGCACAACAAATCTCGCTGCTGTGAATTTATGGCACCAGCCACCCACATATATTCTGCTTTATGTGCCATACAGAAAGGCCGGGTGTCCAGCCCCGTGTAAAAGTGGCAGGTGTCCTTCGATGAATTGTGTTGTTTATATGGCACAAATCATCTGTAGCCTCAAACCGAGCTGCCAGAAAACATCTCGGGCTACTCTGAACCAGCAGAGGTGATTAAAATCTGCATCGTAAAACTACAACTGCCAACAGAACACCGAGGGGAAGATCGATATCGAGGGGGAGGCTTTTAGTATTCAGCTATGCAGCTTTTTTTTTTTGTTGCTTTCAAGGGCAAAATATTAAGGTGGATATAGGAGAAAGAATAGATTTTGCTGTTTCAGTGAAACGCGGGCTAAATCAATGGATAATTGTATTGTAGTTAACTGATGATGCCTCGCAAGCAGCTCATTTGAGGTGACCGCGTCTTTTAAGATATTGAGCTGGATTAACAAATGTCAATGTGCAAGTAAACTGTATTAAAGGCTTGCTGGCTGTTTGCTTTGAAGCTCTACATTATTACAGAGACCACAGAGCATAAGGGCCACCATGAAGACGAAAAAATACATACTTTTACAGGAAAAGAGTCATGAAATGTTGAGAAAAGGACACAATTACATGAGCTTAAAGTCGTAACATTATGAGGAAAAAAGTCAAATATTCACCACAATAAAGTAGTCAAATGACAAGAAAAAAAGAGAATAAAGTTGTAAAATTATGAAGAAAAATTGTTCCACTTTTATGAGTAAAAGTTGTTAAATTATGAGAAATAATGTTGTATTTTTAACAAAATAAAGCCATGACATTATGAGGAAAATATTCATAATTTTACAAATATTAATTTTTTACAAATTTGAGAAAAAATATCTTAATTTTATGAGAATTAAGTTCTAAAATTATGAGAAAAAAGTTGTAATTTTACAATATTCATAAAGAGAAAAAAGTAAAATATTTACAAGATTAAAGTCACAAACTTATGGAAAAATGATATTATTTGAGAAAAAAAGTCATTATGAGAAAAAAAGTTAAAAATTTATGGAAAAAAATGTTTAAAATTTGTAAGCAAAATGTTTTACAAGAATAAAGGACTAACATATGAGAAAAAAAACTTTACAAGAATAAATGCCTTGAAATATATAGGGAAAACAGTTGTATCAATGAGAATGAGGTCCAAAATTTATGAGAAAAAAATTGTGATTTTACAATTGTTATAATGGGGAAAAAGTTAAATATTTACAAAAATAAATTTGAAAAGTCATTTAAAAAAAGTCATAATAAAAGTAAAACACAAGAATAAAGTTGTAGAATTTGCAAAAATAAGTGTAGAAATGTATACATTATAAATAAAGTCAGCACATATTTGGAGGATACCAAAACCAACAAATTTATTTTCAAAAATTCATAGCTTTTAAGTTTAAAATTGCAACTTTTTTTTTTATTATAATTGCATGTTGTCATTCCTGTTAAATTATGACTTTTGTCTCATAATTTTATGAGATTATTCTCATACATTTTTAAAATTTTTGTCGTATTATATACCTTTACTAGATTAACATCAGGACTTTTTTTCTCAATTCTATGTTTATTTTCATTTTAGGACTTTTTTGTCCCCATAATTTTACACCTTTTTCAAAAAAATTAAGCCTTTTTTTCAAACTCTTATGACTTTCTTTTTTAGAAAATTAACTTTACACTCATAAAATTACATTTTTTTCCACATATTTTTATGATTTTATTCTCATAAAATAAATAAATATTCAGCGAAATTATTACTTTTTTTATTTTATGAGCTTATTTTGGTAAAATTTTAAATAATTCTCATCATTTTGCATAAAAATGCTTCATGTCTATCCTTGTATATAATTTTTGTTTTTCATGATATACTCTGTTGTAAACATCAAATCCATTCGCCTCTCTTTTTTTTTGAATGATGTACATTTGTATATGAAGAGCTATATATATATATATATATATATATATATATATATATATATATATACATATATATATATACATATATATATATATACATATTTCTCTCTTCCTCACGGCTCTGCTTCCTAAACTTGTTAGGAAGCAGCAAAAATGAAAAAGAGATCAAAATTAATCCATGCAAATCTGGTCTTTTTTTTTTTTTTCACAACAATATGCTGTGTTGTGAAGACAAGGATTTTTCCACTAGATAAGCTCTTATGAATACTGTATTAGATTTGCCCCAAACGGACTAGTAAACAAAACTGCTGGGTGAACTAAATTTGCCCCCGCTCTGAGGAAGAAGAAAAAAAAAGTTTCATTGGAGTCATCGTTGTTGAGTTTGGGGGTCTTTCTTTGTACGTATTGACAGCTGAAAAGATCCTGGTGATTAATGACTGGGGGCCACATGGGTTGGGGAGGGGGGAGGAGGAGGAGGAGGATGGAGGGGGTGCATACTCTCCATCCATAAGAGCCCTTCAGCTGCTCCTGAGTTTTTAAAAATGCAGCTTGTATGAGATGTTAAGTTACTTTCAGCTCCAGATCCCTAAGAGATAAATCAGAAAGCGCAGACAGATAACAGGCGGCTTTGCGAAGTTTCTGTCAAACGTGGCGTTCTGGTTCCCAGCGAGGTCTGCTCTAACGACTCATTATTAATCAGCTCACAGACAATGAGATTGGCTGGCATGGGAAACTGAGTAAAGTTTTTTTAAGTATGCAACAAGCCGTATACAATGCTTAAAGTCAGCGGATGCTAATGTCTCCCATTTTGGGGCTCCGGCCAGAAATTTCACAATAAAATACAAAGAAAAGTGAGAGCTTGAAATTTTGAAGACCGCACAAAAAGGTCTGATCAAGTCATTGAGTCCAACTCTGAGTCATGAGAAAAAGTTCAAAAATATAAAAGAGGAACACAACTATTGTTTGTTTTTTTTGTACTCTGTTAATTAAATAACATTTTTACTGAGAAAAACTGGATTTTCATCTCTAAATGCTCTTCTTAGTCAGGAAAGGGTTAATAAAAGTTCACCAAAGACGTCGCTAGAAAAGTTTTTTAGCCGAGGAAAATCTCTGCCATGGATTGAGATCTCTAAAGCAAAGATAAAAATCCTGCTTTTATTTCAAAGACAAAAGTCCTCCTGAAGCTACTGGAGCCCGAGCCGCGCCAAAGAGGGAAAACTCACCGCATATCTTTGCAATGATCCCAAATCAATGGAGGTCTCTCTGGAAAGACAAAAGAGATGATGGATGGTCTGTTTCCCTTTTAAAGCAATTGCAGTCCTCCACCTTTTCCCAGTTTTATTATCTATAGCGGGATGGAGGCAGGTTCATCTGTTGGTGTAGAGCAAATGTAAAGCAGCTGTGAGCGCTGCCATCACGCGCTTTTACAGGGAAAGTGCTGAACAATGAAAGGGATGCAGAAAGCCACAGATGAAATGTGAAGTTGAAGAGGATCTTCTGATGCAGATCCAGAAAATCTTTGGTTAAATTAAACTTAAAGTACCGACGGCGCACTTTTAACAAAAGCGGAGAATCACAGGTTATGTAACCCACAGGTACAGGTAAAGCTTTAGGATTTAGAACCTGGATTACAGACGGAGAACCTTCAGACCCAGAGATTTGACAGGTTACACTAGGAGGAAAAAAAAGTACTGTCATTCAATTTGATTCACGTTCACACTGCACCCTTGAGGGTGGACTAAACGCTTAGTCACATTCTGGAGGGCTTTGGGTGAGGCAGAAAAGATGGCGGCTGAAAATCAGCACACAAACCTCGTTTTTGGTCGAAAAAAACTAAAATAACGGGCGAACCTATAAGTTAAGTTTTTATGTGTGCGTATTAAACTTTGACCTTTTACCACTTGAAGTATCTCTGTCAAAACCTCCAAATCTTTTTTTTTACTTAAATAGACTCTTATATTTGTTATTTCCCCAGCAAACACCGGTGTTCCATTAGATGTTGTTTCCTCCAACAACCACTAGAGGGCACTGCTTCTGAGTATAAGTATTTGCTACTGACAGCGGCAGAAGAAGTGTCGTCCGAAAGAAACATGAGAGAATTTGATTGTTTTCCTCTTACACTTTGATATTTTTCTTAAACACATAAAAAAATGAATATTCTTGTTTTTATTTATGTATTTATTTATTTTTTAGTAATACTGGGATTGGCAGATTTGTTCTAAAATGTCAGACTTTTCTCCCAAAAGTGCGACTTATACTCCGGTGTGATTTATAATCCAGAAAATACGGTAAATGCATGTTTTGAGCTTCTGCTTTCAAAACTCTTGGGTCCACTCGTCACCAAGCAAGTTTTTACAACCAGTTTTGGACTTTGAGTACAAAATGTCCTTGAACGCATCTTAAAAATGAAACCAGGTTGAACTTTGACCATTCAGGGACTTGGATTTGCTAGAGATGTATAGATAGTGTCCATTTGTTTTTTCATTGGATATGACACCAATTCTTTCATATATCAGAATAAAGCCAGAAGGTGACAGAAAAAGCCTGAAACAAGATTCACAAGATTTGGTTTGACATTTTACACCAAGCCTCTTCCAACTCAGCATGTGCTAGTATCGAGTAGCCACAGTCCAGAGATGCTGAACAACAACGCATTCTTGAACATGAATCACATGCCCAATGTGAACGTAGCATTAAATGAAGCACAGGTGTGCTTATACCTTTGTTACCTGCAGTCACCATGACCACTTCAAGGGAGTATTGTGAAGTATTTGCTTTTTCACTATGGCTTACTGAGAGGTCTACAACCTTGATATTTCATGGATGCCCAGTACAGACTTGCCCTTCTTTTTCAGCAAATGCCATTTCAGCTGTGTGTTTGGGGAAAGTAGAACTATTTCTATCGATATGTACAGAGCAAGGCTACCACAATTAGTCGACGACGTATCAATTATTAAACTGGAACTTATTTAATGGTCGATTAGTTGTTATTTTATATTGTATGGATTCAGAGTGTAGTAAAGTTGAAATTTATAATGCTATTATGTTAGCTTTTTAGACTACTTTGGCATTAATTAACGTTTTTCAGGCTAGTTTGGACTTTAGCTAATATTTCGGCTACATGCTAGCTATCTGGCTAATTTTGACTTTTTTTTTTGCTTTCTAGGCTAATTTGGAGTTTAGCTGAGATTCCAGTTGCATGCTAGCTATTTTGGCTAACCTAGGCTTTTTTTTTTTTTTTTTTTGCTTTTTAGGCTGTATTGGAGCGTAGCTAATATTTTAGCTACATACTAGCTATTTCGGCTAATTTAGTCCTTTTTTTAGGCTATATTGGAGTTCAGCTAATATTTTAACTGCATACTAGCTATTCTGGCTAATTTAGGAGTTTTTTTTTTGTTTTTTATGCTAATTTTGAGTTTAGCTTATATTTCAGCAGCATTCTAGCTGTTTCGGCAAACTTTGAGTTTTTTTTTCCTTTTTTAGGCTAATCTGCCATTTAACTAATATTTTAGCTGCCTGTCCGCTATCAATTTCAGCATCCTCAGTAATCAACGCTTGCATCTTCAGTGGCCAAATACAGCTTAGAGCATTCACATTAGCATTATTGCAGGTAATGCTATACATCTACTTTTTAGTTAGTTTGAAGCTAATGATGATAAGAGGTGTCCTTTACATCCAGTTTGTGCATGAACCGATTAGTCGACTAATTGAATAAAGTAATGGGTGATTAAAGTAAAATAATCGTTTGTGACAGCACTAGTACAGAGACCATTATATTCATTGTTTTACTTCTTATCTTTACTAGATAAAACTTTGACATTCATACTATACGTGAACGCAACGCAAACCCACATTTATAGTTTTTTTTTCTTCGTCAAGGAATTGAAGAAGGAAGGTCAACTGCAGCACGACGGAGTACGGTGCGTAAAGGAGAGGGATCCAAGTGGAACGGTGAGGTCACAGAGAGCTGAGGTGAAGAAGGTGGAGGACATTAACTACTCAGGACTAGAGCAGCAGGGAGTGTGGGACAGAGGTGAAGTTGCATTGCCAGGTTTGATGTGTGACGAGTGTCAGCAGCAACGACAGGAACGATGTAGAAAACTGCTGCCACATGGGGTAGAGACAAAGAAAAAAAAAAACAAGAGCTGAAGATGTGGAGGTTTTCTATGATTTAAATTCAGGTACATAGTTTCTTCTAGGGTATAAAGATAGAAGATGTCTTACATGAGGATGTAGAAGACTAGTGAGCTCTGAAGCAATAGCCAAAAGTAGAAAAGCAAAGACGTTCTAGGTTGTACTTTAGAGGTTTATCCAAACCAGAAAAGGTTTTAAGACATCAATAATTGTTCAAATAGACAGTAGACATGTATAAAGGCACATTCTATTTTAGCTTCATGAAAAAGTACAGTTTTTTAAACAACAGTGTTTCCAATATTTCAGAGCACCTTAGAAATGGATTAATTCTGGTTCTATGTACCAATGTTGATGCAATTTTTAAAAAATAGACCATTGTGGCAACCTCTAGAGCACAAAATACAGTAAAACGGAACCGTCAAGCTACAGTTATCCAACATTTCAATGAACTTCTCACAATTATATCACTTCAATCCAATCCAACACAATCGGTGTGAGCTCCAGTGTATACTTTTTGAAAATTCTTCAGAGAAAAAAAGAAGCCTGAATACGCTGAAAGCATTTGGAGTATAAAAGTAAGATGTAAAATGTTTGAAGCCTAACGGACAGAAGATCCTCGTTTTTTTTTTGAATAAGTCATATTCTTTTTTTCTGTCAGGATTAGATTTTTACTGATCAGAGAAAAAAGAAAAGATTCAGAGAAAACGGAGCTGAGGCAATGAAAAACGTCTTCATTTTTTAAAGAGAATTGAGTCATTAACTGTGCGTCCGCTGAAGAAAAGCTCAGACGAAATTTTCAATAGTTGGATTCTTCAAATTAAATCTTCAGCTCATACTTAAAAAATAACAAACTTATGCTTTAATTAAACCCCTCTTTTTCATGTTTGCCTCTCATAAAAACGTAGAATTACATCAATACTTATAGTTTTCTTTCAATGTTACCAGTAGCTCTTTATTGTATGTTAGTATTTTGTTTTTCTCTGGTGGTTTTTATTAAATGGCTGTATTTTCCTGCTTAAGATCAATAAAGCTTTTATTCTTCTTTTAAATTGCTGCAGTAGTTTTGAATTTTCAAGGCTGCGATCACATGTTCAGATGAGCAGAAAACGTGAATACATTTGTCGTTTTGTCATTATTTAACTTACAAGTCGACCTAAGAAGCTACCAAGAGGATTTGAAATGCTGCAGTTCCAAACGCCGCTCAATAGGGGGCGATACTGCCTGACCAAGACGACAAGTCTCGCTAATCCTCGGGATTTTTCGTGTACGAAAAAAATTGAGAAAAAATATTGCAATATTTCATTTGCAGATACTTGTATCAATTTTTAAATGCTGACAAGACAATATTTAATTTAATTTTTGTGAGCGTACTTCAGCGTCTTACTTTCTTTTACTACGTAAACTCCCAACCACTAGTTGGCAGCACAGCACACTTTGAGCAGCTCTGTTGCACCAGAACAACAAGATCTTGCGAGAACCAGTTTGTGTGAAATGTTGGTTCAGTCTGTCTCAAGGTTTTGGTTGTTATATTGTTGTCTTACTTAGTATGATTTATTTTTTTTCTAAGGCATACTCTTTAAAAAAATTATAACATTTGCTGGTACAGTCTTGGGATGTATTACAATATGTATTGTATAGTAAGACATGTATCGCAATATGTATCGTATCGCGATATTTTATTTGCCTATACACACCCCTAATGTTTGCTACTCTGTCTCAACATTTTGTAACTTCTTCAATGATGTCTTCAGTTTTATCTTGTGGGTAGTTTATTTTTCTGTTCATAAAATGATGCTAAATTCTTTTTTTTTTATTTGACACCATAGATCGTTTAATAGGAACTTGTTAACATGTCTACCGCAATGACAATCCGTCAACAGCGATTAGTCCGAGTCGGTCTGAGTCACATTTTTAGAAGAAGTATTGTCAACCAATCATTGTTTCGTCTTGTTCAAAGCTCACACCCCTCCCACTGAAAACGACTCGGAGGAATCTGTCAATCAAACGTTCGAGGCGGGGCCGGCGGGAGCCGCATGCTTTTTCTGAGGCATCTGGTTGGTCAGTTTATAACTTGAATACATAAATAGTTGTATTAGTAGTATTATTAAATAGTCGATACAGAAATAGTTATTGTCCATTGTTATTCAGGTCAATGTTTGACATTCAGCATTAAGGGGTTGGATTTGGGGGTTCAACCACCAAATGGTTCCCGAGCACAGCTGTGTCTGCAGCTCCCCCCTCCCCCCAGGGGATGGATCAAACGTGGAGAACAAATTTCCCACACCTAGGTGTGTGTGACAATTAAAAGGAAATGGTTTTACTCTGAAAGGCTTAACAAAAGGATGTTATAGTTCAGGGGTCTGCAACCTCGAATGCTAAAAGAGCCATATGATCCAGTTTCTTATGAACTGAAAGCCAACGAGAGCTGAAAAGTTTCCACCTCAAAGTTACAAAAATACATTTTATTTATGTTTTCATGTTCATTAAGCCATTCATCTATATAATATAGCTTTAAAATGATCTCTACAACTGAGTTTTTCTTTATTAAATTAACTTATTTTACTTTCAAAAGCAGCTCACACAAGTTCCTTTCAAAATAAAATGCATCTTGTGTTTGGCAAAATCCTCCAGCTGCACTTGAACTAAATACGTAAAAAACATATTTTCTATAAAGGAAAAACTACAACTTTGGTGTGGAATACAAAAAAAAAGACTAAATGCAATAAAATGAAGTAATTCTGATAATCCCCTCTGGTAGCAGATTCAACCTTTTACCATTATTTTGCTCCATTTTGTCAAAAATCTAAACATAAAATTAATCAATTGAAGTAAATGAACCAATACTAAAAGAAACGTTATTTATTCAAATTGTTTGCATTTTTCTTAAAAGCCAAAGAGCCATAATGGAGGGGAAAAAAAGACGCATGTGGCTCAGACTTTTGATATAAGCCCTTTAAAAAAAAAAAAGCTTTGAATTGAGTTTGACTTTTTCAGTTTGTGCTTTAATGGCACCCAGAAACTTAGCCGGAACTTCTGCTCAAGGTAAAAAAGTTTTGTTGACCTTTTTTTTCTTTTTTTGCTAACGACTTTATTCGTTACTGAACAACCAGCAACGACACGTCTGCTAAAGAAGACAAATGTGTTCCTTAGCGCGGCACAAAGCCTACCGGACCTAAAGAACACACCACCTGCAGGGCCAACACTGGAAGCCCCTGTTAGGAACTTACTGAAGCCTTTCCAGAAGTGTTGTGGCCGGTGCGACAGTGTCAGGAGTTAAATATGGGATCTAAATAGGCAGGAGGAATTGGTGGTACAATATAAATGCAAATGGCCCTGCACTATCCATCAAACAATTAGCAGTGTGCTGAGAATTGCTATTCAGTGCTGGTGCTGCATATAAATCTGATCTTCAGTCTCTGCTTTCCATTAGAGCTGCTCTCCACATTTTAAAGACTTTTCCGTGAGGAAGTGGGGAGGAAAACCCAAAGAAAGCACAGAGAACAGACACATGGAGACGAACGTCTGCCAAATCCCTACGAGTGTAATCTAATGTGATTATGGGTTACTTGTCTGTGAAATCGCTTAATTACTGATGAGTGATGACGTTTCCGCGGAAATGGCGGCTGCTTCACCCCTTCTAGATGAAAATATTTCAGCTAAAAAAAAATGCGTTAGCCGAGAAAAGTCCAAGGATGAATCCGAGGTCACAGATCTGGAGGAACGTTGGGAAAAATTTGGGCATATATCAAGAACATTGTCTACAGGCCCCATTGAGCGGTTGCTCCCAGGCACCACTTACTTCTTCTCTGAAAGCTTTTCTCTAGAGAAAGGCCTCCTCCTCCTCCGTCAACAGAAAGGTGCGCTTTGAAAAGGAGAGGAAAAAAAAAAAAAAGAGGGGGAGCTCGGGGTGTAAGAGGAGGTTGCATTGCTTGCCAGACGGTCCTGAATTTTAGCAGCCTCCTTCTGGGATCAAAAGCGAGCCCCACCAGAGCATTAAACAGAATGCATAAAAGCCCCAACATAAACAAAAAGTAGCCTGAGAGCGCCGTTGCAGCACGCCGCCTGCTACTAATCACTCTGAGCAATTCAAGGTTCGGTCCGGACAGCAGGAGCGGCCCGCGGAATAATGCTTTTAGACCAGGAGGGGGAAGAGGGCTGTTTATTCGCGATGCTGACCACGGCAAAACACAGCTGGTAAGAATTAACAGGAAGTTAAGCCGAATTAATAAAAGCAGGTAATAAGCACTCGTGAGGTTCACGTCGTCAAACCGTAATGAGGACGAGAGTTCACGCAGATTCAAAAAGACGACCTCTCTGCCAGGTGCTCCGACGGTGACCCTCCTCTGATTAGTCGGCAACAAACGCTCATTATCACGGCTTTGATTTATAGTTTGACCCGCGGGGAAGCCAAATCTAATACCAGCTCGGCAATAATCAACTTACTGTAAACTTGCAACTGTCGAAGGCGGCTTTATAAATATTTGAGGTCTGCAGCTGGAGCCTGGAGGGAAGTTGCAGATAAATGATGTGGGGAAACAAAAATATTTTAACAGCCTCTTCAGCTCCTTGAGGAGCCTTTCGCTGGAATTACAAAAACACTTTTTTCTCACTGTGGGAAGCACAAGTTCAGCTGTTGACTCATTCAGGATGGAAACCATCCACATGTTTAACCATCTTTTAACCATTCATTTAAAATCGAATCACTTTTTTCTCACCTTAACTTAAATTTGTAGAACATCATTTTTAACTTAACATACCTAGTCAAATCCACTCTAAAAATACACATTTTTAAATAAAAACTACCAAATTATATACATATACCCAAAAATCACAACAATAAAACAACCATACATCTTTTATATTCTTACTACCATATATAAAGGCACACCAAATTCTGAAGAGCACTGCCAATGAAGGGTCTGATTTCAAACTTTTGTCAAATATACAGTATAAGACACATTAGGCGAATCAAGAGCTGAAGATAAGTTTGTCCATCCGTCAGAGACTGTATTAACTGCGTTCACAGTAACTCTTGCCACTTTAGCTCCATTAGAAGCGTTAGCCGAGCTAGCATTGTTTACAACTCACAGAACAAACCTAATACCACTACAACAAACGTTACTGGGAATTACGCTAACGCAATTAATAACACATGGAAAAAAAACATTGTCGGACACTGTTGGACGTTAATTACAACTGTTGCAACCTTGTTTTCAACACGTAAAAGTAAAAGCTGTTGAAAACAAATGTTTCTGTAACTATGCTAACTCCCCCCCCCCCCCCCCCCAAAAAAAAAAAAACCCTGTTCAATACCACTACATGTTAGCCGCGTTAGCGTATTCAAGACATCTGTAACTGGCAACCTTGTTTGCAACACATAAAATAACAAGCTAATACCACAACAATAAATGTTACTATAACTATGCTAGCTCCCAACCTTGCTATTAGCTGCTAAAAAAGTGACACTGTCCTACACTGCTATATATTAGCCACGTTAGCATATTCGCAACATCTGTAACACGAAACCTTGTTTGCCATGCGTAGAATAATGCGCTGACACAGCTAAACCAAATGTTACTATAGCTAACTCCCAAACTTGATATTAGCTAGTAATAAAAGCCTATCCAACACTGCTACATGTTAGCCACATTGGCATATTCATTATTATCTTTAACTGCCAAGCTTGTCTGCAGCACATGAAATTACATGCTAAAAAAGGCTAAAACTAATGTTACTGTAACTATGCTAACTTCCAACCTTGCAATTAGCATGTTAAAAAAAACACACACAGTCTGACACAGCTACATGTTAGCCTCATTAGCGTATTCACAACATCTGTAACTTGCAACCATGTAAAATAACACACACAACACTAAAACAAATGTCATTTTAACTATGCTAACTTTCAACCTTGGTATAAGCAAGCAATCAAAAAACTGTCTGAAACTGCTACGTTAGCCACATTGGCGTATTCACAACACTATAACTAGTTACCTTGTTTGTAACACTTAAAATAACATGCTGACAACACTAAAACAAACGTCATTGAAACTATGCTAATTCTCAACCTTTGTATTAGCAATTTAAAAAACTGTCCAACGATGCTACATGTTAGCCACATTACCATATGCATAACATCTGTATCTCACAACTTTACTTGCAACACATAAAATACTCTGACGCCACTTAAACAAATGTCACTGTAACCATGCTAACTCCCAAGACTGGTATTAGCAAGTAAAAAAAAAAAAACCATTGTCCGAAACCACTACATTAGCAGTAGTACTTACAATACCAGTAACTTGCAACCTTGTTTGTAACTCATAAAAAAAACAGACTAATATCGCTAAAACAAACGTTACTGTGACTGCATGAACTCCTAATCCTGTTAGTAACATGAAAAGAAATGTCAGGCATTGCTAAATGTTATTCACAATAACACCAAACCGGTTTGCAGCTAAATTAATCCATATTTAAGGTTTTCTGTTTTTAAGGCTTTATCGACATAAAAAAAAAAATCAAGACTTAAGTACAGCAACGCTAGCTAGCACCTTTCCGTCTGCTTTTTTAGAACCTATTTATAGTTGAATTTGAAATTCTTATCTTAAGTCTTTATTGTTTGAAAGTCATTTTTGCATGTTTATATTATCTTTCGTTTTACTCGTATTTTAAATTGACTTTATGAACTGTGTTTTGTTTATTGTGTTGACATTTAGATCTCAAGTCTGTAATAAAAGTTCAAACTTCATAATAACTTGATTGTAGATTTACATTTTTTCAAAAATTAGATCCAAAGTCTACTAAACTAATGTTTTTAAATTAACTTAATTTTGTAATTTTAGCTTACATTTGGCCTTTAAATGAACTTTCAAGAACACAACTTGATTTATTTAAAACAAAAATGATATGTTCTTTTGCTAAATCAGCTTGGTTGAGGGTTAAAATCCTTCTGACCTTCACTTCTTCTATATCTCTCTTTAGCAACTTGCATTGTAGTTTGGCTTGTTTGTCGCATTGGCCACTCATGTAGTCAAACCATTGATTTGGCCAAAGAAGATGTAAACCGAGATGAAGTCTACTGGGTTTCTTTCCCAACAGCACTTGATTAATTTTTCATCCCCTGATAAATTGGTTGATAATGTAATTTAGATACATTAAGGAGTCGTCTGTGTATAGACAAAATGCACGAGTCTTCCGTGTTATTGGTATTTAGCTTCCAGTTGTAGAATTAAATGTCTGCAGTTCTGGGAATATAATATTTACATAATGGCTCTCAGATGTTATCACACAGTAATGACCCTAATGATCCTGCAGTTACTGGATCCGAGCGTGGGGCGTGACAAATGTTCAGCAGCACAACAGGCTGATCAAGGTGTAATCTCCACCTTTCTTATTGTGATAAAAGATGATATTTAAAGGTCACAAATAAATGTAAAAGGAAAAAAATCTAAGTAAACATCTAAGGATTTCTAAATCTATAGAGAATAAAACAAATACACCTATTTCTCCCCTATTTTTTGTATTCTATACCCTTATTCAAAATAAGTTCTGTAAATGACAAGCATTTCTAATGTTAATTTAAAGATTTTATTATGGGGGTAAAGAACAGTATCAGCTAGTATTTTGAATTTTGGTGCAACCGCATTATGATCCGCCATCATTAAATGACAGTAATGATGTTATTAAGCTGTGTTTGTGCTCAGATCAGCAGCGATGTAAACAAAGCATGGATCACGTTTTTCATGCTGTCTTTAGATACTTAGTGCTGGTTTGAAACAGCTTCCTAAGAGAAGAGGTGTTTAATAGGCTATATATTAGCAAGAGTCTGCCGATACGATATATATATATAACAATATTTCTCCCAATACGTCCCAAGACTGTATCAGAGACAATATATCCCACATTTTTAAGCATTTTATTTTGAAATAACTTTGTCTGAGTACTAATACACATTTAACAACAACAAAATTGCATAAATATATATTTGTTTATTTATCAGAGTATTAAGCATTGCAGCTGTATGTCACCTACAAGTTGTTTTTTTCTAAACAATTTCATAGTGCTTTTCTTTCGGTAAATTACAATATAGTTTTCCAAAAATCAAAAACTTCTTCTGGTTTCCACAACAAAATATTTTTTAGTTTATGATAAAAACAAAGCTTAAGTGTGTTTTAACCAAAATCTTCTGTGTCTGTGTGCTATGTTTTACTATTTAATTTTTAAAAAAAGGTAAAAAATAGAAAATTATACACAGATGGACCAGATTGGGACTTTTTAGCCAAACTGAATATTTTTGGAGATTTATTCAACTCTATATTTGGGGCTTCACAACTTTGGCATTTGATTGAGGATTTGGTGCATATTTTTTGTTCAAGTTTCCATCAATCCATTAATTATGACTCCAAATCTGTTCCATTTAGTGTCATACAAATGCAGAAGACTACACTAATCTGTGATCTATTACAGAACCATCGATACACAACCGCAAACTCACTTCAAAAGAACAGCCCGAATCACCTTTAATGCCGTCAAACATGTTTTTTTTTTTTTTTGACTCTCGGAGGTTGTTGGAGCAACTTGTAAAAACCCACACAAGCACCCGGAGATCACACAAACTCGCAGAAGCAAAGTGACAGTGCTAACCTCCACATCACCCGGCTCTGCCACTCAAACTCCAGAGTCGAAAATGTTGATGTAAAGAGTCAGGTCACCTCTTTGGTGCGGGAAGTAACAACTTCAGTCATCCGGTGGCTTGGCAGGACGTTATTGCTGCAGTCCAGCATGTTCCAAATACACTTTCTGTCTAATTAAGAGGAAAAAGCAACACAAGAGCTTTCATTTTGTTTAAATTTTGTTAAAGTTTCCAAATGAACTAGACTCTGTTTTGAAATATTTATATTCATTTTTTCTCCCTGGAAAGCTTTTTTAATTCTGTATACAGAAAGTGCTGTGGAAAATTGTAATTGTTTCTTTATCATGAAAATGCAAACGTTTAAGAAAAAATATATACTTTACATATTAAACCAAACATTTGTGAAAGAGATTTCACAGACAAAGAACAAAAAAATGATTTTGTTTTATAAAAAATCATTTTTTAATCTACAGACAACTTAATTTCAGACGATTTTAGTATTATTTTTAATAAGCTCTGTTTTTTCTGGTACAAATATTCAAAGCTGAGTGTCAAACATTAGATACCCTCCCAGACTACTTTCTGTTTCTTTCAAGTCAGGAATCAGAGAGCACGTGCAAAAGGTTACAGTCGTTTTGGGCATCTTTTGAAAGAGTTTTTCTTTTTTTAAATTTTCTGCATCTTTCTGTAAGTGTAAAGCTTCAACTTTAGAATTTATTCAAACATATTCAGAATTTTTTTAATGTATTTTTAAAGCTGTAGCATCAATATGTTCTAAAAAAAAAAGACACAAATTGAAAAAAATATATTAAAGTAAAGTTCAAGGCCCAGTTTATAACTATTTCATGATCATTTACACATTAAAATCACTTTTTGATCGATTCTAAAAGCATTGCCAGTGTTCTTTGAATTGCTATCATGCCATTTCTAGACAAAAAAAAAAGTGTTGTTTTCTAAGATCTAGTTTCTGCAGAGCAGCAGGAGTTCATTAGAAATTCACCTTTGTAATGTGGATGGGACCTTGGCAACCCCTTCCCTCCTTCTCGTCACCCATCTGTGTATCCTGCTAGCTTACAGCCTCTCACTAACATTACCGGTGCAAAAAATATATATATATATATAATGTAGTGGGTCTGTAAGTGTTAGATTGGCTAAAAGAATTAGATTTATCGAATTATCTACAATAATGCTAGTGGTGAAAGCTGAATGTGGCCACTGAAGATGCTAGTGCTGATAGCTGAAGAGGCTTAAATTGGTAGCTAAAAACGCTGAAGCTGATAGCTGAAAACGCTGAAGTTGATGAAGTTATTAGCTGAAATTACGTAAGCTAATAGCTCAAAATACTGAAACTCATAGCAAGCTAAAATATTAGTGTGTTATTAGCAAGCTAGCCAAAAAATTAAAATAAACTTCTACATTTGCCAAAACAGCTAGCATGTACCTGAAATATTAGCTGAACTCCAAAAAAGCCTAAAAAACTTGTAAAATGCATAATTTATCCAAATTTGCTAGCATAAAGCTAAAACAGTAGCTACACTCGAAATGAGCCTAATAGACAGAAAAAATCTAAGTTAGCCAAAATAGCTAGCATGTGGTTAAAATATTAGCTCAACTCCAAAATACCCTAAAAAATTGAAAAAAAACCCTAATTTAGCCAAACTAGCAAGCACGCAGTCAAAATATTAGCTTATCTCCAAAATAGCCCAGAAACTGGGGGAAAAAAAAGCCTAATTTAGCCAAAATAGCTACCGTGAGGTTGAAATATTAGCTAAAGTCCAAAATAGCCAAATAGGCAGAGAAATAGCCTAAATTAGTCAGAACAGCTAGCATGTAGCATTAGCTGAAAGTCTACTTGAGCTCTATTGTTTTCAAGAGCCGAAAGATTTTAGTTGAAAAAGAGGATTTTGAAGATTCTGAAAGTCATTTTTCAATTGAGTTGAAAAAGTGGTAGCTGGTTGAATAGTTTAAAAAGTTGAAGAGCTATGAAGTTGAAACTGTAAGGCAACCTTCCCCTAAAAGATCTGTATATTTTTGATAGCTGGATGAGCTGAATAGGGCTGAAAAACTTGTGAAAACATTTGTGCATCCACTATCAATACCCCGCCTACCCTGTGGAAGGTCACAGGGGTCACCAGGTCGCAAGAAACACAATGTAAGTTTATTAAAAAGACATCCTGATCATAGATAGATGTGTTTTCCACTGTTCAGTAGAAAGCAGCACATCTAGACGTAAAAGCATCAATCAATCACATAAACGGCAGTAATCAGGTTTCCTCACTACAGTAATAATATGGAGCTGCACTTTGCAGAATGAATCATCTCCTATTCGGAGCTCCAGAAGATATATGAACATGAGAACTGTGTGATAATTCGACGCACAACAAGCAGCCGACACAACCGCGCCGAAACAATAAAATCAGCGGATGTTCGATATCAACAGTAAAAAATCAGCAAGCGCAGCAGAAGCCAGAAGAAGCAATTCTGCATGGTAATGGTCTTCCCTTTAAGTGCTCAACTGAGTCTGCCTCACAAACCTCTGCTTTGATAACCACACACCTCCCACATGTCCCATCTCAGCACATGCTGGGTGGGGCCAATAGCTCCACCGCCGGATGACATCTCTGTGTGTGACGATACGAAGTTGAGGGTGGGTGTGGCTGCCGCAGTAACAACAACAACAGGGTCATTTTTCTGGGACTGCAGTGAATTTAAACCCTGAGCTCCCTAATGAGAAGCCTTTCACCAACTTCTACAGTTCAGACAGGGCTTTGTTGGGGCATTGGGAGTGGATGCCGGTTGTAGCCATTACTGAGAGTGACGTGAATTGGATGATAGGTCGCTTGGCAGTCCTGTGTCGACCTGCACAATCCCTCTGAGGCACCAGAGGTCTGCACTACCTGATCCCTCTGGCTAAACACTAGACTCTGCTGAGGCTTGCAGAAACCCCCCAGTGCTGTTTACCTCCATGCAGCATACAGAGGAGGAAATAAGCATTTGATCCCTTACTGATTCGGTAGGTTTGCCCACTTAAATGAAAATTGACAGTCTGTCATCCTAATAGTCGGTTCATGTGAACAGTGAGAGATAAAAACTCACCAAGAAAATCAAGATATTGACTTTAAAAAATTTATTTATTTAGGGAAATAAGAATTGGAACTGAAAATGCTCAGTACTTTGTGACAAAACTCTTATTAAGTCAGACATTTCTGTAGTTAATTACTAGGCTTCTGGATATAAGGAGGAAGTTTGCTCATTTTTTCTGTACAGATGACTTCAAAATCATTATAATTTGATGGTTATCGCTTGGCTGTGCCACTATGATCTTGATCTGCTTCTTCAATCATTCCTTAGTCGTTTTTATTGTCTGCTTTGGGTCATTTTCCTATTGGAAGCTCCATTCATGACCCGTTTTAAGGCTTCTGTTGGAGGGAAGGAGGTTCTCCATCGAGATTTGACTGTAAATCCTCCAATCGACACGGTGAAGTAGCCCTGTGTAGAAAGCATAATGCTTCCACCTCCATGCTTGACAGTGAGGATGGCACCAAGACAATGATGCATCGAGTTGATGCCAAAGAGCTCTGTGTTGGTCTCATTGGACCACAGCTCCTTTTCCCAGTCACTCTGTAAGTCAGGGAAGGGCAACTCCAGGCATTCAAGAGCCGCATTCCTGCATATCTTAAAATATATGCTTTAATTGGCTGGACACACCTGAAACAGGTAATCAGTCATGAGTAGGGGTTGGATATCTGGAAATCATACAGAAACACCGGCCCTTGAAACCCAGAGTTAACTATCCATGTTCTAAATTCAATGATAATGTTTCAGGTGGGCCGGCGCATGTGTCTTCTTACGCAGGGATATTTTACCAGTACTGCGACGACCATTTCAGCGTAAACTATTACAAGTAGTTTTCTTGGGGACTGTGGTCCCAGCTGCTTTGAGATCATCAACTAAGTCCTGCTGTGTTTTTTTTAGCCTCTCACGGTTTTCATGTACATGGAAACACAATCAAGTGAGATCTTGTTTGAAGGTCCAGATCTATGAGAGGATTGATGGTCCTGTTGCAATTTGGCCCAATTGCACCAAAAGTTGTCACTTTAACCCATTCCGTAGTCCATTCCAGTCTTGTGCAGGTCTACTATCTTGTCCCTTAAATCTACTGAAAACTCTTTAGTGTTTCCCATGTTGGAGGAGTTTGGAGTCTCACGTATTTTCTACAGGTGAATAGTTCCAATAGGTATCGATTCAGGTAACAAGTCTAACGTGGAGTTAAAATGAAAAGTCAGATGAAAAGTCTATGTAAACGGAAGCATATGGGTGTTTTGGGTTTCCACGTTCAGAACATGTAGCTACAGTTTTAAGTCCGTTTGCAGGCTGTACAAGCAGAACGTCTGGATTGTGAACGCATGTTGAAAGTTGGACCAGTTGAACTTTGACCAATCAGGGACTGATTTTGTGTTCTTTTTCAATGCACCAAAGGGCCAACTGTTTGAAAATTGATCACGAATGAGAAATTTATAGTTGCGGTTTTTGCCTGTTTGAAAATGATATTAAAGTCTTTCATACATCGGAATAGAGCTGGGAAAGATAAAGCTTTAGCAAGATTGGCACCACTTCGACATTTTGCATCAAACTTCTTCTAACTGCAGGTACATGCAATAGAATCTGGTAGATAGACCTGTGTGAACACTATAAGCTAAATTCGTGTCCAAAAACCCTTTGTGTTGTTTAGGGCTGCCGCAAACGATTATTTTAATAGTCGACTAACCACCAATTATCTTTTCTGATTAGTTGACTAATCAGGTCATGTGCATAGTGGACGTAAAACACACATCTTAACCATCATTAGCTTTAAACTAACTAAAAACTGGATATATTCTTACTGGCATGATCTATGATAATGCTGGTGTGAATGCTGTAAGCTGAATTTGGCAGCTGAAAATACTAATGACAGTAGCTGAAGATGCTGAAATTGATAGCTGAAATCGTTGAAGCAGAGAGCCTGCTAAAATATTAGTAAAGTAGGCCAAAAAATAAAACAAGAAAAACAAACGTTAGCCAAAATAGCTAGCATTCAGCTGAGATATTATCTAAACTCAAAATTAGTCTAAAAAACTGAAAAAACCCTAAGTTACCAAAAACAGCTAGCATGTAACTTAAATATTAGCTAAACTCCAAAATAGCCTAAAAAACCAAAAAAGGCTAAATTAGCTAAAACAGCTAGCAAATAGCTGAAAT
Source organism: Oryzias javanicus (assembly GCA_003999625.1). Taxonomy (NCBI): domain Eukaryota; kingdom Metazoa; phylum Chordata; class Actinopteri; order Beloniformes; family Adrianichthyidae; genus Oryzias; species Oryzias javanicus. The sequence goes on along the minus strand of CM012449.1, from coordinate 29,475,738 downwards.
ATTAGTTACATTTCAAAAAAGTCTAAAAAAACAACAAAAAAGTTTACCCTTGTTCTCTCTTATGGGGTCCAGATGACCCCACCCTTACATTGAGCTGTTAGCCCTTCCATGACAGAGGTGGACAAGACTTCATTTCTGTCATTGGACACCAGTAAAGATCGACAATCATTGAAAAAAAAAGTTAAGCACACTCTCCTGTGGGGTCCATATGACTCCACTGTTATGTAAGCAAGCCTCGGAGAGCGGAAGGATTAATTTAGCCAAAACAGCTAGCATGTAGCTGAAATATTAGCTAAACTCCAAAATAGCCTAAAAAATGCCAAAATACTCCAAAAAGCTAGCAGAATGCCATTTAACTTTCAACTTTACTACACTCTTACTCCATATAATATGAAGTAACAACTAATCGACTATTAAATTAGTCGTCAACTATTTTAATAGTCGATTAGTCATCGATTAGTCTACTAATAGTGGCAGTCCTAGTGTTATTGAACCGCATATGCCAGTTGAATATGTAGCATTACAGAGCTGGAACTCTTAATGGTTAAATACTTATGTCCTCCACAGTATATTCTATGCTATGGGGTTTTAAAATGCACAACAACATAAAGTCAACTATATGCACAGACTTCTCTCTATTCCTGCTTCGATTGTTCACCCATGTGAGCAAAAATGACCTTTCATCTATCGGGGCAGGGTGCTGCATCGTCCTATATATAAATGTAATTCTCCACATAAATAAGGATTGATCACCGCCTCCGGGCCGCAATCAAAATCCATGATCCAATCAGAGCTGGGCCCGGGCAGAAAAAGGATACTTCCATAAATAAAAACCATATCAGAGGCAGCAAAGCACCTCTTAACGCCCAGTCCAAATTCAATCCCACTCCTCCTCTCCGCAGGTGTGCTTTAAGCTTCCCAGCTTCAAAGCCCGCTGGCTTGATGTAGCGCTCACTTTGTGGCATGCACACTGTTGTTTTTCCTGCACGAAGGGGGTTTTACATCATACTTGCATCAGCGGATGTGAGCACCGCATGCAAGAGTCACTGCTAAGCAGGTAATGCCCATGGAAGCCTGGCTGGGGTGATCCCAGGGAGACAGAATCTGTCAGAGGCACCTTGCCCAGTGACACCCAGGGTAATAAATTACCCAGAATTAACACATCATCCTGTGCTCTGTACCGCAGCCACACTCCGCTTCATGCCGTGCAGCTTAATGGATCTATTAACCAAATGAAGACAGGGCTAGGGTACTCTCAGGGATGAAATTCACATTCGGTGGATTCCAGGAACATACCGTGGGCCAGAGGGGAATATTTAATTTGGGTTGTTGTGCACCTCAGAAAGCGGGCCTATAGTCCATTATTTAATTGCATTTTCATTTATGCACATGTTTTAACATATCAACTAAAAAGGAAGACTCAGGAGCCAGCCCGGCACTGCCTTTGTTAGCCATTTGGAAGGGCCGCCGGCACATGTGTCCCATTAAAAGCAAAAGTTGATGTATATCACTGACAGCACGGGATATTAAATAGAGGGCTCCAAATGCCAGTTGTGCAGCTTTTATCAACTTGGCACGCTTGGCACACGACCAGCCGTGTGACAGGCTGATAGTGCGGCGCACAGCGGCACGGGGAAACTCACTCATCACGAAAAGGTGGATGCAGAAAGGAGGGGGGCGTTCACCGCATCTCATTTCTCTATGACTTTTCTGGCGTGTTGGGACTTTGGCACAGGTGGTTCAAACAAACCCTGCCCGATGTGGGTGAACACACTAAAAAAATGAAATGGAAAAGAGACTGTGTGACAAATGGCATTTTGGGTCACAACTGCCCCACAGGCTGAAAAGGTTTGGCAATATCGCCGCAGGTTGACCTCTCTGCCACAAGAATAAATGTTATTAAGTCCAGCAGCAGTTCTGGACAGCAAGAGCCATAGTGATTTAGCTATTCTGCCAGAACAAAAATGTTATTCAAAGATTTACACACCCCTAGAATTGTGGGGGTAGTGAACAACATCCCCAAAAATGATGACATCACAGCAAGTGAGATTGTGAAAAAAAAAACGAATGGGGCTAAAAATCACTAATAATCCAAAAATAGTTTAAATCAAGTATTGAAACCAAAACACTCATAAAGGATGATAGTTTTAAAACTATTATGGGATTGCCACAGGACTTATCACAAATACAACTGACACCACAAGATGGGGAGGTATCGACAGAATCGTCAAGATTTTATGCCACCGCCTGATTTTTCTGATAATCGTTGGTCATGAATGTAGACGGCGCCAGTAAGGCGTCTGTCAGGTGTGCACAAGGGCTGTTTTCTATAAACCCTCGGGGGTGCCGGGTGGGTGGAGACATTTACACGTCGTCCAATCAGACCAGCTTCCAGCTGGAGATCCGCCTTGTGACCGCTCTGCTGCCGCCTGATTTTGTAATGGTGTCATCCCACCAATGTACAACCTTGAAATATGTCCAGGTGGTCTCTGACCAATGTCAAATTTTAGAGAAAAATTAACCAGATGCCATTCAATTTTGACTTTTTTCTTAAAACCTCAGCAGCCATCGCCTCCATATTAAAAAGTCTTTTTTGCACATCATGAGAAAGGAAAACCACACACAAGCAGCTAGCTCAAGTTTACAACCACAACCAAAGTTTTGTTGACCTTTTGATCTCATTAAAAGGTCACCATCTTGAATTCAAAAACAAAAAAAAAAAAATTCAGTAACTTCTACAAATCTAAACTCATTACTCCTCAAGCATCATTGGGAAGCTACTTGATTTTGAACAACACTAGCGCGGTTAGCTTGCAAATGTTTTTTCTGAATATTGTGAAAACTAAATACATGAATCCTTGGTTTTAAGCTGATCGAAACAATATGACACACCATACAAAAATATTAGGAGCGTGATCAACAAAAAACATCCGTTGCCAAGGAATTTTAAAAATTTACTATCACAGATTCTTCTAAAAATTTCATAGAGTTGTTTGTCACCTCTGGGAGACCAAAAAATGTAATGGTTGCTATGGAGATAAAAAACCCCAAAAAGCCACATTTGGAAAAAAAAAAAAGTTTTCAGGACCAGTGAAGGTGGGGGAAATAGGGGCAGCAAAGGCGGGGGAGGGTCGCACCTGCGGGCCATCAAACAGCACTCTTTCGTTTTTTTTTATTTTTTTTTTCCTTTTCCATTTGCAAAAAGATAAAAAATACTTCTGGAGTGTGATTGAAATAACTAAACTGACTGAAAGGTTAATTCATGGCATTCATATCACGAGTCAGCAAAAAGTAGCTGCTTCTGCTAACACGCTTTTCAATTAATTCCCATTTAATTTGAGGAAAATCTTCTCCAGCAGAAGAAACATTATTAGCACGATTTTTATCCGTAGTGCAGTGCCGAGACTTGTCATTTTAATTTATGATCCAGCACTTAGACACATGAAAATGAGGTTAGGCTGCATTTTTCACCTGTGGGCTCACTTGATGAATAGAGGGGTAATTATGGAAATGAAAACTGAAACCGTTCCACAAAAGTCTGATGTTGTAGGCCGGTCCTTTTGCTGCAGAGTCAGCCCGTCCTGCCGCCGCCACCCTTGTCACCGCTCTCATGACGTTATTAATGGAGGCGCTGATGGGATGTTTTTAGAGACGCTGCAAAAGGTCGCTGAAGTGCATCGGCGCTGCGCGTGAACTTCAACACAAACCAGCAAGGTGGATAATGTGACACCCCAACATAAAAAAAAAAACAAAACATAATGGCATTGTAAATCATTAGCAGCTGAGAACAGCAGGAAACCTAAAACTACTTTTATTATTTAATCAACAGAGCTTTTGTTTTTCCAATTTCTTTAATTAAAAACTTTTTTTATTGCCGTACACAGTAAATGAGTTAGTAAAGGCTACAAAAGAGTAATTGAGAAATAGCTTAGGCAATTTTAGCTTACAAAGACACAATGATTAGCCATGCAAGTTGTGCTGCTTATGCTAATTAGCCACAAGGGGCTCGAAGCATGCTAGTCAAATGAGAACTGACATGTTTAAGGGTCAATTCAACACAAAATACTATAAAAAGTAGGGGGTTTGTGGCTTGTTTAGAAAAGTACAAACCACGTTGGTTTCTCTTTGTTGCATTTTTTCATGTTATGTTTCTCTAGAGATTTATTTCAAAATGTCTGGTTCTAAGAAAGCAGCGAAGCCCAATTAGGAGCTGGTTTTTCTAATCACATCAACATTATTAGGGGAATTAGCTGGTTGCAGGCCCTCCTTTGGGGACGCTTCTGTAAATTCAGTCAATCTCCGTAGGTTGAAAGGAATCTAAGCATTGTGTCAGTCCAACTGCAAATTCTAATTTATTTATTAAGACAGATTCAGATGAAAATTGTGTTTTTAACACATTTTTGTGGCATTTTTCTCATGATCAGGACATATATATATATATAAAAAAAAAATCAACCTCAAAATTTCATTTCTGAGTATGTTGTGAATCTGGAGCTGTTGAAAAAAAGTCATTTGAAAAAGAGCTTATTTGTGATGTAGAAAATACAATGGGCGGGCCACAAGCTTCCTGCTCCGCCCACTTCTGACGACTAGATGCATCTAAGGCTATGTCCGAATTCCTTCACTACTCACACTATAGAGTACTGTACAGTGCGTTGGCCATTTTGCAGTGCTGTCCGAATCCCAAAATCAAGTGTCTGAGGAATTTCCCAGAAGTCTTTGCGAAAAACAGGTGTGCATTGATCCTCATTGATGCCGTGGGATTCGGACAGCATTACAAAATGGCCAACGCACTAGATAGTGAGCAGTGAAGGAATTTGGATGTACCAAGTATTTATTCATAACTCTTCATTTGTAGGACTAAATGTAGGTATAGAAGAAGAATTCAGTTTCGGCCTATGACCTAAAAAATTACGTTTTTATTTGTTTTTTTGGGGAAAAGAAATTGCGTTTTTTCATCTAAGAGACCACAGGAAAGACTTTTGAAATAGATCAAAAGATGATCGAACTGAGACTTTTGTATGAGCTAAAATTATGATGAAAATGTTCCCTTGAGCACCTAATTAATTTTTTTAGCCCCTAGTTTATGGGTAAGTTTGCTTTTTCTTTCAGGACAGTTAACCAACCTGGCAACAAAGACAATTTAAAGTTTAAGTACTACTGAGCTGCAAGTGCCAGCTACATTTGAGAGAGTTCACCAGCCCCCAAAGCTCTCTTTCCAGCAGTGTAAAGTTGAAAAAAGAAAATATTCAGTCTTTGATGAGAAGAAAATTTGCATTTCATAAAACAAGAGAGAAAGAATTCTACGATTGGGAAGCAAATCAAGAATGTTCGTTTACTGCTGAAGAAAATGTGGAGAAGCGAGGCTCCAAACAGGCCCAACCTGCTCAAGTGCACTCATTGTCTCCTGTTTAAGTGGGGTCAAGATAGACCATGTTGAGCCATGAGCATGAGGGCCCACCGAAAAAACCCCCATTCTAAGCCAGCAAACCGTGCCGCGGCTCTCGAGCACAAAGAGCCGCTTTATCCCCCCGCTCTTAAGGTGCTCTCCTCCTGAAACCTCTTCTGAGGTGGAATAGCTTAAAGTTTAATGAGAAAGCTCATCCAGAATAAAAGAGCGGGTTTTGTGGGGAGAAAAAAATGTAACTAACTGGATCAGATAGCGTGCGAGCAGGCATCCGTTACAATGCGAGAAGGAAAGTTCTGAAAGCAGAAGAGAATCAAAAATACTGAACAAATAACACTTAATTGAGGTCAGTGTGACTGAACGCTGCAAGGCCAGGATGGCTTTAACATAGGTTCCAGATGGCAGGCTGTTTTTTTACTGTGCCCTGCTAATACTGCAGGATTCGAAGCCGGTAACCTGAGTGTCCCTTGGGCCCCTTGGCTCCTCCACCGCACCGAAATCAGGGCTAAGCTCCCGCGGCTCGCTTCTCTGCAGGTTTACTCAACTTTGAAAGGGGACGTGTTTGGATACGGCGGTGGAGGATGGGGCCGCGCAGAAAGGGGGCTGTGCAGTGGAACAGAGCGTGTTAACACCATCTCTGTGTTTTAACAAGTTTGGAAACAAGCAGGGGTTTCCTCCAAATCCTCCGCGGATGGCGTCTCGCACTCTTTGACAGCGGCGGAGAATCCCAGACTTTTCTGTGCTGTCTCAGCTAAACTGAGTGAAACGCACACTTCCTGTCATTTAAACGCCAGCGCTACACGCCGATACCTCTCATCGCCGGCTCCTCTGAAAATAAAGATCAGTGCTGCAGCTTTGAAAGCCTGTTTTCAGTCACACGCACAATGCTGGGATCCAAGCCTTCTATTGAGAATTCCTGTAGTATTAGCTCTGGGTTTTATCCAAGTTTAGGATTGTTTTTCCTCCAACATCTACAGTGGAGGTAGTGCTTTAAAAACACTGCCATTTTTTTCTTTTTCTGAGCAAAATTGAAGTTCTTTTTACGCTGAACGAGGAGCAAATTTTCATTAACAAATGAGAGATTAAAAATAAAAAATTGAATGTAAATAAATCTTCTTATTTAACCTGAAGTTTTAGCTCCAATGTTGATGTTCTTTATGTTAATAATGTAATTTCAGTGGAGGGAAAGCAGGAGAAAATCTGCTTTGCACTGATATACAACACTTTACAGTAGCGAAGTGCATACGAGATTATTGTAAATCAATTGAATTTGAATTATGGAGTGTCAAAGGATGTGTTATGCGGTTTAGATGTTTACGGCAACATGAATGAACGACTGAATCAATGAAATGGTTTATTTCAAGCAATCAGGTAATGCATAAGATAGACACAAATAAATCACACAAATACCAATCCCGGCTCGACTTTACCATTTTCTTTAGATGAATTATCAACATCTGGTTCAGGAATTATTTATACCCAACAAACATAGATTCAGGTTAATAGGGATCCTTGTGATCAGTGATGTAATTCAATTTCAAACATCCACAGACAAGTCATTTATATCAGTACCAAAAATCTACATATACAAAAGAAAAAAAAACCCATCCACATTATCAACGACCAAAAATCCAAGCATATTCAGACCAACCAGCACCAAAAATCCAGAGCATACCTAGATGATTAATAATCATTTGAATATATTCCAGACCCGTAGCACCGATCGATGTAAAAGATCCTCTATTCTTTATGATTGTAGGGGATGGGGGTGGGGTTTAAGATAGGGACACAGATTGGGGGGGTGGGGGTAGGGGGGGGGGGGGGGGGGGGGGTGTCATGTTCTTTCTCAAAGCCAGATTGAAAAAAAATTCTAATATTGTTCAGGGGCCGTAGGTGGGCCAGATCTGGCCCGCGGGCCATAGTTTGGGGACCCCTGGTCTAAAGCACTGTTTTTTGCTGATACTTTCTTCTCCTTCTGTAATAAAGTGTAATGCTAAAGCATGACTGTTAGCGTAAAAGTTAGCTTTGCTAATTTTCCCATCAGCCCTTTGTTAACACTCTCTCCTGCTAGCTAAATAGCACCTCACAAGCTCAAGCTAACATTAATGCAGCCAAAATAACAGCAAGAAATATTGGAGCAATCCAGCCGTACAGTTGTTAGTCAGATTCCAGCTCAGACGAGGAAGATAAAGACGTTCCTGGATCTATTTGCCTGCTAGTGGATGCTTCAGAAATGGAGTAGAGGACTTTGGCAGTTGCTGTGTCAAAAAAATTGAACTTTTTCGAACATCCTGCTCCTGATTCAACGCAATTTGAATACAGAAATACTCAGAAATACAGATTTAATCTTTTTAGTTTTTATTTTATACATGCCCTCCCTCTTGAGAATAAATGCTACAAAAAGATGTTAAAAACTTTTTTTTTTTTTTTGGAGTAGGTCTTTAAAGGGTTATGGTCAGAATTAAAACAAAAATTCATTACAACATAATAAAAACAATAAAAAATGCATCTTTCTGTAAGCCTCAATAAACTATTTTCTCTTCCATGCTATTTAACCCTTCCATATGTGAGCCTTAGCTCCAGTATTGATGCTATTTTTATTACCGTAACTCTTTGATTACACAAAGAATGTAATCCCAACGGATTCTGAAGCTGAGAAAAGTAACCTTGAGCTGTTATATAACATTTCACGTAAATAACATGTTAGAAACGTAGAAAGTAGAGAGGCAATTTTCTCTGCATCCGTTGGATTTACATTAAATGGGCTAAATAACACCAATCAACCATTTCATCAAAGGTCAACGATCATCGTAAGACTTTTACAGCGTTCCAGAAGACTCACAACAGGCGGGGAACATTCTAACTTTGATTCGGTTGGATTTGCTTTCACACTGCACCTTTGAGAGCAGACCAAACTACCATATATGGACATCAGCTGTTCCACACTTTTCCGGAAATATGTTTTCTTAACAGTATTTGCAGATTATTGTCTTTACGTGAATTTAATTGGACGAGCACTCAGGTAACTTTTCATACTTACCAAAATAAAAGAGTCAATTCCGGATCATTTATTATTTTGAGTCATTATCTATGGTAAATAGATTTGATTCTTTGTATGCTTTATTTTCTTATTTTATTGAGTTGTTGGGTGTAAACATGTAAGCCTTGCAGTTGTCTTTGCGTTTCTCTTTTTGAAAAAAACCCATCATGACATAATGTCACAGATTGCTTACAACCCACAAATCCTTGATCTGATGTTGGCAAATAAAAGTAAATCACTAAAACAGGAGTTATGAGCGCGTCAGCTGACAGCGATGTATATCTCCCGCTACTTAAGAACAGCCGTTTCCTTTTTATGATTTCCTTTTAGCTCAGCACAACAGCAGCCTCCCCAGCCCTGATCTAAATCTTATAAGCTCCCTCAGTGTTTCTGCTTGTGTGTGCACACAGAAAAGGAAAACATTCTGCTAAGCTTTAGTGGAAAAGATTGTCTGAAATGATGCAAAGTGGAAGGCAAATGCAGGTAACTAATGGCTTAAGACAAACAGCGGAGCTCATCCTCTTGTGAGCTGGCAGATTTAATACTTTTGTCTTCTCTCGCACCTTTTTGCCACTTTGCACAATTATCGGTGCATATTGCTGCTGCACAATCTTTAGAATAACACTTTTCCAGTGCTGGAAACAACACCTTTTAATGACACCAGCACAAATCACAGCCCACGCCCTGTTGTCTCTTACTGGAAAAAACAAAAAAAATTCACATTGTGCCTAAAAGAGCCACTTTGATCATCTTTTGATCTACAGTTTTTAAAAAACATTTCTAGTGCTCTTCTAATTATGATTGGGTTGTTTTTAAGCACTAAAAAGTCTCGTTTTCTAGGATGCAATTTTTTTGCAAAGAAGCATTAGTTTATTTGATACTTGTCTCTAAGTTCGATGCAGAGCAAGCCCACCTCCCCTTCCCGTTCACGTTGCTATCCCTCTTCCGGTAGCTTACAGCCCTTCCCACAACCTAACATTAGTAGTGCAACAAAAACTGGGGAGCAATATTGAAGCTATTCAGCCGTACAGTTTGGAGCCAGATGCCAGCTTAGACAAAGACGGTTAAAAACACAATTTTGTTCTGTTGCTAAAACAAAGTGTCAGTAAGAAAAAAGCAAAAAAAAGCAATTTTTATTTATAGTTTTAATTGATAAATAATGCATATCTAGATCGTATCCACTTTGATAAGAGTATTTAATTGCCACAAAATTGGTTGAATTTTTTATGTATCGCTCCATAAATCTTTTATTGAGATTCATATCAAATTCTGAGAGGAAAGATAGACAGCCCTACTTTTAAAGCCTCATAAAAAGGTATATTTTCGTTAAATTTTAAAAAGTTTCTGTAAACTAAACTGGATCTCGAAGGTGGGTCGTGTATTTGGTGACTAACTGGTCCAGCGGTCCAACAGCGGAGCTCTGTTTAAATCCCTTTGACCCGTTGTTTGGCCTATTGATCACTTGGTCAACCAACATGGTGTTCTTTGCAACCAGCATGGAGGACGCCAGCGAGCGGGCCCTCCCAGGCCGCGACGGGGAAGCAGCTTGTGGAAGCGCGCCTGGGTTCGGGGTCAGTGCGGGCTCACCGCGTCATAAATGCCATCTTCCATTTCACGAAGCCGGAGCTGTTTTGGCAGGTGTTTCCTTGGCAGCAATTTTTAAATAAAAGAAAGCCTCCATCGCTGCAGTGAGGACTAAGCAAAGCTTTATGGGAAAAAAAAGAAGTCAGGCATTTCCCTCCAGGCTAAAGGCTGCTGACCAAATGCCAGCACACAGCGAGTTAGCTTTTAATGCGTCGGTCTGAGAGTGCTCATATCACAGAGAATGAAATATTGAAATAAAAGCACAGATGCACGGCTGACAAATGTGTTACTGGATCTATTGTGCATCTAAAGTGAAAAAAAAACGTATCAAAGCTGATTTACCAGAAGGCTCTCTCTGTGCTGAAGGACATTAGCCAGACTATTGGTTGGTCAAACACGGTGATAAAACCTAATGTTTGAATTTATTACTGTACATTAGAAACTGATGATATAAGGAAGCAACACTCAAATTCACATTCCGTCCCCAAAACACACTCGAACTATCTTTTGAGCCGTTTTCAAAGTGTTCCCAGTTGTCTTTTATGTATGATTATGCCATTGATTTGATTTGATTTGATAAATCCAGAGCAATACCGGGGCCATCCACTTGAACAGTTTGATGCCAGATCGATGAATAAAACATGGATTTAGCTAAATAGCAGGGGGCTTGTGACCCGCTCACTGTATTATCTAAGTCAGGGATCGGTTTGTATGCTAACAGAAAAAGTAAGTATGTATGGTTTTCCAGAAAGTCACACATAGCCAAATTTTAAATATTTAATTTCTGTAATATTCATAGAAAAAATAATACTAAAACATTTTAAAAACTAGATACATAGCATTACCTGCGATAATGCTAGTGTGAATGTTCAAAGCTAAATGTGGCCGCTGAAGAAACTAGGGCTAATAGCTAAGGAGGCTGAAATTGATAACTAATAACGCTGAAGCTGAAAATGCAAAAACTTAGCCAAATTAGCCTAAAAAAATGAAAAAAATCAAAATGAGCAAAACAGCTTAAATAAGGAAAATGTAGCTGAAATATTAGCTAAACTCCAAAATAGCCTAAAAAATGAAGAAAAAGCCAAAATTAGCCAAAACAGCTAGCATGAACATGAAATATTAGCTAAATCGCAAATTAGCCTAAGAAAACTGGTAAATGTCTAATTTTGCTAAAACAGCTAGCACAAGGCTAAAATATTAGCTAAACTCAAAAACACCCTAAAAACGGAAAAAGGCTAAACTAGCCGAAAGTTAGTCTGTGGCCAAATTATTAGCCCCAAAATAGCCTAGAAATTCTTTGTAACTGCTAAAACAATCAAAAAATCTAGCATAATAATAAAGACATGAATATTTTAATAGCTGAAAGAGCTGGAGACCTATGGACGTCCAAATAATGATTGGAGGAAGAATAATAATAATAAAGAAATAAGGAAAAAGTACAACAGAGTATTAGGGCCAACAAAAAAAAAGAAAAAAAAGAGTAAGATTACGACTTTAAACCTCGTAGATTTACAAGATTAAAAGTTATAAATTTAGCCTATGACTTTTAAAGTCATAACTACATGACTTTATTCTCATAATTTAGCAGTTACAACTTTTTTTCTCATAAATGTACAAGATTTAAAGTCGTATTTTTACTGCAGAAGGGTGGGATAAAAAGTCATGCTCTATGTGGGTCTCAATCTGCATTTCTGATGGTGCGTGGGGGGCCAGGCCAAATATGGAGATGGGCCTGATCCGGCCCGCGGGCCGTGGTTTGGGAACCCCTGATCTAAATCACATCTACAAGCTTTTTCTGGCTGTGTTTTTTATCTTGTCCTGATTCACATATCATACACATTTGAATTAAAAAATAGAAAGGACATTTTTCTGATATTTGGCGTTATGGGGAAAAATGCCACAAGAATATGTAAAAAAAAAAACACTATTTTTATGGTAGTGAGTCTTTAAAACGAATCCAAAAAGCACCAAAGCATCACCAGCAAGTTGTCATTTCGCACGACGCTGCGCGGAACAAAAGACGAATGAAGACACAACGCAGTGTGTAAGGCCAACAGGGAGAAACTAAAGTGTGCCATTCTCCTTTTCTCCCGATCCTTTTCCTTTTTCTCTTCCAATCATGTAGTAAAAAGAAAATGTGGAAAAAAAAAAGATTTTAAAAAAGTGGGCAGGTTTAATCACTTGTGTTTTGACAAGGTTGTCCCAAACTAAGGAGGCCGTTTCTGCAGCAGACGTCTTTCTGCTCCCTGACACGTTGACAGCTCACGGCAGCTCTTATCAGAAATGTTTTGGGAACGGACCATCTTTCTGTTCAACTGGGAATTACCGGGACCAGTAATTGCCGAATATGGAATGACAACACGCCAGTGAAATGCGACCGAGAGGTTTCGTCATACACCTCCTACCATTCTCTTCCCCAGCAAATGCTTAACTGGCATCCTTTACGACGGTAGTCACTCCTGACTGCAAGAATAAAACAAATAAATAAATAAAGCTGCACCAATTATCACTCGGTTTCTACAAAAAGGGAGGACTTCTTCCAGAAAAGCAGTTCTGGATTTGAAATTGGCTGAACGTGTGCATGAAAATACTTTTAGCTGGGAGTCAGACGGCAGAGGCCTCGCAGCACGTGAGCACCTCTGCGGCGCTAATGCATGTGTGTCAGCAAACCCCATTACATATTGAACACTGCACATGTACCACATATCAACATGACAGCTTCAGGCTCGGCGCTGGACGTCGGAAAATGCGCGCTCGCTGTGAAATAAAACAAATGCTCCTTCGGTCCCCGAAAAAAGCCCTGCACTGGTTAGCAAAGGTCACATGGAGTTGGAATCCCCCAAATCACCTGCAATTCTTACAAATTTTCTGCTAAGAAGTTGTAATAGATAACAAAAGGCCAAAAGACTTTTATTTTGAATCTTGAATCATTTCAATTGGTGCTCTTGAAATTCTACAAGACTTTTTAGATCAGGGGTCTGTGGTTGGAAATAAATTCAGATAATGCTGCCACGATTAGTCGACTAATCGATGACTAATCGACTATTAAAACAGTCGAAGACTAATTCATTAGTCGATTAGTCGTTACTTTACCTTATATGGAGTCAGAGTGTAGTGAAGTTGAAAGTTATAATAGAATTCTGAAAGCTTTTTGGACTAATTAGGGATTAATTAAGATTTTTTTAGGCTATTTTGGAGTTTAGCTAATATTTCAGCTACATGCTAGCTGTTTGGCTAACTTAGGCTTTTTTGTTTTTTGGGCTTTTTAAGCTAATTTTTCAGCTGCATGCTAGCGGTTTTAGCTAGCTTGAGCCTTTTGTGTTTTTACGCCTTTTTTTTATTTAGCTAATATTTCAGATAGGCTACATGCAATCTGTTTTGGCTAATTTAGGCTTTCTTTGTTTTTTAGGCTGTTTTGAAGTTTAGCTAATATTTCAGCAACATGCTAGCCGTTTTGGCTAACTATTTTTAGGCTAATTTGGCATTTAACTAATATCTTATCAACTTCAAGCCTTTCAGTTATGAATTTTGGCATCTTCAACTATCGTCACAAGCATCCTCTGCTGCCAAATTCAGCTTACAGCATTCACAATTGCATTTTTACAGATAATACTAGTGTGAATATATATAATTTAAAGCTATTGAGGGTTAAGATGTGTGCTTTACATCCACTTTGCGCATGACCCGATTAGTTGACTAATCAGAGAAAATAATCGGTTATTAGTCGACTACTAAAATAATCGTTTGTGGCAGCTCTAAATTCAGGCATCAAGACGTTAACCTACAATCTGATTGTGAGTGAGTGAAAGCAGGATAAAAAGAAGTTATTTGAGTTTTTTTTCTTTCTTAATTCTGACATTTTAAGCAGAATGGTGTCTCACTAACAAATTACTGATGGATTTATTAAAGATTCTTAACCCTAATAAAAAATCTATTTAGTTTATAAAATATGATTTAATTATTATAAATTTACAATTCAGAACTAATTATCTTTTAATTAAGAAAGAGAGATTTTACACATCAGAAGATTGAAACATTTCATTGAGGAAATGTAAAAATTGAAATCAATGCTTTTATTGTCTAAAAAACCTAACAGGAAATTGCCAAAAATAAATAGATGTAATTCATTGAAGTTGCACTTTGTGGGTAAACATTGACAAAAAACACAAGAATTTACATTTGAATCCCAAATTACTTTTTTTACATTTTTTTTTACCTTTTCTCAGTCTGTTTGATACATTCACAAAGAATCGGTTCATGAATCGCCTCCTGTGCAGTTTTAAAAGCTGCATTTCTGTTTTCGTGGCTGACTTTTACTCTGCAATACAAAAGACATCCTAATAGAAAGAAAGCTAAAAGTATTAACTACAAGTTCTGAAGCAACCAAAAAAAAGTAAGGTATATTACCATGCCAGAAAAAACAAAAAACTGGTGTTCTTAAAACAGTAGATTTCCTTCACATTCCGTCTGAGAAGAGCCGAGGCTCACTTGTTTGTGCAGCACTGAAACGTGCTTGAATCTATGCAAATGTGATATTTTTTTTTTCCCTCCTGGCACAAACGTGCACACGTCTGTGCCAAACCAACTTGTTTGCTCCTGCTGCATTTTTACAGCAGGAGGTGGCGACACGCATGTGCAGCACAATGCTGCAGGAGAAGAGCCGCAGACATCACGGGGATTACATCAATACACATCGGACCACTTCATGTGTGGTCAACAGACGCACACTTCAGCCTGTTTAAGTATCACATTTTAAACAAAAACATCTTTTTTGGTTTTATTTCACATTAAAGTGCAATTGGAGGACAGACTCTGCACTGCAAAATAACAAAAGTCTCTCATTTTGACACACTGGAATAAGCATATTTTTGTTGTTACCATAACAGACATATTTCTTTTTAGTTTAAATGCCAAAGCTAAATGGAGCATTAGGAGTTATGGATGGTGTGCGGCCCCGAACAGCACATTTGGAGGAAGCCTGCTTCCCACTTTTTCAATGTAAATATTCCCCGAGCTCTTAAATATCACGGCTCGACCTGTTGTGGATTTAGGTGTCATGAATCACTTGCCTCTCTTGTCGTCCACAGAAAGAACTCAAAAAAAACACCTGGGCGGCTCGAATTTACTGTTGGATGTTTCTGTTCCACTTTGGTAAAATGCCGGTGGAGCAGAACCAACATCCAGCAAATCGCGGTGAGGAGGAAATCTGAACCTCACGGCGTTCCATGATGTGTCAGTCTAAATGGAACAGAGATTTACGCTAAGGACAGGAGGAATTAATGATATATATCATTTTTGAACATCCAAAGTAATGGAAAAAGTTTTCATTTGAAGATTCTTTACAATAAAAGTTCGGCAAAATGAACTTTATTTTAGCACAACCACTGTTAGGTTTCTAAATTAACATTTTTTCAAAATTGATAACATCCTCATCTTTAAAGACTCACTTCGATCGTCTTTTTAACCATTTTCAAACTAGTTTTTTTTAATTGTGATTATGTCGTTTTAGCCATTTTCGAGGACGTAGTTTCTGCAAAGTAACAGTGGTTCGTTAAAAATTTGCCCCTGGGAGGGTGGGACTGTTGGGAAACCGCTCAACCTTCACCTCCCTGTTGCTGAGAGCTCTCTGTTTACATGCTCTCCCTCTAGCTTACAGCCCACCAATTTAACATTAGGGGTGGCGAGTAAAATTGGAGTTATCCAGCTTCACAGTGTGCTTATTACATAATAAATATTCATTTCCCATCATATTACATTTATTAAACATTCTGTGCCTAATTCACAACGATTTGAGTAAAAAATACTCAAAAGGCTTTTATTAAGTTAAATTTTCTTTTTTTTGTCACTTTCTTTTTATTGTTCTTTTTTTATAAACACATCTAGGTCAAACATACAGAAGAGGGCAGGCCTTGTAAGTAAAAAACAAGAGTAGAAAAAAAAAAAAAGCTGAATTTTCCTAAAGTAAAAACATGCTACAGGAACATGTTAAAAACACAGCAGTGGGTCTTAAATTCTTGATGAATTTGTTGATTCCAAAGCTGAATTGATTTATTAGAGTAAATCAATGAGAAAAAGTTGTTTTTAAAACATTAAACTGTAAAAAACTGTGAATAATTTGGGTAAATGGGGACTAAAACATCACTCTCAAAACAACTACCTAATAGCTAGCTACAACTAGCATTCTGGCTATGTTAGCATTGCTTTAGCACAGGAGTCTGGATCCTCGAGGCTCTCGGCTCTTCATTGTGACTGACTCTCTGGTTTAACAAAAAAGTTTTTTGCTTTTGAAAGTGACCGTAAAGTAAGTAGTAAAGTACACAAAAAAGAAAGTAATCTACGACTCTGTGTGGCTCCAAGCATGGTACCTGTAATCCTCCAACAAGCAGTTCAACAAAGTCAGACTGAAACGTTTCGAAAGATTTTTTAAAATCAAGTGGTTCATATTTCATATTTTGGACAAATTCAAGGATTTTTAGTGAACCACATTGTTAGAAAAATATGGTAAAAGTCAATTAATCTCTAAACCAATTGTAGTTTGGTTTACAAACTACAAATTTAAATAAAAAAATATACAATTTTAATTTTAAAAAGATTTCATAAGAATTCTGTCAAAAGTTATAATCAGTTAAATATTTTTGAAAAATTACTACTTTATGTTTTATTAATGCCAAAAATCAATATTTAATTTAGAGTTATCATAATAGCAACAATTAAATATTAGTGCAAATCACAGCCTTGTTCATATTTATATATCATGATATGAATCATATAGCACAATAGCGATTTATATCAGGATATACCAAAATAAAGTATATTTTCAGTTATTCTCTAAAAACCTTTTTACTTTTCTCTCAGTTTATTTTTTCATGTAACATGTAACTGAATTGTCACAAATAGCTAACATTTTGTTTAAGTGCACAACAGTTTTAAGTTTCTTAGTAGGAAAACACATTGTTGCGCAAAAGTTCAGCAATAAAAATAAATAAAAACGATAGAAGATTGACACTTTTCTATCGCCAACATGATATCAATCAATCAATCTAACTTTATTTGTTGAGCGCTTTTCATGTACTCCTGTACAGCCCTAAGTGCCTTACAAGTTAAAAGAAAACATATTTCAGCAAAAAAAAAAAGATCAGAAATATCCACCTCATCAAGATAAGAACGGCATTATGTTAAAAAAAAAAAAAGCGACAAAAACTAGCAACATCATTGAAATAACAAAATATTAAACCAATAAAAACCCTAAAGGTTCATGATATGTATCACCGTATTGCCCAGGACCAATGTAATTAAGATTTCAAGACTGTGGCTGCTGGATTGTAGTGGGTGAAGATTGCAGACTCCTGCTTTACTGTAACATAAAAGAAGAACCCAAATGGAAGAACAGAGGTGCAAGACAAAAAAAAATACTACTATCATTATGTTGTCTCATTTACCCAACTGAAGAATAAAAGAAATAATAGTTGACAACTATAGAAAGAAAGAAAGTAAAACCTTGACCGACTCTTCCACTACTTCCTGGGTGGTTTTAGGATCCTGGGAGATGAGAAAAAGACCAGCATTATCGAAAGAGAAGGTCATTTTCTCTGTAAAGACTCGCTCATGTTTGGATGAGCAGTTTCAATAATGACAGGGCAACTCAATCAATTCCAATATGAAACCCGTCCCGATCAAGCTGCTCTAATGTCGTTTGAACGCCGTTCTTTGATTTATGGAAATGTTACGACAGACTACTGTACCGTAGTTTGTCATTGTTTCCGTTTCTGCCCCTGAATCCAAAAGTGAAGCAAAAACAAAGCAGACGGAGATTATCTGTAGTGAAGTGAGTCATCAGATACTGAGTCATTACAGCCTGGACAGGTTACCAGTTCATCACAAGGCCACACAGAGGAGAATCCTACAGGCTGTGTTGAGTCATAAACATACATTCGTAAGGCTTTTGTGACTTTGGGGGAAAACTCGACTTTTATACAAGAAAATGGAATGCAAATTGCTTAAAGGCCAGACATATATTTGTGTTTAAAAGTCGTTTTGAGGCATTACTATGGTCAAACGTTAGTTCTACAGAGCGGGAAAAGGACGACTGTGGCACCAGAAACAAAACACACTTGAACTATTCATGAAGACTTCGCCAACAAACAGATTAAAAAATATATATATTAAAAAACAAGGAGTGGCAGACAGAGAAAGGATTCCCTCCATATGAACAAAACTTCTAAAAATGACTTTAAATCAGATTTATACGATATAAAATCTTGGTCTTCACACAGAACGTGCAGTCAGAACTGCTTCTTAGTCACATCTTATCTTCTAGGTCACCTCTAATTGCTTAAACTCAAAACAGCCACTTGAGAATGGTCAGTTAAATTACAGACCCACTCTGAAGAAAATTGTGTTTTTAACATGTTCTTCTGGCATTTTTTCAGATAATGGAGGATAAATATGAAGTCAATGAAGCTTAACATTAATGTTTGAGTTTTTCTTTGTTGAAGTCGTTGCAAATCAGGAGCTTAAAATAAAAAGTCATTTGAAAAAGAGCATATTTGTGATGTAGAGATACACCTGAGGAGGAGAGGTTCGGAGGTGACCGCCACGTCATCGCTCCAGAAGCGACCCGCACCTAAGGAGGAGAGGTTCGGAGGTGACGGCCACGTCATCGCTCCAGAAGCGACCCGCACCTGAGGAGGAAAGGTTCGGAGGTAACCGCCACGTCATCGCTCCAGAAGCGACCCGCACCTAAGGAGGAGAGGTTCGGAGGTGACCGCCACGTCATCGCTCCAGAAGCGACCCGCACCAGAGGAGGAGAGGTTCGGAGGTGACCGCCACGTCATCGCTCCAGAAGCGACCCGCACCTAAGGAGGAGAGGTTCGGAGGTGACCGCCACGTCATCGCTCCAGAAGCGACCCGCACCAGAGGAGGAGAGGTTCGGAGGTGACCGCCACGTCATCGCTCCAGAAGCGACCCGCACCTGAGGAGGAGAGGTTCGGAGGTGACCGCCACGTCATCGCTCCAGAAGCGACCCGCACCTGAGGAGGAGAGGTTCGGAGGTGACCGCCACGTCATCGCTCCAGAAGCGACCCGCACCTGAGGAGGAGAGGTTCGGAGGTGACCGCCACGTCATCGCTCCAGAAGCGACCCGCACCTAAGGAGGAAAGGTTCGGAGGTAACCGCCACGTCATCGCTCCAGAAGCGACCCGCACCTGAGGAGGAAAGGTTCGGAGGTAACCGCCACGTCATCGCTCCAGAAGCGACCCGCACCTAAGGAGGAGAGGTTCGGAGGTGACGGCCACGTCATCGCTCCAGAAGCGACCCGCACCTGAGGAGGAAAGGTTCGGAGGTAACCGCCACGTCATCGCTCCAGAAGCGACCCGCACCTAAGGAGGAGAGGTTCGGAGGTAACCGCCACGTCATCGCTCCAGAAGCGACCCGCACCAGAGGAGGAGAGGTTCGGAGGTGACCGCCACGTCATCGCTCCAGAAGCGACCCGCACCTGAGGAGGAGAGGTTCGGAGGTGACCGCCACGTCATCGCTCCAGAAGCGACCCGCACCAGAGGAGGAGAGGTTCTACGTGCCAACAAGCAAACAAAGGACAAATTAACCGCAAAGTGAGAGATGCCTCCAAGAAAGACAACAAATGCTCAAATGGAAGAAGATGTGGAGGAAATCCGGAAGTCACTCAACATGCTAACTGAGGAAATGACAAAAGTAACCAAACAGCTAACTAAACTCACGGAACAGATGAGTGAAGTAAAGAAATTACGGTCCATTATTACAGAAAGAGACAGAACCATCTGTGATTTGGAGAAGAAAATTGAGGATCTTGATCGTAACTCCAGAATGGAAGATGTGATCATTACTGGTCTTGTTGCTAAGCCCCGCTCTTATGCTAAAGCAGCTACAGAGGGCAGGAATATTACAGAGGATGCTGAGCCTGAAGATCTACAGACCCTGGAAAGGCAGGTTCTGCATTTTTTTGCAGAGAAAGACATACATATTGATGAAAGAAATATCGCTGCTTGCCACACTCTTCCACGGAAAGATAAAACGAAGCCAGCGATCATTTTACGGTTTGTAAATCGTAAACATAAAACCGACCTTCTACGTCAAGGTAAAAAGCTAAAGGGCTCCAACGTCTATGTAAATGAAAACCTAACAAAGAAGATGGCAGAAATTGCTCGAGAAGCTCGCATCTTGAGAAGGAATAATAGGATCAGAGCGACTTGGACCAGGAACTGTAAAGTCTACATTCAGCTGAATGGATCAACACCAGAGCAGTCCAAAGTTCTACTGGTAAGAGATCTCAAAGACATTGAACAGTTTAAGTAAAAAGAGTTAATGACAGCTCTCCGAACAAGTCTGTTCTGTTCTATCTTGAGGCTGAAATTTATTTACAACTGTTCTTGGCTGAATACGGAATTTAGAAATGGAAATGGGATGTCTTGGTCAAATTGCAAAGGAGCTGTGATGACAAATGGATGGAATATAAATTTGGGTTTCTTCAAAATGAATGAATAATTCTCATGAAGGTCATTTGAGCACTTTTGAAATCACTGAGCATAATGAGCATGAGATGGTTCAGAGTATTGATCCAGACATTAATTTTTTCATAGTATCAATGATGATTGTCACTATTATAGTGATGATGAGTTTAATAAGCATTTTAAAAATTCCAATAAACTATCAATTATACATTTCAATGCCAGAAGCCTTTATGCCAATTTTCATAGTATTAAGGACTATCTGCAGACCTTCTCAGAACCATTTAGTATTATTGCCATCTCGGAATCTTGGCTTAAAATTGAGAAAGGAATGGACTTTCATCTCGTCGGATACGACCTGTTAAATACCAACAGAAACAACAAAGCTGGTGGAGGTGTAGCACTCTTCGTGGATAAAAGACTAAATTACAAAGTTGTGAATCATATGACATCAGCTATTGATAACCTGCTTGAATGTTTGACTATTGAAATTTGTAATGATAAGACAAAAAAGATTATTGTAAGCTGTATCTACAGAGCACCAGGAACTAATATTGACTCTTCAGAGCATGGGTGGAGAGTGTTTTTCTTAATTTTCAAAACAAAACCATTTTTGTTTGTGGTGACTTTATATTGATTTACTAAATTCTCATAGACACACCAACCAATGATTTTTTAAATACCATGCATAGTTTGAGTCTGTTCCCAAAGATTACTAGACCTACAAGAATAACAAGCAGTTGTGCCACATTGATTGATAATATATTTTCATACAATTGAATGTTTATAACAAAGTGGTATACTGATTATGATATTTATGGTATCAATTAGATATTTTATTAACCTAGATTATAGTTATAAGGTAAAAAAATCAATTAGATATTGCATATACAAAAGAATTAGAACTGAAGAATCCCTGCAGAAACTTAAGGAAGATCTGTTGGCACAAAACTGGGAGGCAATATTAGAAAAAAGTAATGTGGATGATGCCTATGAGTTGTTTTTGAGGATGTTTAAAAGCTTATATGATAAAAACTGTCCAGTCAATGCATATACTTCTAAACTGAAATATTTCAACTGTCCGTGGATGACCAGAGGTTTACAAAATGCCTGCAAAAAAAAAAATTCTCTTTATAAAAAATTTTTAAGATTTAGAAGCAAAGAGAATGAACTCAGGTATAAGAAATACAAAAACAAGCTGACTCATATTTTAAGGACCAGTAAGAAAGAATATTATAGCAAATTATTAGAAAATAATAAAAATAATATTAGAGGCACATGGAATATTATTAATAGTATTCTTGGAAACTGCTCAAGACACTCTGATATACCTGAATATTTCCTGGACAATGATATTGTTGTGGCTGACAGTGGGGAAATGGCTGATAAGTTAAATCATTTCTTTGTTAATGTTGGACCAGATATTGCAAAAAGCATCTGTCAACAAAATACCATTGATGATCATTTGAACGATCTAATTGAAAGAAATGGTAACTCAATGTTCTTAAATCCTATTAAGGAAAAAGAAATATTGGACACAGTTAAAAAATATGAAAATAAAACCTCAACAGACAATATGGACATTGATATGAAAGTCATAAAACAGGTGATCGATGGGATCATAATACCATTAAAATATATTTTTAATTTGTCATTTCAATCGGGTTCCTTTCCCAACCTTATGAAAATAGCTAAAGTCATACCTCTGTACAAAAAAACTGGTAACAAACATCACTTTACCAATTATAGGCCCATCTCTTTGCTTCCACAGTTTTCCAAGATACTTGAAAAACTTTTTAGTACAAGACTGGATACATTCATAGCAAAACATAACTTACTTGCGGACAACCAATATGGATTCAGAACTAACATGTCAACATCATTTGCAATAATTGAAGCCGTCGAAGAAATCACCAATGCTCTGGAGTCAAAACAAACTGCAGTGGGAATTTTTATTGACATAAAAAAAGCATTCGATACAGTAGATCATAATTTATTGCTTCACAAACTGGAAAAATATGGATTTAGAGGCTTGGTACTTAAATGGATTAAGAGTTACTTAACAAATAGACGGCAATACGTCCAGTTGGGTAATGTTTGTTCCTCTGAAATGAATATAATTTCTGGTGTTCCGCAGGGGTCAGTCTTAGGCCCGAAACTGTTCATTTTGTTTATTAATGACCTATGTTTTGTATCTCAAGCGATGAAGATGGTTTTATTTGCAGATGACACAAATATCTTCTGTTCAGGTGAAAATCTAAATGAACTGTTAAATTTAGTAACCAATGAAATGAAAAAAATTAAAGCATGGTTTGACTACAATGCTCTAGCATTTAATCTAGATAAAACTAAAATTATGGTATTTGGGAATAACAAAAAGGAATTGATTCAGTTTGAAATTAATGGAGTTAAAATTGAAGTGGTTCACGAAAATAGGTTTTTGGGCGTTATTATTGATGATAAAATGAGTTGGAAACCACATATTAAACAAATTCAAAATAAAGTATCCAGAAGTCTTGCCATTTTAAACAATGTAAAACACTTATTAAATTATAAATCACTTCACATGTTGTACTGTTCATTAATTTTGCCATATTTTAGTTACTGTGCAGAGATCTGGGGCAACAATTACATTACATCCATAAAACTCTTATTGTTCTTCAAAAAAGAGCTATACGAGTCATACATAAAGCCGGTTATTATGATCATACTCATCCACTTTTTATTTATTCAAAATTACTGAAATTAAAAGATCTGGTTAATTATTTAACTGCACAAATTATGTATAAAGCCCAAAATAAAATGCTGCCCAACAACATTCAAAAACTGTTTACGAGTAGAGATGGAGGGTACTCCCTAAGAGGACAATTTAGATTTAAAATAAATATAACTCGCACCAGAAGAAAACAATTTTGCATTTCCTTTTGTGGTGCAAGAATGTGGAACAGTTTATCTGATAAAATCAAAAATAGTTCATCAATAAGGCTATTCAAAATTCAACACAGGTCAAAAATATTTAATGACTATATAATCATAAATAAATGAGGGGTTTACAGTGGATGTATGGTGATTTATATATGCATATATGTTAACATGGTACGCATATACGTGAATATACATTGGTATAAAGTGTACGGGTGTTTACATATATATGGATTTTTTTTTTTCTTTTTTCATGTGTGGTGATTGCTGTGTTTCTTTTTTTTTGTGACTTTTTCCTTTGTTGAGTTAATTGGCTTGAGTAGCATTATCTAGATTGGCTAAGAGGGTGGGATTAAATAAGTTTTTTTAACTTCCTCCCACCCCTTTTTGAACACTATGTTATGTGTGTACTTGTTCCTTTTGTTTACTCTTTTGTTTTCTGTTTGACTGTTTTAAATAGTGTTCAAAATAAACTGAAACTGAAACTGAAATAGGCGGGGCACAAGCTCACCATTTTTGTTGCACTGGTAATGTTAGGGTTGGTGTGTGAGGAGCTGTAAGCTAGCAGGTGAGCCTGTAGACAGAGAGCTCTCAGAAATGGGGAGGGAAAGGGGGTCAGCGTTGCTATAGGTCCTGCCCACGACTCGGAGGCAAATTTCTAATGACCTACTGCCGCTCTGCAGAAACTGTGTCCTAGAAAACAACACAGGTTTTTCATATTGGCTAACATTGGTTAAATGACCATTTGAAAATAGATAAAAAGACTATCTTTAAAAAAAAAAGAAAAAGAAAAAGATTGTACGGAGAGATCACGAAAATCATGCAAGAATGAAGTCATGTGCTAAACAAACAACATAATGTTTCATTTTTCTGTATTTTTGATTTATAGCTTTAAAGGGTCACCAAACAGGGAATTTGAAGGCTGACCACCCTCAGCCAACATTTGATGTCTTTGACTGTAGAATTAAATGTACTCTTATTTATCAAAAATTTAGCAATGACAAACACACAGCCCCTTTAAGGTCCTATTTATAGAGGTCAAAGAAACAAAAAAGTTAATTTAGGGTTTGGTTACCCTTTAAAGAGCCACTCCAATCAATTTTTTCTTCCATCATAAAATCGTTCCCAGT
Source organism: Oryzias javanicus (assembly GCA_003999625.1). NCBI lineage: Eukaryota > Metazoa > Chordata > Actinopteri > Beloniformes > Adrianichthyidae > Oryzias > Oryzias javanicus. The sequence continues at coordinate 29,451,174 of CM012449.1, read as the reverse complement.
GATTTTAAAAATATGATTGTAACATTTTTAGCCAAAATCAAAAATCCTTTGTCGTTTTTTTAAGACATTTCATGCTCATTAGAAATACAAGTTTGAACAACCCGCCCCTTTCCCCGTCGCTGAGGCTATAAGCTCGCACTCACGCGTGAGCTAACTTTAGCGGTGCAAAAACGATGGCGAGCAATATCGGGTCAATCCAATCGTACAGTTTTGAGCCAGCATTGCAATTCCCGACAGCAATAGTGTTGAACACTCAGCGTTTCTTGCAAAGCGTGATCGGGCCAAGGTCAGCGCAGGAGGAGAGGAGACTGTGGCACGCCCATTTCAGTAGCTTTGACATTAGATTGAGCATTTTCAAGCATCTGGTTTTCTGATTCAACGCAATTTCAATCAAGAAATTCTCAAAGAAAATCCAGTTTTAGTCGTAAATTCTTCAATATAGGTTATCTACTATGAGAACAATGGCACAAGAACATGTTAAAACACAATAATTACAATTTTCATTGGTCTTCAATGACAAGTCAGCTCTGATGCTAGATAAAAATCTAGAAAAGTTCTAAAGATCAGGTTGTCTTGGGGTTACTTTATAATGAACTAAACTATGTCTGCACTAAAAAGCATTACCAGAGAAACATTCTGTGAAGACCTTGAATCAATTTGTCAAAAACATTTTGTTGTTTTTGTTGCTTGTTAAGCAAAAAAACCCACAAAAGGTGCTTCAAAACAATTGTTCCAATCAGTGCTGACAGATTAGTCGACGACCAATACAATAGTTAGTTTGCAGCTTCATTTTGGTCATGTTTTAATTGTATTTTTAAGTTGGCTGTTCTCACCCCTTAAAAAGTCAGAATCTGCACATACGTTGCATGAAATACAAAGACAAAAACATCTAAAGGCGTCTCTGTTGGCGCCAAGTCTTTGTTGCAGAGGACAAGTAAGATCTGGCACGGTAATGTCATCCGCAGCCAAAACCTCCCTTTCTCGCAGACACAGTTGGTGCCATCGGTTATGCAGCGTTTAGGTGCTCTGATGCCCACGGAAGTACAAACCCAAACAATCGCAATTATCTCTCAGATTGCTAGAATCAAGCGAAAAAGACATTCTAAAATGACGCCGCGTTCCAGTTCTGCAGCAAGCGGCAGCTCCAACCAAATATGCTAATTTATGTTCACGGAGGAATAAATAAAACATACGGCTCACGGAGGGTTTTGTTTACCACGTCAGGATTTTGTAAGGAAGAGGTCAACCGGCTCTGCTTCCGCTTCCAGTGATGGCATTTCAGTTTTGAAAAATGAGCTCTGTCACCAAATGTCATCTTACCACTTCTATGTTATCTCATCACTCTTTTTGCGGCGCGCCGCGCCGACGCCCTGCCTCTGACACCAGCAAACTGTTAGCTTCCTTCAAGGCAGACTCGTTGGCCTTATTAATATTTATAGAATAACAGCTTAAGGCCATCCCCCTAGAGAGCTATCACTCCACTTTGCTGCCTAACATGCATGAAATGTATTGACAAGTCCTCTTCAAATCTCCCAACACCTCCACGGAGTGCAGCAGCCTTCAAGGGTGCCGCTATTTTTTTTTTGATTTAACAATTCCTAAAAATGCCTTCTTGCAGATTAAATAAAGTTGATTTCAAAATACAAGGAGCCCTCAGGCATAATGCGGTGCAGCTTCTGAACCAGCTGTTTGGCTCCAGGAGCTCCAACCGTACAGGTGGAGTCTTTGAACGCAGCTCACGTCTGGTGATCTCAAGCGCTTGCAGAGATGACCCTTGACTTGGAGTGACAAACACATGGACATGATCAAAGGCGATGGTTTCCTTTCCGAGACGCTATCTGATCAGGCAGATTAGCGGGACCCACATAAATCCCGACTTCCGTGATAATCTGATCGCTCCTTTTGCCAAGATAAGCATTTCCAGAGCGTTCCTGATGGCTGCAGGCAGAATATCCAATCCCATGATGTAGTGATTACACTGGTATGTTTTTCAAGGTAAAATATATATATATATGATACACACTGTGCTTGAATTTTAGCCGTAACTGGCCATGAAAACTCTAACAAAATATTCAAATTTGATCCAGACGAGACAGAAAAGATGGAATCAGCTATCCATAACTCTAGTATAAAAATAATCCAATATATATATTAAAAAGTTTTAAAGTATATAAAAAGAATTTGTAAGACACACATTTGGTGTCAATAAGAGCAAAACCAACATCTATGTGTAACCTTTTTATTGCTTTAAAGGAGATTAATAAGTGAGGAGCGTCCTGTTCTCCCCTCCATGCAGCGTCGCAGCCGTCACAGCTTAAGGCTACAAATTAACTTCAGATTAGGGAAGACTTTGGCTCTGGAGCTAGGCATGAGGAAGTTAAATCTTCAGCTCAGGATCATCAACTCCCTGGAAACACCCTCCCTCAAGATTACTGAGCTCATAACTGGTTTATTTGCCAGACTTTTATAAACTGACTAAAACTTGGATATTTTTTAAGGTAATTCGAGATAGGAAGCCTTAGTGGAGCGCACCTGTACACGGGGTTGACCTGTAGAGGGTCATAGAGCTGTTTCTAGAGGGGGCGCGGGGGTGTCCTGCAGTTTCCTGAAATTTGAACGCATGATTGTTGTGTGTCTAAGTGTATCGTGAAGTTTCCATAAGCTAACGTTCGCTACCTGGACTTATTGAGTACGAGTGATGTTATTATGGGGTGCCCTTTTGCCATTCTTGGGTCAATAGTAAGATGTGTATACCGTGGCGTTACTGTCACACAGGGTCATATACGATTCATTTAACAGTCAAAGAGCCATTTTGGCTCGTTTTCTACTGATCAAAACCTAGAAGGAGCCACATAGTCTTACTTTAGCCTTTAAGAAACTTGGACTTTCACTCATTACCTTTATTTTTTAATATAATTATGAACCATGTCTATTTTTTGGCAACAGCAAAAATATAAAAACTAGCATTTCTCACATTTTTTTTTTTACGTTTTTGCCTTTAGTAGAGTCTAAATTAGCAAAAAAGCTAGCTTGTTGCCATAATTACTAGCTGAACTCCAAATACGCATAAAGTTCCTCAGTAACTTCATTCAGCCAAAAATGTTAGCATGTTAAATAAAAGCTAAACCTTAAATTAGCCCAAAACCCCAACAGATAACAAATTAGCCAAAAATGTTTGCATATTGCTAAAATTCTAAATTAGCATTAAAAATTTAGAGGCCAAATTAGCTAAAAAAAAAAAAAAAAAAGAAGCTAGCTTGTTCCTCAATTACTAGCTAAACTCCTCAATGACCTAAAATTTCTCAGTAAACTAAATCAGTACAAAAAGTTTGTCTGTTTCTTAATCAGAAGTTAAACTCTAAATCATCCTAAAAAGCTTCAGTAGATAAAGTATCAGCATGTTGCTAAATTATTAGCTAAACTCTAAATTAGCATAAAATTCCTCAGTAAACTAAATTATCCAAAAATGTTAGCATGTTGCTTAAATAAAAACTAAACTTTAAATTAGCCCAAAAACCCCAACAGATAACAAGTTAGCCAAAAATGTTTGCACATTGCTAAAATTCTAAATTAGCATTAAAAATTTAGAGGCCAAATTAGCTTAAAAAAAAAAAAAAAAAAAAAAAAAAAAGAAGCTAGCTCGTTCCTCAATTACTAGCTGAACTCCTCAATGACCTAAAATTTCTAAGTAAACTAAATCAGTACAAAAAGTTTGTCTATTTCTTAAAGAGAAGCCAAATATCCTAAAAAGCTTCAGTAAACTAAAATATCAACATGTTGCTAAATTATTAGCTAAACCCTAAATTAGCATAAGATTCCTCAGTAAACTAAATTATCCAAAAATGTTAGCATGTTGCTTAAATAAAAGCTAAACTTTAAATTAGCCCAAAACCCCAACAGATAACAAATTAGCCAAATATGTTTGCATATTGCTAAAATTCTAAATTAGCATTAAAAATTTAGAGGCCAAATTAGCCCAAAAGAAAAAAAAAAAAAAAAAGAAGCTAGCTTGTTCCTCAATTACTAGCTGAACTCCTAAATCACCTAAAATTTCTCAGTAAACTAAATCAGTACAAAAAGTTTGTCTGTTTCTTAAACAGAGGCTAAACTCTAAATCATCCTAAAAAGCTTCAGGAGATAAAATATCAGCATGTTGCTAAATTATTAGCTAAACCCTAAATTAGCATAAAATTTCTATTTGCTAAAATTCTAAATTATCATTAAAAATTTAGAGGACAAATTAGCTAATAAAAAAGAAGCTAGCTCGTTCCTCAATTACTAGCTGAACTCCTAAATCACCTAAAATTTCTCAGTAAATTAAATCAGTACAAAAAGTTTGTCTGTTTCTTAAACAGAAGTTAAACATCCTAAAAAGCTTCAGTAGATAAAATATCAGCATGTTGCTAAATTATTAGCTAAACCCTAAATTAGCATAAAATTCCTCAGTAAACTAAATTATCCAAAAATGTTAGCATGTTGCTAAAGTAATAGTCAATCTCCAACTTTTTGAAAATTACTATTTTATTTTTCTTCAGCCAGAGCTCCACCATGGAGAGATAAAAGAGCCACATGTGGCTCTGGAGCCACTGGTCGCAAACCTCTGGTCTAGGGGGTCAGTACACATCTGCATCTCACCTATATATCCACACATACCCCTTCCTGTTGTTTAAATGTTCGCTACAACTTGTCGCCCGCAGCATACCCATAGAAAAAAATGTCTCCTCTGCGCCCCGTACAGGTATGCATATTTTTCATCCTCCAACAGCCCACCTGTAAGGGCAGTTGCGACTAGAACATCAGGCACAGGTACAAGTACGGATGGTGCGAGTTTTCGGGTTGCCTGTGGAGGGTCTAAGACGAGCACAGGTGTTTCTCAGAGTTCAGTTTGGGCTTTTGCGACCCCCTCAACAGACGTCATAAAATGGATCGTACGATTGTCTTGCGTGTGGTTAGAGTATCGTGAAGTATTAGTAAGGCTAATGTTAGGTGCACGCATGTCATATGGGTGGCGCCCTTGTGCCATACTCTTGTCAATAATAAGGTGCGAGTCCAAGTGCTCATGACATAGGATGCACACACCTTACTTTACTAACACGCCCCCACAAGGTCTACGATTGCAGGATACTGAGCCTCTCAGTGTCCCACGTTAGAGTTCGCGGTTAAAAGACACCATGACAGCTCGTGAGGCAACCCCAGCGACAGCTCAGCACCCCGACAGCAGCAGTTTCAGACGGAGCAGCGGTTTTGATGCTGCAACGGACTGATAGGGTTCCAAACTTTGCAGGACCTCGCCGGGCCGCTTGATGTTTATGTTGCTTTTTCAACTGTAAATCACTGGGGCTTAATTACCTGCAAATCGACTGCCGTTTCACTGTCTTGCATAAGATTCTCCAGGTCGTGACGAAACGCCTCCTGGGAGCCTGTTCTGATGGGAGAATTCGAAGACGCAGAAAATGTGAGATGCCACTTTGTTGGTCGGGGAGAAGTGAGGAGCGTGAAAGCTGTCAGCAACGCCCCCACCCCCCCCAAATAAACTTTTAAACTGAGTTAAGGCAACTTATTATTGCAGCCACAAGTTCAGCACGAGCTAAAGACCTGGAGTTCAAACGTCGGCTTCCTCATAAAGCTGCAGCAGACCGCCCTGTAAACCCACGTTGTTGCAAAAGGGGCAATTTGCTGCAGTGCATTTAACTCAAGCGGGGTAAAACACATTGACCCGACAGCTGGGTGGAGTCGGTCTGCAGGCTGCAGTTTGAAACGGTCAGCTTCAATTCCTCGCCATCAGTGGAGACTTTTTTTTTTTTCCCCCAATACATGATGGATGATCAAACATAAATGTTTGTCAGTGTCAGAGCTGAAGCTACTCTATTAGAGCAAACTGTGTGATGAAGTTAGCTTTGGCGTTTAATTATTGAAACCTTTCCAGGCTCACGGCTATCTACTTCATTTCCACTTTACCTGTGCATTCGTCAACCGTTTCACTCGCCCGGTTGAAGGGAAAATAAAAAAAATCCCTGCTTCAGTCCAGATATGCTTCACCCGTCAGAACGGCGGGATTAGATTTAGCTGGCCTTATTGACTTTTGGAGTTGGGTATTTGTAGTTGGTGTGAACTCTGAGCCAAAGAGAGCCGCACCATGCAGGGCTGCTTGAGGCGCGGGCTGAAAGCAAGCGCAGATAAGACACATACTTTCAGATAAATAATTCAATACGAAAATATTACACCGTCACAGCCACAGTCCATCACTCTTCCACTGAAAGAAAAGTAATTAAATGAACCTTTGAAAGTGTTATTTTTGTGTAACTTCAGATTAAGATTTATGTCAGCAGCCTTGAATCAGACATTTTTAGGCAATTCCAATTACCGATAGTATGATTTGATGAGTTGAATGTTTTTGGTCTTTTTAGGAACCATAAATGTCATAATAAACTTTTTTCTGACAATTTCTTTTAATAGTAAAAAAGAGGAATGCTTTAAAGTACAGTTCAGTCTTAATTCATGAAGTGTTTGTAGGTCTAATTAATAAATGCTGCATAAACTTCTGACTAAATTCTCAACTGCTCATTTTTGACATTTTTCAATGTTTCGTTTTTTATTAGTTTTTATTAATACTTTTTTTTATAAATTGATTAAAACCAAGTACATGCAGGGTGTTTTTTTTTAATCTGATTCGCTGATTTCGGGTTTTATTTTGTGTATTTTTTATTGGTTGCTTCAAATCTTACAGATTTTTGGCCATCAGCCAGCAGCAACGGCCTTCGTTTGCAATTCATGTCAATTTTGACCAAAGGCTACAAGAACCGTGTGGTTCAAGAGGAACTACGCGGGTTCTGCAGGCAGAAGACCGGTCCACGTCTAATCCTTGGAGACCCACTCCAACGAAAATAGTGTTTTTAACCTTTTTTGTGGCGTTTTTCTCAAGATGGAAGGCATCAGGATAGAATACTTCTTTACTCAAATCAATGTGAATCAGAAGCAGATTAAAAAAATTATGAAGAAAAATTATATATATATATATATAAAAAAAAAAGTAAAAAGAAAAATGATGTTAGAAAAAGCCTGGAGCAGTAACATAGGAGCAACAGTCAGTATTTTCTAATGCATCCACTATTCTTGCTGCATTTTTGTGATAATGGAGGACATATATGAAGGAAATTAAGCTTAATAGAAAGGTTTGAGTATTTCTTTATTCAAATCAAAATTTAAAAAAATTGTGTTTTGTAACGTAGAAAACACAATGGGTGGGCCATAAGTTCTTTATTTTTGTTGTAGAAAATGACAAGTTATTTGATTTTACCAATAAACAACATAGTCATAATTCAAAGATCACTTTGAAAATAGATTCAAAGATGATCGGATGGACCCATTAAATGGAACCATACATCCGGGGCCCCCATTGATTGATCCCTTGAAAAGTGATGACAACGTCTGAATGCACCAACATAGCGCTCATGTAAGCGAATTTGTTAGTATTCAGGTTTTTGTGCTTTCCTGTGTACTCTTTTGGTCACCAGTCTATATTGAAAATACCTGAAAACAACAGCAGACAACAGTCTGCGGCGGAATTGAAAACATTCCTTCCGACGGTGTAATACAGGGTGAGCTAGCAGCATGCTAGCGGTCTACACCACGTATGCACCGAAAACGAATCGTTCAGTGGAAACAAAGTTGGCAGAATTAACTGTAGCACTCCTTACCATAGCGGAATGGACCGCTCAGTGGGAAGGGGGCTAAAGTCTTCAACAATCCCTGAAAAACGTATTCTGCCACTAGGGGCTGTCTTGAGCAAGAGCGACAATAATATTGAACAAAACAAGCAAGCAAGAATGCGATTATTTGCAGATGATACGATGCTTTAGCAACAAAGTGGCCAAGTTGTAAGTTTCAAACTCTGTAAAGATGTTCTGAGCTGCTGACAGACACATTTCAAAGATGAAAACAGAAGAGATCAAAAATATAGGCAGAATTGTCTGGTTGTTCATCATGGGGGGTTAGTAAGCCTAAACAACTATTCATCATTGCTGCATTTTATTCATTTCTAACTTTTGTCTTTTGATTAAAAACAATTATGAACCTATGTGGCTTTTTGCAGAACGTATTAAGTTTACTCCCTCTAATTTCAAAGTATCCAACTTAAAAACTAAACTAAAAATACTATCCAGGTTGTTTCATAGAGAAGTTTTTGTCTCTTGACCTTCATAACCATAACAATAGTCCTGGAAGTACATTTTTTTTAATAGATCCTTGGGTTTCATTTAGTATTTTAATTACATTCAATTACAAAACCAAGGTGGAATCTACAAATAAAATAAAGATATTTGATTTTGGAGACTATGGCCGCTTGATTGGCCAAATTTCTACACGTGTGCCCCTATAGTTTTGTGATGTTCCAGTAACTAGGAGCAGGATTTCACTTTCTCCTTAAAATCCATATGACCAAAAAGGTGTTTTTCATGAAAAGAAAAAACAATATGTGCCTGTCTCTTCTTCTTCTTTATCTCTTCATATCTTTAACTACCAAATTTTTGAAGCACAATAGGAGTCTAATGAAAAAAGGCGTCTCCATATAGTTGGAAAAATTGAATTATCGCTTAATAATCTTAGATTTACGTCTCTGAGAACATCTACAATGACCTTATTTTGTCAAGCTGTAAAAAACCTAGTAAGTATGTGTGTGATGATTAACCCTGCTGAGAAAGGCAGTCCTAATGGCTTCCTGGAGCATGTTTAGTAAAGAAAAGATAAAGGATTCCACATTCTTACAGTGCATGCATGCTTCCTCTGCTATGGAGGAAAAAAGGAGCGAACCATTAAAGCTGTCACAAGTGATTATTTCACCAATGATGAATCCACTGATTATTTTGTCCGTTAGGGAATTAATCTCTCTACTGTTTTTTAATATTTGTCAATTAATCACTTGGTTAACTTGCCAATAAATTCACTATTTTCTAGGTTTTTACAAGTTCACTTGTTAAGATTGTAATGAGTTGCTGGGATATCACATAGGAAACAGTTTTTTGTTGTTTCAAGGGCAGCAAAATTAAAATTGTGTAAACTGTTTGCTTAAACGACACATATGTGTGGAACAATCATTCATGTATCGGTTGTGTCATTAAAATGTTAGCTGGCTAAAGCTAGCAAATGGAAACAATTAGATGGAAATTCAGTTTACTGAGATAATTTCAACAAAAACTAATTTAGCTTTAAATATAGTCAATGACTTTCATTAAAAAAATATTAAAATATTAAATATGGGAATAATACCATCATGTTGTGATCGATTATGTGACGTCACATGGCTGTCTGCTAGGGGTAGGGAAGTTGTTGATAAATATTGATCAAAACTGGGTATCCTAATAAAACACGTTTGACCCTATCGGAACCAATCAAAGATAATGTATTGAATAGTGAGGATTGTGGTTTGATCTGTGAGTCGTTTATCTTGATTCGTGAATCAAAGTAACCTAAGTAACGATCCACCACCCTGCTAAATGAAACAGTTAGAAACAATTTGCTCTATAGAAGGTTCAGTATATGGCACCTACATTAAAAAAAACAAAATGAATAGCATTTTTTCAAATGTTCTTCATTCTGAACAATTTATAAAACAACCGCAATTTCTGCACTCCAGGGCGCACCGTCAATGAATGGTCTCTGTTCTGAATTATGACATTAATAATGCACAAGAAACTATAAAGCACATTGAGTGAGACAAAAAAGACAAATAAGCCTATTAGACTTAACTACAAGTTATTTGTAGCATGCTAATTGTTAGTAATGCTAACCAGATTAGCTTAATCACTATGCCTGTAACTCCCAACCTTGTTTTTAAAAACATATAAAAAAAATACTAAAGCCGCTAAAACAAGCTTCACTGTGGCACAGCTAACTCCCAACTTCGTTAGCAACACACACAAAAAATAAACCACAGTCCAACACCGCTACATGTTAGCCACATTTACATAATTATTATGCCTGTAAACCCCAACCTTGCTTTCAAAATGCATAAAAAAACCCAAAAACCCCACTGATTCCACTAAAACAAATGTTACTGATACAACACTAGCTACCACCTTGGTTAGAAACTAGAAAAATAAAGTCCAACACCACTACATCTTAAGACGCATTAGCATAATTACAATACCTGTAGTTCTCAACCTTGTTTTGATAATGTAAATAAAACTCAAATTGATACCTCTAAAACAAATGCTCCTGTAACGACGCTAGCTACTAATTTTGTTTAAAACGTGGAAAAAAAAAACATAGCTCAACACCGCTACATGTTAGCAGTATTAGCGTAATCACTAAACTAATGGCTCCCAATCTTGTTTTCAAAACCTAAAAAAATGGGCCGATACCGAAACAAATGTCTATGCTAACTCCCAACCTTGTATGTAACGCTCAAAAAAAAGACAGTCCACACTGCTACATGTTAGCCACATTAGCATGATTACAATATCTGTAACTCCCAACCTGTTCTAAATTGATACCACTAAAACAAATATTACTGTGAAAATTGCTAGCTAACAACCTTGTTATAATCATGAAAAAAATTCACAGGCCAACATCGCTACATGTTAGCGGTATTAGCATAATCACTGAACCTGTAGCTCCTAACCTTGTTTTCAAAAAATAAAAGAACTGACGGATACTGCTAAAACAAATATGTCTAAGATAACTCCCAAATCTTGTTCATAACAAGTAAAAAAAAAAAAGACAAAGTCTGACTACGCTACATGTTAGCCACGTTAGCATACTCACAATTAGAACGTCATGTTCTATTAACTTTGATATCATTAAGCACAACAAAATTATTCCGTTACAGATTATAAAGAGCACTGTCATTTTTAGAAAAACAAAAATGAAGGCTTTTAAGTTGGCCTCTTACAAATTTGACCTTTTTTTGCGTTTTCATTTACTAGCTTGGATGCTAACAAATCCACAATTATAAAAGTAAATGTTTAAAACAGCTTTACGTTTTTTTTTTTTCTTAATTAGGGCACCCACTCTAAGGTCAAGTCATTCTCGACCTCCTTTTAACTCGCCGCCGCCGCTTTAAATGAAATGTAAAAGTGCCGTAATTGAGTTCCTTTACATCCCAAACCTAAGGAAGCGTCTTTAACCTGCATGCTGCTATAATTAGGAGCGCGCCAAGTTAATTGTCACTATGAACCGCTGATCTCGCCACGCCATCTGCCGCATCCCAAAAAAAAATTAAACCAATAGGAAGCCAGTGTCGAGGGAGCAACAGCTGCAACAGCCCTCGATGATCCCTTTTTCAGTCATGAATAATAACGATCGGATAATAAACTTCATTTAAATATCATGAAAATACGATTAAAGATGGTAAATCATTGAAGTGCTCAAATATACTTCATGTATTTAAAAAAAACTCAATTTTGACAGCCTGAATAGCAGCTGCACTCTGACTTAAACTGCTATCTAAAATGATATCAGCGGGGAGACGATAAGAGAGGAGAGCAGATACCTGAACAGGCTAATGCTCTGTGGTTACACCGAGCAGACAAGAACACATCAAAGCCAGCTATGTCGGGATAATGAGAGCCACACCTGCAAATTATCATTTTGTTTCAGTCGTCTTCAAAATCTGCTGCTCGCATTCTCTGCAGAGTTGAAAACAAAGAGCAGTCTGTTGCTGCGCCTTCAGGAAGAGAAATCCTATCCTCCGTCTGTGAGGTGGGGGGGGCTCAGATGAATTATTTCAACCCCAATTTCACTACTTAAACAGTTTGAATGATTCAGACATCCAGAGGAACCATCAGGTGCTTAAAAACGCAGACTTTCAAAGTAAAATTAACTTTCCCAAACCAAACAGCCTCAGAACCTCACGAAACGTTCTCCAAAAACAAATAAAAGTTTATCACAATTTTTACACTCAAAATTATTATAAAAAGAGGATTGCATATTAGAAAATTCCTAAATGTTTTTAAACCCCATAAGCTTTTCTTGCTGATAGAAGTCTGGGAAATAAAAAAATATATGTTATTTTAACCTCACTTATTAGTTAGTCAGAATGGTTCAAAGATCCAGATGTACTATCAGGTGGAAGAATTTATCATTTAAAAATACAGACTATCAAAATAAAATGCATTTATTCTTTGATTTTCTAAACCAAAACGCCTCAGAAACTCAAAATGATCTAAAAAAAAAAAAAAACAGATAAAAGTTAATTGCAATTTTCAATCAGAAATATAAAATAAAAATAACCCAGACATTCAAAATCAGTATATGAACACCAGAATATACCAAAATGTGTCTATAACCCCACATGCTTTCCTGATAGACGTCTGAGGTATGAAAACAACAACCCAACAAAAAAAAATGAGGCCCTTGTGAATTATTTCAACTTTAATGTCAATTCTTCATGAATCTAAATGATTCAAACATCTAAAGGATCCATTAGGTGGAAGATTGTATCATTTAAAAACAAAGACTTTCAAAATAAAATGCCTTTATTCTTCTATTTTCCAACCAAACAGCTACAGAAACTATATTCTCAAACTGCTCACACAGTTAACAAAATAAGAAGTCCTTCAGTGTCATCATAACTCAGTATGGACATGGGAATGAACCCAAATGTGTCTAAACTCCCAAAAGCTTCTCCTTTCTAGTATCCATGGTCATGATAGACGTCAATAAACGATAAACACATTAAAAAATGAGATACTTGTGAATTATTGCAATGAAAATCTCTGTTCTTCCTGAGTTTGAATTATTCAGGTGTACTAGTTTATAAATACGGACTTTCAAAATAAACTTCCTGTACACTCTAAAAAGTTCAACAAAAGCTCTTTAATTTGTCATATTAAAGAAGTTATGAAATTCCATTTTTGAGTTCAGTAAAATATGAACTCAAAAGTTTAATTTAATGAAAACTAAAAATGTCACTTTTTTATGTAATCTAAGATTTTCCAAACCAAGCAGACTCAAAAACGTACAAATTCTTCTAAAAAAAGATTTCTGCTTGTCCAGTAAACAACAAAAAAAGGAGAGACCTCATTTGTCACCATGAATCAATATACACAACAGAATATCTTAAAATATGTCTAAAACCTCACGTGTTTTCATTTCTGCAGTATATCCTCGGCTAAAGATAGACGTCTGGGGGATTAAACACAAAAGTAGTTCTAAAAAAATGAAGTGCTTGAAGGTTATTTAACCTCAATCTTCTTTAAATTCATCCAGAGGAACAACCAGGTGGGAGATTAGATCATTTCAAACCCAGATTTTCAAAATAAAATTCATTTATTCTTAGATTTTCCAAACCAAACAGCTTCAGAAACTCATGAAATGTTAAAAAAAATCAATATGCACATCATAAATGAACTAAATGTGTCTAAAACCCCACATGCTTTTCATTTCTGCAGTAACCTCTGCTCCTCACAGAAGTATGTGGCATTAAAAAAAAACAAAAAAAAAAATAAAAGCATGTGAGCCAGAAATGGAGGGAGGAGGGGGGCACCGGCTGGCTTTCAGCTCCAATAAAGTGGTGCAATTGTGACAACTGCACATTAGTTTTAGGTAGTATAAATTGCAAAATGAAAGACTTCAGACTCCAACTAAAAATAGTCTGTGCTGAGTGTGTTGAACTCACTGCTGCAGCCATATATATATATTAAAAAAAAGCCCTGCAGACTTTTCTGAAGACAGCTGCAGCACTTTTGAGTTGCAAATTTCTCGATCAGAACCGAGCCTTCCCCTCAATCGCGCAGATGGTTAATAACTTTTCACTGCAACTGTTATTTGAAATCCGCATCAGCCCCAGAGGAGGTCCACGGGGACAGAAGCATTTCATTGTTTCCTCCACCGACCATCAGTTATGGAGCATAACAAGCTCCTCTTTCAGCATCTTCTGGGTTGGGCGCACAATGGAGGCCAAAAAGATGAGCAACAGATTTTTCATTTGAGGCTCCGAGAGGGGCGGGCTGCGTTGGCCGCCACCTCGCTTCACGCAGAGGGAGGCGAGCGCCTCATCAGCACGACAAAGACGACGGCGAGAACGCGGCCTCGCTCCACAAAGGTTAACCTCGGGGAGACCTTACAACTCCAGACTCCCTCGTTTGATGGTTCCAACCAAGCACTTGGAGGGCCCCCGCCATCCATTGGGTTTAACCTCTGATATTGGAGGTCACTCACCCCCGCACCATGGACCAATGATGAAAAAAAAAACTCCTTACAGCTTTACAGATATGAAATGTTTAAATGAAAAGTGACTAGTAGGTGTCAGACACTAGCAGGCGTCTGCACGTGCACTTGTCCCACAACTTTCCCAGTCTGAGTGCAAAGCTGATTTATGCTGCGCCGGGCCCCAACAATGACTCCCAGGGGTCCACCTCCTGCTCCTCCGCTCTCTCTGAACTGCATTACACATTTCAGCCGTTTTAATTTCCCCCTCACTTAATTGATTGGATGCATTCAGCCTCCGATCTCATCATTTTGAGCCTTTTTTCTTAAGAGGATTTTCAAATTAAAACCCCCCATTTTTTGTATTTAAATAAGCAGGGATTTTTTACTCCTGTTATTGTGATGCTGCAGTAAAACTATTGAAGGGTGCGCGCGCACACAGAAAGCTCCTTATCATACAAAGTTGACCCAACTGTGTAAATATTGTGTGTAGGGGGGAAAAAAAGTGGAGGATTTGATTGTAAAAAATCGAAGAAATAGAATTTTCTGAATTCTGCAGGAGGATGATGTCGCATGGAGGCGCGCGCAGCCTTTTGATCCAACATCCTAATTCTGGATTTTTTTTTTTTTTTGTCCTTTGGATGTACCTGATCCGTGGTACCCCCCCTCCCCTGCATGTGGACTTTCCGATCCCTCTTCAAGGCATGAACACCACCTCATCTACCTCCGTGCGTGGAGTCCGTCAGCCCAAAAACGCATGAAAAGAGCGGCGCGCGCGCGAGCGCAGAGGCTGCATGCGCCGCGGCTCCCCGCATCAACACCAGCCTCCCGGTGCGTGAGACCAAAACACTCCCCAGAAACAGCCGGGCTTACCATTCTGGAGACGCGTCGGGCTGGAGCGGAGCGCGTCCGGTGACGGTCTGGGGGAGCCCCCGAAAGCCGCCCGCCCCGCGCTCAGTCGTCCGCTTTGATAGTAACCAGAGCAGGCGAGCGTATTTCCACGGTGCACGACGCGGTGCAGAACGCAAACCTCCTCCTCTTCCTCAGCTGCTGCTGCTGCTGCTGCTGCTTACGGGCGCACACATGGATGAGGAGGACGCCGCTGCCTCCAGGAAACGCGCGCGAGCCCAACGGAACAGCGTCCAAATCCTGCGGGAGGAGCGCGTGGAGACGTCCGTCCACGCACAGACGGAGAGGAGAGGAAAGCTGCGCGCTCACGCACCGCACCACAATAACGAGTCGGGAGAAAGGATGGCTGAGAGAATGTGCGTGGTCGCCCCCTTCGGTACAGACTCATCCAAGCCCCCTCCTCTCCCATCTCTTTTCTTTTTTTTCTTCCATCCCTGGGAATAACTGTAATAATCCATCCACAAACATGACTGGACATTTTTAACCTTTATATATTTATGGTTGACATCAGGAACACAAAAAGGAGCAAAAACATCCAAGAGGATTTATAAAATATTGAATTTATCCAGAATAAAGATCATTCTGTTATTATTAAGTGTCTTTTTACTCAGTCATTCCTCTGCATAGTCGCCTAATACTACTCAGGATGGAAGATTTTACCAAAAAGAACTAAATATATTCTGTTAATAGTTTCTAAAATTCAAATCAACACATATGATTATTTAATGGCCAAAAATTGTGCTTTTGGTGTTTTAAACATGTTTTCTTGGCATTTTTCTCATAATGAAGGACATACATGAAGAAAATTAAGCTTAAAATTACATTTCTAAGTGTTTCTTTAATCAAATCATTGTGAATTAGGAGCAGCTAAAAAAATACAGTTTTAAAAATATTGTAAAAATACACGGGGCAAGCCTCAAATTCCCTGGTCTGTTCCATTCGTAGACGACTAAATCCATGGACGTCTGTGGTTTACTCATCTTAGCTGTTGATACTGCTCACTTTATTTATTTATTTTGTTGCTACACTAATGTTATCTTGGGCTTGGGATTTGCTATAAGCTAGCAGGAGTGTTAATTACAGGTATTTCTGAATTCCTTCCACTATATAGTAAATTCACCATTTTGTAGTTCTGTCTGAATCTACAAATTCAAACACGATTTTCACAGAAGCAAAAAACTAGCGTGCATCGATGCTCGCTACATTAGCAAATATAGACCACAATGCATTGCGCTAGAACACTATTTGCAAAAAAAAAAGTGTTGTCAATGTACTTTTTAATAAACCCTCCACATTTTCATCTTTAGAACACAGTGGAGTCACAAACACACGTCCTAAAATGTTTGTACTGTTTAGATTTTCACTTCCTGAAATCAATGATGTCATAAAGAAAAGTAGTGAGCATCGTGTCCAAATTGCTTTTAAAATCTAGGGCACTATATAGTCCCGCACTATTTATTTATTTTATTTTATTTTTTTTTGTAGTTAGGGATTAGTTTGGGAATTTGGACAGACCCAAACAGTTAGCCGAGGCTAACATCTGAGCCAACAGTCCCGCCCTCAATTACGAGGGGATTTTTCAAAATCTGTGTCCTAAACATACAAACAAAATTTTTACATTTTGGCAAAAAAAAAAAAAAAAAACTGCATCATCATAATTAAAAGACAACTTACAATAAAACGAAAGATGATCAGAGTTTTTCTTTAATAATGACCCATCTCTCTCTATCAGCTTATCTCTTCCTTATCTTCATCGTTTATCCCAATAACTTCTTGATTGACTTCTCCCGCCATTTTCTGCCATCTTTAACATCCCAGTCTCTTTCTTGCGTCTCCTTTTTGTCCGACTAAAAATAAAATATATACAAACAGCCTATAGTTGATCTAAATAAAGTTTCTGCCTCAAATACTGAAGGGGTTTATTTAAATATACACCACATGTATCAACGATCCAAAACTCCCTGTTGTCACGGTAACATTTGTCCAAAACTAGAGACCTTCAGCCAGGCTGATCGTCTGTTTGATCCAGAACAGAACAACAAAAACAATAAAAAGAAAACACAAAATATATATTATATTTCCTGCACTTTAAGTGTTAAAATCCTAATTTATTTTTATTTGTTTAACCTATCCGGAACATCTTACATACGGTCATTTTACTAATGTCAAACACATTGCACCTTGTCTAAATGTCGAGTCTGTTTTCTTTTTCAAAGGGTTGTGTGTTGTGAATATTGTCATGCGGTTAACATGCAGCGGCGTCAGATCTTTTTATTTTTTACACGTCAGTTTGGAATTAGCATTCTTCTAGCGATATCTGACATTTTTTATGTGTTGAAAACAAGGTGGAGAGTTATGGATATTGTGAATATGCTAACGTGGCTAACATGTAGCATATTACAAATAAGTTATTGTGAACCAGTGGCGTGCTGGGTGAGGATCACGGCTGGTAAGGCACTGACATCATCAGTCAGATTTACAAACATATGAACCACAGAGCAGCTAATTCATCATTTCATTGATAACAGTTCAATTGTGATGTTTAAAATTTGGTTTCAACATATTTCTGCAGCACTGATACAGAAAAAAAAAAAAAAAATTACCAAAATTGTTATTATTGACTTACGTTTAATTATAAATGAATTCCATGCAGTTCTCCTTCTGCAGAAACATGAATTACCCGTTTGTGGAAGTCTTCCTTTCTTTCTTCAGTGTTCATCTGTCTGGATGGAGATCACTGCCAGTGACGTGTCTAAAACTATTTTTGAGTTTAGGAGTTTAAAAACATAATCTACCTTTAAAAAAAATTGATGTTAAGCAGTGTTACAGAATATCAGGACGGCTGCACTTGACTTGCTAGCACCAACTATTATTCTTTAGCTGCGGTGTCACATTCTCTGGGCTCACCAGCGCCCTCTGCTTTGAGACATAGGTACTGCGGGTCTCATCTAGTGGATTTCCAAAGTGCATTTTTAGCAGATTAAAAGACTAAATGAGTCGCTAACTTGCATTAATGTAATGAGACAGGTGGCGAGAAATTGGAAAATTAGTTAATTAAAAGATAAAGCGTTTTTTTTATGTTAGTAAAAGACCGCAACAGTAAAGCAGCAGCAGCTTCAGTCACTGTGAGTGGGACGGGGAGGCATGAGCTGCTGCTGCCTCACCTGCTGCCGCCTCGTGTATTTGATCAGGAAACTTGTAAGTTTGATACATTTTTACCAAAGAAACATTGAAAATGCACACCAAAAAAAGTAATCATAGAGTAAACTTTTTTTTTTTATTTTAAATAAAAAAAAACTAAGTTTATTTTATTTTATTAATCTAGTTTTTTAAAATATATTCCCCCTTACTCCATGTTACTGCTGTAAACCCAGTAAAGTCTGACTGATCAACAAACTATTCCTGACTCTTTTGTCTTGCTTAATTCTCCTTATAGTTCAGTGCTCCTCATATGTAACCAAAGTTTGAAGATAGACCATTCATTGACAACACACTTTATAATCTGGTTTGCCCTAAATTGCAGAAAATACAGTAATCCGAAATGTTTAAATTAATTAAAAGAATGTTTTTTCTTGCAGTTCTTATGTTGTTCCTTCAGATTATCTTGGTTTAAATTAGCCAAACAATGTGACAATTAAACCCAAATAATTTGTAAAATAAACATTTTTTTTAGAAGTTATATAGAATAAATTCAGTTAAAATGGTTCCTTATGAATATTAATTAACGAGTAAATCTTCTAACCTTAAACTTTTCTTTGTGAATTCAATATTTTTGAAGGAAAGGAAATTTTTAAAGCAAACTTTCGGGGCTTTAGGCCAAAGGTTTAAACCCACATCCCATTCTAGACGCCGGCGAACATTTGTTAGGATCACGTTAGGTTAACGACCGCACCATCTGGCTTTTGTCCGGTTAGATTCTGACCAAATCCAGAGCTATCTACTTATTACCAACCTCTGGTTTCTCCCTCAGGGTTAAGAAAGGCCTGGTCAAGGGTTTCTGGCCCTGGAAGTGTGTTTGGTCACCCAAAGAACAAGAGAGGGGCCATGTGTGGCCTTTAATTCACTGCATTGTCTGCAGGAAAAGCTAATCTCGGCTCGGCTCAGAGTCTCGCAGCTCGAGAGTGAATGAGAGAAAAGTTAAATATGCTTTCAGATGTAACCCCCCCCCCCAGCCTGGCCTGGTATTGTGGGTTGTGTCATTGTGGGAATGGGAGATTTGCCGTTGACCCAGGCAACAGGAGGAGAGGGGCCCGTTTCAGTCAGAGAAAACTAAAGGCATTCAGGCTCGTGTTTGCAGGTGGCGGGCTGTAATTCAATGGTTATACACCAATTTTCGTGCCACCTCATGTGGGGGGGAAAGAAACCGATGGCTGCATCTATCAATCTAAACTTGGCATAATGTACAAACATTAAAACCACACAGAAACACCCAACAAACTCCAGTTTGATCAAAACCCGACACCCTTTATGAACCTCTTTGAGATCATATTAAAGCAATCTGGAGTAGATGCCCTTTATTATGGAAACTAGGATTAAAATGTTTCTGCAGGGGTGGGACATAATCACACCCAACACCCTTTTCTTCTTCTTTTTTTTTTTTGGACATTCCACTTTGACTATCAGCTCCATCAAAGATCGGAATTTAAAAAAATGAGTTTTCTGAAAACAATTATTTGCTTTGTGCTTCATGGGTTTGTGATCATATTATTTAAAAAAAGATAAATAAAAACGCTTCTGGTTTTGAACTTTGTAGAAAATCTTGTTTCTTATTTATTGTACAGTGTTCTCTAAAAATAACCCGGGATACACCTTATGCAGATTATAATTTTTGTCAAATATCAAACAGTACCACCCCTCTTACCTAGAAAACTACAGAAACAGATGATCATTTGAGTACATCATTTGGAAGAAAGATCCTTTTCACTCATTTTCCAAGACGCACATTTTAGTTCAAGAAACAACAGCTTAACCTCCACAGTAAAAATCCTATTACTAAAATTTTTTTCTTTATTTTTTTTTAACAATTATGGATAACTTTGAGAACAGTTCACACATGCTTTAATAAGATACACAATGAGTTTACGCTGTTAGCATGATGCTAGCTTAAAACAGTGGGGGTTGTCCCCAAGTTTGGAGAGGTGGTTGAATGAAATGGTGATGGGGGCTAAAGTAGATAGAAGAAACAAACCAGAACTGTTTAGGAAGATTTGGCAACCGTTCTTAGAATTCTTACAATGTAAGTGATGTAAATTGTTTGTATATTCACCATTTTGCATGCCTGTTTTATTTATTTATTCTTATTTTATTTTATTTGTCTATTTGCTTTATTTCTCTTTTCTTTCTACTTTTGTTTGCACTCTCTTCATTTTTGTGGTAATTGTCAAAGTTCACATGTGCTCTTGTAAAACATTGTGTACTTTGAAAAATTAAAATAAAAAAAACAAAAAAAAAACAGTGGGGGTTGTCAAAGGATGTGGATTACACAGTGTCAATATGATTATTAAATATATATTTATTGATTGATTTTAATGTTAGTGTTCATTGTAACCTTATATCTGCTTATATCCTATAAATATTTTAAAATCTGGGATTCCATCAGCTCCACTAATGCCAAATTTGGTTCTTGTGCCACAAAATGCACAATGACTTTGTTTGATTTGAT
Organism: Oryzias javanicus; assembly: GCA_003999625.1. Classification (NCBI taxonomy): domain Eukaryota; kingdom Metazoa; phylum Chordata; class Actinopteri; order Beloniformes; family Adrianichthyidae; genus Oryzias; species Oryzias javanicus. Next base: position 29,430,458 of record CM012449.1, on the reverse strand, counting down.
TTATTGGGTTTTTTCAACAATTGATTGTAGAAAACATAACAAAATCACACAGATTTATCAAACTCATTACAGAAATAATGAAACGTATTCATTAAAATAAATAAATCAAAGAAAAGTTGACATAAATTTAAGAAGATCATAATTATGAATAAAGATTTTTTTCCAGTCATGCATACATTATACATCTAGGTCACATTAGATTCATTAAATATAGTGATTATTAACTAAAGTCAAGAGATTGATTCATTGCTTGAAAAGAAGCTAATTTATATAATCCTATCCCTACTGTTAACATTTAACATTAGGGGCGGGGTCTTTTAATGTTCAAATAAATTAAGAACACAAAATTATAAAAGTATTTTCTAGGTTTGTGCAGTTGTTTAAAAAATTTGTCACCTTCAAAAAAAAAAAAAAAAAATCTTCATTTTTTATTTTTCAGATTTTTTTTCCAAATATTTTTTCACTCCTAGAAATGACACCAGTGAAATAATAAAAAAAGAGCAGTTTCAATTTCTTATGTCTTCCATCACTCAACCAACTATTGCAGGCGTGTATGTTTTCTGTCAACTGGAATCTGTTTTTCTGTTTAAAAAAAAAAAAAATAGAATCAACTTTTAATGTCTGACAAGAAACCGCTTCAGCAAAAAAAAAAAAAAAAAAAACATGCATGAAATATAGAGAGAGCACAGATCATTATGTAAGCACACATGCTGTAGGTTCAGAGCAAATGAAAAATATATACGTACAATGTTGAGACACTATTGGCGCTCTTAGAAGTAAGGCTTTAAATGATGCAGAAGAGGGAACGGCGCATCAACAAATGTCCTCACGTGGCGGCTTTTCTTCTCCATCTCCACTCCAGATGGAGAAGCGAGTACCTGTTCGCCGCGGCGGTAGTCACGCAACGCCATCGCACATGGTCGCCTGCTCCCATAATCGAGTTATTATTAGAAACTGCTGAACATATGGATGGAAACCGAACGCGCCACAAAAGAAAACTGCTCGTTAAAAACCTCTCCATGTGGAAGCTGATGTTTTAAATATATAGAAAAAAAACTAATCGTTCTAAACTTTCAGCTGGATTTTAAGCACAAATATAGTCTCATTTACTCCAGTTTAGCTCATAGTTGGTTATTCTTTTATTATCCAAAACTTCCTGCCATTTGATTTAAGGTTTACAGTCTCGACTCAAATTATACGCCTCATAAAACTCTTAATTAGGAAGTGCTTGGCAACACCGCACCGCCACTCCCCGCCATTTCCCCTCCTACTTTTCTTCTTTTAACCCATTCTGAAGACTGAAAGAAATGTATGCATGAAGACAAAGTTGTGTTTAATGTTGCCTAAAAGATAGGATTACGATATTTTGAGTCTATTTTAAATATGATTGGGGTTTTTCCTGAATACGAAATTTCACCGGTTAATGTCAAAAATACGAGACATCGATTCAACAAAGTGAGTATGTGTACTGAGGTTCATTTATAAAACTCAAACAGAATTTAACCATTTTAGGAGGCATTGATCCCACAGCAGGGGAATTATCTTGTTACCATAGCTCTGTAAAAATAAAAAAAGGAAAAGAAAAGCAGATCATATTAACAGGGATCTTTTGTTGTCTGCAGACAACAACAGCTGATCATATAAACAACGCATTAGCACATCGCTTCGCATGTGCTAAAGAAAGGTGTAAAAAAAGGGCAGCAGGCACGCCTTTTACACCATGTCCATGATATGAAGAGAGCGATGGAATAACATAGCAAAACAAGACGGCGAGCTCAGAGATAAAGTATGCAAACTGGTAGACAACAGCGGTAGCTAAACAAGGTAAATATAAATTAAAAAAAAAATTCAGTAGGACTAGAATATCAAACTTCCTTTCTTTCTCATCTCTCAAATCCCTAAATGTTGTGTAATTGTTTTATTTCATTGTATTGCTGCTAATAAACTAAACTGCCTCTTGCTTATGTCACAACATGAAGGTTGGTGATGATGTTATGTCTATATGTGATAAATGATCTGCATTTAAGTAGTGTTAATAAAAAATAAATATTTAAACTGTTCATCAGTGTCCGGTTGTTGTCCATTGTGGAGAACAACCTGATGTTGTCCTGATGTTCAATCACAAGTTAGTTGTGACTTTTTTGAATCGATGTTTTATGACTCGATAGGAATGCGTGTGAATTTGAGAGATATTGGTAATAATCTGAGAGAAAAAATTTGTATTAAAAGCAAAAAAAATGTCTAATTTAAAAGTCGTATTCTACACAAACAAGTTTGACTCAACACAGAAAAGTTGATTTAAAAACAAAGAAAAGATTTATTCAAAACAGACAAAAGTATTAACAAGTGAAGGTATATCTAAAGCAAAAGTTGAAAAGTTCAATTCCAAACTAAAAAAGTCGTGCTTAAAAGTCAAAATTTAAAAAGAGAAAAGTCGTATTTTAAACAGAGAACAGTCAGATTCAATAAAGTGAAAAGTTGTTTTAAAAACTGAGAAAAGTCAAATTCAAAAACAAGGAAAGTTGCATTCAAAACACAGAAGTCGTACTCAAAACAAAGTAAAGTCTTATTTAAAACAGACAAAAGTGTTATTCAAAACAGAGAAAAGTCGTACTAAAAACTGAGTAAAGTCAAATTCAAAACAAGGATCCAAACAAAGTAAAGTCATACTCAAAATTAAAAACAGAGGTAATTTTCAAAACACAGAAAAGTCGTATTCAAAACAGAGAAAATTTGCATTTAAAACAGAAAAAAGTCATAATCAAAAAGAATAGTTGTATTCGAAATAAAGAAAAGTCATAATCAAAACAAAGAAAAGCTTGATAAATCATATACTATATAAACAAAAGTCATATATAAACAAAGAAAAGTTGTATTCAAAACTCTTGTTTTTTTGTTTATGTCAAGCATAAACCCAGATTATGCAGACAGCTTTGTCTATGAGCATACAATTATTTTACACTCATTTTACCTCATACAGATAGCTCCGCCCTAAATGACCTTCATTACCTGGACCAGATGCATTTTTAAAGCTGGAAGGGAGCTAAAAACCGAGCAGGGATGCTGTTTGGAAAGTGAATGTGCACAGAAGGAAAGCAGCCGCACATAAAAGCATTTCTATTTGCTGTTCTTGATATGCAAAACGCTGTCATCCACTCGCTGACTGTTGTCATCCAGCATCTTATCAAGCACGCGCAGAAAAAAAAAAAAAAACGTCTGTCGGAGAAAAGTCCCTTCAGTTCAGGCTTTACATTTAAAGTCGCTTTGAGTGAAATGTCTCGTCAGAACAAAAAAATTCTAAACTCATAAACAAAAGTCACATATTTGGCGATGAAAGGCTGTTTGTGTTCAGCCGTGTTTGTGTCATCCTCTAAATCCAAGTGACAAATCACGCTGAGAGCCTCGCAGCAAAATGAGAAAAAGTTTTGCATCAGTGGAACAAAATTCACCTGAACTTGAACGAGTCTTTAGAACGATTTTCCTAATAAAACTCCCCTTTTTATTATTTCTAACAGCTAAAAACTTCAGAGAAAAGAGGAGAAGATAAGACGTTACTTATTACTTCTTCAGCTCAATGAATAGAAATCCAAATGACTTATAAATGAGACGCAGAGCCCAGAAAATTCTGTGTTAGACCCCAAAAACTCTGACAGTGAATGGAGCTCCTGCCAAACCCATCACACTCTCTCTTTTTTTTTTTTCCTTTAATGATGTTCCTGTCCTCTGATATTTGATGAAGGAGGAGAGCTTAAGCAGCAATATTTAGCTAATGAAGTGAGCGACTGGATATATGCGGGACGTTTACGTCCCCTCACAGTGCATCACTGTCAAAACTGTGACGGCTGCTTCTACAGTTTGGGAGTCATAACACTCATTATGGAGTAATTAACATAATTCGTTATGATCGCAGAGCTAATAAAAAATAAAATAAAAGGATTTGAAATGGAGTTCCAGGAGTTGACTTATCGGGCGTTTCATCAGGAACGGACATAATATGAACTGGTAAAGTATTTTTCATACACTATTATCAAAAAACAATACTTATATAATCTGGAGCGTCTTATGTGTGAATTCATTCTGGTTGTTCTTGATGATGTTGAAGAAATTTTACAGGTTCTGTCAAAATGTGGGTCTATTTTTAGCTAACAAGTTTTATTATGAATTTGTTAATGTGGCTAGCATTTAGCAGTGTCTGTTTTTTTGTTTTTACATGTTACTGAAAATGTTGGGAGTTTTAGTTTTTTTATTTACGTGTTGCAAACAAGATTTAGTGTTAATGTGAAAAAGCTAACTCAGCTAACGTTAAACATTGATTGATTGATTGATTGATTGTTTATTTAAGACAGGTACAGTATATATTAATAAAACATTTAAAAATGCAAATATATAAGGTTATAGCCTTTTAGACTAATTTCCATCTTTAGTCCCTATAGAAAAGGTAGTTAGTCTCCAAGTAAAAGTACAAGTTAAAACAATACATAAAAGGTAAACAGAAGTCTGAAAACAGCAGATTGGGTTGTCAATAGAGAAACACACAACAGGAAATTACAAAACATAAAAGCAACATTTAAGGGGGAAAAAAAAAAAAAAATCGTCAGACTGTTTTTTTTAAATGTTACTGACAAGGTTGGGAGCTAGCGTAATCACACTAACATTTGTTTTAGCTGCATCAGTCTACCTTCTTACGTGCTCAAAACAAGGTTGGGCATCATTGTTAGTACGCTAACCTGGCTAACATCCAGCTGTGCTTTTTATCCCACGTCACTAATAAGGTTTGGAGTTAGCGTAGTAACAATAATGTTTGTATTAGCGGTATCAGTATACATTTTTTTTACATGTTGCAAGCAAGTTTAGGTGTTATTGGGAATATGCTAATGCAGCTAATGTAAGCTCGTGTCTAACTTTAGTTTATTTTTACGTTTTTTTTTTTTTACATGTTGCTAACAAGGTTGGGAGTAAGCGTAATTACAACTGTTTGTTTTAGCTGTTTCAATGTGTTTAAAACAAGGTTGGGTGTTATTGTGAACATGCTAGCCCAGCTAACATGTGGGTCAAATAGTGTTTTTTCTTTAATTCTCTTATTCTCCTTGTTTTGATTGTTTGAAATTAAGCGATTGCAATAAAAAGTTAGTTTTTCCTTGTGCCAAAAATGTCTTTACCTATTCTGCATCATTTGAGCTGCATTACCCAGTACTTTAATGAGGATAAAAACATAAACATAAGAAGTAAATCCTCTTCTTTCAATCACGTTTTGTATATAAAACATAAAGGAAATTACTACAATAAATAAAATTATTAAATTTTTTTTTTTTTGGCTCTAATTCTGAAATCTATAACAAAAAAACTAATTGAAAAAAATCTGATCATTAGCATTGTAATATGTGTGCTGCTTTCTGGAAAAATCATTTTGAAAAGCAAACATCTGACAGGAATGAGTGACACAAATCATGCACGTTTACTGCTTGATTGCTTCGTACAATGTTAATTATTTTGTCATTCAATTTTTTTTTTTTTTGCCTTATAATCAAATTGTCTAAAAGGCACTTATCAGTCATCTCAAATAACTTCAAAAAACAACAACCAGCAGCAGTGAGTGGAATGATACTGCAGCTCATCTCCACAACAGCAGCTTTGCTCTGAATCCCTTTTTCCAGCTCATTGGTCTTGATTTACCAGCACATTAAGATTGCTTAAGTTTGGTAAATTGCTATCATAGAAACTTCTAAGCTGTGTTAAACCCCCTTTTTAACGACTTTCCCCTAAATTGGCTACTTAAGAGCAGCCTGGTCTGCAGACTCCTAAGTCCTCCGAGCTGCTTTATCACCACAAGACAACCTTAAGTTTCTTCTCCTATTTTCTTCATGGCTGCAAAAATTGGATAACAATGATCACGTATATGCAAACTGACTTATAAAAGCGCCATCATCAGAAAATCCTGATCTGCATGGGAGCCAATTTTGAGATTTAATTCAGTGAAAATGTCCATCTATCCATCTGCTCAATCCCATTTGAGATTGCTGGAGCCTATCGCAACTAATGTAAGCACAAGAGAAGACACTACCCCACTGTGCAACCCTATAAAACAGGTTTTGAAAACCCCTTCCCATCTTTTCTTCACAAACGTTGAATCTCTGATTCCCATGGATCCAAAACACCACTCTGGGGTCGCATGTGACTTCCATCTATAGGATTGAATAAATCCTGCAAAATGTATCGGATTAAGACAAATGGATGCCAGAAAGTATTAATTTGATTCACCAGAGCCTGGATCAATTTGATTCTGATTTTTTTTTTCTGATTATTTATGTGTCACACGAGGGGACCTGGTTGCAGACAAGATGGAAGCAGAAAATCAAAGTCCAGAACTGAAATATCACCAATCCACAAATTTCGGTCAAAAGATACTTTTGTTTTTGGTTGAAAAATATGACTAATATGACCCTAACAGTCTTTTTCTTTTTTTTGCGTTTTAACCTTTGAAACTTTAACACCTGAGGCTCCTCAACCTCCTGGATGCAAACCGTTACTGGTCTGGTACCAGGACATATAGGCTGCACTGGTACCCCAATCTTAGCCTCAACTCAGTACCAGATGTGGATCAGTATTGGACGTGGATCTGTCCGGATGCAGATTGATAATGGTACCCTAATCTTAACCTTAACCCAGTACCGGACGCAGATCAGAACCAGACGCAGATAGGTACCGGTACCCGAATTCTAACCTTAACCCATTACCAGACGAGGATCGGTACCTGACACGGATCGGTACCCTAACCTTAACCTGACACTGACGCAGATTCGTACCCTAACTTTACCCTGTACTGGACGCGGATCGGTACTGGTATCCTAACCTTAATCCAGTACCAGATGCGGACTGGACCTGGACCAGTACCGGTTCTGTACATGATACCGGATGTGGACTGGGCTAGTGTTAGATTGCCTGTACCGTCCGCGTCCCATTTCGCATCTTGTACCGCATCTGACAAACCGACCAGATCCCTGATTTAAAAGAAACAGCTAGCACACCAAAAAACGGCGAGTTGCGAACACCTAAAGAGTGACGCGGAGGGGGTCCTTGACCATGTGTCAATATGTGACGACATGGGAATGAGAATATTTAAACTGATTCACGTTGATCACGTAAAGGGTTGAAGTTAGCCGCAGTCAAATGTAAACACTGGTCTAGAGTTAAAGCTCCAACGTCAAAGTCTTTACAGTTTTACAAATCCAAACACTTTTGTTAAAATCCTTAAATAAAGCGATTATCGTATTTGGACATATTTGAAGATAATCCTGAGCGCTATAACGTTTAATCAAAATAAAAAGTTTTATTAGAACACCTCAGAAATCTTGCGGAATTTCTGCTTCCGGCTGATGATTTTAAGCCGCCATCTTGTCTGCAACCAGGTCCCTCTTGGACATCTCTGGTGTTAAATGGTTAGCTTGACATCTACTAACAGGCTCATCAATGGAATCAGCTCTGTGAGTTTTTGTTTTGTCAAGTTCTTTCCAAAACGGCGCAAAACCGAGCCTCTACGCTCCACGTATCTTGGTGGCAAAACTTTGACAGCACTTCTGGCGCTCGCCGATCTGAAGAAACTTCCCTCCGACTGTAATGGGATCAAGGTTCCGAGCTGCTTCCCCGTGATTGATGAAAGATTAAAAGGATTGTTGAGATTAAAGGCACATTTAGCTCCCCACCGAGGTCCAATTTCTCGTCCTCGTGCTGGCAGCGGGGCCGCCACCATGCAGATGAGAGGGGATCACCGCCGAGAATGACAATAAAGGGGAAATTCTCGGGGACATGGCAACCGAGAGGCGAAGGCAATCATTTTTAATCGGACTATTTTATTCTAGCAGAGGGAGTCGCGTCAGCAGTGCGCGTTAAGGTGAAGGAAAGAAAGAAGAACTCCGAGGATAAAAGAAGGAAAATGCGTCCGAATCTGCATGACTGTAATGCTGATTGAGTCATTATGCACTTCAAAGCTGCGCGAACCTTTTGACAGGTTTGTGACGGAAGACAAATTACCGCACGCAAACTCAATTAGCATTCTTTTCTGTCCAGAATCTGCAGTGTAAGAGCGTACCTTCTTTGCCTTAGCCCCGTCCTTCATGAATTAATTTCTTTTACTTCTGCATTATTAACCTGCCGCAACAATTTGCCTCACAGAGGAGAAGATAGTTTGCATATTTTTATCTAATGTATGTGCAAATATGTCAGCTGTCAGGTCTGCTCAGGAAAAAGGCGGCGCAGTTCTGTAATTACAGACAATGTTGCAAAATGAAGACGTGCATTTCTTTTGGACGGAAGTTGCAGAGCGCCTTGAGGTGTCGGCCGCTTGTTACTTGTGTCGATTAATTGGGTCGCCGTTAATGTTTTGATTCGCTGGCCGCGTTACATGTGACGACCGGCCCCGGCAGCCGGCTTACTCATCCGGCGTCGTCCTTGAGACGGCGTCCTCTGCGTCTCCGGGGCCTCTGGAGGCGTATGATTAGTGGTGACCAGCAGCGATAACAACTGCACGTCTGTCAAAATCAAGTCGCGGCGCCCTGACCGGGTTGTCTTAATATGAGCGGCGGCGTGGTGTCAGGGGCTTGGGTCAATTTACCATTAGTTTCATCCTCAGCCAGCTCACCTCGACTGACGGTAAGCGGAAGACGAAAAACGTCTGAAACACCTTCAGAGGCACAAATGCTAATATGCTCAGTGGAACACAACTGATGAATTATTAAGCAGCCTTAGTTAGCACAACAGAATCACACATGATCCAAGTGGTGCAACAACACCTTCTATTGTCAAACAGCGCTAAAAACTACAACACATCTCAACTCCAAGAGTTAATTTGCCCTTGATCACATTGTTTGAATACGAATGCAGTCACTTTGCTTTCACGGATCCCTCAGAAGACCTCTCAAAGGCGTCGGCTTTTATCACCCGGCGAGCAGCGCCTGTGGTCTGACCTCATCGGCTGCGCTGTCCGTCACCGACGGCTGAGTTATGATGGCGCGGAGACGGGCCGAGCTGCTGGCTTGTAAATGGGAGCGGCGTGAAGACGAGTCCTCATGCGTGTCACGAACGGCCCATCATTGCTTTAACGGGGGGTTGACTGGAGTCACAGCCTAACACATGGGTGAGGATGCCTCAGTGTGTGGATGCGCCCGAAAAATGTGTGACACCAGTGTGTGTTACATGATGTACTACAACCCTATTGGCTGGTTTTATTCCTCTCTTTAAATGTTATGTTTGTAGAACTTGTGAATGTGTAATGGACTGCATCTAACAGCTAAAAGAGACGGAAAATAGAGGAAATCAAGATAAAACAAACACTTAAATTTATTTATGTAGTGTATGAATTTTTTTTTAATTATAAATTCATTTAAAATTATATCTACCCCCCGCAGCAGTTCCCCGTTCTTCATCCTCTACTGGGCCTTTAAGTGAACATTTTTCATAATCGCAACATACTCAAAAACTAACCAAAATTTACAAAAAACTGGTACATGGCAAGAATAAACTCCTGGGTAAGTGAAAGCACCGCCCCACAAATAAATAAATACATAAAAAAAATGATGATATCACAGCAAGGGCGGGGAGTGCAAGGATAACACACAATACAATGCTATTCAAGATACATGGCTCACAATACCAATAATACCAAGATACAAATAGTATTACAATACCGACAAAATCACGGTACCAACAGTATAACAATACCTATAGCAGGGGTGGGCAATTGTTTTGACTCGTGGGCCACATAGGGTTCTGAAATTTGGCATAAGGGCCGGACAAGGAGCAGATGGAAGGAGAGATTGGGTAATCAACCTCATGAACTAAAAAAATAATATGGAATTTAGAGAAAAACATGCTTTAATTTGGAGTCAAATTCACATGTATTAATTTAAAAACAGAAAATTTGGGAGTTTTAATTTCTAAATTGGGTGATCCAATGGGTTGATGTTCTTCAGAGGAAAATGTGAACTCAAAGAAATGCTGCATTTATGTGGTGTAGGAATAATCCGAAAGATCACCATCTGACTCAGAAAGGAACACACATGAACGTCAGAGAAACAACACCATTCATGGGAAGAAACCAGAAATACAATGAAAATAAAACAATAATTAGGATTTTTGATTCAATGTATTTTAATTTGGAGGGCCACATTAAGTAGCTTAAGGGGCCGCATGTGGCCCCCGGGCCGTAGTTTGCCCACCCCTGACCTATAGGATCACAACACAGATAGTATCACAATACCAATAATGTTGTGATACAGATAGTATAATGATATCAACAGTATCACAATATCAATGGTATTGCGATATCAATAGTATTGTGATACAGATAGCATCGTAATACAGACAGTATTATGATACAGTTTCTATCACAATACCGGTTGTATCACGATACCAATAGTGTCACAATACCAAAAGTATCCCGATAACAACAGTAGCACGATACTGATAGTATCACAATATGGATAGTATCACGATACCAATAGTATCACAATGCTAATAGTGTCACGATAGATGGTATTGCGAAACAGATAGCATCACGTTACTGATAGTATCACGATACTGATAGTATTATGATAGATAGTATTGCGATACCCATGGTACCACAATTCCAATAGTATCACGATACGGCAAATACATTGTAATAATCAATATATAACCTTGGTAATCTATATTACTGTTTTGTAAATGCATAAAACTCTTTGTTTTCCCTGGAACATTTATTTAAATTTTATTTCTCCTTTGTTTTTTTTATTTATATATAATTTAAAATCTAATATATTAATTTAATTACCTTTTAAACATTAAAATAAAACAAATTCTAATGTGTCTTTGCAATACTAACAGACATATATGAAGGTAACAAATAAAAGCTCCAATTAAGATTATACAGAGCATATCAAATGGCCTTAAAAGAAAAATAAATGTGGCAATAAAAATTCACGTTGGCAACGTCAAAATCCTTTGACTACTTACTATATACTGCACTACAGAGTGTGTTTGGCTTTCTCTTAGATTTCAATCTATCACCTTCTAACTCCTAAATCATCATTTGGAAGCTACTTTTATTTATTTATTAATTATTTTAAAGCGACAGGGCAAAAAATACCATTGTTAAAATTTCAAATGCAACCGCTGTCATGCCCACAGACCATCTAGCTAACAGCTAATTTGCAGACCAGAACCCTGAGAATAAATTAAAGAGCAACAAACAACAGAGACACAAACACATAAAATACATATAATCCAGAACAATCACAACAAAACACCAGAAAAACAGTAGATCAAACGTTTAGACCTAAACCACTGTTTTACTTAACGAGTAAATTCTTTTAGATCTGGGAGGGATTTTATATTCAGCAGGTATGGTGTTCCAGATCTGTGTACCTACCAGGGTAAAGGTTTTTGTGTTAAAGTTCTTTTTTATTTTGCAACTTTTAGAACATTGTGAAACTTAACTGCACGAGTCGTTGGCTCAAGCTGATCGAAATAATGCGATATAGGAATGTGGGCGGGGTCAACAAAAAAAAAACTGCAGTTGCTAAGGAAATTCAGAAATTTACTTTTGCAGATCCTTTTAAAAATTAAGTAGACCTGTTCGCCACACTTATGTAAACAAAACATAAAATGGTTGCTATGGTGATAAAAATAACGAAAGGCTGTCATTTTGATTTTAAAAAAGTGTTTTTTAATGAATATGCAGCTTTGTCAATGAGGGTGAGTGAAAATGGGTTTGTGAGGGCAGCTAGAATCTAACTTTAGTGGTAACAGAGTTGCAGAGTTGCTATTGTCTCTCTGATTCTTTGGTCTCTGATCTACTTTAGTCCAATTGCCAGGAACCCAAAACATTGCTTTCCTCCCCGTTTTTGCTGCTTTTTCCTTCATGACTTCAGAGGCAGTTTGTCCCAGCCGACTGCAACAAACCCACAGCTTCTATTCTTTGCACAACACCTGCCCATCAGCTGGACAGGCTTCAAACGGAACATCTCTGGCTGCCCCGCTAGCTGCCATTCCTGATCAATCAGCCACTCAGTCGCAGCCATCCGTCTCATACTGTATGTGGCAGCTTTGATACGACGACTGCAGAGATGAGCTCGGTTGATGCGCCGGATAACAATCAGTCACTTATTTTGTTGCGCTGATTTGATGCTGCGCTACTCAACTCAATCCTGGGAGATCAGGAGACGGAAAATACCTTTGGAAGGTTCCGAAATGTACAAACTTCTTCTGCTTCAGGGTGCTAGAGGGCTTAACGTCTGATCATCTGATCTATTTTTAAAGCATTCCCAGTGGTCTTTTTTATGCCATAAAAATGTCTTCTCTTGGACATAATTTCTGCAGAGTTGCAGTAGTACATTAAAAATGAGCCTATGGATTGTGGGCGGGGCTATTGGTACCCCTCCCTCATTCTAATCACCCATTACTGAGCTATTTGCACTATTCCACTCGCTTAAATAGTCTGTAAATGGATGCAGACCAGTGTGTTTTCTACGTCACATCATTTTAAAATTTTAATAATATTAGATAGAGAAAATGGAAAATGTATAGGTTACGCAAAGCAGAGTTTGTTTTCTCCTACTCCCTTTCAAGCAATCGACTGAACTTCTGATAATCTGAATAGTTTCATTGTGTCGTGTTCTATCTATAAAAGAACAAATATTTTTATCTATGAGTGAGAGGAATAATTGGATTAATTATTTTGTCAATGCACCAGTATTATCTAGTCAATTTTAGAAAAAAAATATCCCATGTTTATAGATAAAAACCCCATTTGGATGTCTTGTTTACAATTTATTTTTGCTTCAAAAGCCTAAAATAAACCATTTTCAAATCCAAATATGATCTTTTTCAAACTGCATTGTTTTCATCTGCTTCCATGAATGAAAAGTGATGTCATTAATTAGTGCCGTCATGCCCTTCATTTTTTTTAAGTGATTAATTAATTGCGACCCATTATTAATTAATTGGATTAATCTATTTTAATCACAATTATATTTTTAATCCAATAATTGCCTCATTTTGAGGTATTTTATTTTATGACATTATGGTGCAGTAGAATATCAAAGTAGAACGAAAAAGGGCTTTATGTGTTTTTTTTATTATAAAATACTTCTTACTTGAACTTCGACATCACAGAGGAGTTATTTTTTTTTTTTTTTAATTTTGAACAAAATAAATATGTATATAAAAACATAAAGTCCAGAGTCTCTAATTTACAACATCAAAAAAACAGTAGGAACACTTTTCTGAGCAATCAAGAAAAATATTGAACATGAACTTCATATTAATTCCATAACTCATTCCACACCAGCAAACATTCGGGTGATTTTATAGTTTTATTTAACCTATTTGGATAAATTTGATCATTTTAAAGACTGGGATGAAGCAGAATAGACATAAAGAAGAGAATCTAAGAATAAATAATTCAACTGCGTGGAGAAATTGAATTATTTCGACTATTGTTTTGTTTATAATAAACTTTTACTTCATCATCCGGACAAAAGCAAGAGCTAAGAGGGGAACTTTCCCTTTAAAATTATGATTTTTTTTTAATTTCTCATAATTATCACCTTTCCCAAAAAGGAGCAGAGCGCAGTTTGTGCGTGCCAAAGCTGTTACCATGACAACGTGGCGCACCACGCATTGAGCAGTATGCTTTTGTAAAAAAAAAAAAAAACAAAGACAATTTAAACCCAAAAATAGGCCTATAGCAGGATTGAAGTGCTAACGATTTATTTAGAACGAGCGAGATAAAAGGTTCCTCCAAGTGAGGATAACACGGAAGGAACCATCTGATGCAAAAATGAGATAAAAAAAAAATAATGCGCTAAAATAATCGTGGTTAACGCGATAAAATGACACCCGTAACATAAATGTCACTACCAAAACAGAGTCCCTGATTGGTCAAAGCTGAACTGATTTTACTTTTAACGCAAGTTCAATGGATCGAGGGTTTGTACATAAAAAACTGCCTTAAAAGTTAAGAGTTTTAAATAGGGGTGTAACGGATCGGGTTTATTGAATTTTAAGAGCTGACTTAAAGCATCGGTACAAATTTCCAATACTGGGTTCAAAGAATCTCCCAGTTAAAAAGCAGCAACTGTCCCGCACAGGAGAAAGACGCTTCTCCGTAACGGACTTGCTGGTGCCGTCACTGAATGATTCTATGGCAAGCTAAAGGTGTCAAAATTCACCAGGAAAAGCGAGCGCAGAAGTGCCACGTTTTACAGATAATTATTATTTAAAACATGTAAATGTTCCCACAGTTAGTTTCAATAAAGAAATTAATACCAAAAATAATTGTAACTGTTTTATTTATGATTTAAGTTTTAAGGAATAATCCAGATTCTTTTCTCCCAGTTTTTGTAGATTTGGTCTAAAGACATGTAAATTTCATCAGAAACTATGTTTTAGCTTTTTTTTTGTTTGTCTTCAAAGTTTAAAATGTTTTGTTTTAATAAATATGCTTCAATGACCAAATGTTTTGATTTTGCATATGTAAATATTGTGTGTGTGAAGTGCTTTAAATGCTTATTGAATATATGATTTGAAGCGTTTAAAAAAATTTATTAGCTTTTATATTTTTGTTTTTTGTCACCTTTTTTTTTTTTTTTACTTTTCACTGATCCGAAAAATGATCGGAACTGTGGCCCTAAAACTGTAACACGATCCGAACCGTGAGTTTTGTGATCAGTTACACCTTTAAACGTGGGAGTCTGAAACCCAAAGACTTAAATCAAAAAGGTTGTTTGAACATTGAGAGAAATCCACATTTTTTATCAAAGTTGGTCTTTAAATGGTAATCTTTAAAATCTTTAAATTAGATAGCTCCCTATAAGTGATTCATGTGAAATGACTCAAATGACTTTCCAGGTAAATGCTGGACAAGCGGTTGTGGTGATTAAAACCTCATGAATGGAACTATTAGAGGATTCCTGTTAGGTGGACTTGCCGTCACTGATGCTTACGGAGGAAACTAAAACTGTTCAATCAGAACCTCATAAGCCAGCTTCAGTCTGCCGGCTCAGTGGTTCTGTATCCTCACATCGTCTCAGCAAATGATTGGATTATTTCCGAACAGTGCAGGAGCGCCAGCTGAAACCGCCGCCATCAATGATGATTTCACAGTTTAAGTGTTAGGCAAGGGGAAAAGGGTTGAGTGGATCTTAAGCTTCCCCCAATTACGTGTTCTCTAACTTTGCATGTGCATTAACTGGAGTAACTGAGCGATTTCACAAATTGTTCCGCTAAGAGACTCTTCGCGCCTCTCAGTGCAAAGTGTCTCATCCGACAGCGGTGTTATCGTGCGACGGCGGCCAATGGCGTCCCGGCCAACCAGTACCTGCATGTGAGAGCCCTCGACATGTAATCATCATGTGAGATGGATGGAATATCAATTTTGCTTTTTTATTAAAAGTACATGCTTTAAAATATGTGTTTTTAATTTAACCAAAGCTGTGGGTTTAGATAGTTTTTCCTCATACTTGTACTTTCTTTTTCTCCAACAAACTTTACCCAAAGTTAGACCTCTAATAGACTTCAAATGGGTTGGATGTTTCCTTCGTTCTCAGGAGAATCTCCTCTAATCAAGCATTGCCCACATCTCCCACATCTCTGCAGCTGCTGGTTAGTTCCAGACAGGGTCACTCTCTCGGTGTACTTTGGGATGTTTTCTCATATTACAATGCCCAATACATCACGAAAAATAGCTGCAGAGTCGTGTTTTACAAGCAGCCAGCCGGGGCCGGTCCCTCCAGAATCTACCTGAAGGTGGTGACCTGAAAATCTAACAGGAACAGATGATACTCCAAACCATATCAAATATGGGAATAGATGAATATGTTTGGAAAACTTTCGTTTTTTTTAATAAAAAACGCATCTATTTGGAGAAATATTTTCAATTTTTAATAGTGAGATATTTCTCAATACACAAATTCCTGCAAATTGTTCTTAAAGATTTTTGGAACTTACAACAATTATGTTTTTAACATGTTTTTGTGACATTTTTCTAATGATGGAGGACAGATATAAAGAAAAGTTTGATCAAAACTGCATTTCTGAGTACCACATTTCTTTTTTTCAAATTGTAGTGAATCTAGAGCAGATTTAAAAAAAAAAGCACTTTCAAAAAGAGTATTTATCTAGAAAATATGCTAGGCGGACCACAAGCTTCGTGCTCCAAGCCCTCAGGAATGAGGAGGGGAAGAGGGGCGGGGTTGTCCTGCCCACAACTCATACTACGGTCACAAATAATACTGCCGTTGCGCAGTGGGGAGGCGAATCGCCCGTCGGCAGCAGCTCTTACTGGACGATGTCTGTGGACAGCGGCTGTGCATACCAAGTACCACAGACCAGCGGGAGCTAAAGTGGACCATTCTGTACTACTGGTCATTTACAACTTAGATTTTGAACACATTATAATCTTGTCATTTTACTAATTTTTAGACAACATGCCTCTAAAGAAAAGCACAATGTTCTGTCTTCTTTGTTTTCTCCTCAGGATCAATAAGCAATTCGTCAATATGCTTGTCTCGGAGATGCTATCGATACCGTGATGAGTTTGTGGCGCATCAGCGCCGTCTAACCATTTGAATCCTTAGGAGGGCGTAATCACCAGATTGATGTCTGGTCATTGCTGAGCCCCAAGCTCATGACAACAGTCCTTGACGAGTCCCCATGACAGTGCAGTTCATTTCATGTGAGACATTCCATGTGGCTCGTCTGCGCTCCTGTTGTTGGCCGTGGACCTCGCCTCTGGCTCGTCCCGTCCAAGTTCCTTCTGGATGAAGCCCATCTGATACACTATGCAAACATGTAGTTGTAGAGCTACATAAGTTAACTTTTTTTTAACGGGCCTGGTACATCACCTGTCCGTCCTGGGAGAATCTGAATCTGGGAGAATTCCACCAGGAATTATGGAAGGGATCCTCCCTTTTAGCTTTGTCTGTTTACTTTAGTGACCAGCTATTGTTCATATTTTATGGCTGACTTTATGTTTTTATACAATTATCGGTGTGTAACCTATTGAGGCAACTGTGTTTTGATATTGGGCTACCTAATAAAAAAAAAAACAAAAATAACTGAATTCAACTGAATTGAGCACGGGGGGGCAAGGGGTGGCTGGAGGTTGGCACTCAGAAATCTGAAAATTTGGGGGATCTTGGAGACCCTCCTTTCAGTCAATGCTGCCCTCTCGCCTGTCACTGGAGTGCCACCACGCGACCTCAAAATGTCCCCGGACAGCCACTGTCCGATATAAAAAAATTGCCCCTTTTTTAAAAAAAACTTAAAAAAAAAATCTTTACGACCACCTGACAAATTTGTTGAGAGTGGTTTGTTGGAATATGTGGCCGTAGCCTCAGAGGTGGCTTTGTAATCAACCACTATCACTTTGCAAAATGACATAACTGAAACGCTTTCAGAATAGACCAGGGGTCGGCAACCCAAAATGTTGAAAGAGCCATATTGGACCAAAAAAACCAAAATCAAATCTGTCTGGAGCCGCAAAAAATTAAAAGTCTTATAATGAAGGCAACACATGTTTATGTATCTATATTATCTATATTAGCCTACTATCAAAATGACTAAGTGTGTTACAAATACATGATGAACCTTCATGATTGAATGTTTATTTAATCCTGTGGAGAATGAATCACCACGTGACTACACTGTTGTAGGATGAAGTTTAACTTCATTACAATATTAATGAATTACAGTTTGTTTCATTGTTTTGATGAAATTAAAGGAATTCAATAAAGAAATCCGATTTCTGATGTCATTTTTATTTTGAGGATTCGTAAAAACAACAATGGAACGTGCATAACGTGCCCCTTATCTGGGCAACAGAGTACAATAAAATGCAGCATACATTAATAAAAATAAAACAACAGCCTTTTGAAGAGGTAAAGTGTATAAAATCAAATGAATACAGTTTAAGTTTGATTTCTGTGCAAATGCCAAACAAGTCAGTGCATGGGTAAAACGCAGCAGTATCCTCTCTCTCTCTCTCTCTCTCTCTTTTGACACCAAATCAGCGCAGCTATCCTCATTTCTGAGCAACCAAACACAATAATACCCCTAACCCCGGGCTTACACCGCTAGAGTCACGGCTCTGTTGCGTTGCGGGAGCGTACTAGCTACTACAGCCAATGGCTTAAGTGTCATTCCAAATATATACTGACAAAAATCAGAAATTAAGGACGCTGAAAGCGCCCTGCCCTACTTTTTTTTTTATCGTTTTCTCGTGTTAACGAGATAATCGATAATGAAAAATGAAGCGTTTCGCTCTCTCTTTCCCGCACGGAGACGCCGAAACTTCATCTGTTTTAAGTCTCTTTATTTGGTGGTTAACCAGAAAAACAGCAGCAGAACACTCCACAAAAGTTGTATTCACTAATCATTTTATTAGTGGGGATACCTCGAACGCCTTCATTCCGTCTCATGCACCAGCCCTCCCCCCTTTATTTACCCCAAACCTCTGAACAGCTGATTGACAGTTCACTGCGCATGTTGTGTTCAATGAACTCCAGACATTAACTCAGTCCGCTACTATGCTTTTGACATTTTTATACAATCCTCAGAAAAAGCAGTTTTTCAGGAAAAAAAAATGGCGAGACTTTTTAATCCCTTGATTTTATAAGGATCAGTTCTGGGGTTCAATGTTTTCTATGATAAACTGCTTTGTTTTGCTACCGGTGTCCAGAGGTCAGTGAACGCACCATGCAGAAACGCTCGGCAGACCTGAATCCTGTCAATCTGTCAATGTTTGTTCGGGGTTAAAACAATGATTAAAACCAAAAACATATTTCCCTCCTCCATCTTTTTCCATTTTCCAACATTTTGGAAATAGTGCCAGGGAGCCACAAGGCAGCGCCTAAAGAGCCGCATGCGGCTCCGGAGCCGCAGGTTGCCGACCCCTGGAATAGACAAAAAGATGATCGAAGTGGGACTTAAAGAAGCTGCTTAATATATATATTTTTTTTTAAGTTTGCAAATTTATTCTACTTTTTTATGTTGCTTTAAGTGTTTTATTACAGTTTCTCCAGAAATATTAAAAAAAAGCATCTTGGAAACTTCCAAAACAAACATAATGACAAGATTCCTTTACTATCAATATTCTAATTATCTGCAAACAATTAAAACTTCACAACATCATAAAACAATTTCCTATTTTTAATCAAAGAAAAGCCTTACAAGACACTTTCCCAGAAGTCTCCTTAATTCAAAATTGACAAGTAAGAAGTGAGTCTCCATCGACTTGCTTATTGCCTCCAGCTAAGATTGTGTGAGATGACCCAGCCTGTCACCTGACCCCATCAAGACACCACCTGTGGTTCTCCTCGGAGAGCACGGGTTCTGATAAATGAGTCTTAAGTGACGAGCAGCTGATGGAGTGGCTTCCAAAGGTCACGGAGCGCGAGGAAGCTCCATTCCTCTCCCTCATTTCAATTAGGACCACTGCAACCTTGTGCAAATGCTTGATAACCTCGAGCCAAAGGTCGGCCTAGTGGAACCAGAATCCATCATTTGGTTCAGACTCGGCCGTTTCCATTAAGCCGGCCAAATGCAACACGCTGGTTAAAACAACGCTAACAGAAAAAGAAGAGGACATCCAATTTAGTTCTCTGTTTATCTGCTAAATTGGACTGCATGCTGCTTGCACTCAGGTGTAACTGCTGACTAACAAGGCAGAGAGTTTATAGCGAAGGATGCTGGAGGACGCAAAGCCTTTGAGTGAATGTGTGACGCTTCGTTTTGATCATTTCTGTATTGAGATCTGTAATTAACTGAACGAAACATACCTTTAAATGAGCTTAATGTCTTTGTTTTTTTTATTTAGTCAATTCAGTTTCCTATCTACTAGAGCTGGGAATCCCTGGGTACCTCACGATACGATGCGATATGCGATACATGGTTCACGATGTCGATAAAATCTCAATATTGCGATAATCTGTGAAAATCGTCTCTAATAACTCATATTATATAGAAGAACAAATATTTTTTGGGGAAAATATATCCACATTTATTTTTTTTTGCTTAAACACAATCACAATAAACAACTTATTTTGTGCAATAAATGATACACTTTTGTGCAAATCGGTAATATTGTCTTTGACAAGCATTCAAACCAATTGAATTGGAAATATTTGTAAAATTCTGTGTTAACAAGAGTAAACACGAGCAGCAGTGCCACTACTTAGTGCAAAATTATTGTAAACAACAGAAGAAAAATGAAATAATTCAAGTATCTACCAGGGACATTGGTGCTCGCGACAGCCAACATGCGGCCTCTATCTATCTATCTATCTATCTATCTATCTATCTCAAAGGAACGTCTCACCAAAAGATGGCGAGTATAATGTCTTACAGCCTCTTCAAATAAAAATAAAATATCGATACTTGGTGAGAACGCATCGAGGATTATTGCAGAACTACACAATATCTATATTTTGGCACAGCCTACCATCTAATTGAAGGAATACAATCTGTTTTTTCACATTGTAAAGGTGCAAAATATTTACTCATTAGTTGTGGTGTGCTAGTGAAACATGTAATCCTGTTTAACAGAAGAGTTGTAGAACTGCACCAGAGACAGAGGGACGGAATTTCACCACTGTAGTACTAGGAATTCTACTGGAAAAATACTGAGAGTTTTACTAGAAGATTACAACAGCTTTATCCAAAAGAGGAATAGATAAAGAGACTAGTCAGACAGGATAAGCATGGCAACATAACAACTTTGGGTTATCTGTCTCTGACCTGGGAGGATTGTTGTGTGACCAGTTGTATGACTAGTTGTTCTTTAGTATGTTGGGCAGAACCTCCAGTATTTCGCGATGTTGCGATCGCAACTATTAACGCAAAATCAAGGAAACCCCACAATTTGTTGCAGACCTTTATTTTCACCGCAACTTTCAGATTTGCGGCTCTCGTTGGATTTTAGTCCAGAGGAAACTGGATCATCTGGATCTTTTACCATTAAACCTTGCAGACCCCTGGACTAGATATTGATAATACAAAGGAAGAATTTAGAATATGGAGGAGCACAATTCCATGTAGGACCTCCTCCACAAAAAACTTATAAACACCTGAGAGAACCTCTAAAACAGAGCAGGTAACAAAGGAAACCCGATCCGCTCCTCAAAGCCTTTTGTCTTCTTCTATCCTAACCATTGACTCACCAGTGATGCGTCTGAAATAGATAAAGAGGAAGATTCTGAGGAGAACATGGAGACCTGAAGATTAATTGGATTATGCCGTTTTTTTAAGATTATATTTTTTCTCTGGAAAATCATTTTATTCTGAAGTATGTTTAAATCAAAACACAAATATTTGTGTTATTGTTAGCAGAGAAGACCAAAAGTTCATTTTGTGTTTCAGGTTTCTATTCAAGTTAAATGACAGCACAACAACACTGAATAAGGTGATGATGAAGTATTTTCCTCGGGTGTCTGTCACAATAAAAGAGTTGGAATATGAGAATGTGAAGTTTATTTCATAAATACCTTATCTAGGTGCTTCTTAAATAAATATATATTAAAAAAACGTAACTTTTCACAAAAGACGCCGCAACAATCACAAAATCTGCTGCGAAATCCTGGAGGGTCTGATGTTAGGTGACCAGGGAACACCCAGTTCTGTATGAATGTTTGAAGACATGGTGAGGTTACTGGACTGATGCTGTCACAACCCAGAGTTCTGTGCATCCTTTATTAAAGGGATCATTTGGACCGGTTTTTACTTTCTTCACCAACTAAGAGAATGCCTCAACCTATCTATCCATCGTATCGCTATGGCAACAGCAGGTATTTACCCCAATGACAGTGGCATCCCATGCTCCTCTCTAGCCTTATGATGTTCTGAGGTGATGGGTTCCACTCTTCCACACACAGTCCAGCAGGTCATTTAGTGGTGTGGTTTGACCATCCAGTCTCCGCCTCCGCTGGTCTCAGACATGCTCTATTGAGTTCATGTCAGGAGACATTGCTGGTCGTATCATATGAGCATTCCCACTTCCTGTGACAATCATGGCAACATGCGATGGAACATTTTCACCCATGAACAGAAAGTTGGGGGTGTGCTGGTAGAATCAGTAGATGATGATGGGTTCTATGTCGTCTCTGGGGTAAGACCATCCAGTGACTGGATCGTCTACAAAAACCAGAGGTGGTCCAGACTCTTGCACCCCCATCAAAGTAAACCAAGGGAACCGTGTGGACCTCGGCGCTTCACTCACCTCATCTTCTCCAGCAACTCTGGCAACCATTAGAGGACCTGACCCTCATCTATGAATGGGACCCTTGCTGCATCGTTCAGGTCACATGGTTGTGTGTCCACTGGAGACATTCACAGCTGTGTCTTAGTGTAACACAGTGGTTCCCAAACTGGGGGGCGCGCCCCCTAGGGGGGGCGCAGAGGTATTGCAGGGGGGGCGCGGCAAGGCTACGGCTTCCCAGGTTAATTACAATGCTAGCATAACAGCATGGACACGTTTCTGACAGCGCTCCCAACTTCTGCATCTCAGCTTGTTACGAAGCTGGGGGGGGCGTGTGCATGTGAGGAGCAGCGCGCTCTGAGAGGAGCGAGAGAGAGAGAGCGTGCTGCGCAGAGAGAGAAAAAGGAGAGAGAAAGGAAAGGGGAGGGGCGCGCGCGCACGTTAGCGTGCGGAGAGTTGTTCTCGAGTTTGTCTGCAAGTTAAAGTAATAAAAGTTCAGTTCCTCTACAATAGCTAAGTGTAATTATTCGGCTTCGCATGATCCAAAGAATCTGATGATCCAGAAAGCTCGGCTCGGCTCCGCCCACCACCACAGCGGGTCGTCATCATCTGCTGCGCTTTGCAGCCGTGTGATTGACATTTATCTTCCGCCTTATTTTATTGAAATAAAATATTGCTTTTGCCCAAAAACAACTGCAAATAAATGCCACATCCCTGATTTAATTTAATAAAATGTCAGGCTAAAATTTCAAGGACGTTTAAGTTTATTTAAGACGGAGTTTTATATTATGCTTTATATTACGTGCGCACAGCTGCACGGCAGGAGGGAGTCTGCGCTTGTTTGAAGCCGTTCTGCTTTGGATTTAGGAAGATAAAGGCATTATTTTTTATTACTGAAGTACCGCAATAAGCACCGAAAGGGAACCGAAAACCAACAAGAAACCGCCCGCGGTAGCACCGGAACCGCATCAGATCCCATCGGTGCCCAACCCTATGTGAGATAGGTTTTTCTGCTGTGGCCTCGATCAAGACTAAATACAGATCAAAGCTGGACATTGAAAATGAACTAAGAGTAGCAGTCTCACAGCTGCAGCCCCGATTTGAGAAGATCTGCAGCATGAAGCAAGCCCACACCAGTCACTGAAAAGATGTGGACATTCAAGATGCGGTTTTTGCAGAGTTAAATGTTCAGGATTTTGTTATTTTCTTCAGAGAGGTGGTAAACTGTAAAAGGCCACTTTCATGCAGGAATGAAGTTTACAAGAAGATGTATGAAAGCCATGAACACCATTACATTGTAAAATGTGATGATACATGATGCAGTGTCACTTTTAATAATTGTAAAGGTGATTTGTCTTTTTTTTAGTTTTGTTCAGGAAGACATTGCCGTTTTATATGACTTACAATGTTAATTAAAGTCCAGTGGAATTTAGAAACAAAGGATTTGTATGTTTGTGTCTGTGTGTGTGGTGTGGTGTGGGGGGGGTGAGGGGGCTCGAAAATATTCTAATCTTCAAAAAGGGGGGCCCTGCAGAAAAAAGTTTGGGAACCACTGGTGTAACAGTTGTCTAGCAGTCAAGTCAAAGTAGTGGAGTTGGATGGGAATGGTTCGTGTGGAAACTCTAGTACCCTTGACATCTGGTAACCGTATACTGTGAGACCATAAAAATTAAGTGCCCCATATGATTGTCCACCTATCCAAAAATATGTGAAGTGAAAGAAACACTGCATACAAAATCCAGTGATATATAAACATACACACATATATATGTATGAAGAGATGGAACAGGAAGTGATGAAGTAAAAAGAAAAAACTGGTGGTTTCTACAGTTCCCTCACACACACTTGTATAAAAGCAGAAGACAATTGACCCGAGCTCCGTCTCAGCGCTCCCCCTATACTCACGACGGAAGATAAAATGTCATCTTCCGAATGGTCATGTGGCAAACTGTGGCTATGAAGTCCACGACAAAAAATTGGAGGAGGCAGGTGTGAAGACTTTGAAAGTGCTGGCCTTTGCCGACTCCCGGAGTTCGAATTTGCATCACAGAGAACAACTGCAAAATGTCAGCGGTCAATCAATTCAAATAATCTTGGCTGCGGAATAAAAAAGGCAGAAGAAGAAAGAGAATGACCTCCTGGCTCTGGGAAAAAAACCACTAAAAACTCATTTGCCTCAGTGAGTCGTGTTATAGAGAGAAAAACTCAGGGTCAACGTGTTCATTGAAATTAAACGTATCCCATCGGTATTCATATCTAAATATCAGAGTTTTTTCACACTCCTCCAGATATTTTTTTTTTGATCTAACAAAGGCAACAATAGACAGTGAAAGCTGGCTGCTCTGTTCTCATTTGTTTATGTTTACAAAAAAAAAAAATAATACAGCATTGCTCCCAGATCTTTCATAAGCCCCATAGGCTGACCATAACAGTGTTTGAATTAAAAAAAAAAAAAAAAATCCCCCTGTTGAATTGTTCCCAGGTTCAGATGTTCAGGTCATTAGGGATCCCAGCATGCAGCTGGCTGTGCATTCCAAAGCTTGCGGGGGGGCAACCATTAATGCTCATGAAGTGCTAACTAGAACTCTAGTCACTGTTAACCCTTTAACACCAGAGCTTTAATTCCAGTGTTGATGTTACTGTAACTCAACTATTATTGTTCCAGAGGGACAGAGAAAAGCGGCTCTTTACAGTAGAAAAGTGCTTACACAGCTGATGCAAACTGATTTAAACTTTAAACTGACTCTAGATTTCTATTTTCCAGCTTTTTAGTAATTAGTTATTTTTATAGTTTTTAACATCATGGTGTGGCAATATGTCGATGTGTGTTTGTGTGGAGGGGTGGGGGTGGGGTTTGAGGGCATTGTCCTTTGTTTTTAACATTTTATTAGTTTTTTTTTTTTGTAAAGCACTTTGATTGAAAATGATCTTTTTTGAAAAGTGCTATATAAATAAAGTTGATTTGATTACATTTGTTGGATTTACATTGATAGTATAACTCTAGGCCTTGATGGTTGCTCTACTACATATTTTCCAACTAACCTCCCATTGAGGCTCCATATTGTCACACCTGATCAACAGGTAAACAGCAGTGATGAGGCAGAATTTCTAACAAACCAGCCCTCAAGACCTGGATTCTGACACCCCTGAATGTTTAAAGAGTTACGATAGTTCAAAGAGTATTTCTTACGTTCTGTTGCCGATGACGGGATGGGTACTGTTTGGGTTTTATAAGGTGCAGGTGTCAAACCTGTACCCTTTGCCTAAATGAAGCTTAAAAAGGATTTTTATCTTCACTGGTGTCCGTGGCAGACATAAAATCCTGTCCATCATGGAGGGACAGGATTTGGGAGGGATCACACATCAATGTAAGGGTTTTAATTCAATGACAGTTTACTGTAATAAAGAGTCATAACTGAGTAACCCCTCCCCCCTCGTATCATAGTTCCATTGACTTGTATTGAGAAATAAACAACTATTACTCAGTCATTCTATTTGTAAGAATGACCTTTTTTAACATTTTCTTGCTAATCCTAATTCTTTTTCATTATATTTTTTCTTTATTGGAAGTTATCCAAGTTATAAACTAACCAATGAGATGCTTCAATAAAAGTGGGAGGAGCCTGCTGGCTTCCCCGTCCAACGTTCTTGAAGTTTGACAGATTTCATGCCGTCTGCTTTGAGTGGTAGGGGTATAAATTCCCAAAAAAGGTTAATTCACTCCATTTTGGCTAGAGTGGTTACCATAGAAACTGAATAACTTGGACTCCCTACTGACGGTGTCTGGCTCATAAATGGTGAATTTGAAAAAAAAAATGACAACTGAATTGACTTAATTTGGTTGGAGCCAGAAGTAAACCACTCTGTACTGATGATGTCACACTTACTCAATCCAGATCTTTTTATACAGTCAATTCTTTCCATACATGCTTAAAAACCTTCGTGCTCTCTTTTGGGTTCCAGATGATCCGACCCTGATATTGATGTGTGACCTCTCCCATGACAAATTTGGATAGGATTTCATGTCGACAACAAACACCAGTGAAGATAAAAAATAAAGGTCAGCGCGCTGTCTTGTGGGTCCAGATGACCCCACTTTCGAACTATTGCCTTCAGCATTTTGACAGAAGCTCCATGGCCTCACCCATACTTATTTGAGCCCGCCCACAATCGCTGGAAAAGTAAAATGACTGCTTAGAATTGACAAAATTCGAAAGAGATGTGTAGCACCGAAATCTGCATTTTTATACTGTACCTGTAGGATTGTACGCATAAGTACCCGTCCCAACTTGGCACAGAGCTTCGGCCCTCATCTCTACCAGCAACAGCTCTGATATTACTTTGAACTTTCTTTCAAGCAAATTGCGGCGGACACAAGGGAAACTGTCCCCAACCAATCACAGGAGAGGACAGTTCTGTCCGTTTGACCCTTTTTCATCTTAAAACTTTAAGCTCCTACTTTCTATTTTTCAGTTTGATCACAAAACATGCAGCTTTAGGGGTTTTTTTGTGCTCTGAAGTAACATTTTTAGTCATTTTTCCTGCGAGTGAATTAAACAAAAGCTGCGTTTTCTGTATACCCTGTGGTGAAAAGAGAGGCAGAGTGCTCTGTTTAATGGTGCCACAGTTCATTAGCATGTTCCTTTGCAGATTAGTGTTCACAAGAGCGGTGTCTCAGATGTGCTATATTTGTTCCTTTTGCCTTAAAGACACATCAAGGCTCCATCCTTTGACATTAAAACACTCACCCGCAGAACTCCTGTCCTCCAAATGTCCATTACTGCTAAAGCTGAGGACAGCTGTGTAGAGAAGTTAGGGAACTGAATATACAGATGGAGAAAGGAAATCTTTTTTATTAAAAGTTTTCATCTTCCTGCTGCTCTTTTTAGGGGTCACATTAACAAATGATCTACCTCATTTTTTACACTGTAAAGCACACTTAAACCGTAGTTTTTATTTTTAAATGACAAGGACACTATAATCTGGAACTAAGGTATGGTTAGTGTGGCTAACATGTAGCGGTGTCTATTTTTAACGTGTTTTTAATAAGATTGGGAGTGAGTGTAATCGCAGTGATGCTTGTTTTAGCTATATCAGTTTTGTTTTTAAAGTTGTAAATATGGTTTGGTGCTGTTGTAAATATGCTACTGCAACTAAAATGTAGCGGTGTCAGACCAATTTTTCTTTTCATGGTAAATGGCGTATACTTGTACATCGCTTTTTATCACGTTATTAACGAGGTCAAGAGTTACAGTAATGCTTGTTTTAGCTGTATTACTCTGTTTTTTTTATCAGTTGTGATCAAAGTTAGGTGCTTTTGTAAATATGCTAACATGTAGCGGTGTTGGACCATGTTTTTGTCATGTTACTCACACGATTTGCAGTTTGCAGAGTTACAGTAACATTTCTTTTGGCTGTAATCATTTTTTTTGAGTTTTTAACATGTACGTGTGGCATTTTTCATATAATAAGAAATCATTTCATGTTTGCATTTCCGAGTATTTCTCCTTTAAAGTCACTGTTGGTCAAAGTCCCAAAGAAAAACTCTGTTTGGATTCCTTAAAACTTGCTTACGTCAATAAAGCTAGCTAGCCCAGATGCAGCTGTAGGGGCAGGAGAAGATAATATAACGTCCCACTTCTGTGCTGTAAAGTATTGTAATTCAGTGAAAGGCTATACTGATGTTAGCTTTCATTATTTTCCCAAGGAATCTGAGGGAAAAAATGGATTGGATTTATTGGTAATAAATATTATTATTCGATTATTTGCGGGAAAAGAGACATTTTTCAGCTGGACGCGGGTGATCTCATTCTCTGCTCGTATTTTAATTGCGTCCAAGACAGGACTTTTTTTTTAAGTTGGCCTCACATATTTAAAAAAAAACTGAAAGTAAAATCCCGTACGTGACCCTTCATCTGTGTCTAAAAATGTCAGCACTGTCTGCACGCATTTACAAACTGACGCATGATTAGACCCGCTCTGTATATTCTGGCATTTCATTAGATTTCTTGTTCAAGTGAATTCAACAATCATCATGTGCTAGCATGAAATCAGTTATGAATCTCAGCTAGTGCTGCTGCTGCAATGCAGCGCGAACGATCATGGTTTGTTTTATTTTTATTTTTTCATGGGATTTTCAAAGTCTGTGTCTCGCAAGCATGTCTGGGGGTATAAGGGGCGGGGTTACACTGCTCAACATCATAAGCCACGCCCACACAGAGGAATTTTTGGAAAGAAAAGCTTCAAGTCAGCAGGGAAAAATGGCTTTTTAAGACATTTAGGATGTGTCATTTTTGTTAAAAACTCCACAATCCAAATTAAAACCTCACTGGGAACGTTTAAGAAAAGTAAATAAATTGTTGTAAGGCGATTTTAACAAGTTGCAAACAAGGTTGGGTGCAGCTGTAAATTCTCTAACCTGGCTAACCAGTAATGTGTGGAACTGTTTTGTATGTGTTGCTTACAAGGTCAGCGTAGTTACAGTTAGATTTTGGGCAGCAAAACCAAGCTGTCTACTGGAGCTATCCAGCCAAACAGCTTTAAGACAAATGTCAGAACCACCGAGGAAAATCAAGACGTACATGGATGTATTTGTCTGCAAGTGGATGCCTTTAAATGCTGCAAAGTAGGGAGTTTGTGGCCTTCCAAATGCAGTTTGTACGCAACAACAAGCATTTTGTGTCTGCTTTTTTAAAAAATACTCAAAAACTCAGTTTTAGTCTTAAATTCCTCTATGTATGTCCTCCATTGTGAGAAAAATGCTACGAGAACAAAACCAAGAACGCAATTTTTATTGGAGTGGGTCTTTAAATTCGATTTAGTCCTACTGTCTCACAGGAATTGTAACTAGTTAT
This sequence comes from Oryzias javanicus, assembly GCA_003999625.1. Taxonomy (NCBI): domain Eukaryota; kingdom Metazoa; phylum Chordata; class Actinopteri; order Beloniformes; family Adrianichthyidae; genus Oryzias; species Oryzias javanicus. The sequence goes on along the minus strand of CM012449.1, from coordinate 29,401,379 downwards.
GTTGAACCGGTGACCTTCATCCAGAAAGACACGTGTCTTGTTCCAGCAAACGTTGGCTTTGTTTTTCCTTTATTCTCACTTGGCATAAATTGATGACAAACAGGTTCAGGGAAATCAGAAAGACTCAATTCTTTTGGAATCGGCCCACACACTCTCCTCAAAAGAGCAATCCTGCTATAGGTCCAAGAGAAAATGCACCCTGAACACTGTGCTGAGCCAAAGCGTGATGGATCCATCTGAGCTACTTAAAAACACATCTCATTAATAAAAGCAAAATGACTGATTACTCAGATCACTGTTGATTCATTTTACACCCACTTGCATTCACAGTTGGATGCACACAAGCCTCCCCGCACACACAAACAGGCAGCAGAAGTGTGCCTCCAGTGACGATCACAAAGCAAAGCAGACTGTCTGCATCATACTTGGTGGTGCAGATCATATTTGGTTTATATACTGTAGCAGTTTCCTCAGATTTTGACAGTCTGTCTCACAGCTTGAAATTAGTGGAGGCACTGCTGGGTGAAATACAGCGATAGTGCTATAGTGCTGTGAGGAGCCAGACAGTTAGGTACTTACATTTCTTGCTGTTCTCAGCCTGCACTGTATATAATGTCCAAAGTGACAGGGAAGCCACTTGGGGGGTGCGCTCTAATTAAAGAAACAGAACACATATGAAGCAAGAAGAAATACACAACCGCTCATAAACCTTGAAACGTTCCCCGTGTCCGATTCCAAAGTTGGCAGAGATCAAACTGTGTCTAGACTCCATAGCAGGAATAAAATGGTTCAGGTAAGGAGGTTTAAGACAAAAAAAAAAGGACCCCTGGGTGATGATAGATGGGGGTGAAAAAGCCCATGAATCTGGGCAGGATCACAGGCATCCATCCCCCACCTGTCACAGAGTGACTAATTTCAAAGTGGGAGCTAGCTGAGTGCCTCAGGTCAAAAGAGCCACTTGGGTTACCGGGAGGTGCTCTGCACCGGCTGGGAGATAATGACTGGGAGCTTAGATGACACACTATGCACTCCTACTTGTTACAGAGGCTGTCCTGGCAGTGGAGCCACTCATCTGATCAATCGCCAGGAGTTGTCACCACGGGTGACAGAGAAACGCCGGTTTCCCGGTGCGTCGACAAAAAAACCAGCACAATCCAATATTTTTACTGAACAACTCACAAACAACTTCTGTTCTGAAGCTAGGCTTTATTTGAATAAATAATATATATATTTTACCCTTTAGCTTCGGCGCCGAACAGAAAAAGGAGACAATGACGAAGATTTATGGCGAGGAGTTGCAAAACACGGGAAGAAGAAAAGAGAGTGAAATGGTGGGGGGTACAGAGTACAGAAAAACAAAAATAGTGAAGAGAAAAGAAAGCACTGAAATAGACAATGAAAGTTGCTGGAGGCTAAACGCTGTCAATGTCATAAATAAATGTTCACAAAAGGGAGGAATTCTGTGCGCACAACCGCACACATCCATGCAAACACAAAACAGAATACATGCAACTATTGTCTACAAACACATTTATGCAGATCCACACATGCAAGCCCGCTGGTACACATATACATCATACTAAGACAAGTACATATTCTCGACATTTGGCAAATCTACACGCATGCAAGCATACAGTGGAGTAAAAATATTCACCAAAATTGTCCCACTTATGCTCACTGGGCAAGCGACGCAGATTCAAGAATGCACTACAGATGGTTTTTGAATTGGGAATTAACATATGGTGTTCACACTAGACAAGCAGGGAGGGGCTTCTTCTCCTTTTTCTAGTGTTTTCTAGCGCATCTCCGCCACCTACAGCTCAAATCTCATGAATCTTGTTCCAGGCGTTTTCTTTCGCAGCTCTATTCCGATATATAAAAGACTCTGTGTCATTTAAATCCTGTTTGGCACAAATCGCAATTATTAATTTCCTGTTACACTTCCATTAAATGAAAGGGATGTCATTAGAGCTGCCGCAAACGACTATTTCAATTGTCGACTAATCAATGATTATTTTTTTCGATTAGTTAATTAATCGGGTCATGTACAAAGTGGATGTAAAGCACACATCATTAGCTTTAAACTAATTAAAAATAAAGATAATAAGGATGATTAAACTCTTAATGAATCGTGCAGCTTCTGTCCTTCATTAGTTGCTGAGATTAAAAATAGATGAAACTAGAAAAGTTGCATTATCTGCGATAACGCTTGAGTGAAAGCTTTTTGCTGAAAGTAGTTACTGAAGATGCTGAAGCTTTTGCTAAAAATGGTGAAACAATTCACTTTAACTGTTGCAGGGATTTGCTGAAAATGTAAAAGCTATTTATGGAATTTTAAATTTGCTAAACAATTGGAAATGTTGTTAAATAATTATGGAAGAGCGCTGAAGTTGACCTAATTTTCAGAAAGAATTGCAGTAAAATTGCTTAAAAATTCCCTAATACATGCCAATTCTTAAAAATATTTACTGAGAAAACTAAAATTGTTGGCCTGTTACTAAATTAAAAGCTAAACTCTTAATTAGCATAAAAAACTTCAGTGGATGCTAAATTAGCCAAAAAAGCTAGCTTGTTGCTTAAATCCTAGTTAAACTCCAAAATAACCTAAAACTCCTCAACAAATTAGTTGGTCAAAAGAGTTAGCATTTCACTAAAAGAGAAGCTAAACTCTAAATTAGCATAAAAAACTTCAGTGGATGCTAAATTACCCAAAAACTAGCTTGTTGTTTAAATCCTAGCTAAACTCCAAAATAGCCTAAAATTCCTCAAGTTTGTTTGCAAGTTAGTTGTAGCAGCCATGATCATATGTCTTTACGATTTCACTTTTTTGTTTAGTCACGTGATGAGGAAAGACATTATTAGACAGACCTGTCACCTGGGTTTGGTTGGTTCTGAGATGGTGTGGTAGGACCTTCTTTGTGACGCCTCTGAATGTGTCTTGATTTATTAAAATTCATAGACACGGATAACAGAAGTTGTGTAAACTATCAAAGAAAAGGTCATTTCAAAATAAAAAGCAACTAAAGCGGTCAACAAAAAATACCGGACCCTCTCATAAGTCCGCAGCCGCTACATTAGTCAAAAATGTTAGCATGTCACTAAAAAAGAAGCTAAACTCGAAATTAGCCTAAAAACAAGGAACAATTTTTTCAAAAGATAAAGTTTTGGTCTCACTGACTCAAATATTAAAAAAAATTCATTATTTGGTGCTTAGCGCTCATAGCTTTGTTCAGCTTTACTATGAATGAATGAATGAATAAATTAAATGGTTTATTTCAAACAATCAGGTTATGACACATGAAATAACATATCACATAATGAATCACAAGTAGATCACTTGAAACGGAGTGGAAGGAAGCGAACTTATATAATCCCACCCCGACTCGACCGTACCATTTTCTCTACATGAATTATCAATATCCGGTTCAGGACTTAATATCAAATATTAATAGATTCAGGTTATTAAGGATCATTAATATCATTGATGTAATTAAAATTCAAAGCATCCACAACAACTCATTTACAATGGAACTCATGTTAATCAGTAACAATAATCTAATATTCTCATTGACAATACTACAATCTGACTCCATATAATAAAAAGTAACTATTTTAATAATCGATTAGTCGTCGATTAGTCCCTGATTGGTCAAAGTTGGACTTGGTTCATCTTTCATTGATCATTCAATGGCAGCGTGTTTTTATTAGGGCTGTGAACGTTAACACGTCAACATACAAGAATAATCAGAAAGAGTTAACATGTTAATCTTCATTAACGGTACCCCTCACAGAGCAGCAGGCTTCCACGATGGGCGTTAAAACACTTCGTCGAGTATCATCCCACTTATACCGTAGTTATTTACAGAAGAAATAAATATTCATTCAGTTTCCAGTATGCTTAATCTTTTATTTTCTTCAGTTTAGATCGCTTTTCAACAAATTACAGACTATTTAGGTTGATTAGTAACGCGACAACGCTGAGCCTTGACTGCAGGTTTGTTTCTTACAGCTGTATGTCAACATTTCTGGTTTCTTGGAGGAAAAGCGCATGCAGAAATTCAGATTATTATACTGTTCATGTTTTTTTTTACACCCAAAACACGTCTGGGTTGACACTTGATAAATCAAAAAATAGAAAAATATATGAAGTTAAAATTTCTCTCTGGCCTGTTTTTGTTTAAAAGCCGCATTTTGTCATTAAATGTACCTAGTAAAAATATTGTAATTAATAGTGATCAATCACAACACAAAAGTGTGATTAATCTGAGACATTTTCTAGTTAGTTAACAGCCTTAATTAAAAATAAATGTTCCAACTGTACAGTTTTGATTATTCGCAGATAATAACTGTCTGCAAATACTGTAACTAAAAATAAAAATTAATTGCGATTCCTTTTTCCGAGGTTTGAGATTAATCGTTAAAATCGTTTCCTGGTCCTAGTTTATATACATTAAGCCTAAAAGTGGTCTTAAAAATGAGTGAGAGTTTTGAACAGAGGAGTCTGAAACACTCATTTATGCACATTTACATAAACATAATTGAAAGTGGTCGCTTGAACGTGGGATGCTGAAGGCAGTATGAATGTAACTTCAAAGGGATGAGAGAGATGTAGAATGTTTATAATAGATACACTTCAACTGAGACAGACAGAATGTTACAAAAACAAAATAGGAAAATACAGATTGTCCAATTTTTGCAGATTTTTTTTGTACAATGATGCAGGTATCTCACCTCAATATTTTATGATGTAACTATATGCTTTAGTGTATAGTGTCTTTAAAGTCCCGCTCCAGCTATATTATTTTCTAATGTAAATAGGGCTACGATTAATCGACTAATCGACGACTAATCGACTATTAAAATAGTCGACAACTAATTTAATATTTGATTAGTCGTTACTTTATATTATATGGAGTCAGAGTGCAGTAAAGTTGAAAGTTATAATAGCATAATGCCAGGTTTTTGGAGTATTTTGGCATTTAGTTACTTTTTTAGACTAATTTGGAGTTTAGCTAATATTTCAGCTACATGCTAGCTAGTTTATCTAATTTAGGCTTAAACGCTAGCTGTTTTACTAATATAGGCTTTTATTAAGTTTTCTTTAGGCTGTTTTGAAGTTTAGCCATTTTTTAAGCTCCCTCCAAGCTATTTTAGCCAACCTTTTTTCCGTTTTTTAGATTAATTTTGTATTTAACCTATATTTTATTTTATTTCAGCGATTTCAGCTGTTAGCTTCAGCAATTTCAGCTATCAACTTCAGCGTTTTTAGCTATTAATTTCAGTATCTTCAGCTGCCAAATTCAGCTTGCAGCATTAACATTAGCATTATCATAGGTAATGCTATATATCTAGTTTTTGGTTAATTTAAAGCTATTGATGTTTAGGATGTGTGCTTTTCATCCAGCTTGACCCGATTAGTTGACTAATCGGAAAAAATCTGTGATTAGTCGACTATTAAAATAATTGTTTGTGGCAGCACTAAATGTAAACATGTTCCCAGTGGTCTTTTTTATTTATGATTATTTTACGCCAAAATAAAAAAATCTGTTGTTTTTCAAGACATTTTCTGCAGAGCAGCAGGAGCTCATATTTTTCTCTGAGTTGTGGGCGGGGCTATTTGCAAGGATGTAAGCCTTGTTAATTTCCCAACTTTCCTTTGTTTACACTCTCTCCCACTAACAGCACCTCACAACTCCAACCTAACATTAGCGCAGCAAAAAAATAAGACAATATCAGAGCTGTTACAATCAAGCCATATAGTTTTGATCCAGATGTCATCATAGACGAGGAAAATAACGACAGTAATGGATCTATTTGAGTGGATGCTTCAGAATTGAAGCGGAGAGTGGAGATTTTGGCCTACCCATCCCAAACCCTGCTCTCTGAGCACCAGCCCCTTCCAATCCATAAAGACGAGAAAATTAAAAGTCCTCACATTGTGACATCACAAAGTGAAGAGCAACCCTGTCTCTAGGCAAACACACACACATGCTTTCTCAACAGTTAGCGTTAATCTACAAAACACTTTCATTTTATGTGAATATGTACATCCATGTTTGCAAAATTTTGGAAGTTTGTTTTCATATGCAGACATGGCTCCAAGTTGTCAGGAAATGGGCGGAACCCACAAGGAGTGAAAGGCGGAGCTTCAGAGATTGAGTTGTCTTACTTCCGGGTCGACAAAAAGCTCACAAAAATAACATATTTCATTTAAAAAATATTTCTTTAATGTTCCAAAGGTAAAATCTTACCATATATCTGGATATAGTTTACTCTGAAAGGCTTAAGAATATCACAATACAGACATGGACTCTCTGAAACCTCGAGGGCTAACATTGTTGTCACCACTAGCATCTCTGTTTTTGTTAGCACTACTGTTGTTCTCATCAACTACGCCAAGCTCCAAAAATGTAACATCTTTGTTCAATTTTCTGCACATCTCACAGCCACAGTGTAGATTTCTGTAACATTTCATGCTACAATGAGCTCACACATGCTAATACTATGCTGATTTTATGCTGAATTATGCAAAATCATGCTAACACTATAGCTGGTGCAAAAGTTTGCAGTGTGAAAATGTCTACTGGTGAATATTTTAACAAAGTAACTTGAGCTGATCCATAAATAGAACGCATGTAAATGAGGAATAGTGATCAATTTCAGAAAGACTGGAGAATTACAGGTAGGAGAAGCACAAAGCAACTAAACATGACTAATAACAGGCTTGAAAAGAGAGGTTTGTTTCACTTTTAAAGAAAAAATATCACAGTATCACAAGAAGTATTGAGCTATCCATATGGTAACTATTGATATGTCATACCAATTCATTCTTTGTTTTGTTCTCCAGGTACTCAAAAACCTAAACATCAGCTATATCAAAGCTAAGTGCTGCTTATTTAAGCATACTGTTATTTTTTTAGTAGTGTGTGTATGCTAAAAATAACTGTTTTTTTAAAATAAATATTAGGTCAATTTTAACATTCAATCACCTTTGATTTTTGCATAAATTTCCAAATAAAAACCAAATTATTTAACATTACAAATCTCCTGCCAGCCACTTCATGTTTTGTAATTGAAAATTTCATTTAATGGAAAGTGCTGGCAAAAATATAAACTGGAATAATTATTTCTATTTTTTTTTTTAAACTGTTAAAACAATAAAGTAAGTTCGGGAAGCCTAATAAGTGATTTTAGTCATAATCTAATGATACATCTGAGCTTGTATCATGATTCTGCACCACTCTGCAATCAGATTTACCTTTTCTGTTATGCATTCCGTGCAAAGAGTGTGTGACTTTAACTTAGTTTAAAACTTTAATCCGCCTTTAGTAAGGCTGGCTTATTCATAATCATAATTATTAGGAGCAAATTAATGCAATTTAAACGGCTTTATTATAAGCCCTGTAAACCTCACTGAAACTATCAGGAGGCTCAGTTTTAACAGCTGTGTGTCCATTTATATTAACATTACCGCTAAAGAATAAACACAGTACAGGCTGCTGTCGGGGAGACGGACGTCAAATTCAACAATGGAATATCAGGATGAACTTCTGAAGAATTCCCAATGACTTCATTAAAATAAAACCTTCTAGTAGCAAATGAAAGTATCAAATGTTTGCTTTCAAAATCTGTTTCTTTGGTTTTCAGTCTTTGAGTTTGAGGATTGACTGTATACAGAGAGCTGGACCGAGCGAGTGTGCTAAGACCCATAGAAAATACCATACCTCCGGCTCCAGAAAAATTAGCTTGATTCCATCTTTAGTCTTCATTCAGTTTTCATAAAACTGAAAGATTTTTTTTTTTTAAACTGAACATTTTTCTTGCATTTTAAGAAATTCAGATTTTCTAACTGTGACTTTTTTCCATTATATTTTCTGTAGTGGCACAAATATTACAACGTAAACATGAACCCACTATACTGTAAAGTCACTTTGGTGTAACCCTGGTGCTTTCCTATGCAATTTTACATTACAATTAGGCTCATTTGGACCCCAAAAGACAAAGCGCTGAACTTTTTTTCCCCAAAGATTTCTTTAATCTTCACTGGTGTCTGTGGCAGACATGCAGTTCTGTCCATCTTTGTCATGAGGGGGATCAATATAAAGCTGCAGTCATCAATATAAAGCTGCATTCACACCGAACGCAGCTCACCTGGCAGACGAGGTGCAAATTTGACGACCTGAAGTTTGACAGGTCGTTGAGTCGCATCAGCCAATCAGGAACTCAGCTTTGGACACGTGATTTGATCAGCTGATAGAATAGCAATCCAAAGTGAGTGTTTTTGTCCAGAACTTTCATCTTTTTCCTTTATCCGTTTGAGCCGCAGGTTCTCACAGCTCGTCCAGCAACTTTGGGGCAAAAGCGGGATACACTCTGGACGGGTCGGCGAGTCACTCGATCAATATGCTGGCGGACAGAGAGATGCTGCAGGGTGCAGAGGCTGCCGGCTTGGGCCTCATTGAGACACTTAAGAAAACGGTCTCCTAATTTTATTTTCTTCCCTCAGATTAATACGACACAGAGAGCCTACAAACTCAGAGATTAACACAGAGCACAGAAACACAGCGGGAGCGGCTGTCATACAGACACAGCCCCCTGCACCAGGAAAATCTTTTAATAATAATATAAACTCAAACATGGAGACATGATTACTGATTTTTTAGTGATGTGCACAGACAGAGATGGTAGCTCCTCCCACATGCAGCTGGACACATTTTTTGACAAACCATCAACGTTTTCATCATCAGAACACAGTGGAGTCACAAATGGGCATTGTGAAGTGTTTGTATTGATTTTATGGGTGGAGTCATTTATGTGGTGAGCACACAAATCTGATGTGATTAGTCAAATCAACAAATAAAATACAGTAGTGAGCATGCTGCTGAGGATCAACAAGTTCAAAAAACCACAAGAAACAAATAAAAAAGAACCAGAATAAACGATATATGACTACCAAGGTGTAAGACTGCTGAGGACAAACAGGGGAAAATGAAACAGAAAAAAAAAAAAAACATTTTTTTTTAAAGTAAGGATAGCATTTTTTAAATTTTGGATTAGTTACATTTATAAACTGACAGCTGAGGTGCACATAGATGATAAACTGTGTAGGTTTTTACATCCCTGTTGACCTGAAGACATCTTATTTGTTCAACTCTACTTCCAGAATGAACAGATCTTATATGCAAAACAAAACTTTGGCAAAAAGTTTGATCGTTTATCAGATAAAAGCACATATTATCTTATGCTGCACAAAGTAACTATCCACCCAGAGCTGCACTAAGATGATCCTTTTGGCACAGATAATCTTTTATTTTGAGATTAAATTATTTTAGCTTTTGTCAAAGTAAAAAAAAAAAAAAACCAAACAAACAAAAAAAATAAATCAAAATTTGAGAGATGCTAGGTTCCTTTTTGCATTTTTACTTTTGCAAAAAAAATAGACAAAATTTGCATTTATTATTTAAAAAAAAAAAAGATCATGAGTGCAAATCCTAAGTTCTTAAAAGGCTAAAGTAAGACTATACAGCTCTTTTACTGTTAAAAGTTGCTGACCCTAAATTCTTCACCTTCTTTTATTAGTCAATCACAATCTGACGTCTGCTTTTTAATTCATAGACGTTTATCTCTCTCCTTTAGACAGCTTTGCCGGCCGTCCTCCACCTGAACCGCGTGATGTCGTGGACTGATCCAACCACCATCAGCGTTTAGGCTCTGGAGTTTTTACGTCTATGGTCCAAGTTTATCCCACCAAGATAAAGACGTCATTTGCCAAAAGACTACGGACCTTTTGTATCATAAATAAATCTTTATTCGCATTTCTTCTTATTGAAGTAGAATTCGTTTTAAATTTTGTTTGGACTTCATGTTTTCCTATTTTTGTGCACAAGAATAATTTTTAAAAAATTAAATTGTACATTCTTTTTGTTCACAAAAACTCAGTGGAAGAAGCTTTCTGAAGTGTTTTTAGGCTGAATGCGTGTCAGGATTTCTCTCCTTCTGGCCTTAGATATGCAGAGAAGAATCACATCAAGTGTCAACAGCCATCGTGATGCAAGCGTTAACAATCGCATTTTAAAGTACACCTGATCTACGTGTGAAGGAGACACACTTTCATAATTTAAAAGGCGAGTGGGGTGGGGGGGGGCATCTTATTTTCAAAGGCTCGGCCATGCTTTATACTTCTTCTCTCTCTTCTCTTACCTTATTAAAGTGTCAAAGATTGAAGATGGAACTCATCCACCTCCCCTCTGAGCGTGTGCCAACCGGCATTATGAATCTCAAATGAGGCAATCTGCCTCAGGTTTGTTGCAATATCTATTCTGCTCCAAAAAAATTTGATGTTTTATTTTTCCTTTTTTTTTTTTTTGCTGGTTGATTTGATTCTTTGGAAGTCTTTGAACGTGAAGGATGCATATTTATTCCTGAAATGCCAACCGCTGTTGATGCAGGCCTTCGCTTCACGCCTCTGATCTGCACGGCTTTTGCACGAAAGCGCCGTTCTTCAGTCTTTGGAAAACATCAGCAGTGGTTTATGCTGAGAAATTCTGCTTTCATTATGGTAAATTGATGCTTGTGGCTTTACTTTTTATCTTAAAGAATCGTATTTTTAGAAAGGTCGAGCTTTTCAGAACTAATTGTTAAAGATGTTAGAAGAAACGAGAGAACATAAAAGTTGAAGAGATTCCCAGAACAATTAAAAGGCTGAGAATAAATGACAGCTTTTAAGGTTATATGCGGACATATACGAGTTTCTATCTTTAACCAAACCATGATCAAATCTATCTGATACATTTGTATTAAATAAGATGAATTCAGAACATTTTCTGGTTAAGCAACATGTTGGGTGTCTGAACACATTCCATTCATTAATAAAGATTTAAGATCTCATGCGCTAACAGAACCTGAAGGTGGTGATCAGAGTTTGAGGGTGGAGTTTTATTTTGAAAATTTGATCCTTTGTTGTTGTGGAAGACTTCCTGTCTGTTAAATCCTCTTTCAGGAAGTGAGTTTTAGTCACAACAGTAAAGAAAAATGCACTCAGCATCAACATTACACTGTATGCGATTTGTGTTTCAAATTTTACTGCTTAATGCCCCAGACGCCTGTGGGAGGAGCTACCAACAAAAGTTTTCTCTACACGGAGCAGTGTCTGTGTATTACAACGAATGGAAGACACGGAGGACGTATTTATCTACTTATTTCCTGTAATCTCGTCTCTATTTTGGGTTCATGAGATCATTCAGAGATTCTGTCTCTGTGACCCAGTTTGATGACCATCTGTCCTGAATTGAGCCCAGAGAGGAAAAAATAAAATGAACACCAGAGGGCCGATGCAGAAGGAGCAATCACGCTTGCTATGCTGTGTCCCGGGGGGCGGAGCTTGTTCGTTATGCTGGCCCCTGAACTGTTAGCCGGCTGGCAGACGGAGAGTCCCTAAAGGGATCCGTGGGTCATGTGACCAGCTGGAGATCTGTCCAGGGCGGATCTCATCTTTGCCCAACAGTAGCGGGATAGGCTCCAGCAACCCAGAGGAAAGGGATAGAAGTTCAAGACGAGAACACTCGCATCGATTCTTCATGTCAAATGTGTTGCTGATCAAGTCACTGAAAACGTCACATGCCCTGAGCTGAGTCCCAGATTGTTTGACTCAACCTGGCAACCTCGCCAAAATTCAGCTTTTTAAACTATTGGCGTGCTGCACCCGACGCCAAAAAAAAAAAAAAAAAAAAAAAAACACACAGTGCTGCTGCCAGACTGACGTCTCCCCAAAGGACCTCAGATCCTGTCTGTACATTGATCTAACATTGAAACCCGACGCCCCTGATGCACGAATTGCATTTGGTGTGAGTTGAGCTTTAGTCGCACGCAAACGTTCACGGGTTGACCTGGTTTTAGGTTGTCCGAGTCCATTGAGGGTCACGGAGAGAAGCAGCCGTATCTTTAAGGGAGCGCAGGCGTGTCTTGCAGTTCCAGAGGCTCGTACGGCGACCGTAAGGGACGTCATAAAAATGGATCGTTCCACTGCGCGTGTAGTAAAAGCGTCGTGAAGGACTTGTGAGGCTTACAGACCGCACACAAATGCTGCACACACGAGGTTTACAGGTGAGACATTAGTGCCTGTAGTCCCTTATCACTTGATGAAATACAACCTTTGATTTTTTTTTAAATATGTAATCTCATCTATGGCTCTTTTTTTCAACAAAAGTGGTCAGAAATTTACCAAAACTTGCATTTCTTAAGTAAAAACTTTTGGGTTACTTAGAGCCTGAACCATTTTTGGTCAACGCCACTTCCATTAGCCGCTTCCAATCAGCAGATCCCATGTCCTGTGCAAACTAATTCCAGTTAGAAACAGGAAAAAAAAGAGTCTGTTCTTTCTTTTCATGAAACTTTCTTTTGATGAAATAAATAACAACAAGGTGCTGTTATTAATTTGACATGACCTTGAAAATGAAAGAAGTGTAGTTTTAGTGTTAATACCTGGTGTGTGCTCAACTCAGAATCCTAATTAAAAACAACAGTTTTGAGGGAGATCATTTCCATAAAGAGAAAAAACAATATTTTCAGACTACTGCCAGAAAATATGTGGAAACTAACAAAAACGTCAGTTTCTGCCTTTAGCAACAATTAAATGGAGAACTTGTTGTTAGCACTTTTTATCTCAGAATTAGTTGCAGCCTTAGTGGTAATTTTCACTTGGACAAGTTGAATTTTGGAGAAAGTCAGGCTTCATCCTCTAAAGCAGTGTTTTTAAACCTTTTTAGAGCCAAGGTAGACTTTTTCCTCGAAAGGAATCAGCTTCCAAATATGTAAAAAGAAGAACACTGTAGTCTGTATTTGTTTACAGTCTCTCAACTACTTTACATGTTTTTGTTTGGTAATAATTGAGGCAGACAACGCTGGAAATTGCAGCTATTTCCCTAAATGTTGTCATAAAAGTTGACAGTCTTCAACTAAATTAGTTGACAATTTGACTGGGTAGTGGTTTTTAAATTCAGTTTATTATGTAATTGCATGCAACCTCACAACAAAAAAAAAACTATAAAAACAATAGTATATTCTTCTAAACCAGGGGTGGGCAAACTACGGCCCGGGGGCCACATGCGGCCCCTTAAGCTACTTAATGTGGCCCTCCAAATTAAAATACATTGAATCAAAAATCCTAATTATTGTTTTATTTTCATTGTATTTCTGGTTTCTTCCCATGAATCGTGTTGTTTCTCTGACGTTCGTGTGTGTTCCTTTCTGAGTCAGATGGTGATCTTTCGGATTATTCCTACACCACATAAATGCAGCATTTCTTTGAGTTGACATTTTCCTCTGAAGAACATCAACCCATTGGATCACCCAAAAGAGAACAAAAATCAAAATTTAGAAATTAAAACTCCCAAATTTTCTGTTTTTAAATTAATATATGTGAATTTGAATCCAAATTAAAGCATGTTTTTCTCTAAATTCCATATTATTTTTTTAGTTTATGAGGTTGATTGAATTGAATTGAACTTTATTAATATCCAAGGGGGAGAAATGTATCTGCTATGACACCCATATATCTAAAACATTTACAAACACACATATTCTTATGAACATAAATATACATATGAGTAATACACACCTATCTACAATAACTATATACTATAAAATACTATACAAAACTATACAACACAATACAATACAGTACAATACAATACAAAACTATACAATACTATACACTACAATAATATACTATACACTACAATACTGTACAATAATTTTATATACACATATTAACCTATTAAAATAATTAAAAAAATAAATAAATAAAGTTGATGAAAAAAAGTTAATGATTACCCAATCTCTCCTTCCATCTGCTCCTTGTCCGGCCCTTATGCCAAATTTTAGAACCCTATGTGGCCCACGAGTCAAAACAATTGCCCACCCCTGTTCTAAACAGTTATTTAAAAAATAAAAATAAATGTTTATTCAAAAGCAACTGTAATTTTTGAGCACTGACATGATCACAACATGTTTTTTTTTTTTTTTAAACAGGGAAGACTAACATATCTTTGTTCAATAGTAAATACACAAAAAGTGAACAAGTCTAAGTTGTATTCATCTCTCTCGCTTTTATTAAAAAAATTAACTTTAACAAAACTATTACATTTCTTTTTGGGTGAATAAATGGTTTTGTTTTAGTTTAAATGTGTTTGTTGGTCGCTAAACTTTAATCCTTTTTCTTTCTATTTTAGTATCACTTGTATGGAGCAGACTGTCCGATGAGTGCGTTTGTTGCGTCATTGTGGCGCAGAGGTGCTGTCACTTTAACCCAATGCATCATGGGTGATGTAGTGCGTAAACTGACTCCAATCCCAGACAGACTCACATTTCTAAGCTTCATTATTTTGTTCACCTTTTAAACAGTCTGACATGGTTAGATGTCTACACCACTACAGACAAGCTTTTGCTGGTATTTAACTGACAGACTTTACAAGCTTAATCAGAACGAGGAAGTGAGAACGTTAACCACTTCTGATTGGTCAGAAGTGGTCTGATCAAAGATTCATTTATAGAAAAGAGTATTTTATAATCTTTCATGTTTCAAACTGCTCTGTGTTGAATCAGGGCCTGTTTGGATGAACAGAGCGGATTTCCTGGCGATAGAAACTAAAAGTGAAAATGGGTCATTTCCCTCATCTGACCATCTCTCACGGCGCACTGGGGTGCCACGGCACACTGGTTGAACAACACGTCTATAGAGCAGTGGTCCCCAATCCCAACACGGGTCAGAACTGATACTGGTCGGTGGGACAGTTTGGCACAGAGAAAATGAAACACAACACACAGTTTTTCCGTTTTAATGTTTATCTAATTTTGAAGGAAGTTTTATTTTGAAAATTCTCTCAACCACATTGGATTAAATCTTGATTTGTGATAAGTCACTCAGTCACGTACCGAAAACCTATTCGCTACTTTGTTAAGCGATTGCACCAACTGCTAGATTGAAACCTCCAAGCTAGAGAAGTTAACAAAAACAACTAATGTATTTGCAGAAAATATAAGTAACTAAATAATAATGAATAACTTTATGCAACCAGCTGTCTTATGTTAGAGGATTTTGTTAATAAAGTTTTTTTATAAGTTTTTTTTTTTTTTTTTAGAAAAGTAAGCTTTTGACACAAGAGGGGAAATTAACTTTACCCTTTAAAAGTTAGGAGAAATTGGAACCTTAAAAAAAGAATTCAAAAAATTAGATTCCCACATCAACCTTGTACAGGCCGGTCTGTGAGAATTAAACCTCTTGACTCTTGTTGATTCAAAGATGCATTAAACCACTTTAGCTCCAAAATTATTTTAATTTAGAAAAAACATTTTTTTTCATAGCCGGAAATAAATTTTGGCGACAAGAGGCTAAACTGGTCCAAAAAAAGTTGTGGACCAAATAGATCATCATCAACTTTGTTTATAAAAGGTACATTTAAGACTAAACATCCTCAAACAAATGTGATAATTAAACATAAAAGTATAATAACCAAAAGCTTGAAGGTAAAAACATAAAATACAATAAGATTTTAATGTAAAATAACAGAGCAAACTCTCTAAATAAAAGAAGTCTAAAGTTAGGTTTTAAATAGTTTTATTGTTTCTTACTGTATGCATTTTATTATTGTTATATGTATTTTATATGTATTATAACTGATTTTCTAAGCTGTATTTTTATTTTTGTATGTATTTCTATATATTTTACTTGTGTATTTAACTGGTGTTTTGAGATTTTTAGGTTGACAATTTTTTAACACCTGTCCAGGGACTACAGATGAAAAATAGCTTTTAGCTAATTCTGGCACATTGCAGAGATGCTATTTATGTGCACTGTCCCTGTGAAATAAATAAATAAATTAAATTAAAACCTGTGCTGTCTCATGGGGTCCAGATGACCCCACTTTTAATTTAAACATGTCTAAATACACCAGGGTTAAACATATTAATTTTATATCAGTATTTGACTTAATGTGAATGATTTTTGAGCTATGGATCACAAAAAAAAAAAAAAAAAAAAAAAAAGAGAATGACTTAATCAGCAAATTACGTCTATATGTAGGGTACCAATTGTGTTGCTAAATTGTTGAGCCTTTATGAATGATTACAAGTTTGGCATCATTTGGGAAGTTTCTGCCAGATAAATGACACGATAAAAACATGTGAAGGATGAAAAAGTAACAGTCCAAGGATAGAGCCCTGAGTTACACCGTACATTTCTGTTGTTTGCTGATGGAATAAAAAACAGCCTCTGAGAAGATGAAAATTATTCCTTTAGTCATAATTTGTAGACGAACAGCAGGAAAAACTTCTTCTGCTTGAGATGCTCATTTTCAAAAGAAAACCTGCTGGGATTTATGCAGAATTTCACACAGAAATTCTTTAAAGACATTTTTTCTGCACTTGTTAGCAGACTTTTGAAGCCAACGTTTATCACTACAGAAACCCTTTGGTCGCGTTTGCAAACCGAATGTGGAATTCTGGGTATTTCGGATCTTCTAGTGCATTGGTGAAAACTGATTTTTTAAAAACAATATTTAAAGAATGCATCTATAATAGACACAAGCGGGTGTGCAGAAGCTCCTCCTGAAGGAAAAGCTGACACATTTTCCCCCAACACGGCGTGTTAAAGTCAAACTCTCGTGAGGAGCTCGACTCCGACTCACAAACCGTGTCAGACACGAGGCCGCGGCAACGCGCGGCCGCCGTGTTTTAGCCTCAGACACCGAACGCAACCTTTAAAGCAGCTAAATAGGCCGCCTGAACGGGAGGTGTTCCCGCGGGTGAAGGCTGGGGGGCTCGTCCTGACAGGGCGGGGAGGGGTCGGGGGGGGCTTTCTTGTCTGCTGCCTGGGGGGACATGCGTAATGCGCACACAGCAGCTGAATAAACATCTGAGTGGAGGAAACCTGTCTTTAGCTTTCAGCAGCTGGAAAAAGAAAAGCTTGAAAACAGCAACAGTAGGAAGAAACTGATAAAATATGGGACAAACTAGAAAACTAACATGCAGTTTCTGAATATTTGTAGTACATTTGATCACATATTAAATCTTTTATCTCTAGTAACTGAGATCTGCCATCTGTTTTCAAAGCTGTTGAATTGTATGCATTAATGTTTTTAGTGTACATACAAAAGAAGAGGAATGTCTTTTTGATTGTTTGTTATATTGATGTTCTTTGTGCTAAAAAAAAAACCAAACTTTAATATCCTTGCAACAATTATATCATAATGAAAACACGCAAAATGCTGTTTTTTTTTAGTTTATCTTTTCTAGTTTACTTTTTATTCCTAAAAAACTGTTTGAATAACAGAGTTGTTATATTTCTTCTTATTTATGAAGAACCCAAAAAGGTTTTGAAATGGTTAATTTTGCCTAAAAGTGTGTTTCCTATGTATTTTATGCTTAAAATACAAGGAAATACTGAATAAAGGGAGCCAAACCACGCTTTGTTAGTCTTTCAGAGTAAACTATATCCACATATATGATTGAAATTACATTTGGAATACTAAAAAACTCATTATTTATGGAAAATAAGCTATTTTTAAAAAGTATTTTCATACCCTGAAATAAAACGACTCAATCCAACTCCCTGACTGAACAACAAAAGAGGATTTGAGTCCATTTCAAATTTTGACTGTTTTTATGGTTGTTACTGCAATATTCTCTGAGTACGATTATTTGATTGATTTATTATATTTAAATTAATATTTTAATTGATAGATCTTAAGCGTTTTTAGGGTTTTATTTATTTTTTGTTTGTTTTTATGTCTGTGTGGAGATTGTAAGCAGCTGGACGTTTTTAAATTTCCTTTGGGATTAATAAAGCTATTCATTCATTCATCTGTCAGGCTCCGCCTCTCGCTCCCTGTTATTTTCTTTTTTTTTTTTTTAAATACAATGTACCTGGGTGTTTGCCCCCAAAATTGACTTATGTTATGTTTATGCTTATTTGTTCCAATTCCCTTTGGTTCGTCTTTTTGTTTGAACCAGCACACTAATTATTTCATTCTTGTTATTTCATTTCAAGACAAGATTTAGTTTATTTCATAAACTGTGTTCCTTTTAGTCTCCAGTTTCTGTTATTGTCCCCTTTTGTATTTTTCCCCAAAATTACATATGTTGCCAATGCGTGAAGTGTGTCAAAAGCATGGAGCCGGTTAAGTTTAAAACTTGTTAATAATATTCATTAAATGACTGTTTATAATTTTGGAAACGTGGAGGTGTGGGCGTTTTCCTGCAGCAGGACTCGTCTGAATGTGACACAGAAATCAATTTGAAGGTTTTTCTGCTTCTGCCGGTTTACAGTAATCACCGGCAGAGTGTTAGAGCCGGCTGCAGACTCGACAGCGGCGTCCCGAGCACAAACGCGAGACCTGGTGGGGTACAGACAGATGAAGGAAGAGATGAAAAGTGGATATATTGACAGAGCCGGAAGAGAGTGGAAATAGACGGCGGGTAAAATCTAGCTGCCTGCAGGAACACAGGAGTGGGATTTTCAGGGGGTTGGTGAAATTGCCTCGGTAACGGAGGAGGCAGGCTCTACTCGCAGTGGTCGCCTCTCACCTCTGAGACGCACTCATCTTTGACAGCTGCTGCGACACTCAAAGACTAGTAGAGGAAAAAAAAAAAAAGTCTGCATATAGTCCTAAAAAAGCATCAGCTCGTATCTGCAAGAATTAGTGCATCTTAAAGACAAAACTGTTAACATTAGTTCATATTATCACTAAATCTGGTGACGTTCTCGCCGCGACGCCTTCCAGACACAAGAATTCATCAAGTTATTTTGAGCTGCGTAAATAAATCGGTCACAGTTAAAGGATGGAGCGTGGAGGCATTTTTCAGGCTGTCCTACTTCCTGGTTCCGTCAGTTTGTCCTTGAGCAGATCTTGATTTGCATGAGCAGTCAGAGTCATTTAGCGTCCGTGTATGCGCTGCGTTTCGAGGCCACACGCAGGTGATTTCATCACTTCAGCATTGTGGTAATCCTACACTGAAGAACTAAATCCACGGCCGCCCCGAAGAAATTCATTTACCTCAAAAAACATGCATTCCTCTGTAAATATCTTGTTTTTACTCAACGGAAGACAAAAATAACTTGTTAGTAACTTTTCACTGACATGTAAAGACTCGTTTAGGTCAAAGCATTTCAGAAAAATCTTATTTTAAGTAATATCTCTGATGAAATGTAACTTAACATCGTATCTTTGCATCATTTTCACTTGTAAATAGTGAAGGGTCTCGTTTCAAGAAACAAACGTGAACATTTTGACTGACTTATATGAAAAATTCCAAATGTGAAATGGGTCATTCTTGGCATTTTTAAAAGAAGTTTGTCAAAAAAAAATTCAGATTGTTGAATGTAGTACTTAAATAGGACATATCTGAGGAAAAGAGTGTAGAAAAATCGCTAATTTAAATATATATAACTCTTTTTTTGAGTAACAAACCCTTATTTTAAGAGATAATGTAAACCAAATATTCAAATGTGAGAGTTTAGAGTTAGTTTCAAGATTTAATTTTGTTTGGGCATCCAATGCATCCAGCTCATCATACATGGATGTCTGGTTCGGCCCCCTCTGAGTCACTTTTCTATGTTTTGGGACTCCCGATTAAATCAGGGGTCCCCAACCTCTGGGCTGCAAACCGGAACCGATCCGAGGGCCGCTCGGCTTCGGGCCACAGGCGCAAACCAGAGCTCCCCAACTCTCGGGACGCAGACCGGCGCTCTAACCTGGTACAGCTTGCATGTCCGGTGCTGAATCACAAAGGTTTGGGACCTGCAATCGAATATAAACACCCACCACGTCACGAAATGATGAGTTGGGGACACCCAAAAGGGTCCAAATTTTTTTCTTTGCCATGCAGCGGGCAACGGGATGCAGTGAACGCATTAGACAACATGTGAAGGCCGTGTCACATAGACGCTTAGCATGTTTTGAGCATTTTCCATGAATTAGATTTTCCCCGTTTGACATTCATCGAAGTCTATCAAGTGTTTCAGCTTTATGTGAATTGGGTTTTATTGTTTTATTATTATTGTCTAACTATTGTTTTATTTTAATTGTATTTCTGGTTTCTTCTCATGAATGGTGTTGTTTTTCGGGCGTTTGTGTGTGTTTTTTTTCTGAGTCAGAAGGTGATTTTTCGATTTCTTTGAGTTTGCATTTTCCTCTGAAGAACATCAACCCATTGGATCACCAAAAAGAGAACAAAAATCAAACTTAAGAAATTAAAACTCCCACATTTTCTGTTTTTAAATTAATATAAAACTAAAAACTAAACTAAAAGGGACAACATTTACTTACCAGGTACAGTTCATTGTATATAATTTTTCTATATAATTTTTTCTACATATTTTTTTAAACTTATATCGTATTTTACATTATGTCTTGTTTTTATGCTACTTCTTGCACTGGAACGGTTGCTGCAATTTCATTGTCCTTGCGATGATGACAATAAAGGTCTATCTATCTATATATGTTAATTTTAATCCAAATTAAAGCATGTTTTTCTCTAAATTCCATATTATTTTTTTTCATTTATGAGGTTCATTATCAAATCACTCCTTCCATCTGCTCCTTGTCCAGCCCTGATGACAAATTTTAGAACAAGTCAAAAAGTTTGCCCACTCCTGCAATAAACAGACCTCACAGACGACTAGAGTGAGGCGTAAGGACACCGTACAGCAGCATCACTCCAACATTAGAATTGCGTGGAACTTGAACTAGCCTTCCAAATTCTACAGAAAACAAGGATTTGTTCCATTTTCATGACGTCCCCTTAAGGCCTCAAGGGAACTGCAAGTCACACCTGAACTCCTCCATGACCCTCCACGGGCCGGGACATCCCAGAAAACCAAAGTCAGGACGCTTCAAAGCTATTCTGAAGCTGACTTTGTCCTGCAAAGTTGACGCATTTGGGTTCAGCATGTCTGGTCATAGACACCAGTGAAGATAAAATAAATCATTGAAATGTCATTGTGCTGTCTTGTGACTTTAGTTTCAGTGTAAATTAAAAGCTAATAAAAAAAATAAGGTGAAATTATTGCAAATTATTGATACTTTGTCATAATTTGTCATCCTGGCACTAAATCGAATGAAACTTTATTTATAAAGCACTTTTCATTCAACAGTAACAAAGTGCGTTTTAGGCTAAAAACAATTAAAACTGAAACTGTAAAACAAAAAAAGACTTCAACCCTCTCAATCCCTCCCACTCAACTAAATGAAACAGAAATGAAACATGAATAAAACTAAAATAAACACAAACTGAAGATCAAACCTGGTTTGATGCTGATGTGAGGAAATGAGCATTTCATCCATTTCAGATGTTGGTTCGTGCTTTGATACTTAAATCTAATTTCAGCCTCTGGATTTCTACAAACTGAAATATTAGTTTAGCCAATTTATTTCTATCAAATATTGGAGATAAAGAACTCCTATCTAGAAAACCCGAGACATATTTTCTTAAATTAAGATTATATTGCTGTAAAAAAAAAACTTTTCTTGACAAGATTTTTTTTCTGTTGCATAAAACATTATTTCATGGAAAATGTGTCTTTTTTTTAACTTTCCAGTGCTGACAAACTTGTGATTTTCTGTGTATCATGATAAAAAACATAATATAAAGTTGAACTTACACAGAGTTGCAGCAGACAGGAAGAAGCAAAGCTGCAGAGGATCTGAAAGAAAACCAGCAGCAGGTGAGCTCAATCGGCCTTCAGCACAAAGCTCCGCCCCCAGTTTTCTAGCCAATATCAGTGTCATCATTGATAAATACTATTTATCAACACAAGCATCCTTTAGCATTGCAAAAATAAATGAAAATAGTGTTTTATGTCCTCCACCTGTTATTTTTATAAAATCTTGAAAAACAGGACGTAAAAAACATCAGAATGATGAAGCGAAAAGGCTCGCCGTGTGACTGAATCCCCGCCGTTTGGACCCTGTAATGCTATAGCAGCTCAGTTGGTGCTTTGAGCCGGTCGCCCTGCAGGTGTGAACGACACACGGGCGAAGCTGCGCTGACGGGCCATCCCGCCGACCTTGGGCTTATCTCTGCGACCTCATGCATGATTGATAAATAAAACTGAAACTAAAGAGCTCTTTCAGGTAAAGTGGGACCAGAACTGCAGCATTTGAGTTCAGCTTTTCTATAGACATTTCTTCTGTTTAAAAATGAATCTGATAAAGAGGAAAAACAAAGTCTACATTTGCAGATTAAAAGATTACCTCCAGAGGGATTTTTTTGTTTACTGTTATTCTCTAAAGCTCATGAAACAGAGTGGAAGCTGCAAAACGAAGGTCTGACCGGTGAGGTAAACCCCCTTTATGGGCTTCCGTGAATAACAGCAAATTGCTGGAAGTCGAGTTTCCGCCGCGGCGCGCCGCCACAACAGTGAAGATGATAGCGGCGTTGCTGTCATCGACGGTAAAACTGTTTGGAACCGTTGATCGATAGTGCTCCAGGCCAATGAGCTTTTCTGGAAATGTTTATTCATAGATTCTCATTTTCCTTACAAAGCTTTCTCAGATTGCTGATAACTTCAAGATGAATTATGCAACTGGGTATGGGGTTATATTAGCGGTCCATTTATATGACCTACCAGAGGCTTTTACCGGGCAGAGTGCAACATAAAACCACAGGAATTATTTTCAGGTCTCTCCCTACAGTGAGTGATGATTACCACTGTAATTACTTCCATGAACACCACCACATGTAATATGTATCTCATCACAGCAGCAGGAACAAAGCTTGTAGAAAATGCTACATTGTAAACTCCACTTTCTTGTTTGGAGGTTTATTTGGTTAAAACTTTCTTAGACTAAGTTGGACTAAGTTAATTTTATATAGACTGAATATTTTACATCTGGCAATCCTGATAGTAAAGTCAAGAGGGGGCAATAGAAAAAAAATAAAAACCCCGCCTGCAAATCAGGAAAAAATTCAAATTAAATGAGATTAAACTTGCAAACATTTGTGAACGTAAGAATATGGAGTTAACCTCCCTTTCTCTTTTGAACCTCGCCATCGTTTGGCCTTCACTACGCCGTCAATATCAGGATTAAAATATTTTCACGTCACAAAAAAATCTTTTCCTGCATTGGCTGCTTTTCCTTCACTCCCTCTAGTGGCGGAATTGTGCGTTGCGGTCATTTCTCGCCACAGGAATGGGCTAGAAACTTGCTTTTTTTTTTTTTTACACATCCTTATACTTTTTTCTCTTCATGACTCGGTCAGATTAAATCATCTGGTGGGACGGATACGGCAAACAGACGACCCTGCCCTGAACCACGACACCAACCTGAACTGCTGATACGAGGCAGGATGGATCCATGCTTTCATGTTCTGATCCATCTGAATGTTGCAGCAGAAATGTAGCCTCATCCAACCAGAATACGCTTTTCCGCTCTTCTATTGTCCAATTTTGATGGGAATTGTGGCCTCAGTTTTTCTGTTCTCAGAGTGGTACTCGCTCAGAGATGCTCTCCTCAGTTTTAACTGTATTTTGGCTGTTCCCATTAAATCGGAGCTCTTCAATCAGCTGGAACCAGTCTGGACATTCTCCTCTGACATCAACAAGCAGAACTGACACTGGATATTTTCTCTTTTTCTGACCATTCTCTGTAAACCCTAGAAATGGTTGAGGGTGTAAACAATTGCTGAAATCCTCAGAATATTCTCCCTGCACCCCCATTCCCCATTCTGATGCTCAGTTTGAACTGCAGCAACCATATATACACACCTACATGTATTAAGCTGCTGCCATGTGATTGGCTGATCAGAAATTTGCATTAGCAAGCAGCCTAATAAAGTGCATATGGATGCATATGAAGAAATCTAAAAATAGAACGAGGGCTGGAGATAAAAGGGTCAAAGCTAAAGACAGATGAGTGAGCTGTAGAGTTTTTGTTCCTCTGAGGATCAGAGTCTTGTTTTTAGCAGGAGTTTCCTGAACAACATGGGTGCATAAGATTCTGTCAGGCTTGGCTTGAGTAGCGGGATGTAGAATCTGCCTCCAGCAAAACGATCCAGTTTCAGAGGTTTTCCAGGTTTGCAGACCTGCTCTGAAGTGTTTGAACACAGCCGGCAACGCCGCGCAGGATCAAATATCCCCGCCCAGCTTCTGGAGACTGACACACAAATCCAGATGAGGAGGAAAAATTTGATGTGCGTTTGAGGTTTACTGCGCGCCAGATGACACCAAGGAACTATAGCACTGTTTCCTATTGTGGGTTTTGTATTTATTACCTTAACAAACTTTGGTTTTCACCCCAAATATATCCATGGATTGTGTAATCCTAATTCTTTAAAAGCGTCTCAAGCAACTATTCTATTACAAGTGAGTATCGACAGAGGATGAATAGAAATTCACTTGAGAGAACATTACTGTTCCAGAGTTTTGGGGGTCACAGTGACACAGGAGAGAAGAAAAGCAAAGACTTTCTTTATGTGTTTATTAGAAATCACAATAAACTTGAAAACTGGACCTTGGGACCGTTGAAGCTCCTTCACACTGTAAAAATACACAGTCTGGGTCACCTGATGGGGGTTTTGTTTCAGAAGAGTTATTGGAAGACGGGAGGCGTTCCTATTTTAAACTCCAAGTGATTTCAGTCCAGTTAGTTGCCATGCACCTGTAGGTGTGTGAAAGCTGTTCCCCACATCCTCCTGGGGGAGTGGTGAGCTGGAGAAACAGCGCCTCACTGGAACCATTTGGTGGCTCAACCCCCCGAAATCCAACCCCTAAAGCTGAGTGTCAACAGGTTCCCATTTTTAGAGTCTTTGGTATGACTTGGCAGAGATTTGAACTCATGACCTTCCAGTCTCAGGGCAGACACTCTACCACAAGGCCACTTAAATAAGCTTTATATAGCAATAAACAGGCTCCTTAGAAGAAGGTCAAAAACTCTCATTCAATTGGCAGATTTAAAAAAAAAAAGAAATGTAAGAGTGCACAACGGAAGGTAAGACAAAGAGTCTTTAACCTTTTTAAACCTCTATAGTCATTTCTATCATGTTTGATACATCCAGTTCTGAGACCTCATTTTAAGGTCACACAGCGGCTAAATATATTTTGAGAATATTATACTTAAGTATACGTGTAAAAGGTGAGAAAAGTTGTATTCTTTCACGTGAAACTTTCACAGATGTATCATGAATGAACCACATTAAAACCATGGAAGAAGTGGGAATAAACTCGTCTCTGGACCAAGAGACTCGATTCCCGTCTGGACCAGCGATTCATTAGTGATCCGTGCATCACCCTCCGCATAAAGAGATCTTTGCGCTTTATTTCTGTTTTTTTATTGTTATTTTTTTCCTTTTTACATCAAATGAGTGGTGTCAAACTATAAAAAAAAAATAAAATGTAGGAATTGTGATTTGTCCTCCTCACCAGCAGATGGCGCCTAAAGTCGCCTCTGCCCAGGGCCGGCCCTGCGTACATGCATTATAAAAGTTATACATCAGTGGTAAAAGACTAAGATATACAATTACACATGGAACGGTCATAGAAAGCCACAAATTTACATAGAGATCTTGCAAAAATCTCATACAATTGCGTAAGATTTAATTATGTACAAACTTGGTAAAATCAACCAAAAGGTTCAAACACCTCAGAACTGTAAAGATCAGTCGGCCAAAACCCCCGATGGACATCTGCGCACAATGACGACGCAAAAAACGTTTTTGGAATTTTGTGTGTTACGCACGTATCATGAAAATGTGGAAAAAAATGCAAATTGTGGCGAAAACTTTCATAAAGAACCCATCGTTCAAAGCTTGGGTCATGTTTTCTGTCCTGTAGTTCAACAATATTCCACTAGGGGCAGTGGAAGGGTTTAAAATGGCTGCCTACATGAAATCTCAAAAACTCTTTTGTCTGGAATTTTTCAAAACTTTACATCTATTGTTTTTTATTTTGTTTTGGAAATAATGTAACATTTGTTGGCAAATAATTATTGACAAAGCAGTTGCACCAAGTTAAAAATATCTGCTTCAAATTTACATTTCATTCGTTATTTGTGGGTCGATTACATCACATGCTGTACACGTGATATAAAAGTTATACATTGTTAGACATGTGGTCGTGGAAAGCCACACATTTGCGTATGCATCTTGCAAAAATCACGCAAAATTCTGTAAGATTTACGTAATATTTGCGTATAAACTACATACGATAAGAAATAAACTGCATAATTCTCAACTGAACACAAATTTTAAACAGCTCAACGGACATTTAAATTGTCAAAATTGTGTGACACGACTCCATGACAATTGTCCAACTTCCAGATTTTTAAAAATATCTTCTCCCTCCTCCCTGAAGAGGGGCGCAGCAGTACCTCAGAGCGTTCCTGAAGGGCCTTTCATCTCGTCTCGTTGTTGAACTTGTGGTTTACGTTTTGTCTTTCCTCCTCTCTGATCGTCTCACCTGATCCGACGGCTTCTCTCCCTGAGACGGGTTTGTGTTGAGCGTTTCATTCTCCTCCCCAGCACCGCACAAAGGAATCGGTTGGGTTTCTCTCAATCTGAAAGACCCAGAGATTAATCTTTTGTTGTGAATCAGGGCCACATGAATAAAATATAATTGGAAAGGATTTAAATTCACTCACTTGGGTCACAGATTTACCCCGATGTGTAAAAGGAAAAATCCAGAGCCTTTTATCAGGAAATATTTTATATTTTTGCCAAATAAGACAAAGAAGGTTGTTTTTGTGAAGCATTTATTTTCATCGTTTTTCGTTTTATCCTATTTATGTTTAACCTAAAGAAAACATGAATCAGCATTTTTAGAAATAACATTGAGTTACTGCACAATTTAGATCCTTTAATGTGTGTCGCTAAATATCCTTTGGACATGTACATTTAAGTATTTATTTCAGTTTAAATGTTACTGTTTTTTTCTTTCTTTAAAATGTTATTTTAAGTGTTTTTTTAAGAAGAAAAGTCAATAAAAAACAATTTTTTTTGTTTGTAGTTGATTGAAAATATAAAAAATGTATAAATGTCGAGAATCAGAAAAAAAAATCTGTTTTGTGTCTTAAAATGCATCAAAACATTTCCTAAAATTTTCATTCTAATGTTAAGTTGGACCTTTTTTCAAATGCCAAAAACTGGTTAACAAAAACATTAATTATTATTCATGATGGACTAAATCTAATAAAACTTTTACATGTGGGGAAAAAAAAAACTAAATTTGCCATTTTTTTATTTGACAAAAGATAAGACAAAAATGAAAGCACCGAATGTTGCATTCCTCTGATTTATTCAACTTGTTAGATTCATGTTTATCTGTAAACATAATTTAATACATTATAAATAAAACTGCACTCCACAGTGGTTTGTGGTCGGCCCTTTCACGTCTCAGAGAGAACTTGTTCAAATCTCTGTTTTCATGTTCTCCTCATGTATGTGCGGGTCTTCTTCTGTTTCCTCCCACAGTATAAAAACATGCTGAACTGGTCGACCATCAAAGTTCAAGTCTCAACAGATCTGTTCAGCTTGACCTACTTTGTAAATATAAGGGAGGAGGGGTCACTCAGTCCAACTCTTATATATGGAGGTCCTGCCTTTTTTTTTTTAATGATTGGATGTTAAGGGGAAGTTCTTACCAAAACTCTTCTCCACTAACTCAACTGTCTTCTGCGCTCTTCATTACTACATATGACTTTTACTAAGTTTTACGTTAATTTTAGCCTGTTAGAAAGATTTGTTGACCAATATTTTTGTCGTAGTCTTTGTTGACGGAATGAACACGGCATCTTTTCTGTTGTTGAAATGAAAACTGTTTTTTGTGTTTTATTAACGTGTTATTGTAGCATTTATAAATACATTTAAGATTAAAATTGATCAGACGATTAAAAAAAGTAAAGCTTGTAGTTGTTACGTAAAGACTATAATGGGCGGGCCACAAGCTTCATTCTGATGCAGAGAAACGGATCCATGAACGTCTTTGTTTTACTGATCTGGAATCTGGCTTCAAACTGTACGGGTGGATGGCTCTGATTTTGCTCATCATTTTTGTTGCACCGCTAGTGTTAGCTTGGGATTGTGGGGGTCTGTAAGCTAGCAGGAAAGAGTAAAAACATAGGGACTATGGGAAATGAGTTCAGGCTTACTCCGTGCTACAATTCAGAGGGGAATACAATAAAACTCTTCTGACACTGAACCAACGAATCCACTTTTTATCAAATTAAAACTGTTGAAATTTTTTTGACTTGATTGATTTCAAAATAATCCAATTCATGTTCAAAGTAAAAAACAAACAATTCCCAGAAAGTATCCAAAAGCTCTTCCAGTTAAGAGAAAATAAATATACGCTAAGAGGTACAAACATTTATGTCAAACCACCTGTTAGAACAAACTCCACTGCATCTCCACAAGGGGGGTGCAGTTATGGAATAATTGTAGGGAAGATATTAAAAGTTGTCAAGCTTTAAATAAATTAAAAATATTCATCAAATGTAATAAAATTGAAAAATGTGAAGACAATGGTAAAGATATGTTGAATTTTATATGAATATTAGTTTATATAAATGTTGTGATTGTTTTCGCTGTTCTTTTCATTAATGAAATTTAATCTATTTTTTGTTCATGTAGCTCAATATAGTCAATGAGAAATTGTATATTTAATTTGGGCTGGAAAAAAAAAAAAAAAAAAAAAGATCAAAGGGGCTTGGAGTTGATAAGCTATTAGCTTCATCCAAAGCCCTTTTTCGAACTATGAACATTTCTTGTTGCATTCAAGAATGATTGTGAGAGAAATTGCTTTGTTTACTTTGTTTCTTGTTTGCTTGTTTGTTTTGCTCTTTTCATTTCTTTCCGTTTTTATCGTTGTTCTTGTTCGAAAATAAAAAATATTTTAAAAAAAAGTATTTAATGAACTTCAGCCACTTTTCACAATTTATGTCATAAAAATGACACCTGTTTAACATTTGGCTAAAACAGCATAATCATAATTAACATACTGCTGGGAACGCTTTCACAACGGATCAAAAGATGATCAAAGTATGACTTTAAATCCACTGGAAACCAGTTCGGTACAGAATGAATTTGAAAGTACTGCTACAAAAAAAAACCCCAAAAAATAGTGATGTGGGACCCGAATATTAATCAGATCTGCTTTCCTCTGAGATCCTTCAGCTGGTATGACCTGGAACCAAACAAGCTGCTTTCAGCCACAACGCTGCACACAATATTTATTCTTAAATTCATATTAGAAATACAAGGGAAAAAAGTGTCTGTACAAACATGAAGAGGCTCCAGTGTCTGGAGTTTACCAGAAAGTGAATTAAATCATTTTGACTATTTATTTCCATAAAAAAACTGCAATTTTCATTTTTAAATGTAACAAATTACAGAACTTTTGTTAACTCATCCAATGTTTCACTTCTTTGAGTGCATCGGGTCTCATAGATGAGTAGTTACTAGCTCTTTATTTTAAAAATGCACTTAATCACTACATATTTTAATGGAAAAACAATGTGTTTGTGGTATGGAGAGAAAATAGACTCACTCTGATTTGTGCATGCGTAATTCTTGATTTGTGCGTAAATTAGGATCTGTGCGTGCGTATATATGATTGGTGCATGCATAATTCTTGATTCGTGCATAACTTTGGATTTGTGCGTGCGTGATTCTTGATTTGTGCATAAATTTGGATTTGTGCGTGCATAGTTCTTGATTTGTAACTAATATACATTTTTTGCAAAAGTAAAAAAATTACAAAAATTAAAAAAATACAAAATGCAATTTACACATGCACAAATCAAAATTACAACAGCCTGAAACTAATTACTTAAAAATATATTTTTAAAATACGCACGGATCACCTCTTACACACGTACGCAGCCTAAGTTACGCACAAATCTACTGTGAGACTCTTTTCACGTCTCACGTGAGAGATGCGTTCACTATCAAATTCGTTCTTCGTTCACCATAGTTTTCTTGTGAGCCGTTTTAAACTTTGATTGTGAATAACATCCTGTAAAACTAGACATTTTCCCTCTTTCTTGAAAATATGTTCCCAATAATTAATATAAAAAGTCTAAATATGCGCTTTTAAAACACTTATACTTTTAAAAATAAGAATATTTCTAGAAAAGGGCGCTTCGAGCTGCAGCGGCTTCTCTGACAACGCTCCTCATCAACACGGGGGTGGTGGGGGGTTTCTCTGGTAATTGCATTTTGTATTTTTTTAATTTTTGTAATTTTTTTACTTTTGCAAAAAATGTATTATATTAGTAACAAATCAAGAATTACGCATGCACAAATCAGAGTGAGTCTATTTTCTCTCCATATTGTGGTGCCTTTTTCATATTTGAGTCCCTGTTAAAATCCTATACACATTATCGATGTTTATTATTCTGACTTTTCCCCTAAACTGTAAAGCACTTTGAACATAAATGTCCTGTTTAAACAACCTCCCCTTGTCTTGCCTTTACTCTCTAGATTCACTTTTTGTTGAGAATTGTGTTTCTGGTTGAATTTCTCTCAGAAACAGTTGTCTTTGGTTCGTCTTGGACGGAAGCCTGGACTTCTTTAAGCGTTATTACTGCTCATCTCATGCTGTGCCAAGTTTTTGGTGAAGTCTTTAAGCATTTGTCAAAAGAAAAAAAAAGCCGAGAATAATAAAGAGTAATTGTACAGAACAGAATGTGACATTATGGAGAATGATAATCACTCCTCAGAACTAAATCAGGCGTTGTGTAGGAGGACTGGAGTCTCACGGGTTGAAGAGGATGGGAACAGAAACAGACTGTGCTCAGGACTCTTTTGTTCGGCACTTCAAAATGGATTTTGCAGTGTTGTGTTCACTGCTTCAAAGTTGATTTAAAAAAAATGTTTTTCACCACACTGTGAAACTACATTTATCTGTAATTAAGTCATAATCTGCTCTACACACTTGCAGGTAAAGATCTAACCCAATCAAAATCTGTTTTTTTTAAAATCATGTTCTTGATTCATTTTTATGAAGTGAGAAGAAATGAAGCTAAAGATTTTTGTTGTAATATTAGCTCGGGGATGTGAGAGGATACGTACAATTTGTTCATTGTCCACATATGTCATTTTTTTGTAATGCATGTATGACATGTATAATTTGCAAATGTGTTTTGCGTTCATCATTTGCAGATGTCCGTTGAAGGGTTTTGCCCAACAGATCTTTATGTGAGCTGTTCAAAATGTTTCATCGGTTCAGAAACATGCAGTCCAGGCGTTTTTTTTATATAGCTTATCCTTCATTTTTAGATAAATCTAACGTTTTCTGCTAGATTTATAAGCAAATTTGTGGCTTTCCATGACCGTTCCACATATATCCAACAGACTTTTCACGCATGTACCACCACTTTTATATTGCGTTTACAACAGCTGGAACTCGCTGGGCTCCTCACAATACGATGCGATACACAATACATGGCTCATAATATCGATGATTTCGCGATACTGCGATACTTGGTAAAAATCATCAACAATAACTCACATTATATAGAAAAACACATTGTTTTTAATATGTTCCCATTAATTTTATTGCTTGAACACAATCAGAATAAACAACTTGTCTCTTATTTTGTGTAACAAATAATAGATACTTTAGTGCAACATCAGTAATACGTTGTCTTTAAAAGGCATCGACACCAAGTGTTAACAATAGTAAACATGAACAGCAGGGCCACTACTTAGTGCAAAATTGTTGTAAAAAACAGAAAAAAAGTTAAATAATTCAAGTAGTTTCGCAACGCGCGCCCCCTATCTACCTCCGAAGGAACATCTCACCAAAGGATAGATACTTGGTGAGAACCCATCAAGAATCCATCCCAGGACTAAACGTTGCGATATATCGCAATATCAACACACCCCTAGTATACACCAAACATAAAATGATGTGATTGATCCACGAATAACTTATGAATTCAAAATTCATGCTTGGTTCATTTACATATTGCGTGAGGGTATATTAAACAGACAATCTCTTACCCCTCCAGCAGTCTATAACGAAGCCAAAATGCTTCCAAAAAGTCGCTTTAAGCTGTTTTGAGTGAAAAACGCTTCACATTTAGTTCTGATTGTTACTTTTACTTTAAATCATGACATTTTCTTTTTTTTTATCGATTCTTTAAAAATCATAAAACTATTCAGAACCATTTATGGATCATAATCAATGCATCTAAAAATCCTTTCCCCCCCACCTCCAGACATAATGAGATTTTGATCCTCAATTAAAGAAATTCAATGACGTGTGGGTTTACATGTTGTTTATGTTGTTTATTTATACTTCTTCTGTGGTTTAAACGTGGTTCAATCGTCACACATCTGTAAACAATATCTACATTAAGACACAACTTCTCTCACTTTTTCCACCTATATTTATATACAACCAATTTTTGTCCACGCAATTTAATGTAGTGGGATGTGTGGGCGATGGGAAGGGGGCGGGGTTGCACTGTGCCAACTATGTCCTAGAAAACTAACGTTTTTTTTTTTCAAGTTTGTCTAAAAACTGGATAAATAGAGGTAAAAGACCACTTTTACAATAGATCTAAAGATGATCCGAGTGGTTCTTTAATCACATATTAGTTTCAGAAATCTCTTATAACTTCAGCACTGCAAAAAAGAATGTCTTTACAAGCTTTCATTGTTCTTTTCAGTGGAGTCCAAACAAGGTCGAGTGTCCAGAACCAGCCTATGAAACACTAATTCCCCTACAGAACCAGCAAAGGGGCTCCGTAATGACCTACATTGTGCCAGACCTGGAAAGCAGCCTTTGATGGCCAAATAGCCGGTTCCGTTATGCAACCAGAACACAGCCCTGCAGTGTAGTGGGCAGTTAGTCAGCCGCAGATGATTAATTTTAATTAGAAGTTTGTTCTTTTTTGAAGCGGGATGAAACGATTTCTTTTGCCAAAAGTGCAGAAACCAAAAAAAAACTCAAAATAAGAAACATTTGTGCTTTCCAATCAAGATTGGATCAAGAAAAAAGTTTTACAGCGACAGGAAACTTTGTGATTCTGCGGCTCTAAAAGCAAAGAGAAAAAAGTCAAAAGGAAATAAAGCTGATAAGGATTTTGTTCCGGTTAAGAGTGCTTGGATGTCGTTTTACTCTGGAATCAATCCTAACCCTAAAAGCTACAAACTCACATGCAAACAAAAACATATGAGGATCAATTCAGAGTTCAGCACTGTGATCCGATGAAAAAGAAAAACAAAAAAACACATGCTCCACTTTGATCGTAATTTACAAAAAGCTCCTGTGAAAGTTTAAATGTGCTGCAGCTGCTGCTCACATTTCTGTCCAACATAAAGTGGAATTCAGAACACTGATTATTATCTGTTTGTTCTGGAATCACTCGGAGCTATAATTTTCTTCAGATATTTTTCTCTGGAACATTTCCATCCCTTTCCAAAGCTTTGGCCAGACCGCCAAAACCGTGAAATGAGAATCTGAGACAAAAAAATAAATAAAGAAAACTCCCAAAAATCCACATTTAAACAAACTGAATCCAGTAAAAATTAATTATTGGATGTCTCTTAATTCATTTAATGATTAATTTTTATAGTTTGAAAGTTTCCACTCAGTTAAGGAAACCAGGATAAAGTGTAGGACTTCCATTATTCCCTTGTTGCTTTGGCCCGCCCTCATAATTCCTGGCCAATGGCTGAAGAGATCTCTAGTCACATGGTTTTGTTTACAATCTTTGGCTCAAAGTAGATGGCAGTCTGAATACAGACCAAACATAAGGGTTCAGGATCCGATCCAGACCAACAGACTGTTTGAATACACCCTTAAAGGGTACCCAAACAGGGGAGTTGGAGGCTGACTCCACCCACAGCCAAAATATGAAAATCCAGTCAGAGGGGTGTGGCTGGGGAACAAGACTGTTATCATGACGTGGGACTTTTGAAATGACGTGGGACTTAAACGGTTTAACCAATCATGAGATTGAACTGTAATACCTCGATTCAACCTGTAGGGGCAGCATACGGGCGTATTTTTACCATATTTTAAAGAATTAAAGAAGTTAATTTTAAATTGTTAAACATTTGGGGATGACCAACAGACAACACCCCATTTATAGATGTCAACAGACAAAAAGAATGTGTTTTGGGTTTGGGTACCCTTTAAAGTCTCACATTTCTTGTTTGATTTAAAAACAAAGCAGATAATTTTGAAAGAGTTTGCAGATTCCTACATGCTGGGGACGTTTTATCCAAACTCTTCTGGCCAATTTGGACCGGTTCGAGGTTCCACTTGTCAAAAGTACTAAAAAATATTTGTTTTCTGGGGGAGTTTCCTCTAAAAAGTATTTTCTGAACTGAGAATAAAACTTTAAACGCCTAATTTTGTTATTTCAGTTTAATTTGAATTTTTTTGTTGACAGAGAAAGCTGCTTTATGACATGCATTCTTGTGCAACACATGTACATCTTTACTATGTGATCTTTGTTTTTTGTTTTTTTTTGTTTTTTTTTTGGGTGATCACAAACCTGGAGCAAAGGTGGACGGTCTTCAGACTGTTACCCATCAGAACTTATTCTGGTTTTGGTTTGCACAAACAGACATCTGTTTCCATTGGAATGAGAGTAGATATTTTGGTGGAATCATTCTGACACGTGAACATTCATGTTCCACTTCCAGAACCATTTTAGTTGTTTCGTTTTCATTGCTAATGTGTCACCCTCCATTTGTACAACCATTTCCATTATCCTTGATTTTATCTTCATCTCTCGTGCAGCCAAAAGTTTGCCATGGAAGGAACCTGAAAATATGAATTTAATATTTTTCAAGTTTTTTTTGTGAAAGGGGACAGTCAATATTTGTGATCATTTCACCAATATAACCAAAACTGCAGAAATTGTTTGAAGTTATTTTGATGAAAATGTCCCTGATGAATGACGGCACACGTTTTATAAATCCAAACTCAGTTGAGGACACAACAAACAAGGACACTTTTATGCTTCCTTGCCCACTTTTTTTTATGTTTTTGCCTTCAAATATCCACTCCAATCATTGTAGTACAAACATATTTAGAAATATTTGTTTTTGTGGAAATAAATAAAAAATATGCCATTGAAAAAAAAAGTTAATTTAATGTAATGTTATTAAAATTGTTCAACCAAACTCAAAGTAGCCTGAAGTCCTAGACTCTATAGATCAAGGATCTGCAACCTGAGGCTTCAGAGTCACGTATGGCTCTTCTATCCCTCCTATATGACTCTTTAGCTTTACAGAAAAATGAATAAATAATAGATTTGTTTGTTAGTTACATTTTGTCATTTATGTTTAGACTTTTAAACTGAAGTGATCTTATATTAGTTAAATTTAAACTTTGTGCATAGCATGCATTTTATTTTGAAAGGGACCTATAAGTGCTGCTGTCCATAGGAATACAATAGAAATATAATATTGTTCTAATTCCATAATTGTGAATATTTATCAGCTACATTTAATAAACGAATGCCTTAATAGCCATAATGGTGGGATTTCGCGGCACTCGCTTGGTTTGAAACAGATCCAACTGGCTCTCTTAGCTAAAAGCTTCAGATCCCTGTTCTACACTCAAACCAGTGTCCCAATTTGGACATAATAAGAATGGGTCACTTGTGAACATACGTGAAAAAAGTGTGGTCTTTATGTGAAATCTTCACTGACGTGTCACGAATGAACCACGTAAAAACCGAGGAAGAAGTATGAATGAACAACTCAAAGAGCACAAACCCACGCTACAATGAATTTCCTAACTTTGACATTCAGAACAGAAATCCCATCACGTTGGCATCAAGATCAGCCCACATGCTTTGTTTCAATTGAAACAGTTGGTTTCCCCTGGTTTGCACCGGTTCTAAGACAGCCACCCGAGGCAGCTCGCCAGGGGAAGCCACTGCTAGAAAGGCCCCGGCGCGTCCAGAATCCGATCAAT
This sequence comes from Oryzias javanicus, assembly GCA_003999625.1. Taxonomy (NCBI): domain Eukaryota; kingdom Metazoa; phylum Chordata; class Actinopteri; order Beloniformes; family Adrianichthyidae; genus Oryzias; species Oryzias javanicus. Next base: position 29,365,447 of record CM012449.1, on the reverse strand, counting down.
CCCTACTATACCTAGACACAGACCCGCAAGAGACTGGACAGGAGATCCCCTATCGGTATAGATTGCTAAAGGGATGAAAGTTTGGCCAATGTATATAACCCATCACGGTATAGGCTAATCATGCACAAACCACGTGTGATTATTCTGCTGCTTATATGCCATTTCATTTGTATTTGTGCATCTGTTAAATAATTTTATTTTGACATGTGCACCACATATGCAATATATAAGTTCTACATTGGTGGTAAAAAAAAGTCTATTAAACACATGTGGACAAGCATGGAACGGACCACAAATTTGTGCATGCATCTTTAAACTACGTAGCACAAACTGAGTAATTCCTAACCAACCAAAAAGCTCGAAACTAAATTCCCTTAAAGATCCATCCGCGCACATCGACAAATGACAAAGACTAGAAATGCCATTAAATTATGTATATTAGTATAATGAAAGACCAAAATTGTATATGTGGAAAATTCAGAAATTGTGTGTCGTGGCTGTTTGACACGGTGTCACAAACGGTCAGACAGCTGGTTCCACCTGCTGCAGGTTTATTAGTTCAGACAGGATCTAAACACAGCCAGAAGTCCACAAAGCTAAGTCGGGGTCAGACAGGCAGAGTTCAATCACGAGCGTGGAAGCATCGAAGAAGAGACAAGAGTTGTCAGAATCCAAAAAGCAGAGTCAGAAACAGAAGATCAGGTCCAGATAGAAACATGGAGGATGAAAGGTGGAGGACTGTCAGATTGGAGACACCTGAGCAGCATGTGCGTTGGGGTTGCTGGGAAATGTAGTGTGTTCAGTATTCTGGAGAAGGCTCCAGTGACCAGAGGGGGAGACAAAGCGCTGACTCCTGACACACGACCTTTAGCTTCTTATTAAAAAAAAACAAAGCATTTTACATCCTTCTGATTCTGTAGGAAGTTTTAATTTTATTTTATTAAATACATCCTAAAATCATTTTTTGACTTTAATTTTCAGTCCATTGTAGCAGATATAAACTGATACTGTGGACAATGCAAAAAAACAAACAAACTGTGTTGGTTTCAGTTTTGTTTATCTCAACTTTTGTCGACCTACACTCTACGTTTCCTCTGGAGCGGCTGTCGTTTGAGGTATCCTACGGTGATTAGCAATGGTCGCTTCGTCTCTGCAAATGTTGTTGAACGTGGTGGTAATTGTAGGATCTGACACTGACAGTGGTTTCCAGTGGCTGTGAAGTTGTTTGGCGCGAACGACGGCGCGGTAGAGGTCTCTCACAACACTTGCAAATTAGCGCCGTGAAGCCCACTGACATTCACATCGGCTCCTGGAATTCAAAGTGTTACTCCCCCCGCGGCTGCAGTCGTTTGGGCGTAACTGGAAGCTTGGATCGCGGATGCCGAGTCATTAGCACCTATGCTGATTATAACATCCAGTCAGCAGGGGGGTTTGGTGCAGCATTTCAGCAAACAAAGTTATGAATCCTTCCTGCCTGCTGCTGCTTTGTCAGCCATCTGAACTCTGTTTTCAGAAAACTTTGCCTGAAGTAATCTGGTGAAATTCTTGTGCTTCTGCAGATTTCTGCAGTTAGATGGAACAATCCTATCCAGGGAATATTCTCCAGGCTAAATGATCTCCCTCTTTAGAATAAATCCATCAATTTTATGGACTCCTATTGTCCTGTTTGGGTCATGGAAGCAGCAGCTCATCAAAGATCCAAACTGAACAAGATTCACAATGTGCAGGGAAAATAAAAACAGAAACTCATGCACACATGCAGTAGAAATATTAGGTACTTCATGTTCTTTTTTCAAAAGATGTTTACTAAGGACTTACTAAGCCCTGTTGGGAATACAACATTAATTCATAAGCTCTTTGTTTGAGAAAAGACTTTGGTAAATATGGAGCGTCATTCTAAAAGAATATACGGTCTGTGTTTGTGACAAAGCATTTTTTCAAACAGAGTTTAGTTCCAGCTCAAAAAACCCACAAAGAAATCACCATCAGTAAAGTGAACTGCACACGTTACAAGAAACAGCCGAGATGGGCGTCAGTCAAACCACCATCCAGATTAAAATTAAGTTTATTTTCATCATTTTCCACACTATTTAGGGCGCACAGGAATACGCAAAAACCGTAGTCAATGTATGGTTTATTTTGAAAAGTATGTTATATGTAAGACAAACCAAACTCTGAGGCGCATTAGGAAACACGAGAGTTAGAGATAAGTCCATCAGTCAGTCAGAATGTATTAATTGTGTTTCCAGTAAGACGACTGTCACATATCCCAAAATTAGTGGCGTAATGAATCACAAAACTCACGATTCGGATCATTTATCAGATCAGTAAAAAAAAAAAAAAACAACAAGAAAAACATAAATCCTAAAAGTACTGTCTTGAAAAGCTTTAAAACATGTATTTGAGAAAGTATCAAAACATAAATACTCACACATCCTTGAACTTTGAACTTAAACAAAAATGTACAAACATGTAGTTTTGGATTACATTACATGTCTGGAGACCAAATCTACAAAAACTGAGAGAAAAGGACATTAAAAGAGACAATACCATGAAAAAAAACAACTTTTTAAGCTTTTTACTGTATTATACTGTTGATTCCTCACTTTTAACAATCCCAAAGTAGCATTTTGATCCGTTCACGCATTTCTCAGTGTTCCTCTAAAAACCTGCCTCTTTAACAGCAGCCCCTCCCATACCCACGAGCGGGTTCTCGTGTGCTGATGTCAAAGTTGAGACATCCCCTTTCAGGAAGAGTCTGCCCCGCCCCCAAGCTAAGACAAACACTTTCTTTGCAAAGCTAGCAGCTCGAGCTAGCTTTTCTCAGCAAAAAAAAATGGCGACTTTGGTGAAATTGATAACACATAAAGTCCACATAGTCTATATGACATATACAGATGTACTTCCGTGTGATAGAAGCGATGAGGCCACAAACTTTTGACAGTACTCCGTCAAATACATGGTCGGAGCTTCACATTTTTTGGACTAATTTTCTTAAAAATATCGAGCAGCAAATTTGACGCACATCAAAGAGAGGCAGTAGATTTGAACTTGACTTTAGTGGGAACGTAGCATCATTTTGAGCATTTTTAATCCAGTCTCTAAAGTTTTTGCTTGCAGCATTAAAGTGGCTCTCTCTAGAGCCACTCAACTTTTCAAGAAATTGTGTAGAAATCGCGTTTGTAAATAATTGTCTCAGTTGAGCTCGCCTCCCATTCTGATAGAATCAGCTTTGATTTTTCTTTACGTTTTCTCAATTCCCTCCAGTTTCCTTTCGTTCAGATCATGCAGGCATATTCTGCACATTCAAGACAAAAAAAAATGCAGCAATTAACTGCAGATTTTAACAATGCCCCAACTGTCAGCAAATGTTACCATGAACGACAGGATCTTGTAGCTGGAGGGCAGAGTCCTTAGACTGCACATTAACGTCAGTCAGCAGAGGGTAAAAGTTCTCCGCTTCTGCTGTCAATCAGGTCAGCTTCTTAATTATAAAGTCTTCATTTGTCAGTGGTGGAGGAAGCATATGAGGCCTTAATGAAATAAACCTTCCCCTTAAACGTCATTAATGGAAATTTTCCTGGTGTGTTTATACCATCAAACCAGGCATGTGATGGCGGAGCGCCGTGCGTTTTGTCAGCATTAACCAATAATTAACTTAATGAAGGTCATGTGTGAGAAATAAGGACGATTTCTTTAAGAAAATTCTCATCTAGCGATATTTCCACAAGCCCGCATCTGCCCACTAAAGAGCAAATGTGACCTTTTACTTTAAACTTCAATACACACAATAAAAATGAGACATTGAGACTGTAAGGGATTTATTTTAAATAGAAAATGAATAGAAAGTCTTTAGAAGATCTAATTAGATGCCAGGCTGTTCTTTTACATGAAATTTATTTTAACATTTAATGAACTTTACGGTTTTGGTATCATTTAAAAGGTTTAGAAAATGTAAAAGTATATTTAAATATGTAATTTCATAGTAGGGAAACAATGACATCGATGTAATAGTTTATCCTGTTTTTTATTTTACCATTATTGACTAACTAACTGACTGGACTGAGTAACCCATTCCCCCCTTCGTGTTCCAGACAGGAAGTACCTGCCAACGCATTCTCATTCTCAGGTCGCCCCATATTGACAGGATTTGGGTGTCCCCTACCTGTTGTTTTTTGTGATTCTGGCTGCTCCATTTAATTCAAGGCTCCCTTGCCTCCATGCCGCAAACCCCTACCAGTCCAAAACTGAGATGTGGACGCACCGGTAACCTAACCCTAACCTTAACTCTGTACCGGACCTGGATCGGTACTGGTACCCGTACTGGATGTTGATCAGTGTTAGTTCTAGATGCGGACCGGACCGGACCGGGGTTAGGGAGCTGGGTTAGGGTCCCAACTGCGTCTTGAGGTTCGGTCTGCATCCGACGAAACTACTTTGATACTGATTTAATTTGAACAGCCAGCACCTCAAAAAACGACGAGTTGGAGATACCCAAAAAGTGACGCGGAGGGTTCCTTAACCAAGTGTCAATATGTGACGACTCAGAAATGAGAATGTGCAGTACCTGCTGGCTCCAAAAAACCAAAACACCACAGACCTCTATTGGTAAATAGTATAAGTTTACATAGTGTTTTTCTACCTTGCTTTAAAACCCAAAGTGCTTTACAGTCCCAGTCACACATGTACACACATTCACACACTGATGGTGACTGCTGCCGAACACTGGTGCCAACCCAAAAGCAGGAGCAATGCGGGGTTCGGTTTCTTGCCCAAAGACATTTGGACACATGGGCGGACAAGGTGGGAACCAAACCTGCGATCTTCCTATCAGAGATCGACCACTATACCTTTGCACCACGGCTGCTCCATTGTTTATTAGTATTGGACGACATGATCCCTCCCTCCTTAATTACCGAATAGGAAGTGGCTACGCATAGATTTCTATAGAAAATAAACAGTTATTACTCACAATTTTTATTTGTCAGAATAACCATTCTTGCTCTAATACAATTTTAATAAAATAGTTCTTGCTAATCTTTATTTTTTAATATATATTTTTCTTTAGAGAAAATTATTCAAGTTATAAACCGACCAATCAGATGGCTCAATAAAATTACGTAGTCTCATGTTGAACGTTCAAAACCCTTGATTGACAGGTTATCCCTAGTCCATATTTAAGTGGTAGGAGTGGGGACTTTCAACAAGCTAATTCCTGATTGGTGACAGTGGTTGCCATAGAAATCTGACTCAGACTGATCCAACCAATCATTGCTTACTGACGCCATCTGGGTCCAAATGGCGGCATCCATATCTCTAAAAATGGCGACTGACAGGACTTCTCGTTGGAGCCAGAAGTAAACCATTTTCCTTAAGTGGTGCAACACTCTCTCAGTCCGGTTCTCATATACAGTCAATTGGCTAGTCTACATCAATTTGGTAATTTAGCAACACTGTTTCAAAGGTCATGCCGCCCTTCAGGCTCTGGTTGTTCAGGCGGTCTCTCAATGTTTTACAAAAAAAGAAAAACCCTTAAAGTGGAGTTTTTTTTCTTTTACAAATGTTATCCAGCTAATTTACATTTATTTCATGCTCGCTGAGCTTTTTCTTCTTTCATGTTTATACCTCACAAAGATCATCTCTTTTTAATGTCATGCATTAACAATGGAGGCACATGAAGAGAGCTAATTGGCTCCTTAGTTCCCTCTACAACTGTGAGGTTTCACCTGCAAAGTGAGCAGAGACAGACTATAGCTAACCAAAACAAAGTAGTAAAACAAAGACACAAGACCATCCATCCATCCATCCATCTTTTTTCTTCTAGCGGGTCTTCCCTGGGGCTTTCGCCTAATTGGAAATGCCTCTCCAGGGAGGCATCCAGAAGGCATCTGGAGCTTTTCCTCCTATCCATCACTTTGGTCGAATACTTAGGAGTCGCAGGGTTGCTGGAGCCTGTCCGAGCTACTGTTGGGCAAAGGTTGGGGCATACCCTGGACAGGCTGCCAGCTTGTTGTAGGGCCACACAAACACTTCAGAGTAACCAACTAACCCATAAGGCATGTATTTGGACTGCGGGAGGAAGCCAGAGTCCTTGGAGAAAACTCACTCATGCACAGATTCAAAGACGAAAGCGCTAACCACTGCTATGCAGACATTTTACAACCACTTGCATGTACATGATGAGGCTCTCAGTTGGACACGGTCTCATCGAGTGATATTTTGTACAGGTTTGCCCATTTTTAGCCGACAGACAGCACCACCACGAGGACAGTTGCGACTAAAGCTTCAAGCACACCAAAAACAAATCCTATTCCTGCTGCTGGTAGGCATGATATTAGTACTTCAGCTGTCTGACTTTCTTCACTACGATGGACTGTAAATGCTGATCCGTTGGTAAGTCTTCATCCATTCCTCATTTATGAGCTCCTCCACCCAGGGGAAGTGACTCTTTCCTTATCCGGAAAGGCCTCTCCACCTTTGTCCATCTGAAACCGTGGGCTCAGATTTTGATAGTGCCGATTCTGAACCCAACAGCTGTGAACCGCTCCGGTGAGAGCTCGAGGTCAAGGTTTTAGGAGCCCCTGGCTCATGTGCAAAAGCAGAACCAGCAGTCTAGGCTGTGCGTGTGTTATACCCTCGGGTCAATTACCAGTGATGAAAGCCACTCCACAACGGCCTGTTTCCAGTCTCACTTTGACAAAGATCCATTTTCTATAAATCCTCTATAAATAAGCTTTCTTGTGCAGGAGTGGAAGAATTTTTGTTCTATTTCCCAAACCATAAAATGAGTTTATTATGCTTTTGTCTTTGAAAACATAGTTGACGTGAACAGGAATACAACAGAGTCCTCACTGTTCAAGTTTCCATCAAGTACCAAGAGACTCTGACCCAGAGTAATAACTTGTACTCCAGCACAGCTGTGACTTGCAAATGGGACTTATTTGTTGTCAGTTGGAATTCCTGTAAAAGCTGCATCATGTGTGAATTACCCTTATTTCGTGAATACACTCAAATTATTGACAGAGCCTGCAGGATTATAAGAGACTGCTGCACGCACTCATCCTCCCCAGCTGTCAAAAGAACTCCCCTGCTCCAATTTGAAATAATTTCGCAAATATCCACATTATTTTGTCCTCCATCTCTTTTCGGCGTTTGATGCAAAACCAAAATTGTGGCCCGTTTGATCTAAAAAGGCCCAAATTCTCAATAGGGAGACGTTACAGAATATGACCATATACTTCCATCCATGGTCCCAGCGGTGAAAAGAGTAACTTATTGTCAGGGAGCCATCTGGAATTACAGGCAAAATTTGTTCCTTCACATCCTTCAAACCCGAATGATTGCTCACACAGAGTGATCTATTACAGAATTCTCCACTTAGGTTCGGCTTCCACACCGTTGGTAATGGGGGCTTTTTGATGTTTCGTCCTGTATTTTTCCTCACCTTGTTGAAATCGAAGGGCGTAGCTTTAAAGGAAGAGAAAAAAAATCTTAACACATCTGATTATTTTTTCTTTGGGTACTATTTGTAACTTCTTAATCTATCACACCAATGAAGGCTCATAAAGTTACTAATCTCTGCCTATTTGGTTCCATTTTGTGTTGATTTTGTCAAGAATAACCGACCCATCCATTTTCTAAACTTGCCTTTTGGGCTCATGGGGCAGCCGAGGCCTGACCCGGCCACTCGTGGGGAAAGGCGGGATGCACCCTGGACAGGTCGCCAGTCTGTCTCACACACCTAGGGACAATTTAGAGTAACCAGTGAACCTATGAAGGATGTTTTGGACGGTGGGAGGAAGCCGGAGAAAACCCACGCTTGTGCAAGAACAGGCAACATGGTGGCATAGTGGTTAGCACTTTTGCCTCACAAGAAGAAGACACCGGGTCCAAGTACCGGTTGGGTTTCCACCGGTCTATCTGCGGTGAATCTTTGTTGTGTCCGTATTACAACCGTCAGTTAATTTACATCGTCTCCGTTGGGTCCCCCGTCTCTCGGAGGAGGGGTTTGTCAAAGTGCGCCAAAGTCAGGGGCCAATGTAAAATGCATATTTAGTCATAATGATGTACTTTTGTACTTTGGAAATTAAACTTTTATTAACTGTTGTGAAAATGGAGGCCTGTGTTATTCGTAGTGTTCGGACATCTTCTTAAATACAAAATAATTTTTACTTTTAAAAATCTACATTGGAAGATTTTATTTTGAAAACCCAAACCTGCTTCTCATTTTATTAGCGATTTGTTGCGAAAATTGACATCATAGGACTGGAAATTTAACTCCAGCGTAAAGGTTGCGTTACAAAGGGACGCAGACATGACTGAAGCAATCCAAATATGTAAATATCTAAATTTATGTGTGAACTCAACTGAGGCTTAAGTGGAGCTAGATCTTATGATGGGGCTTTCTACTTCTGATCATGATGCTTCTACCATATCACAGAAGAACATACTCATACATTACAGATAGTAACAATGATATTTTACATTTTATTGGCGAGAACAATGTCAGGACGATGTCACCAACAACTGTACAGACTTAACGTCCAAAAATGCTTTTTTTTTTAGCTCTATTGGTATGAATCAAGATCTTCATCTTTTATTGACATGACAGTCGGGAGTCAGCTTTATTTCTTTCACAAATAAGAGCTCCAGTTTTCCTGATAACCATCAGAGTGCACCACAGTGAAAGTCAGAGTATTTGGAGGGAAAAAAACATAACTGTAGCATTGTGTTTGATACAGCAAACAGAGTCAGGAAAACACATCTATTTTCCATCAGTTTACTTTAGTGGTTGTTGGAGGTCTCTCTTTTTTTTTTCCAAGTGAAGACAGAGTATTGAAAAAAAATTTGTTATTTACTTTCACTCAGTCCCAAGAAGAATTATAATGTCCAGGTGGAATATAAGTATAGATTGTATAGATGAGATCATTTGTATGAGATTAAATCAGCTTTGTTTGTTGGTTAGTTTTAAGCATATTTTCAGCAATGAAAACAAATATTCATAGAAAAATCATTAATACTTTTATATTTATACAATAATGAGTATTAATGTTTTAATAAACTAATTCAAAAATATATGAAAGGAAATGATCCTACTTTCTTGACATAACTTCTACAGATACAGTCCACATATGACACATTGAATCTATTAAATATGATTGTTTTCGCACTCTCGCTATTTGTACATTTTCTTTAGTGTCATTTTGTTTCCTTTTCAATAAATCTCTTCCATGCTGTGTCTTCTGTTCAGAATGAATTCAGTTTGTCAAATCTACATAAATCATTAATCATGAGTCCGTCTTTGCTTTCCTCCAATAATACTGGACGTATTTTTCTATAAATATTTGCATTCTGAGTGTTGAACCGGTAAACGTCGGGGCTTTGGCTCCTGTGTTTACACTCTTCAACTGTTGAAATTCTGGATTCCGAAGTGAAGAAAAGCAGCGATGCACAACTGGAACATGCTGCTTGTTGAAGAAATAGTTGCTAATTTACGATGATTGTGTGATCAGTCAAAGTATCACGTCAAAAAAATGTGTTACTTACAATGTTAAAGGGTTAAATAACAAAGAAAAGTGTGAAAATGTTCACGCCTGAAAATAAAGTGTACCAATTTTATTTTTTGGTATGACCTGACCTGACTTTGAACTGATGACCTTCCAGTCTCAGAGCGAACACTCTACCACAAGGCCACTGAGCTATCATGCCTTTAATTAAGGAAATGCTTTATAATAAATAAGGCTATCACGCCTTTTGTGTTTTTTACTTAACTTTTTTCCCATAATTCAGTTCTTAACATCAATTTGAAGTCATTAATACTTTATTAAGTACTATTAATATTTTTTCAGTCCAAGTGCAGATCATTTATTGAGTAACTTCTATATTCATTTTCTAACAAATAATTTACATGTAAACCACAAAATGAATCACCATATTAGTCTCCTACGTGTCCCGCATTGGTTCACTTCGGCCTACATTTGACCCAGACTTCCTCACTGACCCATCGTGAGAGCAACTGCTGAGCAACAAATCTGCCATCTGGGACCAGGTGTATATTTTACATCCTCACATTATGAAGGAGATAACCGATATCTAGCTATGGCTGAAATTAGACTTGAAGAAAGTCAAAATAATGAATAGTCAGAATGTCGTCTTAACTTTTATTGCTAGATAAACATTTCCTGCCACCTTTAATACCAGTGACTGTGACACAGGCGCTTTGCTGTTCAGACCTTCCTGGATTCTCATTTGCACTAATATGCTGTTTGTCAGTCGATGCGTTTCTTTATTCCTCAAAAGCCCCAAGCAAAAACCCTGGTGTTTCTAGTAAATGGCTGCCAGGGCAGACTTGCTTTACTTCTCATTGCCAAGGACATAAACTGTTCCTGCTCCCACATTTCATCTCTCCCATATGTTAGAAGCTCTGCTTACACAGGCATCTCCTCACTTCTCTTATTACTCTTTTTGCTTACACGGCTGCAGGTTTTTGGAGGGGTTTTCTCTGGAATGAAACTGGCAATAGCTTTTTTTTTCTACCCCAGTAAACCACAAAAAAAAAAAAAAAAAAAAATCTCAGTCTTTGTCAGATTGGCTGAGAAACAACAAGCAGGAGCCGCACAAACACGGATCATTACAGTGCAGCAAAAGCTTTTGAGACAGAGGTGAGCCACTTCAAACTGTCCATTATCATTGTTTGTGGCTGGCTTCACACATCTTCAGGCACAAATCGTGTTTACAGGGTCAATCACCTGCCTCCTACTCAGACTGAGTAATTGGAAATGACAACTGTTACATATTGCATTTCCAGCAGAGGGGAAATTTGGTTAGTGGTTGTGTGCTTCAGTAAATACTTAATGCAACGGCTGAGTCTTTTGCACTTTACATAAGAAGCCAGTTATGACTTTTAAATGCTGTTGGAGCAAATTCACATGACACTGTATCTTATGGTAAGAAATCAAACGCTCACATGAAATTAAAACACAAACATTAAGATGATTGTTTCTATTTCAAATTGTATTTACAATTATGTCTCAAATAAGCAAAAAAAATCTCCACAGTTGTGTTTTTTTTCTGTGAAAATAAACTGCATCCACTGCTACTAGGATTACAAATACATTTATGAAGTGTTTTATAGATAGAAAATTGTTTTTTATACGTGTTCCTAAAGCATTTTTCTCATGATGGAAGACGTATACAAAGAAAACTAAGATTAAAACAGTTTTTCTGAGTATTAATTTATTTGTATCAGGAGCAGATAAAAACTTGCAGTTTGAAAGAGCTTGTATTTGCTACATACAACATTTACTACAGACAAATAGATCTATTAATGTTTTCATTTTCCTCATTTGAGCTGATATCTGGCTCAGAACTGTTCAACTGGATAGCTCCAATGTTGCTCGCCATTTTTGTTGCCCCTGTAATGATAGTGTGAGGGGCTATAAGCTACCAGAAGAGAGTGTAGACAAATGGTTGATGGGAAATCAGTGTGGTACATATAAGGTCAAATTTTATTTTAATATCATAGAAAAATCACCCAATATCCGTATGAATGCTTTATTTCTGAAGATATGTAATTGTCTTACTTTTCCCTCCTTTAATGATTTATGCCTAAAACGGCCAGAAGGGGGAACACAGGGCTTGTTTCGCTCATTCGAGTAAAAGCTCTCAATGAGGAAACAGCTTGACGCGTTTTCTCCTTTCAGGTAAATATTTGTTTGTGAAGAATCTATCTTCAGTAAACTGTCAGTTGGTTCTCAGAGTCTCATAAATGTTTTGTTTACGGTTACTTTATGTTTAAGAAGTGGAGAAAAGTAGTTAGCTTGTTCGGTTTTCAACCACGCAGCTGAATAACGGGCACCTGCCATTTTAGAGATGTTTTGTCATGTGTAAGCCATGTTTAAAATTCTAAATTGTATGAAAAGATGATTGATTCAAGTAAAAGCTGTCAGTGAGGAAAAAGCTGGATGCGTTTTTCTTTTTTTCTCCTTTCAGGAGAGCAACAAAAGCACAGGTTTACCGCCCGCTTATCCCCCCGCTCGGCCGCGAATTTCTAATGAACTACTGCCACTCTGCAGAAAAATGTAATACAGAAACAACATTTAAACTTTTTTTTTTTACTAAGAACTGCATTATGTTAAGTTGTATTCAGACTGGACACATTTGATTTGCTAAAGTCAACAAGAGTTTCTTTCCCTTGAAAATGTGGAACAAAGTTTCACTCTGGAATACGCACAAACAAATCCAGGTCCCGGAGCAGGAACCGCTCTAGGACATATTTATTAAGGTGGTCTCTGTTCGCTCTGAAACTCCATGGTCCGAGTAAGATCCAGAAAGTGGAACAACTGGACCAAGACAACCACCGTAGCCGACAGTCACGTGATGTAAACTCGTTAGAAATGAGGCGATCGGACAAATGCAAAGCATTGATTGTCATGTCAGTCAAAAGGAAATAATCGGTCCAATTGATTACTTGTCAGAGCGTTAATTTTAAAACCACTAAGAACATGTTATACTCACTTCTATGTCTCATTACGAGGCGTGTGCGTCATTGTAAAAGCTGTAATAAAGCGGTATGCAGAATTCTATTGAAAACAGTGACACAACAACTCATTAAAATGTTATTGGATGAATTTGGCTTTATTAAAACAACTTTTAATGTGATCCACATTGATTCTTGGTGTTTTCCAGACAATCTAAATGCCATAAACACCTATTAGCATACCTTCTCAGCCTTAGTCTGGCGAGGATTTGCAAATTAGATCCCTCATCTTTCCCTTTCTGTTTTGACCCACCCCCATAACTGCTGGCCAATGACTGGGGAGATTTTTAATCATGTGGTTTTGTTAACAATCTTTGGTCCAAAACAGAAATCTCTGGAAGACGCCCGTCTGAATACAGACCAAACTCAGGGTTTAGGACTCCATCGGGAACAATGAAGTGGACTCGATCCGGAACACCGGATATTCCCAGTCTTATTAAAGGAATACGAGGTATTACTGCTTCAAAGCAGCACGACAGGCACACTTACAAATTTCACATCAGACAAAGACTGAGATAGTCAACCTGCTCGTCTCATCATGATCATCAGGTTCAAAAAGACCAAACGGGAATGAGGCGAGAAATGTTTCAAAGACTTGATTTAAAAGAAAACAAAAAAACAATGATATTATTTACTCTTTGACGTGTTTGTATTAATGTTGTTTGGTTTGATTGTTTATTTTGTTTTTCTGTTCAGGTTATCTTGTTATGTTTTGGGTTTCACTCTGCTTCACTCCGTGTTCACACCTGGTTAAATATGCCAATTATGAAGGCTGCTTCCCATTCATTTAATTAATCCTCTGTGTATTTCAGATGAAGGTTTCTGTTTTATTTTCTCAACCTCCGTCCTGTCACCCGCTTTTCCTGTCTTCCACTCCTGTTTGTTTATCTTAAAAATCATGTTATTTTACTGCTTTTGTTGATTTTTTTTTTTCTTTTCAGTTTTTGGTTGCGGTTTACTTGATCAAATCTTTCTTCCACCTGCTCTGAACTTCTTCTACTTCATTTCGTAATTATGCATCTTAAAAAAAAAAAAAAAAAAATCAAGAAAACAATGATTTTTTTTTCCTGTTTTAGCCTAAAAAATAATTTTCTAAAGTCCAAAAGGAAATGGTTCAAATCATGTATCCCTCAGCAAACCCTGAAATATATATATTTTCTCAAACTGTTTTATGTTAAATGTGTTTTGAGGCGGAACTTCTGCGCCGTTTGAGATGAAGCTTCTCATATAGATTTGAGTCGTGTCAATCATTTGCCACAATATAGAAGCTCAGAAGATTAAGCTCCAACATGCTTTTTAAATGATTTCTTTTAAAGAATATATGAATGAAATAAATAAGTCTCATACTCTAATGCCATTTTTCAAAAGCTCCCCTCCACTGGTGTGTTTGTGTCAGCTGTGTTAAGAAGAGGACATCCTTTCACCGGGCCTCAGTATGAATTTCATTATATTTTTGACACATAATATTATGTGTCTTTAACAGGAAAGTCTTTGACACATGTCTCCCAGCTGTCATGGCATGTCTCACAACAGAACGAGGGCGTTCATTTTTATTTTTTGACATGTGACCCTATTCTCTCTGAACATATTTCCTGATTGTCTTTACGGCAAAAACATAAAATCCCTGGACTGTAATTTACCACACAGAATTTAAACACCATGATTATGAACCGAGCAATAGGTGAAAACACAAAGAATGAGTTCAACAAGCAGATCTGAAATGCATTTTAGTGTGTTTTGATGTTTTTGCCACAACGCTTTGTTTGTTCCAGATTAAAATCCTACGAACTATAACCCCCTTTTTCAAAAAGCTGATAAAATCAGAGGCAGTGTAATCACTAGGGATGTTGGGATAATGAGAAATAGAAGCCTCCTTGCTTTATAGTTGTATATGTAAAAAAAAAAGAGCATCTTAAGTGAAAAACTAAATAAATAACAGTGGTCCATGGCCACCTTTTTAGAGCTGTCATTTAAAAGAGCATCATTGAAACACGATGAAGCAGATTTCAGCTCGTAAGAAATTCAGATAGGTTGGGTCAAGAGCAAAGCTCTCCTGCTTAAACACGTCCTTTCATGTCCTCAAAGGAGTGACCCCGAGCTGTGAACCAGCAGTTTGAAGATTCAAGAAAAAGCAGCTGGAATTTTAAAAACCGACGTTAGTTGGCTTTCTTCATTTCCTCCTGCCACCCGGCTGCATGACTTTTTATCCGCGGCGTCTATTGCGGCTGTTTTACACGTAATTTGCCTGTGGAGAAACGACCAATCAAAACAATCACACAATTTATTGACCGTAAAAAAGAACTGGACCGAGTTTTACGTCATGTCAGACTTTTTTTTTTTTCATTTTTTTGCAATAGGGACACCGCCATGTTGAAGCCAGGCAACATCGTTAAGCAGATATTGGTCCACATCGGTCTGAGTCACTGTTTCTATGGCAACCACTCTCGCCAATCAGGAGTGATCTTGTTTGAAATCCACACCCCTAAAGTGGGCAGCACAAAATCAAACGTTTGAACATTTGATGTAACACTAATGTTGTGTCCGAATCCCCCCCCCCAATCCCTAACTACTAAAATACCATACAGTGCAGGACTGTGTAGTGCGCTGGATTTTAAGGGTAATTCAGACACAATGCTCACTACTTTATTTTTGTTTTTCTAAAAACCGAATATCGGTTTCACGAAGTGAAAATCGGATAAAAACGAACATTTCACTGAATTTATTTATGACTCCACTGTGTTCTGATGGTGAAAATGTGGATGCATTTTTTTGTTCAAAATTGTTCAACCGCAATGCATTGTGGTCTATATCCGCTAATCTATAGACCATCGATGTACGCTAGTTTTGGGAAATTGAGTGCACTCGATTTGGAATTAGTCGATTTGGTTGATTTGATTGTGCAACAAATTTTCAGTCAAGAAGTTAAATAAACTTCAAAGCACAAAATAAATGATTTAATCATAGAAACAAACTAAATCAAATAAACAAAAGTATTCAGAAGTCAAGAGTTTCTCTCTGACAAAAAGCAAATGCAATCTTAAATTAAAAGCTTTTTTTAATTTTAATTTTTCTTTTAATTAACGTACTAAAATGATCCGGATCCTAGTTTTAAAAAGACTTTCTTCTTGAAGCTCCTTCAGCAGAAAAATTATCTGTTCTCTGCTTTGGAGCATGTGCATTTTGGGAGAGTTACATCAAGAAATGAACGTCCATTTCTCAAGAATACACAAAGTTAGATGTTCAAGCTCAACAAAATTCTTCATAACACAGATTTCTTCTTAAAACTTTCATGAAAATACTAACAAGATACCATTTAATTTAACATATTTTAATTTTTTTTTTTTGCTTAAAATTTCAGGTAACGTGATTTTCATTTAGACATCAGTTCAACAGATTAGTCTTTATGAAAACTGCGAAGTTTAATTAACAAAGATTCCAATCCAAAAACCTGTCTTAAAAAGCCATTTTTCTGCTGATCATAAAGCTTTCGTTTCCAAAAATTCCTCTGTGTGGGCGTGGCTTATGGCGCAGTTGAAAAATGGCTCCTTTTCCACAAATGATTGAATAATTATTGATGTTGCTGTGAGCAATAAATCCAATCCATTTTTTCCTCAGATTCCTTGGGAAAATAATGAACGCTAACATCGGTTTGGCCTTTTCACTGAAGTACAATCCTTTACAGCACAGAAGTCGTCTTCTCTTTTCAGGCCTCTATGCTGCAGCCAGTCCAGCTTTAGTGACTCGGGAATTCAAACAGTTTTTCAGACAGCGTTGGATTGACAGCGATTTAAAAGGAGAAATACTCATAAATGCAAACACAAAATGATTTCTTACTATATTTTTCTCTTTGAGAAGTGAAATGCTACACATATATGTTAAAAACTCAAAAAGCATGATTTTCATTGGAGGGGGACTTTAAGGCTCACTCCAACAATATTTGTATCTATTGTAAAATCGCTCAGTGATCTTTTAAATTATTTTTATGCTGTTTTTAGCCAAGATTTCAAGAACTGCGTTGTTTTTTTAAAACATATTTTCTGCAGATCAGTAGGACTTCATTAGAAATGTACCTCTGGGTTGTTGGTGCAGAAGTACCCTACATTGATATCCCAGCATTCCCTTGGTAACACTCTTTCTGGCTAAATTACAGACCCCCACAACCACATGCTAACATTAGTGTAGCAAAAAACAGCCAGTTATATCAGTTATATCCAGCTGTACAATTTTGAACCAAATGACAGCTCAGATGAGGAAAATGAAGACGTTAGTGAATCTATTTTATTGAAAGTGGATGCTTCAGGATTGTACGGGAGCAAGTAGACTTTGCCTTGCCCGTCACAAACCTGAAGTTTTTCAAACCACTGGTTACCATCTACTCCTGATCTATCACGATTTGAATACAAAAAAATCTTAAATTATTTAATATATGTCTTCCATCATGAGAAAAATGCAGAAAGAACATGTTAAACACAATTTTTATTAGCTTTACTTCCATTGTTGACATTCTTTCAACAGCTCTTACTCTTTAACTGTTTACACATTAACAGGATTCCAGCTGATTCTAAATCAGAGAATAGCAGCTTTGTGCCATCGCACTAAATAATGTGAAGTCAATATGAAAAATCTCCGTGTATTGAAAAACTGCGTGCCGAGAACTCGATTGCGTGAACCGGGAGTATCAAACTCCAGTCCGGCCTCCAGCCGCTGTTCTAAAAAAAAACACCTGGATCAGGTGTGTCTGACCAGTGAAGGAGCTTCAATGGCCGGTTGGTTGGAAAACATGGACACCTGACCTGGAGGCCTGGAGTTTAACAATCCTGGCATAAACTAGCAAAGAGTTAGATATTGCTGCCAACATCTCAGTCTTAAAGGAAGCAGATTCTGCTGCTTTGTCTGTAAATTACAGGGAGGCTGAAAGCTAAGCTAAGCTTTTTTTTTGGATATTTCGCCCAAAATCTCAACCTGAAACACAGAACGTCACTCACAAATAAAGTGTCTGAGATTTGGAGCTATTTGGTTTTTAGTGGTTCAAGCGGCTGGATGGCTCAGTTGGCTGAGAGCAGGACTGGCGCATGGGAACTCAGGGTTGGATTCCCAGGGGGCGCAAGGCAATGAGCTTCATCCGGTGTGGGTCCTTAGGCAAGACGCTTCACGCTACTGCCCAACTACGGAGCCACAAGGAGCCTCTCCATGCCGGTCGCCAGGAATACAGGGTTGTGTCTGCCAAACCAGTTGTGCAAACCAGGGCGAGATGCTTTGCTGTGGCAATCAGTTATGGGTAGTGCTGCCACAAATGATCATTTTAATAGTCGACTAATCAATTATTTATTTTTTAAGATTACTCGATTGATCAGGTCATGCACAAAGTGGATGTAAAGCACACATCTTAACCATCATTAACTTTAAACTAACTAAAAACTAGATATATAGCATTAGCTGCAATAACGCTAGTGTAAAAAGTTATCTTTTGGAAACTTTCCATGTTTTGAATATGTAGCCCTACAGCTGAAGGCCTCACTCAAAACCATATTTATCAATATCTATCGACCCCCTAGATATAGTCCAGAATTTAACCTTGAGTTTAGTGAACTGCTGTCTATAATTTGTCTTGATTTTGACTGTATAATCATGGCTGGAGATTTTAACATCCATTATGGAAATCTTGAGAACAAAGGGACTAAGGACCTGAAAAACACTCTGGACAATTTTGGGTTGACTCAACATGTAACAGAGCCCACACACAACAGAGGGAATATTCTTGATTTATTGATTTCCAAAGGTCTGAACATCTCTAAGGTTTCTGTATGTGATTTAGGTCTGTCTGATCACTGCTGTGTTTTCTGTGAGAGCACAATTCCAGTACACAAACATGTTTTGAGGGAGGAGATCACAAAACGGTATATAACTGAAAATACTAGTGAGATGTTCAATCAGATTTTCTCTCTGACTCCTCCCCTCTCAGGGGATTCAGTCAATGAACTTGTTAATAGCTTTAATTCCAACATGTCAAATATCATGGATAGCACATCTCTGGTGCATTCCAGTAAAGAAGGTAGAATGTCGGAAATCTGATGGAGAAATTCCATTCTGGTAAAGAACGGAAAAAGAGAATGTCGGAAATCTGAACGCAGATGGCGAAAATCTAAACAACAGGTAGACTATGACATCTATAAAGAGAAACTTCACTTATATAATTTACAACTGAGCAATGCAAGGAAGTCCTATTTTTCTGAAATTATTACCAAAAACTCCCATAATGTTCGGGCCTTATTTAATATAGTCGACAGGTTGACAAAACCCCCTGTGTCAGTGGCACCAGAACTTTACTCCACCAAAGCCTGTAATGACTTTGCCAAATTCTTCAGGGACAAAATCAAAAACATTAGACAAACAATTATTTCATCAACTACAAGTTCAGGATATGAACCCTATCCACTAGAAACCATAAACCCCATGGCTCAGTTTCAACCCATAAACAGTAAAGAACTGCAGGACATTCTATGTCAACTGAACTCCTCCTCCTGCTGTCTGGATATTCTACCCACAAGCTTTTTCAAAAAAGTTTCAAAGATCCTGGAACCAGCCCTGCTCCAGATTGTCAACTTGTCGTTAACATCTGGTGTTTTCCCAGAACCACTGAAAACAGCTGTAATCAAACCTCTCCTAAAAAAGGACAGTCTAGACAAAACTCAAATGAACAACTACAGACCGATATCAAACCTGCCATTCTTAAGTAAGATCATTGAAAAAGCTGTTTTCCATCAGTTAAATGAATTCCTAATAAATAACAACTGCTATGATGTCTTCCAGTCCGGCTTCAGACAGAACCACAGCACTGAAACGGCTCTGACCAAAGTGACCAATGACATACGTTTGAATACAGACAGTGGAAATATGTCAGTGCTAGTTTTACTGGATCTCAGTGCTGCGTTTGATACAGTCGACCACGCAATACTACTCAGACGACTGGAAAACTGGGTGGGTCTCACTGGGCCAGTACTAAACTGGTTCAAAACGTACTTAGAAAAAAGGAAATATTTTGTGTCAATTGGTAACTTCACTTCTGAGCCAACAGAAATTACATGTGGAGTGCCCCAAGGCTCCATCCTGGGACCACTTCTATTTAACATCTACATGCTCCCACTGGCCCAGGTTATAAAGAACAACAACATTAGTTACCATAGCTATGCAGATGACACACAGATATATATTAGACTGACACCAGGAGACCGAGGCCCTGTACAGGCTCTTGGTAAATGCATTGAGGACATTAATGACTGGATGTGTCACAACTTACTTCAGTTAAACAAAAACAAAACTGAGGTTATTGTCTTTGGGGCTAAAGAAAAAAGGTTAGACGTCACTACAGAGCTTCAATCTATTCAACTAAAAACTACCAACCAGGCCAGAAACTTGGGTGTAGTGATAGACACAGACTTAAATTTTGATAAACACATTAAGGCAGTCACTAAATCAGCCTATTATCATCTCAAAAATGTCTCAAGGATTAAAGATTTGATGTCTAAGCAGGACCTGGAGAAACTAGTGCATGCTTTCATCTTTAGTCGACTTGATTACTGTAACAGTGTTTTTACAGGACTACCAAAAAAATCCATCAGGAAACTGCAGCTTATTCAGAACTCTGCTGCTCGGGTTCTCACAAGGACCAAGAAAGTAGACCACATCAGTCCAGTTCTGAGGTCTTTACACTGGTTACCTGTCTCTCAGAGGATAGACTTTAAAGTTCTGTTACTGGTTTATAAAGCTTTGAATGGTTTAGCACCAAAATACATGACTGACCTCCTGACCCAGTATGTACCAGCCAGACCTCTCCGATCATCAGGATCCGGTCTCTTATCAGTTCCAAGAGTCAGAACTAAACATGGAGAAGCTGCATTCAGCTTCTATGCACCACAGATCTGGAACAGACTTCCAGAAAACCTTAGATCTGCTGAAACACTCAGTGTATTTAAATCCAGGTTAAAGACTCACCTGTTCTCAGTTGCATTTGATTAATATGTATTTAAAAGTTTACGTCCGCACTTTTTATCTATGCTTGTTTTAAATTAAAATCTTTTTACTTTCTTTTAATTTTATTTTAATGATTTGAATAATGAATGACATTTTTACTATTTCTTTTGATTGTTTCTTTTAATGTTTTATGTAAAGCACTTTGAATTGTCTCTGTACATGAAATGTGCTATACAAATAAACTTGCCTTGCCTAGTGTGAATGCTATAAGCTGAATTTGGCAGCTGAAGATGCTGATGCTATTAGCAAGATGCTGAAATTGATAGCTAGAAACACTGAAGCTTATAGCTAAAATATTGGTTAAATGCCAAATTGGCCTAAAAAACTGAAAAAAAGTCTAAATTAGCCAAAACAGCTAGCATGCTACTGAAATACTAGCTAAACTCCAAATTAGTCTAAAAACTGAAAAAAATCCTAAATCCAAAATTGCTAGCAAACAAGTTCAATCTTAGCTAAACTCCAAAATAGTCTAAAAAACAAGAAAAGCCTAAATTAGCCAAAATAGCTTGAATGCAGCTGAAATATTAGCTAAACTCAAACAGCCTAAAGGACAAAAAAAGCCGAAATTAGCCAAAAATGTCTAGCATGTACCTGACATATTAGCTAATCTTCAAAAAAATAAAGATTGACAAAAACTAAAAACCTAAGCCTAAAAAAACGTAATAAATGCCAAAATAGTTCAAAAAGCTAGTAACTTTACTACACTCCGACTCCATATAATATAAAACAATGATTAATAAACTATTAAATTAGTTATGTTGCTGCTGGTGCGTTCAAGGACCATGAAAAATCCTGGCAGGATTGTGCCGACAAGAGGTGCAGATCACCAAAAGCCGAACCGATCTGGATCATTCCCTCCTTTTTTTCAACCCTTTTCTCAAAAATGTTCCACCTTAACTTTTGACAACAATCAAACTCGCAGTTCATCCTTAGATGCATCTATGAATCCCTAACTGGCCCTGCCGGTCAAACATTAACGAAAAAAGCTAATTAATGCAAATGTTGCTGTTGTTAACCGCCTAAGGAATTTTAATGCAGGTTATCAACTCCTTTAGCAACCAATTCACAAGAAAATAAGAGGCTTTTCTTTGCTAAGCTGCTGTCTGCTGTGCAAGCTATCAGTCAGAGGATATTAGCAAAGCACAGGAGCTTCTCTAATTACATTTTGTGCGAGAAACGCCCCAAAGATCTTTTTGCTGCTCTTACAATAATTCATCACTTCACAAAAAAAGTTAATTATATTTTGTTTTGTATGGATGTATAATAGAAAACAATTAAAAAGGGAAACAAAAAATGGCTCAGAAACATGACTTTTTCTGTTTTTTTAATTAATAAATCACTTAAAAAGTTATGATTTTTAAAGAGTTCTTTGCTTCCTCCTGGTATCTTTGATTTTCTGATCCGTAAATCTGTTCTTTCCTTGCAAAAGCCCCCCCCGAAGCAGGTAAACAAACAAACAAAAAGCCCTTTTCCTAACTGAAAGAACTTGACTGCGTATTTTAATTTACTCTTCTTCAACGTTTGTTCATTGAGACCACAAGGGAACGTCTCTTCTGTTTTTGCTACAGACTCCAAAAACTCAAGTGATGGAAAAGCGCTTGATCTGGAGGCTGTGGTGCAGCGGTCCGGAATATTTAATGAAAATAAAGTAGAGGAAAAGTCAGGTTTCTAAAATTCTACCAGAAAGGTTAAATTTAACCAAAAGTGTTAACAAAAGTAAATATTCAAGCATAATTAACAGGTTTACAATGAAAAGTATCACTTCATGTTATGTGGAAAACAATAAGGCAAATTTATGCGCTGTGTTTAGTTTTTATGCAAAAGCTTCACAGCATGTCACGTGTTTCTCAGTCTCAGATGTGTTTGAAGCTCCAAAGATATTTTTAGAACTTTTTAAAGAACAGATTCAGCCTCAAATGAAAAAAAATGTGTCCTCAAAAACTGAAGCTGAGAGTGGAGGCAGAGTTTGTACAGGTGGGGGTGTCACCACTCCAATGACAATATTATAGGTTTAATGGTAGAATAAACTCTGAAGAGGGAGATGGGAATGTATAGAGTAATTCCTTCAGTTATGGAACATCCCTGATTTGTTTTGTTTTGAGCCTCCATCAAAATGCTGTCAGCAAAGCCGGCAGAAGTTCTGCTGAACTTCACAACTATAGATTCTAGTTCAGAGACTTGATGGATCAGAGTGATGTGTAGGCCAATGTCATAGCAATTAGCGGAGAATTCCCATTTGCTTTTGAGAAAACTTGAGCTTCAGCGCTGTCATGTCAATAAAACATCTTGGCCACATTCATCGTGTCATCACACTGAAATGTTTCTGGAATGAATTGACTTGTTTTTCCTTCACTTTGAAAGCACACCTTAAGGTTAATGAATTATTTGAATCAATCTTACAATCACACTTTTAGAAACACATTAGTTAAGGCACATTCATTGTATTTTTTCTTTTACTGAAAAATATTTTTGTCGTGGAAATCAGACGATATTGACAAATAAACAAATATTTTGTAATTTATCAAAAAAAAAAAAAGCAGCATGAATTTCTGGGTAAAAGCAACTTGTAGATGAGATACTTGATCATTAAATAAAATTAATTTGACCATTTTATTACATAGAAAAACATTAAAATTCATGTAGATTCAATTTAAGTCATACTCTTTAAAAAAAAAAGTGAAATATTGTTCTGGTACAGTCTTGGGATATATCGCGATACATATCGTATTGTGAGACATGTATTGGGATACGTATCGTATCGCTAGAGTCTTACTGTTTAAAGCAGAGTCGTTCACAGTTGGAGGAGGTTTGATGTTAAAGTTGAGGCAGTGCTAATCTCTTCACTTTTTTTTTTTTTTTTTACAGACTAGTTATCATATATTTTCAATCAGCCACAAACTGTAATAATTCTCCTTCATGGTCAACTTTCAGATGGTTTGACACTTCCTTGAATTAAAAGGGACGCCACCCAGAGGTCACTACCAAATCAGTGGTCAAAGTTCAACCTGGTTTAACTTTCAACAAGTGTTCCATGACTGTGTTTTGTACAAACATCCAGAAAACAGTCACGTTTTGAACGCTCAAAAGGCATTTTTATGCATATTTATAGACTTTTCATTAAAGGTGATCCACCAGAAGAAGAACAAAATAAACCAGAGTGTCATCTGAATATTTATTTCACTCTGAAACTGCTTTTTATGGTTTCATGTTATGTTTCCCCATCATATAACCACTGTCAGCACGGCATCCTGTCTATTTGCACTCACGTTATCTTCCTTCATTTACACTAAAAACACATCTAAATTGGAAAGAATTATTTTCTTTATCTGATGATTGCAAGTTGTTATTTCTCTTAAAAAGTGCTCTCTTTCTCTCACATACAAGATCTGGAGGTGAAGACAGTCATCCACTGTGTGTTGATGAAAAAGGAAAATAAAAATGTGTTGATGTTTGCGTGCGGAGATGTTCACAACAGTCTAGATTTTTTTTTTATCAGTTGAAGAAAGTGTTTAGCTGCATCTACAAGCTTCAGTTTGCGTTTAGTAGTTACTTACAGAATATGGAAGTTACCCATCATCCCCTCCAAAAACCAGTTCCTGGTAGTTACATCATCAGCTTAAAAGAGTCATATATTTCTCTCCTCATAAACACACTAAATCTGAGGTCATTTCCATTGGGCAGGACAGAGGCGGGGATACCTGCAATGCTAGCCAGCCAAATAGTGCGCTGCGTAGCGAGCTAGCAAGGTCATCCAGGGTCCGGCAAAGCTAGCTCATTGAGAACGTAATAAAAAGATCCTCTAGGCTTATTTTTATTTTGCCCTCTCAGGTTAATGCAGGCCAGAAATTCTTCAAACCGGGCCGCAGACAGACGGAAGTCACATTTGAAACGACCGTCATGCAGGAGTGAAGTACGCCACATGAGA
Organism: Oryzias javanicus; assembly: GCA_003999625.1. NCBI lineage: Eukaryota > Metazoa > Chordata > Actinopteri > Beloniformes > Adrianichthyidae > Oryzias > Oryzias javanicus. The sequence continues at coordinate 29,340,953 of CM012449.1, read as the reverse complement.
GAGACTGAATGATCTGGTGAACACAAACACGGCGACGTGCTCGCCGGCGCCTCTGTAGAGCTCTCCAAAACATATGAACCCGAGCTAGTCGCTAAACATCAAACATGTTTTGTGATGTGGCAACAAATTATGTCTAGAAAACATGTTCCTCGCACACGCAGCCGGGGCGTCGAGGATATTTTAAAGCAGGCGTTGAGAAGTGAATTTGATGCAGGAATGGCGTCCGGTGTGAATGCAGCTTGAAAGCATGAGGAAGACCCTTTAAAACTGTAAGCAAAACACACAATGCCTACGATAACACCCCCCAACACAAATACCTATACAAAATACAGAAGCATAAAATGAATTATAAGTCTGATACAAAGTAGAAATCTGACCTGATATAACTCTTCATGATATCGATTTCTGTTTCTTTGCTTCCATTTTCCTTCATCTTCGGATGACTATAACAACCATCTGAGCTGTTTTTAGGGCTGACATGTTCAATATTCTGTTAAAGTCCCCCTCTGGTGAAAGTCGTGTTTTTTGAGTTTTTAACACGTATATGTGGCATTTTTCTTATGAAAGAGAACAAATGTAATAAGAAATAATTCGTTTTTGCATTTCCAAGTATTGCTTCTTTTAAATCTGTCAATCAAACTGTCACAGACAGTCTTTGTTTGATGTAATTATCTTCTTTCTATCTCAACAGCTCTGCTGCACATACACTAAACCCTCATCTGGTCCTGCTATCATGTCTAGTTCAGGTCCCGGAGAGAAGATGGTATCTTCCTATTGACCGCAGTCAAATGAGCCGCCGTTCACATTTCTCTGGTCAAATCAGCCATTACTGGATTTTTTGTGTGAGTTTCATATAATACTTACGGTAGCAGGGCTGAGAACGCTGGAAAATCTCCACATGACTCCATGGAGCTTCTGGATCTGATCTGTAAAGGATTGCAAATCAATGAAAGAGCATTTTGATGTTAACTTTAATTTTTTTTCTGCCCTAAGAAACCTGTGGATTAAACGTATTGATCACAGCAACGTCAATAAACATTGGAGAATTAGTTAAAAGAGTCTTTGGTGAACTGGAAGGAGAAAGAATCAAGATTTTGGAGGAAGTTCGGCCCATGAAGATCTCCACTTTCTCATCCGAGCTGGTCAGAACCATACGGCTGGACATTACCTGCTTTGCTTGACATTTTTATGACGTAGCAGTGAAGAGTTATGCTAGCGAGACACAGCTATCAGACAGGGGGGATCGGAGCCACGCCCCCTCAGAGGCTTCAGATCAACATAAACAATGGCTTTTTAGGACATTAGGGTTGTGGAATTTTGGTTAAAAACTTCATAATCATAATTAAAACACTTCTGAGAATGTCTTTAAAATAATAAATGAAAGTCATGGTGGTACTTTAATGTAAGTAGAATTCTGAGCTAAACTGAAAAGTAATGTTTTTTTTTTTGAACAGTAAAACCTCATACTTTGAAGAATCTTTGCACAACCTTTATTTATAACTCTGATCGTCCCGATGACCCTCCTGCCTGACTGATGTTGTTCACAATGTCCGGTCCATTGCATCTTCTGAGAACTCTTTTAAGGACACGGACGATTCAGATGTTGCTCAAACTGATGGATGAGCTGCTGGCTTGAATGTAAAAAATTCCCTTCAGGTTGAAAAAAAAAAAAACTGCGATTCCTCAAGGGAAGACACGCTGTGATTGAAGTATTTACGACCAGACAGAAATGTGATGGCATGGAGTGTGTGGCTGACAGTGACGCATGACTGAACAGATTACTGAGTACAGGCTTTGGAGCGGCCCTTTTTGTTGTGATGCCTCCCCTTATTGTGGCGAGGTTAAAAGGCTCACCTCTTAGGACGTTGTATTTCTTCACCCCCTGAATTCTTATTTTGATACATCAGTCCTCTGAGCAAAGCCCGTGTCAGCTCAGCCTGACCCCACCGCTGCCTCCGCTGACAGCTTGGTTAAATCTAGAAAAACATTGTGACGGGCTCTTAACAAAGAATGATCCCTTTCTTTAAGATTTAGAAAACATGCTGAGTCATGGTAAGAGAGGCCTTACTTCTAACTGCGTGCAACAGTAGAGCGCCTGATGGATAAAAGCTTCTTCTTTTTTTGGTGTAACCGCCCCCACTATATTTCAAGGAGCTTTTTTAAAGCCGGTTTCATCCAGTAACACATAAGGCCTGGATCTGAGAAATCTCTGTTTCCACTTCTTTCATTTCACCAGGAACAGGGAACATCCTTTCTCTGCTGCAAATATGTGGTTCTTAGCTAAAACAGCAACTTTGATCCAACTTTGATCAATATAGTGGATGTATTTGGAAAAGCAGAACATCAGTTTTGGTAGAGGTCCCCTATTCCCTGAGCCCTGGACTGGTACCAGTCAGTGGGATTGTTTTATATTTTAGTTTTTTCCTCCATTTTTACTGTTTTCTTTATGATCTGATTCTGAAAGAAGTTTTATTTTGAAAAACTACTGGATTCTCTCCACCACATCTGACTCATCCTTGACTAAAGTTGCTTGGGTCAAAAATTATTTTGTAAAATTCTTTTGGCTAACTGCGAAACTGAAACCCCCGAAACAGAGAAGTTACCAAAAACAAACGTAAATTAGCAAAAGTTTGCTAAAAATGAACATAAGTTAACTAAAGTAGAAAAAAGACAACTTCACTTAGCCAAAGTTAGCATAAAACAAAGATAAGTTATTAAAAGTTGGCAAAAAACAAACATCAGTTAGCAAAATTTGGCAAAAAAACAAAGGTAAGTTAGCAAAAGTTGACAAAAAACAAACGTAATTTAGCAGAAGTTCGCAAAAAACAAAGGTCAGTTAGCAAAAGTTGGCAAAAAACAATATTAAGTTAGCAAAGGCAGTCAAAGAACAAACAAAATTTAGCAAAAGAAGGCAAAAAACAAACATAAGTTATTAAAAATTGGCAAAAAAACAAACTTCAATTAGCAAAATTAGGCAAAAAACAAACGTGGAAACGTTTTTTTTGCAGAAAAACGTCAGTAAGAAAACAGAAAAATAATCTTTGACTTCAAAATAAAAGAAAGATCCAATTAACAGACAAAAACCAGGAGGTTCTGTAATGTCATTAGATTGCTGCTTATAAAGTTGCTCAAACATTGGATTCATTTTTATGCTTGTATAATTTATGCTTATATAATTATAGTCGTAGTCACCTCATATTTTCTCATATTTAAAACCAAAGCTGAAGTATCTACATACAATGTGCTCTATTCTCTAATACCCAATCACAATATTATTATTATTTTTCTGTAGTTACTTTTCTACTTCAGCCTCAAAAATGTATTATTTTAATCTTGTGAAATTTCAACCTATGAAACTATGAAATTATACATGTATTCTTGAAAAATATTGATATTTTCCCTGAAAATATTACAACTATATTCTCATAAATTTTGTCTTTTATTCTTGTATATTTATTTATTTTTATGATGACCATTTTCTGTAATAATAAAAAATGCTCTATGATATAAAAAACAATTATAATAGTATTTAACATAATCTAACAACAATAAATAGTTCCGTGCCTTCTAGCAAACAAAAAAAGAAATAAAAAAAGTCCTAAATAAAAACAAATCTCCGTTGTTCAGAGATTTGAGGAGTTTTTTTTGTGCTAGAGTGAAGGAGTCAATACAGTGAGTGCAGTGTAAAGACATTTCCTCCATACAATGAAAGCATACATGTAAGTTCATCTTCCACAGGGACTTTGCTGTCTTGTTGGTTTAATAAATGGGAGCAAAGAGAACCTGCAGGCTTCATCTCACAGGTATTCCCATTGAGAATCTGGAACCAGCTGCAGACTAAACCACAGAAGAAATGTATGTTAGGACTCATATGTCTTTGTTTTTCTTGCTTACAGGTGTGTTTTGAAGTTTCTTTTTAACTAGAGAAAGGAAAGAATACTATTTTACAACTTTTTGGATGAAACAACTGCTAAGCTGCAACGGATGGAGTGTTTGCTATCGTATTGAAAGATTAAAACATTGGAAAACAATGCTCACCATTTTTTTAATAACATTTTTTAACACTAAATATGACATCTCCTACTTGCCAAAATAAAATATGAATCCACTGTGTTCTGATTATTAAAGCTTGGACAATTTATTGAAAAAATACAATTTAAATGTTTTTTTTTTTTTTTAAAAGACAAATCACTACAATGCAATGCATTGTGGTCTATGATCGCCAATAAATTGAACTTCAATGCTCATTGGTTTTTGGAGAGATTTTTCAAGGCCACTGGGTTTTGGAATTGCAGATACCCCCCAAAAAAGTAGTGAGTGAATTTGGACACATCCTAGAGTTGTTTTTAACAAAGACTATTTACGCTTTTCCCATGACAACCAGGAAAACACTCACCCCTGGAGAAGGGTTTACCAGAACGCGTTCCAGTCACTTCTTATTTAAAACTACCATTAATGATGAAATTACCAAAAAAAAAAAAAATCATCACTTTGGATTTGTCTAGATTCAAAGACAGTTTGTTGTAATCCATCTAGGATTTTATTTTGGTTAAGTCTGTGTTCAACATTGTTAAGTTCCCTTTGATTGTCTGTAGAATAGAATATATTTGTGTCACGTGTCAATGTTCAAAAATAATAATGCTAATAATAATGCTAACAGCACTGCATGGGTATTTTCTAAGCTTTTTTTTTAAAATGTTTTTTATAAATAGTCCATATTTAGTGACCATATTTAGCGGTGAGGTTCACAGCTGGTGAGGGACTGACAGTCAGATTTACAAACTTACAGACCCTAAAGAGAAGTTTAATCACCATTTGATTGACAATGTGTAAAGTGTGTTGTTTAAAATGTCATTTCAACCTTTTTCTTCTGTTTACAAACTGTTGAAAAAAAAAAAATCACCAAAATTGCTATTATTGACTTACTTTTACTCAAATGTGTGCTGTGCGCTGCTCTTTCTGAAGGAAAACATTAATTTCCTGTTTGTAGAAGTCTTCTTTTTCTTTCTTCAGTTTTCAAAGTCTCTCCGTCTCAATGAAGATCACTACCAGTGACACTTCTCCACAAATTCCTGAGTTTAGACAGATAATCCTCCATTTAGAAAATTATTCTAAACAATATTACAGAATATCTGGACAGCTGCACTTGACTTGCTACCGCTAATTCTTTTATTCATTGTGTAGCCTGGAGAAATGATGTTGCCTCACAGGACACAATGACTGGGGTTTTATACAGCAATTTATTATTTTTAAATCACACTCAAAATGGTCACAGACTTGCTTTCTGTAAGTAAAATAAAATCTCAGAGTTTTCTTTCACAACTGGTTGTTCTGGTGGCAAAAGATTTGACCAAACAAAAATGTTAAATAAAGCAAATTACAAACACGGCAGTGGACTCTGACCATAGAGAATGAACACAAAACCCAAAATTACTAACAAGTCGTTGTAAAAGTTATACATAAATAATCAAACAGAAACTCACAGCTTTCAACTGTTCTCAGGAATGTTGGAAATGGCGCCTTCTTCTCACAGCGACACATCTGTCATGGCTTCCTCACTACCACGACGGACATTTCCGTTCTCCGTGAAATCCATGTAAAACTAGATAATCATGCAAAAACACCAACAAATAGCTCAAATGAAGCAATATTAAAAGATGGGTTTGACATGTTTTGAATAGATTACCTTAAAACTTCTCAGATATTTTGTCTTTCACTCAGATGAAACAACCGCGGAGCAGACAGCAAAACAGGAAGACAAACAAGAACACGACTGCTTTGCGTCTTTTCAAAATAAAACGTCCAAAGATAACTTTCGCGACACTGCCCTCTACTGGTTAAACACAACATTTAAATTAACAGTATACAACAGTTACACTTATTACAAAAGAACTATTTGTCACAGAAGGATAATCATTAAAATACATTGTTACTATAAGTAATAGATTTGCAAATTATAACTATTTTAGAATTAGAGGGAATTGGCTGGCCATTTACCACTCTACTACATTTAGCCACGATGTGACATTCTCCGGGCTCACCAGCACCCTCCGCCTTGAGGCATGCGGACCTCATCTGATGCATTTCTAAAGCACATTTTTAGTGAATAAAAAGACAAAATGAATGAATGAATGAATGAATGAAATAGTTTATTTCAAGCAATCAGGTTATAATACATGAAATAACATCACATAATCAATCACAAGTAGATCGGATGGAAGGAAGCGAACTTATATAATCCACCCGATCCGACATACCATTTTCTCTACATGAATAATCAATATCTACGGTTCAGGACTTGAAATCAAATATTAATATAGTTTCAGGTGATAAAAGATCATTAATATCAGTGATGTAATAGAATTTCAAAAACATCCATAGACAAATCATTTATATTAATCATCAACAATAATACAAACATTCTCATTAAGAGAAGATTCAAAAAGTATCAAGTAGTAATCAACTTCATTTTTTAGCTGCAGACTAAACCACAGAAGAAATGTATGTTAGGACTCATATGTCTTTGTTTTTCTTGCTTACAGGTGTGTTTTGAAGTTTCTTCTTAACTAGAAAAAGGAAAAAATACTATTTTAAAACTTTCTGAATGAAACAACTGCTAAGCTGCAAAATACCCTTGTTAAAATAGACAATTTGAGCAGATTGCATTTATCAAAGAGTTATATTGAAAAAGTGCTAAGTAAAAATCATGATTTATTAATGGAGAAAAAACGTCAAAATATTCTCGTTAAAAAGACAATTAGAGCAGATTGTATTCATCAAAAATTGGAGCAGATCAGAGCTACATCTCTGTTTAGAAACACGTTTAAGGCCACGTAAACCATCTTCGTTGTTATGACTGAGAGACTGTGAAGGTCTCATTTCAAGGGAATTGTGCTCGAGTTCTTCAGAATTGGGTCAGAGTTCGTATTCAACGGTTCCGACGGTTTCATGAGTCTACAATGCACATTTTGCTTGAATTAGAGGTTCAAACATGCGTAATCCCGCAGTTCTCAAAGTCTTTCATGGATTTTATCTCCAGAGGCTTCGTCAGGTCCGCTGATCCGAGTGGTTTGACAAAGATTCTGGAGTTCCAGGTCGATTGGATCGGTCTCTTAGATCGTAGGAGCCTTGCGTGTTTTGCCAGATCAGCGTTATATTTGTATAAATGGTCATTAGAGAACACCTTTGTTTGTTTTAATTGTTTACGTTGTTTCATCAGAGCAGTCTTAAGCCCCTGTCACACTAGGCTGCGATTCTACGGAGTTCACACGGCGTTATGAAATTTCTCAGAACGCCATGGAAACGCAGGAAAATGAAGCGAAATTTGTTTCAATTTTCGCAAGATGGAGATGTCTCCGCGCTTTCACGGCGATTATGGCGTTCCTACGGCGCATTCGTGGCGTGCTACTGCGTTCCCACAGAGTTTTACTTGGCGTTTCACTGCGTTGTCACGGCGTGCTGACGGAGTGCACACGGCGCGCCAAGAGTTGTCACTGCGTGCCCATGGCGCGTGCACGGCGCAGTTGCCAGATCGTCCCTATGACGTCACGGCAGCGTGTATATATAAGCCAATAGTCAGTCAAACCCGCACTGTTCCTGTCTGTTCCCCAAAGCATCATGACAGGAAAAAAAAGTCGAGAGAGGGCTACGAAAAAGCAGCCCCCCAACCCCACTGCACCACTGTCTCCTCAACATGCGGAAGTGGAGCTGCTTCCGCCTGACTCTCCATCCCCATCAAGGTCAAGCAGCCTTCCATCCAGGCACAAAAGACGATGACGGACCTGACTCCTGCTGAGGAGGACGATATGGCTATCTCTGTATGATATCTCCGTGCAAGCGCCCCTGTCTACAGCTGCGTCCTTGTGGCGATTATGTGCGTCCTGAGTGCGCGCCTACAGCGCTGCTGTGGCGCTCTCGGCGTTCTCAGTGCGCTGCTACGGCGCTGCCACGGCGCGCACATCAGAACGCCATGAACACGCCGAGCCACGGCGCGTACTTTGTGCATGCACAAAGTGCGCGCCGTCGCATGGCGTCCATGGAGACACCACGGTGTCCACTGGAGATGTCACAGCGATGCTACGGCGCTCATGGCGACCTTACTGCGTTCACCTCAGCGTTCTGCATTTTTTGATGGACGCCGCGCGATCGCAGCGAGAACGCTGCCCTGGTGTGACAGGGGTTTTATGCTTTCGATTCACGAACCTGATCAGGATCGCTGGTTTATCCGTGTTCTTTCTCAGAGGAAGCGGATGACAGACCTCAACAGTGTTCAGGTCCAATGAAGTCCCGTGAGAATCACATTATTCATCCGTGCTTGTTGGTCCAAGTCATGCATCCTTCTCTCCATGAGATCTTGGCGATTGTCTCGTTGTTCGTTGCGTGCCTTTTCTTGACGGAAATCTTCCACAAGATGCAGCAGCGGTGATAGTTTAGACTCCACCTGAAGCACAGCTGTTAGCTTAACATCCTGCAGCAGAGCTGGGGTTAGTTTAGCTTCGATGTTAGCTAATGCGGTTTTCAGCTCTGCCAAATCGGCTTCGAAATTTTTCTTCGGTGCCATGATCAACTCTTCTCGTTGTGGTAGCTGTTTTGCAGCAGCCCGGTGATTAAAGTCGCTTGTGGGCAACTTTAAAGACTTGAAAAGCCGAAGAGCTGCGGAGAGCTGGAGACACACGTCTGCTTGCCGTGACCCAGAACCGGAATTTAAGTTTGGTTGCATTTGATGTTTCCGTCAATGTTTTCTTTTATTCTTCTATTACCTTCAAGATTTCATTTATTATGCTTTTACATTTTTAATCATTTATTTATTAATTTCTTTAATGTTCATATCTTTGTTAAATTTCAATTGTGTTAAAGCGTTTAATAAATAAAGCTGATGATGATGTCTATACGAGTGGATGCATCAGAATGGAACGGAGCAGGGAACTTATGACCCGCCTTTTGTATTTGTGATGTCACAACTACAATGTTTTTGATTCACAACAATTTGAACAGAAATATACATAAATCTGCCATTTTATTATATTTGTACATCAGAAAAATGCCACATAAACATGTAAAAAAAAACATTTTTTATCTGCGTTGTCCGTTAAAGAGGAATATTAAATTTATCGACTGAAGGTATTTGGCCAACTTTTCATAACATGGAACAGACATTTTTATCTTTGGTACGTATCTATAACACACCTGTGTAGGCTGCTTCTCATGTGTCTTAAAGATGCGGACTGTGCTATAAAAGCCCTGTGAGGGTATTATCCTCCCCCTCCGGAGAGCCGGTGCACCTCTGGTGGATTTCCCACAGCTGCAGACACATATCTGTCTGCTCCGATTTAAAGGAAACTGATACGGAAGGACGGATGTGTGAGCACCGGGACATAAATCGTGCCATCGTCTCAGCTGTTGCCATCAGTTCTTGCCCTGTGAAAAAGAAACGGTTACCTGAGAGGGTCAGCACTTTTTTTTTTTTTTTTTTCCTCTCACACTGCTACGCAGCTGCACAGTCATCTCTTTGGCGTACTGCGAGGCCCGTTTAAAATGCGCTGGCGATAATAGGAGGAGGCCTCACCGGCGTTGTCAGCATTCATCAAGGCCACATGGACTTTTCGGCTGGCGTGTGGCGTGAGCCTCCTGCTTAACTTGGGAACTTTTCAACAGCCGTGTCGCCTCTGATCAAGTATTTGCACAAAATTAAAGTCCGTTTTGTGGACCTGAGCTAAATAAATCACTTGATTTAAGTCTGACTCAGCAGGATGCTGAATTAATAGACTCCATGGCAACTGATTCATCAAACGGACAACCATGTCTCGCTGACCCGCTTTCCCTCGCCGTCCGCCAAATAAAAATAATTCCATGTTCAAATACGCTTGCACGGTTATAAATCACCATTCTGGGAGGTTCAGGTGTTTTTAGCTTCTCGCCTCCCTCTCCACTCGCTCCTCCGCAGACGCTGGAGTTCACAGGTTCGATCCCCAGCCAACCCTGTGAAGCTTTGGGCTTTCAGCTGCGGCTGTGACTCGGAGGTGGTGGAGTGACAGCGGGAGCGGCGCAGACAGTGATAAAAGAGCAGGGGATCAAATTCAAACTGAGACAGAGCCAGAATCGGATCCAGACTCTAAGAGGTTCTGTCAGCACTGAACAAATGGGAAAGCGGCGTCCTCTGACGAATTGATCACGGGATAGTCGCGCACGCCAATGTTAATGGGCAGAGCAGTAAGGATCAGTTACTTTGGTTTCATTCTTTCAGTTGGGATAAATTTGGGGATTCTGCGTGATCAGATTTGATTCTGATCAGAGTTTTTGTCGTCTTGGTGATGGATGATTCCTTGTTTGTGTTAATGACTTCAGCTGCTTCCTGTTAGTGGGATTACCTCTCACTTAACTGAAGTCAATGAGTCTTAATTGAGTCACATCTTTGGTTTTTCTCTTTCATTGTATCGGTCAGGTTTCAGTTCAGTCGGTTTTTATTTTAGCTTCAATTTTTGCTCCAAATTTGGATTTTTGTGATATTTGCTGCTCATTATTTTGCAAGTGGGCTCCAACCGCATTTTCAAATGACAAAAACAAATCCCTGACTGACAAAATCCCAATTCAGTAAATGTTTTTAAAAAAATTTCTTCCCTCCCAAACTGGACCATGTATTCAAGCAAGAACCCAATAAAGACGTAAATACCTAAAATTTGGAGGGACTTCTGGTAGCCGAAACTGTAGCTTTTAAAGGGGCCCTACCATGAAAATTCTACTTTTTCAGGTTTTAGATGCATTTTACTGTTTATTACTCACTATAAAGAACCCTAAAGTGGTATTTTGAGCAGTTTATGCATTAAAGAGTAATCCTGTAAAAACCTGCACCGTCTGCAGAAATAGAAATATTTCACGTCTATTTATGACTCCACTGTGTCCTGATGATGAAAATATTAACTATATTTTTTGTATAATATAGTTAAAGGACTATATTAAAAAAAAAAAAATTTCACAAAACTTGTTTGACCACAATGCATTGTGGTTTATGTCTGATAATATAGTGAGCATTGATGTACACTGGTTTTTCGGAAAAACTTCGGGGAAATTTCTAGGGGACTCAATTTTGGAATTGTACATTCGGACAGCACGACAAAATGGCAAACGCGCTATATAGTGAGTGGTGAAGAAATTTAGACATAGCCTTAGATAGACTGAGGGCAAAAATAAAAAAAGTGTCATCAACTGTAAGGATGAATTGAGGATGAATAGAAATGTAATTTCTGAAATGTTTGAAGTCATTCTCAAAAGAACAACTAAAAAATAACTGAGATTTAAGTATAATGTGTCAATTTTGGGGGGAAAAAACGCTGTTATAGTGCTTTAACCTGCTAGTTTTAATATTTTTTATGAGTAAACATTAAAATTTAACTTTCCTTTAAAATTCCTTTTAGGGTGATGGGGTTGCTGGAGCCTATCCCAGCAAGGTATTTCTACTTTGTTGTTTTAACTTGTGATGATGGCTTCTGGACTCGATTAAAAAAGCAATTTCGTTTATGGGAAAATAAAAGTAAAATAAAATAAAATAAATAAATATGAGCAAAAGGTGGGGTACACCCGCTCACCCATGCACACCTAGGGCAGTGGTTCTTAACCTGGGTTCGATCGAACCCCAGGGGTTCGATGGGTTGATCTCAGGGGTTCGGCATTAGGGTTGGGCACTGAAGTTCGGTTCCAAGTAGGAACCGTTCTGATTTATGCGGTTCTGCCAAAACCGAAAGAAGCTGCTGCAAACGGTGCAGCATGTTTGTGTCAAATTTCATTTGTTTGTGGACATGTCAATCATCTCTACTCACGTCAGTAGTATGAAAATCCCAGCCAGTCTCTTTTATGTTCCTACAATTGTGGGCGGGCTCATATAAAGTCGCTGACAAGGCGAAAACGCGCGCGCCGCGCAGCTCTTCCATGTGTGTCTGCATATCACAGTTTGACAAGTGCTGCATCACATTTGTCAATCAGGAACTCATGGGCTCGTGATGTTTTCACGGACCCGATCATCGGACAGAATATTGATCCTATGCGAGTGTTTTTGATTGTTTGTTCTGCAGCGGTGTTGTGTACATGAGTTTGCGCCATCTCCCGTTAAGGAATGTATTAATGTTCTGGAGACCTGCAGTCAATGAGTTGTTTTGTCTATTCATGTCAGAAATTAAACCAGAGAAAACCTGAAGACACGTCATCCTCCTTTATTCAAACACAACGCCGAGAAACAGGCGAGGCGTTCAAGGACCAGAGGCACGTGGGAGACGCCCGTTACACTCGCTCCATACGCTGGGAGACAGACAATTACTGCGCAGGGCGCAAAGCTGGAAGCCCGGAGCGACTCCCCGGCCCAAGCGCGGGGAACGCAAGCACCCAGCTTGGCTCTCCTGCACTGTGATGTTTTATTAGTTTTCGTCGAAACAATAATAAAAAGTCCCCAATATAAAAAAATGTTCACCAAAGAGGGGTTCGGTGAATGCGCATATGAAACTGGTGGGGTTCGGTACCTCCAACAAGGTTAAGAACCACTGACCTAGGGAGAATTTAGATTTACCAAATAGCCTTTGAAGCATGGTTTTGGACCCGCACTCGACACAGAGAGAATTCTCCCAGTGAGCGCTAACCACTGCACCGCCGTGCTCCCAGTGACTCAGTTAAAAAAAGAAATCAGTAATTGATTTAAACTATCAAGAGGAAATTGTTCAAAGCTTCTATTTGAATTAAGTAATTACTGAGATGTATTTTTGAACTGATTCCCATCTAAACTGCGCTGTTGTGAGAATTTGCCTCTTTTTTTAATTGAAGCTCATTTTCCAATTAGAAAACTAACCAGTGGGTTGATTATAAAAACATTATAAGCAATTTTCAATGTAAAAGGTTAGTAATTAGTAATGCTCAGTTTTGCAAATGACCTTTTTCTTCTTCTTGAGCTTGAAATTATGATTCGTTTGAGCTTTTTCTATAATATTTCTCAAAGCAGATGGAAAGACTTGATGCAAACAGGTTTTTAACTTCACAGAAAATGTGTTATGAAATGAAAAACAAAATAATCACACATGCAAGAATGATCACAAATCATTCAGACTTTTTTTGTTCAAAAGTTTTGCTCAGTCTTGTTGATACCATCTGCTTGATGATATTTTAAATGCTTTTCCAGTCTGCTGATCCTCCTCCCTTTTTCTAAAACGTGACATCTGCTTCAGAACTTCACTACTCGTCTATAGGTTTGTCATGTTTAAGTCCTGAAGCCTGTATGGAATGCTTACGGTTCCCTCTCAGATCCATATAGGAGGACCAAATAAGATTACACAATCCATCATGTCACCCAGATATTTGTCACTGCTCTCTGTCTTCCAGCCCATTTTTCACATGGTGACAACCTGACAATGATATTTTTGGCCCCGAGACATATCTCCAGGTAATTGGTTCCTCACCTCTCACCTAACGGGAGGTGTGAGCCGTTCTTCCACTGCATGCCTGCAGCTGGAAGGTGAGCGCCGTGGGTCAGGAGAAGTCGCCGTCCTCAGGTTTCGTGCAGGATGACCTGCTCTTCAGCATACGTTCACAAGGCGCCGTTGACCAGCTGCATGAGTCGCCAATGACACAAAACATTTGATTTCATATTTTCAAACTTCGTTCAGGTTAATTTGACTGTATGGATGAAAATGTATCAATTTTCAGATGTTTCATGATGTTTGCCATCATGAAGATGCTGGAGCTTATCCCAATTATCACGGAGTGGAGCTCTCACACCCCCCTATGCACGATCCACAGAGATGGTGGTGGTTTTAAAACAAAAAACACCTCCTAAATTTATCTTTGGCTCATCTCTATTTAAAATTCCGATAGTTCAATTAAATAAATCCCAATGTGAGCCCAAGATCAGATATCTTTGTTCTTGTACAGGCGCCAGTAGGTGGCAGTATAACCCTCTTTGGCTGATTCATCTTCCACAAGTAAAAAAAACTGAAGAAAAGCTTCAGGTAACATAGAAATCAAGGTTTTATAGTCACACCCATTTATTGTATGCAGTCTGCTAGCTTAACATTTGCAGTTAAAACCGAGACATTTCAGAAAATCCTATAAGCGAATCAGATGTAACACCATAAGGTGCACTTAAAAGCCTCCATTTTTTTCATGCTATATGCTGGCATTGTACCCACTAACATGGCCAAGACCAAAGAGCTGTCAAAAGACACCACAGATACAAACAACGCAGACCTCCACCAGGCTGGAAAGGGCAACGGGGCAATTGCTGAAGCTTGTTGAGAAAAAAGATCCACTGTTGGAGCAATTCTTAGAAAACGGAAGAAGCTAAACATGACAGTCAACCTCGCTTGGACTGGGGCTTCGTGAAAGATCTCACCTAATGGGGTCTCAATGATCCCAAGAAAGGTGAGGAGCCCAGAACTACATGAGAAGAGCTGGTCAATGACCTGAAAAGACCTGGGACCACCTAAGACGTCATGGATTGAAATCCTGCATGGCATGGAAGGTTCCCCTGCTTGAACCAGCACATGTCCAGGCCCGTCTTAAGTTTGCCAACGACTATTTGGATGATCCAGAGAAATTATAGAGATGAGACCAAAATAGAACCTTCATTTATCTCGCCGTAATTGGAGGAAGAAGAATGATGAGTACCATCCTACTATGGAGCATGGGGGTGGTAGGATCATGCTGTGGGCTTGTTTTCTACTTGAGAAGCACATCAAGGTTCTGGAGCGGTCTAGTCAGTCTCCAGACCTTAACTCAATAAAAAAAAAAAAAAGTCTGTGGGGAGATCAAAGTCTATACTGAGAAACTAATCTAGGAAACTAATCTCTGATGCTGACATAGAATCATGAAAAAATAAAACTTAAAAATGATAGGAAGGATTTAGAATTTAGCAGATTGTTTATCTTGAATTAATTATTTGGCTTACAGCATTTTATTACTAAATTAGTTAACTTTGATTTTTAAATAGAAGCCAAAATGCTTGTCAGTGTTCCTCCACCTCTCCTCACTGGTACTGCGCATTTGACTTTGTGCAAGCTGGCTACATGCAGTTAATCCTGTATTATGTTACTGCTGCCACTTCACAGTTTGTTTTGTCAACTGGGTACCGGTTACACTGAAGTGTTTTCCGGTGCTGCACACTAACCAATGCAGTCATCCTGTCATTTTAGACAGAATGTGTTCTGCCTGCTGGATTCAGAGCAGAGGACTCAACACAGCACCTGCAATGCAGACAACACTGGAGATCTGCAAGTTTGTATGCAACGTGACAAAAGGAAGATGCACAGAAAAAAAAATGACTAATCTGAGTTAAGATGCGACTGAATCGTACTTTATTCTCTGATCTTCAAGCAAAAACTAGATTCTGACATGTAGTTTAGTCTGGTTTTGATTGTTGATGACAAAATTCAAAGAAATATTTTCCGACTCTTTTTAAATTACTGATCTTTCCTTTTAGAAAATATATGAGGGAGCAGGTGTGGTCAGATGTATGTTTAAATGGCCTATACCAGGGGTATTCAACTCCAGGCCTCGAGGGCCACAGTGTCTGCATAATTTCCAGATATCCAAACTCTACTCATGACTGATTACCTGGTTCAGGTGTGTCCAACCAATTGGAGCATGCCAGATCAGGGTATGTTGGAAAACCTGCAGGAATGCGGCCCTTGAGGCCTGGAGTTGAATACCCCTGGCCTATACCATGCTATTCTTTAGCCTTTCAGAGTAAACTATTTCCATATGTATGATAATGTATTATCTTTAGCACACTAAAGAACAATTTTTCTATGAATTTAGTTATTTTCGCAAGCTCTTTCCTACACTCAGAAGTAAGACGACTTAACATCTGAAGCTCCGCCTTTCACTCCCTGTGGGTGCCGCCCATTTCATGACATCATCCTATAGCCGGCCTTGGCAGCAGAAACAAACATTTGAACTTGTGCAAAAATGGATGTGCACAGAGCTTTGGTTCTCTACCACAGGCCTTGTTATGAAGAGCCAGAGGCAGTTGGATCCATGTGGAAAAGTGGATTTGGAAAAGGCAGATGCGTAGTTATAACCAGGCTAAGGTCAAAGACTAGGAGCAAGGCAGGATAACGAGGAAAATCAGGCAAATGTCAAACACCAGTAAGATTAAACAAGAGAAAGAGCTCAGACTGTCGATGTAATGTATTGAGTTATCAGTTATGGCAGTTGAAGACCCTGACTGCGGTTGCCAGGTTACGGGCTGACAGTTGTTGGAGCCCCTCGATGTTTTTGGTGTTGAAGTCCATTTAAAGAAGTGATTCCTCTGTTTTGGATCTGTCCCATTTTTCTGGCACCTGCTTCACACGACGTAACATCAAAGTGGCGACGAGGATATGTCTTTTCTCGGGAAAATCGACGAGTTCAAGCCTGAAAGTGAGTCATGGTCTGCCTACGTGGAAAGAGTCGAACTTTTCTTTGAGGTTAATGATGTTAGTGAGAACAAGCGGGTGCCTGTGCTGCTCAGCGCTGTGGGAGCGGCGACGTATGGACTGCTGCGGAATCTCGTACAGCCGGCGGTTCCGAGGGAAAAGTCTTTAAAAGAAATTGTGGACATTTTAAGATCCCATTTTGAACCCAAGCCTTTGGTGATAGCAGAGCGCTTTCGTTTTAATCAGTGCAGCCAAAAACAAGGAGAGACGGTCTCGCAGTTCACCGCATCACTGAAGCAGAGTGCTGTTCACTGCGAGTTCGGCGCGGGACTAGACGATGCTCTCCGGGATCGTTTCGTCAGCGGAATACGGAACGAGGCATGCCAGAGAAAGCTGCTATCAGAAGACAGACTGTCTTTTGCCAGAGCATTTGAAATTGCTCTCAATATGGAGACAGTGGACAAAGATACACAGCAACTTAAAAAGGGGGAGGATCACGACGCTGGAGTTCACAGGATGCAAGTGAACGCACCATACAAGGGACAAGACGGATGTTACAGATGTAAAGGAAAGAATCACACAGCTGATGTTTGTCACTTCAAAGACACTGTTTGCCACAGTTGTGGAAAAAAAGGACACATTAAGAAAGCCTGCAGAGCAAAGAGGAGCCAGCAACAACAACCAAAGTGGAAATCAGCCAAGTCTGGTAGATATAAAGATACAAGATATGTCAGTGAAGGACATGAAGAAAATTTAGGAATGTTTACGGTACGCAGTTTAGATGAAGAAATTGACACTAGACCATACAGAGAAATATTCTGTGTGGAGGATGTATGTTTGACAATGGAGATAGACACAGGGGCAGCGAGAACAATCATCCCAGAAAGGCTCTATGAGGCTCATTTTAAAAATAAACCACTAAAGGAAACGCAAGTTAAGTTGCTTACTTACACCAAGCAAAAAATAGCTGTTAGGGGACAGTTTAAAGTTACAGTAAGTTATGAGCAACAAAGACACAAGTTACCAGTGTTGGTGGTTGGGGGTGATGGCCCAGCATTATGTGGTAGAGATTGGTTGCGTAAAATAAAGTTAAACTGGCAGCAAATTAAAAGTCTTATAATACAGAAAAAACAAGAGTTTAAAACAGTTGAGGAAGTGTTAAAGAAGCATGAAGAACTGTTTAAAGATGAATTAGGGACTCTCAAAGATTTCAAAGCAACCATCGCAGTAAAGCCTGATGCACGTCCCAGATTTTTCAAAAACCGTGCATTACCTTTTGCCATGAAAAACCAAGTTGACAAAGAGCTGGAAAGACTTGAGAAGAAAGGAATAATAACACCAGTGAAAATTAGTGAGTGGGCAGCGCCAGTGGTCCCAGTAATAAAACGAGACAAGACGCTGAGATTATGTGGGGATTACAAGGTAACAGTGAATGCAGTGGCTGACACAGAGATCTATCCCCTTCCAAAAATTGAAGAACTGTTGGCGTCTTTAAGTGGAGGAAAAGTGTTTTCCAAGATCGACCTTGCATCAGCATATCAACAAGTGCAATTGGATGATGCTTCAAAGAAGTACACAACAATCAACACACATCGTGGACTTTTTTGTGTACAATCGTCTTCCTTTTGATAAGTTCGGCCCTTCCATTTTCCAGAGGATTATGGAGACTTTGATGAAGGACTTGGACGTGTTTGTGTACTTGGATGACTTACTGGTGACGGGAAGAACGGAGCAGGAACATCTGTACAACTTAGACAAAGTGCTTCAACGCTTGAAAGAAAATGGACTGCAGCTGAAAAAGGAAAAATGTGAGTTCAACAAATCACAAATTGAGTATTTGGGTCATGTGCTGGATCAGAGCGGAGTACACCCAGCAGCGGACAAGGTCAAAGCCATTCAAGAGGCTGCATCACCATCCAATGTGAAGGAGTTGCAAGCTTTCATTGGACTGGTGAACTACTATGGACGCTTTCTACCAGGTCAGAGCACAGTTTTGGGACCTTTGTACCATTTGCTAAGGCATGACATTAAATGGTTTTGGGGAAAAGAGCAACAAGATGCTTTTAAGAAGTGCAAAGAATTGTTAGCTGGTGACAAAGTGCTTGTACATTACGACCCAACTTTGCCACTCACCCTAGCTTGTGATGCATCAGCCTATGGAATTGGAGCCGTCATTCAACATATTTTGCCTGGAGGAGTTGAGCGGCCTATTGCATACGCATCACGCACATTAAGTCCAGCAGAGACTAAATATTCGCAAATCGAAAAAGAAGCGTTAGCCTTGGTTTTCGGGGTTAAAAAGTTTCACCAATATCTGTGGGGGAGATCTTTTAATTTGGTGACAGATCACAAACCCTTGGTTACCCTTTTTGGAGAAAACAAAAACCTTCCAACCATGGCTGCAGCACGTATCCAAAGATGGGCTATTATCTTGTCAGCTTACAATTACAAGATAAAATATCGTTGTTATGAAGCTCATGGGAATGCAGACGGACTCTCACGTCTACCATTACGTGATGTCAAAGACTCAGGAACTGCAGAAGCTTCCATGGCTGTCAATGCACTCATATTAGAGCACCTTCAGGAAGCTCCTCTCAATGCTAAACAAATAGCCAGAGCTACAAGAACTGACTCAGAACTTTCAAAAGTGCATCGCTTTATCATGGAAGGATGGCCGTCTCAAGTGGAGGAAAACCTGAAAGCATTTCATATGCGAAGAAATGAGCTGTCAACAGAGCAAAACTGTGTTTTGTGGGGGACTCGTGTCATCGTGCCAACCAAACAGAGAAAAGCTGTTTTGAGAGAGTTACACCAAGGACATCCAGGCATGGTCAGAATGAAGGCACTGGCACGCAAGTATGTTTGGTGGCCTAAGCTGGACAATGATGTTGAGCAGGTCTGCAGAGAGTGTGAGGTTTGCCAGGTGGAGCAAAGAATGCCACCACACTCACCACTGCATCCCTGGGAGTTTCCAGGAGAAAGCTGGAAGCGTCTTCACATGGACTTTGCTGGACCATTCATCAACAATTATTTTCTGGTGGTGATTGATGCACATTCAAAATGGATGGAGGTGTTTCGGATGACAGAAATAACCTCCCAAGCCACCATCAGAAGAATGAGGAGACTGTTTGCAGCATATGGCCTTCCTGAGCACATTGTGACAGATAATGCCACAACTTTCATGTCGAAAGAGTTCCAAACCTTCCTGACAAAAAATGGAATACAACATTCCACAAGCGCTCCAAGACACCCTTCCACAAATGGGTTAGCAGAGAGAGCGGTGCGCACACTGAAAGAAGGTTTGAAGAAGCTCAGAAACTTAGGACTTGATTTAGAAGACATGTTATCCATGTTTCTGCTGCAATATCGCACTACACCAACCTGTGCAACTGGACAGTCTCCAGCTGACCTTTTCCTGAAGCGACATGTTCGAACTCGACTGGACTTTGTCAAGCCTAACATCACAGAGGCCGTGAGGAAGAAACAGTACCAGCAAAAGTTCTATCATGATCAGCGAGCAGTGGAACGAGGATTTGCTGTGGATCAACCTGTGTATTTGAGAGACACTTCTGGACGAGGGCCCAAGTGGATTTCTGGAGTGATCACTCAACAAACAGGTCCAGTATCTTTTAAAGTCAGAGAATGTGACACGGACAAGGTTTTCAGACGACACAGTGATCAACTGCGACCCAGAGTTCAGAAAGACACTGAGGCATCTGAAGAACAAACCAAATTCCAAGGACCGGACATTGAAGCTGCTGACCAGCAACAGGACTCGGACATGTCAACAAGTCGTCATACTGGAGAGCATCCTCCAAGTGTGTCAGATCAGGTGGACATTGGTCCGTGTATTCCACGGCGCTCTCAAAGAACTGTTAGACCACCACAGCGCTATATACCATAAGTGATGTAAAAAAAAAAAAAAAAAAAGGCTTATGGTTTACAATTAGTTAATAAGTTTTACTATTTTAAAAAAAAAAATGTGTCAACATGTACTGAAGTTCTGAAAGGTTGTTGTGTCTTAATGTGTGTACATTTTGGAAAGGAAACATTTTTACTGCATTTAAGAAGATTTAAGAAGATGATAGGTTTGCTTATTTACTGACTGTACCTCAGCTTAAAAAGGGGGTGAAGATGTAATGTATTGAGTTATCAGTTATGGCAGTTGAAGACCCTGACTGCGGTTGCCAGGTTACGGGCTGACAGTTGTTGGAGCCCCTCGATGTTTTTGGTGTTGAAGTCCATTTAAAGAAGTGATTCCTCTGTTTTGGATCTGTCCCATTTTTCTGGCACCTGCTTCACACGACGTAACAGTCAGCAAGGCAAAAACAAGACTTCGCACTCAAGAAGTGGCTGAGGTGGATTTAAATGTAAGATGGTACTGATGATGATGGAAACCAGCTGTGTAGACAGGAAGCCATGGCAGTGGCTGATGGGAGTTGTAGAAAGTCGACAGCAGGGTTAAAACTCTGGCGAGGGCTCCCTCTGGTGGCCAGGGGTAGTAACTGGGGGTGGAACCATGACAGGCCTACTAGTTGTTTGCCAGTTAGCTAGCCCTTACAGTGGGGTTTGAAGCATCCATTCGCTCCACATTCTCTAAGTAGCCTCTCTGAAAAGGATTACTTGAGTAGTAGCATTCCAATAGAACCGTGTTCTCACATTTAGTCCATTTCCATCTTGTTCCAGTTCCTCACTTTCCATGAGGGTACTTTGGTTCCCCAGCACCTGATGCAGACCTTGTTTAACTGGGTGACATTTGAACCAGTATGTCATTTGTTTCATTGTCTCTTCATGGGTAATGAGGTATGAGGCTCTTGCCTAATGACCCACACTGGATCATGTTAATTGCTCATTTCACCCCCTGAGAATCTTGAGTTCCAGTCTTTACCAACTACGCTATCCAGCTTCCTATGCATGCTACAATTATCAGTAGTCAGCACTCAGTCTCCCCTTCTGATCTCCAGATTATAAATAACTATTATAATTATACTACATTTCCCAGCTGCCCTCGTACACAGTCCCTGGATGCTGCTCACCTGACACAAACATGATACTTAACCCTTGTACTCTTATGGGGTCCAGATGACCCAACCTTTACATTGATGACAAAGGTGGACAGGATTTTATTTGTCCCACGGACACAAGAGAAGATAAAAACATTCCTTGAAAAACAAGATGAAAGGTCCAGGTGACCCCAGCAAGTCTAGGAGAGCAGAAGGGGTTTACTGGATACCACAACAGTTACGCACTGCACTGAACCTCGCTTAGTACGAAGTATTGTTTGTGCCACTCTTTGTGTTTCTACCTGGACCTAATCTTCTGTTTCTGACTCTGCTTTATCTCTGATTG
This sequence comes from Oryzias javanicus, assembly GCA_003999625.1. NCBI lineage: Eukaryota > Metazoa > Chordata > Actinopteri > Beloniformes > Adrianichthyidae > Oryzias > Oryzias javanicus. The sequence goes on along the minus strand of CM012449.1, from coordinate 29,319,216 downwards.
CTTGCCGCCTGCCCTGACCCTCGCCTGGACTCTCTCTTCTCTAGTCTCTTCTTTCATGCTTCCATGCTCGTGATTGACCTCTGCCCGTCTGACCCCGATTTAGCTTTGTGGACTCTTAGCTGTGCTTAGTTCCTGTCTGAACTAACAAACCTTTTTGCACGTGGAACCAATTAAAATCAGATTTTTTTAAAAAAAATCCCACACACTTTGCATTCAATTGATGTTCTACTAGAGATTTGCGCTGGATTGAACCAATTGGAAGAAAGGCTTCTACGCATCATGTACACATCCCTACATTAGAATACTGTTAGAAACCAGATGTTATAGGACCAAAATACCAGAGACCGGGCTTCAGCAAATGAACTTGAACATGACAAAACTTCAGAGAAACAAGAGGATTTGAAAGGAATGAAATGAAAATCTGACACTTAAATATGCTTGGGACAATTAACAGAAACCCAAACAGTAAAGGATAGTTCGTTTGAACCTTGTGTTACTGTGACAGACGAACAACTCATATGAACATGACTTAAAAATTCACTGAAAAAGCTTTGCAATTCTGCTCCAACTAAAACATACAGGGATTGTAAATTTGAAAATGGTTGCTCTGGACTTAATTAGCCTCACTTCTTTTTTTTGAGTGGATGGTGTCAGATAAGGGTTACGCTGTCATTTTCTGCCATTTATTGGGTTTTAAAATCCACGGCAGAAAGCAGCATCTAGTCATACCCTTGGCAAATGTGTGTGGATGGGTCTGCCTCTCTTATTCTCGTTGAATAATGCATTAGCTCCCAACAGGATGATGTGATAGAAACCACAGTCTGCCAGAATCATGTCTGGTGGGCTACCAGCTTGACTCAACCTTGGTAAATGTCACTAGCTGTCTGCGATATTTCCCGTTTTTGACATTGCAAATTGCATAATAACTGTTGTTCTTCCTCACAACATCCTCACAATTCTCTTTCTTTTTGTTTTGTGGATTATAAAGTTTTGCTCTTCTCTTTCTAGGTGGTGGAATGTCATATTTTATGCATTCAGCAGCTCGGCCCGGCCTGGAAAGCGACTCAGGGCGAGTCTGCTGCACTGTCCATTTGCTCCGGAGAAATGACAGCAATTTGCATCTCATTCCTCCTTCTTTAATCCCTTTACATCTGTTACACTGACACCAACTGACCTGAGCAGGGCTGTTGTCCTTTCCTCAGACATTGCCAAACACGCACGCCCTCACAGCATTTCAGCTGCTCTCTGGTCTAATCCTGCACTAATTTCTAACAGCACGTTAGGGGGAACCAGCAAAACAACAGAATGTTAGATTTCTGCTTTACTTGACTTTGGCTTCCTGACCGTAAAGTGATTACTAAACATTTTAACCTCTGCCCAAACCACGGCGTTTGCTAAGGCGTCCCGGCCGTCATTTGTCAACGTCATGGTTCGTTTTTTGGTCATGCATCGATCGATGAACCAGTCACTGGAGTTTATTTTTGAAGTAGTTTCAATAAACAACACAACATACTTTTTAGAAAGAAGTTCTAAAATACTAATTTAAAGCATTGACATTTTTATTTAAATATATATGTATGTATGTATGTATGATTGTGCAACAAACCCAAAAATATAATATTTATTTGAAATTTAAATATTTATTTAATATGCATCATTTTAATAGACATGAAACAAATATGTATTACATTTTTATACACACGTCGCTGAATTTTAGCGCAAATGGTTGATAAATTTTACATTAAATTCAAAGGCGATGCGTATCCAACCCAAACAAGGGTTCAGAACATTAATTCATGACTTGGGTAAAAAATAAGCCATAAATCGGGCTTAAAACCAAACCAATATACCCAGAAAATTACTGTCAATCCAAAAATTAACTCCCAACATGAATCACTCAAGACTTCGGTTGAAGAAATAATCAAAGTGTTTTAAAAAGGAATGATAGGAACAGTTAGAAAATATAAAATTAATACAAAAAACTCAAATTAGAGACAAATCATTAAGGATTATGCTTGATTATTAATGAGTGTTGCATACAAAAATTAACCCTTGGTCACATGTTATGATAATAAAAAATTAGGCAAGAGTTGTATTTTAAATAGTGGGAAAATAAAACTTAACAATTAGTTATCATCAAATTAAAACCTGAATTAATGGTTTACTTGAATTAAAAATGTAATTTGATAAAAACATATATTTTTAAATGTGACAAATTACAGAAGTTTTGTGAAATGATTTAACTTTTTACAATTACCACCCTTACTCACCCTTGCATGCAGTACAAGTGTTGACCTGCAGTACGCTCATACAAAAATCCACATGAACATATTGGTTCTATGAGCTCACCTGCATGTCCCGAATATGAAAGCTACAGGAATTTAAATCATTTTTTCATTCAAGAAAAAATTGATAGTTATGGTCAGGTTGTAGTGTCTTGTTTGTCTTTTTAACTGGGAATTATAAACGTTACATAAAGGGATAGGCCCAAATAAGCATTTTCTTCCACCTATTTCAAACATGTATTTATTGAATTTAGTTTGTAACTTTTTCTTTAGATTGTATTGATTTTCTTTGTCTATTCTTCATTGTAATGTTTTTTTTTGTTGTTGTTTTTCTGTTTTTTTTTTTTTTTACATGTTTGAAATGAGATGAATAAAGTTTAAGCATATGGAGAGAAAATACACTCACCCCGATTTGTGCGTGGGCAATTCTTGATTTGTGCATAACTTTTGCTTTGTGTGTGTGTAATTATTGATTCATAACTCATAATACATTTAGTGCGCATGTACAAAAATTACTAAAAAAAATACAATGTACACATGCACAAATTAAAATGACAAACGCTGAAACTAACTATACGTATAAATCTATCAAAATTACACACAAATTCCTTGTTATGCAAACAAAAAACAACATTTATGTGAAGAAATCTGATCTCACGTCTCCAAGATTCATCCGTAAGTGATGTGTTTGAATGCTGCTGGTATTGCTAGGTCATCAGAATTTTATTTTCAGTCGCTTTGATCTTTGATTGTGATTATTATCTGGTGAAAACTTGAATTTTTTCCACTTTTTTTAAACAGATATGCCCTGATAATTAATACAACCCAAAGTTATGTGCACAAATCCAGAATTACAAACACACAAATCGGGGTGAGACTATTTTCTCTCCATACATACAAGTTTGTCTATTTTTTCACATTTAAACAGCCTATGGACCTCCCAACGGTTCAATTTAGAATAAATTATTAAATAAATAAATTGAAAAACACTACAAACTCACCAAAACAAGCTTGAACTTGTTTTTTTTACGTGCTATATTTCTTTCCTTTTTTTTTCAAATTAAGGAATAAAGATTCAGCTGAAGTACTTTATCTGGATTTTATCCACAGTTTTCTTCAAAAAATGATTTTCTGCTTGATCTTTCAGTTTCACACTTATTCAAAAACACTAAATTGATTCAACCGTCATTTTCTTTTGATTTTCTTTCTTTTCGAAATGCAGCTTTAAGGCTAATTTAAAGAGTATATTTTGTGCTGTGTTATATTGAAATCTATATTTCTGTGCCCTTTTGTTTGGTTTGTGTGATCTAATTTTATTCTCTTTTGTGGTCGTTTTTCCCCTTTTGTCACAGTCCGACCTGGTTTTATGTTATTATTTTCCACAGAGGTTTCCAGTATGTACTTTATCAGTCTTTTAGATCATCATCTTTGTCATCCTTTTTGATCCTTCCATACTTCAGTTTGGTGATATTTAAGCTTATTTTATCAAATGTTTAAATGCCACAAACTTAATTTTACTTTTTTGGCTTCTATATTACAATTTCTTGATATATATTTTTTTTATTATTATTATTAAAGAATGCAATGTCAAACAGCCACAGTAATACATTTGCAATGTTTTTTATAGCACATTTTTTTGTGAAAAACTCATTCTTTGAGGTGTACATTTTATAAAACACATTTTTGTTTTTGTCTATTTCAGTCTTATCAAAATAAAATACTTATGAGAGGCTATTTTGAATAAAATATTTACCAGCAGGGAACAAAAAAAAAATAGTTCAGTTGACACCTAGAAGTCTTTGGTGCTAAATTATTATTCCTTAAGTAAATTCAGGAATTTTAACTAGCTGTTCTCCAGCTGTGATAACAGATGGGAGCAAAAACTCTGGCTGAAGGCATTTTGTCTTCCATTGCATCCTGCCAGTTTTGTTCCACTGCCCATTTGTCAACAGTGATGTCCAATCGCTCAGTGCCAGGCGGGCAAATCAGCACCTTGTCACTTTCAAAATGACAATTTGAGTTTCAGTCAAGACTGCAGCCAGTTTGTGCCTCAGAGCTGCTGCTCGCCGCCTCGGAATAAGCACTAAAGCAAAGCGGCCAATCCCGCGTTGCAAACTTTCTTTCCATTTACAAAGACCTGACCGCATTACAGCTCGCAGGTAACTTGGAGATGGAGAACATTTGTTTTCATTTAACAGCAGTAATGCGGCGTTGAATCAAAAGATGCTGCGGATTCCTATTGGACAGCGTGACAAAACGTCCGTTTCATCTCACGGTAAAATAATCTAAAAGCTGGAATATCTGTCATGGTCAATCAGCCATGTAATATAAGCAATCTAAGATGAACCCCGGGATGCAGTTGACTTGATGCACAAATTGAAGACATACAATATACTACATTGGACAAACTCCACATCAGAGCAGATCTTATTGTGTTAATTAAGGGTGAAACCATCCTATTATTAACACATCAGTCATCCCAGAAACTCATTTTGTCAGTGTTAGTGTTCCGTGACTCGTGGTTGTTATCAGAACTTGTAAATATCCACTGATGTGAGCACGGCCAGTAAAGTCCAAATTAATAGTACACAAACAAGAGGTTAGAGATGAGGGACAGAACGTTTATTTGTAGGAGAGAGTGTAGTAACAATGTCCGAAGTCCCTCCCTAACCCCCAACTGCTAAAAAACGACATCATTTGGACTCTTTAAAGCAATTTGGACATCATGCTCTACTTTATTTTTGAAACTGCAAATATGAAGACACTAATACCCCAAAACTAAAGCTTAATACCGTATTTTCCGAAGTATAAGTCGCAAGAGCAAAAAATGTCTAATCAAGAAGAAGAAAACCATATATATGTCGCGCTTACAGAAGTCTGACGTTTCAGAACGAATCCGCCAAGCGCAGCTAAAATAAATAAATAAATACAAGAATACTAATATTTTTATCTGTATAAGAAAAATATCAAATTTTAAGAAGAAATCAATCAGATTCTCTTCAACATTTGTTTTGGACGACCCTTCTTCTGCCGCTGTCAAATACTTTTACTCCGATGCAGCGCCCTCTAATTGTTGTTAGAGGAAACAACAGCTAAAAAAACAACCGCGTTTACTGGGAAGATAAATATATGAGCCTATTTATGTCTAAAAAAACCCCAAATAAGTAGCACTCCTGGCTAAACCATGAAAAAAAACTGCGACTTATACTCCAGAAAATACGGTAAATGTACGAAGATGAAGGTAAAAACTTGGACGGATTATGAAAAATAAATTAAAATACTGTTTATTTACATTAAAAATTGTTAAAACGCAATGAATTGTGGTCTATTTTCATCAATCGAGTCAGCACACTGGTTTTTCACACTGACGCCTAGGAAATTACGAGGTCACTGGATTTTGGAATTGTAGATTCAGACAACACCACAGAATGATGAACAGACTATGTAGAGCACCAACAGAGAGTACAATAATGTGTCCATGTAAAATGTCTGAATACAGAAGTACTGACAGAAAAGAAACTAAACTTCAAAAAAAAAAAAAAAAATGTGTTGGAATACAGTTGCTTGGAACCGGGATGTGATTCCTTGTTGTTATGTATCAAGATAACCGGATTATCGGATGTTTGTTTACAATTTATTACATTTATACAGTATTTATTCAGTCGTACATGTTTATCTATATTATTTTGTATGAATGGTTAACAGACTTCCGGCTCCCAACTGCATCTTCAGCATTGGCCGTTTTTCCAGCTCTCTGTGTCCGTCTAGCAGCTGATTAGCTGGATTAAGTGATTCCTGTTTCTGGTTGACTGAACACACCTGATCCCAGCTGTCAGCAGCAGGTTAAGCAGAGACGGCGGGAGAGCAATCAGAGAGCCGGATCTCGAGGATTGACCAGACTGTTGCAGATGTTACAGATTGACTGCATCACCCCAAGAATAAAATAACTTTCTTCCACTTCCAACCAAATTAAGTCAATTTAGTCACCGTTTTTTAATTTATTTTGCAATATGGATGCCGCCATTTTGGATCTGGAAATTGTCAGTAAGTAGTGATTGGTCCGAGTCAACGTTTCTATGACAACCACTCTTTCAACTTAAAAAGCAGATTCGGAAGACTCTGTCAAGCATATATTTTAAATAGTCCACACAAGACCTCATACTTAAGTTAGGTATCTGATTGGTCAGTTTATAACTTGAATGACTTAAAATTAGCAAGAACATGTTAGAAAAAAAAAATCAGAGAAAGAAGGATTCTCTGACAAATATAACAACTTAGTAATCACTGCTTATTTCTCAATAGAAGTCTATAGGATTTTGGCTACTTCCTGTTTGGAACACCGGGGGGAGGGTCACTCAGTCCAGTTTTCATATACAGTCAATACTTGAACTAAAGACTAGATTTGACATGAACTTGCAACAAAAAATGACTCGTGTGCATCTCTGCTGTCACTCCTTTGAAGAATCGCAAATGTTTGCAGACGTATTGAAATTTAATCTTTATTGAGTAAATTGTGGTGAACTGCAGTGACTAATTTCCCAAATATGTGAGAAAAGAATTAAAGTTACCCATCTCAACTGGGAGCAAGATGTTCACATAGAAAGAACTGTCATTTCCCTGGCATATTAAGTCACTTCACCCGGAGGTTGACTAAATTAAACCATTTATTGAAACTCGGAGTATTCAGACTCCACACATTCAGTTCTCTTAACGTGAACCAAAGTTTGGTTCCCCTGATAAATTCTCAGTATGACTCTGATCCGGGACCAGGAACCGCTTTCAGTCCCAACTTTTGAGGTGATTCGGTTCATTTCTAATCTGACTAAACTCCAGTTTGAGTTTTTCTTCTGGTGTTTGCTCCAGATTGAGTTCTGAACTTTGCGTTTGGTCTGGAGTCAGACTGCCGTCAAGCGGACTTTCCTGTTCTAGAACAAAACGTGTAAACAAAATCACATAACGAAAATTCTCTTTAGTCATTGGCCAGGATTTGCGAGGGCGGGGACAAGCAACAACAGGTGAAAATTACAGAAGTTCTGCACTTTGCAATCATTGTCGGGATAGTTCACTTCTTAAATCTTGTCTGTATCAACGTCAGTTACCACACTTTTTAGGTTTTGGTATTGAAGAGACATGCTGGAAGGCGGTTACCGAGGAGACGACGGCTATGAAGGTATGCTGAAAAGCTATTTGTATCACATTAAAAGTTGTTTTCATAAGCCTGCATTCATCCAACCTTCCTTGTTTTTAAGAGAATTCTGTAAAAGAAGAGCTGTCGGGATGATGACACAGCAACATCAGACACATGCTGTGTAACGAGACAGAAAAGCGTGCAGCAAGCGTTTTCAGCGATATTACAGTAAAATAAACTTTTTAACAAGTCAGCAGTTGGACCCTTTTTCTTATTTGATAACACAACAATCGCTGCTTTACATTTGTCCTGTTGCTTCATTCCTACATTGTTTATATCACCTGACCACCGGCTACGGTGGTAGTCATGGTCCAATTGTTGCACAGAGCGTTTTCAGGCCGAGGACACCCAGACTCCGGTTCTTGGTCCCGGACCAGGATCTGCTTGGGTGTATTGAGACTGAAACTTTGTTCCAGATTATAGGGGGAAATCAACTCTGGGTCACTTTAAGAGAACCTAATATACCCAGTCTGAACACACCCCTAAGTCTGAATACGTTCTGTGCTCGGGGTGGAACATCTGGACCAAAATGGCCACCGTAGTCGGGCATTTAAACAGGGTGTAAGCAGAGTAGTGGAGCAACGATGAGACACAGTAACTATCTGACATGTGGTCAGATGAATGACGGCTTTTAACATGACACAGTTTCTCATTGTCTGGACAATCCATGTATACATTCTTATCCATCGTCTCCTTAGTAACCGCCTTGCAGCATGCCTCCATTGTAAAGTGAGAATACAAAGTGTTGTTTGGCGTTGATACAGACACTCAAAATCAATCGCTGAAATTTAAAATGTAAATTAGTAAACCAACCCGACAAGGATTAAAAAGCTTACGACTTCCAGTATTCTTTCTCCCGTTGCTTTGCCCTGCCCGAGTGCTTCCTGACCAATGACTGAAGGTTTAGGTTTTGTTTACAAGCTTTGGTTCAACACCAGTTGACAGCAGTCTGAATACAGACCAAATCCAAGGTAGAGAGCTCGATCGGGACCAAATTAGCTGGACTGTCTGGACCGACTGACCTTTCAAGTCTGAGAACACCTATAGAGACAAAAGTCCTTCAGAAATGAGTTTGACTCTTTAACTTCAGTGTGACAAAAGCAACACAACCTTCTTCTCATTTCCTTGTTCTACTTTGACAAAAACACCACACAAGTAGGTGACTTTTAACTTCACATGATTTAAAAAAAAAAAAAAAAATCTTCTAATCTACTTTAATAACCTCTGCCAAGAACTCCTTGGAAATGTTTGCCCTGGTTGTGCACGGGACTGAAGACGTTGCTGGGGCAGAGGTGAGCTCGGAATATTTTACCTGAAATTAGATTTATGTAAATGAAAAATGGGTGCCAAACCTGCAGCCAGGCTGTTTGTTCATCAAGCGAATTGTCTGGAAATGGATGGCGGCGCACGCTCCGGCGGTCAACAAGGACTCTGGGAGAGACCAGATGATTGATTTGCCCAATCCCACCACATTTGATTAACTTCTGTTCCCAGTTTAGGGACGGACATTTGAAATCCCTCTTGAAATTAATGAAAGAGACAGAATGCAATTGAATATTGCTGCCGTGTGCTCAAATGACCACCGGCATCTGATAAAGCCGAACAATCCACTGTTGGAGTGAATGTGACAGCTAACAACTTCACAGAGCGTCGGACAGGAAGTGGAGATTATCTCGTCTCTCAGAAGGTTAGAGATAATAGTTAGATATGTCATTTCTTTAGGCCTTTAGTTAATAAAAATCCCTGATGATTTAAGTTTAATTCATCTATTCACGATCGAGGTCTGGCAGGATTTAGATTTAATTTAAGTGTTTTTGGAAATAAGATTCTTTTGAACCCATAACGATATAACAACATTTTAATCCAGTAAATATTATTTTGTCCTACACTTAAATTAGATTTACAGACTTATTCATTCCATTTCAGTAATAAAGTAAGAACCTCGGAGCGCAAATTGATGCAAAAGATTTCACTAAAACATCATAGAAGATAAGAAAAAAAAATCCAGAATGCTCCAGTCATGATGATTACTATAGGAATTGCTAAAAGAGAGAAGCTTCTCTTTTTTTGGCTCTAAAAAGCCCCTCTTTATTTGAAGGTCAAAATGACCACGCTTAAAGATCAGATAGAGCACTTTCATCTGTTTCGTGATGAGATGTTTCAAGAGTTTCTCAGCCTTCAAGTGTCAGAATTTTGTTCTTCTTTTTGAAGAATCACCTCTTTGTTTCAGTTCAAGACCGTTCAACATCATCGTTACGCAACTTGCATTTTAGTGTCATTTTAGTGTTCTAATCAAACTAATGGATGATATGATAATGATAAATCTTTGGATCACTGCAATCATTCTCAGATATCTGTGGTTATTAGTCTTCCAGGTCAGTTTAAGTAAAGGGAAAACTACAAAAGAAGGACGTTTCATTTTATTGAACAGAATTACATTTTCAAGCAATATAGGAAAGAAAACGGATCTCTGCTGCTAAAATAAATTAAATAGCTAAATGCTTTGGACAAGGTATGAAAATCTTGGATTTAAAGAGATTTATATGCCATAATGTGTGGCACAAGTCTAAATTGTCAATAAATTGCATTGAATCGTTCCAAAAATAAACCAGTATTGGCTATGAATTTGATCAGCAATCACAATGATTTCCTCATTGTGAGATGAGGAAGGTTTCTGCCAAAAAAAATACATCCGATTTAGAGAGCAGCTGCAAAAATATTATAAAGCAGCAAAACTGCTTTACATAAACCTTATATTACCAAAAAAAAAAGTACAAATCAAGAATTACACACACACATCCGGTGAGACCATTTTGGCTCCACAGTTGGATGACCTGTTAGCTCCTACACAATGCTGATGAAGTCTGGTGCCCTTGGCTACCCAAAATTTGCAATAAGGGAAAAAAAAATCTATTAAAAAAAGTTAGGATTAGAAAGAAGACGTTCAGAAAGAAGCAAAAGAGCAAGAATGATTATTCTGACATACAAAATGACTGAGAAATAACTTTCTGTTTCTCATTGAGTCTATGGGACTTTGGCCTTCTTGCAACCTGGTGGTACTTCCTATTTGGAACCCAGAGGGAGGGGGGTTTGCTCAGTCCAGTTCTTCCTTATACAGTCAATGGTGGGCTTTATTTCGGGTACTGTATTTTCTGTACCATATAAAGGATTCTGAAAGGCTTAGAACGGCATGGTATAGGCTCTTTAAGAGACACATTTACATTATTGAATGTCTGTTAATAATTATCCTCCATAATCTTTTCTTCGTTCTTCTGCTGATAGAAGAAGTGCTCTGTTTGAGGGTTACAGCTAATAAAAGATGGAAAACAAAATAAAAATCTGAATCAGTTTCTAATATTTTTTTTCACTTTTTTCATGTTTTACTTAAGTATCAGATTGGGATTCTGTATCAAAGTCAAAAGAGTCTGAATTGGAGACAACAAATGTCTCAGCCACATGTAGGAGCTCAAGGACATACAATATATTGTGTTTCTCTCAGCTCTCCTTTAGATGACACCTACATCTCTGGAACAGCTTTATGTTCACTTTTAGTGATGTGTACTTTAGCTGTGATGATGTTAGGTCAAAAGCAGCGATCTAACCTCTTTTCTACTTAAACTACCAGATATTTTCTAGCTAAAAACATCTTTACCGTGTCAACACTTTGAGGTCAAGTTGAGTCATTTTTATCTCTGCGACGCTAGAACTGGGATTCATTTGTGCTAATTGCTAATTGCTCAGGACTGTAGCATCTCATTTCATCCTCTACACTCTGGAATTACATTACGGCGGGAGAAAGACCGCCCTGCATGTTTGCTCATTTTGATTCCACGGGTGGCTCAGGTATCGATTGATAAGCACACCTTCAGGGTTAAAAGATTTGCTTCCACACAGTAAACGGTTTGATCTTTTAATGACACGTCAGTTGTGAACCTGAACGGAGCGTGGAGCGTCCTTGTTGGCTTGTTTACGGCGGGATGGTTTGTTCTACAGCGTGCCATTCAAAGTATGATTAATAGATGTTTTCAAGGAATGGCCAAAGCCTCCAAACGAGGATTTCCAGGTTTTAATGAGGCCAGTTTGACTGAACGTGAGTGTGTGGCCCCTTGATGTCTGCAGATATCACACTCCTATGTGATGTGCACATCACAGTGGAGTGAAAGGAGTCCCAGCTCTGCAGCTACAACTCCTGGTTGTTATGAATGTCCGTCTGTAATGGGAATGTAATCCTAAAATCCAAGACTGACCAGAATCTTTGCTCCTCTGCATGTTCATTTTGATCCCGATATTCAATAAGAAATTCATATTTAATGTCGGCACTGAGAGAATCATGTTCAATTACTGGCTGGGATTGTTTGGTGAAGTATTACCCATAATCCTCAGTTTAAATTTAAATGAATGAGAGGATTTTCTCTGGCTTGTTGTTATGCCACACATCTCCTCAGGACCAGGTGTTCCAGATTTCTCTTTAACATGACCTCAGACGAGAATAGCATCACTTTTCTTGGATCCAGGCTCATTAAAAAAAAAAAAAAAAAAAAAAAAAAAAAAAAAAAAAAAATCACTTTTGTTACACTGAACAGCCTCCGTACTGAACCACAGGCTTGTTGATGTCTTGTGTGTCCTGTTATGAGCAGAGCTGCAAACACCGTGTGAAAAAGAATCAAGAAAGAATAGATGGCTGTAAATGGACATATCTGTTGTTTTCCATCGACTGGATGTTTTCTTGCTTGGGGGGTGCGCAGGCATATTCCAAATTGGCAACGACTGGATTAGATGGAAAGGTATGGATCTGAACTCTACTGAGAATCTTTAGCCGCTGAGCAATCACACCATCCGATTATCAATAAAAGATAATGATGGTTGCAGGAGAAAACGGACAGAAATGTGTTCTTAAAGAACAGCAGAAAAATAACAAATGCATTAACAACTTCTGCCAATGTTTATCTCTAAGGTGTAACAGGGGTTGTATAGAGGGAGGGGGTAGCATTTTTTTAAAATTATTGTGCTTGTTTTATATTATTTGTTTTATGTGTACAGCACTTTGTTTTACGTTAAGTATTGAAAGTACTATAAAGATAAGGATCACATCATCAGCATATAGCTGTATCTATATATTCATTTGTATTAGCAAATGTATTTTTAATACTATACATTATTATAAACATTTTAAATTCATTTTAAAAACTGTAAAGCAAGTTTTATGTTTCTCTGTGATTTATATGGCTTTTATCTTTACATTTATTTACAATTTAATTAAATTTTTTATCTTTTTATAAACAACACTGACTATTACACAGGAGTACAAGTATGTCATTAAAAGTCTTTTTTAAATTATTCAATAGTATATAAGATAATTACCAGTGTTGGATAAATGCCTTTTAAAGAGTAATCGATTACTTTACTTTAGTTACTGGGTGAAATTGTAAATAAACTACTTTACTCATTACCCAATTTAAATAGTAATACATTTTATTGATCCCAAGGGAAACTGGTGGTAGAGCAACAAATAGAAGACAAGTTATGTGGAGGTGGGCAGCCGCTCACATCAGGCAGCGATGATCGCCCAAAAACACCCATGAGGAAGTTCAGGATATGATGTCAAAAATTCATGCTTCTTCAAAGCATCTTCAAACTGTGTCTCAGCAGAAACAGCACAGAAACATATTACTTTATTTTCCATTTTTTCCACTCACATACAAATTATCAAGGGAATAAATCCAGAACAAACAAAACAAAAAATTTTTAGCACACACATCATTAAATGAATACGAGAAAATGTACATTATATAGTACATTATAATAAACAGGTTTCTCATTGACACTAGAACACAATTCCTCTCTGGAACATAATTCAGACTAAACTGAAATGTTTTTGCTTTTGTTTTCAACACATTGTAAATAATTTGAATATCTCCAGGTGCTGAAAGCTCTGATGAATTCATCCATCTTTCTGCTCTCCAACCAATCTCCAACTCTGCATTAACCATCTGCACCAGTATTTATTTTTTTTATTTAATCAAGAGACAATATCTGAGCAAACCGTTCACATAAGTTAATTTGTTTTTTTTTATCATGTTTGACTTCACTGAACCAAAATGTGAGTATGGAAGTAACCAGAAAAAAAAAATTAAACATTGAATCAATTCACAAAAGTTCTGTAAATTCTTACATTTAAAATGATTACTTTTCGTTAACTAAATTCATGGTTAAAATTTTAATTTGATGCAAACACATTTTTTTTAATGTAAATAATTTCGGAGCTTTTGTAAATAGATTCAGTGTTTCCCTTTTTGACAATAAAGGACAGAAATTTGTTTATCAAAATTTGAACTGTGATTTGCTACATTACTGACAAAAGCAATTAAATTAAAGTAATTTGTTATTTTGTAATATTTTTTAATATAATATTTTTGTATCTATATTTTTTTGCATTTATGACAGTTTTTTTCAACAACGATTTGCAGAAATTACATTCTTAAATTAAATATTATGAATAACCAGAAAAAAAAGTAAACAGATTCTTCGTTTATAAAGAACAAATGCATAAAAAATGTCTGACTGAAAAGTTTTACTGATTTATTCCACAAACTTCCTGTATATTAGTCTTGAAATTAGGTTACTAAAAGAAAGCGGGGGAACCAACACATGGAAAAATGACAAGACTTGCAATAAGAATTTTCTAGCATGATACAGACATGTATGTACGGTTATGAATTACTTCTGCAGATGGAGTGACAGAGCAGAAAATAGGATTGTCAAGGTGAATGACATCTGATATCCTTCTGTATAATTCACAGCAAACAAGAATCTCAAGCTGCATGAAAAATTAGCATTTTAGTCTCTTGAAGCCAAAAATAAAAAAATATTTGCAGTGTCACGGCATGTATTGGTCACTTTAAAACTACGCAACGGGAATCGCGGGAGCATAATTATACAAAACAAGGTGCGGAAGGAGCTGCGCTTTCCGTCATGGCGGCTGACAGCTTCCCCGTGAACGCACAGACATGGCGTGACAATCTCTAACAAGATCTGGCATCTTCGATTGACTGGAAACAGACGGTTGTCAGTCATCATGTCGGCAGCGCAACACTGCCATCTACGGCGCTACGGCAAATGAGACCGGTCATCCGTGACACAGTTATGACTCCAGTGAACAGCACTCAGTTTCCCAATCATTACCATGGCAATGAAGAATGGTTTGTTCACATTAGTAAAATGACTGTTTTTATGCCTGACAGAACCCAATGACATAGAGAGGTGTATGTAATGTGCTGGAACCCCATTATGTCTTGGCAGCACATCTTAATAATCCCTGGAACTTTGCCCCTTGCTTTTGGAAAAGGACGTTCACCCTCACCGCCCCTTTATAAAAGGCGGCAATTAACCCCCCCTCTTGATCACATACTGGCGGACAGTGGTATGGGGAGCCTGGAAGCCCCCCAAAAAAAAGCTGCACATGCAAGTCCTGCAATTGTCCTCTCATGGACTTCCTCAGGTGAAGGAAATTGCTTTTACACCCCGGCACACAAAAGTCAGTCAAACTCTGTTCCCATTGGGGGGGAAAGGAGGTTTTAATTAAAACAAAGTTACATTGTAATGTAATTAAAGTCAGAATAACGATAGATTCTTTAATTATGTAGTTCACCCCGAAAGGTCCGCCTGATTAGATGCCCAAATACGAGTGAGATTAATAAGATGTGACAGAGAAATAATAGGCGCTGCAACTTCAGCCGCTACGTCAGGAAGCCTCTTTTCTTTGGGGGGTTTAACTGGGCCGTGGATTGTTGCTTAGGTGGCGATTTTAACATGTTTGTTGCAATAGAAATGTTTTCTTACTGCAGGAAAATTTGAATTATTTTTATTAAATCACCATAATGAATGCCTTTATTTAGAACAGGAGATCAGAACCAACAAAACTGATAAAAACACAAAGATTTAGACAGAAAGAATTTTTTTTTTTTCTTATTTCAACCTTTTTTTTTTCGTTAACCTTCTGGTTAAGTTCACCAGTAATGTTAACAACATAAAAAGCATAAAAATCACAGCAGTTTTGGATCATTTAACAACAAAACTTGAAAATGTTCTCCAGTTTTCTTAAAGTTCTTCAATATTTTACGTTCCAAGCATTACAGATGAGTGTAAAGCCCCTTTGTAAAAAGTTGTTTTTTCCCGCGGCTGAATCAGCTGATTTACGTTGATTACATCCCCCTTTCAGTTGTGCAATGCACATTTACGTTTAAAGATTTAACGTTTACGTTAATTACGACAACTGTTGAAGAGTTACCATAACCAAAAGAATGTTAACACTGCAGCTAAAGCTCTATTGTTAAAGCCGATTCAGTTTTTTCAGAAGTTATGTTAGTGAGAGAGACTTCAGTCTCAGTTTTTGAATGAAAAAAATACTCTTCCTAGTTTTACTTTGAAAACCGGAAGCTTCACCAACACCATGACAGAAAAGCTGCTAATTCAGCTTTTTTTAATTTATAAACTTAAAATCCATCATTATTCTGCATTTTAGAGCACAAGGTACATCTACCCAAGATAAGATTTTACTACACTCTACTATATTTATAAAGATTGCAAATCAGCCATCTTGGACATCACAAATATTTGTACTCAAATTTTTGGGAGCGGATCGCAAGTATTCGACCACCTGGAGCCCCAGCAGCCCAAGCTTTAACCAGCGGTGACAGTTACACGGAACGCCACTCCGGCTGGTTTACGCTGTGCAACACACGTGATAGAAGCCGCAGCACTTTATTTGGATGTTGTCATTGTTTTAAGTTGCGCATCGGCAGGTTGATGAAATGCTCTGGATTTCTCTCTCTCCCCGTCTGCGCTCTCTTGCTCCAGTAACAGCACGTCCTCATTCCCGGGTCGTCGCATGTTGACGTGTGAGACCCATCCGAGTCATTTGGACGTTTTGGGTGTTCCCAACTCATCGGTTTTTGACGTACTGGCTATTCCCATTAAATCACGGGTCCCCAACCTCCAAGTCACGGGTCGGAACTAGTTTGGTGCACCGGGACCCTTACCCAGTTCCGGTTCGCGCTTGGTGCTGGGTGTGGTGGCGCGTTCTGTGCCGCGTCCCGAGGGTTGCGGACCCTTGATTTTACAAACTACAGGTGTTGTGCCGAGGTACGTTCCCATTGCCAGAATTTGTTTCCCCGCTCTCTGGCATCGTTGCTTTGTTTTGTAACATATCTTTGCACAAGACTGGTGAGTCGGGGGATGATGAGCAGGGGACACCCAGGGGTTCGGGGGGGACACGGAGGGATCCTGAACCAAACACCAAAATGTGACGACATGGGAACGGAGAGATGCGAGTTGACTATAAAATGGCATTGAGACACCAGGACCATCAAGCACAGGTGACTTTCTATGTTACCAGAGTCTTGACATAAGAACATTATGAATTGATCTTTGAATGCTTGGCTGTCAAAAATACCACAGATTCAGAGATATTGGATTGTCTCATGGGGGGGCTTACTGCACCCCTGGTTTTAACAAGATTAAAGCATTGCAGCGATAATGAGAGTGTGAATGATATAAGCCGAGAAGCTAGAGCTGATAGCTGAAAATTCTGAAACTGTTAGCTAGAAAGGCTAAAATTCAAATTTAGCCAAAAAACTGGAAACATTTCTAATTCTGCCAAAACATCTGGCGCAATGCTAACATGTTAGCTAAACTCTGAATTTTCCTAAGTAACTTTTCCATCATTGCCAAAACAGCTAGCATAATGCTAAAATAGCAAAACCCCAAATTAGCCTTAAAAACCTGTAAAAATGTAAATTAGCTAAAAACAGCTAGCATGTAAAACAAAAGCTAAATGCCAAATTACCCTAAAAAAAAATCTAGTAGTTAGTTTTAACCCTTTAACACCTGACGTGTCGCCGGTGACGCTTATACACTAATAAAATAATACAATCTTTAACATATTGAAACTAGCGGCACTTTTCTCCTTCAGAATCTTCTGGAATGACGTTGATCATGTTAACAATTGAAAAGTTACAGTAAATCAAAAGCTCTGGAGTTAAAGGGTTAAAGGCTTACAGGGATTGGAGGGGATGTTACTCAGTTCTGGCTAAGTGTGAAATTCCTCTTCATGTAAATGAAACAACAATTTAATAAGTCTCTCTGAAATTCAGAGAGGAAGAATGAAATTTAAATTCCGTTCAAATGCATTATGCAAAGCTTGGCTTCACACCTCACATCTCAGTTTTTGAAATCCAATTTGAGGCTTTAATCAGGAATTGCCATGCCTCTATAATCATCAGCAAAGAACAAAAAGCAATTATCAGGCGTTCATGCATACAAAAAAAAAAAAAAAAAAATCAAACATTACATAAGAAGGTTGGGAAATGTTTAGTTGAGACAACATTACGTCTATGGAAACAGGAACGGCGGTTCACACAAGCAAAAGATTAGAGAAAATCCTGCTGCTGCTTCTCAATATTCACGTACCTCTTCTGACCCTTTCTGCACGCACGCTCGATTTATGATTGCTCTGAAACGGAGAAATAATTGCACTATTATGCAGGTAATAAAATTTCAGGAGGTGTAGTATGAAAGTGTTGCCCACCTCATGACAGCACAAAACAAATCCTCCACCGACCGATGGCTTTCATTGAAGCTGAAATCCAACCCTCATCCCAGTGGTTGGAAACAAGTCCATTAGACTGCAGCAGATGTATTTTAGCAGCTTGGGAAACCCTAGACATTTTTTATAAGCGAACATTTTTGCAGCGCATGCTTTCTACCAAATGACCTTGCGTTCATATGGAGTCCAGACCGAGCAGCAGCTTTTACACTCGTATTCATGAGAACTGGTTTATGGGACTCATAAGGCCACCGGCGTGCAGGAGCACCGTGTGTTTGCGTGGAGGCCAGAAAGTGCTGTAAAATATGTCCTTTAATGAATAATAGAGAAAGATCCAAGCGGGGGGGTGTATCGCTAAGAGTCAGGCGATACGGTACGTATATCAAGATATGTCTCAAGACTGTGTCAAAGAGGCTCAGTGTGTTGTATGGTCAAAAAAAAATAGCTAAAATGTTATTTCTAAGTATTTCTTTATTGAAGTTGTTGTGAATAGAGAGCAGACAAACAAAATCTGTTTGAAAAAGATTACCACCTCCCTACTCAACTCCATTCTGATGCACTTGTAGGACTAGATCAGGGGTGGGCAAACTACGGCCCGGGGGCCACATGCGGCCCCTTAAACTACTTAATCTGGCCCTCCAAAATAAAATACTGTACATTGAATCAAAAATCCTAATTATTGTTCTATTTTCATTGTATTTCTGGTTTCTTCTCATGAATGGTGTTGTTTCTCTGGCGTTCGTGTGTGTTTTTTTCTGAGTCAGAAGGTGATTTTTCGGATTTCTTTTAGATTGCATTTTCCTCTGAAGAACCTCAACCCATTGGATCACCAAAAAGAGAACAAAAATCAAAATTTAGAAATTAAAATTTCCAAATTTTCTGTTTTTAAATGAATATATGTGAATTTTAATCCAAATGAAAGCATGTTTTTATCTCAATTCCATATTATATTTTTAGTTTATGAAGTTCATTACCAAATCACTCCTTCCATCTG
This sequence comes from Oryzias javanicus, assembly GCA_003999625.1. Taxonomy (NCBI): domain Eukaryota; kingdom Metazoa; phylum Chordata; class Actinopteri; order Beloniformes; family Adrianichthyidae; genus Oryzias; species Oryzias javanicus. Next base: position 29,300,146 of record CM012449.1, on the reverse strand, counting down.
CTCCTTGTCCGGCCCTTATGCCAAATTTTAGAACCCTTTCTGGCCCTCAAATCAAAAAGTTTTCCCACCCCTGGACTAGATCCATTAAAGCAGTGGTCCCCGACCCCTGGGCTATGGATCGGTACTGGTCCCGGTCCTTGGGTCCACTTAGTTGGTTTAGTTGATTATTATTTAATTTTCTGATCCTGAAGGAAGTTTTATTTTGGAAAACTGACGGATTCAGTTCACAACATCCGTCTTTGTCATGTGACTTAAAGCAGCTACCTGGATTCCTAAACTAGTCACCCAAAGCTAAAAAAACTAACAAAAACTAAACATTAAAACGTACTTGGAAAGTTTCAGGGGAAAAAAAAGAGTCAGTGAGGAAACTGACTTAAAAGGACAATAGATCTGCTGTTTACAGAAAAAAACAGGAGTTTAATCGACATTCTGGATTTTTGAGACAGTTTTCATGTAGCAGAAGCCGCTCTGTCAAATAAACGGCAATACACTCCATGGTTACACACAGATAATAAAGTTGGAGAGTCGGTGGATTCCCGTTTAGATTATATTTAGAAAATAAGAGTTTTACGACGGTTGCGTCATTTTATTTTGCTTTATTTATTCATCACACCTCAAAAGTCAGACGTAGCTGAAGCTGAACCAACCACAAACATTTTACGGAGAATGAAAATTCAATCAAATAAAATTGGAAAGGCTGAAATATGTAGACATCTGCTCAGAAATGTTAGTACAGAAATGATTTTTTTTTTGTGTTAAAAAAAAATCCCAATAAATGAGGATTTATGTAAATATGATCAATTTTTTTGCCCTGAAAGATAATCCGAGTCTGGATGGCTGTTAAAATTATTTTATATTAGGCAAAAAAATTAATAAATTATGTTCCATTTATGGAGGATTTTTTTTTTTTTTTTTTAATCAGAAAGGACTTCTTTGATCAACATCATCATGTGAAAAAAAAAAAATATATATATATATGTTTTTACTTTACAAAACATAATTTCTTGTAGTAGTGCTTTATTTTGAAAATTGATATTCAGGAACCGGAAGCCTAAAAATGCCAACTTCCATGAAAATTATAGTCTAAGTTAAATTGGCCTGTGGCCTGAACAGGGCTGCAGACTTCTGCCTTAATCGTTTCACTTTCTTTGCCCAAGCTGTCTCATAACTGCCTGACTGGAAAACTCCATTATTGCTCACATTTTTGCTGCACCAGTTATGTTAGGTTGTGAGGGGCTGTAAGCTAGAGGGAGAGGTTAGAAACAGAGAGTAACGGGAAGGGGAGGCGGGGTTACTCCAACAACTCAGAGACCATTTAGAACCCTAAATGAGCTCCAAATTTGATCGGAGCGGGTCATTAAAGTTTCACTTCCTGTAAGCAGTGCGACAAACATTTGTAAATCAGTGTTGTCACAACCAAACTTGCTAGATAGATTATTCCTATATTCTGTATTTAACAATTCAGTTCAAATTAGCAAAAAAAAAAAAAAAAAAATGGAACTCTGTTCATCTTTGTCCATCAAAAATTTTATTCATAATTCTCCCTAGACAACGCAGTGACATCATACTAACTGAAATCTGCTGTTTGCTGTGGTGGATTTTTGATGGATGGCCGCTTTGAGGTGGCTGAGAGGACGGCTGGACAGGGCAGCCCCTTACACCTGAGCAGGCAGGGATGGCTCAGCCACATGCTTCCCGCATCATTACACAGCTTGGGCCTAGACCTCTGGTGCCACCCCTGATTGATGGGTTCCACCAGGCCAAACAGCCCAATGGAGGCGTTCCATCCAGACGGTAGCCCTGCCCATCCATCTTCCATCCCGTGTTACAGTACGTCTTGTCTGAGACTCCGAATTTATCCCGCGCTCTGATTAAATGGGCTGCTGGGAGCTGTAAGGGGACTACTTTAGGACTGTACATTGAATTGCTAGTGACAAACAAGGGAGGAAGAGCAGAACACAAGAGAAGTCTTTTGTTTATCACGAGAAGCAGCAAATCTCTTTGTATCGCCGAGGATCTGGAAGGAACCAAATGTGTGTTTGTGACTTGCAACGGGGATGCAATTATCCCCAAGTAGGATTTCTAATCTACAAATCTGCGGCAAACATGCAAGAACATGAGGATGAGGACGCAATGAACGAAGATTAGAGGGACAAAATACAAAACAGCAAAGCAGAATATTTAAGACCTCCATTAAAGACAGAAAACAAAAGCAATTTCTGTGTTTTAGGTCTTTATGTCTCTTTTCTTTGTTGTTGTTTTCACTGTTTTGCCTTGAACTCTGTTCAAATATTTTTCTAATAAAGGAGATTGGTTCTGTTTCATTTACTAAAATGTTGATTGTTTTTGTAATAAGATCGGGGTTTTGTATCGTTTTTGTTTGTTTCAGGATTCATTTCAGAATACATTAACATTTTATTTAAAATGTTTAATAACTTATAAAGCTTTTTTGTCTTCTGTTACTTTCAATCTATTTGTAACGTCATTTTGTCTTGTGGCTGGTTGAGATGCTAATGAGTTTTGCGAATCTTTGTAATTATGTTGTGTTTATTTCTACATACATGTTTAAGCTAACCTTCTACTTTTATATTCAAGGTAACACAAATCAGTCAGAACCAAATGTTAGAGAAAAAGCCAAATCTCCTTTGATTGTTAAACTGTTTGATCCTAAACCATTTGGTTTCCAGGAGCAACTTGATTTATTTATTTCATTTTTTACTGGTAACAATAAGTTAGGAAGGATTTTTTTAACCACAGGTTGATGGCCCAATGGAAGTCAACACTTTATTTAGTCCATTTGTCCAGTTTTCATTTTTACAGAGGGGGATCCATTAGGTAATGTGTGATTGGTTGGTGGTTTGTTTGATTGATGGAATTATGGTTTGATTGATTTTAAGAAATTTTGTAAAAAAAAAACAAACAAAGGTAATAGACAAGTCATGTGACAGACTGGCAACCTATTGACCGTGTACCCCACCTTTGCCCAAAAAAAGCTGGATAGGCTCCAGCAACCATGTGACCCTGAAAAAGGATTCAGTGGATTCAGAGCATGGACGGATGAACGGACAGACAGACGGTAAAAAATAGATATTTCAGATCTATTTAAGTTATTATTTTTATAAATCAAGTCAAAAAAAAAAAAGATTTTTTTGACATTATAATTGTTCCCAATCGAGGCACACGCCTGTGATTCAGTGGGTTCAGAACATGGATGGATGGATGGATATAGGCAATAAAAAATACTTATTTTAAATCCATTTAAGATATCATGTTATAAACAGAGTAAAACATGAAGAAATTGATCTTTTTGACATCATAACTGCTCCTGATCATAAATCGACATGTCAGTGTTCCTACAAGTTTCTTCAAGCTAAATTTCAGACATTTGAAGAGCTTCGAGACCACGCATATCAATAATTAAGACCAGTTTCTCAGCCTATTTGCCATTTTATTACTGATTTTCAATTTACTTCTTTATCCCTCCTTTTTTTTCAAACAGGCTCAACGTATTGGTGCGTAAAAATTTGTTCTGCCGCTGTTTATTTCCATTATTTGAGGTTGAAAAAAATTACCTTTTCGAGAAGAAATTTGAAACGAAGACGTTTTTTTAGGCTCACATATCAAAATTCAAGACTTTGAACGTATCATTCCTAAATTCAATGCTTTTTAAGACTCCGTGGGAACCCTCCATATTTGTACGTAAGCATATAGCACTCACACAACACATTGAACCAGTTAAATATAATAATAAAGTGTTTGAAAGACAGTTTCTGACCCGTGAATATATCTCTATGATTTTAGCTTGCATTATGTTATTATTTTTTAAATACCATGTCTAAAATGTCAATTATTTTTGATGATTTATTTGCAAACAAGTAAAACTTGATGCTTCTAAATGCTGGTAATAGTCCTGCTGTAAGAGGGTAAGTGAAATCACATTTTGCAAAGAGAAAAAAAAAGAAACGGGGGTTTATACTAATCAGTATGCCTTTGAAGAAGGAGACGTTATGCTCCAAATGAAGTTTAATTGCCTCCATTAACTTAAATAACAACATTTGTGCAGCAGTTTCATGCAGAGTCCAGTTTGGCTGCTCGCTCTGGTTGCGTTTGCCAAAATAAAAGCTGAAGAATAAATTCCTATCAGTTTTCCATCTTTTTTTTGCTCATTTTCTACATCACTGGGGGGGAAATTGACCACAAAACATCGATCGCTTTGTACTTCCAAAATCTTTGACCTTTCTGGCATTGGACTCACACAATCTGTGAGATCGTTTCCAGTTCATGAAAACTCCTGAGGTCCCATTTCTTTGACCTCTCGAGGAGGAAAAAAGGGAGAAACAAACGACTGTCTGTCCCTTTAAATTTGCTGCCATATTCTGCAGCCAGATGTGCACAGCTTGTCTGCTACCTCGCTGCTTCAATAACTCTCATTACAGTAATTGTTGCCTAATGTTTTCATAATCTGCTGCTTACAGAAGACTATTTTCCTTATACTAATGTCATCGCTGCCTCCCTATGGTCTTATTCTTTTTTTTTTAAAGTGGCGATAATTAATCGGGAGCCGTCCAACTGGCTGCTGTCCCTAATGAAGAAAATTCTGGAGCAGACTTTCTTGTTTGAATGAGCAAAAAAGCCATCGGAGAAAGGCCAATGGATGCCTGTTATAATGACTCACTTACTCGCAGCGCTGGCACTCGCTCACAGCATCTGGCACTTGGGTAGCCATGCACATTCCCAGCGTTTACTTACATTTCACCTCTGCCGTTACTCAGAGTGAGTGATTGTCTGCTTAGGCCTGCTCCGCCGAGCGTTTCCTAAAGACACACAAACCCACGCAAACATCGACTTTTTTTTTTTTTTTGGTTGATGTGATGAAGTCAATACCGCAAGGGAAAGATGAGGAATATAAATGAGCTGGAAAGCGGTTTATTTTCATACCAACACTTGCCTTCGCCGTTCTGGGTTAATCAGTGTCAAATAGCTGATTGTGCCTCTTTACGGGTTGCTGACAGTTAGCCATAGCCAATAGCAAAGTTGCAGAAACTCAAGCCAAAAGTAAAATAAAGCAAAAGGCTGATTGAGTTAGAGTCCGACTTTGATCCTCTTTTGAACTATTTGAAGTGTTTCCCTTGGTTTTTACTGTATTTATAATTTTTTATCCAAAATCAATAAAAATGTCGTTTTTATGGAAGTAGTTTCTGCAGTAGTTTATTAAGGTGACAATCATCACGCAGTAAATTCGCTGGTCTTCGCCTGTCAAAAAATGTGTTTCTGAGTTTGACGCCACGTGTGGGAGGAGCTACCCGCTAATGCATTTAGGATAATTTCGATAAGGAACGGTTTTTGTCTCAATTAGAATGTTAAGAAATAAGGTTTAATTATTGTTAAGAGTGCTCTATGTTTGAGTTTATATGATTGTTATTAAAAGATTTTTGCGGTCTTGCGGATTTTTGTGTCTGTATGACAGCCACTTCCACTGTGTTTCTGCGTCTCTGTGGCTGAGCTTGAAGGCTCACTGTGTTGGATTAACCAGAGGGGGAAAAATAAAAACAAGTGACTTTTTTCCTTTATTTTTTCTCCTTTTTTTTTTATGTTTTGATGAAGCCCGAGCCAGCAGCTTCCAAATCCCGCCTTCGCCCCAAAGTAGCCGAATGAGCTTTGCAGCTCCAGCTGGGAAATGGAAAACCTGGAAGTCAGGACAAAAACACTCGCTTTGGACTAGTATTCTACCTGCGGATTGAGTCACTGAAAGCCTCATGTGCCCAAAGCCTCGTTCCTGATTGGCAGATGCGAAGTGGCGACCTGTCAAACTTCAGATATTTGAATTTTGGCTGCGCTGCCCAATTCGCACCTTGTCAGTCAAATCGAGCTGCTGCCAGACCTTCACGCGGCGTCCGTCGATCAAATCGCATCGCGGTACTTCAGATTGCCTCATGTCACATCTGTTCCGTTGACTTAACATTGAAACTGGCCGCCTCCGACCCGTTTGGTGTGAATGCACCTTTAGAAATGCCCTGGAGTCGTGGGCAGGACTGTTGGCACAGCAGCCGTGCCTTCCTTCTCCACCAAGTGCAGGGGGCTTTTGGCCCACCCAGCGTATGTTCTACATCACATTTCTCTTTACAACTACATGTTTGGGTCCACTCACATCAGTTTGAATAAAGACATATTCATTTTAAGCAATTTTTTAAAATAAATGTTCTCCATCTTAAGAAAAATGAGTTAAGAACATTTTAAAAATACTGTGAAGTCTGAAATTATGGTTTATGACCGCATTAAGGTAATTTGCTCTCTCTGGGCAGGGGTCTGCAACCTTTAACACAAAAAAGACCAAAAGAAACACACTTTATTCTGTAGCTTTCAAATATTTACAATAACTGAATGAAAAAATTGTGAAATTATTCTATAAATGACAATAAAATAGACTATGTCGGAAGTTTTTTAATTAAAAGTTTAAGAAAATCAAGTCAAACGTGACTTTTTCTTCCATTATTTCAACAACTAGATACTACAGTGAAGCATTTATTAGAATGTGCTTAATTTAATAAATTGTTAGCAAGGGGAGAGGGAAGTCAGGGCCACTTTGTTTGGACTTTGTTCAGACTGTTTCCCCCACGACCCGGTCCTGGGTGAGCGGAAGAAGAATGGATGGATGGACGGATGGATGGATGGATGTTAAAACACCAGAAACACTCTGATTTGAATTTTGTTTTCTGTGTTTGACGTGTTCTTGTAATATTGTTTTGAGGTATTTGTGAAAACTAACAGGTGACAGGAGGAGGGGCGGGGTGTCTCCTCGCCAACAGTCCTGCTCGCAACTCAGATCCAAATTTCAAACCAACTACGGATACTCTGCAGAAAGAGACTCAGTGGTTTTTTTTTTTAATTGTTATTTTGGCTAAAAATTTCAGAATCATAGTTAAGAGACAACCGGGAGCGATTTGAAAATAGATCATTAGATGATCTGTAAAAACACTAAAGTCGAAATTTTCCTGTGTGGGCCTTTAACCATCAGCTTCCTGTTTTATTCATTTATTTTTTTGATTGTATGTTATCTTGTCAGCTGGTTTCCCATCTCAACTGCTACATTTCAGCCCCTTAAACATGAGTATGGCATTTGAAATCTCTGATAGCGTTTCCCAGAAGACCCCTGCTCTCGCTATCAACCGTGATTATAAGTGAACGATCCGCCTCGGAATCATTCTTTTCTCTAATTATCTTGCGTGCGCTCGCAGTCTGCGCGTGACATTTCAGGACGGGCCTTTTCAGCGAGTCACAAGGTGGACAGAGATGCCGTTAGGTGATAAGGTTCATTACTGTTGGCCCTTCCATCAGCATAATTTCCTGCTTTGAGGAATATAGATACAATCCTAACTGATTAGCATCAGCCCCCCCCCACAGCATTAAACACATAATGGCCCACTCTGAAGGTGAAGCTGTCGAGAGGGGGGGGCGTCTTCACTAAACACAGACAGCTGTTACAGATAGATATTACTTTATTAGTCGCTACCAGGAAAAATGTTCAGTATCCATCACTCAGAAATACACACAATAGATGAAAGCAGTAAAATGGAAAATGATGACAATCAATATGAAAAATGCTTGATCAGAGATATCCTATTATAGAATCCAACATAAAATCTTACAGTGAATTGGATAAAAAAAAGCTACAGAACCCGTCAGCCCTGCTGTAAGATAAGCCTGTAACTGTGGCTGCTTCTCTAGGAAGTCTAATGCTACGCTTCACAGTTTTTCTGCTATTTGTTTGCGATTAATTTCCCCTTCATGATTGTTTTTCAAATGGTTGAATTTAAAGGCACGTCATCCATACGTCACTATAAAATCCATCTCCCTGATTGGTTGAAATTCAACACAGTTTAACTTTAAACAAATTATCAATATGTTGTTTTACAGAGACCAAAAAACTTTGGATATCTACCCAAAAGTTTTGAAGAATTTGTGTGTATTTACAAAGACTTGTCATTGGAAAAGTCTACATTTTTCCGCACAACCGTTTTCAGGCTTCCTGTTCCGGTTCACGAGCGAGCAGACTATAAATGTAGGGTATAAATATTTGACCATAGGTCCTGAACTGGATGTTGATAAATCATGTAAAGAAAATGTTGAGGTCAAGCCGGGGTGGGATTATATAAATTCGTTTCCTCCAACTCCCTTTCAAGCAACCCCCACCTGACCGCTTGAAAGAAACCATTTCATTCATTCATTCATTCATTCATGTAAAAAAATGTGATCATTAAACGTACTTTGAAAGTTAAATCAGGTTGAATCCGGGACTCTGACTTGGTAGTGATGGACAGTTTAATTCACAGAAGGGCCAACAGTTTAGAAATTGATCATGAAGGAGCCATTAATGAATGCGAATTTTCCAAGCCAGAATTATATGACACCAAGGCCGAATCTGGAGTCTTCCCCTACGACTCCTCCCCCCTCCACATTTAGCCCTCCAAAGAGAGAATTATGGAAAAATAGCATCTTTGAATTCAGACTTTACTACCACCTGATGACATCATCAACAGTCGCCGGTCAACTAAGTTAGAGAGCAGCTGCAAGTGCTCAATAAATACATAATGACTTTAGTTTTACAACTTTATAAAGTCATGTTAAAACAAAAAGGGACCCTCCTGCCTTAAGTCACTACGGTTTACCCTTAAAAAAACAAGTTAGGACACCACTACAGCTCCAAATGCCCCTGCAATTGGAGGGATAGGAGAAGAATTCAGATTTGGCCCGAGTCTTTCACGTATCTTAACAGAGTTGTGAAAGAAAAGGACAAAGCCTCTTCCAGCCTAACACTACAGGCTCAGCGCGCGTTCGGGAATGTGTGTTTAGTCAAGAACACGTTGAGTGAACATAGCATTATATGTTGAAAAACATTTTCTCTTTACGTGCCAAAAAAGCAGTCAACCACTTTGATAACCAGCCCATCCTGCAGGCCCCATACACATTATTCGCCTGTAGACAGCCCATATCCACCCATAAGGGCAATTGTGACTAAAACCCTAACAGGCAGTTCGGGACGTTTCTTTGTCCCCCTAAAACCCACTGTCATCTCTTTCGTTTTTAATGTTTTTTTAAAATGACTCCATCATCATCACACCAGTCAGATTTGCAGCAGTTAGGAGGTTGTCTTTTCGAGGTGTCGCCCTTGCAAAAATGGAGTTATCCAGCATCCACATGACATCGATGTGTAATTAAATAATAAAGTCAGAAGTTGTCCTTCATAGTGTTGGGTTACACCTTGATATTATATTACTGTCAAGGTTTATTAATTGATTTAAAGACAAATGATTGTGTTTCACAGGTAATTGAAATTAATCACAGCCCTGCCTGCCCTTGGGAGGGAAGCGACACAAAAGCAGCTGTGGGTCTGTTCTCGCCAGCCGCTGTGTAAGATTGCTTACATGTTATTTAATAATACTTTCCACCTTTTTTTCTGCACTGCTTTTTGCTGGGTTGCAATCAAATGCAGCTCACTCTTAGTTGTGAAATAATGCGTTATAACAAGCCTGAACTTCCCCCAGAGGTTGTTAGTGGATATAATGGTTGGGACAGCTAATTAGTTAGGTTGGTTGTCTTTGATTCTTAAAGACTTTCCTATAATTTTTTAATCAGCTGAAAGCAGCGATCTGTATGCAGACAACGCCTGCTTAATTAAAAGCGGGGATGGCTGCAGAAAAGACGATCTCCAAGAGGCATGTTTGAGACCGACTCTCGTTTCCTTGCTTTGATCATTTCTGATAACTGGGCTGTAATTGGACACTCGATACGTTTTAGAATACACATCTTTTAGGGGGGGATATGAAATCTGACGTACACCTGAGGTGCTTTGTGGGACTAAACAGGAGTTCAGAGCTGCATCCGAAAATGAGTTTGTTGATTTGAATCGTTTATGTTTCTCAGAACGGATAATTCAGGACAAACCAATGTCTTCCTGAATTTGAAGCGAACCATAAAGTAACACAAAACTATCATTATTAATTGATGTGTCCATATACTACTACTGGGAAGTAACAGTAAATATTTCTGAATATACATCTGAATTATGTTGGGATGCATTCATGTGTATATGGTGTATCTCACACTGAATGAAGACATTAGAGATGCAACAGGACCAGCGTTTCCATTGTTAAATGGATCCATTAAACATTAGACGTACCAACCCACAATTCTGGAGGGCTTCCATCAGCTGTCGATCCATAGAAAAACGTGACGGGACAGTTGGGGTGGAGTCGCTGTTGCCCCCCGTTGATTGGCAGAAAGTGATGACGACATTAGAAAGCACCAATATAGCGCGAAGTTAGAAAAAAGCAAGAAAGACGAGCTGCTGGATGATCTCTACTGTTGATGCTGTTCCAGTTATCGCACTACACGCTAGCGGTCTACACAACACATGAGGTGGGAAAACAAACCGCTCAATGGGGGCGAGAGATAACTGAGAGGAAACACTCGCTTTAACTTGTCCATACCCCACTAACTATTTATTTAATTTTGAAACAGTTGTTCGTTACAATTAACAGATTGTCTCACACAGATTAATATGGTTTGATCAGAGAAATCAGTTTATTAATTAAGTAAATGAAACATTACACCCCTAGAGACGAGCGGTAAAGACAGTAGAGCGTTGCTGCAGATTACACAGTGGTTGATCTTTCTCAGAGGTCGGCAACCTTTAACAGTAAAAGAGTCAATTGAGTTAGTTTTCTACTAATCAAAACCAAGAAGGAGCAGATTTAATTTAGCCTTTTAGAAATTTGGATTTACAGTCATAGCCTTCTTTTTTTTTTAATAAATATAAATGATGTCCATTTTTTGGCACAAAAAAAGCAAAAATATAAAAAGAACCTAGCATCTCTCAAAATGTGACTTTTTTTTTTTTTCGGTTTTACCTTTTACCTTAGTAGATGCCAAATTAGCCAAAAAGCTAGCTTGTTGCTTAATTACTGGCTAAACTCCAAAATAGCCTAAAATTCCTCAGTAAACTAAATTAGTCAAAACGTTAGCATGTTGCTAAAATAGAAGCTAAACTCTAAATTGGCCTAAAAAATCCCAGTAGATTACACATTTGCCAAAACCGTAAGAATATTAATAAAATATTAACTAAACTCCTAATTAAAATAGTAAAAACTAAGTAGAAGCCAAATTAGCCATTGTTGCTTAATTACAAACTGAACTTAAAAAAAATAGCCTGAAAATCCTCAGTAATTAAATTAGTCAAAATCTTTAGCATGTTGCTAAAATAGAAGCTAAACTCTAAATTAAGCTTAAAAGCCCCAGTCAATAACACATTAGCTAAAAACTTTAGCCTGTTTTTTTAAAATATTAAGTAAATTACAAAAGATGAAAACATAGCCTATAAATATATTTAAAGGCTTGTTGCTCATCTATTTAAAATTCAGAAATATGAAGACTCTCTTTCATTTTCTATGGGGCATATTTTACGCAATATTTAAAAAACTATGAAATGTATAAATACCAAAAAAAAAAAGCAATAATGTCCTGAAGGTTTTGATATAGCGATTGGTGAAATTGCTTAAAGTGCGATTATAATAAATGCTAAGTAACCCTTACTTTAAAAAATTACTATAATTTTATTTTTCTTCACCATGGAGAGATAAAATCCAAATTCAACAACCTTGTCTTCCTCAGATCATTATTTTCACAATTCTCTCTTTTAAATATTTATGGTTGAGATTCTTCATCCCACGATGCATTTTTCCTGATATCAGGCCAGAAACATGTGCGCTCCACCTCCAGTGCTCCAGAGGGTTAGTGCGCGGTCAGCATCCACCTGTTTACATTTCACATTTTTTATTAGTGTCAAATTACCTATTATATAAGAGCGATGAATGCCCGTGTGAATTTTTGCCGTGAGCTCTCAGACACTCAGACAGCAGGCCCGCTTAAATAATGTGCTGACTGTCTGTCTGTGCGCTGAACTGCCCTGTCGGGAGGAATAAAGTGGTTTGGGTCTTGAATGTTAAATTAGCACATGGGATTTATGAAGGATTCACCACAAACCAGGAGACGCAACAGCTTAAGCGCTCGTATGTAGCTTCCACAGGGGGGGTTTCCGTGGGTACGGACTACAGTCTGGCTCTAATACTGTACAGATTTGAGATTATTATGTCACAAAGACCAAATAATCTTGTCTGTCTGTCTGTCAGGCTTTGAAAAGAACAGCTGAGGAGGTCAAAAGAGACGTCAGGGGAAAAGAGCAACAAAGAGGACTCGAACATGAAACCCAAAGGCTTTATTACCAAATCAATAGGCAGAGGAAGGACTATGAACAGGTTGTGACAGATGGACGCACACACTCACACTCCCGGATACACACCAGACAAACATCATCTTCTTATTTTTCTGTTGTTGAGCCTCGTCTTTCAAAGACCCACTCTAGGAAAATTTTATTTTTTGTGCTTTTTACTTGTTCTTGAAGGATTTTTCTCACGATGGAAAATGAGAAAGTTTAAAAAAAATGTTATTTTTAGTATTTCTTTATTTTAAAATATCGTGAATCACAAAAAAATGCAGTTGGAATAGGTAAAAGAAGACTCTGTTCGGGTTAAAAGCTCCATTCTGAAGCATTCAGAGTCGACTAGATGTCTTTACTATTTTTGTAAACAGAGAACTCTCAGGTTTGGGTAACTGTGAGGGAGGCAGAGTTACTTTTCGCCAACAAATAAGAGGCAAATTTCGAATGAACTCCTACCACTCTGCAGAAACTATATCCTAAAATGAAACTGGTTGTATGATTGTACCTAAACCTAAAAGCAGCTTCATTTTTCATCAACCTAGCAGGCAGGCAGCTTCCACAGTTCAGCTCCCATCATTTCATCGACCTGAATATCATATTTTGTTTAGTTATTTTAGCATTTTTTTAGCCATCCTCATTCTATTCTGTGACTTTTTTGCATTTGCTGTGTCTAATTAGTAAATTTTCTGTTGATTACTTTAAGACGATAAACCCCGTGGCTTTTCGTTTGCCTCCGAGTGATTCTTCATCTGTTCATAGTTTCTGTTTATCCTGCCTCAGCTTCATCATTTTGATATAGAAATGTATTTATTTTCCACCTGCCTGCTTCCAGCTTTCAACATTGAAATGCAACAAAAGTGATATTTTACGCTTGAAAAAATGCTTGTTTAGAATAAATGTAAGTTTTTTTAAATATAAGAGAACAGACAATTGAATTAAAATTGAATAAACAGGTGAATCTGCTTATATGATGGAATCATACCAGTTTTTATTCATACACCTTTGATCCCCATCAATCCAAATATATCCTCCGTTGAGGACATTTCTAGACCTTTTGGGATTTGTAGTTTTTAGTGATTTTTTTTTTACAAATTTGTATCCTTCAGTAATCAGGAGGTTATCAATAAATCTATTTTAAACAAAAAGCCGTTCCATATTCTTGGACCTTTTAATGCCTCTTTGTATTGAGTATCTACTCACCCTGCTATCAAAAACCATTATACACCTCAGGATCATGAAAAACAATATTTTTAGTGTTTTACCGTGAAATTACATAGATAATAATTTGTGATCTATATCACAGTCTCCTCCAAATGTTTATTAAATGTTCCCCACAGCGGGGAAAATGTCTGGATGAGCTAGAGGAAAACAGCTTTTTCCTTATCAGCTTGGTTTGGTGTTTGGAGGAATAAATAGCCCAAACAGTCAGTAACCATGGTAAAGCAACCATCCTCATCATCATCATCATCATCATCATCATGCTGAAATGCATCTTCTTCCCTGCAGCGGTGAGCAGCGTGAGATGAGAAGACCAGCAGTCCTTGACTCTTCTCGGCGTCTGCACAAGAAACGCCTCTCAGAAGAGGACAGCAGACCTGAGAGGAAACAAGGAAAACAAGAAGCTCGGCTGCAGGCGGGTGTCCGTGTGCTGCTAATGAGATGGGATGCTTGCTGATGAAACAAGAGCGCTTAAAAACAGATTTCCAGAATTATCAGACACAACACTGTTAATATGTCAAATTTATGCCATAAAGTCGTGAAAAAAATAAAAAATACAGGTCTGATCGTCGAAAGGAACCACTCTGTATCTGACAATAATGTCAGATGAGAATGGAGTTGGCCACAACTCTCAGCTGTGTGGGTGTGAGTCCAATCATGCAACAATACCTGTGATCTAAGCAAACACTTCTGATTGCATGCCACAAGTTTGTTCCAGAGAACATTTCAAGTTCTGAAAGGAAAAAAAAGGAGAAACTGAAAGTTCAAGATTTTCTTATACTGTAGTCCACAACCCCCAGATCACAAAACGATACCAGTCTGTGGCGGTTTTGCTTCTTATTTGTTTAATTTTCTTTTTTCTTAAAATCTGATTCGGAAGGAAGTTTTGTTTTATAAAACTACTGGATTCTCCCCGCTGCGTCCCACGCATGTCAAGTCCCCCGTGTCAAAAAAAAAAATCCATCCTCTACTTTCTCAGAGCAGCTGCATCGACCGCTAAATTAAAACATTCAAACTAGCAAAGTAAGTGAAAAAAATTAAACATATTTGGGAAGTTTCTTTTCAAAGAAAGAGTTAGAAAGAAAACAGAAGAAAGAGCCTTCAACTTCAAAATAAAAGAAAGCTGCATTTAAAAAAAAAACAGGAGGATTTACTCCAAATATGGAAGGATGTTGCTAATAAGGTTGAACAAACGGTAGATTATTATTTATTATTATATGTAGAATAGGGCTGCCACAAACGATTATTTTAATAGTTGACTAATCATCGATTAATTTTTCCGATTAGTCGACTAATCGGATCATGGACAAAGTGGATGTAAAGAAAATCTGAAATATGATTAGCTTTAAAATAAAAAATCCTAAATAAGCTAAAATTGCTAGCATATAGCTGAAATATTAGCTAAACTCCAAATTAGTCTAAAAAACTGTAAAAATTCCAAATTAGCCAAAATAGCTAGCATGTAGCTGAAGACATAGCAAAACTCAAATTAGCCTAAAAAACTGTAAAATCCACAAATTAGCCAAATAGCTAACATATAGCTGAAATATTAGCTAAACTCCAAATTAGCCTAAAAAACTGTAAAAAAAAAATATCCAAATTAGCTAAAATAGTGAAATATTAGCTAAACTCCAAATTAGCCCTAAAAACTGTAAAAATTCCAAATTAACCAAAATAGGTAGCATGTAGCTGGAATAATAGAAAAACTCCAAATTAGCCCTAAAGAATGTAAACATTCAGAATTAGCTAGCTAACATGTAAATGAAATATTAGTAAACTCCAAATTTGCCTACAAAACTGAAAAAATCCTAAATTAGCCAAAAGAGCTAATCATGAAGCTAAAATATTAGCTAAACTCCAAAATAGCCTGAAAACCCTTAATAAATGCCAAAATAGTCTAAAAAGCTAGCAGAATGTCATTATAACTTTCAACTTCACTACAGCCTGACTCCATATATTATAAATTAACGACTAATCGACTATTAAATTAGTTGTCGACTATTTTAATAGTCGATAAGTCAACGATTAGTCGACTAATCGTGGCAGCCCTAATGTAGAATATACCAGTTACCATGAGCCAGACGGGGCAGCAAGAGAACCCCACTCTGTATACACTGCCAGAGGGGTGAAAGATCTGCCAATTTATATAACCATCACAAAATATCCCCGTGAACCATGATATGTCATTGCGCTATTTCTTTGTAATTCATTAGTGATTTGGCATCAATTACTTAATTTTAACATATGTCAGATATAAAAGTTATACCCCGATGGAACATGAGTAAAAAGTCAGTTAGACATTCATGGAACGGTCGTGGAAAGCCAAAAGTTTGCAGATTAATCTTGCAAAATCATCCACAATTGCGTAAGATTTATGTAATATTTATGTATAAAATACATAAAACACGCATAAATTTCATAGTTCTCAACTGACTAAACGTTTTGAACAACTCAAAATCGAATTCATGCCCGTTGGACAAAACCCTCGACAGACATCTCTGCACATCGATGAATGCAAGAAACACTTCTGATTTAGAAAAGTTGCCTGTAATGTGAAGGTTTTTTGCAGTAAATGTTGACACAATTTACTTTCATTGCTGTTGGGATTTGCTGAAAATGGAAAAGCTATTTGAAAAATGTTAAATTTGCCAAAAAACTGAAAGAACTATGAAAAACTTGCCTTAACATTGCTTTAAAATCACAATACATGCCAAATTTGCTTTAAAATTTGGCTATTGCTTAAATACTAGCTAAACTCCAAAAAGCCTAAAAACCCTCAATAAGCAAGGTTTTTCAAAATCATTAGCCTGTTGCTAAAATAGAAACTAAACTCTACATTAGCCCTAAAAATAACCACAGTTAAAAAAAAAAAAAAATGTAGCCAAAAACGTTAGCACGTTGCTAAAATATTACCTAAACTCCAAATGAGCATTTACAAAAACTTCTGTAGATGCTAAATTAGCCACAAAAAAAGCTATGCTTAAAAACTAGCTAAACTCCAAAATAGACTAAAATTCCTTAGTAAACTAGTCACAAACGTTAGTTTGTTGCCAAAATAGAAGCTAAACTCTAGATTAGCCTTAAAAAACAAAACAAAACAAAAAATAAAAAACAGAAAATGCCACATTAGCCAAAAGCGTTAGCATGTTAGTAAAAGATCAGGTAAACTCCACATTTTTTGAAAATTACTATAAAAGTTTAAAACATTGCCCATGAGGTTTGTTGCTAATCCACTTAAAACTTTGAAACGTGAAGACTTTCTCATTCATTTCCTATGGGGCATATATTTGTTCAATATTTCAAAAAACTATAAAGATTTTTGAATACCAAAAATAGAAGAAGCAATGTTCTGAACAAGCTGAAGGTTTTGAAACCAAAATTGCTGAAATCGCTGAAAGTGGTTTTACGTGCCAAACAAACGCATGTAAAGAGCAGGAGAATCAATATAGTGTGAATACTTGCTAAGCATTCAAACAATTATGTATAACGTATTACATACTTGGACAATACACAAATTGTATGTAGCGTCAGTGTGCCAGGATCTTAAAATCTACATTAAAATATATTTCAGAGGTCTTTTAATTCATGTTTTGCTGCTTTTAGCTAAAAATCAAGAACACCTGTGTTGTTGTTGTATAGACTCAGTTTCTGCAGAGCGGTAGGAATTCATTAGAACTTCCCCTCTGAGTTGTGGGCGGGACTGTTGTCTGGGAAAATCCCGACCCCATTTGCCGTCACACATTTTTTGAAATGCTCTCCATGGATCTGGTCGTCTGCAAGCGGATGAATCAGAATGAAGTGGAGCTGTGAGTCTGTGGCCCCGCCCAATGCATTGTCAACATCACAAATAAAAATTCCATTTAAAGAAACATCTTTAAATGGATTTTTTTCGTCAACTCCTATTTTATCAGATGAATAAATAAATACTCACAAATTACATCATAAGCTTAATTTTTTTAATAAATGTTTTTTAATATAATATAAATATATTTTCTAAAAAAAAGAAAAAAGTGTCGAGATTTGCTCAGGCTATTATTCATTATTTTGCATTAACAGCTCCTTCACTAATGGCTGCTCTCCTCAGAGTTTATGTCACAGAGCAGAAAGCGAGCTGCATATTCTTGGACTTCCTCCAAAATGAAGTTCAACACTGCCAGGATGTATTTTGAAAAAATTACGAGCGAATAACCACTTCCTTTCTTTTTAATGTGCGACCAACAACAAGCTAGCATGCTACTCCCGAGCACCCACATTAGCACAAATGTCACGTTTCCAGCCTGATTTATCTCTATTAAAATAAAAATCATGTGATGATTATTATGTTGGCAAGGTTTTTGAGGTTGATTGCAAATATTGCGTCCTCATTTGTGATTATTTGCGTACTTGTTCGGACTTCATCGGTTCTTTACTCGGGAAGAGTCCGTGCATTGTTATGGCAGAAGTGTGTCATTTTCCATGTCACGTGACAGGGGTCTAATGGTCCGGACCAATCGCAATCTTACACGTCATCAAGCCGCAAGCCCCCGAGCATATGTGGTACCTACACCAGTCTGTGCAAATGTGACATTGAACTCATCCATGGCCCAAAAACAAGTTCTAGACTACTGTTTTAAAAAAATCCTGATATATAATAATTGATCACATGTAAAACTCGGCTCTGTCGATAATTTTTTCTTTTGATTTCAGTAAGTTTTTCCGTAAATCTCGGGCTGACTTTCAGAACTCAGTGTTCAGATTCAAAGGAAAAGCGGTGATATTGCATCACAAGCTGCCTCCACAGTTCAGTTCCCATAAATTACAATCAGTTACATGCGGCTGATCCTAATGTAATGTCTTCTATAGGTGATTTGGAGAATCATTAAAGGTTAAACTACAGTATTCACCTTTGATAGCGCGTTTCACCCTCAAGAGCGAGGGCTCTAATGGTGTGTTACTTTCAGATGAGTCTGTCTGACACAAACACATTTGGGCTTATTATCTTTTTGTGGAATATGCTGCAGAACTGTTCCCATTTTAATGTGACTGTAATTTCTATGAATAATAAAAGACAAAATGTCAGGTGTGGCAGAAAAGATGGGAGACAAAGAATCAGATTCTAAAAGGATGCTTCACTCTGGTGCTTTTTTTCTATCTTTGTTTTATGTCACATGTCAGCTATAGAGGCACGCAGTAAAGGGAAGAGGGATAAGCTTTGTGTGTGTGCTATTACTGCCCCATAACTCAAGGGGAGGAGGGGTAATTTGTCCCGTCTTTTTGCATTTGAAGGCAGTAACGAGTTTTCCATCCCGTCCTGTAAAATAGACTCAATTAAAATCAGCAAAATTAGATTAATCTTAGCTTCATGTTCATTAGTTACAGCATAAAAACGTTTTTTTTTCTTTTCGTGATAGTTTTTAGAAATACAAAAGAGCAATAAATTACAAATTCTAAAACATTTTCAGTGGTTTTTCTAATTTTTTTATGTGAATTTGACATTTTTTCAGAACAAAAAATCATATTTTCAGAGCAGAAATATAAAATACTTCATCTTTTAAGCTGTTGAGAGAAAAAATATTAAAGTGAACTGAAACTCATTAAACTGAAGTGTCACCTTTTTATTTGTGCAGCGAGATTTTTCTTCGTAACTTCGCTCCATCAGGTCAATGCAAGACCCTTAAAATAAAGATCAACTTAATTAATCCCCATAGGGAAATGAAGTTGCAAAAATAAATCAAATAAATATCAAATATACAGGGAAGAAACTCTTACAGCAGCAGACAAATGAACATAAAATACCCAGTAAATGTAACTGAAAGCTTGAAGAGTGTCTGACATGATGCATTTATGTAGGTTTGTGAGCGCTGACAGTTACAGAGGAGTTGTAGAGTCTAATGGCGGACGGCAGGAAGGACTTCCTATAGTGTTCCTTATAACAGAAGGTCTGCAGGAGTCTGCTGCTGAAGCTGCTTCTCACCGTTTTACAGTTTTATTGAAAAGGTGGGAGGGATGGTCTATAACGGTCAGTGGTTTAGCCAGAAAAGACCAACTTTAATATAAAATTGTGGTTTTAAACATGTTCTGTGACATTTTTCTGCTGATGACTAACTTATATTGAGAAAATTAAGCGTAAAATTGCATGTCTGACTATGTCTATTCAAATTGTTGTGAATCAGGAGCAGATGAAAATGTTTCATATTTGTGATGTGAGAAATTTTTTTTTGTCCCATCTGGATTAAAATAAACACATAAGAATACATTTAAAAAATGTTATTTTTGTGTTTTAATATGTTTTAAACTCCCCCTCCAATTAAATTCATGTTTTTAACATGTGCGTGTGGCATTTTTTTATGAAAAAGAACAAATTTAATAAGAAATCATTTTGTTTTTTGCATTTATGAGTGTTTCTTCTTTTAAATTGCTGTCAAACTGTCACAGACAGGCAGTTTGAATTAATGATCCTCCACGTCACAAAAGCTCTTCTAAACCTGCTTACTATGGCTGTGGCTTTGGGAGAAACAACCCCCAAGTGAGTCAGCCTTGGGCTTTTTTGTATTAGAATTTCCCAGGAGCCTTCACGGTCACTTGCAATGGTCTTTTTCAGCTAGCATAGATGGAGCGACGGCAACAGTGGCAAACGGCTAAGAGGCATTTTAAACAAATATATTATTTTTTTGCAGAAATTTCTTCTAAAGCTGTATCTTATATTTCAGCCGTCTGTGGTTATACTGAAAGGGTACAATATACGCTAAATATTCTTTATTCTCCCCTTTTATTTTGCGGCATGCAAAAAAAATGTTGCTTTTGGCTCGAGGACCGGGATCCCTTTTAGATTTTGGCCCTTTGAGCAAAAAAATTTGGGTATGCCTGGTTTAAACACAACTGTAAGCTGGGAAAGGGGGCGGGGCCACAACTCAGAGGTGAATTTCTGGCGCTCTGCTGAAGCTACGTCCCAGAAAATGATTCAGTTTTTACATTTTGGTTAAAAACACCATGATCATAACTTAAAGATAACTGGAAATGCTTTTGAAAATTGTTCAAAAAGGGATTGGAGTGGAACTTCCAGCATTTTTTATGTATTGTACGAAATAAAATGATATATTTTTAAGTGTTTTTCTGTATGTGGCTGAAGCTGCATTCCTCAAGAAAATAGTTTCTTTTTAGACTCAGTACCACACGTCATGGCCACATGTTAACGCCGGACATGACCTAAAGATGGAAACCAGTCTTGGTGCTTTTAACTGTTTTCTTTTCACTTGGTAACTAAACGGATCGATATCTTAAAGAAGAAAAAGCAAAGCTCTTAATAAACAAAGCAGATTTTGAGTTTTTGTCTAGACTTAATGGATGATGGTTTCTGAGAAGAACCCAGCAGGAGTTCTGCCTCTGAGTGTCCATCGATATGTCAGTTCCGTTCCTTCCGTTTCACCTTTAAAACAGATCGTAACTTTTATTTTTTCAAATGAATATGTTTTTAGTTTGATCAATGAGATCTCTTTTTTTTCATTAGATTTGCACACAAACAAGAAAAAATACTGCAATTTCTTTGTCATATTTTGAAGTTACTCATGCCCAGTGAAACTTGAACTTCCTTGATATTTATTTGTTTATTCATTTGACAGACAAGTTTTCACCCAAATCATTTTGGAACTGATTCCTGTAATTATAAATCTTGCACTTTTATGCACTTAATGGTTAAAGTCATATTAAATTGATTTGTTTTCCAGAAATGTTTTTTTTTTGCATTTATTACAAACATGAAAAAATGAAAACAAATATCACCCAATCAGAGGGTGTAGAGAGGGTTGGGGTCCATGAAATCTGTTAATCGAACTGAATCAATTGAAGCTTGATAGATAAATAATTGATTGATAAATAATTGATCCATAAATGTAGAGATTAATCTAATGCATATGCTAAAGTCCACTAGCTTCATGCAAACATATAATGGAATTTCCCAAAGGACGACTAACGCCAACACTCGGTCGACCTAAACATACATTTCTGACTAAATGAACATCTTTATAAACTCACAGGCATGAATTTTCTGAACTTTTTTGTGGTCTAAATCACTAATTTTTGCTCATACTTTCTTCTTCTTCTGAAATATGGTGTAATGCTGTAGCGCGATCGCCACCTAGTGGCCAAACTGAAACGTTTTCTAGGAGAGGCAGAACAATTGTTGGCGCTTCTCCATTTAAGAATCCACAACACTGTGTGTTATTAATAATCTCATTATTTCACTAATGCATTTTACAGTATTTTAACTGTATCCAATTAATATGAAAATCTTCAAAATATAAATATTTCGAAACAAACGTGTCTAAATGTGTAAACAGTATTAACTTAAAATTTAATTGAATCAAACTGAATTGAGAGGATCTAAAGAATCTTAAAAAAAAATTAGGATCAAATCGATCAAGACTCTGGTGAATCCAATTGAATTAAATTTGGAAATTATTGTCGATCCAACGCCCTAGTGATAGAAGATCTAGTTCACACACAAAAAGGCTTAGAATCAAAGAAAACACATTTGTTGGAGGGTTTTTTGAAAGCAATCAACAATTCAAAGAATTCTGTTTTAGTTCCCTTAGAACATTGGATGGATTTTTTTTAAAGAAAAAATAAAAATTATTATAACTTCCTCTGCATATATGAATCATTTTGTCAAGTCATAACCACCTTCTTCTGAGAAGGAACCCCTTCCCTGCGTTTGATCTTCTAGTGACTTCATGGTTGAAATTTTAGCTTCAGCTAGTCTGGATTTGAACCTCGTTTTTTAAAGGTTAACATATTTTATCTTCCTTAAAGTGCTACTAACACTCCATCAAAACCATGCGTTACATTTCTCTGCAATGAAGCAATCTCGACTTTTTTACAAAGGTAATCTAAAAATTCTCATTTTGACAAATGTATGTTTGTAGCAGTCAAAATCGATCATGCATAATTCATAAAAATAAAAAAACAAAAGGGTCAAAAACAGCTCTGTCACTGCAGTGGAAGTCTTCTGTTTACAAGAGCCACTCTTCATCAGTATCTTCCTCATCTGGCTGTGATATCTAAATTAGAACAGCGTGCGTTAAGCCTTTCCTCCTCCTCTTTCTCCCCTGAACAAAGGCGACACTCCCTGACCTTCTCACTATCATAACGTAATCTGAAAAGGTCACAGAGTTCTACACTTATACTTAATGATAGTTGACCTGATTGGCAGAAGTGGGGCTGTATTCACACATGGAGAGAAAACGAGACGCTAAACCAGAAAAGACTATTTTCTACTTGTATAATATGAAACATGTCAGCTGTTTATGTCTTCTATATTTCATAGCATTTGAAAATATCAGGTCAACATCTACTCTAACGTATTGTGTTCTGATGGTGCTAATGCCACTAAAGCAAATTAATGAGCAGCCATGTTTATGATCACAACTGTATTGATTTGAGATTTGATCTGATTAGGTCTTTGACAGATTTGCAGGCTCGGGGTAAAGGTTCATTGACGGATCGATAACTTTGTTGCTGCGCATTCAAATAAATGCTAAGGCTTTGTGTTTGGGTCACTTCAGACCATTTCTCCATATTCATGACACCTCTGCAAACATAGGTGTGTGCTCCAAAATGTGGTGTTGCACTCATTTGTCATTGATTGTGGTGTTTCCACTGAGGCGTTCTGTTCATGCTCACAAAGCGAAAGCCATTTTTTGTTGCACCGCTAATGTTAGCTTGGGATTGTGAGGGCTGTAAGCCAGCAACAGAGTGTAAACCGAGGGATGATGGGAAATTAGCAGAGGTGAATTTCTGATGACTTACTGCAGAAAATATGTTCCAGAAAAGATTTTTTTTTAATTATTTTTGCTGACAAAAATGGCATAGTCATAATTAAAACAAAAAACAATGTCTGAGTGGAGCTTTAAATTGAGTGAAATAAAAAAGGTTCATATTTTACTATTTCTACCAATTAAAAACTCCAGATGAACTGATTCAAAGACGACAAAAATGTATTCCAACTATAATAAATAAACATATGAAGTTGTTTTAAATTTGAATTATTGTATTTTTGTTTAATAGCTTCTTCAAGTGAAGCTTTAGCTCCAGTGCTAACATCATTTCAACAATTGTAACTTATTGACCATTTATGGAATTAACAAAATTCCAGCAGATTCTGAATGGGACACTGTACAGTAGTGAGGTGTTTACGTTATTAATGTAAATGAGGAAATTCTGTTATGGAAAAGAAACAAAAAACTTTGACTGTTATGCAATAGTTTTTGTTAGTAATGTGCTGCATATCGATGATTTAAGAAACTTCACTTCTCTGCATCAAAATCAGCTGATTCATGTCCCTAAAAGGTTGAAGAGTTATGGTTCGTCACAGAGAAACACATTCTAACACCCTAGTCGCCACATATTGACGTGTGATTTAGGAGCACTCTCCAACACTTTTTGACATTAACTGTCCCCAAGTTGTCATTTTTTGACACACTGGCTGTTACCATTAAATCACGGGTCCCCAACCTCTGGGCTGCAAACTAGAAACGGTGCAGTAATGCAATGCGTAACGTACTGGTACCTTAACTCAGTACCGGTATTCTAACCTTAACCCGGAGCCAGTTCGCATCTGGTTCGCGCTCGAAGCCCATCTGGCACCATTTTGTGTTCGATAGCGCATCTGGTCCAATGTCCGGTACCCTAACCCGACACCATGCGGTACCGAACCCGAACTAGTACCAGACGTAGTACCGGGATTGAACCAGATGCGAACTAATACCGGGTTTGTGTACCGTTACTGGACGCTTTCCGAGGACCAGTGCGCATCCGGTACTGTTTCGGACCCTTGACTTTACAAACAGCCAGTAGGTCAGAAGATGGCGAGCTGGGTACGCCATAAACATGTAAGGGGCATTAACCAAACTTCAATATGTGACGACTTGGGGATGAGAATGTGTTATTTACAGTACAGGACAAAAGTTTGGACACACCCTCTCATTAAATGGGTTTCTTTATTGTCATGAATAATTACATTGTAGATTCTTGCTGGAGGCTGTGTAAGGGCTTTCTGACCAGGAAGCAGAGTGATTGAGTGCTGCAGCTGATGACCAGGCCTCCATAGTAAACTGGACCTGAACCGGAACTCCTTATTTTTTTATTTATAAATCTTTATTTAACCGGGAAGTTCCATTGAGATTAATTAATCTCTTTTGCAAGGGACATTCAACATTGTTGGAAAACCCTTTGAGGTGACTCCCCCTTGAAGCTCTTAAAGAGATAAAAGTGTGCAAAGCAGTTCAAATCAAAGGGTGGCTATTTTGAAGACATTAGAATGCCAAACAGGATTTTAGCTATTTCACCTTTTTGCAGTTAGGTACATAACTCCATGTGTTCATTCATAGCTTTGCTTGAGTGAGAATCTACGATGCAAATAGTCATGAATATAAAAAGCACATTGAATGAGAAGGCGTGTGTATGTCACTGACAACATCTTTGGTGTTTTAGGGTTGAAAATGTCAATTCTTTCATTAACTATGCACACAATTAGACAGCAACACTTAACAGGTAGGAATCTAGACATGACAAAAAAACTGAGCTGGAAAAACTGAGAATCAATGTAGAAAAATAGCCACAAGTTCCAGACAAGTTGGTCCATTTAGAAACCATCATTTGATTAGATGTTTCTGGAGGTTTAATGGATAGTGTTCCATCACTATTGTGGTTCACCTTTCTGGTGGATTTTTTTTTCAGCTCAACTTTGCTAGTTTTTTTTTAATCCAGCACACCGTGTTCTGTGATCAACTGCAGCAGCATGAACAACAGAGACTTCCAGTTGTGTTAGAAAAGACACACAAATAAAACTTGGCCAGGATCATCAAAATTACTCTGTAACATGTTCTGTGGTTGATGGGGACTTGATGTGACCTGTGACTTGTGGACCATGGGAGTCGGGATTTGGCTTGAACAAGATGAAAACATGGATCCACCCAAGCTTCCATCGACTGTTTGGATGGTGTAAAGATATGAGGCGCTTTGAGGTTACTGCACAGCACAGCCAACCTCAGTGTTCTTAATGATGGAGTCCATAACTCTACGACCACAGTGGAATATCTTCTGATGACTGCCCCCCTGCAGAATAATGTCACAAATGTTCCAAAACAGCTTTTCCAAGCATCACCGCAATCCAGCAGCTTTCATCCTCAACAGTTTTCACTCCAATAGAGAACCTTTGAGTTGTGGTAAATTGGGAAAATGGCATCAGAAAAGACCAACAACTCTGCAGTAACTATGTAATGCTACTGCTTCAATATAACACAAAGGAATTTGTACAGAACCTTAAGTTTCACTCACAACTGTTCTTACGGGTGGATAAGGGCTATCTGACGGCGAAAAACTGGAAACATTAAGATCATAGACCGCCCAGTGAAGCTGTAGAGCAGGGATGTCAAACTCAATCGCACGAGAGGCCATGATCCAAAACACACCTTAGGTCACGGGCTGAACAGAAAAAACATTTATTGAACACAAACTAATTTTTTAAAACTTTAAAACCATAACTTTTTAAACATAATTATGAACTTGACATATAGCATTGCCTGCGATAATGCTAGTGTGAATGCTGTAAGCTGAATTTGGCTGTTGAAGTGCTGATAGCTGAAGATGCTGAAATTGATAGCTAAAATCATTGAAGACAATAGCTAAACACGCTAAAGCTGATACCCAGATAAAATATTAGTTAAATGCCAAATTAGCCAAGAAAAACTTTTTAAAAAAAAACCCTAGGTTTCCCAAAACAGCTAGCATGTAGCTGAAAAAAATAGCTGAACTTCAAAGTAACCTAAAAAAAACTGAAAAATTAGCCAGAACAGCTTGCTTGTAAATATTAGCCTAACTCCAAAACAGCTTAAGAAAAAACTTTTAAAAAGTCTGAATTAGCCAGAAAAACAGCTAGCATGTAGCTCAAATATTAGCTAAACTCCAAATCAGCCTAAAAAACGTTTAAAAAGCCTAAATTTCCTCACAAGCTAGCACGTAGTTGCAAGATTAGCTAAAGTCCAAAATAGCCCAAGAAACTTTTTTTTTTTAATTGTCAAAAAAGCTAGCATATTGCTGAAATATTCGCTAAACTCCAAAGTTGCCTTAAAAATCTAAGTAAATGCTAAAAACGTCAAAAAAAAAAATCTATCAGACTGCCAATTTAAAAACTTTAAAACAGCAACTTTTTAACAAATTTAAATATTAAAAATGATAGGAATATCATTCCGGAATAAATCAACCTTAACCTTAAATAACTTTCAATATTTTACGCTCCATAAAAATGTATTTTATCAAAATTACACAGGTTAGAAATGAGAGCAAGATAACATCAGGCCATTAATAACAATAAAAATGATCTGGAGGGCCGGATAGAATTACCCGGCGGGGCCTGAACTGGCCCTCGGGCCTCGACTTTGACACGTGCTGTAGAGCAGAAGAGTTCATGCACATTATTTACAAACATGCTGTGGACAAAAAGTTGTGGCAAACATGTAAACAACAACCAAAGCTAAGCAAGGGAGAAGTAGGTGAGATGGCACATTGCATGGATTTTTCCTTTTTTGCTGACACCTTCAGGGTACAACAGATGGAGGGAATCCACCAGTCGGGCAATTTTGCCAGTCACAGGGGTCCCAAACGCCAGAGAGCAGGGAGGCACAGTAAATATGACAGATATATATTTTTTGTTTTTGATTCTTTTAGGTGGAATAAGCCATTTAGGCTCTTTGTATCTCCCTTGACTTTATTTTTAATGAATCTTTGTTATGTATTTTATTTGTACTTAAACAATAAAGACAAAGTAGCACGCAGAGTGTAAGCTCCTGCCCAGCCAGGATGTTAGCCCCTCGCTGCGCCAGGGGGCCCAGCTCAAGCTGGGTTGATTTTAATGAGTTGCTGTGTCTCATCGTTGCTTTATGTTTGTCTGCGGCTCACCAGGCGATTCCATCCTAATCTTTGGTCCAGTTGTTCCAAACATAAAACCTATTCAGACTGAGGAAAAACTCAGAGCGAACCGCAGACCACCTCGAAAGATGGCTCCTGGTCCCGGACCAGGGTTCACTTGGGTGCCTTCAGACTGAACATTTGCTCCAGATTATCAATGGAAACGAACTGTTCACTTTAATAGGTAGCCAAGTAAGACTAAAGGGGAAGGAAGTCAAACCCAGTGATGGAGGCAGTGAGTGCACAAGCAAACAATAAACTTAACTTTTTTACACCTTTTCTTTGCATGCAGTTGATCAAGAACTCCTTAAATCTTTTTCTCTCCCGTTTTCTGGCATCTCTGTCAGGAAAATGTGTCTCATGCTCACTTCCAGCACAAACTCTGCAGGTCCACAGCTTAAAATGACATGTTGGTTTTTTTTCTGTGTGGTAAGACTTTGTTCAACTGCCGTGTGCATTACCCTCCAGCAAAGAGGATGAATCACCCTCCGACAATGTGGCTGCATCAAGCAAAACAGCTGTTCCTCATTTGTCTTAGTATATAGTAAATGAACCAGTATTGAATGCAGCTGCTCAGGAGGATTTCACCTGTTACACACATCTGCTGTGGAGATGCTAAGCAGCACGGCTGAGCTGAGAGAGTTTGGATTATGCAAACTCAAGAGAGGGCATGCACCGACTCCTGCTGGAGAAAATCCTCATTAAATGGCCATTTAAAGCTGAAATAATCAAGGCCAGCTGCCTTTTTTTTTTTAAAATGCATTCACTCTTAAACGTCGTATAAAAACAGACTCTTGCAAATTGTTTTCTGCCGCATTCGGAGCAATAAAGCACTTTTCTCCGACGCGTAACAGTGTTGTCAGAAACTAGTTGCAATTATTGATATTGTTGGAGAATTGGCTGATATTTAGAGAGCTCTGAGTTATTATTTTTTTGTGGAACGGCTAACAGAATAATTCTTCCGGCCCTCATCAAATGAAAAACTGAGTGCTTCAAAACATCTCGCTAATGGAACTGGTCCACATGAATTTGCAAATCACAATAAAAAAAAATAAAAAACACAAGGACATTCAGAACTTTACAAATTTGTTATGTTAATTCGGCTAAAGAGAATCGAAACAAATTGATGTAATTTTTTCTCTTACAGGAAAGCAATTTACTCAAACAAAAAATAAAATATAGTGGCAGTTTTAACACGAATTACTCGTTATGCCATCTTTTATGAATTCAGTTATTTTTTTACTTTCCAGATTAAATTCCTCCCAACAAGGCAGGTTTTTGGGCACGTACTTAAGAGTTTTTTTTTAAGTTTTGCCCTAAAATAGGATTTTTCATACAGAAATATAACCATCTTTGATTCATTTTACAAAATCTCAACTTCCAGCAACACACAGACAGTAGAAACTTCCCCTTTTCGGTCATTATGGCTCACAGCAGGTCCTGGGCAGCAGGGATCGCATTGTTTTTGCATTTTTTTTCTTATT
The DNA here is from genome assembly GCA_003999625.1 of Oryzias javanicus. Taxonomy (NCBI): domain Eukaryota; kingdom Metazoa; phylum Chordata; class Actinopteri; order Beloniformes; family Adrianichthyidae; genus Oryzias; species Oryzias javanicus. The sequence goes on along the minus strand of CM012449.1, from coordinate 29,271,229 downwards.
ACTACACACTTTGCCCGGGGGAAGACGGCGCCATGATAAAAATTCCTTTAAAAAAATGCCATGTTCAAATTTAAACTCCTCCTAGGGATTTTTATCTGTCTTCTTTCAACTCCACGAGCATCATTGGTTGGGAAAAAATGTTGTTTTTAAAGATTTTAACAGCATTAGCGTTAGTTAGCTCGAAAAAGTGGCGCTCTCCTCGCTTGCTTGATCGACTCATCGCCCGATCGTGGCAGAACTCCTCTATCCTTATACAGCGGGAGCAGGCGGTGCCAGGTTCGTCTCCACACCCAGGCAGCGCAGCGGAACATAGACTCTGTCCACTCTCTGGGTGGCAAGGAGGACCTTACGCCGTGTGCTTGCGGAAGAGCTCCGTGGCGAAGGCGCAGCAGGCGAAGTGCAGCCATGAAGAGAGCGATGAGAATAGAGAAACTTTTATTATTTTGTTTATTTGTTTATTTTTTTATATTAAAAGTATCAAAAACAACCACCCCCCATGCCGCCAGTTTGTCATTTATTGTATTTGTCCATCTTAAAAATATTTTTTTGCACCTGTAGTGAACAGTTTTTTTGATAAACAAAAATTTGAAAGTAAACAAAATATAGATTATCTCTGAGCGGAGAACAAACTGCTGATCTTCTGACTGAGTCTAAAGCTCATGCCGCTGTCAGACTACATGTCAGATTTTGTTTTAATACTGACGGCCTGCAATGGGAAAATATATAAGGAGTCATTTTGAAAGTTTAATTAGCGGGCAAATCTGTTTAAGAAAGTGGAAAAATGTCAAATTTTTATGAGATAATATTCACAATCTGAGTTCAAAGCAGCTGAAATGAAAACTTTGATGACCCAGCATTCTAGCAGCATTTAAACGCATCACTTACACACAATTCTTGGCAAATTGAGGAGTCTCGCATCTGATTTGTTCATAAATGAAATATCTTAGTGTTTAGCAAGTTTCAAGCTGTTGTAATTGTAATTTGTATGCAAATTACATTTTGTATTTTTTGCATTTTGTAATTTTTGTACATGTAAATACACAATTGCAAGTTCGCAAAGTAACCCAAATTGTATTGCATGAGTTACAAATCAAGAATTACCCACAGATAAATAGGATGATACTACTTTCTCTCCATAAAAAAACCTCATTTACAACAAAATCCAAAAATGTAAATTTGTCAATTGTTCAAAGTTTACATAGACCTGTTCAACAAAATTGTTGCCGTGGAGATAAAACCACAGCAACAATTGTTGCTGTCAAAACTACAATATTGACAAATGTAGACACGAGGGGGCCCAAGCCAGGGTCTCATTGTGCCGGTCCCAAACCCGGATAAATACAGAGGGTTGTGTCAGGAAGGGCATCCGACGTAAAATCTTTGCCAAATCAAATATGTGAAACAGACCTATGATATCCATACCGGATCGGTTGAGGCCCAGGTTAACAATGACCGCCATCGGTGCTGTTCACCAACAGGGTGCTGGTAGAAATTGGACTACTGTTGGTCGAAGAAGGAGAGGAGGAAGGCGGGTTCGTAGGAAGAGAGAGAAGAGGGAAGTCACTCATGTTGGACTGAGAGTTGGAACTTTGAATGTTGGAACTATGACAGGAAAAAGGTAGAAAGTTAGTTGACAAGATGCAGAGGAGAGGAAAGGTAGACATACTGTTTGTCCAGGAGACCAGGTGGAAAGGTAGCAAGACTAGAAGCTTAGGAGCAGAGTTCAAGTTGTTCCATCATGGTGGAGATGGAAGAGAAATGGAGTAGGAGTTATCTTGAAAGAGGAGCTTGTAAGGAGTGATGTGGAGGTAAAAAGAGTGTCAGATAGAATGATGGGTCTGAAGATAGAAATGGAGGGTGTGATGTTTAATGTTGTTAGTGGGAATGCCCAACAGGTAAGATGTGAGCTGGAAGAGAAGGAGAAGTTCTGTTGGACCTTGATGAAGTGATGATAAGCATCCCTGGAAACAAGAGAGTTGTCATTGGTGCAGATTTCAATGGACATGTTGCAGGAAACCGAGGTGATGAGGAGGTGATGGGCAGGTTTGGTATCCAGGAGAGGAATGTAGAAGGACAGATGGTGGTTGATTTAGCAAAAAAGATGGAAATGGCTATGGTGAATACATTCTTTGAGAAGAGACAGGAACATAGGGTGACCTATAAGAGGGGAGAAGCACACAGATAGACTACAGATTGTGTAGATGGTGTAATCTGAAGGAGATCAGTGACTGTAAAGTAGTGGTTGGTGAGAGTGTTTCCAGACAGCACAGGATGGTGGTGTGTAAGATGACTGGTGATGAAGAAGAAGAAAGAGGGGGCAAAGACAGAGAAGAGGACAAACTGGTGGAAGCTGAAAAAAGAGGATTGTTGCATAACTTTTATGAAACAGTTGAAACAGGATCTGGGGGGTCAGGAGGAACTCCCAGATGATTGGATAACTACAGCTACTGTGATCAGGGAGACAGGTAGGAGTGTACTTGGTGTGTTTTCAGGAAAGAACATTGATAAGATAGATAGATAGACCTTTATTGTCATCATCGCAAGGACAATGAAATTGCAGCAACCGTTCCAGTGCAAGAAGTAGCATAAAAAATACAAGACATAATAAAATACGATAAAAGTTTAAAAAAATATGTAGAAAAAATTATGTAGAAAAAATTATATACAAAGAACTGAACCTGGTAAGTATATGTTGTCCATTTTAGTTTCCAGACTATGTGCAGTTATGTGCAAAAAAAGCAAGGAATTTAAATAACCGGATTTACATATGTATATGTACATAGCAGTATATAAATATATGAACATATAAGACATAATGTACAGAGTGTCGAGCAGTTATCTATGTGAATTGGAGTTTAGCATGGATACTGCTCTTGGAAAGAAGCTGTTTTTCAGTGTTGTTTTTGTTTTGATGCCTCTGTAGCGTTTTCCAGAGGGCATCAGGGCAAACAAGTCCGAACCGGGGTGTGAACTGTCTTTGATGATGTTTTTAGCTTTGCTGAGACACCGTGCAGAGTAGATGTCAGTCAGGGAGGGGAGGGGGCATCCTATGATCTTCTCCGCTGTCTCAACCACTCTCTGGAGCCTCTCCTTGTCCGCGACGGTGCAGCTGCCGAACCATACTGTTATGCAGTATGTGAGCAGGCTCTGGATGGAGGATTGGTAGAAGGTCAGCAGCAGGTTGGTGCAGAGCCGGTTCTTCCTGAGGACCCTCAGGAAGGAGACTTGATGGTGGAATGAGGAGGTGCAGGAGTGTATACGGAGTAAGAGGCTAGCTAAGAAGAAGTGGGGACACTGAGAGTGACATGACGGAGAGTAGACAGACGAGTACAGGGAAGATGCAGCATAAGGTGAAATAGATTGGGTGTCAAAGCGTCAAACAAGGGGCTTATGATGACTTGGTATGCTAGGTAGGGTAGTAAGAGGGAGAGCCACTGACCTGTACAGATTACCAAGACAGAGAGACACGATGATGCGGAAAGTAATTATGCAGCAGGTTCTGGATCAGGGTGATCAAGGATAGAGATGGTAATGTGTTGACAGGTGTCAGTGATGTAATGGAAAGATAGAAAGAATACCTTGAAGAGTTGTTGAATGAAGAGAATGAGAAAGAACAAAGAATAGAAGAGGTGACTGTTGTGCAGCAGGAAGTAACAAAGATTAGTAAAGGTGAAGTGAGAGGGCTTTGAATGAGAGAAGAGTGGAAAGGCTCTTGGTCCTGATGATATACCTGTAGAGGTATGGAAGTGTCTAGGAGAGATGGCAGTGGAATTCTTGACCGGGTTGTTCTTAGGTGGTGAGAAGATGCCTGAGGAATGGAGAAGTGTGATGGTGCCCATTTTTAAGAATAAGGGAGATGTGCAGAGTTATGGTAACTACAGAGGAATAAAGCTGATGAGCCATACAATGAAGGAATGGGAAAGAGTGGTTGAAGCTAGACTAAGAGTGGAAATGAACATCTGTGAACAGCAGTATGGTTTCATATCAAGAAACAGCACTACAGATGCTACATTTGCTTTGAGGATGTTGATAGAGAAGAACAGAGAAGGTCAGAGAGAGCTCCACTGTGTCTTTGTAGATCTGGAGAAAGCTTATGACAGAGTGTCCAGAGAGGAACTATGGGATTGTATGAGGAAGTCTGGAGTGACAGAGAAGTATGTTGGAGCAGTGCAGGACATGTATGAGGGCTGTAAGACAGTGGTGAGGTGTGCTGTCGGGGTGACAGAGGAGTTCAAGGTGGAGGTGGGATTACATCAGGGATCAGCTCTGAGCCCCTTCCTGTCTACAATGGTGTGATGGACAAGACTGACTGATAGAGTTAGACAGGAATCACCAAATGGAGCTATTAGGTTGTAGATGATATTGAGTGTAATTGCTAGCGAGACAGAGAAACAATGTTGGAAGGTGAGGCGAGCTAGAGAGGACGCTAGAGGTGGAGCTTGAGAGGTGGAGGTTTGCCCTGGAAAGGAGAGGAATAAAGGTTAGCCGCAGTAAGACAGAGTACATGTGTGTGAATGAGAGGAACCCGAGTGGAAGAGTGAGGTTACATGGAAGAAATAAAGAAGGGGGAGGAGTTTAGGTATTTAGGGTCAACAGTACAGAGTAACAGAGAGTGTGGAAAAGAAGTGAAGAGGCGAGTGCACGCAGGTTGGAATGGGTGGAGAAAAGTGTCAGGCATGATAGAAGAGTTTCAGCACAAATGAAAGGAAAGGTGTACAAGACTGTGGTGAGAGCAGCCATGTAGTTGGGACTAGAAACAGTGGGACTGAAGAAAAGACAGGAAGCAGAGCTGGAGGTAGCAGAGATGAAGATGCTGAGGTTCTCTTTGGGAGTGACCAGGATGATAGGATCAGGAATGAATCCATCAGAGGGACAGCACATGTTAGAGGTTTTGGAGATAAAGTCAGAGAGGCCAGACTGAGATGGTTTGGACATGTTCAGAGGAGAGACAGTGAAGATATTGGTAGAAGGATGCTGAGTCTAGAGCTACCAGGCAAGAGGTCTAGAGCAGGGCTGGCCAACCCTGGTCCTCAAGAGCCTCAACCCTGCCTGTTTTCCAGCTCTCCCTGACCAGCTTGCTGCTGATTAGCTGACTCAAGTAATTCCACATCCTGATTAGCTGAACACACCTGATTTAGGTTGTCAGCATCAAGCAGTCCAGAGAGAACTGGAAAACAGGCAGGGTTGAGGCTCTTGAGGACCAGGGTTGGCCAGCCCTGGTCTAGAGGAAGACCAAAGAGGAGGTTTATGGATGCAGAGAATGAAGACATGAAGGTGGCTGGTGTTAGAATAGAGGATGCTAAAGACAGACTTAGATGGAGGAAACTGATTCACTGTGGCGACCCCTGAAGGGAAAAGCCGAAAGGAAAAGAAGAAGATTGACAAAAAGGTGTTTTTGCATTTAATGAAGTTGCCATGGTACCAGGGGAAGAGGAGGTAAGTGAGGGGCGTGTGGCAGCTGGTCAGCCAGTGAGGGCAAGTCAAAAGGGTGAGACAGGGGCAGGTAGTGCCCGTGGGCCATGCAGTGTCACTCACAGCTTCAATCAATATTATCTTTGCTATTTATTTGGTCTAAAAGGCTTTTTTTCATAATTGTTTCACTGAGGTAGATGCGATTGAGCTTTAAAAATGTATTCAAGTTATTCTGGTACTAATAGCACTCATTAGAGGTTGATTAACATCAGCCAGAAATAAAATAATTGCCCCAAAACATCTTAAAGCAGCTAAAGAGCTATACATCCCAAAAATAAATGAAAACTTGGAACATCCAAAGTTGTTGGTGATTCATTTAGTTGCAGTTACAGTTCATAGTTGAAGTTAATTGGCTTGTTTAAAAAAAAGAAAAAATTACACTCTTCATCATTGGACTTTATTGCTGCGATATTTTTGGCTCCAGTGGTCCAATCTCTCCTCGAGGATGTGTAAAATTTTTCCCCCCCATCCCAAAGGAGCTGTAAAAGATCACATTGAGAGCGGACTCATCCATACAGACGAGATCACAAACCTCAATGCAGCTCAACGTCCTCAGAGCCGCAATCTCGGGAAGACAAAAATCCTATAAATTATTTGAGATCCTCCCTCCTTTTATCTTCCGCTCCTTTTTGAAAGTGTACAGATGTCGGCACATTTCAAATGAGACACAACAAAATGCCACTAACGGTATCCGTCTCCCTCTCCGTTTCTCCGTGCCGAGACATCAAACGCTTCCAGAAACCAGATGAGCAGCTCGTTAAAAAAAGGGGGCGCGGCATCATTCAAAGAATCGCACCGCTCAACCTGTGCTGCCTTGCAGAACACAAACAAAGACAAACAACCCAAGCAGCCGGAGCCAGGAATACACAAACAGCACACACTTCTGAACATTTGTTGGATCAAATGAGCGGATGATGGAATAAAGTCTTGGGAATAGATTTTTTTTTTTTTATTTCTATAACAAAAAGGAAAACAAAACAATACAACTAACAAGCAAATACATGTAAACACACGAGGTTCAAATAAGAAGCAGGTTGAGGTCTAAATATTCTTGTTTTTTATTTTCCTCTCACCGCATGCTTAAAGGGTTTTCTAGCACTTCCATATTATCTCATGTGTCAACCCAGCTAACAAAAATTGGAAGCTTAACCATCACTGTGTCGAGAATGGTGTCAGTAGTCTGTGTGTTTATGTGGTTGTTTTTATTTATCACATTTATACTAAATGTTTCGCAGTTTTGCCAAGAATAGTATAATTTCTTAAGCAAGAAACATCCTCAGTTGTTGCTTCTGTATCCGTTGGTTGTTTCATTTCAGTTATTGTGCTTAACCGTAGTGTTTCTGCGATGGAATGGCAATCCATCCAGGATTTAACCCCACCTTTGCCGAACGGTGACTAGGATAGGCTCCAGCAACCCCATAACTATACATGACTTGTCTCTGATTTATGAATCAGACAAGTACAATAAAAAAAATATACTGTGGATTTTTTAAATTTAATTACATCGCCGATCTTACAGATGCTTAAAAACTTAAATGTCATGTCCTGAACCAGATGTTGATAATTCATTTAAAAAAAAAAAAAAAAAAAGGTAAGGTCGAGTCAGGGTGGGATTATATAAATTCGTTTCATCCCACTCCCTTTCAAGCTATCTACTTGTGATTGATTATGTATTATGTGTCTATGTGTTATCACCTGATTGCTTGAAATAAACCATTTCATTCTTTTATTTCATCCAGAGAAGCAGCCGGTTCAAGGAGCATCATAATCCTTTAACGCCGGAACTAAGACTTATTCAATTCAAACTACTTTATTTATCCCTCAATTCTATTTTAAGGATTTACGTAACTCTTCAACTGTTTACACAATTAATGCAACTCCCCCGGATTTTGAAGTGGAGGCAAGCAGCTTTACGCTGATTTGCAACATTTTACAGTAGTAAAGTTTTCACGCAATTGATGTAAATCAGCTGATTCTGTTAGAGAAATTGGTGCAAAACTGTAGCGTATTGGCTGTGCACCAAAGGCACAAAAGCCAACATGCAAAGCGGCTTTTCTCTGCATCAGAATTAGATGACTAATGTTTTTAGCCTGATCGCTATATGGAGCAGTGTCTGTTTTTTTTAGAAAAAGACGACATAGAGAATAGTTTTACCAACACATCACGTCCGTCTCCACGTTTGGGTTTATGTGATCATTCAAAGACTTTTTCAGTACTGGGAGCTGTGTTTGTATGACATCTGCTTCTGCAGTGTTTCTGTGTCTCTGTGACTAAGCTTGAAGGCTCACCGTGGCGCTGCGCCCAGACTGTCAAATCCAGCACTCAAAATCCCACAGCCTCAATTCTCGTCTGTACCACTGACTTAACATTGAAACTGGCCGCCTCTTCCACACGAATCGCATTCGATGTAAAAGCAGAATTATAACAGGTCAAAGAAAGTATGTTATATAGGTGTTGACAATGACACGCCTATGTTAAAGGGGTATCCCTTTAAAGTGGAACGTACACACATGACGTGCAGATGAAGCTTTATAATGCCCTTACACTGCACTCAAAACATTAACAGCCAAGGCAAGTTTATTTGTATAACACAATTCATGTACAGAGACAATTCAAAGTCTTTTAAATAAAACATTAAAAGAAATAGTGAAGGCGTGATCATGAAAATAAGATTATCTTTAGATAAACAGTGCGGATGTAAACTTTTGAATACATACTAATCAAACGCAGCTGACAACAGATGAGTCTTTAACCTGGATTTAAGTAAACTGAGTGTTTCAGCTGATCTAAGGTTTTCTGGAAGTTTGTTCCAGATCTGTGGAGAATAGAAGCTGGATGCAGCCTCTCCATGTTTAGTTCTGACTCTAGGAACCGATAAAAAGCTGCATCCTGATGACTGGAGAGGTCTGGCTGGTACATACTGGGTCAGGAGGTCATTCATGTATTTTGGTGCTAAACCATTCAAAGGTTTATAAACCAGTAACAGAACTTTAAAGTCTATGTCCTGGCAGACAGGTAACCAGTGTGAAGACCTCAGAACTGGACTGATGTGGTCTACTTTCTTGTGAGAACCCGAGCAGCAGAGTTCTGAATCAGCTGCAGTTTCCTGATTAAAACATTGTTACAGTAATCAGTTCAACTAAAGATGAAAGCATGCACTAGTTTTTGCAGGTCCTGCTTAGATATCAGAGCTTCAATCCTTGAGGCATTTTTGAAATGATAGTAGGCGGACTGTGTGACTTCCATAGTAAAGTATTAGTTACAACTACCCTCATCACTAGAGCGGAAATGGTCAAAGCTATATGGGGCACACAGACGATCCACAGTTATGAGGTGAACTGCATTTAGGGGCTCCTTGCACAGGATTGGAAGAGGATTGAAAAAACAAAAGATTTGTACAAGGCCCCTGTGTCTCTCATACTCTGGATGAATATTTTTGCTGTAGGGCCTCATCAAGTGGTCTACAACCTCAATATTCCGTGCAGACCCGTACCCATCCATACGGCCAGCTGTGATTAAGCCTTAAAACAATAGACCAGGGGTGTCAACATCCAGTCCTCAAGGGCCGGTGTCCTACATGTTTTCTAACTACCCTTTCTATGGAAGCTCCTCATTGGCTAAACACACCTGATCCAGGTAATCAGATGAGGCGGAATTTCTTAAAAACCAGCAGGAGGCCGGCCCTCAAGGACTGGAGTTTCACACCCCTGCAATAGACGGATGGTTCAAGTTGGATCATCTTGTTCAGGTAGTGTTCAGTTTCAAGTCACAGTTCAGTTTATTCCATCATTTATTCAAAAATTGAATGGATAAGTCGCCACAACACCACGTTGACAGTATGATCCTGAGCAGAGTCTTTTACACAGTTTCCACAAATTCTAAACCAGCTGGCGCATTTACAAAACCTAAAACAAGTTCATTTTCTAAAACTCTTATACTGAAGTGACATCATGCAGTAGGTGGATGTGTCATACGGTGGCGTAACATCCTCCCAATGTTTGTCATTCAGATAGAGGTGGTCGGGTTTAGTATTTTTATTTTGACTACATCCCAGCAAGATGTTGGTGCTTTGTCGTGGGAAAAGACTTGAGCGGGCAAGAGCTCAACATATTTCAATATTCTGCAGCCGGGCTGACTTTGATGTAAAGCTGAACAAACAGAAGTGCAGGAGCAGAACAAACAACAGTGTGGAGCGTGTGATCTCCTGTGACAGAGCGTCTCTGCGGTCAGCTCGCACAGCCGCCCTGTTTGTTCTGCTTCTGAGAGGAAAGTGTGACCAAAGACGATTAGTTTTACCTTTTTTAAGCTTGGTTAACCACAACCGTACACTTGGCAACACCTTCCATAAACAAGTGCATTGTTTGCTCAGTTGAAAGCTGCTTTATGTAGATATCCCAAGAAAAAAACATGGGAGGCACAGAGGCCGACTCTTAACTCTAGGAACTGTTTGGATTGGCTACTGGAAGTTTCTGCTGTCAAAGAATTTTGTTTGTAGCATAAATGAGCAAAAATAAAAAGTCAAAAATTGTAATTAACTCATATATAGTACATTTATATCTGCTGCACCTAATTATTATATAAATTGTTTTACAATTAATGCTTTTAAGGAACAAAATACAATGCATGCCAAATTTCTAAATAAAATATTTAGAAAAATAGAAGTAGATTCTACAGGAAAACAAGTTTTCTCGTTATGATAAAAGACCAAAGCCCAAGTGACGTGCAGTCATTCCAGCAGTAGCTAGAAACTTCTCAAATGACGATAATTACTGATAATATCAGCACAACTTAGACCACAACTCTAGTCATCTATTATAAATTGATCCGATCTTCTGCTGTTTGACATTTTTCTGAGAAACTGTTTTGTTTAGTAGAAAAAAAATGTATTGTAGCGCACTGAGTTGAGCCGGGTGGTTGTTTGGGTTCTGCTAATGTCCGGAGCTCTGTGAATGCACCACACAGAGATGTTTGTTAGTCCAGGTTCTGTCATTCAACGTGTCGTCTGGGGTATAGAGAAAACTGGGGGTGCTGGAAAGTGAAACGTAATTAGGGTATTTGAGGTGTCGATGACTAATAGTCAGTAATAGTTCCTTGTGCAGGTTGTGCAGTGGTGGTTTAAACTTCCAGTAACTACAAAAAAGAAAACAGATTACGTTTCAGTGCAGAAAAGAGAGAGAGGGACACTACAGCATACTCTTCATTATCTCATTAGCATGAAAAAACAGTTTTTATTGTTGTGATTACCATTTTTTTTTTTTTTTTTTTTCGGTTACAAGATAGACCGATAGTAGATGTTGTAAAATTAGAGTAGGCCATTTTTGGGTTCTGTAAAAGTCAAACCTGTTGAACAATTTTTGTTTTTTGTTCTTTTTTTAAAAAAAAGCCTGAATATTCATTTAACCTGTACCATCAACCATTATTGTAGGTTCAAAACTGAACTGAGTGATCCCCCTGCTGCGTTCTAAACATGTACTTCCTGTTTGGAACGTGAGGGGTTGGGGGGGGTCCCATAAACTTCTACTGAGAAATAAACAGCTATTACAACATACGGTATTTGTCAGACTGACAACCCCCACATACTCTTGCTAATTTTTCTCATCATATTTTTTTCTGTCGTTCAAGTTAAATCAATGTATAAACTGCATGGCCAATCAAAAGCCTCAATAAAAGGAGGTGGTGATCCCCCTCAGCCCCCCCTGCCGCCCCCGTCCAACATGTCTATTTTCAACTACTAGAGGCGTGGCCATAGAAATGTTTGGATTTGGAAAAAACATCACTGCTAATGCTGTTTGGCTTCAACTTGGTGACATCAGTATCACAAAAAAAAAAAAAAGAATTGACTTCATTTCATTGGAATAGGAAGCAAGACATTTTCTATGAGTGACATCACACTCACTCAGTCCAGTTCTCTTATACAGTCAATGCTATCAACACACAAAGGGACACCCAGTTTGAAATTATTTTTTCATTTTGTAAAAACATCTGTGACAAAACTGAAAACTATCCCTGCAGAATCTGGAATTCGGATCTGTTCTTCATTTCCAGGTCAAAGATTCAAGATAAAAAGCTATTGCCCATTACTACCATGAGACACAGAAAATCCTGAAGGAAAAAAAAGACTCCACCACAGAAAAAAAGCCCAAAACTAATGTTAGCATGCAAATAAAATGAATTTTTTGATAAATGCAAACATTTTCCATGACAGATAGGCCTACAATATTTTTGCAACCATAAAAATGTTGCAAAACTGACTTTTCAAATGACTACTCTCACAATAGATTTCCCACAAATGCAGAAAAGAGTTATGTATACCCAAAGGAAATGTCAGTTGTGGTAACCCATGGTAACGCGATTGAAGACAAAGACTTCTGCTGATATTTAGAGTCCTAGAACAAAAAGAAGAACCTCTCAAGCTAATCCTGCTTCAAACCGTGAACTTCAAATTCCTTCTTTTCATCATATGTAAAATATTCATAACTCGGACTTTTTTGTAATACATTTCTCAAGGCTTTTATTTATTTTCTAAAGATATTTTAAAATAAACATAAAATTTTAAGATTTTGATAAAACAACTAAATTTCATTTTTTCAAAGAACTGCCCACATCCATTGAGTCCATTACTAAGAATTCTAACAGTTTTTTTACCCCAGAAGCAAAAAGACGGTGAAAGAAATGCATGGGATGAAATTAAAACTAAAGAGTTAAACACATTCCTATGTGATGTAATACATTATTTTAACCCTTTAACAGTCGGTGTAAAATTTAGCTTAAATATAATATACATCATCTAAAAAAACTCGATAATTGCCTTTTCCACAGTTTTATTTGAATACTTTTAACTTTTAAGTGTTTTTTTAAATATTCTTTTTAAACGAACGTATATTTTTTAAATCTTTTAAATATATCAAAAATAAAGATATGTGTCCCATTATGCATTCGTTCTATTTTTTTTATTATATATTTGAAATTTCTGACTCTTGCCTCCAGAGTTTTCCGTCTGTTCAGCTTCATCTCACTCAGGATCCTGCTGCCAGATTCACAAAATCACTTCTGTTCCTAAATCCTTAGACTGACTCTCAGAGATTTCAAGTATTGATCTTAAATTGCTACAGCTAGTTTTTCTTGAATCACCCAGCGGTGTGGGGCCAAATCGCAGAATTAAACCCAGCGGTGCCACAATTCTGACTCCACGTCGTACCAGCTGGTTGTGAGACAAAAACAGTTTCTCTTTTAGCTCACATGAGCTCTGATAATGTTTAATGAAAACTAAAAAGACTGATTTTTGTGATTTTAATGGACATGCATCTCCACTCTAAACAGCTGCACACAAGATCAAAGCAAAATCAAGACTTCATTGAGTAAAATAATATGTTGTTAGGAGTATTAATTGAAAATTCCACTTTATCAAACTGGCTTCATTAGTCAGTGTATGTTAATCAATCATATCGCTGGTATTGTAGTTACTCATATTGCAAGAAATAAAAATATTTTCTGGTGTCATTTCTCATTTTTGTGCAAGTATTTTTATTTGGGCACTGGTGACGGGTGCTGCCATCTGCCCCTCCCACATCCCAATGCCATCATAGCAGAAAACACATAAAATAGGTCAATAGATTCTCATCCTGTAGCTGCAGAGTCAGAGGATGACTCCGCCTTCAAACTGGTTTTTACTACTTAAGCTCTAAATACTTGAACTCTTAGACATAAGCTCATTTCATTTCTTATTTTTCCAAAAAAATGTAATAAAAAAGGCTCACCGTAGATGTCTGTTGTGCCGTTATCAGATGGCTCGGAAACCACCGAGAGGCCTCGTGGTGGAGTGTCTGCCCTGAGCCTCGTTGACTCCTTTCCTCCGAATGTAGAGCTTATGGGTGTTCAATCTTGGTCTCATCACTCCAGATAACTTCGGTCCATAAGTTTGGAGGCTTGTCTCTGTGCTGTTTCTTTCTTCTAGTCTTTCTGCTGGTGACTTGACCATGCAACACATTTTTTTTTTTCCCTGTACATCTTGAAACATCCACACAAGTATCAGAGAGTCCTGGATCACAGATGAAGTTATCTGTGGGTTTTTCATTCCATCTCAATTTATTTTACTGGCAGTTGTGGCAGAAGTTTTTGTGATTGTTGTTTGGATACAACAGAACCCAACACTTTCCCATTCCAGTATCTTGGATGTCTTCCTACATCCTTATCCGCTTTTGCACAGTTCAGTTAACTTTTCCCGTATATCTTTTGACACCTGTTTAGCTTTCCCTGTGCCTCAGGATCCAGAAATGTTAGTGCAGCACTGAATGAAGGACACAAGGTGGGAGCCCAGAAACTGCTTTTGTGCACACACCTTGATTACAGGTGAACGAGTCACAGGTGAGGATACTTACCTTCAGCTGCTGTTCTGAGTTCAAATCCACAGCCAAGTCATACCAAAAACCTCAAAAATGAGACCCTCCTGGCTTGATACTCAACATTAATGTTTAGATTGGTGGGTTTTCCCAAACATTTTGAGTTTCTTCTTTTCATGGAAGGTGTTTCACATATCAACCTGTCTTCTACTCCTTTATCTAGTTCTCAACTTTTAATTATGGCCTGCAGCAAAGGACCATATTATTATTATTGATATTAGTATTTAAAATTATTTCTCACTGTGGCTTTGAGCAAAAAAATGTTATCTCCTCCACATACTCAAAAATTCACCAACATTTTCATTGATGTGAAATTTTTGACTTAGTAAATGGCTCTCCCTAAGACATGATGATGTCTCAAAATGAATAAATTGGGCCAAAATCTCTTATGAGGCTAAAAAAAAAATAGTTAAGCTCTACAAAAAAAAAAAAAAAAAATCAAAATGTTAAGGTTATCCAAAGAAAGTTTTGAAATTATTATGGGATGGGCAACAGGACCCACAGCTTGGCGGCCATTTTGTCACAAAGTGTGAAACAATTTTTTTTTTTTTCACCCAATATTTAAAAAAAATAATAATTTCTTCAAGCAATTTTCATGAAATGTCACACCTTAGCAGCCAGCAGTGTTTTCTTTCTTTTTTATTTTTTTTATTTTAAAGTCCTATTACCTGTCGCACACCTTTGTGTGTAAAACTTATTCTCTGTTTTTGACCCATCCTCTGGGGGAGTGGTCAGCTGCAGACACAGCTGCCCTTAATGCTAAGTTTCAAGCAGGCAGGGTTTGTCCTGTTTTTAGAGTCTTTGATATGACTATTTAAACTTATGACCTTACAGTCTCGAGGCGAACACTCTTCCACCAGGCCACTTTAATGGCGATACTGTACTGAGTTGACAAAAGTGGTGTTCCCCTGTTACTCACACAGTATTTACTGGTGTATTGTGAAACTTTAATTCATGTATTGTTGGGACAAGGTGAATGAAACAATCTAACATACAATATGACTTATTACTTCTAAGACTTATATAGACCTGTTCGTCAACTCCAGGCGGCCAAAATATAGAATGGTTACTATGGAGACAAAACTAATAGCATATTGGAAAAAAATGCTTTTTTTCATGAATTTGGGAGACCAGCAACTCAAAACGGACTGATGAGGGGAAGTAGCACCTCTGGGCCGTAAAATGTCACTTGTGGCTTTAAGTTGGGCAATTTTAAAGAAAATGTTTGAATTATAGCAGTAAAGTAGACCAAATGACACATATACGTCAGATTGTGTGGATATGAGTGATGCAAAGGATCTGAGTGGAATCATTTTTGACTAAAAAAAGATAGAGTTGTGTTTTTTGAGTAAAATTTAGATTTTGGAATCTGAGAAAGTGTTGTCTAGTGGAGCTCCCTCATCCATCACATCTTTAATTTGACATAAGGAAGGTCATGTAAAGTTGTAGAGGTGAAGTTGTGTTGTCTGTCATTAAGCAGGTAAAAGTGAATTCTGCTTTGCAGACAGAGACCCATTTACACGTTTTTTTTTTTCTCCCCCCCAGCTTTTCAAAAAGGCCAAGCTTCTCCTGTGCCAAGCTGTGGCAGAGACATGACCAAAATAGATGTCCCCTAGATTTTTGCAGCAGATAGTCCGATATCAGTGATTCCGGTGTCCTTCACCCCCCTCACCTCCTTCCCAAAGGAAAGACTCTTGCAATTATGAGGGGAGAGAAATCTGTGACAGATAATGGGATTGTCCCTTCTTTGAATGATTATTATGCTTCTCCTGGGATGTGCAGGTGCTATAACAAAACCTCCTCTCCTTTCGATTAATGACATTTATATCTCGCGATCTGATGATGCCCTTGTTCTGATATGAAGACCACGCCGCGCGGCCATCCCACCGCCGCTGAGCTTTTACGCCTGACAGTCGTCTGGGAGACATTTCCGTTTCTGGGGAAGTCATAAATGTTAGGAGTCATAAATTGGGACACGCACCAGAAGAGATAATCGCAGCTACGCAGGATGACATTAAAACTTCAACTGAGCAGTTTCGCGAGCTTCGTTGGCGGCCGTCTCTGATGATTTTCGCAGTGTCACGTTTATTTTGAGACCAGAAAGTGTGAGAATGTTACACACGTGGCAACTTGTGCATTAATGCTCTGAAAAAACATTTGTGAAAAACAAGTGTTATCAAGCTCCACGCAGTGACAGAAGCTTGATAACAAGCAAATGCAGGCTTGTTGTGTCACCAGCACTGCAGAAAGCCAAGTGGGAGTATATTTAGTGACATTTATGATTATTTATTATTTCAAAAACACTTCAGAGCACTTTCATTTAACAATCTGACCTTCTTTGTGGGGTAAAAATAGGATGCGCAGAGTCTGGACAGATTTAGTTTAGTTCGCTCCACAAGCTTGCTGTTTGTCTTGATGGAATTTGGCTCACTGATGTTTACTGCCACCAAAGTTAATTTTTCTGGGACACAGTTAACATCAGGCGCGTTAATGTCGGAGCACAGACAGGTAAATAAACAGGCAGTTATTTGTTTGATGTGGGTGCATCACACAACAAAGACTTTGGACAGGTGGATAAAAAAAGATGCAAATCTGTTTTTGCTCTTGTTAAAAACCCGCTCCAATAAAAATTTTCTGATAATGGAGGACATATATAAAGAAAGTTAAGCTTAAAATTGCATTTCTGAGTCTTTCTTTGGTCAAATTGTTATGATTCAAGAGCTGACGAAAAATGCAGATGTGTTGGCAAAAATACTTCTGAAGGGCCAAGTTGTAGAAGTGATGTTATGTTACGTTTACGACAAACGTGATTCATGCGACAGCTTTACGTGCCGCACCCCTCTTTTGCCGTGCTCGAAGTAGCTTCTTGCCACCTGTCAAAAAATGTGTTGTCTCCGCAAGGAGTAGGGACCAGCTAAGAGATCAGGTTTATTTATTGTGAAGAGTTCTACCAAATCATCGATTATTGGTCTACATGTCTGGGGTCATGTGATCATTCAGAAATTCTCCTGTTTTCCCGGAGCTAGTTCACTCTCACTCCAGGGGCTGTGACAGCCACTCCCACTGTGTTTCTGTGTCACTGTGACACAGTTTGAAGGCTTGCTGTCTCGCATTAACCAGAGAGAGAAAAAGATAAAAACAAAAATAAAATTAGGGGACCTTTTTTAAGATGGTCTAAATGAAAAAGAAAAGAATCACAAAGTTGAGGAAAAACGTGCAGGCTGCCGAACGAGCGAGCGAGCTCCACTGGCCCCAGGGAAAATGGGTGGCAGCAGCCAGAGAGCCATGTATGAAAGTGTATCCCGCTTTCGCGCAACAGTAGCCGGGATGGGATCTGTTAACCCTACGGGTTAAGAAATTAGATGGAAGTTCAGGTTAAAAACACAAGCATTGGATTAGTTTTTTATCCGCTGATTGAGTCACTGAAAATGTTACTAAAAAACGGAGTTCCTGATTGGTAGATGGACCATAATGACCTCTCCCATTGCATGAATTGTGTTCAGTGTGAGCGCAGCACCAGGTTGAGGGTGTAAGCTCGAGAGAAGGCCTGTTTAAACGGAGTGCTCTCAGTTGTTGACGATAGAAACTTGGCGGCGGAGTTGCTTCACTCAAATACTTAGAAGTTCCGCCTAAACTCAGACAAATTTCTACAGAACTCCTGCCACTCTGCAGAAACTATGTCCTAGAAAGCAACATATTTTAAGACGTTGTCTTAAAAAACCACAGGCAATGCTTTTAAAATAGATAAAAAGATAATCGGAGTGGCTCTCTCAAGGCATCTTTGCTCACCTGCTTCCATATAGTCTGGGCATGAAGACATTATGTATTATTTATGCAATAATGGGAAAATAAGGCCCAAATAGTTTCCATGCAGCGGGTAACAAAGGCTGTCTTCTTTTATTTATTTATGACTGTGAACTGCAGATCAGTCCCAGTCATCAATCTGCTTTCTAAACTTGTCCTCTTTAGTGTTGCAGGAGAGGCTGAGGCTTTTTCCAGGCAGGTTAAACCCCAGATAAAAGGATGGCTGCAATTTAAACCAGGATCTGCCGAGAAGATACGGAACAGACGCCCACACGAATGCACAAAAACTGAAAATGGAAAACGCTATGTGTCAAGAACATCTGAGGATGTGCACAAAATGTTCAACCTTTGAGTTGAAAATAAAAAGGTCACAATTACTGACACATTTAAAAAGTCAAAGCAATGTATTTTAATTCAAACTTTTTAAATGTTAAAACCATTATATCAACTTAAACACAGCAAGTCTAAGTATAAATACAAAACACAACAAACTTTTTTTTTTTTTTTACTATTCCTATGACCCTAATTGTATAAAAAAAAATAAAATTAAAAAATAATTTTAGGGTGGATGGATCTTTGGGCTCCAAAACAACTTCAAAGTGTTATTGCTCCACTTAAGTACTCAATAATGGATATGAGGTGTTTCTGCTGCAAGATGCAGTTTTTGATAGTAAAAAGCTTTCTCCTTAAATTTTCTTGAACCCTTTTACAGCGGGGATTTCGCCAGCAAAACCTAAACACCACAATTGTTTTGACATCCCATAACTCTTTGAACCGTTCATACAATTGGCGTGAATCAGAAAAGCGGCCTTTAATATTGGTTTTGCACTGATACACCATCATGGATTTCACAGATAAGCCGCATTCCTTCACAATAAAATCACCTGGGATTACGTTTATTACGTTTATTACGTAAACAATTGAAGAGCTAAGGTAGTCAAAAGACTGTAAACATTAGAGCAATATCTCCGTTGGTGAACTACATTAACACTGGCTCCATCAACTTGCGTTCAAGCATCCATATTTCAATTAGAAGCCTATGTGAACACATACATCTGCGTTTCTAGCTTCCGCATTGAGATCTCTTTGGTTCACGCATCGCTACGCAAATGTTAATATCTGTTTATGGGCTCTACATCCAAATAGGGAGTTCATTGATGGCAGGCAGGAAGTTCAACCAGTTAAATCGTGAAATATTTGAACTTTGACCAATCAGGGACTCAAATTTGGTAACGATGGGTAGGTAGTGTCTTTTTCAAAGCATGGAAGTGCAAATTTTCCTAAATATGATCATGATGAAAAAATGACTAATTCCCACTTTATGCAAGGCTGGAATTGTATGACATCAAGTCTTTCATACTTCAGAATGGAGAAAGCAAAAGTCTGGAGCAAAATTTTCACCGCTTCAGTCTTTGACCTTCCAACTACGGAAATGCACTATCAAAGAGTAGAGAAGTAAAGAAGAAGAAGCCAATCCCCGCCATTGCCTGCTTGTTTGATGCTTGTCCGGTGTGAACACCCAGGGCTGAAACTGCACACGGCGCGGTCTTGAACTGCACATGCAGGGTGTCAATGAAGCAGAGAAGAGCAACCAAGCTCACAGGACCGTCAACTGTCTAGAATGCTGTCCACTTGTGACCTGTCACTTTCCACAGTGGACGAACTCACTTGGATGGTTGTGCAGCCATAACTGTATCTCTAAAGCTAGACACAGCATTTGACACGTGTTCAATACTAAATGGGTGTTCATTAATGATGTTCACACTGGTCAAGTTGGGAGGGGCTTCTCCTTTTTCTACTGTTTACTAAAACGTGACTCCCATCTACTGTGGAAAAGACTTGATGTGAAATGTTCAAGGGGAGCAAATCCCGCTCCAGACTTTTTCTTTCGTAGCTCTATTCCAAAATATAAAAGACTTGTTGTCATATAATTCCAGCTGAGCGTATACCATAATTATTCATTTCTACTCCATGATCCATTTTCAAACGGTTGGCACTTTTGTGAATTAAACGCCACTTCCAAATATGAGTTTACTTTGCAATGCACATACAAGGGTCAACCATTTGGTATTTAGGGCTTGAAAACAGTTTTAAATACTCGAATAGCTAAAATATAGATTGAATGTGGAAGTTTCAAACTTGAAAGGCTTAAATGTGTTTAAATAAAATGTATTGGAAATGCAGGCCAGTGTGGCTGGAGTTTGTGTCTTTCCTTCTTGGACTGGATGATCAGTAAGAAGACAAAACCTCTGTTTTATTTACTTTTGTTATTTTACTAAGGGTATAGAACTTGCAGCATCTTTGCTTTGTCTTAAATCCATGAAAAGCAATATTTCCTACATGTGTGTTGTCATTTTGCCTTTCAGTCAAAAAAAATAGGCATTAAAATCTGTCCATATACGTGGACGATTTTTATTTTATGTTTCTTTTACAGAAAAAGTTTTATGGGAAGGACGCCTTTTAAACCACTACTATAGATCGTAAATATTAAGAGGAGTTGACGATCACCTTCCTCCACAGTCCTTAAAGAAGGGCACTGCTGTAAAAATACCCACACTCCATCAGTTTGCTTCATTCATGGACAGAAAATTAAAAAAATGCTTGAGAAACATATGTGCAAAAGGCACCCTGTGCCCATTTTTGCAGCAGAATTATAGCGTGCAGCTGTTTGTCGGATTTTTACCATTCCTCAAATGTTGCTATTACTGATGAACTCAAGGGTTTTGCAGCTGTAAGTAGGGAAAATGATGATGATTACCAGCACAACATTCAGTGGTTCCTCTTTGGAGGAAGGTCACCTGATTCATCCAGACGAGAGAGCAGAGGACAGCCCTGATAAGGACAACGAGCAGTGGGAAACATTAGCAACAAAAACACAGCATTTGTTAAAAAAAAAAAAAAAAAAAAAAATGAAAAAAATCATTTACAAATACTTACCTCCCTGGAGATTCACAAAGAAGCAGCACAAGTGGATGGAGAAACCCAGAATAAATCCAGGAAACCAGAAGGGAGATTTCAGGGACAACAGTGTATTAAAACTTTCGTTTCCATGTTGACAGTTGGCACTAAGCGTCTTGCTGTGACTCTGATGGAGCATGACCACGCAGAGGAAGAATCTGAGGAAACGGGTTTGCTTAAAAACACCTGATACTTACCTCCCCCAAGCATTTCCCTGAACAAGATGGATGGTTGGATGAATTTTCCAGCAGGGGGAACTGAACAGAAAAACATTTCTTTATTCTTCTTTACATTCCTCCAAACACTCACCATGCAGTGTGATTCAATGGGCAACATTTTGTACTTGTATTAAGTCCAAATAAAATGCTAGAGTGGGGAAACTGATTGTAGCTTAGCATAGTTGGAGTAATTACCATCTTTAGCAATGTGTCTTTCTGAGAAAACTGATGATGCTGAATGGAATGCTAGCACTTCTATCCACATTAGCATAGTTAATATAGTTAGCAGAATTAGCAGAATAAGCATCTTTAGCGATAATTTTTCTTAAGACAATTGATGATGCTGAATGGAATGCTAGCATTTCAACACAATTAGCACAGTTAGCGTAATAAGTGTCTTTAACAGTGTTTTTTTTTTTTTTAAATAGTTAAAGAAGCTGAAAGCAACTCTTAAATTTTTTAACACATTAGCATAGTTAGTACAACTAGCATCTTTAACAATGTATTTTTAAATAATCTATGCTGAACACAATGTCACCACTTTTAGCAACTTTACCAAAGTGGAATTTAACAATGAGAATTTATTGAAGCTAAGAGACACATTAATATCGCTAGTATCCTTAGCAGTATGTCTTTCTCAGACAGCTAATGATGCTTTCTAGCACTTTTATTCACATTGGCATAGCAAGCATAATTAGCATCTTTAGTAATGTGTTTAAGAGAGTTGATAATGCTAAACCCAATGCTAGAACGCTTAGCAACATTAGCACAGCAAGCATAGTTGGAATCTTTACAAATGTGTTTTTCTGAGATACGCTTTTAATTATGCTGAACACAATGCTAATTTTAGCCACATTTGCATCATTCGCATTTGTAGTATATTGAGGATTTTTAGTCGAAGTGAAATTTTGCTGTGAGGGGGTGTGAAGCGGCTGCTTTTTCAGTGAAGGCGTGTAGAAAGAAGGCACTGTGAGCGCGTTGAGTATAGCTGCTTCGCCTGTGAAGGCAAGCAGAAAGGGGGTCACAAGGGCGGGCACAGGTAGAACCTGTGGACCTACAACACCGCTGGTGGCTTTGATCTGTTCATTATTTGCCCTCCTCCAAACACCAAACAGTGTAGCACAATTAACAGCCTTTTATAGTTGTTGTGATTCCAAATAGCGGGGAGGGGAAATTGGATGTAATGAAGTCTATGGGAATGTCGCTGAAGACCGTCATCAATCATTGATCGCAGAGATGTCTTATTGACTCCAGTTGCTCGCTGCAGCAACAGGAACGCCGACAGAATCTGCCATCTGAGTGGGAATCGACTCCCAGACTAATATTTATTGATCTGATTTCCATGAAATTGTTTCGTCTGTCAATTTGGAGGCGCATCTGGCAAGGGGGTGGAAAACTTAAGCTAGCATTGTCTTTCAAATTGTCTTCATCTTTCCTGAACGTTTGTCAGCTGCACGCCTTTCAGTCGTCGTCAAATTGACTGAAGTACACAGAAATAAGCTAGCACAACACCCTGAGGAAAAACTGTGCATCAGTGCTTGCAGAGGAGGAACGCAGCCTGAAATGAAAAGCGGTGAAACATGAAACGCGTATGGACAGAAATCTAATGTACCAAACACGTTTTTTTTTAAATAATTTCATAACATCGACATGAAACAGATCAAGCTGGGATGTAATATACTCTTAAAATGAATGTTTATGCATCCTTTGCGGGGTGTGGCGCTTTTGTTCAAACTGAACACAAGAGAAGAAAATGTGAGGAACGCAGAGAGGGCTGGGAAGTCATATCTGTCTACACTGACCTTGATTACTTTTATGGTGTTTGAAGTAGAACGTTAAAGGTGGAAGGCAGATTATTCCTGAGACCCAAAAATAACAGCATCTTCATAAAGGACATGGTGTTTATTTATTTTATTGTCTTTTGATATAAACCCAATTAAAATGGATAATTATGCTTTAAAACTGTAAGAAAACTGATTATGCCAAATAAACTCTATTGATTTCTTTTCCAGTGTAATCAAAACAAAGAAAACACTTTTGTCTTGAACTTTTATTCCTATAATGTTGTTAATTCAATATTTTATAAACCTTATTAAATAATAAAAGTCTTCGTGTAGCTATTAATAGCAAGATAATGTCATCTCACAGAGAAAAGTTGTGACATTTTGAACTGAATCACTATATTTGAACAGTTTACATTAAAATCTGCAGTCAACTTTTGAACATTTTCTGAGATTTGCTGGTTGAAAATGTAAGTTATTGCTTTCAAAATAAAGTTTTCGGAGTTACAAATTATTTTAACATAAAAAAACAGAAAATTGGTCTGTTTTTCTTTAATGTACATAATTTTAAAGTTTAAATTGTTCTACTAAATTTAGTCTTTCTGTTGCTTTTTCTGTTTTGGATACCACAATCTCAATGAGGAGTTAATTGTTGGACACATCTAACTCTATAGGGCCCTGTTATGCATAGGTTTCACTCACTGAATTGGAATGATCAAACCTCCACCACCATCTGTTATGTCTCTATATATTCATGTAGAGGTTTGTTCAGATCCAGTTTCACTCATCTTTTTCTGGGTTGCTATATCAAACGTGACAGTTTATTTTATTAGTATTATTCGTTTTGCTACGTTCATACCGCCCTCGGCAAAAAGCGTTCAAGGAGCCGCTTCTAATGAAAAGTCTTTGTAAACACATGTTCCGTATTTAAAACTCTCAAAATCACACACAACTTTTTATCAACAGTTTTCGCTCTACATACAAAACGCACAGCCAATGAAAGAGTTGAAAGCTAAATTTGACTGATCAGGGACTTGGATTTAGCGACGAATGGATGGGGTCCCTTTAAATTCATGCAAGTGTCAAACGTTTGAAGGTGTATTATGTAGGAGACATTAATAATTGGGAGTTTTGCCCAGCTGGAAATATGACACCAATATATTGAAATGGCTGGCTCTTGACTAGAGAAAGGTAGTTTGCCCTTTTCTCAGCACTCTAGCCCCAGGTAGAGCAGTTTAAATATCTTGAGGTCTTGTTCACGAGTGAGAGAAGATCAGAGAGTGATATCAACTGGCGGATTGGAGTAGCATTTGCTATTATGTGGCCTTTGTACCGGTCCATTGTGGTGAAAAAAGAGCTGAACCAGAAAGCTTAGCTCTCAAAATGATGGTCGATCTTGGTTCCAGGACTCATCTATGGTCATGATTTCTGGATCATGACCAAAAGAACAAGATCCCAACTACAAGCGGCTGAAATGAGCTTTCTCCGGAGGGTGGGTGGGCGCTCCCAAAGAGAGAGGTAGCTCGGGCATCTGGTCCAGATGCCTCCTGGACGCCTCTCTGGAGAGGTGTTTCGGGCCTGTCAGACCGGACGAAGACCCCCGGGGAAGACCCAGGACACTCTGGAGAGACTATGTCTCTCTGCTGGCCTGGGAACGCCTTGAGGTTCCCCAAGGAGGAGCTGGAGGAAGTGACCGGGGAGAGGAAAGTCTGAGCATATTTGTTTAGACTGCTGCCCCCATGACCTGGTCCTTGATGAGCGGAAGTGAGAGGGTGGGTGGATGGATGGATGGATGGATGGATGGATGGATGGATGGATGGATGGATGGATGTGGATGGATGGATGGATGATGGATGGAAGGATGGATGGATGGATGGATGGATGGATGGATGGATGGATGGAGCTGTGAAAGAAAACTCCTGGAGCGAGATTCACCAGATTTGCATCGCTTTAACATTTAAACTTCTTTTAACTATAGGTGGTGAACCTCACTAGTAAACAACAGCGTTTCGCGTGTTTTTGAACGTGAGTCAAATGCCTGGTGTGTATGTAGCTTTCCATTGACCAACATGAGACTGAGGTCTGTAGTTTCTAGAGCTGGGCGATAAGACCCAAAAAAATCTAATGACCGATTTTTTCATGTCTGGTGTTGTTATATTTATAAGTAAGTAAGTAAGAAAAATGAAAAAAAATAAAATACAGTTTTATTATAAATGTACTATAAATTTATGTTGTTGTATTTATCGACCTCATCTTAAAGAAATGCTCGACTTTGAACTGATCTTCCATGTTTACATACAGGAGACGCAGAAACAGCTCGTTAGTATTAGCAGCTAGTATCGTAGCATGCTAGCATCAGTGTGTAACAACAGTGTTGTCTTCAAATCAACACTTTGCTGTAGACCAGAAGCTTTATCCTCCAGTTCTGTCTGGATCCAGTTGAAAATCCCCGCATGTCCCGCTGCTGCATAAGCTAAAGAGCTAAAGGCTACACAAAGACGTTGGGGGGGGGGCTTCTCACGACAGGCTTGTTTTTTTTTTTTTTTACATTGAACTACGGAAGCCCAAGAGTTCAGACAGCTGGGAAAATTAAAATATTGATTTTCAAAAAATAAATCGCCTGAAATTTCAAATAATCAATAATATCAATATATCGCTCAGTCCTACTAATTTTCTGTCACTTTTAAGTGTGTCAAAATAGCCCCTCAATGTTTGACTCCTCCCCCTTTTGGGGGTGTGGTAGGCTGCAGTCACAAAAACCATGTGGTGGTTCAAACTCCTCTCGTGTATTTTCAGGCTTTTACAAATTTCATTGAGCTTGTAATCTTCCTGCTGTGAAAGGATGGAGTGGTTTGAACTGACGTAACCTTTCAAAGATTGACAGTTTCTAATCTAGAATCTTTGGTAGCATCCTGTTAAATCACACGAGAACAGCAGCCGTTTATGACATATGACTGGCATGAAACCTTTAACAACAATCAAAACTCTAATCAGTGTTTCTATACTGAAAACCAAAGAATCTCTCAATAATTTGAACAGATATGTTGACTTTTCTGACAGAAATAGAGTAAAAAAATCATAAAAACCCTCCGGATTTGGGCGTAAATCCACATCTTTTGGGAGAACACGTGTTGGCATAAAGCTCTGAAGGATGAGGATTAGCCGAGCTGCATAGCAGGAAAGCTTCAGTCGTTCTCTAAATGTAAAAGTTTAACATGAGCTTAGTGACACAGGTTGCATGTGATGTTAACTCATCCCCACCCGTGTTAAAGACAGAAACCATGACGTCAGCCGCCATCCGAGGCCAAATCTAATAAGTCCTGCCTGGGATATCTGCTTCTTGGTATTCTGGTCTGCACAAATACAGATTTTGTTAATCACTTTGACAAACATTGCATTTCCAGTGTGTCATAAATCCCGAGCAGGATACAGTCCTGGCTCCATCAGTGGAATCTAATCTGAATGTATGAATGCGTCAGCCAGTGTCAACAAAGGGACAGACAATCCAAAGCTCTCTGTGTGTGCAGTACGCTGCACCGCAAGATGTTGGTTATACCTTTGTGCGACATGCGCCAGCGTTGACCAGCTCATGAAGCCAACTGCCTGTGCGACTGGTGGGGCGGTGGGTGGTGGTGGTGGGGGGGGGGGATCAAACATGCTGACGGCAACATCATCTCCAAGAAAGTTATAATCAATGTGAGCATCATGGCAGCATCTGCTCCTAAGAGCGAGGGTGGGAATGAGCGAAAAGACAGAGATTGAAAATCGTGTTTAACAACCATTAATAATCAACCAACCTACTAAATTATGAAGCAATTTATTTTGTGAAAAGACGTCTGAAGAACCAACCGGTTGTGACCACAAAAGGGTTCAATTACAAGAGAAAGTATCAGGCATCATTTCAGGCTGCATGGGAGTGGTGGACAGGGGGTTTTCTGTGGAGCACTACTGCCATCTAGCACCAATGGTGAGGTACTGCATGCCAGCTGCAGATCTTCTAATACGTTTATAAGCAAGATAGATTACAATTACTTCATAAAAAAATTCATAAATTGATCAGATTTAGGGGGGAAATGGCTGAAAAACAATTCCATTCAATTCAATTTTATTTATATAGCCCAAAATCACAAAGAGAATTTGTCTCATTGGGAATTAATGCAGGTAATTTTACAGATGCAGAAGTTAGATAACAACAAGTTCTTAAGTTTGATAGAAAGGCCGAACCAGCAGCAGATACATGGAGTGTTTTGCTTTTCCAGCTTATAGACAAAAAAAAAAAAAATAACATGGAAGCCAGACAAAAATATGATTGAAAATGAATATATTTACTTTAAAATAGAACATTTTAGGGTTTTTAAATCAAGACGGGGTTTTAGTTATCATTTTAGAGCCGATTGCATCAATGAGTTGATGTACCTCAGGTTAAAGCTTGTTTTATGTGCTGTTTGAATAACCACAAAAAAAAAAAGCAGTCCAACTCAAAAAAACAACAAAACTTCCAGCACCACATGAATGCACAATAACTTTCTGTACCTAGTCAAAAGTCAATGTATTTGTAGTGCATCAACTATGGGGAGACACCAGAATTACAGGGAAAAGAAAACATTTATAAGGATTACTAAAATAATTTATTCAAGTTGGGTAGGCCACATAAGGGCCTATGAGAGTGTGGCCCTGTGACAGAAGCTGTCCAGGGTGTAACCCCGCCTTCGCCCAATCACAGCTCTGGCGACCCCGAAAACAATAAAGTGGGTTAAAAAAGGGGATGGGTTTTTAAATGACTCGATAGAAAATAAACAGTCGAAACTTGTAGGAGGATTGGTGAGGTCTTACCTGAAAAAATGATTAAACAATAAATCCTTGGAGTTGTGGAAAAAAACTTGGCATGAAGGATAAAATTGAAGTTAAAACAAATATAAAGACTGTTATTTTGGTAATTTTGGACAAGAAGAAAAAAAATAATAATTTTGATGAAACATAATCTAAATTTTTGTGGAATTTGCAAAAAGAAACCAGATAAACTTTAAATGAATAATAAGGCTGTAATTTAAAAAGTTCTTAAAACTGACTGACAGAAGAAAAAAAATTAGATTGTATGCAAACTTAAACTAAAAACATTGCATCTCCAGAAAAAAATAAAAGGGTCAACATTTGTAACCACGTGGTTTTAAATAAAATTGAGGATTTTATTAAAAGAAAAATCAAATGAACCACTTAACTGAAGAAAAGACGACAATGTAGGCCTTTTGCTTTTAAAAAATTGATTTTCTGTAAAAAATAATCAAAGCTAGCATAATGCTTATTTTTAAAACTTTAAAGAGCTTTAACTTTTTAACATAATTAAGAACAATATAAAGGCAGGAATATTAATCCAGAATAAATCAACTTAAACCTTAAAAACTTTCATTATTTTACTCTCCATAAACATCGATTTTGTCAAAATTATACAAATTAGAAATAAGCGCAAGATAACATTGGGTCATTAATGATAATAAAATAAAATGATCTGGAGGGCCGGATAGAATTACCTGGAGGGCCGGATCCGGCCCCCGGGCCGTGACTTTGACATGTGTGACACAAGGGATTAAATGGGTTTTGAAAATGGATGGATGGATTTCTTTCCTTCGCGGCGGTTTTAACAACTGTCATTAAAAATACTACCATTCTGGAACATTATTTTGTATTACAATAGGATTAAGAAATACAATATATTTTTAATATAATTTATATAATATAATATATAATAGAAAATACATATAATAGTACTTAATGCATCTTAAAATGCATCCTCACATAAAAAGACAAACACAAAACCTTTCTTTGATGTTTTGATTCAAAATCAGTATGCAAGCTGGAGGCCAAGTTTTTAATGTGAAATTTTAAATAATGAATACATGCAAATGCTGCTTAAAAAATATGATCAAATATTACATTTTTTTATGAGTAAAATCTAATCCTCAAAGATTTCAAAGAATAAATCCCTATCCTGCAGACCTCTGCTTAACACTGTAAATGAAGTTACCTTCAATGGACACCAGAGGGAGCTAGAGCATCTTTCTTTAAAGATGAAGTGTTTTAATCCCATTAATCTCCAGAAATCTGTTTATCTGTTAAACATATGGAAATAAGTTAATATAAATGCAAATATTTAAATTTTTAAGACACCGTAGTGGAACAATACAGTGACACAGTGTGAATTCTAATGATTTTGATATAACTTATGTCTGTCACTTAATATTTTAAAGTACAAAAATTGTTTTTTGTATGTTTTATTTATATAATAACCTTGTCAATGTTTTCTTTTAGTTCAAAAGTTACTTTTATAATTTCCACCAACATTTCTCAAAAACGACACATCATGTGTTTAAAGACCAGCACAAAAACACACACAGTAATAAAGACCAGCTTTATTTTGTCGTCTTACATTAGCTACGTTAAAAGCTTTTTAAAAAAACAAACAAAAAAAAAGAAATAATTGTCCAATCTGCCAGCTGAAATTAAATTCAGAGCAATAAAAATCTCTAAATATACATTTTAATCTGGACTTTAATGCTGTGTTACAGAACTTCTTCTAAAAGGATCTAGAAAGTGCCTCAGTGGTTTTGTGAAACACCAGATCTACAGTTAGTGTCGCTCTCTAGGGTGAGACAAACCAACAACTACTTCTGCTGCATCCTTTAGTTTTTTATCCGAATGATCACGTTTAGACCGGAAAAATGCTTTTTTTCTTCTCTTGTAGTGGACCCCCTGAGGAGACGGAAATACATATTTGGGGTGATTTCATGAAGAAACGAAGCAGATGTGGTGATTTGGTGGCAGAAGTTGAGCAGGTTTGGAGTCTTTTTCATGCCCCTCATAGTGACGAATAGCTGGACCTGTTGTAGCCACTGTTTAAGTCATAGGTAACCTGAGGTATGGAGCAGTCTGGGAAGAAGTTTGGAAAAGCCAAAGTGCACAGTGCGTTATCATCCATGCCCCCGGACGCCTCCTCAGACTGGAAGTAGGCAGGGGGCTGGGCCGGGCCTGCACGCGGGTTCTCTCCAAGTTTCTTGGAAGGTCCTGAGCAGCTAGTCCAGGGGTCCGCGTACAGATGATGAGCTACTAAATGATGAGTGTCGTAGGACGTGGGGTCCAGGCCTCCCAGCTCCGGCTGCATGCGCAGAGGCATGCTTTGATAAAGGTCCTGGTCGCTAACCATGCCGCTGTAGTCGGGTCCCAGGAGCTCAAAGAAGTCTGGACTGCCTCGCTCCAGGTCCTTGAGGGTCACCTCGGACGCGGGGCTGACTTTAGAGCAGTTGGCAGGCTCGGTGAAGAAAGACGGAGGCAGGTTGCGGTGCCTCAGGGGCGGCTTCTTGGCTTTCTCCCCTCTGATGTCCTTCACGGGGCTGAAGAGAGCCGCCAGGCTCTTGCTCTGCAGGTTGGCCTGGACTCCGTCCCGTTTAGGCAGGACTTTGTTCTGCAAAGAGCTCTGCTGGGTCACGGGGGAACTCTGTCTTTTTACCGGCGTCTCTGCTCCATTCGCGGGCGCTATGATGCCGGTGCAGCGTTTGATCTGCTTCTGAAGGTACTTCCGGTGGTTGACCTTCCTCTTGGACTTCACTGGCTTGTCCAGAGCCAGCTTGATGTTGCTGGAGGCCGAGTCTATGAAGCTCAGGAGGTCCCGCGTGGTCTCCTTGAAGTCCTCGTCCTGCTCCGCCTCGCAGAGGAGACTCCCATCAAGACTTTTCTCCACATCGAACTCCATCACAGACCCGGGGAAGCAGAAACTCATGAACTGGGGGTTCATGATTGCCGTCTGAACAGCCATTAGAGCCCGCGGCGTCCTCTGGGGGCCCCAGAAGCCCCGTCAGATCATGGCTTTGTTCCTCTGTTAAAAACCCCTCGGTCCTGATGCTGCTCGTCAGGTTTCCACAAACATTGCGGAGCAGAAGTGACGGGCTCCGAAGAAAGCGGGCAGATCTTTCAGGGGGCAGGGCCAATGATGTCAGAACATCAAAGAGGAGGGGCCAAGGAGCCGCAGGACTTAACTCTCTGCTTGTGGGTGACCACCTGCATGTATGAGGGGATTTGTCTGAAGTTCCCCGCCGTGCCGAAGACAATAACCTCCGTCAGGAGCCTCCTCCTCCGCCTTAAATGCTGCGTGTGCTCTCAACCGCAAAGGCTTTCATGAAGCTGGAGGATATTACTGTAACAGTGACGGTTATTTAAAGCGCAAACTGGTGAAAAAAAACACAGTTTTCAACAATAAGAGAACACAAAATGGTTCTTTTTTAAAAAAAATCAGTGGCTAATAGAGTATTTTGTTCAGTTTAGGGACCAAAAAAGCAACAGGTCGGCTGTGACTTTCCCCCAAAAATCCCCTTTAGATGAGCTTCACTTCTGTGGGAAAATCTATGTACCCAAACAGATGGCGATGTTTGGGAGGATCCTCCAACCGCTTTGCTTGTGTCTTAATCTGCTCATGGCAAAAGTTGATTTCTAGTGCATTCCCAGGCCAGTGGGAATTTCTGCCCCGGCCTGACAACTATTATGGGCTGCCTTTGACATAAAGCCCTACAGGGTCTAAATAGCCTCTATTCTTCGCGCGGCGCTGAAAGGGAGCTTTGTGCCAGAGATTCATTAAATTGCACCTCACAGCCCCTTCGTAAAACGGGGTCTCAATAATGAACAGTCGATTTAACTAGAAAAGCTGCCGGAGCTGTTAAATTAAAGGGGAATAAAGTGCAGAAACAGCTCGGCGTGCCAGAAGAAATGTTGACCTTAAGAAAATCCTGCATATGAAACTTCTGCTTGTAGACAATAACGTGTTTACAGGAAGCTTCTTGGGGGAAGTGGCGAGAAAAAGGTTGGGCTCCAGAGCCACTTTTTGATGTTTTGAACATGTCTTTGTGGCATTTTTCTTATAATAGAGGGCATACATTAAGAAATTGAAGCTTAAAACTGCATTTCTTAATATTTCTTAAATCAAAGAGTTGTTAAAGACAAAAAAAAAACTGTTTAAAAAAGATTGTATTTGTGATGTAGAAAATACACTGGGTGGGGCATAAGCTCCCTGCTTTGATCCAATCAAATGCATCCACTTGTAGACAAATAGATCCGTGTACGTCTTTTTGTATTTATTTATTGAATTTTATTTACATCTGGACACCTCCAATTTTGCTCGCCATTTTGTTGCCCAAGTAATGCTATGTTGGCGACTGTAAGCTAGTGGGAGTAAACAGAGACCTCTCAGTTATGGATGACAGGAAGGGGGGTTTGGCTTCCTCTATGCCAACAGTATAAAAGCAGGTCTATACTCCTGTAAAACTCTCTACATTAAAGAATTTACAGAAAATCTAATATTTTTGGATTAAAAAAAACAAAAAAAAAAAAAACGTTTTCTTTCAATCAAATATACTTTAGATAGAATTCATTATAATACAATGGGTAATTGGTAAGTTTTTGCCACTTTAGGTTAAATTTTGACACGATTTTTCAGGAAAAAAGTACCTTATTCATGAGATTAAAAAATGTTCTTTAACTTCTTTCAATACACCAAGTAGTCATTTAAAAAATCAATATGAATAGATGAGTTTGTCTCACGTATAAGTTTTAAAAATTAGCTAAAACTTTTACCACCAAGTGTTTTTTGAGATTTCATGAAAGCAGCCATATTGAAAGAAGCAGGGAAAGTGCTTCTATTGCCCCTAGTGGAATGATGGTGAACTACAGGGCAGAAAACATGGACATATAGGCCGAATCCAAATTCTTCCCCTGTCCTACATTTAACAATTCAAGCAGAGAATAATGGAAAAATGGTGTCCTCAAATTCGGACATCATTCCCATTCGATGACATCATCAACAGTCGCCAGTCATCTTCGTTAGCACAGAGCTGCTAGCGCCCGGAAATGCATAACAACAACAGTTTTATAACTTTAAAAAAGCCCAGCTAAAACAAAAAGTCATCACTTACATTTAAATGTTAACTTCAGTGCTTCAGAGGGCGCCCGTGTGAAGAAATACAATTCTCATTTCTGACATCCACTTCAAATGCCCCTGCAATTGGAGGGGTAGGGAGAAGACATAGGGGTAGGTGAAGAATTCAGATTTGGTCATGTAAAATGTCTTTTTTAAGGAATGTTTTGATTATGTTAATGCGATAGTGGTTTATTAAATGTAAGGACTAGTTTTATAGGGTTAAAGTCTTACTCTAACTATATGTTTTTCTATCGTAAACTTTTGATGTGGAATTAGCCCCGCTAAGTTTCCCATCAGCCCCTTGTTTACACTCTCTCCCGCTAGCTAGCACCACACAAGCCCAAGCTAACATCAGGATAGCAAAACAACGGTGAGAAATATTGAAGCTTTTGAGTGCAGAAATACAGTTTTGAACTGGATGCCAATTCAGACGAGGAAAGTGAAGACGTTAATGGATCTATTTGTTTATCAAGTGGATGACTACACATTTTAGTGGAGATGGGAGACTTTGGCCATTATTGCATCACAAACCAGAGCTTTTTTAAACATGCGGTTTTCATCTGCTCCTGATCTATCACGATTTGAATCAAGAAATATTCAGAAATGCATTTTTAATCTTAAATCATGTTATAAATATCCCCCATTTTGAGAAAGATACTTAAAGAAAATGTTAAGTTACTTGTTAATTGAGCGGGTCTTTCATCTCATGAGAGATACTGATTTTTTTCACATTTTTTCTGACTTCCAAATGTTGATTTAAAAAGTTCTGTTTATGTAATCCTTACAGAACCCGGCTTGAATGCAAACTCAAGGCTGGAGTCCTCACTTTGGCATAACGGGGCTTTTCTTTGAGAGGAAAGAAAACAGCTGCAGACTTTTGGAAGCACGGCGCCCTGACTCAGTGGAGGAACTTTTTTTTTTTTTTTACAGCAGCCCCATCTTGGCAGAGTGACCACATCCCAGTCATGGCAGCCATAGCCACTCTCTCAAGTCGGGGGGTCTTGGCTTTTGTGCTGGTGGGTCATTCAAAGCGCAGAGCCCTGACGCTGAGATCCCGGAAACAAGTTTCTATTGTTGCATTAAGGCTGAGAGGGAGAGCGGGGATGGGCCTCTGTGCTACAAACTCAGCCGAGGAGGAGGCTCACACTTTACGTTGATTTTTTTTAATCACATTTCTGAATTTTGGGTTTTATTTCAACCAAAAAAAAAAAAAAAAACAGATTCCGTCAACTTATGTCAAGCGGCATCCCTTCTGTTCAAAAGAATGCCCTTATTCAGCATTCCTCCGTCCAAACTGAGTGGGAAAACTCCTCTGGTACAACATGATGTGACACGCACGGCCTTAATCTCTTCCTAATAGTGTGTGGTCCCCGTCTGAGCAGAGACACACTCAAGAGTTGAGTGAATACTAATAACATCTCTGATTGATGACGATTGTCAGAGGGCTAAAAAAGGCCAGCAAAATGAATGACCTCTTAAAGTCCTGAGAAACATTTAAGGAGGGCATTCAGCGACGGAGACCCCCACCCGCCCCCGGGGTTTAGCCGCTTCTGTCCCCCGAAGAGTCTAAAATTCAGCAAAACCCGTGACCAAAAAAAAAAAAAAAAAAAGTGCAGAAGTCGGGCTTTGTGTTTAAGTAAACTCGCATACCGGAGCGGGACGTGCTCCACATTGGCACCACAAGGTCATGACAAGGCCTTAAAAAGAGAAGATTGGGGGGTGTTCTTGGGGGTCCCAGCAGATTTGTGCATCATCGTTTAAAACCTCTTTTGCACAACAGGAGTTGTATTAATAATAATGCTTGCAGGGGGCAACGATCAGAGTCGACAGGCTGCAACAATTTAGAGCTTTAGAGGCAGCCAGTGAGTTAATGTGCGTGTGTTTGGGGGGGGGTCCCACGGGGTCAGCAGGCGTAGCTGCAATAACCTCCCACCACCCGCCTTATTGGCCACCTCCGATTGTGATTTTATTAAATCTCCAGCAAACACAATTGTTCTTGGCGAGTGAAAATTGAACTCTGCGACCTCGTCGGCTCTGAAACACGGCGGCGCGTCTCGACAGAGCAAAAAAATGAATCTTGGGAAGAAAAAAAGACAATTGTTGCTAGAAAATGGTCTTATTTTATGTGACTTTCTGTCTGTGAGCTGAGCACGAATGGTGATTAAAACAAACACATTTTATTTGTGCAATTCATCCATGACCAAAGCCGGATATAGACACGGGGTGGAAGAAGGGGGTTGGGGGGGGGGGGGTGATGCCTGCCTCCCCAAATGTTGTGACTGCCTGACAGATGTGATAGCCTGCAAAAATCTATTAAATAAATTACAAAAATCATTAAAAAATGAAGAAAAATACAAAAAAACAATTAAAAATATAAAAATTACAGATGTTTCATTAGAGAAACTTCAAAAAATGTTGTATTTTTTGACTTTTAAGAAAAATAATTGTATCAAAAACATTTTTTAAAAAAACAAATCTGTGCTTAAGAAAACATGTCTTATATTTGGTTTGAATTCCTTCATGACTAACCACTATATAGTGAATTCATCATTGTGTAGTGCCTCCCAAATCTACAACTCCAAAATTCGGTGCCCTAGAAATCTCCCAGAAGTCTCAGCGAAAAAGAAGTGTGCATGGATGCTCACTTAGACGATATCCGAATTCCCATCCTGATCCTTAAGTACTATAAAACTTTATAGAGCAGGACTATCTAGTGCCCTGGAAGTTAAAAGCAATTTGGACACCATGGTCTCTACTTTTTTTTTGTTTTTTTCTTAACGCGTTAATAACGTCACCAATTTCACTAAACAAAAATCTAATCAATACGAACATTTAAGACATCTGTTTATGAATCCACTGTGTTCTGATAATGCAGACATTAATGGTTTATTAAAAAAGTACATTCAAACATTTTTTTTCCAAATACAATTCATTGTGGTCTATATTTGCTTATTTAGAGAGCATCGATGCACACTGGTCTTTTGCAGAGACTTCTGGGAAAATTCTAGGTCACGCAACCAGTGTGCATCGGTGGTAACAAGGTCAGGGAATATAGACCACAATGCATTGCATTTGAACAATTTTGGTGAAAAAAAAAATGAATGTTTATTTATATTTTTTAACAAACCATCAATGTTTTAGTCATCAGAACGTAATGATCTTTTAAGTCGCCTCCATAAAATGCTCGTATTTAACAGTATTTACTTTGTGAACTCAATTACGTCATATTTGCTGCTTAAAAAAAAAAAAAAAAAAAAAGTGGTGAGCATGGTGTTGGAATTTCTTTTAAAATCCAGGAAACTAGATAGTCCTGCACAATAGTTTTTAGGGAGGGAGTTCGGACATAGCAATTTTTTTTAGAACAAAAATTGGCAAATTCTTTTTTTTTTTTTTTTTTTTTTGCTTATTTAAAGCAAACTTATAAAATGCTTGACTTTTTTCTTGGGGGCATTTTTATTTTTTTATTTTTTATTTTTGACAGGAACAACGATTCATTTGAGCAAATGACAAGACAAAAATATGTTTCAGGGTTTTTAACTAAAAACACTGCAGAAAAAAAATGGAGTTAAATTTCTTCAGTGAAGTTTACTTTTTTAATTGTTTCTGAAACAAATGACACTTTGACATTTGGTAGCAGGCGTTTCTCCTGAGACTAATTTAAGTTTGATAATGTTCTAGATCATAGAAAAACAACATGGAGGAGAGCAGCTGGCAGCAGACATGAATCAGCTCAATCAACTAAATCACTTTCGGATATTTTTCAACATAAAGCTTAAACACTGAAAAAAATGAAGTTAGACATTATTTGAAAAAAAATCAGAAACAATTGATTTGTTCTTTCTTTGAAATCTGATTATTTTCATGAGCAAAAAACATTTTTTTGGTATTCAAGGCAGCATTTTTATGAAATAGTGCAGTTTGGCATAAAAAAATTGGAGTGTAAACTAAAGTTTTCCTTCCACAGAAACTATACCTTCAAACAGATCAAACCTCTGACAAACGTTGGAGTCTGATAGGGTCAAAAATATCCCAGTCAGGTTGATTAAAGCAGGTTTTCTGAACCAGTTTGTCCAGTTCTCGTCTTGGCTTTCTCGATCCACTCCTGGAAATACTTCAGCTCCAGCGCCCGGGCGGCTCGCACGGACGGAGGGTCCAAGTCGGTGCTGTAGCGGAGGTCCAGGTGATGTGCGCCGTCAGGGATCATGATGGAAACCAGAGAATCTGTGATGTTATACGTCACCCCCCCAGACGACCACGGGTCCAAGCCTCCATTACTGAAAACAGCAGCGGACGTGTGTGTAAAAACAGTAAAGTTTGAAAGTACTAAGATAAAATCTATTAATCCTCCTTTTTAGATCTATTACATAGCCTGTAAAATAAGTTTGTACTGTCAGGTTCTTCACTTTCGCAAGCAAATTTACCATTTTATGTTTTATTTTTGAAATATGCTTCCATTTTTATTGATAATTGGAGATTTAAGATACAAATTTCATGAGAGATTTTAATACATTTTTGTTCTTAAAAACAATTTCCTTTTAATGTGCAAGATTTAGTCTTTAAAAACTACAACTGTAAACAATGAAGCATTAAAGCGCGCGATTAATCTAAAATAATTACACTTCCACACCCAGCAGCCAATCAGAATCAAGTATTCACCCAGACCATTTAAAGTGCAGAAACATAATGTTTGTTTATTTTGGCTGTTTGTTTATATCTTTTTTCTCTTGAAGTAATACTCCCGAAAAGTCTTTAGAGTTCTGCTCGTTAGTTCACTTCTTAGTTAACACTTGATACATTTAAACATTTTTGACAAAAAAAGTGAGGGAAATATTTTCTGTCTGGCCTGTTTTTGTTGGATATTGTCATAAGAAATGTACCCCGTAAAACACTGTGATTAATCACAAATAATGACCATGGCGATTAATCACCACTGGGATTAATTGTGATTAGTCACAACCCAAATGTGTGATCAATCTAGTTAATTTTTTTTAATCGATTAACACCACTAGTGATGACAAATAGTGCAAAATTCTTCCTAAACTATAGAAAAAAATGGAAATAATACAATTTCTGTACATTACTGCGATTTTTTTCTTTACACAATTTTGTGGACCAACTAAATGCTTTGTTGTTATTTGTTCTCCAACAAGTGAAACCTTTTGTACCTTACCTGGTTAAAATGTTCTTTTACATACCATCAACCATCTTTTTATTACAGTTTTATATATTTTTTTCTCTTATTTTTTGTTATAAATGTTCACTTTGTGAATCAAATCAAACGTGCTGTTTAATTGTCTTGTTTTTCCTTACAAGTCATCTGTCCAAGTCAAGTCTAAACCAAGACATGTTTGAAGTTGAAAGCCACTTTTCTAATGAAAAGTCGATATAAACGACATTTCGAGCTATCGCGTCCAAGAATGCTCACTACGCAAATTTTAATAACCATTTTTGGACAGTATATACAACGTGCAGCTATTGAAGATTTGTCTCCACACTATCTTTGCTGCTACAACCCTCTTTAACTATTTACAGTACACACTCAGCCCAGCATATAATGCTTAATGTTCATGGAATAAAATCTAAATATGGAGCATTTTCTTTCCAAAATGCAGCAGCAAATAACTGGAATGACCTTTTAAAAGTGCTAAAACAAACCACCTTTTAATCAATCTGAGCTTTTAAAAACCCTTTAATTAATGACTGAATCCTGCAAGTTTGAACTAAAATGTATTTATCCTATTTGTATTTTCCAGAATTATTTTTGACTGAATAGAATTCTTGATGTAAATTGTTGTCTATATTCTGATGTGCTTTTTATTTCTCCACTTCCCAGGTCACTATTGTACATAGGATGTTGTTAATAGATCACCTTGTTAAATAAAAGTTAAATAAAAAAAGAACACAAGTTAAACCAGGTCAAACTTTGACCAATCAGGTACTCGGATTAGGTAGCGATGTATGGACAGCGTCCATGTTAACTCACAGAACTATGGGAAAATTGATCATGAAGGAGGAAGGAATTAATAATTGTTGTTTGCGCCCAGCCAGAAAGATCAGAAAAATATGACACTGAATCTTTCATAAATCAGAATAGAGCTGTGAAAGAAAAAGTCTGGAGCCAGATTTGAAAGATTTGCACCGCTTTGACATTTAGCACTAAGCCTCATCCAACAGCAGGTAGCAAAAATGTGCTGGTGAACAGTCGCAAAAGAAAGCGAAGAAGAAGCCCCTCCCTGCTTGTTCAGTATGAACATCATGGGCTAAACGAGCATTCAAAAACGCCATTGCTTTAGAGTTCATTTATGTTTTCCTCTGTCTATACTAGAAAAGTCCTTGTTTGGTGTCCTGGAAGTAAAGTATAAACCCATAAACGTTTCCTTTTTTGACGCATCATCTCCATGTTATTGGAGAAAACTGATAAAATAAAAAACATTTTCTGCCTCCATCTGAGGAATGACGATTACCTGAAGATGATGTTGCTATGAGAGGAAATGTCTTTGCCCCCGTAAAGTGTGCCGGCCCAGTCTTCCCGCGGCCGGACGCCAAACATGCCGTAGCATTCATCAGAGAAGGCCTGGAAGTTCCAGTCTTCGGGCTCAAACATGTCCTGCGCCCCATCTGTGCACATGGGCATCACCATCTCCGTGCAGGCCTGTCATTGAGAGCGCATTCCATTAAGACCTCATATTTGCATTTTCAACAATCAGGGATCTTCTCTCAGTACCTGGTAGGTCCAGCCGAGAGCCCCGAGGCTGCTGGTCGCTGTCTGTGATGTGTTGAGACAGGCGGAGCTTCCAGTGTAGTTGTAGTAGACTTTAGCTGCTTGGGAGATCCCGTGCAGCAGATCGTAGTCGGACACTTTGGCATCAAAAGCGAGATACTTGCACACCACCTTCAAAACAAGTAAAAGCAGATCAACTTCAGGTGCATCTGTTAAAGTCTCAATTCAGTTCAACTATTGTAAAAGTAGAACCAGGAGTCTTTTAATTATGATGATGTTATTTTTAGCCAAAAAAACCCAAAAAAGTCATTTTCTAGGACATTATTTTACACAGCGGGATTAGTTCGTTACAAATTCAAATTGGTACTGACACCCAAAACCTAACATTAGCAGGTCGTACAGTTTTGAGGCAGATTCCAGCTTAGACGAGGAAAACGAAGACGTACATGGATCTAGTCGTTTATACTGTAATCAATACTCAGATATTTGTGATCTGTTCCTGAAAATGCAAGAACAAATATTTGTGACATTCCAGATAGCTAAATTGTGATCTTTATAAATCTAAAGAAGAGTAGTGAAAATGCACTCTTAGAATAAAGGACAATGTCGGATTTCAAGTATTTAAGCTTTATGAATCAATTTTTAGGGTAAAATGTGGTGAAGTTTCTTGTTTTCAAAGCAAAAGTATCAAGTTTTTTACGAAGATGAAAAAAACAGATGGAAATTCAAAAAAAAAAAAAGAAGATTAGCGTAAAATATGATGAATATGAATTTAAGGATTTTACAGGAGTCATGTTGTCAGTTTCCTCTTAAGTTGTTACAGAGTCTGTGTTATTTAAGCGTTGCTGTGTCTTCATTTCTTATCTTCTTGTCATCTATCTACTGGAGCAGTCGTCAGCAAAACTTTGTGGATGGAAAAACTGGAAAACAAATCAGGATTTGTTGTTAAATGATCCAAAGTAACAGAGATGGTTATGTTTAATAAGAAAGCTAACAGAAACGCTTATGAGTTTTATGTTGTTTAAAGTGATATATACCATTTCTTTTTTTTTAATCTTAGTGTTTTTATCTGTTTGTTGGTTCTGAGTTCCTGTACTAAATAAAGGTATAAATGAGAGCGATTAAAACTGATATTATTTTAATTTTTATTTGTCCAGTAAAAAGACACAAATATAAATGAACTATTCAGACATATTTAGATTTAATTAGTGCTGTCGTGCGATTTATTTATTTATTTTTTGCGATTTATTAACCTCGACTTGTAATGAGTTATTCTAATTAATGACAAATATTTTATCGTAATAATTGGTGTGAAAAGCCAGATTTTGAGGTAATTTCTTTGAAATTTGTGACCTTGTGGTGCAATCAGATCAAAACATAATTTAAAAAACAGCTTTATGAAGGTTTTTTTCTAAGCAGACTTCCAATTTTTATTTTTACACCACCAAGTTAAAAAGGAAAATTAAGAAAAACAAGCAGAAAAAAAAACCATCACCAGCATTTACCACATTAAAAAACAACACTTTTCTGAGCAATCTAAAAAAAGTAGTACTAATAACTGATATTCTGTACCATTTCGTTTTTTTGGGTTTTTTTTTACATGGTATGAGCGGGATAATCCTCTTCCAGGTGTGCATTATCGGACATGAACAGACTTTAGGGTGCGAAAATGAGATTAACGCAACTAAAAAAAGTGATAAAATCTCCGTAATTAATTCATTACAAGTAACGCAATAATCTGACACCCCTAGATGAAATAGTAAGAATTCTAGTACGAGTCTACAGCTGTACTAGTCGTCTACAAGTGGATCCATCAGAATAGAACTCGTGGTCCACCCAGTGTATTTACTACATCACAAAATAGATTTTTTTTCTTTTTTGTCTGATTCACAACGATTCAATTAAAGAAATGCTATTTCTAACTTAATTTTCTTAATATATGTCCTCTATCATCAGGAAAATGCCACAAAAACATGTTAAAAACAGTATTTTCATGGGAGTGGGTCTTTGATAAGCACCTCCTTTGGATCAAAGTTGTTTACAAGGCTGGCGATTACTTTCTTTCTTGTGGCCCATAAAGTGCTTTTCCACATAAAACGTTGTGGCGCCTGATTTGCATAAGAAATTCCCCTGGAATGAACTTGAATTTATCGCTCCGATCTTGGCAGCAGAAGAAAACAAATACCTTGCATTCATTTAAGAGGCCAAATTGATTTATAAATCTTATAAACGCCGTTTTTTTTTTTTTGTTCAACTGTGGCCGATTTCCTTAGAATTAATAGTGTGAATGATAAATATTTGCGTTTCAGCTCCTGTTTCATTTTCCTGTGTTGTTATGGATGCCGATTTGGCGGCGGTGGTTTCGGCGCTCTTTGTGAAGCGGACAAACTGGGCTCTGTTGTTTGGAGGGTTGGAGGGGAGCTGCACCAGTGCGGAGTTTGTTACTAAGGCTTTTGTTTCTGGAGCGGGGAGGAGTTGGTGGCCGATGGATGAGGAGGGCCACAGACATGTCCAAGCAAAGATTTATACTGTGAAAAAAAAAAAAAAAAAAAAAAACCCAAAAAACACTGCAATCGCTCCAAAGCATCTTCTCCTTACTTTTCAGATAGGATTAGGCTTATACATTCATCTGTGCCAACAGATTTCCCTCCTCTAAGCCCTCAATACCCCGTTCTCACACTCACTCAGATAATCACATTAGCTTTGTCATTACAGAAAAAGCTCCTTTTTGCACCCGACAGCCTAAACTGCTTAAACCACCCATAGGGGTCGCATACATTAAAGGTAAGCAGCCAAAAAAACCATAAAAACAAGATTAAAAAAAAGGAGCGTTTAGTGTTTATTAACAAGGATGCACCTCATTGTTTTCACATTGAACAAAAAAATCAGAGGATTTAATATAAAAGTTAACAAATGACGATAAACGCTAAAAGAAATCTGGCCGCGTGCTGTCGTTTACGGAGGAGAGCTCTTTGGAGAACCTTTTCCTCCTGACAGGAACACCTCACAGATCTGACAGAGCGTGCGACTGAAAGGAGGGTTGGTGCGAGACAAGCGAAGGAACTGAGCCTCGCTTGTTGCTGCTTATCTAAAGAATACTTTCGCTCCCAAAGAAGCTGATGAATATTTATGACGCGTGTTAAAGGTTGCTGTAAACAAAAGGGACAGAGCACAACAAACACTTGGAACACAATCGGCCGAGTCGCACGTTCATTAAGGAGAAGCCGGTCCTCGTCGATTTAACAAACAAAAAAAAAAAAGGGATAAAAATTGTGTTTTATGATTTTTTCGCAGTTTTTTTTTTTCAGATGATGGAGAATAAATGTATATCCTTAATAACTTCGATCCTTAATAACCTGAATCTATTAATATTTGATATTAAGTCCTGAAGCGGATATTGATAATTCATGTAGAGAAAATGGTATGGTCGAGTCGGGGTGGGATTATATAAATTTGCTTCCTTCCACTCCGTTTCAAGTGATCTATTTGTGATTGATTATGTGATGTTATTTCATGTATTATAACCTGATTGCTTGAAATAAACCATTTCATTCATTCATTCATTCATTCATCAAGAGAAGATCAAAGTTAGGTAGGATAGTTTTCAACCTGTTTCCTTGAATGTGCTGGTTCTGTTTACCTGGATTGGCCATGCAGGAAGCGGCTGCAGAAAGCTGGCTTCATACGGGTAGTCCACCATGGCCAGATTCACCCACGTCTCCTGAAGCCAGCTCTTGAAGACCACGGCGTCGGTCTTAGTTTTGAGCGGCGAGCATAAACTGAACTCTTCAGACAACCACTGAAGTCCGGACGCTTGAACAAGAGAGAGAAAAAAAGACAAATTATTGTCATTTGATTTTGAGTGTCCGCCGATACAAAAGTCTGATCCGATACTTGATATACTTTGTAACATATTTTTTTAAAAATGAGCAAATTTTATAAAATGAATCTGGGATTTTTTTCCCCATTTTTTCTTTTATTAACCTTCAATTCTCAAATCGTGAACTATTACCTAGTAGAAATAGGAGATAATTAGTCGTGAAGCTTTAGTGTCTTCAGAACTACTAAACCTTTTTGATCAGATTTGATTCATATCTCCATTAAAATTTCTGTTATTGTATGCTTTTTTTCATTGTTATGGTAAAATAAATATGATGATCAGTGTTTATAACTAAATAATCATCATCACAGCTCTATAGAGACACTTGCTGTCAGTCTAAAACGTTATTTAAGAGTTATTTATCCCGAAAGTCTCAATCTGTGAATTTGTCGCTAGCTTGGCTTAACTGAACGTGTTTTTACGCCTTCTGCTCAGTCATTTGTGGTGATCCTTTCATGACACACAGACTTCTAGAGGAGTATTTATCTGGAATGATAAGCTTGAAATATAAAGCGCTGATCATAATAAGGATGAACTAAATACCTGATACTGATCGGGAGACAACTTCAGATTTTCAATATATGTTTAGATTTAGGTATAATATATGGAATACTTTTTCCTTTTCTTACTGGTGATTTTTTCATTTTAATTAAGATACAAGGATTAAAAAAAAAACTCTTTTACATTTTTTTTCATATAACAAAATTAATTTCTTATGTCAAGAGATATTTAAATTGCCTTTTTTATCTATAACAGAACAACTGGAGTAAATACACATTTGTAAATAATACACTTAAAACTAATTAAAAAACAAAAATATTTATTATCCAATACATGATTAATTTTCTGTTTTCAGACTCCTTAAGACTTAAGTTTTCTGGATTTGTATTCCTGTTTAAAGAAATCTGTTTTGGTTTTAACTTGTTTTTAGAACATTCTCTGCACACCAACTCCAGCAGATTATGTTTTATAAAACAAAAATTTGGATTAATATGCAAAAGAATGCGACATAAATATATTTTAAATGAGCATTGGAAGAGCAGGTGTGAGTCAGTTAAA
Source organism: Oryzias javanicus (assembly GCA_003999625.1). Lineage (NCBI taxonomy): Eukaryota > Metazoa > Chordata > Actinopteri > Beloniformes > Adrianichthyidae > Oryzias > Oryzias javanicus. The sequence continues at coordinate 29,226,979 of CM012449.1, read as the reverse complement.
AATCTACTCCTCTTTTGATGATTAAATTCATACATTAGTATCTTAAATACAGAAATATCTGTAAAGTTAAAGCACATTTTTACAACAGATTATTAAATAACAGAGCATTTCCATAAATTCGATTGTGCGTTAGTTTGGACTCACCAGTGGAGGAGATGTTATTTATAGCCTTCCAAGAGCTGCGGATATTTGTGGCGCAGTTTTGGCCACTTTTGGCAAAGTCTTGTGTTACTATTTTGTAGAAATCTCCACACCCCACCATCCGGGGGAACTGCCATATCGGTGCAGATGCTGCCAGAGCTCTGAAACACAAGAATCAACACGGTTTACTCTGGAGACAGAACAAATGACATATGGATATATGGGTGGATACGGGATATCGGCGGGTACAAAACTTTTACTTTTAGTACGTACCCAACAACTACATTGGGGTATTTCATCCTGAGCCAGGCGGAGAGCATCCCTCCATAGGAGCCTCCGACAGAGATGACGGGACTCTCTGGTGTTTTGCTCTTCAGACTTTGAATGAGAACGGCAAAATCTGCAAGCGCTTGCTCTGAGGTCAAGTAGTTCAGGTGTTTGCTGTCCTGCAGGGAAAAAAAGGGGATTGAAGGTAGACATTTTAGAGATAGATGTGATTATCAATCCAGCATCTCCACATACACTATAGGAGTCTTGTCCAAATGGGAGGGACTCTCCGTAGTAGCGGTGTTCTGCAAAAACCAGCATGGCGCCCAACTCTTGGGCGATTTCCCACATGAATCCCTGAGGAGAAAGCGCCCGCAGGTTTTAAAACGTCCTCCATGCACAGCAAGAATTGATGAGCTGGCTGGGTTTTTACAGTGTTGTTGCAAAACCAGGTGATGTCGCCTTCATTTCCGGTGTAGAACAGAACGGGTCCGTCAGGCTCCTGCCAGTGTTTGTCTGCCACGAGGTACCTTTGTTTGAAAGTGCCGTCCTCAAGGAATCCAAAATGATCGATCTGCAAAAGATCACATTTAATTTAAATTAATGTTGACTTTTGAATTAATCAAAACCATTTGAAACAATTTTGATTCTTTTTTTTAGACATTTGTGAAAAAGTATGCAAGAAAATCACAAGTGTTGCATCTAAAACTGTGTCTGACCTACAAGAGCTGCTACATTCACGCCGCCCTCTGGAACGAGTGTTCAAGTGACCACGTCCAATCAAAAGTCTACGTAAACGTGCATAAACAATTTGAGCTTCTGTGTTCAAAACTCTCACTTTTACATGTAGCTAAGCATGTTTTTATTGACCATTAATGGGCTGTAAGCTACGTTTACACCGCCCCAGTAATATCCTTTGACAGACCAGCTGCCAGTGGGAAATCCTCAGAACTGGACTGATGTGGTCTACTGTCTTGGTCTTTGAGAGAATCCGAGCACCAGAGTTCTGAATAAAGTTTCCTGATTAAAACAGTGTTACAGTAATCAAGTCGACTGAAGATGAACGCATGCAACAGTTTCTCCAGGTCCTGCTTAGACATCAGATTTGTAATACTCTAAATATTTTTGAGATGATAGTAGACTGATTTTGTGACTGCCTTAATCTAAATTTGGGTTCGTGTCGATCAGTACACCCAAGTTTCTGGCCTGGTTGGTGGTTTTTAGATGGATAGATTGAAGCTCTATAGTGACCTTAAATTGATTTGTTAAGCCCCAAAGACAATAACCTCAGTTTTGTTTTTGCTTAACTGATGTAAGTGTGACACATCCAGTCATTGACGTCTTCAATGCATTTACCAAGAGCCTCTAGGTTTTTTGTTAGTTTTTACTTTAAATTTGACTTAACCTGTTTACATTTCTTAATTGTTCACATTTTCATGTTTTTTTTATTACCATTAAGTACTTTAAATTACCTATACTACCATAAATTGTGAGGAAATCTGTCTTGGCTTGACGAGAAATTAAACAAAATTAATTTAAATAAGATTTTATACAGATTGTTTTAGTGTAAGCATCAAAAGTAGCAAATATTCTAATTATGAGCAAAAAGTAATCTATTTAAATGTACTACAAGTAAACTTAGTCTATACTAAGAGTAAAGCAGTATGCCGTATTTTCTGGATTAAATACGGCATCGGAGTATAAATCGCAGGAGCAAAAAACGTCTAATCAAGAAGAAGAAAACCACAAATAAATTCCTCTGGAGTATAAGTCACACTTTTATATTTTCCATGGTAAAAAAATATATATAAACAGGAATAATAACGCTTTGATGCAAATAAGAAAAATATCTAAATGTAAAAGGAAAACAATCAGATTCTCCTCCATGTTTGTTTTGATCGCACGTCTTCTTCTGACACTGTCTGGAGAAAATACAGCGCCCTCTGGCTGTTGTTAGAGGAAACAACTAATAAAGGGCAACCAGTTGCTCGTGGAAAAATAACAAATAAATAAGACTATTTATTTAAATAAATAAATAAATAAATCACAAACAAATCGCTCCAGAGATAAAGTCGCAACCCTGGTAAAACTACAAAAAATTTTTTTTAAAAACCAGCAACTTTTATTCCAGAAAATTTGGTACTTGAAGTTTACTTTTCAGATGTTTTCTATATTTTGTAAACTTTAATTGTTACAATTTGGTCTGATGTAGCATTTAGTTTTCATTTCTCAGACACTACATGCATATATTCTATAGTATACTTGGTGTACAAAATGTACTTCAAGTGTACTACCATATATTTAGCTACAGGTTAACTCAAGAGTTATTTATTAGCTTTCATAATTTATCAAAAAAATAGTGTTTTTCATAGCTTCCAAAAATATTAATGGTGTGAAATCCTGTCCATGTTTTGTTCAAGGCTCCACAAAATTTAAAAAAAAAAGTCCTGATGTTTGGATTTTGGGGTAATTAGCCCCAATTTGTATTAAAATCACTGGAGGCATCTTTGAGGGATGCCACATTAGTTCCACTTGGGATGATCTCTGAAATATCCTTTGATGAAGTCTCAAGGATTCTGGATTCTCCCACTTTTTCCAAGCCCATTTCCTGTGTTCTTGACGGAACAAAAGACGGGACGAAACAAGCGCTTCACAGAGAAGATGACTGCGTGAGGCCTCCGAGTCGTCCAACCCCTTAAAACAGCCCCAACGCTTCATGCAAAACAAGAAAGAGGGGGGAAAAAAGAGAGTTTCTGTTTTGTTTTTGCCCACTGCTGCTCTCTTCCCTACTTGGAAGATACAAAAGAGGCAGCATTTTTACCAGCCAATGACAGCAACAAGATGTGGGGCCCTCAATGTGTTCATTTAGGCCTCGACTCCTTCGCTTTTGGCAAAGCTTTCAGCCTGAGCCCACCATGAGACAGCTAATGCACAAATTCAGTTTGGCAGGACAGAATATTTGCCAATAATAAGACATATTTGTATCATAAAAACTACAATTTGAAAACTGAAATGGTCATTTTTGTGTGAATAAATACTAAAGAACAGCATTAATCCTATAAGTATAATTTTATTTTTAATTGACGATGGAAAAATAGTAACCTGTCCATATGTTGTTTATTTCAGAAAGTTTTCCATTAGTATGCATGTGACTAAATCTGGTTTCATAACACCCACACTCTAATATGTAGCGCCACCATGTGGCGACAGCAAACAACACATCCACTACCTCTTTGCAGGTCAATGTGCATGCAGGAGACGGGACAGTGCAGCACAGCCTGCTGGGAAATGCAGCAGGTACTTAAAACTGAAGGATGCAGGAGGACACTTCCATTCATTGTCTGGAGACAGAGGGCAGTCAAGAGGATTTCCTGAAGATTTTTTTCTGATTTTCTCACACAGCTTCTACCAAAAAAAAAAAAAGATGATCGATTGATTATGCATTGGGAATTTTTCCCTTCGAGTGACAGAATGTCCACGGGGGCTTTACTTGTGATTATGAAAGGGAAGCATGTCATTTTTGGCTGTTTGTTGTTGACGAGCACACAGAAATGGTTGAGATGAGACTGGGAGAGTAATGAGGCAGGAAGTGGTCTGGGTCTTGTCAGCTTGATTAGACAGGATGCTGCGGGCTGGAACAGGTGTGGAGCATTGTCTTCAAATCCAAACACGGCTCAGAGCATAAACAATTATCAGAGAAGTACGGCGGGGTATTAGGGGCAACAAAAAAGCAGAAAAATTAAATATAGGAGAATAAATTCAGAAAAATATGAGGAACTACTACAGGTGTACAATTTTGAGAAAAATGTTGTACTTTAAAAATCTTTTCGTTTAAATTAAGGTTAAATTTGTTAAATTTGGCTTTTAAAATGACATTCAAAAACAATCGGACATTGGCTGTTTAATTTAATTTATCATGCTGCTCTGGAAACTCACTGAATCTGCTCTGTTGTTGGACATGTAACTTTGTTTAAAAAATGCGTTGTTGTTTTTTTTAAAGACAAGGCTTTTTTTCTAATAAAATGAAGACTTTTAAAGCTTTGTCAGTTTTGACCCAAACACAATATTAGAGTTAAAAACATTGAATCTATTATTTTATTCTATTAAAAATTATTTTTGATTAAGTTTTACAACTTATTTTTTTTATTTAAAAGTATAACTTTTTTCTATAGTAAAATTAACATTTTTTTAAAAACATACATTTTTGTTTTAATTCTTGTAAAATCTTCATTTTTTTTCCCCCACTAATAATTATATGCCATTATTCTTGTAAAATTTAGGCTTTTTCTCCATAATTTTACGACTTTTTTCCCATATTAATTTTTTTTATTTTGAAAAAAAGTTCGTTTCTCATGCAAAATTACACATTTTTGAAATCATAAATGTATTTTTCAATATTCTCGTATATTCATTTATTCTAGTTTAAGATGGCCCCAATAATTTGTTATAGTAGTGAATCATAACTTTTAAAGAAAAAAGAACAATTTTGTGCTTCTTGAATATTTAAATGTTTATTATCTCAAACTGTTTTCCAACACATTTTACTGCTCCAATAATCACTACTCTTTGAAAAAAAAATCAAATTTAAATGTAAGTATTTTAGAGGTCTTGAAGGCATCTCTCATATTTATGCCAAAATCTTTCTATTTTGGGTGAAGAATGTAGATCATTTTAACTGCACTGCATTATTAGACACACAACTGCACAACTGACTCAATGGGTTTTTGTCATATTGGATGTTTGAAGCTTGAGAGATCCAAGGTTTTGTTACAAAAATTAGACTTTCTAATTTAGTGAAGAAATAAAGGATTCAATTATGATGATTTTGTTCATTGTGATACTGAAACCGTTCCTCTCCTCCTTCCTTCTTCTCTCACCAAGGAGATTCACACCTGACTGCAGGTAAATAAATCAATATTTTTAGAACTAAACCTATTATTAATTGAACTGGATATTTACCTGATAAAACCATACATTATGCATGGATGTAAAAACAAAATTATCTGATTATTTATCAAAAATATTAGTATTCATCCTATATAATAGATTCACATTAGGTTCAACATTAGATTTATACTGATGAGGAGGAAGATCTTGACTGTATTTTATAATTTTGAGGGTGAAATTTCTTTCTTACTGACTTGTATTATTTATCTACTTTATTCAGTGACTGTTTTGAGGTCTTGAAAACTTTAAGAGGCATTTGGATCCATTTCTCATGAGCACGACTCAGTATTTGAGCTGCAAAGTCTTAATTCACCCTTTAGAAAAAGAAACACTGCTTTGTATTTATGTTATTGTTACTATTGTGATAGATAGAAAGGAACTACCGGTATTCTTTTTTTTAGCATAAATAAAACATATGGAGAAAATTTGACTTTTTTAAAAATATGAAATAGTTTATAACTTTTGACAGAAATTCAAGGGACTTCCTTCTAAAATAAAAGACACTATGTGGCACACAATAGATCATCTCAAGGCAGCAAATGTGGTAAAAGAAACAGTAAAAATACAGTTTGTGGTGCATCTCAGCCATAAATTCATAAATCTAACCAACTAAAATCAAATCAAACTAATTAAGACACTCCAACTGTATTTTTATACCATAAGTCGCACAAGAATTAGAAAATCTGCCTTATAATTTGGTGCGCCTTAACAATGAACTCTGGTTACTGAACACAAATTGAATTTCTGTGGAACATGAAGCTCAAATGTCTCAAAGATCAATGGATTTTTTGAGAATATGTACTATCATTCAGCTTATTATAAATAATTTGTGTTTGCTTACTTTACAACAACTTACTCTTTTCTTTAAAGTTACTTATGTGCTAAAATTGACAAACTTGATTTTTCTTGAGTGAAAGAGTCGCAATGTTGGGCTAAAAATTGCCACATGTGGCTCCAGATTCTCAGGTTGCTGACCCCTGGTTTAGCCCATTAACGTATACATACATGTATTTAGCATGAACATGAAGTGCAAAGACGTGTTTTAAGAAAATAAAAAGGGATCCAAAAATGTGAGACAAAAGGCAGGATGTGAACTGAAGCAGAAGTGAGTCGGGAGACTGAAACCAGCTTTGTGGGAAATAAAACACCCATCTGGATGCTTAAATTGCTATAAAGACACAGAAACAGATGGAGAATGTTTGATAGTTAACAACATGCAAAACAAGAAGAGACAAATTGTCAAACCAGGTTAATACTGCATAAAAACAATCCATTGAAGTCTAAAGTGGCGTGTCTTTTTTGTACAGCTTCTCTTGTCCCCTTAGATCATTTTCCAGGACAGATGTTGGAGTCCATGTTTTGACTAAACCAGACGATGCGTTAGGTACCACCGCATGGCGCTCAAAAGCGCAATACGAATCCCCCATGAAGTAACAATAAAAGGAGAGGACAAGAGCTGAATAGAGATCTTTCAAACCCCCCTGAGGTACAAGCGTTTCGTGTTCACTGGGCCCCGGAGACCTCTTTAGGCGGAGAGCCAGGACGGATGGTTGTAGATCTGGCTGCAGGAGCGGCGCTGATTGTGAGGGCTTTCCCTTCACTACAGGAAGCCATAGGAAAACACCTATTGTCTGCAGACTCAACATTTAAAACCTAAATGGAATTATGGGGATTTTAGATAAAGCAGCTTGTGGAGTTAATCACAAAAGCAACCAACATAATAGTAAAAATAACATAAATAAATGGGGAAAGTGGATTTAATATTTAAAATGTACTACTAAATGTAATATAAAAAAAAGCTATAATAACTTTTGGATTAAATAAACATACTTCTTTGGTAAAATATACGAGAATTTCTCATATATTCATCTAAAGTTTGCAATCAATCAACCATTAAAAGAAAAGTGAAAGAGAATAACTTAAAGAGAAGTGAGCGAGTAAGAAAAACAATACAGCAAAAAATACATGGTAGTTATAAAAAGCAATAAAGTGACATATTTAGCTTACCTTTTGGTTAAAATAGAAGGTTTCATAGGTGATGGGAGGCTCAGGGGAACGTCTCAGGTCTCCCAATCTGGTGAAAAGTTGTGATTTAAGGGCAGTCACGTGCAAAAACGCCAAACTTAAAGTTATAAAGCAGGTAACTGTGGCCATCATTCAGCTGCTGTCAGTCCACGAGCAAATACTCCACGGATTCTGATCACGGTCGCATGATCTCAGCAGAATTCGCACACAGAAGAAGAGTTTCAAAAAGCAAAAATGTAAAGAGGAAGTAAGATTCTTCTGTCAGCAGATCCCAGGAGGTGTTGCCAAAATTCTGAATTAGAAACGGGGCAGTCCGGGGCAGAGTCGAGCTTTAACTTCCTCTGGAAGGCAACAACTTTGAACAGCTGCATTCAGCTGACAGTCGGGCGATGTATACAGCAGAGACGCTTACCACTGTAAAGGTCCCGCAAAGGCTGATGGGAAATGGAGTAACTTGCACAACATCTATCAGAAAGGAGATTGGGACAGAAATACCTGTATGTTCCGCTATACATTTTAAGCCCTTTGAACTCCTATTTCTGATAAGCGCCTTATTCCAAAAATATTTAGCAAAACCACAAAACGACGCTCAATATTTACAAAAAGAGGGTAAAATTGGTTCCTAATTTGTGAAAAAATATTTAAAATATATATATAAACGACACTGTATCTCCATTTAAACATAACCTACGTTGTTTTGCTCCTTGTTTAAATATATTTCATTTAATATTTATGATATAAACTTGCTAGCAACCCGACGCTAAGGTAAGTCTCGCGCTCCCACACTGTAGTCTCGCGTACTTTGAACCACTTCCGGTAACATGTTTTGTAAAATAAGAGCTCAAAATTAGTATTGAGAATCATTTTGGGGAAAAAGAAAAAAAAAAGTCAAAAGTACAAAATTATTTTTTTTTATCTGATCAATTATTGAGCAAAGAAAAAAAAGCATGAAAATTAAGTGAAGGTTAGAATATCTGACTTTTAGATTAAAATAGAAGAGAAATAAGGTGAGGGAGAAATTAAAATTAATGTATAAATTCTAATTTTATTTAGATATTTAAATATTTTTTGGAATAACTAAATAAAAATCAACACATTCTTGTTTACTGTCCTTTTGAGGGTAAAGCTTTCACTGATGATTCAACAAAAGTTTTTAAAAAATATGTCAAAATGTCCATATTTGGCAAAACAAATATCTAAAGCCTCACATATTTGCAATAAAAGACCTGAAACCAATAATATTTTTCATGTTTTTTTTTTCATTTTTTCATGTATGAAGTGAATAATTTTTTAACACACCATTTCTAGTTTTCTGTCAGTTTATAATATTTCCACATTCCAAAATGTTTGTTTTTGCAGGCTCACTGATTCACTCATTGCAGTTGCTGAAGCTGATCATTACGATGCTTGAAGTGAAGTTCTGATGTATCCCATAATTATTGCCTTAACATTTTAGAGCAGAAAAAAATATAACCCCAAAAATGTTAATATTTCAATTTAAAAAGTACATATTCGTCAATATAAATTACGTTAGAACATTTGAGTGTTATAAAATGCCTAAAAAGTAGAATATAAATTAATAAATATAAATATTATATGCTCATTTCAAATTTTCTGAGCTGGTCATAATTTATAGCTCGTTTTTTATGTATGCCGAATCATTTATTTACTTTTTCATACTTAAAATAATACACAATTATATCTTGTATCTTTCAGCAGCAGACAAGATATTGCAAGAAATCTGATATTAACACAGGAATAACACATGCATGACAAGTAAACAATAATTAGTGTAGTTATTTAATGTTATGCAGAGTATTGATGAGGATATTTTATACACATGAAAAAAGCACAGAATCTCCACAGCATTTTTGTTGCTTTTTTTCCACTTAATGACAAAAGAAAAATGCAAACAATTAACCAGGAGTTGCTTCTATATATCTACGTTACAAGGCAAAAAAACCCCTCAAAAGCTTGCAATAAAAAAGGGGATTACTGAAAGTACAAAAATATCAAAGCAAAGTGCCAAGATATACTACGATATTATATCTGCTTAACAAAAGACGTTACAACATGGGGGGAGAAAATGTGCAGCAAATGGCATTGTGCAATACAGTAGATTGCACTTGTGGCAAAATAAAAATATTAATTTTAATGCTACAAACAGGGGGTTTCACAATAAAAGTATTTGAAATACAACAAGTTCTACAGAAGTACAAGGACAAACCTCAACCTGTTTCATGTCGAGGCAGCAGCAACAGATGCAGAAATACTCGTATGGATAAAAATGTTTAAAAAAATGTTGCACTGTATTGAAAATACAAACTCAATTCATTAAACTACATGTTGTCGTCTGATTGCAGCCTTCTAGCAATTTCAAAATAAAGCGATCACAAGCACTTCAAGTCAGCTAAACGAAATACCATCACAGAATACTTTTAAGCATTTTTAAGTGTGTTTTAGTTCATGTTATTTAACATAAAAACTTTTTCTAGCAGCAAATAAAGAAAAAAACTAACAAATATTTCACAGTTTGCAATGAGGTGCAACAAAAAAAACGGTAAGAATGAAAGTTAATAACACTGAGTGTGATTCTCAGAGAAGAAAATAAATGTGCAACAGATTAAAAAAAAAAAAAATCCTAATCCAACTCTGTAATCTCAAATATGTTGTGAATGTAAACATGTTACCTCTAACAGATAACCTTGGATGGTTTTGGAACTCCTCATCGTGGGGTCTGTAACAGAATACCTGGCAGAACTTTTGGAGTAATACTGCTGGTGAATGTTGATGGAAAATGGATCCTAAAGCCCTGACAGGAAAACCCTGGCAATTTACCAAGATCAGCACAAAGTGCAGCCCTACGCAGATTTCCTGGAAGAAGTGTTGGACATACACTCACTGCTACAGTGACAATAAGAGTTCTCAGTAATGGCAGCATCCTAAACTATTTGCTCCTGGAGGGGCAGAGAAAACTCGACTAGCTCCTCTTTCTTAAAAAGACTCATGGGGATTTTTAAAAAATGATCAAACTTAGAGGTGGTTTAGTGGGACGGAGGCAGCGGGACCCCTAAACATCACTTTTTAGTTGACGTTGCAGCAGTTCAAATAGCTGATAGTTTTGCCCTCGCCGGGCATGGGAGCCGTGTCACTGTTATCCAGCTTGTTCTGCTTGGCCTCTCGGATGAGTTCGCACGCCAGGTCCAGGAACAGCTTCTCCACGTTGTCGGACTCTTTGGCCGACGTCTCCAGATACAGCATGCTCTGGGCCTCGGCGAAGTCTTCGGCCCTCTGCCTCAGAACCTCCCTCTTTTCCACCAGATCTATTTTGTTACCTACAGGAATCAAGCATTTAGATAATTCATGGCTACAGTTTGACAAAAAGGAGATGGGAATGACAAACGAAGCAGATGGTGTGTTCCTGCATGTGTGGGATGAATAATAGGCTTTGTATTTTCTTAGAAATGTCAAAGTTCTAGACAAAAGCTGGGATATTCTTTTTTTATCTGCTCTAAAGAAAGTCTTCTCAGAGCTCCAAAAATTTGTATTTGTATTTATTTATTTAGTAGGGACGGATATAAAAACATAGACATACAGCAGAGCAGCAGTCCCATGCCCATATCACCATGCTTATAGCAGGAGCTAATTTGCAGCATTTGTCCCCAGATGGGCTTTTTATACAATAAAATAATCGTGATAAGACATAAAATGAAGTGACTGGTGTGAATGTTTCTTACCGACTAATATAGTCACCACTTGGCTGTTAGCGTACTGCTCGATCTCCCTTAGCCACTCTGGAAGGCACCTGAAGGAGTCCTCACAGGTAATGTCGTATGTAAGAATGAGGGCATTGGCACTACGGTAATAACTCTGAGTTATGGAGCGAAATCTCTCCTGTCCAGCTGTGTCCCATATCTGCAACTGGAGAAAACGGGTTTAGGATGGAAGCAAAGGTCAAACCCAACAACTGCTTTCATCTGTGATGCTACGTTCACACTGGACACAGAAAAAAAACACACACTTCCAAAAAAACGTCTATGTAAACCACACATGTCAAAGTCAAGGCCCGGGGGCCGGATCCGGCCCTCCGGGTAATTATATCCGGCCCTCCAGATCAATTCATTTTATTGTTATTAATGCCCTGATGTTATCTTTCGAAGATGTCAGAAGATGTTATCTTCTGCTATTTTTTTATATTTAACTTGTACATTATTGACAAAATATATTTTTTATGAAAAGAAGATATTGAACGTTATTTAAAGTTTAAGATTATTTATTCTGGAATAATATTCCTGCCTTTTTATTATTCATAACTATGTTAAAGAGTTAGATTTTAAAATGGGCATTCTGGTAGCTTTTTGGACTATTTTGACATTTACTGAGATTTCTTTAGGCTATGTTGGAGTTTAGCTAACATTTCACCTACATGCTAACTATTTTGGCTTATTCAGACTTTTTTTCATTTTTAGGCTGTTTTGGAATTAAGATAATATTTCAGTAACATGTTAGCTGTTTTGGCTAATTTCGGCGTGGGGGGGGGGTTAAGGATATTTTGAAGTTTAGGTATTTTTTCAGTTACATGCTAGCTGTTTTGGCTAACCAAAGTTTTGTTTTTCAGGCTAATTTGGCATTTGGTTAATATTTTAGCTGGCTACCAAATCCAGCGTTTTCAGGGGTTAGCTTCAGTGATTTCAGCTGTCAACCTCAGCGTTTTCAGCTTCAGCGTTTTAGCCATCAATTTCAACATCTTCAGCAGCCAAATTAAGCCGACAGCATTCACACCAGATTTATCGCAGGTAATGTTATATCAAGTACATAATTATGTTAAAAAGTTACAGTTTTAAAAATGTAGTTTTAGAGTGTTAAATAAATGTTTATCTTGTTCGGCCCACAACCTAAGGTGTGTTTTGGATTTTGGCCCCTTGTGTGATTGAGTGGCCATTGATTGCAGGTGAAAAGTTAAACCAGTTGAACTTTCACCAATCAGGGACTCGGATTTGATAGTGAGGTATGTTTGGTGTCCTTTTCAAAATACAGAAGAACCAACCTATTTGAAAATAGATAATGAAGTCAATTTTAGTGATTTGTGCCCATCCAGAAGTATACGACACCAACTCTTCTTGGCACACCACTTGGACATTTCACACCAAACCCCTTCTATTACATGCGTTAGTTAGTATTGTGAAGAGACAGATCAGTGTGAACACCTTATGCTAAAAACACATTAAATAATGCCTGTTTAGCCTGTTCTTGAATGCACATCGGTGTGTATGTAATAGAGCAATGTATTGGCAAGAGTCTGGCAACACAATACGTTTCACGATACAATGCATATTGATTGTATTTGGGAACATTTTGCTTCGAAGTTCAAAAAAACTTTGGCCCGCTTCGCCGACAGCATTTTAACTGAAGCTCTATGCGCCGAGCCACTAAGCAGCTGCACTGCCTCAGTCGTTCTAATCTAAGCCGCTACAAAGCACGCAATCCAGTTTTTTGAATGTTGATGGCAGCAAAGTGGCACAGAGTTTCAGTACGGTACCCATCCCAAATAAAAACTAAGTAGTACACGTCTCACAACAACAAAAACCACAAGACTGACTGAACCTTCAGCACAAGCTGGTTCTTGTGAGATCTTTTTGTTGTTTTGGTCGCGGTGTAGAGATGCTCAAAGAGGCTCAGTGTGCTGTGCTGCCATCTAGCGGTCAGGGGTTTAAATGGAAAACAAAAGTAAGGCGCTTAGGGACCCTCATAGATAAGTTATTAAACCTTGTCTTGTCGGCATTTTAAATCGATACAAGGATCATCAAATGACATATCATGATATATCGCAGAATAGATTTTTCTACCATCACCCCGGGCTCACACGGTTAACGTTACAGCTCTGACGCGAGTGCTGGAGTCTTTATGTACCTTTAAAAGTGCCAGAGGAAATCTCACTGCAGAGGATCACGTTTGACCTCTGCTGAAAATCCGTTTCGTTGGGTTCAAATTTTCACCAGACATGCAGCTGATAATGTGAAAATGTGTTTATAAAATTAATGCTCCAGATATAAGTGGGAGGAGCTACTGTACAAGGTTTTTAGCCTTGCTGTTACATAGAAGCATTAACTTTTATCTGTATATCCTATTTACAGTCAATGCATAGAAGACATGGATGATGATGAGATATCGAGTTTATTTATTTATTTATTTTAAAGATTTCTACAAAAGTATCGGTAAACAGGTCTCCATGTCTGGGTTCATGAGATCATTCTGAGATTTTCCCAGTTCGGTGAGGTTCACCATCTACTGCAGGAGATGCATCTGAATGACGGACGCTTTCAGCGTTACTTCCATCTGTCTGTGACCCAGTTTGATGACTTGCTGTCCCGCATTAATCCAAGAAGAAAGAAAATGTAAAAAGGAATAAAATTACTGCAACTTTTTATTGTTTTCTTGACGCAAATAAGAAAAATATAATACAATTCAAGATAAAGGTTTTGGACTCCACCCACTGATGAAGTCATCAACATGTCACAGGCAAAAGCCAAGTCCCTGATTGGTTTATGTGATCTGAACTCCTGCACATTGAGTGAAACTGGACGCTAACCACGTTCAGTGTGAACGTAGCTTAAAGGATCTGTGCAACCCTTATCATACACTTACTTTGACCTTCTCCCCTTTGATTTCCACAGTTTTGATCATGAAGTCTACTCCGATAGTAGCCCCTTGTCCAGGTGGGAAAAGGCCCTATGATGAAAACATACATCAGCAATTCTACATTCTGATTTTTAACAGCTTTTATTTTTTATTAGATAAATACAAACCTGAGTAAAGCGCCGAACAAGACAAGTTTTACCAACTCCGGCATTTCCTATGAGAACTATTTTGAACAGGTAGTCATAATCTTCCATGCTCATAATAACCTGAGAAGAGAAGACAACACTAATATAACAGAGAACAAAGCTTTAGAACTTTAAGTAAACTGAAACTTTAACATTTAAGCCAACAATGTGGTTTATGCTGTTAAGAGGAAGAAAGCTTGACAACCACTCAGTGTTCTAAACAGCCAAACCACTTTGGCTTAAAGACAGGGACTAAGAGAGTCTCTTTTAATTTGTGTGTGCGTAATTCTTGATTTGAAGATCATACAATATATTTTGTGCGCAACGGTGTTCAATGGTAATTGTGTATTCACACAAAAATGACAAAATACCAAAAAAAATAAAACGCAAAATACAATTTACACACGCACAACTTAAAATTAGAACAGCTTTAAACTAACTACACAAATCAATCACCTGATTCCCACAAAACCGCATTTACGCAGAAATCTCACTTTTTTTACCGCTTCAAGATTCGTCTGAGAGTGACGCGTTTAAATGCAGCTAGAATGCTGGGTCATCAGAGTTTTCATATCATCTTATTTGAACTTAGTTTGTGAATATGTGTTAAAAACTTGACATTTTCCCACCTTCTTACACAAATATGCCCGATGATTAATATTAAAGTCTAAATGCGTGTTTTCAAAACACTTAACATTAAAGTTTCTTTATTGTTGTCGCTCATATTTTTTTTTACCTTTTGTACATGTGAATACACAATTACAAGTACACACAATTACGCACAAAATTTATTGTTTGAGTTAAAAATCAACAATTACACACACACACACAAATCGGATGAGTCTATTTTCTCTCCAAAAAACCCAGTAAATTTTAAAATAGAAATTGTACAATTTAAAAAGAATCAACTCAAAAATAAACACTGCCAACTTGAAAAAAAAAAAATCATTGAAAAAGTGATTAAAATAGGCAAATTTAAAGAAATACTGAAAAATTGAATAAAGAAAAAAAGCTAAAACTAACCAAATGAAAATAAAAAGTTTATGCCGTAGTTTTCTTTCTTTATTTTTTATTTTTTGGAGAGGGGGGTGTCTCTTTTTTGCTTTCAGTCTTAAGTTTATAGTTTCAGTTCAGAATTTTGGTTCCTCTGTGGTGAAACTGATCAGGCGCTTTAATGACTGAAAGCTGTGACTGGTGGTTGAAGGTTCAAATCCCCCGTACCCTCTTGGTTTTTTTAAATTACCATACACTGGATTGAACATGTAAAATACTATGTCACCAACAGGATTTCTGAGCTGTAAATGTACAGAAGTGCATATTATTGTATATGTGGAGTCAAAATGCAAATAAATAAAAGTTTAATGACATCTTAAACCTTTAAATGAAATAATTCTTTATAAATAACCATTTAAATTCAACAACATCATATATTTCAAACATTTTACACCCCTGCCTGAGTCAATCTTTTAAACTAAACCTCATAGGTCACCTGCAGTCATTTTGTAATTATGTAATTATCTAGTAATTATTTTTATTATTATAGATGCCCAATGAGGCAAAATTCTTTGTGATTTTGGGCTATATAAATAAAATTGAATTGAATTGAATTGAATAGATATTACCTTTATTGTAAATAATAACACTAACTCCAAACAAGGTAAATGGAAAGCAACAAACATCAGACACTACAGCCTTGGAGACGAGCATTATTACTAGCAATATTTTTTAATTAAAAAACAAAAATGGTTAATTGGCTTTGGACAATGACCCAAAAGCAACGAAAAAAACTTTAGTTGGAACAGGAGCATGATGGGAAAAATGATTAGCATTTTCTATTTATGTTCTGCAATGATCTAAGCAAATTTAAAAAGTGTTTTTATGAAGTCCTTGTGGCAGTTTTCTCATGATGGAGGATATATATAAAGAAAATTAAGATTAAAACTGTGTTTCTGAGTATTTCTTTATTTAAAATTAGAGCAGACAAAAAAAATTGTGTAGATGGTAAGTAGGAATGACTCCCGATCAGAATCTTTTTTTCGTCCTTGATCCAAATAATTTGATTTTGATACCAAGAACCGCTCTGATTCTTTTGGAAAACTTTTAAAAAGATGTCGTTAACTCATCCAAGATGTATATTATTCACCTTCGTTTACATTTAACTCTTAAAACAGATCACTTCTGTGAAGTAGCTTCAACAATCAAGAGAAGCGTTGGTTCCTTTAGAACTTTGTCTTTTTGATCAATTATGAACCATGTTCACATGAAAAAGTCTTAAAAAATAAAAGCAATTTTCTTCCAAAATATTGGCTGAAGTGAGGCGATGTCAGAAAGAAAAACTGATGAATCTTCAGGACATTTCTCATTATAGAAAAATTAAAATCAAAGACTTGCTTTAAAAAGCCATGTTGTAGCATGAATTTGACTGGGTCATATCAGTCTAACCATTTAATAGTTTGGCTTGTTTTTGACAGATTATGGACTTAATTAGTTAATTAGTTAATTAATTGCAGGTGTCTCACTGCCGTCTGTGTCGACAGCAGGAAAGTGACATTTTAGTTAAGAAGAAACATAAATCCAATCATTTTTCTTTTAAATGTCTTTGCAGGTTGTTGTTTGAGTTAAAACATAAAACACTAATTGTCAGTTTAAATATTTATTTAAAAAGTTATTGATCCTCAAAATCTGTGAATATCTCACTAACCTTACATGAATGATTTGTGCGCTTCCTGCAATAAAACGTTGTGATTTGTTCGTGATATGCAGATCTAAACAAGGGAATTTATTTGAAATAATAAGCTTAAAATATGCAGCACTGATCAAAATCATTGATTTCCACAAGCAACAATCTCTCCACTCTATTCTAAAGCATTCACTTTCACACAAATAGATTCCTTATTTCCTCGTCTGGGCTGACATCTGGATTAAAACTGTACGGTTGGAGAGCTCCAATAATGCTTGCCATTTTTGTTGCACCGGTAATGTTGAGTTGGGGATGTGAAGGGTGTAAACAGAGAGCTCGCAGCAGAAAGGGGGCGGGGTTACTGCCTGCTAACAGTCCCGCTCAAAAACTGTGTCCAAGAAAACAATACAATTTTGGCTAAACCTGTATTATCATGACTTAAAAGATCCCTTGGACAGCTTTAAAAAATAGATAAAAAGATAATCAGAATGGGACTTCAAGAAAATACAATAAATTAACTGAGAACTTGAACATTTTGTTGGTGATTTCATTAAACCTTAATGCAAAGTTGAAAAAAAAAAAAGAAATAAATTCATAAATAATGAGATTGCTTTTGTCTGTGACCTCACACATACATAAACAAGAATATAAGCACGATGCAAACACTGCAGCCCCGTTACATCTCATCTAACAGAGGCAAAAACAGACAGAAATGCAGATGAAATGTTGGTTTCCACGCAGACTAACTGTTGCTGCAGGAAACCGCTCGCATCCATTGAAAATCCTCATTAAAAGGGGAGGGGGGCGTTCTATCATTTAACCCCATAGTAGTTTAATGTTCAACAAAAAAAATCCTGCAGGTGCTGCGTCTTCTTTATTAAGCTCAGGTAATATTAAAGCCTCCATCTTAATCCGAATTACGGCCAGACACCGATCGAGTCTCTCCGTTCAGGGTTTCAAACCCAAGCTAGCAACAGTAGCATAGCAGCAGCAGCAGCAGCTAGCCATTTTGAGTCTGCAGATGCAGGGAAAAAAAACTCAAAGTCAGACCTTTATGATGAGACAGGAAACAGTTAGCACTTACCAAAAAACCACGGGGACTTCCCCGGACCTAAAACTACTTGTTATGCATAGATCGGCTCCTCAAATCGGCAACGCCGCTGCTGGGCAGGGCATAATTCCCCTGGCTGTGTCTCCTCAGCAGCAGACTAGTTCTGACTGTCTAGAGGAGGAGGAGGAGGAGGAAGAGGAGGAGGAGGGGGGTTGCTACCAATGATGTCATTAACTTTACATGCAACCCTATCATGCATGTGGCATGTTCCATCTGGACTTATAGGATGGAAGCTTTTGAGGTAATATAGGACTCTCAATTGACAGTTCAATCTGCAATTTGATCATGCAATTTGAAAATAAAAATTTCAAAATGCAATTCAGGCTCGGAATATGACTTTTTTTTTTTTTCAATTTTGAATTCCATATTAAAAATTACAATTCAATATGACAATTAAAAAAAGTAAATATTAGATTAAAAAATCAATTGCATTTTAAATTATCATGGGGTTTTTAATTTCATAATTCTAATAATGCATTTTGCAGTTGCAAATTGCAAAATTGATCATGCTTGAATAAATAAAATATCAGTAATCTTAAACTTTTGTTCTCGAGTAAATATTTTTCTTTACAGTTACTTTTGTGATTTTTGTCACTACATCAAAATTTGAATATATCTTTATGCTCATTTGAATACTAAAAGACTCCTATTTTGTCTTTTGCCAACTTTATTTAAAAAGTACATAAGACCAAATTTGCAGATCTTTTATTTCCGAAAATGAAAGAAGTTCATTTTAAACAAATTATATTAGATATCCATTGAAAAAAAAAAAACATGGTATTTATGTAATTACGTCTCAAAAAAAAAAAAAAAAAAAAAAACTAAATTGCTTTATATATGTAATAGCTTTTAATTTGGCTTTGTTTACAAATACAAACATGATCAATTCTTAATCAACACATTTGATAATTTTAGAGTTTTTGAAAACATTTTAAAGGTCTTTTAAATATGAGCCCAATTTATCAAAATATTTTTTATCTATTTGTTTTATTTTTTTCAAAATAAAATAAGACTTTATCTGTTTACAAAAACGAATAGCTACCTGTTCTTGTCCTTTTCACCTTTTTATTATTTTTATTTTTACTTAGTTGTATGTATGTATGTATGTATGTATGTATGTATGTATGTATGTATGTATGTATGTATGTATGTATGTATGTATGTATGTATGTATGTATGTATGTATGTATGTATGTATGTATGTATGTATGTATGTATGTATGTATTTATAGCATTTTCTAATGGTTTCTGATTTTGAGTGGTTGCATGTTCTGTGACATTGAACATGTCAATAAACGGGGAAATACCTCTCTTGTTGACGTTGCTAGGAACGCTTCTTCTCTCTTGTTTCGCCCGAGCAGTGTTTTCGGTGCACGCCCTTGACTTCCTTCAAGAGGTGATAGTAGAGGAGCTTTTTTGTCGCTGCACCGACCAGAGGTCGAAAATAAAAAGAACTGCATCTTGCAGGACGTTTCGGTGACCGACCATGGGGTCTGCTGCGGACGATAAGAAGTCTCTTCCTCCTCCCGGGATCTTGAACAGGAACTCGGTGTGGCTGGCGGGGATCGGTTGGGCCTCAGCGATGATTCACAATGCTATCAACCACAGGCCGCCCGTGAAGTCAGGTTAGCATTTAGCTCTGCAACAAACAGGCACTCTGCGCAGCCTCGGGAATTAAATACTAAACCTACGCGAAATTTAATTACATTTATTTGGTTTATTTTCTTAGTGGAATTATAGTTCTTGTAAATAAAACATACATGGTCAGATAGCCTGTTTATGTCGCTTTAAAATGATGCTATATTTGTAGGGTTAGCTAGCAGCAGAGCTAAGGCTTCATCCATAAACACATTTATTAAATGTGTTCCAAATTGTCTCTACATATTTTGTTACAGTTGATATTGATTGATTGCACTCTTTTGGTATTACCAGGCTATATTGAGGAATGTTTTGCAAAGAAATGAGCTCAGGTTCTGCTCACACCTGTTGAATCAAAGTAGAAAGCAGAAAGCTGCATCATGTTTATGTTTATGGCCTCCACTGATAGTAACTTTGGGTTCTCTGAGACTTTGTGAACTAGGATATTTTTTAAAACTAGTTTGGACAACCAGTGGCAGTCTTACCTCTTTTTTTTTTTTTTTTTACTGGATCAAAACCCAGCAAGATCCGCAAAGTTCATCTTTTAATTTTGACAGTAGCACATACAAGTTCCTTTCAAAATAAAATGCATGCTGGGTCAAAAAAACTCATTTTGCTGCAGAAGATTTACTTGAATTAAAAATATAAGAAACATGGCATTTTTTATAATGACTTTGGTGCATCATATTCATTTCTCTTATTTTACTGTCTAACATAAACATGGCAACTTTGGTGTAGAATCCTTTTTTTTTTTACCTAGTGATGTAAATGCAATTTTATGCTTGAAGAAACGCTCACTGTTGTGCAGCAGAAGATAAGAATATATGCTTTAAGCTTACTTTAAGGATAAGTGAAAGTAGAGTTTACTATCCTTTTGCTCAGCTATCTGACAACAAAATCTAAACATGAAAAAGTTATTAATAACTAAAAATCATTAGCATTTCTCTTCAAAGCCATAGTGTCACAATGGAGACATAAGAGCCACACATGGGTCCAGAGCCTCAGGTTCCAGAATCCACTTCAACAAAACACCTTCTCAGATTGGGTTTTATCAGAGATTCCCTCCAGAATTTAGGATTGATCACATTGGATTTGCTGTTTATGCCAGAGTTATGCCACGTAAGGGAGACTTGAGACAAGTCCTGGTTGAAAAATGGGATGTTTTCACACAGAAGTGTATTATCAGGCTGATGACCAGCATAAGAAGGAGATGGAAGGCAGTTGTGGCTTCTACAAACTCTTGAGTCTCCCGTTTTATTAGTTTGTTAAATGAATTCATAATTTACCTATAAATCTGTTTTTCAATCCCAATCCACCAAACTCTAGACAAGAGTGAAAAGGGCAAAGGCAGAAAAAATTAGACATTTTTTTAATGGTTGCAATAAAAAAACGCCTCTTTCTTTAAAACTTATTTCAATTTAAAAGTCGTAAATCATTTTTTCATGGGTTTAAAATATTTTGCCAAACAGCGTTGATGATCTTTAGGACAGCTGGGTTTTTTTGTGTTCACTTTTAAATAATATTTTAGAGATTTCTTTTTTTTTTCTCCCTCATCCAGAAACTATGGAAGCCGAAAGACTTTTTTAAGTCTCTTTAGTTTGTGGTTAGCAACAAAAACAGCAGAACACCCAAAAAAAATTGTTTTTAGTCTATGTTTTTATTTATTAGTGGATCTATGCCTCCGTCTCATGCACCAGCCCCCTCCTTTTATTTCCTAAAACCCCCGATCAAACCGGTTGAGAGAATCCAGGGCGTTCCTGCATGATGCATTCAGAGCTTCGGACATCAGCAGCAAAACAAAGCAGTTTATCAGAGAAAGATCTGATCCTTATAAAATCAATTGATTAAATACTGTCGACATTTTTTCTGAATAACTGCTTTGTTTTGCTGCTCATTGTAAAAAAAAAAAAAAAAAAAAAGAAAAAAAAAGACTAAAGCATTATAGTAGACTGAATTGGGCCAAGTGGCTGTTTGGGTCCGCTAATGTCCAGAGCTCAGTGAACGCACCATGCTCAGATTCTCATTGGCCCTGAATTCTGTCAATCAAGGTTTTTTTTTTTTAAGGTTTTGGGGAAATAAAGGGAGGAGGGCTGGCGCATGAGACGGAACGAATGCGTTTGAGGGGCAACTTTTGTGGAGCGTTCTCCTGCTGTTTTTGTTGTTAACCACAAAATAAGGAAACTTTTTTAAAAAAAAAAGGTGAAGTCTCGGCATCTCAGTGTGGGAAGAGGAAGACGGGGGAATGCTTCCTTCTCCGTTATTGATTATCTCACTGTCACGAGAAAACAAATATCGTTTTCTTGTCATAACCAGTTATTTCGTTTTCTGGAGAAAATGAAGTTTATTTTCTCGTGATATCGAGATATTAGAGAAAATGTTGCCTTTTTTTAACGTTTTAAATCATCAACAGTTTTTTTTCCAAGGGCAGCATATATGATAAATAAAAGAGGAACCTAATAACTTGTGCAAGAATTCATAAAATGTGCAATATTTAGATGTGCAATCGCATCTAAGTGCAGTAGCGGGATTATTGTTACTGTCAATAATGCGGTACTCTGGTGCTTATTTTCATCCTCCATGTGCATATGTAAATAATGCATTCCTTCTACAGAGAGTTAGATTTTTATATGTATTATCTTTTTATTTTATTGTATGGAGAGCTACTGTTTTTTTCGTTGTATCACAAGGTCCTTGTGCAACAATGATATTAAAGATGATTCTGATCTAGCCTTACATGTGTCCCCTTTTTATTTCTTCAGGTGTCCATCGACAATTTCTTTTGACAACAATCGGCTGGTTCCTCGGCTACCATCTAACAAAACATGAAAACTACACGTACGCGAAGCTGGACCGGGACATGAACGAGTACGTCAAACTCCACCCAGAGAAGTTTCAACCAAAAGGTTAGTCGACTTCAGGATCTCCGAATACTTTTTGTTTCTGTGTAAATCCACAAGTTTCTGCTCTGTATCATCTACGATTTCCATTTAAACTGTTAAAAATGTCACCAACATACATTCAATGTCTTTTTCAACTTATGAGAGTTTTATGCTATGTTTATATGCAATCTTTAGATATTCAGAGTACTAAAATTGTAAAATGATTCCCGTTTCTTCTTCCTCTAGAAAAAAAGACGTTTGCAGAGATCGTCGAGCCTTTCCATCCAGTGCGTTAAACAGCTGCTCAGACGGGGAGAAAAAAGGACGGACGGACTTTTTGCAGACTTGTTTTGAGCAGCTTTTATTTTGTGAAATCTGTATCCATCACATTCTGTGAACTATAGGTATGTAAATAAAAAAAATATCTAAAATAAATCATTGTTGGATAGTTTTCATGAAGTGACATTGACATCCAGCTTCTTCTTTTTTTTTTTTTTAAATAGAACAAAAAAACTTTGGAACCACATTTAATTTTCTGTGATCAAGCAAAATCCTTTTAGACGTAAACACGAATGAAAGAAATGAGTTTTTGAGCTTTTTAAACTTTAATTCTGATTAATGCATTTTTGACCTCAAAATGTTAAAGAAAAACTGACATTGCTGTTTTTACATGAAAGACTTTTATTTTGAAGGTTAAGGGGGGGATATAATAAGTAACTGAATATTTGAGCACCAAACTCATTTTTCCATAACTTTGAAGGTTAAAAGAGGTTGAAATGTTTACATCGTTCCATAACAAAGATTTGGGTTGCTTATGAAAGCGTGCCGTCACTGAGCCACTCCGATCATGTTCAGGTATTTCTCTGTGAGGCTCTGAGTCTTCTCCGTGAGGTCGTTCATGACGGAACACAGTCCTCTCAGGTGGAACTGGAAGAGTGCTTCCGAATCGGGCTCCGGGCTCCTGATGGGCTCCTTTCTCCTCCCGTCCTGCTCCTCCAGGGGAACCAGACTGCTCTCCACCGCGTTCCGAATGGTCCTCAGCATCATGTAGTTCCCGTACAGATCGTTGGCTCGGGCGGCCTCGCAGTCCTCCATCCAATCGGACGGCACGTCCCGCAGCAGGCTGGGCAGGAGGATGGTTCTTTCCATGTCGCTGACCGCCGAGCTGTACCGCTTCAGCATCAGGGACAGGCTGCTCCTCTTGAGCTTCGCCTCCGTGTTCTGCATGGTTTCAGGCGGCGGATGGAACGGAGCGGCGCAGAGCAGACGCTGGAGTTTATGTAATCCTGACCCGGTGGGTTGATCGACGCTGTTGCGCAAACGCATCACGCGATGAATTTAGGAAATCTGGATGCTATTTGGAGTCAAACTCTTATCTTTATTTATTTTTAAAAGCTAACAAGGTCTGGGAGTGTAATGACATCTGAATGTTTTGGCTGTCTGTCAACTGATAAAGCAAACAGATTTCAATGACCTCACTGTATAGATTTTAGCTTTATATTGTTTAAATAAAAAGTGTGTATTCATTAAAAAATCAACTTGGGTTCTTACACTCAAAACAGTCTTAAAATTAAAAATTTCCAGAAATTAAAGTCAAATATTTGATTTACATTTAGTTTATCTAATATTCTAAATTTTATGACATGTTAAAAAAAATCTAACATTTTTTAGCTTCATAATTTGAAGTATTTTAAATGTCCACAAGATGGCAACGTTGAGCCACAAAATGAACAAGTCTTTGATTTGATCAATTTTTTTATTGCATCATAATATATCCAGTTACAGAATTTTGTTTTCATCAAATAAATGTTATAACTTCTTGTATTTACAATTAAATGTTTTGAAAAAATTAAGTTTATATTAATCATTACAGAAAAAGTCAAGACACTCATGTTTTCAGAGTTGTTTTTTTTAGTAAACACTGGTTTTGATCTGGTAGGAAAATCTATTTTAGTAATTGATTACTCAAAAGAGAAATTATTTGTACCCCAAAAAAATTAAATAAAAATCCTAATTTTGAAGGCAACAATGTGAATTTAATAGCAAAATATGTAGGGAAGTCTTATTTTGAATTAAGTTACTGCATTTAAAAATCAGCCTCCACGTTTTAAATGGGGACTTCAACAACTTTAAAGCTCTAAAAGAAAAGCAGTCGGACTAATTTATGAACATTCAGATGCTAAAAGAAACATAAGCGTGCTGAAACGTATCAGAAATTACATTAAATGAATTTTCTCAACAAATATTAATTTAAAAACTTGACTAAACTGCTTCAAAAGCATATTTTCTGTGCAAAAGTTGACCCGTGAGAACTTTTCAGAATCAGGTTCCCCTTAACTGTCACCTAATCAACAAAAATGGAAGATTTCCCAATTTAAAAAAAAAAAAAAGCACAAAAAGTTAAGGAAAGCGGGGAAGAATCTGCTCAGAGTTCAGTGACCTATTCTCTCCTGTCAGTCCTCCACTTTCCTCTGTTGACCGTTGATGATGATTTCCAGGACGTGGGTGAGGTCCATCATTTTGGTGAGCATTTCCATGATGTCAGGATGCTCCCTGGCTCCGCTGATGAACTCCTCCAGCGTCAGCTCACCTGGGAAGGTTCAAAGAAAACAAAGTCACTTTTCCGTCAGGAGACCACAGCTCACCTGATCAACGAGAAGTTACCTTCTCCTTTGACGTCGATTTTCTCATATATCAGAGTCACAATCTCCTCTGGAGGAATCTCGTAGCTCCTGGTGATGTCCTGAATAGCCTGAAAGATTTATTGAGGAAAGCATCATTCTGTTTGTCTGAACTGTAATCCACAGAACATGCAGTTCCAGGTTGGGAATTATTGGTGATGCAAGCACGTATTAACCGGAGCAAATCCATCAGACTGGCTGTTTTGTGACCCATTTAATCCACAAATAGGGTCACCGTAAAGGCCAAATTTAGCATGAGGAAGCGGTAAGAGGTGTCTGGATTAATTGTCAGCCCAGTATTTGCACTTTCTGATTATTCGGGGGGATTTGCAGAGCTTCATGTTACTGTGAATTTCAAATCTCATTATGCAAGAATAAAAAAAATCCTTGTACCTTAAATATAGTCTCCAGTTCATCCTTGTCGATTTTTCCATTCCCATCTTGATCGAAGAGCTTAAAGTACCACTTTAGTTTCTGATTGATTTCTCCTTTCAACAGTAAACTAATAGCAGCGATGTATTCGACAAAGTCTATGTATCCGTCCTGCAGAAAAAGATGAACAAAGGTTCAGTTCATGAAAATTAATCAACTGAATTATGGAAATGTATTGGTTCAGTTTATCGAGAACCATGAGAAGTTTCAAGTTCTTAATTTAATTCTGCCCCTATAATAAAACGTCAAGGAAAAAAAAAATTTTTCATGTTTAAAAAAAAAGTGCTAAAATATCAATGTAGATGCAAGAATTTATTTGAGAACAAAATATTTTTATCAAATGCTGAAATTAAGTAATTGAATTATGCAAAATTATTGGTTCTGTTTCTTTAAAGCCGGGACAAGATTCAAATTTTTATTTTAATTCTGCCCCTATAATAAAACATCGAGGAGAAAAGAAAGAAATCTTGAGTTAAATCAGTTTTTATGTAAAAAAAAAAGGGCAAAATAGTGATAAAAATGTAAGAATTTTTTGTAAACACTAATTATTTTCATCTAATTTATGGGTCAAATGCTAAAATGAAGTAATTGAATGATGGAAATGTATTGATTCTGTTTTTTTAAAGCCGTGAAAAGATTCAAATTCTTATTTTAATTCTGCCCGTATAATAAAACGTCACAAAAAAGAAAAGTTATATCAGTTTTCATGTCAAAAAAGTGCTAAAATATCAATGTAGATGTAAGTTTGTTTTCATAAACACTAAATTTATGTATCAAATGCTTTCTGACTGTGTGGAGGACTTTTTTCCCCAAATACAGCTGAGTTTTGATGATAAACCTTGATATTTCTTTTTAAAAAAATGTATTCAAATTAAGCTTTATTTATGGAGCGGAACAGAACACACCAAACTGTTTCAGATAAATAAACAGTAAAAATTGTTAACAAAAAAAAAAAAACAGCCAAAATATGAAATTGTATTAAAACATTAGGAAATATATATTAAAAAAAGTCTAGCTTAAAAGTTTGTTTTTTTCTTCCTTACCCCATCCATGTCAAACGTGAAGAAGACTTGGTCCACATAGCTGCTGGCTTCCTCTGTCATGCCGTTCATCTCCAGCATCGTCTTCAGCTCAAACAGCGTGATTAGTCCTGAAGGAGATTCCCTCATGAATTTGGTGTACCAGTGGTGCATGTCCTCCTCCAGGATGTCGTCCAGGCTCGAGCTGTGAGAACCCATGATTCCTTTAAAGGATTGTGGTTCTTTCTGTCACGAAACCCTGCGGCGAAGCTGCTGTCGGGCAGGCCGCTGGTTGGAAAGGACGGTGTGAGTCCAGCACCTCCGAGTTCTATAGCTGAAAGTGATGCAAAAGCCAGCCCTAATCTTTAAGCCAAAAGGAGAGATAACCCTTTAATGGGATAAATGCAGAACTTCTTAGAACCTGAGGGCTTTGCATCCTTCTTCACTGGGGCTGGATGCCAACGGTCACTACGACGGGACTGAAAAAGGATGCAGCAGCTAAAAAAAAAAAACTTTCTAAGAAGCCTTTTGGGTGTCAGAATTTATACTGTAATTCAAGTTTTATCAACATTTATAGTCACATATGTGTTGTTTTTTAAATAAATACAGAAAATTTACTCTAAAATACATTATTGATGTTCAGAATTTATAGAATTCAAGAAGAAGAAACTTAAATAAAAATGTTAACAGACACAGTGGATATTTATTCATATGTTTTCATTGAAATGTCTTTAGTCACTTAAACTTTAATTCTATTGCTCTCATTTCTTTCTTCCTGGACTCTGTTGGACTATAATGCATTACTTTACTATAAGTGTAGATGTATGTGACAAATACAATTGGAAATTATAAATAGACTATGACAGTATAAATATTACAGCAGAAAAAGAATTGTTGAAAAATAATAAAAAAATTGCAAAATTATTATTGCTCAAACTTTTGCAGATACATTATTGATCCTTTCTGCAATTAACTTCACCATGAATCACAATCATGTCATATTTCAACATTGGGATATTGGATATCATGCAGAAAATATGTATAGCTTCCCATGTAGAATATTTGTTATTATATGTAGTATTGTCTTGCAGTCTTTTATAAACATGACAATTTCTTTATTTACACTATATGTGTGTATTTTCAGTTCAAAGTATTATTTAAAATCTGAATGAGGTTCCAAATTTCTGTTTGGTGACATTATAATTGCAGTAATAAATATTTGTAACACAAAAGTTAAGCTAATTACATTACCACATCATAGTTTGAGTCATTTTTCAAAGTATTATTGATCTTTTGTGTTTACTAAGAGAAATTAAATCAAAGTTTAAACAGTTAAGAAAAGAGAAAAACACCAGAACATTAAAAGGCTTTTATTCAAACATTTAATATGCCAGAAAACGACTGGAAAAAATTAGATTACATCATCTTATTTTCATGTGTTCCCACATTTTGTTTCTTTAAAAAAGCTGAAACGTACAATTTTTTGGGATGCTTTGGTGTACTGCATATTTTTTTTTATTTTCATTATTATAATAACAGATTAATATAAATATATGTCATAAATATGCATATATTATAATGTGTAATAAAAATATATTACATTAAAAATACAGTAACCAGATACTAAATATAAAATGAGTTGTTATGCATTTATTCAAAATTTAGAATGATCCAGTTCAGAGGCTCAAATTTCTGAACAATCAATGAAAATTAGAATTGAAAAAACAATCAAAGCTCAGGATGCCTTTAATAGTAAAGCTGGCTTTAGTCGACTGGCAATTCTTAAAATAGGATTGTAGAAGGAGCAGCATCACAGGTGGCCAGGTTCTATTAGCCTATTAGATTTACACAAGACCACTCAGGGAGGAAGTTGCTGCTCAGACAACGTAAAGAACATCCTGTAACAACTGTCTACCAGTCACTTTAAAGCCTTAAAATATTTGGAAAAAGTCAAAATCATTGGTTTTAATAGTTAAATTGTTTTTATGGACTATAATTAACTAATATTAATAGAGTAGAATAGAATAAAGTTACCATAGCCCTATTAAAAACAGCAGATTGGTAGTAAGTTGCACTAAAAATCACTTTTTTTTTTTTAGCAATAGTTGATGTCCAGTGTCTTTGAAGGGTTATAGAATCTAATAGCTGGCAGAAAGAAATATTAACAATTCCTGCTTCAGTTTGAAAGCTTATTGAATTTAATTTGACAGCTTTATCAAGCAAGGGGATCCCTTAAAGACTTAATTAAAAGCAAATTTTGACGTCACGAAAATATTCTTAGGTACAGTGACTGTTCATACACCCCACTTTTATCCTCTGAATGTTCCACTAGTTTCTCTGGGCGTTGACCCTGATGGAGGAAAACTAACATCTACCAAAGATAAAGTCTACCAAAAAAAAAAAAAAAAAAGACAACCTTGTGCAATACTATGGTAATAAGAGACAGAAGTGGTTAGAGATGCATGACGTGAGCCATCGTGCACCTCCTGCACCCTGTGATTGCAACGTGCGGTTTCAGTTATTGAGGTTTACAAAAATATATATACATTGAAAATGAATGATTAGTTTCCTCTGACAGTCAAATTGCCATGTCATTTAATCTGCAGCAGAAATGTAGTAAACCTTTGCAGTGAGTTTTTGTCAGGCTTGATAGATTGAGACATACTACTACGTGTCTTGAGCATTTGCTTTTTTAAGAAGTCATTAAAAATGACTCAGATTGTAATAAATAAAAGGAAAATGTGTTGAGAAGGAAAAAAAGACCACATCTTTGATTTTGGAGAGTTCTTTATCAATATGAGTCTAAACATTTGGAAAAACTTTGTTTATGGTGAAAACTAATTAAAAAAAAAAAAGTTAATTTGAGCCCCCATTATGCTTGTTAATGTCTGAAAAAACAGAGGTAAATCTACTTTTTTTTTTTTTACAAAAAAAAAAGCTTAAAAGATAAAAATACACGTTGGCCCACAAATATATGAAATTATTTGTATGGATGTTTGTAACTAATTTGCTTTCTTATTGCTCCTTATTTTATTTTTCTATTTAGCCCTCAAAGATAAAAATATATAACTCAGTATTTTCTGAGAAAAATCATTCATGCACACACACTTTGAGGTTTACTATATATATATATATATATATATATATATATATATATATATATATATATATATATAAATAATTTGCCATCATAACATGAAATTTTGTTTTTTGAAGGGGTTTGAGGAGAAACAAGGCAGCATATTACTGATTTTCACAGAGTTCTTTATTAATAAGAGCTTTAACATTTAACATTTATTTAAAAAAAGAAAAACTGCAAATATGGTGAAAACAAGTTTAAAAAAAACACAATTATCTTTTTTTTCCTATTAAGAAGCAGGCTTTCCTTTAAAACAAACTTTTTATACACATTACATAAAGTGATACACATTAAAAGTGTTAAATATAAACCGGCTCTTATCGCACACTGCTTCTGATGAAACCATTATATCTATTTGTAATTCCACTCAAAAAAGACAACTTCAAAATAAATATTTGATAGTTTGAGAACCTATCGATGGAATCTTGTAGAATTTTATCTGATTTAGTGAAGCACATTTATGTAAACCAGCTGGGAGGGCTGAACGGTTGATAAGACGACTGACTGCCAGAGAGGGGTCTGATGTAAGGACAACATTCTGTTTGCTGAAGAAGTTAATGATCAAACGCTGCAAACTGCAGTAACCCTGAGTTTCACCTGGCTAAAGCCAGAACTATTAGCTGCTACCGAGCCAAGGAAAACAAGAGGAGGAGCAGCAGGACTGCAACTCCCCCTGCTGTTCAAGTGGTAAACAGAAAACTGAAGCCAGCTTAAAAAAAAAAAAAAAAAAAAAAAAGCATGACACACAAACCACGTTTCACAAAACATGTTTATGAACGTCTTATATGGACACATGTCTAAGAGTAAAAACTGATCAATTAACACTTTTTTCTGCTCATTAAATCTACAGAAGCTAGTTTTCGATACTCTTTACCGTAGCTTATGATAAAAAAATATATATAGTCAGTGGTAAAAGTTAAAAAAAAAATAACTGGGTTGGGCCCATATTCACAGTCAAACAAATAGAACAAAAATCTTAAGGAAAAACAAAAAACTGAAACAGAGTGTTTTAGAGCAGTGATCCCCAACCTTTTACCTGACAATATTTTAACAGACTCGTTTGTTTGAGGATGAAGTTGGCATCTGATTTATTTTTTTTAAGTTTCCAGTTTCCTTTATCTTTTAATCTGTGAAATATCTGCAGCTGCTTCAAACTTATACTAGATTTCCACTAAAATATTATTTAGATTTTCCCTTAAAAAATAATTTTTAAAATTCAGACACCAAATTTAGATATGTCCGACTTTACGGCAGGTACACACCGCACGTAGAAGTGGCGTGTAACAGAGGCCACTTCCATTCCACGCCCTTGTTAACCTATGGTGTAGCTCACACGTGACACGCGGCGGTCCTCGCGCAGTGTAGCAATCGTTTAGGGTTCTATTTTTTGCACGAGCTGCAAGTGATCCGCATCAATCCCGGGATGAAGTTACTCCAAGACACAAAAAAATGCAGTAAATTTTCAAAATATAACCAATTTTTCACAATAAAATACCGCCATTGACAAATGCGATCATATTTTTCTAAACAGACTGTAGAAATGAAAATACAGTGCTCCCCACTTATATGTGGGGGTTAGAGATAGACCAGAGACCTCCATGAATACGCCGAATCCGCAGATACGGAGAACCCCCTTTCTCCATCTCACGGCCCCACCCTCCCGCGGCCAAAGAATGTCCATTAGCGATCCATACTTATCAAAAACACTTCTGATCATGTAAACATTCATTGAAAAACATTGTACTACATAAAGAGTTTTAATTCATAACAATAAACAGCGAACTTTTCATGAGGACTGTCTCTTTAAAAAAGTGCATGCTTTCTCCTTCATCAAATAAGTGTGAGAGGACATCTCTATCCAGAATCTGCCGGTTTCATCCATAATGAATACCTGCTCTGGATGATAATTATCCTCAGCGATTATCAGGATATTTTCGAGCTGCTTTTGAGTCAGCTGATGCCATTTATCCATGCAGGCTCCCTGTGAATGCGTCCGCGCCTGTGTGTGTGTGGCGAACGAGCTGGCGTGCTCTTCAACTGCGCTTCCCTCCTGGGAAATTCCCGCTGCACCTTCGGAAGCAAAAGTTTCATACAAGCATCTTGAGTTTTCAGAGCTTTCGTGACGAACCGAAGGAGTCGCGTGACAAACACGAACATGCACATACAGATGAGTGCAGTGGGCCGACTACGAAGCGGGGGACGTGGTTTTGGATACCTAAATACACGATCAACGAGAGAAGATGGATAATGTCAAATTAATAGTAGAAGCACTTGTCAATTGCCACTAAAAATTAGCGTGTTGTGTGAACTGAAGCGGATTCCGCGCAAACTCCGCTTCACGGCGCTTCCGCGTGCGGTGCAAACCCGGCATTACGCTGCAACGGATAAGTATAATAAAAAAAGTCACTAAAAATTGTATTTTTTAAATATAATTGTCAAATATGAATCCACCATTTAAACAAATTTATTAGCATCTTCCTTGAACATTAGACAACTGGTTTCTGATTATTATTATGGTCAATGGGAACAATTGTCGCTAGAAATCCATATTTCGACTAATCTAAACTAAATAGACTTCAGGTTTTTCTCTGTTTCTTAATTTGTAAGTTTTAGGCTCTTCTTCTGTTTACTAATTGGCTATTTCCTGCTAAATCAAAAATACATTTGTGTTTTTTGCTAACTTTGCTAGCTTAGGGGTTTCAATTTAGACATGTTAAGAATGAGTTGCATGTGGTGGAGAATTCAGTAGTTTTTCAAAATAAAACTTCCTTCAAAGAAAACATTTAAATTAAACAGGGAAAAAAAATGTAGGTTGTGTTTTTTTTTCGCTGCGGCTAGCAGCGCAGGGGTTGGGGACCACTGGTTTAGAGTATCCTTGGAGTGAAAGTTCACACAAAACCTGGAATTCACTTTCTTGTCATACTTAACCCCTTTAAAGCTCCAGTGTTATTTTCTTAACCATAAATTTTCAACCGTTAAGACGATCAACGTTAATCCAGCACTTGGCGGTTGAAAAGTTATGGTATGTTCAAGAATGTGTGTTAATTAAGCGTCACCGGCGACATCTCAGGGGTTAAAGGGTTAAGCTAGAAGATCTCAACCGATCTGATCCACTGAGATCATTTACATGACTGGCTTCAGCTGCAAGGCGCTTGGTCACTCGGCTTTCTGTAGCAGAAGCCGTTTCACATCATGAAAAAGTCTGCAGAAACCTCATCGTTCACACATGGCAGAAACCACCCTGCTACTGTTATTGCCCAAGACAGACCGAGTCGGGCTGGTTTTTCCAGCCTGCCTCTCAGTGACGCGAAGACATGATGAGGGAAACCGGAATGATGTATGTTGAAGCCGAGTCCTGGTCCTGGTCATACAGAAACTGTCTGAACACGCTCTGCACCATCTCGTTACTCAGGGTGAAGTTTCTCAACTCCTCCAGTCGATCCTCTGGTAAAACAAACGTCAGCTGGTAGTCAACCACGTTGGAGGCGTTTCTGCAATACAAGAGTTGATCATCAACAAAGAAATACACTTTTTTATGAAAAAATTAAAACATCGAGGCTGACACATGTAGAGTAAGCTTACCGAAAAGGGTATATTTTAGCCTCGGAGAAGTATCGTCCCAAGGCGGGGGAGGATTTGTAGAGGTCAGCCAGCTGGGTGCAGCAGGTTGAAACATGCAGAAGCACAAGAATGTAACATTTGAATGAGGTCACATTCCTTTGGCTTCCCGCTGAAGACTGTATCGACATTCACTTCATAAGCCGGTGCATTAAACCAAAAGCGCACGCCAAACTTCTACCATATCGTGCAAAGATGATAAAATGTTAAAATTAAAACTTTACTGGAGAAAACATTTGAACAGGACTTACGATTACATTAGCTTTATGAGTTTTTACTTCAAAAGCAGTATTTATAGGGACAATGTACACATGTCAGGTTAAGACACGCCTTTTTGTTACTAAAACAGTCGCTTGTTTAATTACATTTCCACTTCCCTCCTGCTGTTGGGCAACACTTTGTGCAACGCGGACAGGTTTGGTCGAGATAGCATGAATTGTTTTGGCTAGCTGTAAAAACAGCTGCACATTTAGGAAGGCTAACAGTTTAGTCTAAACCTTTTTTCTTATGAACTTACAGCTCCACAAGAAAAGATATTTCTCTTTTCAAAGCATGCAATTCTGTTAACAGGTAGTACTTGCTGCACTGAGGATAATTTAAAATAGTAAAAACTTTATTGTACAAACAGAATATTTGTATTTTTTGAGGAAATTGTTCATTGTAATTTATATTTTTAGTTGTTTTAAAATCTAGTTTCCTTAAGTCTGGATCACATTTTACAGTTTTTGCAATTCTTCTTTTTTTTACTATAGGGTGATATAGTTAAAATGTAAATCGGTGACTCAACCTGAACAAAATTATTCATTATAGGATATGATGTTCGTAACAAAAAAATTATCCGTCGCTAAGGAAATTCAAAAATGTACTTTTGCCAATTCTGTTAAAAATTATATACATTTGTTTGTCGTCTCCTGGTGAACAAAAACTAAAATGGTTGCTATGGAGATGAAACTAACAGAAAAGCTGCCATTTAAAAAAAAAAAGTTTTCCTATGTGGCTGCGGGTGCTCAGCCAGTGAGAGAGGGTAAAAAGGGGGAATTCAGAGGGTAGCGCATCAATTCCCCACTTTTTATTTTTATTGTGATTGCTACAAAAAAAAAAAAAAAAATTGATCTTTTGCATCTTCTACATTTGAACCTAAAAAAAAAAAAAAAAAACAACAACATTATCATGTAGTGCAGAAATGTTGAAGTGGCTTTTTTTCCCCCCCAATCTCGTTGGCATTTAAAAATATTTTATTAAAAAACGTATTCAGGTAGAGTTATAAATCTAAATGTGGTATACTATAAAGAACTATATTATCACCCACATACTTTTTAGTTTTCTCTTACCAAACATGAGCAATTTTTCCACATTTACTTTCACGGCTACCTTAAAAGTATTAGGTTTATTGGCCACCTATAGTCAGCACAAGATCACACATTATAAAACATAGTGTAAATGTGGGTGTGATAAAAGTAAACATTGGCTACTCTGTAGCATAAAGTAGTAGAGGTAGCTCCATGTATCAAAATAAAAATTTGGAACAAAATAAATCAGCAAAAATGTACAGTATAATTATTTTCTGATTGGCTCAAAATCTAGGAGCAATTTAAAAAGCTTTATTTAGATGGCACTTTTTAGAAAAATCCTTTAAGCTTTTTGAGTACACAAACATAACTGCAATAAATATGAGTTAATGCATTGTAAACAACTAATAAATAGTTTGTCAAACCTTTTGTTGAAGGCCTATATCTTCACCCTCTTTGAAGGGGACACTGGACATCTGGAAACTTCCATTAAAATATTGAGGAACTGTAAACAAGGAGCTGTCATAAATGTCATCTTTGTCCTTGTATGTCGCTGTTGGAGAAAAAAAAAGTTGTGTTAAAGCTTCAAATATATTTCTAAAAGTAGCAACTTGATAAATCAGTTCTTTCAACAAAATAAAAGCCCATATTATTCAGAATGTTGGTTATTTAAAGAAATACCTATTTTTATCCCACTTTTAAACAAAAAGTCTTGGAATAACAGAGTTTATGTTAAAGTCACACCTTATTTTCTACGCTCAAAATAAATATTATTCAGTCCTGATGCAAACAAGTTTTGGTTTTTGTTTCTGACTCAAGTCGAAGAAGTGTTTAACTCATGAATGACTGACATCTTAACTACTAATATATATATATAATTTTTGAGTCATTAAATTCCAATACACACTTGCTGCAGAAGGAGAAGCAGCAGATAAACATTGTTTTCCAATAGACAGGGCGCTCTATGAACATATGCATCAACGCGTCTTCTTCATTGACTCAGAGTTCCAAAGACTCCCAGTTTATGACATCACTCTGCATATGAACATTTGTGATTCTGTTAGGGTGGCATTTAGGATGAATAAAAAAAACAAAAATCAGCTTTTCTCAGTGGTGTGAATCTCAAATTCCTGCATGAGGCTCATCAGTGTTGTCTTTTTATCTTCCTGAGTAATCTGATCCTGAATGTTCTCTTTTCTTTATCTGACCCACTTTCCATTAAATTTTGAAAGCTCGGGCTTGATGAAAATTAAACGATTTGGCATCCTTTTCCTAATATATGAAAAACATTAGTTTTTCAAACAGACTTATTCATGCTTCACAAAGGAGATTTTTATTTTAATCTTAAACCTCACAGACTTCCTGATATGACATTTTAAAAGATGAATTCTGATCATCTTTGGATCTACATGTAGTGTTAAATAGCTTACAGCCACTCACACTCCTAACTTGACAAGCGATGCAACAAAAATGGCGAACAATGTTTGAATTATTAAGCCGTACAGTTTTGGAAAAATTTCCCAGAAGTCTTTTAAAAAAACCAGTGTGCATCAATTTTGAACAACTTTTGCACAACATATAAGTTTGCTTCTTCCTACTCCCTTTCAAGCATTCAGTCAAACTCTACTTGACTTTAGCTAAATAATAAATAAAACATAATTGCGTCTTTGTTTTCATTTTTTTTACTTTGTTTTCTAATCAATGCATTTTATTATTTCTGTAATGAGTTTGAAATGTTTATGCTTTGTTCCGTATTCTCCACAATCTATGCTTGAAATCAACCAGATCAATCAAAAAAAAAAAAAGTATTCAAACGTATTTTTTTTATTGTTTTTATCATCACAACACAGTAGATTCATATAGTTTCATAAAATGCTCATTTTGATAAGATTATAGCATACAGTTATGGTTTTTAAGAAGGGAAGGGATTCAGATTTAATTATAATGAACATTTTACAAAGATTATAAATCCACTGTGTTCTGATGATGAAAACTTGGGTGGTTTATTGAAAAAATATATTAATATTTTTTTATTTCACATGAAAATCATTCAAAGTGCATTGTGGTCTATATTTGCCATTCTCGTGAGTATCAATGCACACCGTTTTTCACACTTCTGAGAAATTTCTAGGGAAATCCATTTTGGAATTATTTGGTGAAGGAATTTAGACTTTTTTTTTGTTTTGTTCAGTTTTTGGACCAAAATGAAAACTTTTCCTGTATGTATTACAATAAATGAAAGATGCAAAAAGTAATACAAAACAATTGGTCAATTTTTGTTCAATTAATTTAGCAAAACGTTGCAACATATGAACCGCTGTTTGGAGAACTTTACCTGCACATATTGCAACGGAGATGACCACAACGATTGGGATGAGGATGACGATTAAGACGACGGCCATCCCAATTCGGACCTTTTTGTCCAGCTTATTAAAGGCACTTTTATTCTGGAACAGAAAGATCCGGATGAAACATTATCTGCTTTCTGGGAAACTGATTTGTGCAAATCCCAAAAATCATAACAAAAGGTTTGTCAACAATAACATTTAAAGATAATTGACATACCTTGGGAGGGGCAAGGGCTCCTCCTCCATTCCCCTGACCCTGCTCTGAGTCCACCTCCCCATTACAATTATTGGGCTAAATGCAAACACAACACAAATGTGTCTTATTGTATATATGAAACAGGTTAACTTTCATAAAGTTTGGAGCTCACCTGTGAAGCAAGTAGCCCCGTGCCTTCACCTGCCACACCCCCTGGATCTGCTGTCATTCGCTGGGAGGAAAAAAAAAAATCAAACAGGAGGTTTTGTTTGGCAAAATCCAAAAGTAATATTCATGATTATTTCATCGAAGTTTTAAAGTTTTATTGTTGTAAGACTGAAATACAAACATAATCCAGAGGTCATTTGGTTACAAGGCAAACAATCACAAATATAAGGAGGTAAAGGTGAGGATTTAAAAAAAAAAAAAAAATCTTGGAATGTGTAGTTTTAGTTTGGAAAGTTATAAATGATTAACTTACCGCGTCATTATTCGAAGTATTGACACTCGGTTGGAACACCTTCAGCTCAAAGCTCATGATCTTCAACGCGCAGAACCCGGAAGAATAAATAAAAGCACTTTATATCTCCTGATAAGTCCTCGCTGTCCTTAAACGTCTCCAGCAAGGTGGAAGGACTTTCCCACGACAGGTGTCAGCTCCAACCATCAAACTTCCAGAAGACTCCGCAGAAGTTTTTTTTTTTTTTTTCTGTCTTCTGTCAGGTCTCCGTCTGACAGGAGGTCTGGAAGAGGCGGCGCCAGGAGCGGAAAAGTTGGACTACGGCGCCAATCCCAAGAGTTCCGCACTTCCAGGTCTGCGCGCTTTTACGCACGGCTGCCTTTAAAGGGAAGCGGCGGCGTGGAGCGGATTCTTGGTTAGAAGAACACATGATGATGATGATCTACATGTGACGAAGAGGATTTCTGTAAACGATCCCCTCTGACAGGCATTTACTCGAATCACTGTGGAATTCACGAACCTGTGAGTGACACGTTATTGTATTATGACCGCAGTAGTCTGCATGACAAGGCCGGACATAGAGATGGGCAAGGAAGGACAATGGCCCCCCTAATTATATAACTGGCCCCCAGAATCCACAATCACCAAAGGGAAATAGATAAATAGATACAAAACTTTAAAAAAAAGTGACTATTCGCACATCATTTTCTAAATACATGTGAGATAACCCCTAAAGCACGTGTCAAAGTTAGGCCCAGGGGCCACAGAGAGTAATTATATCCATCCAGCCCTCCAGATCATTAGGAACCGCTTGATATCCCAATTTTGACAGAATATAATTTATGCAGCCCAAAATATTTAAAGTTATTTAAAGTTTCATATTTATGATTAAAAAGTTACGTTGTAAACGTTTTAACATGTTTGTTTTTCATGTGTTCAATATACGTGTGTCCTGTTCGGCCCATAACCTAATGTGTGTTTTGGATTTTGGCCTCCTGTGCGATTGAGTTTAACATATGCGCCCTGGTGCGAAAGACAGGAAACCAGGATTTTTCATTTCGTTATTTTTTTAAACTTTGATGTCTCTTCAGGGGCTCCTAAGAAATTAACTTTTTAAACACATATGTTCCTAAATATGAGCAAGGAAGTGACTAGAGCCATTTTCTAAATACATGCTAGAACGTCCCATAATACTACATACAATATGAGAATACAAAAAAATATGGGCGTAGTTAACAAAAAAACTTGCGTTGCCAAGGAAATCCAAAAATTTACTTTTGCCAATTTTTCTATAACTTACATCGACTTGTTCGTCTCCCCCAAGCAACCAAAACATAACATGGTTGCCATGGAGAAAAAAAACACCCAAAAGCTGCCATTTTGTAAAAAGTGTTTTGTTTTGTTTTTTTTGTCATGTGGAGCAAAGTAAAGGGCCTAAAGCAGTTAAAAAGGTGGTGACAGGAGGCACTTGCTGGATATCTAAAATGGCTTTAATCGTATTTTATTTTGAAATTGGACCTCCTAATGTGTGCTTTTCATGTAAAAAAAAAACACATTTTTTACATTTTTTTGCTGAGCAGCAACATTATTTTTGGTTGCTGGTATCATATTATATATTAGATGAACATATTTTTGTAGATTTCATTTATGTCGAAATTTTGGAAGAAAATTTTGGTTCAGACTCCAAAAGTGAAAGAAAAAGTTGCAGACCTTTATTTTTTATAAATGACATAAAAGAGATCTTTTAAACAGAGGCCTCAATCTTTAAACAACAGAGGACTTGTGTTTATTTCACAGACAAACAGAAAGGAGCTTTGAAGAAGCAGCTGCGATTTTTGATGTCAACAGAAGGACATTCTGTAAACTAAAGTGACAATGCAGTACACACGTGAACATTTTCCATCTTCGTGCTCATTAATTGCTGTACAGAACCTCCTGTCTCTTAAATATTTGAGTTTTCTTGGCCCAAAACAAGACACATTTTTCCTAAAGTATTTGATTCACGGCTGCTATGTCATACACTTTGTCACAGCTGTTGAGAAAAATCGATGAATAAACAGGAATTACTTACCAAGCCATTTCTTAGCCTTGTCCTGTCACCCATTCTCAGGTTCATTTTTTGACCGTTCATCCTCTTAACTTGATTTAAATATGTGAATGAGAAAAATAAGTCAAAAATAAATAAACAAATAAAAAAACTGAATAAACTAATAGCAATTAAAGCAGGCTTCCTTCAAGAATCTTGGAAATTTATTAGTCATTACCTGTATTAAGGGCACCTGTTTGAACTTGTTATCCATATAAAATACACCTGTTCACAGCCTCAAACAGTCATACTCAAACTCCACTAAGACCAAAGAGCTGTCTAAGGACACCAGAAACAAAATGGTTGACCTGCACCAGGCTGGGAAGACTTAATTCAACTGTGGGAGCAATTATTAAGAAAGAGACCACTGATAATCTCCCTCCATCTGAGGCTCCATCCCATGTGATCACAGGAGCAGTTAGCAAAAATCCAATTTCTCCTAGTGAATGAACTGCAGAGAGCTGGGATCAAAGTAGCAAAGGTTACCAGCAGTAACACACTACAGCTCCTGCAGTGTCAGATGTGTCTTCCTGCTAAAGCCAGTCCATGTGCAGGCCCGTCTAAAGTTTGCTAAAGGGCATTTTGATGATCCAGAAGAGGATTGGGAGAATATCCTATGATCAGATGAAACCAAAACAGAACTTTTTGGTAAGAACTCTACTGTTTGGAGGAGAAAAAAAATCCAAAGAACATCATACCTACTGTGATACCTACGACTGATTTATGTAAAGGAAAGAGTAAATGGAGCCATGAACCATCAGATTCCTTCCATCAGCGTCGAAAATGAAACAACGTGGCTGGGTCTTTCAGCATGACGACGAACCCAAACACACTGCCCGAGTAACGAAGGAGTGGCTTCATGAGAAGCATTTCAAGATCCTGAAGTGGCCTAGCCAGTCTCTAGATCTCAACCCCATAGAAAAACCTTTCGAGGAAGTTGAACGTCTGTGTTGCCCAGCAACAGCCCCAAAAGATCAATGTTCTAGAGGAGATCCGCATGGAGGAATGGACCAAAATACCAGCAACAGTTTGTGAAATCTTGTGAAGACTTACAGAAAATGTTTGACTGCTTTGTTATTGACCAAATAGTAATTTTCCACCATAATTTACAAATAAATTCTTTAAAAATCAGACAAAGGTATTTTCTGGATTTTTTTTATCTGATTTTGTCTCTATAGTTTAGGTAGACATATGATGAAAATTATAGGCCTCTCTCATATTTTTAAGTTGGAGAAGTAGCACAATTGGTGACTGACTAAATCCCCCCCCCCCACTGTATACATGTAGAAATTGTAATGATTATAATCATTGATTAAAAAAATATTTCATTTTACCTTTTGCTGATCAATTCATATGTACTATTTAGTTTGTGTTTTTTTTACTTTAGTTGGATGAAGAAAAAGAAAGAGAAACTTTAGTTTTATTTGGTAGTTTAGGAGTTTCTCCCCTGACTTAAAGGATAGGTATGTAGCAATCTGCCTGCAGTAGAAAAACTCCAAAATACCACTGTAAAAACTCTTTGCATAACTTTCTGTACTTCCTTTTGTTTGCATAATTTTAAAACGCAATGTCACATAAGAACAGATTTCCATACAGAGAAAAGCTTTTTATTTCAACATTTCTTTAGACCTGAGCCACTCCACAGTAGCTGCTTCTTTATATTTGCATAGAAAATTATTTAAGACATTCACCAACATGCATCGAAAGAAGACTAGGCAAAGAAAAGTTCTCCACTTAAAGTGAT
This sequence comes from Oryzias javanicus, assembly GCA_003999625.1. Classification (NCBI taxonomy): domain Eukaryota; kingdom Metazoa; phylum Chordata; class Actinopteri; order Beloniformes; family Adrianichthyidae; genus Oryzias; species Oryzias javanicus. Next base: position 29,185,455 of record CM012449.1, on the reverse strand, counting down.
TAGCTGTAGTATTAGACATGAATACGTGTGCAAACATGTAGAAAATCAAACTTATTTTCCTCCTGTTATATTTTCAATACAGTCTCCTGATATGGAAGTGCACTGTCAACAAGTCTTTGACTTGTTTTTAAAAAAAAAAAGTTGGAAAAGGGTTTTGCAGACTTGGAATGAAACACATCAAACATCCTGTGATCACAGATACAGTAATAACTGCCATTGTAGAGTGCAGAGAAGAGCTGCTTCCCACCAGTCCACGTGACTGTTTGAAAAACCGCCAGAAGAGGGCGACAAAGAGAGAAAAAACAAGAAATTCCAAAGTGATGAAAGACCCACTCCGATGAAAATGGTATATTTGGTGTTTTTAAAATGTTTTTTTGGCTTTTTTTTGTCAATGGGGGACATAACAAAATTTTATTTCTTAGTATTTCTTTACTCTAATCACTATGAAATAGGAGCAGATGAAAAAAAATGTAGTTTGAAAACAGTTTTTACATATAAACTACAATCGACAAGCCACACGCTCCTGGCTCCGCCCCATTCGGATTCATCCACTTGTAGATGACTAGCTCTATGTATGTCTTTGCTGGAATCTGGCTCAAAACTATACAGCTAGATTTCTCTGACACTGCTCGCTATTTTTATTGCAACGGAAATGTTAAGATGTCAACACCACCCTCGAAAACAAGTGACCGTTTCCAGCATAAACTTAGCTATGTGCCATTCACCAGATCTTCAACATTTCACACTGAGCATCTTCCAACTGTAGGAGGTGGACATGTGCTAGCAAACAATAGAAAAAGTAGAAGAAGAAGCCCCTCCCTGCTTGTCCAGTGTGAACACCATGGGCTAAACGTGTGTTTAAGATCGCGCGTCAAATGTCCAGTGTGAACGTTGCATTAGGCTGGGGTTAGCATGTTAACAGTTGGGTGACGGGAGGTGAGGGCGGGTTTGCCCTGCCGACAATAGTCCCTCTAGTTTTTTTTTACTCAAAACTGTTATTACAGTTTAAAGGGCCCATACCATGCAAATCAACTTTTGAAGCTTTTAAGTGTATTATAATGTTCATTTCTCACTAATAAACAACCCTAAAGCGGTATTTTAGCAATTTATGCTTTCTTGAGAATTCCTCTAAGAACCTGTACTATGAGCACCAGCCCCTCCAAAGACACAAAGACTAGCGTGTTCTGACGATCTGATGTCATAAAGTGAGAACAGTCCGTTCCAGAAAGAGTCTGCACTTCCAGAACCGCCCCCCAGGCCAACGCAAACACCCAATTTCTCCGGGAAGCTAGCAGTGTCTAGCTGCTAGCTTGTGCTCAGCCATATTTTCCTCACTCAGTTAGCGGTGCTCAGTCGCTAGCTTCGTCGCTCATTTAGCGGTGCTCACTCACTAGCTTCCCCACTCAATTAGCAGTGCTCAGTTACTAGCTTTGACGCTTAGTTAGCAGTGCTCATTCACGAGCTACACTGCTCAGTTAGCGTAGCTCAGCCACTCTCTTTGCTGCTCAGTTAGGGCTGCTCAGCCGCTAGCTTCGCCGCTCTGTTAGCGATGCTCATTCGCTAGTTTAGTCGCTCACTTAACAGTACTTAGCCACCATTTTTGCTGCTCACTTAGCAGTTCTGAGTTGCTAACTTTGTCGCTCAGTTAGCAGTGCTCAGTCACTAGCTTCACTGCTCAGTCGCTAGCGCCAGCCATCGCTACACTGGTTGAAGCATTGGCCAAGGCTACTAAGGACAGATATGTATGCACATCCATTTTTACAAAAGTTGGGATGTTGTTCGTTTTCCTGGGAAAAACGCAGACACGATGTTGAGCCGGCTCTAAGATGATGTCATGAAATGGGCGGCACACACAAGAAGCGAAAGGCAGTGCCTCAGAGATAGAGGCGGATTATTTTCGGATAAGAAAAAACTCACGAAAATAACTAATTTCTCATAAATAATTTGTTCTTTAGTGAGCCAAAGGTAATGCATGATCACATATATAGATATATTTTACTCTGAAAGACTTGGTATGGTCTCTTTAAAGAACCACTGGAAACACTTACAATAGATAAAAAGATGATCAGAGTGGGACTTTAGAGCTTAAAAGGGATATCTTTCAGTAAAAGCACAGAATAACTTATTTTTCTGGTTTTCGTCTTTTTTGTAAACATTCACGATTCGTGTTTTGTTTCCTGAGGCGCCTCGTCCTGCTGTTCCTCTGTTTTAACATCAACCTCTATCTGCTCAACAGACTCAGAAGACAGCTGTTCCTCCTCCAAATCCTCTGCGCTCTTTGCTTGTTCCTCTTGCAGATCCCGGTCTGGCCTGCTGTTGTCTGGGTCACCCGGCGTCGTCCCAGCCTCAATCTTTTCGCAGTCCTCCTCCTCCTCCTCCTTGTTTTCGGTTTCTCTCTGACCGCCCGTGTGCGCAGATTCCGTTTCCTCGGTCAGCACACTGAAGGCCTGGTCCTCGTTCCGGTTTTCTTTCGGGAGATGCGGTTCACCTGGGGATGGATCCCTTGGAGAGGCGTCCACCTCGTCTCCGGCCGACCTCCTGTGCTGTCTTGTAGGCGGTCGCCTTTTGAAGGATAACCGGGCACGTGTCTGTGAGGAGAAGATGGAGAAAACTTTTACTCAACAGCTGCTTTTGTATTTTTCTAAAAAGCAGAAATTTAGATCAAATCTTGTTTCATGTACTAAAAAGATTTGACCAAACTTACCCAATCTTATTAGAGCGTGCGTGACAACATCAAACAAGCAACACACGGAGAATCTAACTAGGCTAAGGGGATTAGGACTTCAATCCTTATCCAGGACCTGCTTAAACTGAAGGTACACCATGAGAAGTGTGGGAGATGAGCATGAGCCTGGCTGTGACATCACAGCTCATTGGTCGAATCACGTGAGGACGCTTTCACGTGTTTCAGAAGCACAACATGGTCTCAGGATTTTAAAAAAGGGTTTGATGCGTTTTACCTTGTTGAAGTTCGGCAAAGTGGCGCCTTCGGGGGGGCTGTCGAAGCTGATGGGATCCTCCTCTTCGCTGGACTGGTGTGACGGTCGCAGGGTTGGGCTGAAGGGGCTGCTGGGGGTGGTGGGGGTCAGTGTCGACGGCTGCAGCTTCCCCTCCGGACTCTTGGCTGAAGGCAGCAAAGCAGTGGGCGACAGAGCCAGGTTGGCCTGCAAGAGAAAAGAGGCAGAGCAACGTAATCTCCTGCAGACGATGCAAGAACAAACCTTTATTAGTATCAAAAACAAGAAATAACTAAATAATAATAAGTATTTTTAGAATACATTCAAATATATTAGTGATGCAGCATAACTTGGTTGGTGATACAAAAACAGCACAAAGTGGAAAAAAATGACACATTTTCCTTCAAAGGGAACACATTCCACTTGCAGCGCAGCAACTGTTAACTTCACAGCATCAATAATATAAAAAGCAGAGGCTCTCTTGGACAAATCCAACCTCCACTGAATTCAGCTGAGAGGCTCCTACCTGCACCGGGGAGAACAGGAAGAGGGAGAAGCGGCAGCCTTTCTGTCCCATGGCTGCCCAGACCTGTAACCCGCCCGCTAAAGGATCTAAAGTGACGAGTTTGAGAGCTTCAGCAGAACCTCTGTGGCCCGTGATCCAATAAGCTCATTAATCTGATCTGGCTGATCAGTGACAAGCTCCTCCCTCTCGTCTCCTGTGGCTGTGTGCAACCAGACGCACCAGAAGGGGGCATCGATGGCTCAAAAATTCACACCAAGTTTTCATTAGACCACCGACCTGGAGTTTCTCGATGATGGCGGAGTTCTTCATCTTTGCGTGAGGCTTTGGTGGGACCGAGTTCTGTCGGGAAACACAAACAGAGCAGGAGATTCGGGTTTTTGTAGTGGTGCACATGTGAACACAGGCAGGTCTAGGGAACAGAAAAAACAGACAGACAGAAAGACAGAGAGACAGATCGATCTGGAAGGGGACTCTCCTCTCCAGTGTCCTGGTTTAAACTTTAATGAAGAGTAAAATTGAAAAAAAAAATGGCAGAATGTCTAAAATAAGCAACAGTTTTTTGGGGGGGACTGCTAGCAGATTGTAAGAGATTACAGTCAACACACAGTTTTGAAAACAGTCAAATAAAAGGAATCGCTCACTTCTGACTCCTCGTTTTCATGTGTTTGATGCTGTAACTTCAGGGAACACGGAGGTCGCTTTCGGAACGGAGACTAGAAAAGGAGGAAGAAGAAGCAGCATCTTAAAAAAAGCTGATCTGTGTATTACAGTGACAGTTTTACTTTACAGCATTTTGTGGGGTTTTTTGTGGTTGAATACCTCGTCATTTGAGTTAGGCATGGGCAGGATATGACCTTTCAGCCTTCCAGCCAGCTCCGCCACAGACGGCTTGGATGGAGAATCCTTCAGTGAAAAGGAAAGAAAAGGGAAATCATAGCAAATAATGACCAATTAGTATGTTTTCTTTCTAAGGAATTGAAAGACGCTCGGTTTTTTGCCATTTTTAGCCAAAATCTAAGACATCGTTTTTGCAGAGCGACAATGGTTCATTAGAAATTTGCCTCCGAGTTGTGGGTGGGACTGTTGATATACATAAATCTAGTCCGTAAGAAATGAGCAGGGAGCTTGTGGCCCCCCCACTGTAAAGAAATACTCAGAAAAAATGCTGCAAGAACATGTTTAAAGCATTATTTTCATTGGAGTGAGTCTTTAAAACTGAATGTTTCTGCCACTCTAACTGTGACCTCAAACATTTCCAAGAACATGCAGGAAACAGAGGCTGATGGCTTCTTTGGAGAAACTCTCAGAGACACACAGGAAGTGAGCCCAGCTTCCCACAGCTGTTCAGCATCACGCCTGTGACAGCGAGGACCTGCCTGTCTTTGCTGCTTCCAATTGTTATCACCTCTTGGCCTCCTCGTTTTTTGTTTTGGTCTCTCCCAGTATTCCCAAGCTGATTGTGAAACCGCCCTCCTCCACAGTTCCCTTTGAAGACGTCTGATTTGCTCCACATATCTGCCGCCTAAGTGATAAGTTGGCGTCGGGGTGGAATGTGAACCAATGTGAGAGCGCTGGAGTGTTTTCCTATACCTGGTATTTTTTGCACAGAGCGGTAAGATGTTTGTGTCTGCAGGTCAGGATGGAGCTAGTTCCCATACGTCACATGTGTCAAAGTCGAGGCCCGGGGGCCGGATCCGGCCCTCCAGATCATTTTATTTTATTGTTATTAATGGCCTGATGTTGTCTTGCTCTCATTTCTAACTTGTATAATTTTTACAAAATGTGTTTTTATGGAGAGTAAATTATTGAAAGTTATTTATGGTTCAAGTTGTTTTATTCTGGAATAATATCTCTGCCTTTTTATTATTCATAATTATGTTAAAACGTTATATTTTAAAGTTTAAACAATTGGCATATTGCTAGCATCTTTGACTATTTAGACATTAACTCAGATTTAATTAGGCTTTGTTGGAGTTAAGCAAATATTTCCGCTACATGCTAGCTGTTTTGGCCAATTAAGTTTTTTTTTTTTTTTTTAAGTTTTTTAGGCTGTTTTGGAGTTTGTTTAATACTTACACACAAGCGATTTTGGCTAATTTAGGCTTTTTCAGTTTTTAGGTTAGTTAGGTTAGTTATTTAGGTTAGGCTATTTTTCAGCTACATGCTAGCTGTTTTGGCTAACCAAATCATTAGGTTTTTTTTTTTAGCTGGCTATCAGCTTTAACTTTAGATATTAGCTTCAGTGATTTCAGTTATTTGCTTCAGTGTTTTAAGCTATTACTTTCAGCAGCTTCAGCTATCAGCACTAGCATCTTCAGCAGCCACATTCAGCTTATGGCATTGTCACTAGCATTATTGCAGGTAATGCTATACATCAGGTTCACAATTATGATAAAAAGTTATGGTTTTAAAAATGCAGTTTTAGTTTTTAATAAATGTTTATCCCGTTCGGCCCGCAACATAAGGTGTGTTTTGGATTTTGGCCCCTTGTGCGACTGAGTTTGACACTCCTGCCATACGTCATATTTAATGATGGAGTTCTAGTCACTCTTTCTGGGGACGTTGGTTCTCCTCCCATCCTCTCCCTCTGTTTGCACTTTGACTGACCACTTAAAAGCTCACAGATCTTCTCACAGTTCTGTCACAATTCCTGGGTGTGTTCTCCCAGCCTCCTCCCTGCCCCCCTTTTTGGCCTCCTTCCCAAGACAACACGGATCTCCGAGGCGATGCAGACGCACATTCCACGCTTTGTTTTCATTTTCTCCATCAGTTCTCGCCATGACTTCACCACCTTGCTCCCTCCGCCCAGCTCGGAGCTGGCGGCCTGATCCCCAGCCTCTCTGTGTCGCCCTGATCCGTTTTCTGAGCTCCCATACGCAACGAAAAGCAATCACCAGCCACCCCCACACCTCCTTTCTTTTTTTTTTAGTCAGAATCTCATTGTTAACTCTTTCCTGCAGTCAGAGACAGATGCCTCCTCCACTACAAGTTAGTACAAGCAAAGGAAGCGAGGGCCTTCTGGAAAGCCTGACATTTATGGTAAAGAAAAGGGGACATTTAGGGAAGGGAAATTGTTTAGATGCAGCAAAAAAGCAAGAAAAAACATCTAACCTGCATTTTTTTGCAGTTACTTCCTTTCAAATGTGACCTAAGATGTAACCAGAGGTCTGCAGCACTGAAAGAGCCTTTTGGTTCAGGTCTTACTCAGGCATTTTAATAATATTGAGTTATGAGAATTATTGAGTCATAAAAGTGTTATTTTTTTATTGGACGTCTTTTAAACAACACGTACAAGTTCAATTTTAAAATAAAATACACAGACAATAGATCAAACTTTTTACCATTGCTTTGCACAGTTATGTGCATTTTGAAGGAACACTAAAGCTCTTGATTTTGTTGTTTGTCATCTCTGATAGTCACATTTGTTCATGTAACATCACCTCAGTTGTAAAATTTTAAAGTAAATGACAAAACTTTACTGACAAACCTAATAGGAAAAGCCAAAGAACCACACAGGAGGGATATAATGTGGTTGCAGCCCCATGAGCTAAACAATAACAAATATTTATTGTCTGTAGTATCATTTTTTTCATTCATTTAATATTTTAGTTTTATAAAATCATGGCACCTAACCAAATACATCATCATATATTACAGTGGTTGCTAAGGAGAATCATCAGATTTATACTCACCTGGTTAGTAAGACTGGAATATGTTTTTTTAGCGTCGAACATGCAAAACATTCTATGGTTGCTATGAGCTCTTTACCTTCAAAGAGTTTTAAAATCCTTTTAGTAAAACCGCAACTGGATTTCTTTTTGTGATGGAAAATATTTCGTTTTCCAGATTTAAAGCCAACCTGGGAAATGTTGCAGTTCCTCAAAAGACCACTAGAGGCTGGTTTCATTATAAATTGCTCTCCTAATGATTCAGTTTGATTCTAGTTTTCAAAACTTTAACATGGTAGGTTTAGCTAGATTGTTCACATTATTTCAACTACATTGTAAAAAGTGAAACACTGAATCAAATACCAAAATTTCTGTATTTTGTTACATTTAAAATTATTCATTTTCATCAGATTAAGATATTGAGTAGATGGTTTGCTCAATTCAAACACTTTAATTTGATAAAAAACTATTTTCTATGGACCTACAGTCAACGGGGGTCCAAAAATGATACGGCTCGGTCTGACTTATCGGGTCCATTTCCTAACGGAAACAGTCAAAATATCGGATTGGAAACAAGACATTAGTGAAGATTTAGAACCTAAAAGTAAAAAAACGATTGTTTTCTTTCTGCAAAACAAAGGCGATCATCAGGAAGTTAAATATTAATAATAACTTGCTTAATTTTAGATCTAATAAGCTTTATTCATTAAATTGGAAGCTCTTATTTGTGGTCTCAAATCACTATTTCTGGACCTTAGAAATTTGTGGTTCCTACAAAGAGTTTGTTATTTTATCAACATCTGATGTTCAAAGAATAAGATGTTTTCTATGTTTAATGCTTAATTTTTATGCTTTATTTCTTTTATTTGTTTAATTCAAACTCAAACTTGTGAATTGTCAAGGTTTATTCATTTTTTGTCCCTAGTTGATTCCTCATTTTTTGAAAGATGTCAATCTACCCCTCCCACTATGAGCTTTATTTTCACCAATCGTAATCGTTTTTTCATTGTTGGTACCACACATCTGTTTTTACAGCTTTCTCAGTGTTTTATATTGTCTATTATTTTTGGTCTCCACCAGAAACACAAAATAGAACCTATAATTGGATATATTTGGTTCAGGTGTGAACACTCAACAATTACTGTAAACAAGGAGTTCTCAAGTCTCTTGGTGGTTTCCTACAATTCATCAGATGGCTGCTTTCCAGATATTTAGCAAAACAAAAAAAAAACACCACTCTCAAAAGTCTATTTTACTTCCTCTATTAACAGCAAAAATACATTTTTAAAGAACTTAGAGTGATTTTAAGGAAATATTGCCAATAAGGAAATAAGCTTAAATTAATTAACAGTTGAATATCATGATGGAGTTCATACAAGGAAGGAAGAACCTGCAGTTCCTGTAAATCCTCAACCCATTTTTTTAAATGCCTTTATGTCAGGATGAATAGTCAATTATCAGGGAAAACAAGTCAAAACCTGCTGATGTAAAACACCATCCTCCAAAACGTATATTTACCCTGTCTATTTTACCTTCCTCCATTAAGTCATGGCATTTGAAATAAAGCAGATTTTGTTTAATTTAATGGATTTGGAACTAATTTGGTGATTTTTGGGGCTCATAAGAGAAAACAGAGAAAAGTCGCCCAAAAATAAACAGTAAAGTGAACGGTTCTTTGAAACAGAGCAACCATAGCGGCTGCCTTCCATGTAATCCATCATATATTTACATTTTCAACATGAAAAAAGAAAAAAAAAAAAAAAAAAAAGAGCTTCGCACAGTTTTCTTGCTTACTGTCACATACTTAAACTCAAAAATTTGCATACTCCTGAAACCCAGTGAAAATGAATTTTGGGCTTAATAAACGACAGCTTTGCCCCCAAAAATGATGACATCACAGCGGGTGAAACCATCGAAATCATGGGGTCGAAAAAGTATTTCAAAAACCCTTTTGAAACCAAAATGCATTTTGGGGATATCCAGGAAGTTTTGAAATTATTATGGGATGGCTACAGGACCTATGGCTTGGTGGCCATTTTGTGACAAAGTTTGAAATTTGGGGACTTTTTTAATTTTCCACTGTATGAGTTTTCACAAAATTTTACACACAAGCTGCAAGGTTAAGCTTCATTGACCTTTGACCTCAGGAAGAGGCAATCATTTTAAATTTTCCACAAAAAAAAAAAAAAAAAAAACACTTTGCCAGCAACAAATTTTAATTCATCTTGGGGATTTCATCTATCAATTTCTAACCCCTGGAGCATCATTAGGAAGCTATCTGAGAAAAAAAAAAAAGGTTGGAATTAGAAATTTGTAGATTTTGAACGGTTTTAGCTTAGCAAGCTAGCAAAAAAAAAAAAAAGCCTTTTGAGTATGAGTACCTGCGGACTGGAACTTACTGTAAAAAAACAATTAAATTTTCAAAGCTCATAACTTTGCCACAGTTTGATGTAATTATGGAGATAAAATCACTAACCTGTCACTGTTTAAATTAAACAATCCATTTGTTTTATTCTATTTAATTTATTTTTTAACGTATTTTAATTGTATGAAATGTCTTGGGGATGTGTAACTTTTACCTCTTGACCACAGCTCTCTTGAAAAAGATGGATCACAATCAGGTGTTTTTTTCTGGCTAAAGAATGGTTAAATGTATAACAAAAGGGGGAGGGAGGGGTCCCTTCCATTTTTTTCACCTAGAACCCTGTGAAAATTCAAGACATGAATCCTTGGGTCAAGCTAAACAATATGATATGACATGTGATACTACAACACCAGTAGTGTGGGCATGGTTATCAAAGAACCTCCGTTGCTAAGGAAATTGAAAAGTTTACTTTGGCCGATTCTTTTAAAAATGATGTCAACCTTTCAGTTACCCTAAGGGGAACAAAAATTTAAATGGTTGCCACGGAATAAAACTAACAAAAAAGCTGTTATTTTGAAAAAAAGAAAAACTTTTTCAGGAATTTTTCACATGGAACTCTGACCAGAGTGACAGGAGCAGAGGGGGAGGGGTATGTAGTGCCTCTCAGCCAATCAGAGTAAGTAGAAAGGGGGCTGGCAGGATGGTGGAGGGTTTTCTTGTAGGCCGTACACGCCTTTAATCAGATTGTGTTTAAATAATGCACAAGAACTGTCATAAAAGCAAACACACGTGTGTCACTGAGAGGTTAAAACAAAGTCAGTGCTGCTTCACTCCAATGGTACCCCACGTTTGGCTGTAAAAGAGTGAGAAAGTATGTTTCTCTGCAGAAGAGAACTATTCCTATAGGAGACTATTTCTGGGGCTGTAGTCCTGGGAAAAAGCCACAGATCTGGTGGGGCTCTGCTCTGTAACCCTCGGCCCTCAGAGAGCGTCCCGAGGTTTTCTGGACCACATGTGAAGCGTACTGTTGACAAGCATGCAGAGCCACCGAACATGCCTAAACAAGGAAATGATTAACAAAAACTTCATTCACCATGTGATCCAGCTTCAAAAACTCCTGCAGTTCCTGTTAGAGTTGAACCACAGAATGCACCGGTATCAGCAATAATTTAAGATTGAAGACATTTGATCTGCAGCTGCAGTTTCTGAACGAATCTCAGGCTGCATAAATGAAAACACGAGGTTTGCTGTATGACCAGCAAATGAGCGAAAGAGCGATCACACAAAGCAAGCTTTTATTCGTTTCCTGTGATTCCACTTTTCAGAGGCAGAAGAGAATAATCACATGATAACGTTAATTCCTCCATATTTGCTTGATAGAAGAGCCACTGTCACAGAAGCTGATCGAGTTTAAAACGAGTTCTTAAAACAGCTCGGAGTAGAAGAATAAAAAGAATGCACACCTGTTTATCCAGATCTGATTCTAGTCCAGCATTGTTTTGGTGCCGGTTTGATTCCCGTAGCAGGTTCTGACAGAGTGGAACCATTACAATAAACAGCTCCTTTCTGCTTGTGCTTGTTCAGTGTTAATAAGCCCAAACTGCTGCCTTCACGCCAGATTCCGTTCCAAAACAACGCTACGGGCTTTTGATGCAGAGTTCATCTGGAAATCACTGTTTTCCCGCTGCAAACTCTGGCACAGAACCAGGATTTCCCAACAGTGGGATGTGGGAAATCCACCTTCAAGCAGCTGGATGACCATGGAGCAGCAGGAGCTGCTCACACTGAAGGAAACACAACACAATTAACAAGTTCTGATTTTTGTTTTTTTGTGTGTGTCATCACAGATAATTAAGTTTTAAAACACTTTTTTGCTTTAATTCATTTGGCAGATTTAAAAAAAACATGATGGAAGATGAATTTGTAATGGAATGTAAGTTACTTTTAAACGTTTTGGGGTAGTTCTGACAGTTTGTGCTATCTGCTTTTGCAGAATCCTTCTGCAGCGTCACAGACAGGTCACACGGGAAAATGTGGTTGGGAACTTCACATAAATTCCACATGCAAGTCTGTGAAGATCCTCATTCTGTTCAGTTTCTGAAGAACAGACCAGAAATCCTGTCTTCAGTCATGAACTTCAACCAGCAACAGAATTAAATGCAATCCTAATACATTTTTTCTCTTCATATATTGTCTGCTTAACTTTCTAAGATAGATCTTTTTTTTTTATTTAAATAAAAATAAAAAAATAAGAAAAAAAATAAAAAAAAAAGGATAGATCTTTACATGCTCTAAATTTGTTAGTTTTTCATCTGTGATTTCTTTTTTATTGTTTTTATCAATTACCTAAAAATTATTTAAATATTTTATATTTTAAAGACTCCATACTTAAGTTCTATCGTTTTTCAGGCTTAGTTTGTGGAGAATTTCTGGTAATATTTTAATTAGTTTTTGTCAAATTGTTTTATTCAAAGGTAACTCTTAATAAAAATATATAATATTATTTTAGTTTTTTTCCTTTTAATCTCCTTTTAATCGAATTCAAAGGTACCACACTGAAAGGCAGCTAGTTATTTTGTACAGAATAAAGCATTTTTTTCATGAACAACTTTAAATATTATTTATAATCTATATTTTCTGGCAAAACATTTATAAAAACATGAAATAATAAAATATGCTTTAAAAGATTAAGCACAATTAAAGTATGAAATAAGCATTTAGTGAAACTTGAGTCTGTCTAAGTGGTGAGTTTTGAGGGCACAGAAATCTTGAAATTTTTAATAATAATTATACATTTTATTTCAAGTGAGCTGAAAACACAAACAAAATTTATACATTTAAATAAAATAAAGTTAAAATGAAGTAGCAGAGGTGAGAATGTCAGACAATGATGGGTACGACCGTTTGAACAGATGGGTTTTGGTTTAAGTGATGGTCTTTATTTCTGATATCAGGGGTTAGTAATTTCCAGAGATGATGATAAACTTTTTACTTCACCCAGTCCAAAAGCTGTGTAATTAAAAAAAAAAAAAAACTCAGCCACCAGAAATAGCACTAACATTTAAAAGACAATACAATTAATATTTGAGTATATGCATCACTGTATGGCAGAGTTTTGGTGAAAGTTACCAGTAAAGTCCATTTCTTTTCACAGCTTTCACTTCTTTCCTTTATCTTCTCTGCAGCTCTCATCCCACCATCCCTATCTCTCCACCACATATACACCGAGGAACGATAACGGGCTTCAGAAGTGGAACCACGCGTACGGCATGAGTGTCAATGATGGCGGCACACAGTTTAACAGAGAAACAAAGCTTACTTTGGTTTGAAGTAAACAACTTTTAACAGTTCAGAATTTATGAGATTTAACACTTTGTTGGATTAAAGACCCACTCTGCAAAAAAATATATATATTTTTGGTGTTTTTAACATGTTCTTGTGGCATTATTCTGATGATATAGAACAAATATTAAATAAATTTAGCTAAAAATTGCACTGAAAAAAGTGCAATATTGAATCAATTACCAAAAGTTTTGTAATTTGTTAGGGTTAAAACGTTTAAAATGTTTGCATTAAATTACAAATCTGACTTTATTGTTTATATTAAAAATCTAATTTGATGAAAACTAATTACTAGATTAATTAAAGATTTGTTTCACTTTTTACAATGTTTTTGAATTTCTTTATACAAATCGTTGTGAATTGCTAGACAACAGGGAGGGGTAAGGGGGCGGGCTTGCTCCATCTCAATGGTACCACCAACAAGTCAGAGGCGAACGAACTACTGTCGCTCTACAGAAACTACGTCCTAAAAAAATTACTCAGTTTTTTTCATTTTGGCTAAAAAAAAGAAAAAAAAAACAAATCTATTTATAATTTAAAAACCAGAAGGAGAACGTTTAAAAGAGATCAAAAGATGATCAGAATGGAAATTGAATATAAAAATGCAAAACTACAAGGATAAATGTAACAACCTGATCCTAAAGCGGAGTGCGACGGACAAACTCAAATTTGATCTAAGATTTTTGATTTTTATTTACTTATAATATATAAAGTACTAGTATATTTTTTGGAATAATCATATTCATATTGCATTTCCATCCTAAATTTCAAAGTTTTAATCTGAACTCCTTGGAATTTGCATCATGTTCTGATTTAACTTTTTTTTCTTTTAAAGAAAGAACCAAATGAGTTTGGCTCAGTTAAAAAGCACCAAATGTTTGGTTTTTTTTTTGTTTTTTTGCTCTCTTATTCTTGGGGTAACAAGAAAGAAAACATTGAAGAGAAAACTGCTGTGAAATTCCATCCTTTGGGCCTCATTTTTCTTCATGATGCAGCTGAAATATGTGTAAGTAAAAAGAAAAAGAAGAAACCTTAGGGAAATGTCAGATTTCCAAAGACGAAAGGTCAATGACATCAGAGGCTTTAACGTGACGTTTGTCCTGCTCGTATCTGGGATTTTTTTTTTCTTTTTTAGACCAGCTTGAACCAGCTGGCATTTTACACACAAATGCGTGGTTTGCAAACACATTTCACTGATGCTTCACTGCATGTTTCAATGAGTTTCTCCATCTGTTGCTGTGTGTTCTTACATTTTACCCAGGAAGAACATCTGGCACAAAAAGAGAAAAGGAATTGAGAAAAATTCGACAAATTAAGGGAATTTTTCCTGGTTTTTATAATTAAAAAAACATTCATAAACTATGAAACAAAACATCAAAACAATCAGTTCAAAACAATTTAGTCTCAAAGTGCTGAGTACAATTATCTGGATTACTTTGAGAATTTACAGACACTGGATGTGTGAAACGTCAATCTCTTTCCTACCTAAACTTTGAGCGCTACACACCAGAGCGACAGAATGAAACAACAATATTTCGGCCAAACATTGTTGACAGTTTAGTCACTTTTATTTTGTCACTGATTTTAACCATCATGTTCAAATGTGTTACATACGAATAATCAATAAAGTTTAAACAATAAATGATCTTCTCTGTCCAAATTCCCTGTCTAGTCCCTGTCTAAACAACTGGTGGATTTTATGAATGAATAAATGAACTTTATTTATATAGTACTTTACAACTGCTTGTATCGTATAAGTGCTTCACAATAAAAGAAAGAGGAAAGTTTTAAAAATGTGACAAATTAAGACCAAAATATAAAAAGCAGTCTGCAATAAAATACATAAAAGATATATAAGAATACAATAAAACAAATAAAAATAAAATAGAACAATGCAATTTGTACACATGCTCAATTAGGGGTGTAACGATTCAGTTTTGATTCAACTCCGTTTCAAAGTCAACTTTTCGATTTTTTTCAAAATAAATTTTTCTCAACACAATGAATTAAAGAGGCTATTTTAAGGCCAAATGTGTTTTCCTTTTTTTTGCCCTTTACATCAAACTGTCTGTTTTCCTGCAAACAGAAAGGATTCAACACAAATAAACAACTAGAAAAGTTGCATTACCTGCGATAATGCTTGTGTGAAGGCTTTTTGCTGAATGCGGTTTCTGTAAATTGCTGACATTTGCATAAATTGCTTAAATTGTATAAGGTGCATTAATAGGTTAAATTGTATTAATTTGCATAAATTGCGTTAAAACTGTAAAATGTACGACTACTAATAGTAGTAGCATTAATGTCGTGAGCGTGCTGAACGGTTTGATACCAAGATTGCATGAATTGCTTAAAGTGTGCTAGTAAAGAAACAGGATCATAATAGTGGGAATGCTTTAAAGCATTCACATGATGACAAATCGTTTCATATACGGTGCATGTTGTTCTCCATGTGTGATGGACCGCTCCACGCCTGCTAAGTGCAACACTGAGCGTGCACATGTTTGTGCACTTGCCCGCGTTCGCACTGAGCCCAAAAGAAAAAGAGACAAAGGACTAAAGAGGGTCCAGACCACAACTCCGGGAAGAAGTCAGAAGGGAAACAGTCGCGAAACTGCGTCATCATGACTGTTTTCACGGGTCAAAGTTGGATGAAAATATAACATTACAGGGCGAGCAACATATCACGGCTTTACTTGAATAGTTGCGATGCGATCGCTACATCGCGAAATCCTGGAGGGACTGAGTAATGTGAAACTTTTAAATGCGAAGAAGCTGCGAGAATTTTCCTAGGAGGAGGGGGCATGGATGAACAGCACGCAGCCTAAAGGTGACGTGCACATTCACAGCGAGCCTGCATGAAGAAATATCATCTGCTCTGCATTTTTTTTTTATTTAGGCACAGGCTGTGACAAACCAATTGTTTATTTTTCTTCACCGATGAACATGTTGACGAGTTTGAATAAGTTCTTTACCGATTCTCAAAGAATCGTTACATCCTTATGCTCATTCCTCAATACTTTTATCATTTAAATGCCAAAATATGATGTCACATTCACTGAAGGAAAAACCTAATAAATATGGAGATTATACAAAGATTATTTATGGTTCATGGTCTGGTGGAATACACAATTCTAATTGGCTGCTAGATGTGGATTAAAAAGTGATAATCCATACTGATAATGCACACCTATAAAAGAAGTTCAGTCAAAAAACCCAAATGTTAAATATCACTGACCTGGTTTCTTCAAAATAAACTTTTGCTTCATCTTCTGGACAAAAAGAAGCAGTAAGAGATGAACTGATGCTTTATTGAACCTATCCTGACGATCAGCTGCAGCTGAGGTTGGTTCCGGTTCACCCGGTGATCACAACATGCCGCACCATGTACAAAACACGCCACTTTTTGTAAAAAAGTGTTCTAAACCTAAAAAAAATCCCAACAAGAATGGAGTACTAAAGACGGACTAAATACTAATTTATTTTGTAAGTGACATGTGATATGAGCAGGATAATGCCCTTTGAAGTGATCTGAAATTAATGCACTAGACAACCATCCTCCATTCAGGCTTCCACATTGTGCCTTAATTACTGATAATGCACACTTCGTTGAGCATTATCGCTTACATTTTCCATGCAACAATTATAAAAGATTTTTACTACTTAAAAGTAGCAATGTTGTTGTTATGTTGCTGTACTAAAGAAACGGATAAACAATTGCATTTCTTGCAGGTAAATAGCTATAGACCTACATTGTCAGAGTATGTTTGACTCAGTTAAAAAGCCAGGAGTTCAGTCCTTGCAGTGTTAAAAGCTGAGGAAAATCCTGTACAAAGTATCCTAACAAAGGTTGATGGCGTTTTCACAGGCCTGCAGGGTTTCGGCTGCATCCTCTCCTCTGAGGGTGTGAGCTTTGCCTCATCCCTGTGGCGTGTGACGCCATTTCACTGACGTACGGCTGCAGAGCAAAGGCGGAAAATCGGACTCATTAGTAAAGTTAGCAGTGCGGCCTATTATTGGTCTATTAACTTTACTGTGCATTACATAATAAATGTGCGTGCCAGATGGCTGGCAAAGCGGTCCCGAGCTTTCGCTCCTGCAGCTGTGGTGCTGTTTTTCCATTAAAAAAAAAAAAAAAAAAAAAACAGCAGACCACAAAACACACAGGGGTACAGCGTAGATCCTCAGGTGGAAGAACCAAAAACACACACAACTTTCCAGGGTGTTGGCCAGCATAGAAAATGACTGCAGGATTTCCATGCGTTAATACAGTCCCAAGACTGAGAGGGTGGAGTGAGAACTAGTCACTACGAGCCGGAGCAAAAACAGACATCTTCAACATGTGATGTTATGAAACTGACACCAAAGATAGATTTGACATTACAAGGAAGTCCTTTGTTAACAGACAAACTGGAATGTCATGACAGGAGTGTCGTGCACTGGTTCTTTACATTTACGACTACTAGTTTCTCAACTTTACCTGCACTACTCACCTGTGATTGACAAAATGAACACTGTCGACTATAAGTACCGGACTGAGCAAGTGTGACATCACCCATAGAAAATGGTTAACAAAATTAAGTTAAAGTCACCATTTTGTTGGATCCAGACTTCTGTCAGTAAGCAGTGATTGGTCTAAGTTAGTTTCTACGGCAATCACTCTTACCAATCCGTATGGAGCTTGATGGAAGTTGACACCCCTTCCACTGAAAGCAGGTTTTAGAGAATCTGTCAAACATTTCAAGTTTTTGACATATTTTGATTTCGAATCATTTAATTGGCCAAATTTGACTTGAACTACATGCAATAAAAAAAATATGTTTAAAAAAAACTATATTGTAGAATGGTTATTCTTATTCTAAAAATGTTAACTGAATAATAGAAGTTGCATTTCTGAATACAAGTCTATGGAGTTTTGGCTTTTTGAAACCACCAGGCACTTTCTATCTGACACGCAAGGGGGGGAGGGGTTACTCAGTCCAGTTCTCCTTTACAGTCAATTCTAAACACACCCAATCCAGGTGGCATGTAGAGCAAGACTACAGTATTTAGAAGAGATGTAGAGTAGATCTTGAGCTCAACAGATCAATTTTGAAAAGTATGAAGTCTCAAATCAAACAATTGAGAACATAACTTTTGTGGAAAAAGCCAACATTAAAAGGACGTATAAGTATTAATTCCAGCTGCTAGCACAACTAAGGGAGTACTGTATTTATATATTTTATTTTATAGGGCGCACCATCAATATATGATTTATTCTTTACCTTAAGTCACACTGAAGGCCCACCGACCTTTTAGGTGCATTAAGTGAGACAAGAGTAAGAAATAAATCCATTAGACGTTATTCATTGCTTTCACAGGAACTCGAGAAGTTGTTTGTAATATGTTCTGTTTCCTCACAGCAGGGCTAAGTCTTAAATTTGTTTTATACAATATATTTTCTAATTTGTTTAAGAATCCTTCCCCAAGTGTAGCAATGGCCAACTCTCTAATTTAGAGTTTAAATTTCGTGCGGTGGCCCACGCCAAAGAATATTCGGGTGAGGAATCTGCATGACACTCTGACGTATCAGAGAATAGCGCAAGCAGATGAGCGATATTGAGAAGACGGCTGCAGAAAAAGGAGCTACAAACAAACAATTCCCTGGTGGAGGTGTAAAGAAAGCGGGTGATTAAATTAAAAGAACTGGACAGGGATTATTGAGCAAAGACAAAAAGGTGCGTGTATCCGGGAAAATGACTGGAGGATTTTTGTAGAGGAAGATTGATGATGCTTCAAAAAGAAAAGAAACGTTCACAGCCGGTGCAAATCAGAACAGAATACAATGTTTTCATCATTTCTATAAATCCTGAAATGTAAACCTGATGTTATCGTCTTTATTTCTTGACCAAATTTCACCTCAAGTGAACCCATTGACCATCACCATTCTGTATGTGATTAAATACAGAGAGGCTACTATTGGAAGATATACAGTAAATTACTTTTATAAGTATTCATTGTGTGTGGGGTATGTATGTGTTAATGGAGGCGAGGGGGTTGGGGTAAAGGGTGAGTTGAGTTTTTATTTGAATTTTTGTGTTTGTTGTTGTTTTTATTCGTAAAGTGCTTCAAGCTGTGCAAAGGATGAGAAGTGCTCTTTATAAGTGAAGTTTGATTAGATTTGCAATAAGGTTGGCCACACAAATTCACAATACCTCAACTGATAGCACTAAAACTAATGATACTGTAACTATGTATCGAGTGATACTGCTACACATTGCAAACAGTTTTGAGATCAAAATGTTACAAATTGCAAACAAAATATACGGTTTTAAGAATAAAATTTACTAATTTGCAAATGAAATTATTAAAAATTTGCTTTCAAAAGACGCTTTTGCATTTGCAACACAAGTGTTTTCAGATGCAATGTCTCATCTTACTATACGATGCTAACACTTGGTATTAACAAAAATAAATTAAAAAAAAAGTCTCACTGTTAAGCGCTAGCCACGTTAGCATATCGAATAGAATAGAAGCTTTATTAACATCCAAGGGAAATTCAAAAATGGCCAGCTGCTTGCATTCACCATACTCAGTAAAATAAGTAATAACAAAAATACAGCCACAAAAACAAACAACAATAAAATATAATAGTTAAAAATAGTAAAAAAATATGTATTTAAAATATAATAAATTAATAAAATATTCAAAAATTACAATCTAATACAAGAAAAGGATAAGAGGTAATTCTCTTTTAATGCTCAGTCAGTCAAATCTACAATAATACCCAACACAACATTTTGACAGAGCGCTGTATACCTTTCAAAATCTTCATCATCAGTAATCAGAACCAGAACCGCTTTGGGATTAAAAGGCGCACTTGTTTTTTGTAAAAGTTCTTTAAGCATCTTTATAGTGCAGAGAATAAATTATGCATTTTTTGTATAATGTCATAAGATGGTCTCATGCCTCATCTCTACTTCTTCTCTTTTCTGTTCAGTTCAAAAAGAAATGTATTCAAAAAATAAAGTTTTGCCCCAAATACAAAAGGGGTTTATACAAATGTACTCCTCGGGTGTCCCAAGATTCATAAACCCCGCATTGTAACAATAACATCTGTCTGATAAAAGAGTTCTTCAGCTCTGATCTGTTTGCTCCGCTGCTTGACAGGACAAGTTACAGAAAAAAATTAACATTGTTTTGTATCAGAATGCACTTATTGCAACAATAAAATATGATCGTTGGTGGAACCTTTTCCATCAGTTTATATGTGAACACAGTACAGTACAGTGTGTGGGCGCAATTTTTACTAGATTACTTCCCTGCTCCTCAATTCACAGTGGAGGAAAGGAACTGGGTGTTTCTCTTCCTATTTTCAAAACAGCATAAAATACTTGAAAATGATCTTACAGGTCTTTTTTTAAACAGGGAGGAGACCTAAAACATGTGGTGTGCACTGGCAGCTTCTCCTTTTTTTTTTTCTTGGC
The DNA here is from genome assembly GCA_003999625.1 of Oryzias javanicus. Classification (NCBI taxonomy): domain Eukaryota; kingdom Metazoa; phylum Chordata; class Actinopteri; order Beloniformes; family Adrianichthyidae; genus Oryzias; species Oryzias javanicus. The sequence continues at coordinate 29,165,134 of CM012449.1, read as the reverse complement.
TTTGCAGCAAGTGACTGAAAACAGTTTGGCCTTTGAGAGGCTAAAACGACTCAGCATAATTACACTGAGGAAAATGGCTAATGGGTTTCTCTCTTGCACACTAGCTGTAACTCGTGACAGATGCTCTATCAGCCCCATTTCCTTCCTTGTACACTCCGGTCATTTGCTATGAAATTTGCCAGAAAGCCGCAGAGAAAAGTTCAACCTCCTGCTCCTGCTTTTGGTGACTCCAGTGCCGTCTTTGTGTTCGTTTAAGTGAGTTCCTGTATTTCAAAGCAAAGCTTTAAAATATTTTTGAATAACAAGCTCAAAGACAAGGTGAGAGTTACAAGGCAACTGGATTTTAAAGGTTTGACTAAATGTTGTCTTCAACTCCAGGTTAAAAAAACAACAACAGAGCTCTGAGGATTCCACAAACACTTGCAGGACACAGCTTTAAAAACATTCCAAACTTGTAAAGTGAGCACATGTCAAGTTTTAAGGAGCTCTCTTAGAAATGTCAAAAACATCTTGCGGGAAAGTGGAATTCCTACCTCCATCCTGGGTATTCTGCCCTGGGGACGTGCTCCGGTTGTTTGGAATCGACTCCACGCCGCTCGAGAAGAGAGTGATTCCACAGAGAAAGTCTGTGTTTATATCTGGAGCCAAATCAGCTGCATGGCCGTGGAGGAGGAGCCAAAAAGTTGTACACAGAGAACTCCCTCGGTGCTGTCAAGTGGCTGGAGGAAAGCAGCTTTCCAAGGATTTTCAAAATAAAATCTTGTAGGAAATACTTTCATTCACACACTTTGGTGGGGAAGAACCCTTTTATAAATGTTTTTGTTGATATAAACTTGACTATATTACAGCACCACAACTTATGTGTCGTTTAAATAGAATAAAACTAAAGCAGCTTTCTATTTTTGATGCTCAAAACAAATTAATATGCACAGCTTGTACTGGAATTTTTAATTATTCTTTTTCAAAAGAAATAAAAAAAACTATTAAAAAAAACCAAAAAAAAACCAAATCAGTTTTGGTTCGACTGACCTAACTTTTAGTTGTGTTATGGAAAAAGCAAAGGATCTTGTCACTTTCTGAGTAACTAAATTTTCAACTAAAAGGTTTATAGATAACATTATTGTTTAGGATCAACTTAAAGATGAATATTTGCATCTTTGTGTCTCATTCAAACCATTTGATTAAAGTTTTAAACTAAGTTAATATAGTTTATGATATTTTTTTGTAACTAACATTGTTATTTTGTGGTGGGAAATGTTTTATACATTTTAAAAAAGATAAAGCAAAATGAAAACTATACATTATATCACAATTAAAAAGAAAAATTTGTTATTCTTAATAGTTTTAATAAAGAATGCCACCCTAAACACAGAAGGAGGCCAATCTGTGCTTAATATATTATGATTTAAAGGTTAAAATCTGCTGAAAGAAGAGTAGGATCAAGGAAGGAACAGTTATCCACCTTTTATGATGTTTTTAAAACAGGTTTGTCCATGTTTTTAACTTCTTATGCCACTGCTCCATGATGTGTCTCCTCCTTGTGGCACAAAGGAGAACTGCACTTAAGGCTCTGTGAAGAAAAGGGAGTCAAACAACAACACAGGTAGAAGAGTTTGAACTCCAAAAGGAGTTCTGCTGCCATGCCAAAACTTTTGCCTGAAAAATTCCAGGTTCGGTTCCACCTCCATCTGCCCGTTTATTTGGATTGACTTGAGCAAGACACTGAACCCCACATTGACCCTGTAGGTCATGTTACCTATTTGCATGAGCTGCCATCAGTTTATAAATGTGTGTGAATGGAACTGTGAAGCACTTTGGGCTTTGAAGAGAGCACAGGAGTGCTATATAAGTATTCAGCACTTTGATGTGATATATTTAAGAGAAGAGGTCTTTGAAGGTGACACAAACCATCCTTTAATTAAAAAACTAAACACAATCTTCCCTTTCTTGCTGTTTTTATAAATCTTCTTTTTGGTGTTCTTGTAGCATTTTTCTCATGATGGAGGATATATATATAATAATATAACATCAAAATAGTGTTTCTGAGTATTTATTTGTTCAAATCATGTTGGATCAGGGGAAGGTGAATCCCCACAGCTTGAAAAAGCTCAGGTTTAATAACCAGCAACTGCTGGCGGCCCAAAGTCTCCATTTTCCACTCCAATTCTAAATCCTCCACCTCCTGACACATAAATCTTAATTTTCCTCATCTGAGCTGCCACTGGATCCAACCTATACAGCTGGATCACTACAATATTCCTTGCCATATGTTTGCTTCACTATTGTTAGGTTGGGGTTGCGGGGAGCTCTAAGCTAACCACAGAGAGTGTAACCAAAGGCATGCCGGGATTTTAACATAGGCTAACTTCAGCACAAACAGTCCCAACACAGAGATGAATTTCTAATGAGCTCCTTCCGATGTAAAGAAAATGTGTCTTTAAAAAAATGGCACAGGCTGTACAACTGCATAATCATCATTAAAAGATGACAGGGGATGATTTTTATGGAGTCTAGAAAGAGCCAAAAGGAAATAAATATATACACCATTAAATAAATAAATAAATCTGCCATTAATTATTTAATAATGGCAATAAATAAATAAATGTTGAAATAAATGTGGCATTAAAATATTAAAATAGCACATTTAAGTATTTCATGACATTTATTTATTTCATTGTTCCTTGTAGGTTAAAAGAGCCAAATTGGAATAAATAAATGTAATATTAAATAAATAAACGTGTCATTAATTATTTTAAAGTGGCATTAAATAAATGAAAGTTGAAATAAATGTTGAAATAAATGTGGCACTGAAATATTAAAATAACCATTAAAAAGCAATTTTTAACAATTCATAATATATTTATTTATTTCATGATTTAATGACACATTTCACTAAACAGGAAGTGGACACACCATTCAAACGCAAACTGTCATTCTCTCCCATCAAACTCAGTGGGCGGGCCTAACTCTCATCATTTCTGCTCCATTGCTCTGGCCTGGTGCAATCCTCATCATGGCGACATCAGTGATGGAGACCTTTGTGATCTTTCTTAATGGACAGGACGTCGAAGCAGGACCGTTGATCTCAGGAAACTCGAGAATCTTTGTTTTGAAAGTTTTTGTCTGACACCTCACTCACATACACGCTGTAAACATTGTTTTGGTGAAACGGAGAACTTTTGTCAGGGTCGCTAAATCAAAATTTATTCTCCGTCCACTTCCGCACAAAAACACAATTTTAAAAACACAATTTTTATTGTAAGTCTTTAAGTTTGAAGAAATGTATGATTTTTTTTTGTGTAAAATGGAAAGGTGAGTCGAGAATTAAAACATCCATGCTAATAGTTGTTACATTTAGAAGTATTTCTTTTTTTAAGGTTAGTTTCAGATGCTTGTTTACTTCTGATGTTTGGTGAGTCAGAATGCTACCCTGACATAGTTGTGGATCATTTCGGACAAAACGGCTCCATTCTTCTCTCCTCATTATCAGTGAAAAAAAACAAAACTAAGATAGCTGTTTGGCTGTTTGCGAATCTCAACTCCAGGCGAGAGAAGGATGGTCCAGGCAAGGGTATGAGCTTTACTGGGCTGCTTCAGCTCCTCCGGTGCAGAGATGAATGCCTCTGTGAAAAAAGGTGTTGAGCGGATGAGTCACCCACGAACGTCGGTGTCTGGTGATTCATGGGCCAAATAATGACGGCACATTTTAAAGAATGAGACGTGAGCCTGTTGCGGGGTGTACCCAGAAAAAGAAAAAAAAATAAAGGGAACTGCTTTTCTGGATGTTTCACACAGTTGAAAGTAAACAGTTCTGACATTCCCTTGACTAATGGCGCAGATGAGACAGAAAAGTGTGCAGTTTCAGAGAGATAGTGGGAGCAGAAACAGTAAAAGTAATGAACTCTTCTGCTGACAACCTCGTATCTTTGTTCTTCTTTGAAAAGCACTTAGAGAAGCCATTACTTTGAGTACGGTGATGCAGAAAGGGACATTAGCTGCCAGCATAAATCTGACTCAGAGCCCATTGAATATAATAGGCATATCAGATTACATGTGGTGCAGAGCACGTACGCAGCCCCAAAAGCTCCAGGCTCAGGTGGCCCCAGTATCAAAACACACAGACAACAGGTGCCCCATTTACATTCTAATGTGCTTTTATCAAGTGCGTGTCATGTCTGTTGACTGTCACACACTCCCATGTTTTCTTTTCCATTGTTGTGAGAATTTGCTGTTGACACGCAGTTATCGGTAACTTTATAAAAAGTTTTACTCAAAAAATTACATTTAGGTTATGAGATAAGCTTAAATGTCCTCACGAGCACAAAGGTCCTCATCGTAATGACACACATCAGACGCTGGACCCCGTAAGTGTACAAAAACACGTACACACACACACTCTCATGGTTGTAGTTTTATTTTTATTTTTTTTAATGGATAAATGAAGACAAACATTACAAGTTTTCAGCATACAGTAAACAAATCCAGTCACTGATATTTCAACTGACATTACCAACAGTCTTAACTCGACTGAATTTAAAGCCCTTACAAGAAAACACACAAAAGGTACGTTTGTCCACGATGAAAACGTGGACGTTATAAATTAATAGTTTTAAAAGTATAACGCTGCCTTTTTGTTTGTTTTTTACGCTGGATTCTAACACTGATGCACACAGTGTTGTCTCCATTTGATTCTTTCACCCCCTGGGATTTGAACGTCTCCCCCGATCCCAGACTCAAACCCCCGTCAAGCTTTCATTCAGGGAGGAGATCTGCTCGATCACACAGAGCTGCCTCTGGCCGCGGCAGGCTTGTCTTGGCCTCTGGTGCAGCAGGAAGAGGCGTTTGGCTGCGGCCCGGTACTTCCGAGACATCAGGTTGTAGACGACAGGGTTGATGGAGGCGCTCAGGTAGCAGAGAACCATGGAGGCCATGTTGAAGTTCTGGCTGAGCATGGCCGTCTCGTAGTCATCCACCTGGGCAAAAAGGTTTCTGCCGATGTGGTAGGGCAGCCAGCAGATGATGAAGGCCAACACCACCACCACTAAAAAGAACAAAAGAACTTTTTGAAATCTCAAAACAACATAAAAAAATCAATTTGGGTGCTCTGCACAAAATGTTAACAACAGGTTCTTTGAGTCTAATTTCCCATCTGGGGTTGCCAAGCAACTAGAGGAGACACCACACTTATTCATGAAATAGCCAGCAATGAAAATATTTCCATTTTATTTTTTTGCATGGAGCACAAAAACCAAACAAGAGGAGGCTGTGAACGTTTTGTCAGGTCTGAACAATAGACTATAGAATCATTGGAAAGCTCTGCCCCTCCCCTTTGCATTCCAAACAGGAAGTACCTGCTGGCTCCAAGAAGCCAAAATCCTGCAGACTTGTATATAGAAATAAACAGTTATGATTTGTCAGAATAACCATTCTTGCACTGATACATTTCTCCTTTACATTGTCTTGCTAATTCTATTTTTTTTTAATGATTTTCTTCTTTATCTCAAGTTATTAAAGTTATAAACAGACCAATCAGATCCCTCAGTAAAAGTATTTGGTTCTCCAAAGCTGCTTTCACTGGAAAGGGTGTGGCTTCCCATCAAGCTCACTCATGATTGGCAACAGTACTTGGAACGTGACTCAGACCGACGCGGACCAATCACTGTCATCTGGCTCCAAATGGCAGCAAAAATGGCAACTGAATTGGCTTCATTTGGGTTATAGTTATTACAGTTTTTCCCCTCAGTTCGGTTTCATTAAAAGTTACAATTCTGTGTTACGATTGTTACAATTCTGACCAATTTGCCTTATAGATTAATTTTAAATGTGCTGTATTTACAGTAAGTGGTTCAGGATAAAATTGAGATCAGATCCCGCAGTGAGCTCAATGAGTCTTCTGATTAAACGAGATTCTCCATCTTAAAGTCTGTCATTTCTTTTTCAATATCTCCTTTATGCTGTTTTATTCCAACACTTCCTGTATATTTGTGTCATGATCTGTAGATCTTGTACATTTGCAGTTTCAAGATTGTAATTCACTCATAAGAGAAGAAGAGAGAATCTGCAGTAAAGGAGCATTAAAACTCTTGACCATTTTTTTGCTGTCATTGTTGACGCACGCGATTAATTAAAAAAAATTACAATTAATTACACACCGCAAAGCTACCGTCTCCTGCCATTAAGGCTTCCACAGCATGTGTTAATTTCTGATAATGCACACTATGTAGAACATTATCCCGCTTATAACAAAATAAATACATTTTCAATCAATTTTTATATTTATTCTTGTTTTTGGGTTTTTCACAAAAGGCGGACTATTTGATAGGTAATGCAGCCAAATAACGCGTCGCTGAGAAGCAGGAAAGCGATAGAAATGCTGATCGTCACGATAAGTTACATAAAGCATCAGTTCAGAGAGAAAGTTCACCTATTATTGCTTGTTTTTGTCCAGAAGATGAAGCAAAAGTTTATTTCAATGAAGTCTATACATATAAAACATTGTCACTGTTACTTATATATATGTTATTCTGATCAACATAATGACTGAAAATCCAATAGTGGATTTGTCCAAAGTGTGTGAAGACCCTTTTGGAAACGACAGCGCAATGAAACTAATTAGGAGCAAACCCCAGAGGAGATGTCCCAGACTGACTCCTGACAAGTGCAACAGACTGAGGAGGAACCAGGGAAGCAAACGAACTTCCATTAGAGCCGATTCATTCAAGCAATTCAATTCGCTGAACAACATTTCTACAATTATAATAAATGTGTCATCATTAAAATATTTGGGTAAAACAGGACAGCATGACCACAGACTCCCACTGTTAAGCAGAGCTTCATGCGTCTGTGGCGGGACACGATTAGCATAAGTCATTGCAGGATAATTAAACAGATCAAGACAACAAACGTCAGCTTACCCTTCGTCAAAGTGATTACAAAATAACAAGTTTAAGTTCAGCTGTTGGGTCTCAGAAGAAACTATAAACCCTACATGAATTTTTTGTTTGTTTAAGAAACAACTATGAGTACACTGACAGGATTTGAGGTAACAAAGACGTCTCTGAACGGTGTTGCCACTCTGTTGGCTTTATTTCTGCGTAAACCTGGAGCGTGTAATCAGGAAATGATGCGAGATGAGTTTTGTGCTTGATCTGAGGTGAAGATCAGAGTGACAGGGATTTGAAGGGATTAAATATGACTCACGGAAATGTTAGATAACACAGCGTTTCAATCAGTTTGAAGTGGCTGCTAGTTTATCTGCTAGAATTTATGGGTTATAAGTACTTAGCAAAATGTCAAATTAATAAAACTTTAGTCAAATTTGAATCTAAATTATTACACATAAAAAAAAGGGAACAGCAAAAGTGGATGAAATCGGGAATAATACCTAAAAGTGTGTCAGAATCCAGGCCTCGAGGCCCAGTGTGCAACATGTTTTCAAACCAACCAGCCACTGAAGCTCTTGTATGGGGCCTGGATTTGAACACCCATGAGTTAGATCTTACCTGAAGAAACACCTGGTAAGAAATTTTCTGAGTGAGCGAGGAAAACAAGAGGAGAGAGACTGCCTGTGTCCAATGAGGCGAGAGCAAAAAGAAGGGATGCTACTGTGCAGATTTGATCGACTCATTTTGAGGCCCTGAAGAGTAAAAATGAGCCACACTAAAAGACATTGATGCTGCCTGTCAAGAAATGTGGCGAAATAATTGAAAATTGAGAAAATAAGTAATAAGAAATAAATGACATAAAAAAAGTAGAATGTTTAAAAATATGACATAACTATGCTAAACTCTGAATCAGATTATGTCTGGATAAGGATTTTTACAATTTGAATTGGATATTTCACCAAACTGCAGACGTGGCTTTAATTGTATTTTTTCTCCCTCATGCCTAAAATGTAAAATAAAAAAAGTATCCATTCCATTGCAGCTAACACAAAAGAGATGTTTAAAAAATCCAGACGGTTAGTGTTGTGTGGATCTAAAGTTGTTCTAATTCCGAGTTTGAAGGCGGAGTTGTTTCCCCAGTCTTGGAAATCTACTACGGTTCTGCCTCTTCAGGAAAATAAACGAAAGAGTTTCTCAGGTGGAAGCAGAAAACCTGTTTGTAATCTTCCGTTGCTCAGCAAGTTCATGGAAGAATCGTCTTCAAGCAAATGATACCTTCAGTGTTTTATTGGAATTTCTTTTTCTTTTTTTTTTTAGCACAGATCCGTCCACATGCACAGCTCAAAAAAAGACAAATTATAATAAAGTTGTTGAAATTAAAATTGTTGAAACTGATTTGGCTTCAGCGTAGAATTGAATATTGAAACTCTTCTGATATAAAACAAGTTCATGTCTTATACATTCAAATAAACAAAAGTCAGCTAAATGAATAATATATTCAACAAAATTCAGTTTGGGTTTTTATAGTAGTTATTTATCCTTTTCTGTTTGTCTACTGAGTGGAGTTCTTCAGGGAAGTTGTCTTGGCTCACTACTATTTTCTACACGTATAAATGATTTGTCTCAAATTTTGCATAATTGTTGTGCAAGCTTGTTTGCCGATTATATCATTTTTATTTTATTTAAAATGAATCCAAAACATGCTTCAATCTGATCAATAACTAGAGTTGGATAGAAAATGTGAAAATAGATGGAATGTTAAAAAAAAACTAAAGTTTTCTGTTTACGATTTCTTTGTGATTGTTTCTTTAAATGTTTTATGTAAAGCACTTTGGATTGTCTCTGTACATGAAATGTGCCATACAAATAAAGGTGCCTTGCCTTCTGTTTAAATCTCGAAATGTAACTAAATGTGACAACTGGCTCTGTCTATCCCTCAGGATATTGAGCGTCATTGATTTAGCAGATGACTTTAGTAAAACAAAAAAGCAAAATCACGAGAATTTCTGATTTGCAAAATGATCTCTAACTTAACATGGGCACTAGTTTTAACCGCATCATCTCTAGCATTTCAAAAATATTCTTCGGTATTTTTTTATGTTCAAGGTGATAATAAATCAAGTAAAAACCTGAAATAAATAAGATTAAAGAAAAGATAAAAAATGTAATTGTGCTTAAATAAAGTTTTTTCTTTGTATGAATATACATTTTTTTTAATTATTTTTAATACCGTGATATGACGGCAATAAAGGGACATTGAAGAAAAAAAATCTAAGCAATCTAATCTAATGCACACCAGATTAGTAGTGTGCACCAGATAATGACTTTAGCACACCAGATAGCAACAGGTGCATAACAGATAGTAACTGTTTTTTAGAAAATATTTATTTATTTTTGTCCCTTTAAGGGCTCCATACCATGAGAATAAAACTCCAAATGTTTGCTAAAAATACACCACAAACATCTGTAAAGTACGCTTAAAGAACTCTATGTACAATCAAAAGGAATAACTATATTATTTAGACTCTAAAACTAGATTAAGATGACATTTGAAAATAAATTAAGACCCTTTCATCTTTACATGAAATAAAGTCAATAGAAAATGTTTTATTTCCTGTTGTTTTTGTCTCATTTGTGCATGAATGTAGATGCTGACTCAGATACATCTTGCACCATAACCTTTTATTCTATTGAAGTTGTGATGAAATTTGAAGATGAGTGCACTACAATATTTTGTCCTTGTTAAAAATCAACAAAGGTTGTCCTTTTTTCTCCTAAAATGACTGATATTAGTTTGTTTTATGAACATTTAGTCAACTTGTGGGAGCTTTCTGCTGCAGGTGATGATACTGACCCAAACAAACGAGAAAGTCTTTAAAATAACATTAGAATCATAAAAAGACTGGAAGTTGAAATGGTTTGTTTGTAGCAAAGACGATTATAATATTTAAAATATATATATATAGAAACATAAAGTGGTCCTAAAGGTCTACAGGTTCTGATAGTTGGTATTTTAACTCTTTACATGATACTTGTGGTCTCTCTGAAGGTTCTCAAGTAATCAAATTTTGATTTTATTTGATCACCAGTGTTCCTTCAGGTAAGGATGCTCAGTGAAGATTGAGTCACTAATAATAAACTTTAATAAAGGAAAGACAAATTAGGGTTTGTCTCAGAAGACTCACCCAGTATCTTGACCGTCTGCCTGTGGGACCTCTCTCGGGCCAGCGTGCACGGCCCGTGCAGGTCGCTTTTGCTTTTCCACAGCTTGCACCCAATTGACCCGTAAAGGAAGACGAGGCAGAACATGGGGCAGAAAAAGTAGGTGGTGGACACCCAGAGCATGATGTGGAGCTGTCCAGAGCTGATGGCGTTGCTGGTGTGCTTGCACTGACCCATGTTGAAGTCGGGGTTGGTTTCGTTGTCGTACTCCACCCCCACCAGGAAGAGGGTGGGCGCAGCAGAGAGCAGAGCGAAGCCCCACAGCGCCACGATGATGCACTGGACCCTCCGTCTGGTCACCACCACCTTGCTCCGGAGGGGGAAGCTGATGGCCAGGTAGCGCTCGATGCTCAGAGCCGTGATGTGGAGGATGGTGGCCGAGGTGCAGCCTTCGAAGATGTAGTGGTAGAAGCGGCACACGGCCTCCCCGAACAGCCAGGGCACGTACTTCCACAGGCGGTACAGGTCAAAGGGCAGGCACAGGAAGATGATGAGGTCGGACACGGCCATGCTGGACAGGTACAGGTTGGTGGTGGTCTTCATGTCCTTGAAGTGCTGGATGATGAGGATGGTCATGGTGTTGCCCGTCACTCCCACGATGAAGATGAGGATGCATATGAAGGTGACGGGGATGAGGGTGGAAGCTGGGAAGAGGGAGCCCTCGTAGTGGTGGTTTTCGTCTATGTTGTACGGGTCCATGGCCATTGGTCCAGCTGCGGTCTGGCCCAGGGCATACCACTTTAACCCACTTTTGTTTGGAAGGCAGATCAGGAGTTGGAGAAAAATTGTAAGAAAAATTCAGATTTTAATAAAACAAACCTGTTCATACAATGCTCACTTCATATAACTGTACAATATTACACATTTTGTGTCTAATAAACAAAAATGTTGCTACACAATACAGGAATTTTAACCAAATAATAGCAAGAAAGAACATTTATAAAATAAAATAAATACTGAATCCCAAAAACATATACTCATGTAACATATTTGAGAAAGCAAACACATTTAATAAACAGACTCAGGTTGTTGATTTTATTAACCCTTTGTTATCATTTAAACAGAGAACTTCTGTGTAGCTTCAACAATCAAGTTAAAAAAAAGTGCAACTATTAACTGAATGGTGCATACTTTTATAGCACCTTTCTACCTACTTAGACGGCCTAAAGGGCTGTACAGTCATGCACTGATAGAAGCTCCACTGCAGAGAAACCTCTAACCACCAGAGGTAATATACGGTTCAGTGTCTTGCCCAACAAATGTCAGAGTTTTATGATGAAAACTTTCAATTTAAGAAATTGAAAAGACCAAAAATTTTTGAAAAAAGAAAAAAAAGGATTTAAAAACAAATATGTAATATTTTCATTTGCAAATTCTGAAGTTTTACTCTTCAAACTTTATATTTTGTTTGAAGTTTTGGAAATTTTGATTTCAAAAGAGGGAATTTCTTTTGCTATGTGTTGGCACAAAAATCACTTCATACAAAGACTCTTTGACACACGGGCGGACAGGGCAGGAACCGAACCTTCCAATCAGAGCTTGACCGCTCTACCACTGCACCACAGTCACCCAGTAGTGCAGTTAACTATTAATTAATAAAAATATTCGACGTGTTATTTTGAAGTTTCAGTTGTTTCTGATAAATTTTAGATTTCTTTTTCTCAACACTTTTCTGAGTCCAAAATCCAAAAATATTGACACAAACTTCTTATTAACACCATATTGTATATGCGGTTTAAACTATGATGCTTAGAATACATACCACTTTCCTCCTCCTTGATTTATTGTTGTATCAAAGTTACTTGTTTATTTTGGTTTGTAGATTGTTTTTGCATTCACTTCTTCCCTTTTTAAAAGTTTTTATATTAATCAAATTTTTTCCATTTAATATTGTCCTAATTCTGGTTTTATGTTCAATTTAAAACAAAGGGAAGCTTAAAAAAACATTCACAGTGATTAAAAATTACAAGTTTGAGGTTCATGTCAAATCTGTCGCTTCTACAAAAAATATCAATTTGGTATTGATATCGCCGATATTGACCAGAATCGGATCAGTACACAAATGCTCAGTCTTGCCCAGCATCAAATTTGTATGAAAAAGATTAATGTATTAATGATTGATTTGAAATTTTTTTTGTAAGCGATTGAGGTAAAAGTGGGATAATGCCCTTTGATGTGTTCATTATCAGAAATTAATGGACTTTTCGGAAGTAACTGTCCAATGCAATCAGGTCTCCTTTTTCCATTAATTTCTGATAACGAAAATCTAGTCGGGCATTTGAGCTTACATACTAAATAATAGTACTAGTCATAAATAAAAAAGAAGATCAATGCAGTAAAATGATAACACTTTCAATTTTTTGCAATGATTTAATCACGATTAACGTGATATTTTGAAAATATCCTAAAATAGTTCATTTGCATTCACTGTTCCTATGAGGGTTCAAAGAATGCGAGCTGATTGATTGGCCGCCCCACACATTTTCACCAGATCTGCCCCTTTTTTGCTAAAAGTTTGGACACCCCTTAAATATAAAGGATAAGAATCAAGATGGTTAAGAAATAACAGTCAAACGGGCTTTCAGAATAAAAAAAATATTTACCTGTATAATCTGAGTTCCTCTTCGGTTGTGGATTTGATCAGCAGAGTCACATGGAGGAGTGGCAGAGCATGTCCTGCCGCTCAGGTACTAGTAGCTTGTGTTGAGAGGTAAAGGAGGAAGCGCCTCCTCTGCAGAACCTCAGGAGTCATTGACAGTGATGGTGGTGGTGGTGGGGGGGGGATACATGCTACTTCTGTTACTGATCATCCTAATCAAATGATGACCGCACAGATGACAGGAGGAGAGCAGAGGGAAGAGAACGTAAGGTCCCATCTGCATCACTGATGCACCCGGAGCGTCGCATCTTTCTGAGCTGATTATAAAATATTATATTTGAGGTGATTTAAGCGTGCACTGATCGGATGAATAAGCTAACCGCTGGGTCCCTCCTGGAAAAGTACAAGTTCAGTCAGGAGGCTGGCAGTTTCTTGAAACAATGGTGTGTATCTTATGTAAATAATACAAATCCTCCATCTTTTGTTTCACTTTTTGGAAGAAAAACTAAAAACATTTGGGTGGAAAAGTATACTAATATAAAAAAAAACGTAAAGCAATGTAGAAAAAACATTTATAGCTAAAAGTGAAGTTTAAAAAAAAGTGTTTTGAGCAATAATCAACTATAATCAATTAAAAAAATTGATCTTTTAAAGGATGTCCAGCATCTTTCACAGCTCAGACTGAGAAAATAGACAAATTGATCAAAAAATGTTCTAATTACTGAAATATTAAGACAAAAAAATAAACATTTATGTTCATGTAAAAACAGAATAAAATAGCTTGAACCCAAAATGCCGAAATCTAAATAGAAGTTTCCAGCTTTGACTTCACCGTGGAGGTTCCAGATCTGCAGGTTTTCCTATTTTTATTCCCTAAGCACCATCGCTCACTAAAGCCTGAATGACCGCCGCTATGCTCCGTCGGTTTCGAGCTTCCACATCCATTAGGGCTAAATGAACCTTTGCAGCAGGAGTCAGACTGACATCAGGGGTTTATTTAACTGTTTACACTGAGCTGACCCGCGGCTCGGCCCTCGCAGGGTCAGCGTGAGCGGCTCCTAGGTGCTGCTGTTTACTCGTCTCAAAGAAACGCAACAGCAAAAGCTTCTTTGTGTTGATTTTAGGGAGTTTGAAAATCCAACTCTCAACAAGAGCCAGTGTTCACCAAGAGGAGTGATCAAACTGTTGCCCTCATGCTGGTCGGTTGTGGGGGAAACCTTTTTGAGCGGAGGATGCGGCAAAATTACATAATTTCTTTCTGAATAAAATGTGTATTTATCTGCAAAACCTAATAAAATGCAGAAAAATAACAAATCCGTCCTTGTTTTTGTCAGATAAAAGTTAAGACAAAAGCTACGAGTGGTGCTGTAAAGGCTGCAGGGGCTATTTCCCCTTGCCACCCCCTCATTAACCTCTTTTTACCTGCCCCCACTGGCTAAGCAGCTCCTTCCCGCCATCCACTCTCCCTTTCTGTCAGACACAAATTTATAATAAAAAAAAAATCTTTTTTCAAGATGGTGGGTTTTCTTTAAGTTCTATCTCCATGGCAACCATTATATTTTTTGGTCGCCTGGGTGTGATGAACAGATCTATATCATTTTTAGATGAATTGGCAAAAGTATTTTTTTAAATTTCCTTGGCAACAGTGGTTTTTTGCTAACCACACCCATATTACTGTAATGTTCATATTGTATGTCATATTGTTTCGATCAGTTTGAGTCAAGGATTCATATACTGTATTACATTTTATATTAAGTTTTCACAATATTCTGGTAAAAAAAAATGCAACAGGGGAACACCACTTTTGCTAGCTTGCTATGCTAAAACAGATCAAGAAAGCATTAGCCCGAAAACTGCAACTCCTGAATCCAACATTTTTTTTCAATTCAGCTACGCCACGATGGTCGAGGAGTTTGAAAGCGACACATTATAATTCCTTTAAAGTTTTATTTTAGAGCCGACACTGAAGGTGATTTTTTTTTGTCCCAAAAATTCAAGATGGTAGCCTCTTCCCGAGGTCAAAAGTGAGCTTAACTTTGGTTGTGGCTGTACACTTAACTTCCCTGTATGAAATTTTGTGACAATTATTATTCAAGCAAAAGTTTTTTTTCTTTTCCCATATTGTGCGAATACGTAAAAATTGCAAAATTTCACACTTTGCTACAAAATGGCCGCCATGCCCTACAATAATTTTAAAACTTCCTTTGGACATTTCTGATATGTGGGTTTAGGTTTCATTTGTGAATTTTGAAATATTTTTTGAGACACATACGAGCTCATTCATTCATTAAATTTTGCTCGCTGTGATGTCATCGTTTTCTTGGTGGAGGGATCGATGCTTACAAAATTCACTGGGTACAAGGTGCAGGCACATTTTGGTGATTTTACAAAATGGTTTATAAATAAATCGTTTTAAATACATTTTTTTCGCATAAAAAAATTGTTCCTGCTCAATGCGTTGTGGCCTATATTTGCCAGCGTAAAGTGCTAGGCATGGTAGTTTTTTCCGCAGGGACTTCTGGGAAATTTCTAGGGCTCTGGATTTTAGAAATGGACATTTGGAGACCCAGACGAAATGAAAATCTCACCATATAGGGAGCTAAGTAGTGAAGGAATTCATACGACAGAAGTTTTGAGCGGAAATGTGACATAAGCCACTTTTTTTTAATGTAAAAACATTATTTTTAAAACACAATTCCGTTATTTTTTCCCCCTTAACCTTTATCCACTTAATTAATTACCATGTGTCTCTGACTTCCTGTGTAACATCTGTGGATGGATGTCAGGTTTGTGGTTCTTCTACGGTTGAAGCTGCGATTTGTCATCAAAACTTCATTCAGATTTAGAAGTGAAGGTTTACCGCATGTTATGTCCACCTTTAAATTACGGTTCATTAGTTTTCAACACCGACAGGAAAGCTTTGAAGTTTAAATATTACAGTGATTTACAGGAGAATCAAGTGCAGTAAACGCTCCAGCAGCACATGGATCCTGGTGTGATGGGTTTCCTTGGTCTTGTCCGGCGGTGCGGTGAGTTTTCCTGGTCTGCTCCAGAGGTGTCGTGGATTTATGAGAAGTGCTTAATCCAGGTGCAACCACAGAGGTTGTAATCTGCTTTGCAAATGATTTGAATGTGTCCTCAAAAGTCATTTTTGTTTTGAAGAAAACCCATCCAGGTTCAGGACTTTTACACAGCTGCAGTTAAAACTCCGTTTTAATGAGCCGCAGGTTTGGAATCATTTTATTTTGGAGCAATCTTAGGAATAGGAGTGAAGATACAGAAAGATGAGAATGAAATTAATCCATACATTTTTGGCAATTTGGTTCTGGACTGTCTTGGGACGATCTCAGACAGGGGTGGAGCAAAATGGGGACAAGGAGGGGAATACCCCCCCCCATTTTAATATTGGTATCTTTGTTGACAAAGATTAAAGCTGAATTCAAGCTTTCAGCTAATTGAAATTATGCCAATGTCTACTTGGTTCCTGTGATCCCAAAAGAAGATGAATGGATTTGACTTGATGGTCTAGAACAGGGGTGTCGAATTTATACGCACAGGAGGCCAAAATCCAAAACACCCCTTAGGACCAAAGGCGAACATTTATTTAACACTCTGAAATGAATTTTTTTTTAAGACTTTTTAACATAATTTTGAACTACATATATAGCACTATCTGCGATAATGCTGTAAGCTGAATTTGGTCGCTGAAGATGCTAGTGCTGAAAGCTGAAGATGCTAAAATTGGTATCTAAAAACGCTGAAGATGATGGCTGAAAACGCTGAAGTTGATAGTTGAAATCACTGAAGCAAATAGTTGAAAACGCTGAAGCTGATAGCCAGCTAAAATATAAGCTAAATGCTAAATTAGTCTAAAAAAAGACAAAACAAAAAACTAGTCAAAACGGCTTGCAAGTTGCTGAAAAAAAAGGTTAAACTTCCAAATAGCCTAAAAAACCTGTAAAATAAAGCATAAATTAGCTAAAACAGCTAGCATGTAACTGAAATATTAACTAAACTCTAAAATATCCTAAAAAATCTCAGTAAATGCTAAAATAGTCCAAGAAGCTAACAGAACAGATTTTTAAAACTTTAAAACCGTAAAGTTTTAAACAAAACTATGAATAATATTAACCCAGGAATATTAACCAAATCAATTTAAAGATTAAACAACTTTCAATATTTTACTTTCCATAAAAAATATATATTTTGTAAAATTATACAAGTTTAAAATATCATGAGATAGCATCATGCCATTAATAACCGAATCCGGCCCCCGGGCCTTGACTTTGACACACGAGGTCTACAACAACGTGTCAAAGAATATGAGGGTTATACAGTCGAGTAGTTCGATCTCATTTGAAGTTATCTGTTGGGACACACCAAAATTGATCATCTGTAAATAAAATACAGAATTTTTAGATTAAGACTCACTTAGCTAAAAAAAATGTGTTTTTAACATGTTCTTGTAGCATTTTTCTGTCGATGGAGGACATATATAAAGAAAATTCATCTTAAAATTGTATTTCTGACTAATTTTTTTTATCAAATTATCATGACTGAGGATTTGAGAGGCTTAAAAATACTCTGTACTGTAAGGGGCACAAACTTCCTAGATCCACAAACGTCTATGCTTTCCTCTCGCTGGAATCTGGCTCAAAACTGTACGGCTGTAGCGCCAATATTGCTCGCCATTTCTTAATGTCAAGTTGGGGTTGTAAGCTAGCATGTAAACAAAGAGTTCTCGGCTAAGAGGGAGGGGAAGGGTAGTTCCCCACCAACTGTCCCACCCACAATTAAAATGACTAGAATCAGACCTTGTTGAACTTTTGCATTGAAATTGATTCAAAAACTCTGAAGTTTTAGTTCATTTTCTAACATTTCCATAAAGACTTTGCAATGATGGTAAATTAGTAAAAGATTTAGTTTTTATTAAAATACATAAATTAAAAAAAATACTTTTTAAGACTCCACAGTTTCTAAAATTTAAAAATTATATATTTTTATTTAAACTAGATTTGTTTTGGAGATGAGACCAAATTTATCATTTCTAATGTTAAATATTGACATGTTCAATAAAAAGCTTGTTAATAGGAACCTATACTGTGAGAACTTTAAATAAAAGTCTAAAGAATGAAACATGTTGAGATTGAAACGTGAGGAATTATAAATCTTTTATTGTGCATGGATCCTTTGTAGATATCATGGCTATACAGATACACTTTAGATACATATCTATGATTATACATTTTCCCCATAACGAACATTGTAAAGTGATATGTCTGGAAGTATGTATAACAAATTTTTCTTTTTGGAATGTACGGTGTATGAGGTAACTGCAAACATTAAAATTACATAAAAATGGTCTCAATTTTTTGTGCATATTTTTGCTCATTTTTGTAGCATTTCGATAATCTCTGCAGCCTAAAGACTTTGGGTAAAGCCCGCGGTGAAGAGGCGTTAAAATGGCACACGTTTGCGATCGCTATCAAAAATAGGAAATTGAATTTTCTTTCGATGACGAGAAGACGTTTTGTCTGAGGGACCAATTCCATGTAATTCTTCCGGACGTTTCTGCAGGGTTACCTGCGCCTCGTTTGGACAGCTGGGAACCAAAAACAACACTAGACCTTACAGGCAGATCACCACCGAACGACTCAGTGTTTGCAATCTTTTACAAATACTTAACACACAGAAAAAGGCAAATTTTTGTTTCACAGGAAGTACTTGATAATACATTTTTGTATCTGCCATTTGCGTTCCACGATTACTCAGGATTTATTGTCTTCTGTGGAGAGTATTAACTTATATTACTTCAATATTATAAAAAAATATACTTCACACATGTATGACTTGACAGCGGAAACCAACATAAATCTTAATATTTAGGACTACTTTCCATTTCTCTCATGATTACGTAACACCAAAAGAATGCTGCAAAAAGAGGAAATAAAACACATTTTAGCGTTTTCTAACCCTAAAAGAAAATACATCAGAACAAAAATGGAAATAAAAAAAAAAAAAGAAAAAAAAGAAAAAAAAGAAATACTCCCAAGAATTTTTTTCCCTCTCCAATTAAGGCCTCTGAAACATTTTTTTTTCCTCTTTTCTTTCACTTTTTTCCTCTTTTTTTTCTTTTTTTTTTTTGCTGTTTCAGTGACACGTAATGTGATACTACAACTTTTAAAACACCCAAAACACAAGTAGGGCTTGCACAATCTCAAAGTGTGTTCTATAAAATGCATCACAAGACCAAAATGCAGTCAGTCAAAGTTTTCTTCCACTAAGGTGCAAAAAAAAAATCAATTACTGGGGGGGACGAAATCGAACAGAACATACGAGAAAGCATACATTTTTTGTGCTGAACAACAATATTTCAGAGTAAAGCAGCTGCATGATTGTAAAAACAAGCTACAGTATAACTACATGATAGTAAAAATAATCAGAACTTGCTGTTTCTTCTGTTTTCTAACTTTATACTGAGCATTTTTTTTCTCCTCAAACCTACAGATCCTCCTCGTCTCCTGGCTGTACAAAAATATACGAACATTTCTCCAGTCATTTTTGCATCCTTAAACATTCTGAGCATCAAAAAAAGAGGTCGGAAAGTGCGAAATGAACGTTTTGAACCCTTCTCTCTTGCTTGTTTTGTGGTGGTTGGGGGGGGGGAGCGGAAGTATAGCCCCTTCAAACTGGCCCTGAAGCTTTCTGGCTGTGCCGCCGTGGCAACAACAACAACATGCAGGTTTTTACGGATCTGGCCTCGCCGTGGAAAAACACACTGGCCCGACAGGTCCCACGATCAAATACAGGCAAAACGGACGCACCCACAGACTGCTTTTTTCTTTTTTTTTTTTCTTTTGTTTGGAACATCTATCAAAACGGTTTCAGAACGAGACATGGAAATATAAATAACAACGATTTCTATACATTTGATATATGCACCACTCCCCTCCCCCACACAGTTCAATCCTCAACCCTCGTAGGTTTTGATTTTTTTTTTTTTTTCCTTCTTTGCCAATCTGCATGAGTTTAACCGAACAAACGTGGGTGACGAAGGCCAGGAAGGTATAACCGGGTGCAAACGGAGATTTATAACCGCTGTTCAGCGCCCCCCCTGCTGCGCCCCATAACAGCTAATGCGATTACTCTGTTGAAACCGGGAAACAGTTACAGTACGAAACGAAGAATACAAAACAACAGAGAGATAGGGGGAGAGAATAAAGCTATAACCCTGCAGCCGGGCGGCGCGACACTGCTCATTTGATGACAAAGTACTGGATGACGAAAGCGATGAGGATGGCGATGACGGCGAAGACCATGAGGAGGAGGAAAGCGCACTGCTCGTCTGTCAGACTCTGTCTGGTCCGGGCCGACTCCGCGCTGGTTCTGAGCCCTGAGCCTGCCGAGCTGCCGGCGGCGTCGCTCCGCTGGGGGGGGAGGGTCACGGTGGGGCTGTAGGGGCCGCTCAGTTCCGTGGCGTCCTGGCACTGCCGGATCGCGCACACGCGGAAACGGTAGTCGCTGCTGGGCTGCAGGTTCTGAGCGTGGAAGGAGGAGGCGGAGCCTTTGTAGATCTGTGGAGGGCGAACGGAAGCATCCCATTGGGTGAAATGATTATTTGTGATAATAGAGGACATACAGTATATAAAGACAATTTAAGCTTACAGTTACATTTCTGCATGCAACAGTGAGGGGAAGAGCGGTGGGGTTGCTCAGCCTCACCAGTCCTGTCCACAACTCAAAGAGCGGTTTTTAATGAACCCCTTCCGCTCTGCAGAAACTATGTCCTACACTCTAAAAAGTGAAACGTTATATCTGTAATTTGTTACATTTAAAATAATTAGTTTTCATCAAATTATAATTTTGGTTTAACTCAATATTTTAAGTGGAGTTTTGTACCTTAAAATGTATTTTATTATTACAGACACAGTAATATGTATTAATAATTTTACTGTTACAATGGACATTGAAATATTATTTTGTGTTTTGAATTGTTCCAAAAAATTAAAAAGGACAAGAGACATATTAAATAATATGAATTCAAACATATTTTTGTTTACAAAATAGTGATTTATCATAGATTACCGAGGTAATATAATGATTATTACAATATTTGCCGTATCGTGATACTATAGGTATTGCGAAAAGCATCGTATTGTGAATTACCCAAAGATTCCCAGTCTGTAAACAAATGGATAATGAGAAGGGGGCGGGCTTACATCATTAGTCCCGCCCACAACTCAGAGGAAGTTTCTAATAATCTACAGCTGATCTGCACAAACTGTTTGAGAAAACAACACAGGTTTTTTATTGTTATTTAGGCTAATCATAACTAAAAAAACCTCTTAAAGACAATTTTTTTATTTTAAAAAACATTCCCAGTTGTGCTTTAATTATGATTATGATGTTTTTAACCAAAACCCCACAACCTAAATGTCATTAAAAAAATATTTTGCACTGAAGCCTCTGTTTCTAAAATCTTTTAATGCCTCCTCTTCCTCCCCTGAACGCGGACGTTTAAACCGACTGAAGCCAACAGGGACGGGCCGTCATGTATTTCATCTATGTCTATGTCTACATATATGTGTGAGGTTAGCATCAGCCTGCAGCGCTCATTATTCCATGGTAGCGAATATGCCGGATGAATGTGCCGGCGGGGCCGTGACAGCAGCCATTCCTTACCGATCGGGCGCTTTTGCATAAAGGCGAGATTTAAAAGCCGCCGTGACTCAACTAAAAAACAAACACCTTTGTGAAAACAATGAGGCCTTGAATCCATCTGCATCCCGCAGAACCAGGCCGCAGTGATGGATGACGGGTCGGCTGAAGGTCAGCGGGCAGGACTTCAAATATGCAGAAGTGAAGATGTACAAGTACCTGTTTGAACTCAGAGTTTCCTATCATGCTCTGCAAGGTGTAGATAACAGGATCTCCCTTCATGGGGGGCAGGGCTTCCCATGTGACTTCACAGGAGTTGTCATCGAGACGCTCCACTTTAGGAGCTGTGGGGTAAAGACATGAAATATGTTTAAAAATGACTTTTTTTCATGAGAAACTTGAAGAAAAACTTTTTTTTTTTTTTTTTTTTTAGCATTTTCTGTTTTCTTGGTACAAAATGAGAACAAACATTTGCAAACATTAACACTAGAGCTCCAGTGTGGAAGTTCTTTAAATTACCGTAACTCCTCAACTGTTCGTGCAATTTACAGTAATTCCTCTGAAGAGAAGAACAGCTTGTGCGTTTATTTGTGTACTAGATTGTTGTGTAGGAACCATTAAAATGTGATATGGATTTGACTTTAGATTAAATTCCTTCAAACAAACAAGACCCGCACTAAAAAATTAAAATTGAGGCTACGGCTGCCAACACTCAGCAAGACACCTCCAATAAAGGAGTGGTTCCGACAGTGCAGACAACTTCTCCATCCTTATGTTTTCTGGTTGATGACTTTTGAAGGCTGACAGTGATGTTACTCCAGCAGTACCGTAGGTCCCTCGGAGGTCTGGGACAGCACATCCATGGGAGCTGTGGCCAGAGCGTTTTCTGTCAGTCAGCATCTAGAGCATGAAGGTGCAACCAGGAGACAGGCCAGTACATCAGGAGATGTGGAGGAGGCAACATCAGGAGCACCACCTCTTCCTTTGTGCCAGGAGAAACAGGAGCAGTGCTGCCAGAGCTCTGAAAAATGACCGCTGGAAAGCCACAGATGTGCAGAACCAGACTCCTTGAGAACCTTCTGCTGCTGCAACATCGTCCAACCGGTTTGGCGGTGGGTCAGTGATGGTTTGGGGTGGCATTTCTTTGGACTAACTGCCATTATGTACTGAGATGATGTGATCAGAGTGTGTCAGCAGTTTCTGCTACATGAAGGTCTTGATGTCACGGACCGGTCCCAGACCTGAATTCAATTGAGAATCTGGGACATCACGTCTCGGTTCATCCATCAACGCCGGGTTGGTGTTGGTGGATGCGTTGATCCAGGTGTGTGAGGAGATCCCACAGGATTGTTTCAGGCGAGTCATGGAGGCCACACACACTACTGAACCTTGTTTTGACTTGTTTCAAGGACATGACCTGAAAGTTGGATCAGCCTGTAGTGTTTTTCCTCTTTGATTTTGACTGTGATTCCTCCATTTAATTTCCATTAATAATTTTTGTAAAGAATGTAGCATTAAAAAAAAATATTTTATTCTTGTTTATGTAGTGTTCACTTTATTCTTTTTGTTATTTTTTTGAGCAGTGTAAAACTGAAATATTTAGATTTTCTCTGCACCCCAGAAGGTTTAAATGAGCTTCAGGACTAACAAAATTCCTCGTTTAAAGCAGAAGAGCAGACCATAAGAAATCGAGACTGCAAGCAAAACTGCTGCAGAATGCTATAAGTGAAAATGTCTGTTTTTAGGATAAAAGATGAAATGTTGCGGCGAGGAGGTACCTTTCACAGGAGCTGGAGGAGAGCGTGGGGTGGTGAATGTGTAAACATTGGAGAAGGGCCCTTCGCCCGCCTCATTAAAGGCCTGGATGCGGAACGTGTAAGAGGTAGACTCATTAAGCCTCTGGACTTTGTGTGTGTGGCATGGTCCTTTATACAGGGGGATAAATCTGCAACGACAAGAACACGAAAACCCAGAGAGAAAAGGCTTAATGAGCGGAAAGTAAACATGCAAAAAATCGTCCCCAATGCTCGACTTTTTGGCTTTTTTTTTCTGCTCCCTGAATACCGGAGCCACCGACCTGCTGTTTTTGTCCCCCATCTGCAGCTGATACTGGAGCGCCTCCGAGGAGGCGGCCTTGGTGGGGCCGTCCCCCCATTTGAGCCTGAGGGTCTGGTGGCTGAAGGCGGTGCACTCCAGCCGCGGAGGCTGCGGAGGCAGCGGCTTGGTCTTCAGCTTAAAGGTGTGACTGAAGGGCCCGGTTCCCAGGCTATTCTGGGCTTGAATTCGGATCCTGAGACAGAACCAGGAGAAGGTGTCACCATCAAAGAGACACAGAGAAGGCGCTTACCTGACAGGTGCAAAGACACATCAAAGAGGGATTAAAGACTGGATCTCTCACTGGTAAAAGGATTTTTGCCTTCAGTGACTGAACAGTTTACAGCTCTGGATTCTTCTATATATTCTTTGAAAAGTTCATTTTTATTTGATTTTACAAACAGTTAATAATGTAAATTCAAAAATGTATATACAATTTCAACCCATATAATTATGATTCTTTAAAATGTTAAATTTTTAATTGTGAGCATATTTAGAGCACAAAAGGTTTATTATCAATACTGCAAACTATTCATTTATAGACCCGCTTAAAATAAATTGTTGCTTTTGATGTTTTAAAAATATTCTTCACAATTAAAAAAAAAAAAACTTGAATTAAGAAAAGAAAATTAAAAAAAAACAGTTCGATTTAAACTTGATCATTTTAGTTAAATTTTTAAGTGCTGAAACCGTATTTATTATCTGATGCTTATGAGCAGCACTGTAGCTTGTTCAATGACTATTGACAAGTTAAACTGCCATATAGTCATTATTTTGGAGACAAGAGTTTAGATGTATATTCTAAGGATAAGTGCTACTTTTAGATTTGATGAGGCTTTCTGAAATTAAAAATACTTGCACTAAGATTCTCATTTTGCTCACATTTCATTCTAAAATTAGTTTTTTTTCCCTTTTTACACTAGTTTTTGTCACTTGAATCAAAATAAACTACATCAAGATACAAAAAGACAAAAAAAAAAAAAGCTTATTGGGCTGTATAATTTTAAGTAATTCTATTACATTTTTAGCTTTTTTAGCTAAATTTTCTCTTTTTGAACGCTTGTATGGAACTGATATTTTATGAGATTTCTTGTAAAGTAAAAATGACTAGCTGCATAAACAGATAATTTTACTATTTTCCAGTGATTTTCTTCCAAAAGTATTGTCGTTTTTCTATATTTAGGCTATGTCTTGGTCTGTAATGTTTCATCATGAAGGTGCAGCAGAGACCTGTAGCTGGTGTCCGGCTGCAGGTGCTGGATGACGTGTTTGTTGACGCGCCCGACGACCACGGGCTGCTTCTCTCCGAGGTCGATCAGGTAAGAGGTGATCTCCGCGCCGTGATCGCACGGAGAGTCCCAGCCGATGCCGAGGCAGGTGGAGGGAGAGTAGACCGGCGAGGGGCGTGAGACGCCGCCCTCTTCGTCCTCCTCGTCTTCGTCAGCTGCGGCGTCGTACTTTTGCAGCTCGGACTCCTTCAGTACGTAGATGTGGCTGACGGCGGCGGGCACGGAGCAGGGCGTCTGGCACAGCACCGCCTCGCTGAAGGGGCCCACGCCGGCCAGGTTTGCAGCCTGCACAAAATCAGAAGAACAGCTGTGATTTGTCCGTGGATACATGTAGTTCTCAGGTTTGGCCAGGAGGGGGAGGTATGAGGTTACCATTACAGAACAAGCCCTTTGTGTCACTTCTGAAAAGATTTTTCAAAGGCACACATGATCAAACATCCTAATGAATGAAACTGAATTGGTTTTAAGATAACTTTCTGCTTTGTGTTGGTTTATCTGTTGCATCAAATCACATTCTGTCCA
Source organism: Oryzias javanicus (assembly GCA_003999625.1). Taxonomy (NCBI): domain Eukaryota; kingdom Metazoa; phylum Chordata; class Actinopteri; order Beloniformes; family Adrianichthyidae; genus Oryzias; species Oryzias javanicus. The sequence goes on along the minus strand of CM012449.1, from coordinate 29,139,866 downwards.
CTTTTTCCACAAACAAAAACTCCAATCAGCTTTAAGAGTTTGTGTCTTATGTTTTATTTTTATACTTTGCATACATTCATTTAAAATAAAGCAAACAGACTCAACATTAGGCCAAAATGAACCCTCGTTTTGTTGAATTTTACTTCAACAGCAGATACTTATTTCTATATTGGCAGCAGAAGTATTCCAGGAAGTTTTCTCACTTTTATCCTTCATTCAAAATATTTTTTACCCCAAAAATGTAAGAAGTTTTCGATCATTCACAATAACTACACTAAAATCTGATAGGAATATCAGATTATTCCTTTAAAGACATGGATAGTATTTTTATTGTATTAAGTATTTTTACACACTACAAAAGTGTGAATTAACACTAGAACTAGAGTGGCAGCCGTTGTGACAGCTTTCAAAATTTATAACATCGTAATTGGGTTAAAAAAAAAAAAAACTACGGACAAAGAGGACTTCGTCTTTTTCCTAAATGTGTATACATTTTATTCTAAAATTGTTTCATCAAATAAAAGGTAAAAACACAAACAAGATCTAAATTTTACTACCTCAAATGAGGTAGAAAAAAATCAACAGGTGGTCAAATCACGTCTATGCTTTTTATTTCATTTTTTGCTAAGTTTTCCTAATCTTTCTTCTCATCCATCCTCTTTTCTGACTATTTATATGTATTTAACTGACTATTTATTATTGAACATGTAGCTAATAAACTACAGTGTAAGTACACTAATCTGCAACAGCAAATATTTTCTTATACCTGTACATTTCTAATCAGTCAACCAGTAAATCTGCACAAAATGTTTACATCCTGCTCTTTAATGCTTGTTACACTCTGGTTAGACACAAACTGGATTTCTTTACCTTGTATCCATACTCGTCTTATGACAATAAAGTTGAACGTTCTAAATAATTTAATTTTTTTTTGTTTTTTATGTTTATGCTAAAATCTAGTAATAGTTCCACTAAATGACAAGTAGTTTAAAAAAAAATGAAAAAAACAAAAAAAAAACAAAAAACAAAGGTTGCCATGAATTGAAAAAGGCCAGGTGAAAATTACATTAAATAAAACTACACAGAGTATAATATTTTAGTAAATTTGATGGGTTTTTACTTTTTCTCCCATTGACATGTCCAAATATCCAGCCTGAGGGCTCAAATTTCAAATTTTCGCCGTGGGCTCCTATTATAAAATAAACAACATGTGGCCCACAGCACTTTCTAAAAACTGTATCTTAATTCTGATTGGCTAAATTATGCTTTTAGTTGTTGTTAACTTGAGGCAACAACCTGTAGCTGATTGACCTTCAGAGCCTTACGCAGCCTTTAAAAAATATAGCTGTTTTCTCATGATGGAGGGCATATATAAAATAATGTAGGATTAAAACTGCATTTCTGAATATTTTTTTATTCAAATCGTGTTGGATCAGGAGCAGATGAAAACTGGTGGTTTATAAACGCTCGGCTTTGTGACGCAGCAACCGTTAAAGTCTCCTTTCTCTGCTACAAATCTAAAGCGTCCACTAGCAGCCAAATAGATCCATTAACGCCTTTGTTTTCCTCCTCCGAGCTGCCGACTGGCTCCAAACCGCACATTTGGATTGCTCCGATATTACTTGTCAATTTTTTCGATGCTACGCTAATATTAGCTTGGGCTTGTGAGATGCAATAAGCTAGCAGGAGGGAGTGTAAACAAAGGACTGCTGGGAAATTAGCAACAGTCACACAAACAAGCCAGAGGCAAATTTATAATGAGCTGCTGGCTGCTCTGCAGAAAACAGGATTTAAAAAACAACACAGATTCTGGCCAAAAACAACAAAATAATCATTAAAAGACAAAAATAAACAAATAAGTAATTTGAGTGTCACTTTTAGGGCCAAACGAGGAACAGATTTATTTGTTTCTGTCAACAAAACCTTAATGGCTTGTGAATAACATAGCTATTTGAGCTATCTGATTTAAATTTAAAACGTTAACAATGAGCATTTTATCGTCAATAATATGTAATATTACTACATACAGGTATATGAACCCAGATTTAAAGTTGATAACATTTTAAGTTTTGACCAAATTCATCTTCATTTTATTTCTGGTCTTTAAACATGAAATTAACGGACATTTTGGTAGAAATGAATATAGATGTAACTCTGTTTTATTTAAAGAAATTAAAAGTCTCTCATTGCAATAAAGTTTTCATAAATGTAGGTGTTTAAAGAACTCTTGCCAAATGGTTGGCCCACACAACTCAACAAATCTGGGCCTCTTTGCTTAAAGTTTGGACATCCCTGCTCTAAAATATGTTTTAATACAATCCAAAACATATAGAAATTATGTCAAAATGAGTGCCAGTAGATGTGGTATTCTGGTAAAAGTTGCTGCTCACCTGCACTCGGCAGAAGTAGTTGGTTGCAGGGAGCAGCCCCCTCATTTCGTGACTGAGCGCTGAGCCGCTGTAACACACCTGCATGGTGCCTTCAGCTGCGCCCCACTCCAAACGAAACTCAGTCACTGGAGCTCCGTTACAGGGAGGAGCCTGCAAGAGGCGACAAACAGCAACTCCTGAGAAGGGAAGTTTTTGACTATTCACAGGTGATAAACGACAGTGTCTTACCTCCCAGCTTACGACCACACAGGTGGGAGATTTGGACGTGGTTGAGGGGGCCTTGCACTGTTCTGGGGCTCCAGGGGCTGTTGTGATTTCACACCGCTCGGATAGAGGGCCAAACTGTTTTCAAAAAAGAAAAAAAAAAAAACAAAAGAGTTTAATGTTTTTAATGTAGATTGTTAAAACTGTGTGGGGTCAGGAGTCGGCCTCACCCCAGCCTTGTTTGCCGCCTTGACCCGGAAGCTGTAGGTTTTACCAGGCATCAACCCCCCCACGGAGCAGTCCAGCTCTGGGCCCTGGTAAACCTCCCGGCTCTCCTCAGCCTGCTGCCCGCTCACTTCCACGCTGTAGCAGGACACAGGGCTTCCTCCGTCTACCTGAGGCGAGACTGAAACATTTGCGAAAGCCGGGTTATTAACCGAGGAGCGCACATCCAAAAGTCAAAGATGACGCATAATTAAACTCTGCAGCTTTGATACGAAATGCTTGGAAAGCCGTGCATCAGCCGTGGCAAGAGATGCATCCCACGCAGCACAATGACTCACCCCAGCGCAGTTGCACCTCCCTGGATTTGGGTTTGCCCACCAATCGAGGGGGCTGGCAAGGCCCCGGGGGCACCGCCGGAGTCTGGACTTGCAGCATCTCCGACATCTTTCAAGGGGAAAAACAACAAAGCAATTAAGCCCCAAACGAAAATGACTTTCCAATCGCACACCATCATCTCATTCTGCCTCGAAATCTGCTGGATGCAATTGTCATTTCCAGCAGCTTATCAGGCAGATCCAGGCTACGACGGAGCAGAGAGGAAGCCACTGCGAACGCACTGGGTAATTGTATTTAGGCAGACGGACAAATGTGCCATTTCCTACGCCGCAGTTAGATTAGCCCACAGGAGGAAACGCAGAGCGAAGTTCTGTGACAGAGCGAAACATGTGAGCCGTATGTCACATTGTTCTGCACTGAAAAAGCACAAACTCATCACTGTGACTCATGTGGCTCATCAGGAATAAATGCATGCACAAACAGCTGATACACAAATGAATGAGCAGCGTCTGCAAAGCCAGCTAATTAAGGAAAGCATCCTCTGACACATGCAGGGAGGGTTAATTAATTAGGAAGTTTGCCTTGTGTAGAAAACAGCAGAAAGAAAACTTTAATGCCATAAAACACTGAATAAACGACAATTCTTTACTTATGTTTGCTAAAATATAATTTCAATTAAAGCCATTGAATGACCCGCCCCCTTTGGACACGCCCTCAATGACTGAGCAGCTGCTATATTCCCCTCACTCTCCTCTTCTACCCACCCGGATCAGAGCTGCACACAACAAATTCTTTAAAAAAAAACACTTTTTTCAAAAAGGCAGCTTTTCTGTTGGTTTTATCTCCATAGCAACCATTTTATTTTTTGATCGTCTGGGAATGACGAACAGGTCTTTGAAACTTTTATAAGAATCAGAAGTTTTGAAATTCTTTGGCAACTAAGGTTTTTTGTTAACCACGCCCACATTCCTAATACGTTGTCCGTCATATTATGTTCAGCTTGTGACAACAATTTGTGCATTTACCTTTTTCTTATAAATTTTAAACTTTAAATAAGTAAATTTACGAGAAAAAAAGTCCTGAATTAGATCTTTGACTTTTATAGTCATAAATGTATATGTACGTTTTCATGTAATTTAACCAGTTATGACTTTTTTCTTGTAAATATACCAGATTTAAAGTCGTAATTTTTTTTTCTTTTTTGTAAACTGGCCCTAAAATACTCCGTCTGGTTTTTGAACCTGTTCATTTCTTTCAATGGTTTCTCCTGCTGGGATGGGGTATTAACAATGCCCCAAATATATTTTCACGGGTGTGTGCAAATTTAGTGAGTTTTTGAATATGTTGGGGGGAGGAAATTTTTGGCTTAAGAGCACAGTAAGAACAAAAAACAATTTAGTCTTTGCAGTCCAGGAGATCAGATCAAGGAGGAGCCAAGAAATGTTTCTATAATCTAAAATAGAAGGATATAAAGACGATGCACCAAAGACTTGCGTGAATGTCAGGAGATGACTCATTTTTCTAAAAATAAGCCAACTTTTAACTTTTGCAAAAAAGGTTTGGCTAAATAGATCAGAGAAGCGGTTTCATAATAATTAGCTTGGCATTTGGTGCTGCATTAATTACAGGTGATCAAACTTTTTGTCCTTTTGTTCAAAGAGCAAGGCTGGGTGCACATCCATATATGCACGTGTTCTGATGCTGCATGACTCACCGGGCTCTGCCCCCCCTCACTCATGCAGTAAACTCTTGTTTGGTAGGAGCAGCCAGGCTTCAGACCGTCACATACATGTTCCAGGGCTGGCCCAGAGTACACCAGCCCCCACAATGAATCTGAAAGAAAAAACACAATTTAATCAATCCATGATGATAAATAGGTTCTCTAATTTTATTTATTTATTTTTTTTTAACCTACCGCTTAAACCCTCAGACAGCTCCACCACATATTTTGTGACTTCTGATCCACCGTCCTCTTTAGGTGGCTCTAATTACAAAAACAAATAATGTGTTTGGAAAAAAAATATGGAAAAACATGTTTTTTTAAATAAATCCGGCTGTGATTAAACAGCATCTTAACTTTTCTGCAGTGAGAAATCAGACAGCTTCACAACAAAAACAAATAAATAAAAAAAAAAAAAAACCTGCCCACCCATTGCTCAGACTACCTTGGACCTTTGACGTCACTGGTTTCATCTAGCGTCAAGGACAGCTCCATGACTAAACTAAATCAGCAAACTGGATTTCACAGGCTGTGAAATATAAGCAAGACTGAGCTGCTTTAGGATCCAGAAACGGGGAAGGGAAGCTCACCCCAGGCCATTTTGAAGCTGTTAGGCAAGACTCTTCCTCTGATGACAGGCCTGCAGGGACTGCCGGGTCTGTCTGGCTTCGTGATGAACTCAACCACCTGACTGGGATTACTCTTTCCTTCTGAATTGTAGGCTGCCACCTGTTGAACGTGCAAAGACACAAGGAGGGTGCATTAAAATCACAGAAACTAGCAATTGCAGGAGGATTACTAGACATTTGGATGCTCATAATTCTGAATCTATTTCCAAACTCAGCTGCTTTTTTTCTGGACTAACCTGGGACTTCTTACCCTTTGAAAGGGAGCTTCTAAATTCCCTCTCTAAATTTAAATATTTTTCCGATGGATCTCCACACTTTAAGTCCCACTCTGATCATTTTTTGATCCATTTTAAAAGCGCATTTAATTGTGAATAAATTTGCTGATTTTGTTGAAAAACTAGTATTTAGGTCGCCATGGGGTTGCATTTTGGGATATGTGACCGCAATTTGAGACATAGGGTGTATAGAGACTGGAAAAATCATTTGGTTCGTAAAAAGTCCACTTAATGTCTTTTAGATTGAGCCCTGAACCTTGCGTTTGGTTTGTATTCAGACTTCTGTCAAGGGGTCTTTTCATGTTCTGGAACAAAGCTTATAAACAAAACCATATGACTAAAGATCGTTTCACTCACTGGCCAGGATTTACAAGTGCGGGGAAAAGCAACAAAAGGTGGAAATAATAGAACTCCTGTGCTTTGCAATCATTGTCGGGATATGTCAATGATTTAGACTTCATGTTTTGTCGACCGATTCTGAATGTCTGTATCAACGTCAGGAACAACACTTTTACTGCTACTCTGGTACGGTGGAGGCACGCTACAAGACGGTTACTGGCAAGATGACAGCTATGAAGGTAAGATGATAAATGTTTATGGAATACGGATCGTCAGGAAAACACTAAATGCGTGTAAATGTACAAAATGTCCGCTTCAAAAGTGGTTTGTATTCAGATTAAGGAAAGTCAGACCGAACTAGAGATCAATCAGATTTGAAACTAATCAAGACGAGCCCAGACTGGAACTGGACATAGCAAGTGTTGAGGTCCCCATAGGAAATGCATTACCTGCAACCCTTCGACAGCGATTAGTCCGAGTCGTTCTGAGTCACAATTTTAAAGGAAGTGCTGTCAACCAATCATAGGTGAGCTTGTTCCGGCTTGTTTGAAGCCCACACCCCTCCCACTGAAAGCGGCACGGGTGAAACAGTCGATCAACGGTTGGAGGCGGGGCCAGCGGGAGCCACACGCTTTTACTGAGGCATCCGATTGGTCGGTTTATAACTTGAATAACAGGCGATAAAGAAAAAATATCTTCTAAAATAATTAGGATTAGAAAAAACGTGTTAAGAAGTAAACATCAGAGCAAGAATGATTATTCTGACAAATAAAATGACTGCGAAATAACTGTCTTTCTCAATGGAAGTCTATGGAAGGCCTTTATGCAACCCGCGGGTACTTCCTATTTGGAACACAGAATGGGAGGGGTCACGGTGTCTGTTGATATTCATGTCAATGAATACACCCATAGTTTCTGCAGTGGGGCAGTAAGTTAAATCAAAATTCGCCTCCGAGTTGCAGGCGGGAGCGTTGGCATTAAGCGAACCCATCCCCCCCTTCCCTCCCCCTCCCTCTTGTAGAAGTCTCAGAGCGTTGTGGCATGCCCAACGTATTTAAATAAGTTATTTTTCAAACTGAGTTTTTTTTTCCTTTGCTCCTGATTCACAGCAATTTTAAGAAATAATTACTTAGAAAGGCAATCTAGAGCTTAATTTCATATACGTCCTCCTCAATCATCAGGAAAAAATGCCCCAAGAACATGTTAAAAACAACAAAAACACGATTGTCATCAGAATTGGTTTTTAATGTCAAGACTGGTTTAAAGCTGGAGAGGGCTGAATATATTTACATATTTCTCTCATTAAGGGCGCCGGAGATTTAGACATGTTTTTCTAAACGTTATTAAAGCCTAAGTACATTTAAATATACACTCACTAAAATTAAGGTTGCTTTGCTTCGGTGATCCAAACATTTTCAATCAGAGGAGAAACGCAGCATAAATATTTCAACACTAAAATTATTCTAATTTTTGGCCACTAAAAAGAAATGAATGTTGAAAAAGAAAAAAATAATATTTTTAATGTAAGCTCCCCCATAACCAGGCAATTTATTACTGTGGTTTATTTAGAAGAAAATGGCTTATTAGGTGTTATTTCACTGATTAAAATAAAAGCGTATCACATAAAGACGATTTCTTTCAAAGCAGAATATTTATAAAAGTGACACATAACAGGTTTTTTGAGAGAATGATGTTTAAAAGGACATATTCTACAAAAAAGCTGAAAGACTGGTGCATAAATAAGGCAAATGCACCTACACCTACAGGCTGTCAAACATGTTGCTCCACGGGTTTTTACGCTTTTGTTCCTGTAAATGTGAACTTTTTTTTTTTTTTATTACGTCTGTGACAAATTAAAATCCCAAATAAAGGCTTTCATGCCTTAAAGCTTTATGATAAAACAACCCTGGAGAAAATACACTGGAGCCAAGCACTATTTTCAGAGAGGGCCACTGATAGAACATCACTTTTCAAAATAAAACTAACTGAAGCCAATGCAGTTCATTGTGTAGCATGTAGGGGCTTGCTACATTTTACTTTTGTGAAATACACATAGCGTATTTTCTGGAATACAGTTGTTTATACAGCTTAGCCAGGAGTCCGACTTATACTAGCGACTTTTTTGAACATAAATACACCCATATACTTGTAATTTTCCCCACCAACAACTGGTTTCCCTTTAGCAGTTGTTTCTACTAACAACCACTAGGCGGCGCTGTGTGAGTGTATCAGCGTTTACTACTGAAAGTGCCAGAAGAAGAAATGTCCAAAACAAACATGGTGGAGAATCTGTTTGTTTTCCTCTGATAATTGTATTATTTGCATTGAAACGTTATTGCTCTTGTTTTTTTATTTTTGTCGCCTTTGGACAAATGAGAAATAGAAAATCATCAAACTGGGTTACAGAGAGACGGAAGAACAGGTAAAAGCGCCGTTATTTAGACACTGCTCCTGCAGTATGGAACGTAATGATCGCTATAAGAAAATAAAAAGACTGAAAGATCTCATAAACTATAATGATTTGGAGGAACTTTTTAAAATAAATAAACCTGATCCATCAAAATTATGCACGTCGTCTGTGCTTTATAAATAAGATATACAGTCAATGTTTCCGAGTAGCGATGAGGCGAAAAACATGATGGCAGCTTCTCTCACACGTGACATGAGCGTCTAGTTTTTGGAAACTGTTGGACAAGCATTGAGGATCCAATTTGACCCACGTTGGAAGAGACAGTGGACACGAATATGAGTGACGAAAAAGAGACAGTAGACGAGAGTTTTATGTTTGAATTTTTTTCTTAAAAGTGCGACTTATACTCCAGAGCGACTTATATATGGTTTTCTTCTTCTAGATTGGCCTTTTTTCGCTCCTGTGACTTATACTCCAGAAAATAAAATAAAGATGGGGTAGCCATGGTGCAGAGGTAGAGTGATCGACCTCTGATTGGAAGATCTCAGGATCTGCGCGCCCATTTGTTTAAAGCCTCATTTCCACTGAGTGGTACGGTCCAGTCTGGTATTTTGAGCGTGTTTCATGGTTTTCATTTTTGTTTTTCCCCCATATCTCTTGAGGGGAGGCCCATCGGTTGTAGGTCCATAGAAAAATGGAACAGGGCGGTTGGGGCGGAGCCGCTGTAGCCACCCGTTGATGCGCAGAAACTGATGAAGACATTAGAAAGTGCCAATATAGCGCTGAGCTAGCATTTCCGTTTTCCTCTTTACGGCGGTATTCTTGTTAGCCAACCGCAACCTTCTTCCAAACAACATTAAATTGCTACTCTACACCATGTACAAAAAGTAAAACAAGAAGACGAGCTTGCTGGATGACCTCCATTGTTACTTTTCCAGTCGTCGCACTACAATGACGTGCTAGTGTCTACACGAAAAAAAATGCTCTGTGGCAAGGCTCAACTGAGTGGAAACGCTCGCCAGAATTAACTGGACCGTGCCGTACCACTCCTTCAGTAGAAACCAGGCTGAGGTGTCCTTAAGCAAGATACTGAACCCTGCATTGCTCCTGGGGGTTATAGGTTGGCGCCAGTATTAGGTAGAAAAACCTCCCATCAGTGTGTGTATGAATGGGATTGTGACTGTAAAGTGCTTTATAAATATACACATTTGACCATTTTCCAGCCTATTATCAAGAAATATTTTCACATTTGTGGCTGAAATGAATAAACCTGACAGTATAATAAGAGGGAATTTTTCCTCTGTTTCATTATGGTTTCTAAGGTTTGTACAAATTCAAAAACGGATTGACATTTTCAAATTTACTCGAATCAATTTTAATTCTAAAGCTAAAAAATGTTTTTTTTTTTTAATGAATCATATCTTGTTGCAATACTGGATTCATAGATGCAATAAAATAAAAACTTTTTGGACTTCATTATTTTGCAATGCATGTCTTGTAACTAAAGGAAGTAAACGAGGACAGGTGTAGAGGAGCGATAACATGCTTTAGTTAATGTTTAAGACCTTTTTCCACAAAAACTGATGGGATTCTAGGAGAACTGCAATTATTTTACAAACCACCTCATCTCCAGTAGCATTTCAACGAGAAACATCTGCAACAACACAAACTCTTTGAAAGCCTGTGGAGCAGAGCTCATTCATACATGGAACCGAGACAAAACGAACAGTCCTCAGCCTCCACTCAAACCATGCAGCTGGATAATTAGAATAAGATAGAACGGAGGAGGGAGTTAGTGGAAGTGGGACTGCTTGATAAAGTACTTATCCATCAGAATCTTTTTTTTTTTTGTAGTGATATACCATAGAAACTTCAAAATAACTCAGTTTATAGTGGATTCGAAAGAAAAAAAGAAAAAAAGAATCTGCCATTTCATACAAACTCTGGGAACAGGAAACAACAGCTATTAGGCAGAGAACCAAAGCAAACACCTGTGATCCAGCTGCCAGCTCCAACTTATATAACAGCAAAAGCTGAACACATCCATCTGTTTGAGGGCAGGTTGGTTGTACGACAACAGTCATGAGGCACGTTTTGTGCAATAAAATGAAAAAATAGTTTAGGTATAATTTATACCAGCAATCATCCAGACACTATGATTGTAATATTTATCCGTCTATGGGGACAATAGGTCCTAATGAAGATTATCTTTAGTGATTTTTACTGATAAAGATGTAAAATCTACATTTGTTGAGGAAAAAACGATACAGTCTGATTCTTTTACCAAACACTTTCAAATCTAGATATTTCTTTTTCATACGGAAAAGGATGATTGGACGTATTTTGTTTGCGTCACATGTCCATAAAAAGACAGACAGTAATAATAGAAAAAAAACGACGAAACTGCAGTTTGCCAGAAATAAATTATTTACCTCCTAATTGCCCTTTTTTACCTTTTAAACAACATAATTTTATTAATATCTGTGGTTTTCCAATAATACTGCAGTTGCTTGATCAATTTTCGATACGTATCAATTTTCTACATCCCTAGACGACACTGCTGTTACTCCCACTGCCCGATCGATTTTTTGATACGGCCTTATCTTTCTTTGAAAAACAAACACAGACGTCATCAGTCGCGTTCCTTTGTCTGACCAGATAGAGCAAATGCACTCGTCTGGTTGGTCAAAGTTTGACCTGGTTTAGCAGACAATGCGCCCTCGATGGCCATGCGTTTTGTACGTAGAGCCCAAAAACAGTTGTAAAAACTATGCATAAACATGCGCGGTCTGAACACAGAAGCCAAAAAAGCATTTACATAGATTTTTCATTGAAAGTGGCCGCTTGAATACAAGTTGCCGAGGGATATGTGAACATAGATTAAAAGCAAGACTTACTCAAATGCCGTTGGCAACATCTCAGGTATTAAAGGGTTGAATGTAATGCTCGTTTGTAAAGGATAAGAAATAGCTTTATATGATGCACTATTCCCTAATTTACTGCTGGGATTACATTCTAAAATTATCCCGCAATAAATAAAATCTGTTTAGAATTACAGATGTTGTAAAGCTGTAAAACCTTTCGTTACACATTTCATGCTCTTTTCTCTGACAGACAAACATTTTCTCACTTTTGTTCTTTTTTTAAACAATTTAAAGTCCTAATCTTTAAAAAAAGCAGTCCAGTAAAATAAAGAATGAAAAAGATCTGCTTGCGGTCAAACATTTATATCAATTTGGGAAACTGAACGCATTCAAGTACAAGAGACACGGCAAAAAAAAAAATATTGACAATGGTCTAAAGCCAATTAGGTTGCAGAAGCATTTCAAGATCCTGAAGAAGCCAAGTCAGAGTTTAAAGGGTGACCAAACCCTAAATGAACTGTTTTTTGGCTGTTGACATCTTTTAATGGGGCTTTAAAAATACTGTTTGTTGGTCATAGCCAAATTATTTACAAATTGAAATAAAACTGTTTAATTCTTCAAAATGTAGTCAAAAACTGCATGTGTGCTGCCCTCTACAGGTTGAAATGAGGTATTACAGTTGAATTTTGTGATTAGTCAAACCATGTAAAGTTTCAGAAATCTGACGATCTGCAGCTCCAGTAATGATAACAGTCCTGCCCCCAAGCCCCACCCCTCTGAATGGATTTTCAAATTTCAGCTGTGGGTGGAGTCAGCCTCCAACTTCCAACTTGGTTACCCTTCTGTGTTGCCTAGCGACAGCCCCACAACATCACTGCTCTAGAGGAGATCTGCATGGAGGAACGGACCAAAACACCAGCAACACACAGAAAATGCTTGAATAATCTTAATTACCAACAAATGGTATATAACAAAGTATTGAGATGAACTTATTGAGCAAATATTTATTTTCCAACAAAATTTACAAATAAATTCTTTAAAAAATTCTCATTTTGTCTCTCAAATTTGAGGCATACCTCTGATGAAAATTACAGGCCTTTCTCATATTTTTAAGTGGGAGAACTTGCATAATTAGTGGTTAACTAAAAACTTTTTGCCCCACTGTATATCCCTTTCAGGTTTCCGTGTGAAGTTTGACATTTAATTCAGAAATGTTAGCCAAGCCCAGACTTTCATAAAAAAAGAGTAAAACAAAGGAAACATGAAAGGGAGAAAACAGCAAACTGACTTGGGGGCTGAAACGCTAGTCTGTCCCAAAACCCTGTTAACATCAGTGCCAGCCAAAAGGCCACATGCTGGCCAAACACTTCTGACTGAACATCAACACCAGAGTTCTGCTCACACTGTCAGCTGCCCACCGCTCTGTTGGCAGAATCTTGTAAACCGATGAGTCACAGAGCCAACGTGATCACAGCAGCTCTCCCCGACATCGGCCCCCTCTACTCGTAGACAATACTTCCTAAATCAAAACATCCCGTTTTGACCTCACTTACCCTAAACTTGTATTTGGTGCTTCTGTGGAGGTTCCTGATGGTGTGGGAGAGTTCGTCACCGTCGTAGCTCCGCTGGAAACCATATCCCTGAGACGGAAAGACTCAGGATGAGCAAAAACTAAGACTCCCTAAAGTCCCCGTACAACAAAAACACAGGAACCACATCAACTATTTAACAGCGGGTTTAGTTTACTACACCGTGAAAAGAAACAGATAAATGTTTTAACTGGAAATAAGCAAACTTTGAAGTACCGAGCCTTCCTCCTCCATCTCCAAAATGTAAGAAATGTCATCTTCCTTTGGAGAACTGCTGGGCCTCTGCCACCTCACACACAACCAGGTCACTCCCGCTGTCTCCAGTTCTGGAGGGAAGGGTGGCAATGGCACACTGCATGAGGTGAACAGGTCCACCACTTCACTGAACTCGCTGGGGAAGGGCAGAGAGAGACAGAGGATGGGAGAGAATGGGAGGAAGAGTGTGTCAGACGCACATGGACAGATGGGGACGGTGAGTGGAAGAGACAGTAACATGAAAATGGAGACCGGTGAGGGCGCCACCCATGGAATAATGGCGCTCATTAGAGCTCCTACCTTACACCCATGTCATTTTCTGCTGCGAGGCGAAACGAGTATCTTGAAGCTGGAGTAAGCTTGGTCACTCTGTACTGCTTCTGAGGTCCACTATAGCACTTTTCAAAAACGCCTGTGCCTTTCCCCTTTCCAAACAAAAACACAAGTTTAGTTACAGAACTATGTCAATAAGATCTTAATTGCTTATACAGTGGTCCCTCATTTATCGCAGAAGGTATGTTCTTAAAGTTACCTGCTACAAATCTGTAAAGTAGTCAACTTTAGTTTTTACAATTATTTTAGAAGTCAAACACCCAATAGGATCAAAAATGTGTTTTTGGCGTTTCTAACATTTTTTACTGTTGACATTTAGGGCTGCCACGATTTGTCGACTAATTGATTTTAATAATCAATTAGTCGTTACTTTATATTATATGGAGCCAGAATGTAGTAAAGTGGAACAAAGTTGTACTTTTTTTCATATTTGAATCAGTGAGACCAAAACTTTAACTTTTGAGAAAAATAGTTCCTTTTTTTCAGATGCCGACCTCATTGATTATCTTGTTTTATTACCAGATAATAATGAAGGACAAGAATGAACGGACCACAAGCTCCCTGCTCCGCTCAATTGTGATCCATCCAGATTAAAATTCAGTTAACCGTCTCAAATGCCAAACTGCATAAAATAATTAAACCAAAAACTTCCTCTGAAGCTGCAACTAGATCCTCGTACGTCTTCACTTCCCTCGTCTGAGCTGGTATCTGGCTCAAAGCTGTACCGCTGGATAGCTCCAAAATCGCTCACCATTTATGTTGCACCAGTAAGGTTATGTTGAGGTTGTGAGGGGCTGTAAGCTAGCTGGAGAGAGTCTAAACTGAGCTCTCAGTTATAGGTGATGGGAGGGGCTGCTACGCACGGTCCCACCCACAACTAAGAGGTGAACTTCTCCTGCTGCTTGAAGAAATTTTAACCAACAAAACGACAAGTTTTTTGATTTAAGCTAAAAACGGCATAATTATAGTTAAAAGACCACTGGGAACACTTTCAGAATAGATCAAACGAGAGTGGGTCTCTAAGGCTGAAAAATCCCTCACTACACACTTTTTACATTTTTCTCATACAAACATGAACATTTTAACATGTTTCTCTCTTGTTTAAACTCTTAAAATGACAAAAGTATTTGTTGTTTTTTAACACCTCAAACTAACATTAGAGGCACAAAAATAATGACGAGCAATATTGGATCAATCCAGTCGGACAGTTCTGAGCCAGAGGCTCGGGAAAATGAAGACATAAATCAGGGGTCTCAAACTGCTGGCCCGTGGGCCATGTGCGGCCCCCCCAAGTCAATATTTTTAAATGAAAGCTCAATATTGGTTTAATGTTTTGTATGAATGGTACTTTACATTGTTGAGTGAGGAGATAATGAACCAACCAAACTATAGTGGGGTATATAGTTCTTGGGTGCATGACAATGACCAGGCTTGAAGGAAATATTTACGGCAGAAAACATCACACCCCACCTCTCCAAACCACATTAATGAGTTCCTTACTTTTTTTATTTTAATAAAGTGACTGTTTGCACGTAGTTTTCTCAACATGTGCAGCCATTGCTGCATGGGGTTCCATTTGTGCCAAAAATATGTTTTGTCGTTTGTATTGTCATTGGATCTGATCGTCAGAAAAGCCCTTAGCAACAGTTGCCAGTGTTGTTAGCCCCCGCCGTTTCACAGAACTTGCAGAACATATTGCGTAGTAGTACATACACGCGAACAAATGCTCAATAGACATAGACAATGAACCAAAAATGTAGACAGTGGACGCAAAAACATATTTTTGGTACAAATAGAACCCTCAGCCAGACTCTGCCTTCAGAGGCCCCAAGATAAATTAAGTTTGAGACCCCTGACCTATATGGATCTAGTCGTGTATTGGACGGAGTAGAATGGTGCGCACAAAGTGGAGAAGAAACACGCCCATTTCCATAGCTACCTTATTATTCGGAGCTTTTTCTACCCTCTGGTTTTCTGATCCAACGCAATTTGAAATACTCAAAAGAGCAGTTTTAATAACAACTTTTTTATATAGGATCTCTACTGTTAGAAAAAGGCCTCAAGAACATGCTAAAAACACAAAAAAGGAATTTTCATTAGAGTGGGTCTTTATAGTTTAAACCTTCATAGAAAAATCAGTTCAGTATCATGGAGTGAGACATATCAACGGCCAATCAGGAGGCAGAACACAAACAAAAAAAGAACTCCAAAATTCAATCAAAAATGCCAAGGAGACCACAAAAGCTGAACTGTGATTAAGCGAGGGACTACTGTAAAGCAAAAAAATGTAAAGTGTACAATCTGTTAAATCGATTGTTACCTCATCCCACTGAAGAATGTAGTTCTGAATTTTGGAGCCGTTGTCACACGAAGCCTGATATGAAACAGAAAGATTAGTCAAATGCAACAAGAAAACCTTTTGCTTTTCATCATCAAATATGCATTCAGGATATTTTTGGTTCAAAAATCCAGTGCTGAACATTTTAACTGACACGTGTTGCATTTAACTTCAAGTAGCATCAGCTGGAAACCTTTGTGCAGCATTCACATAAAAGTGTGCGAACTCAAGGTAGAAAAGCTGTGCTGCTCACTGTTTGTTTAGAAGATTTAAGCTCAAACAGGGATAACAACAGCAGCCAACAGTAAAACAGCGGAAGATGATGGATGGTTATTGTTCAACAGTCCACAGAGAGTGTGCTTCCTGCTGCCAGGAAAGAGCAATGTTTAAATTCTGAATCTCATTTTCGACATGGTAGAAGTATGTTCATCCAAGCAGGCCTTTAGAACAGAATTACCAATATGCTCAATGAAGTTAAAGGAAAAAAATGAAATTGATTCTGGGTGCTTAAATAATGTTGTCCCTCATGCCTTTTACAATAAATGTTTAATGGTTTCATTTCTGGCAGAAAATTGTTGGAAAAACAATGATAGGAAATCAATTTTTATTGACCAATAAAAGAAAAGAATCACACAAGTCAAAACTCGGCAGGATTATTCAAAAATACTGCCAAGTTTTAAATGTAAATGTATTCAAATGATTTATTGTTCTAGCTTTGGTTTTGATCTCTTATATTATTGCTTTTGATTTTTGTTTTAAGGTCGACTAAAATGGCTGTACAGCGGACCAAACCGCTCGGCATTCATTCTCGAGGCTGTTTTGAAGTATTTTCATTAAAAAGCCTGAAGTTAGGAGCATTAAGATAAACAACAGGTGGTGCTGCTCTGCAGTCAGCAGTCATTAAGCAAATGCAGGAAAATGATGACATTTAAAGAGCGCAGCTGGAGTTGGTTACAGAAATACAACATTCTGTGGATGAAGAAGACCGTGATGATTCGGCATTAATGGCTTTAATCTCAAATGGCTGCGATAAGATGCTTGTGTAAAATTGTAAACGGGTTCACCGTCACTAACTTTTAGCTGTGTATCGGGGTGGATCTGAACACGGAAGTGAGACTCATTGAGTTTTACTGACATTTGGTGAGCACGCATGGTTGATCCTGAGGTATCCTGTGAAACTGGAAGGCAAGCTGTGCTGCTGGCATCACGCTTTGTAAGGAAATAAATTAAAGTCACAGCAGGAAATGCCCAAAACTTGTGTTAGAAAAACTAAATGGAGCTTAATAAAAACTAAATTGCCAACACATAAGCTGTAAAAATAATGTACACATGCAAAGACCACAGTAATAAAGATTAGTGAGGACTTAGTCACATCCACCCGCACATGGAGAGACTGTATATGAAAACTGGACTATGTGAGTGTGATGTCACCCATAGATGTGTCTTACTTCCGGATCCAGCAAAATGAAGTCAATTCAGACTGGGTTTAAACAGTGAAAACTTTTCACAACACGCCTGCATCTCACCACTATCACGACAAAGGTTCTAAAAAACCAAATTTACTTTAACACCGGGGATTAAGGTTTATTCTTTGATTCAGCTGACGCAATTTACGTAACTCCAGTGGATTCTGAAGCAGAGAAAAGCAGGTGAATTGCATCACTGCATGGTAGTGAAGTAATTACATAATAACTGTGAATCAGCTTATTCTGCAGTGGAGAGAAGCGGATTTTCAAAACGGCTTTGCACCAAAATTCAATGCTTTAGAACATGCATTGCAGCAGAACTTTGAGGACGGAAAAGCTAGAAAACATTTTCAGGGTTTCTCGTTCAAGAACCCCAAATAACAATGATGTTTATGTTTTGTTTACTAATGAACTTGACAGGAAAAAAAACTTGTTTAAAGTGACCAACATCGAAATCAAACTATAAATGATGGTGATTTAATATATATTTTAATTTAATACATCCTGTAAAAAGATTAAAAAGTAGGAATCATGGTTCAATCTGTGGATCATTGAGCTCGTGAACTGAATCGGATCGCCACCCAGTAACGATCCACAGCCTTAACAAACCACTTAAGTGTTATTTAAGGATCACTACAATCCATCATTTGCAGGAAACTTGTGAGAAAAATGTAAATAGAAATATTGGCTGTACGGCTGACTGGTCTACGAGCTTAAAATTTCAAGCGTGCTAAAGCATAAACTGTCGATTGCTCTGTGTACATGTGCAAAATGTCCTTGATCGGATCAAAGACCGGATTAGAATGGACCCTGAAAAACATCCTTTTGTTTGGACATGATTGGTAACATAAATTCACATCAATGTTTGCTCGGTTTCAGAGGATTGTTTGAATTGAAATTAATCATTTACATGCACCTAGATCAGATCAACAATCGTTATATCCCACCTATCTTGATCAGAAGGAAATTTTGATCCGAATGAGTTTGATCGGGCCAGAGTATTCTGAATGGCATGTTTACATAACGCATTGTTATTCTGATTACTTGTGTCCATGTAAATGCAGCATATCATCCTGTAGTCCATCTTAGATAGCTTTAATTCATTTAAAATACAGATTTTTTTTTTTTTATTACCTTCCATTGAAGAACAAGGGCATTCTTGGTCCCGCTGGCCTTCTTAGGAGGATTGGGGGGGTCCGGCTCACAGTTTAAAGTAGTAAAGCTCACAGGTTCTGATGGGCTTCCCACTATACAGTTGGACATAGCCTGGACCCTAGAAAAAAAAAGGACTGTTACACGGGTCTGTGAGTGGACAGAATGCTAAGCAGGAAGTAGTTCATGCCAACCTGACGTGATGCTCCGTCGCCGGTCGAAGGCCTTTTAAAGTCGCACTTAGTTCCTCCCCACTGCATCAAAGGAAGTCGTGGTTAGACGAACGTGAGGGTTAAAACACAGACAACAGACCGCACTGAGTCTTCATGCTTGGACTGACCAGTACATAGTCTGATATTTCCCATCTTTCCCCTCAGCTGAGACAGAAACCTCATAGCTGAGGGGCTGTGGAGAGCTGGAGTCATCCTCCGCGCTGCCGTTCTCGTTCTCAGGTCTGGCAGGTGCAACCCAGCTGATTTTGGCTTCTCTTGCTTGGACGTCTGACACCTTAAAATGGAGACGTTTGACAGATCACAACTAACCAAACATAAACAGTGTCCGTTAAATGTTAAATATTGAACAAATTGAGTTTTAGGATAAAAAAATGCAAAGACTTGGATCAAGTCAATACAGCGAAGAGGAGCTTTTTCTTTTTTTTTCCTATCAGCTGCAGGGATGTGCTATGCCATCCTGAGATTTCTCATTCTCTTTGGAGGTTTAAAAATACTCCAAACTATACTGCAGGGGGGGGATTTATATGTGGAAGAGCTCAATCAGGTCAAGTCTGTAACTCCAACCCACAACCCCGGAGCTTCACCTCAGTCTTTTACTTTCCACAGTTGGTTTCTGGGAGTTGATTCAAACATGAATAGTTTGTTGAAGTGCTAGAAAATAAGCACTTTCTTTTGAAGCTGCTCTTTTCCCGACTGTGTTCAATTTCAACAGCTCAGAACTGAATTATTTTTTGCCGCTTTACAGGAAGTTCAGGCTTTCAGACACTGTATGGGATAAATCCTCTTTAAGTCTGAGAAATTTAAATTCAGTCTTTATGGATTTTTAAAAACAGGCTTTCATTTACAGAATAAAAAGAATTGAGTATTCAAGTCTATCCAGTGCATTCTCACTCCCAACTCATCATATATTGACATATAGTTCGGGGCCCCCTCTGTGTCACTTCTTTACGTTTTAATGACGTGCTGGCTGTTCCCATTAAATAACCCGGTGCCAGTTCTGTGTTCGGTACCGCGTCTCAAGGGGTGGGGACCCCTAATATAATGGGAACAGCCAGCAAGTCATAAAACGACGAGTGGGGGACACTCAAAACGTCTAAAAGTGACGAGGAAGGGGCCCGAACCATACCTCCTTATATGACGAGTAGGGAGTGAGACTGTGTGGCTCTATCACGAGTTTTACCCCAGACAACTTGATTTGGACAAAACCCTAAAATGAACAAGGAATTCAAACTATAAAAACCAGAAGACCTAGAGTGAATACTCACCACTGGTTTGCTGATAGTACTCAAAAATGCGATCAGGGCCTGAGCCTCTTTGTCGAGCTCTGAAAAAATAGAACATAGCCTTTTTTACATTTAAACACCAACTGGTCAAACATAAAAGCAAAAGAGTTTCAAAAAGGTTGCTAAATACACTGGTTCCTCGCTACAAAATGCTTCACTTTTCATACACAACGTAGACCCAAAAAAAAGCAAGTCATGTTTTTTTAGTTCAAATTTTGCATGCTTTTTTCCCCCCAGTGCATTATGTGTTCTGCATCCTTATTGGCTTTAGACCATCTTTAATTAATCTCTTCCATGCCGTGTCTCCGGTACAGAAAATGTTCAGTTTGCCAATTTTACACACAATTTCGATCGCTCGCCGGTTTTTGGTTTCATTCTATAATATTGGACTAATTTTTTAACAAAAGTTTGAACTTTGAGAGTTAAAACAAGAGAGAAAATGTTACGGTCACATAAGTGTGCAGAGGGGTTTTACAGCCTTAAAACGTTTATAATACTTGTAAAAAGTGAAAATTACTACTTTGTCGATTTCGACTATCGAAGGTTATTTTTAGATTGCAACTTCTGCAACAAGTAAAAGAACACTAACAAAAAAATGCTTTTTTCAAAATTTAGTTAATGTAATACATCCAATAAGAGCAGTGAGTAATGATCAGGGTTCCTACATGTTTCTTCAAGCTAAATTTAAGACTTAAACACCTTAGAAAGGCCAGGCATGTCAAAATTTCTTAGGCTATTTCTCATATCATTAATGTATTCCCATTTATGATTAAACTGTTTCTTCTTATCTTGTTCTTTGTGGTTTGTGCGGCCATGCTTTAGCCCTTTTTTTTTTCTTTCAAACCGGCAGTGGGCATTCAGCGTGTGGGTGCATGACGACATGTTCTCTCACTGTTTATTTAAAGGGGCCCTACCATGAAAATTCTACTTTTTGAGGTTTAAAATGAATTCTAATGTTCATTCCTCGCTATAAAGAACCCAAGAGCGGCATTTTGGTCCGTTCATGCATCTAAGAGCAATCCTCTAAAAACCCGGGTCGTCTGCAGCAGCCCCTCCCATACCCATGAAAATGAGCGGTTGGAAACGTGCTGACGTAAGAACAATGCCAACAGCTCCCTCCAGGAAGAATCTGCTCTGACAGCTCCGCCCCCAGACTAACACAACCTTCAATATATCCACTGGGCTGTCAATGATCAGCAAATTATAGCATATATCTTCCAGTTTGGTCCCGTCTTCAATAAAATCCAGCTCAAACAGGTGCTTGTTACTTAGACGCGAGCTCAAAAAAAAAAAAATCAGACAACAGAAGATAGCTGCAGCTTAAAGAGAACCTAATAGTTTAATAGGATTTACTTTGATAAACAGTAAGAAATATAACTTCTTTCTCTCCTTTTCCTTCATGGCAGTAATAGACTGCCAAAAGATTTCAAGAGCCTTAATCAAGTCACAAGACGCAATTAACTGGTGTGAACATAGGGCAATAACGCCATCCCATCATTAAACCGTAAAACCTGCAGACTAAAAAGCCTTTTGTACCTCTGGACTCTCCGTTTTTTCCCTTGCTCATCTGCTTGTCTGGACAGGCCACGGCGTGCCTGTGCTCTGCTTCCAGCCCTTTCCCGCCGATGCCGTTGTGGATGTCCACGGTTGGGGGGCTGTTGCAGGACTTTTGCGGGGAGGATGGAGGACTGTCCTTCACCTGGCCTCCTCCTCCTCCACCTCCCTGACGCTCTTTCAGTTTCTTCTGGAGACGTTCGTGCGTTTTGCTAGTTCTGTCATCTCGGTGGACAAACGTTGGGCGTCCATGTTGGGGATGAGAATCTGCAGAGACTGAAGAAACAAAAACAAAACAATAAAAAGTGTTAAAAGACTATTTAAGGCTCTTAGTAGTGAGAATTTTTAGGAATCAAAAAGCTCAGCGGTCAAAAATAGGTTAGAACTCACCCTGCTCTGAGAAAATATGGGCGGGATGATACTGGGAGATGTACTGGGAGCTCAGGTCCCCCACGCCTCCTGCCATGCTTGTGTACAGGTGAGGAGGAGGGGGCATCATGGCGGGGTGTGGGATGAAGGCAGGCATGTGTGCATGGGGAGGAGGTGGAGGATGATGCAGCGGGGAATGTCCCCCTGGGTGGAAATCTGGTTGCTGAGGTAAAACCAGAACCCGCCGCACTCCGTTCTCTTCTATGATCTGGAAAAACAAAGTTGGAGCTGCTCAGAGTCCATGACAGGATCATCCCCAAACACTCTGATGAGGAGATGCTTGGAAGAAATACCTGTGAAACGTATCCAGGAGGCACATAGATTGGAGGCACTGAACCATTTGGAGACATCATGGGAACCTGAGCAGGACCTGTGAGAAGACAAGGATCAATGACGGATAATGAGAATTATTCTTAAAGTACCAAAGTATAATAATGTTTAAAAACTGGAAACCACATTTAAAAAATGGATTAAAAATTCAAATAATTTTCACTGCTTGATGGTCAAAGTTCCATTTGAAAGCATACAGCAGAAAAAAAAATGGAAGAAAAAGTGCATTTTTCAAAAATACTGGCAAATGCAGGCAGACCACTTTCTAAAAGTGCTGAGAAACAAAGTTTCTTGCTCTGTTGTTGAGGCCAGTTCAGCGGCTTAGCTCAGCTCAGGGAAGTGACAGCTCAGCAGAAACCCTTGGAGAGGGAAACACAGGCATCTCTCAGCCAAGCTGCACATTTCTGTTCTTCTGAAACCATGAAACAAACACTGAGCAAAAACTGCAGAAATCAAGCAGCTGAGAACAGAGAGTCGGTGACCGCCCAAGAAAAAACACTTTTCTTTTAATTTGCAACAGAAGATTTCAAAACTAACAAAACTGAGAAACTTTCATGTTTTATGCTGACGTTCAGACAAAATGCTTTGAAGGAGAAATGATTTTAGTTTGAAAAATACAAGTTAGTATAATATGCCATTATGATCTTTGCAAAAACACAACCTAATATTCCCTACTGATCACTACTACTGATCAACAGGACTGGTGACCTGTTCAGAGTGTATTCAACCTTTGCCCAACAGTTGGGCTGGCTCCAGCAGCCCTGAGACCCAGAAAGGGATTCAGGCTGTTCTGAAGATCAACGGATGATTGGATCTCTACAAAACACCACACTACCCAATATGCAGTTATGATCTCCACAAAAAACTATTCTGATCTCTACCAAAAATACAATCCGTCATACTGATATCTATCAAAAAAAACCCAATATGGTTTATCCCACTTATACCATAGTCACTTACAAAATAAATAAATATTCAACTGATTTTTTAGCACTTTATTTTATTTTATATTTTTTTTATTTGGATCACTTTTTCCACAAAAAACAGAGTATTTAATATGTGGTTCAGCCCGTCGTCACGGCAACACATCAACACGTTACTGACTGCAGCAGCAAAGGAAAGCTAAATAAATGCTGATCGTCACAGTATAATAAATAAAGCATCAGTTCAAAGAGAAAGTTCAGCTCTTAATGCTTGTTTTTGTCCAGATGATGAAGCAAACATTTGTTTAAAAGAAGTCTGCGCAGCAATATAAAACATTTGGGCTATGTGACTGAAACTTTTTTTTTTTTTAACGTGTGCATCATAGACATATAGTGTGCATCCACACCCAGCAGCCAATCAGAATAGAGGATTCACCTGGACCATCTAAAGTGTAGAAATGCAATGTTTCTTATGCCTGTAGGCCAGCATCTTTGTTTTCTTGGATTAACGCATGGTTCATACTTGGCGCGAAACAGAGTCCGCTTCCATTTGGCGCACTGATAGCCTATCTATGGTGTGGTTCACACCAGAGGCAGAGCGCCGCGGTCCTCTGTGTCTGGTGTGAACCAGACCATAGGTTAAAAAGGATTGCTGAATGGAAGTGGACTCTGTTTCCGCATCCAGTGTGAACCAGGCGTAATACTGCAGACATAAAAGTCTTTACAGTTCTGCTTTTCTTACTGTTGATGTGTTTTATGCTCACAAATTACACTTCTGGGATATCAAAGTTATCAAAGTTTATAAATTTCAAAATTTTCTCTTTGGTCTGTTCTTGTTCAGAAACTGCATTATTGTCATATCAAATGTACCTCATAAAACATTGTGATTAATCATGATTAATCAAAATCCACAAGTGTAATTTATATGATAAAATTTTTAACCGATTGACAGCACTATATAAAACACAATATGCTATATTGATATGTACAAAATGCCACAAAACACAATATTCTGTAATAATCTCCAAGAAACAGAATATACTATACTTATCTCTACAAAACACCACACTACACAATATGCCAAACTGATTTCTGCAACACAAAATGCTTTATCCTAACAATAACACAAAACAACAGAACATTTATTTGTACTTGCAGGATTTAGAATGTTAACAGCACTAAAAAAGGCATGAAAGCAGAAATTCCTGGAGTGGTTGCAGTAACAGCAATGAAAACACTTAGAAAAATGACTCAAGTTCAGAGTTCACTGCTGTAACACTAAAGCAATAGAGTAAGAACTTTACAAGACAAACTAAAGGCTATATATAAGCAACTATCCGGAGGAATGTAACAGGTGTATTTGAGAGTGAGCAGCCATCACTCCCTCTGATTTCATTCAAAGTAAATATAAAACAACTTAAAGCAGACATTTCATTCCATCCTCTTGCAGCTCAAAGTCACAATTATTGACCTGCTCAGCCTAAATAAATAACTTAAATTGTTTTAACTTCAATAGAAGACATAAAAAGAGTAAACAATAAAAGGTCTGCACACAGATTTTACTCAAACTTAACTTATTTATTAGCAACATATTGATAAAGATCAAGACTCAAAGCAATAGCTCTCATGTGTGGATCCAAGCTCAGTATTGGATTATTGACACATCTGCTGTTATGATTTCATGTTGTCAAGCACCCAGGATGGTATACTGTGTCATGATCTTATCGCACTGACCCGGGTGGACCGTGCTATCTATCAGCCAGGCCATAACAAAACGCATCGACATCACAGAGAGCCATGACTACACTGTGTAGACCAATGATCCTGCGGGGCACATGCTACAGCTAATAAACCATCTAACATAAAACCGATAACAGATAGGCAGGTCGCATTAAAGTGGGACAACAAACACACACGGAGCCATTGCTTTACCTGGAAACACAGCATGCGGAAAAAGGCTAAATCTGAATGCGGCGAGGGGGCCCAGTCTGATTCAAAGCAGCTGCATCGGCTCATCCATTATTGATTTCATATTAGAATATAATTTGAGTGGGAGTTCAAAGTGTTTACTGTTAACTCTACTCCCTTTAAATTAGGTGGACATTACGCCTCAAAGTACTCGGCTGTGTAGTTGCCTAATGACTGATAAAGGCAATTCTACTTAGTGCTGCTGATGCTGACGAGCAGCAGATGAGATGAATCACATTAGTATCCTTTGTTGTCCATTTATTTGGTTTATTCCAGCTTTTACACCCTTGGGATAAGAGGACTTGTAATGCGTGGAAGCCAGGATGAATGACACTAAAGCAACTGTTGCGAGAGGGAGGGGGCAAAAAAGGGTGGGCGGGGGGAGATGGGGTGAGGGGGCATCTCTTTTACATCAAACTGACGCACGACTACCGACAGAAAAAAAAAAAAAAAATAAATTAAAAAAATAGATAAATAAAATAAAAGGCCACATCGCCCTCCCTCCCCCTCCTCCCCTGAGTCAACTATAGCACCGGTTGTGCTGACGTGGCCGTGGAGTGCCAGCCTTCCAGAAGAAGCAGCCATGAGAAAAACATCAGCCGTCCTCCAGGGGAGGAAAAACACACAAGGGAGAAGGCCAGATACAAGCTGTACACATTCACACAAAGATGTGCTAAAGTTGTGAGTCAACGCTGAGAAATAATCCATCTCATAAAGTCAAAAAAAAAAAAAAAGAGGGTCTTGGAGTTCACACAGGTCTGATGAGGTACACTGCAGGCTGAGGAAATTTAGCAGGCTTAGTGTTAAAATACTGGCAGGAATCCAAGCACACTGTCAGGTTTAATCTGTTGTACAAATGAGTCCTTGACTTTAGGTGGGAGACTAAAATAAAAGATCAAAAACTTGCTCTTAATAAAGCGCCTGGATTACCAGAAAGAGGTAAAAATGAAGGTAAGCACAGAGTAAAACCATAATAATAAACAAAAGACAGTGTATTTGCTGTTGGAGGTACCACAAAACGATGTAGGATGTTTGATTATAGATAAAAGTCCCACTCCAACTATATCTTTATCTTTAGTAAAAGCATTCCCAGTGGTCTTTTAATCATGATTCTACAATTCTTAGCAAAAAAATCTAAAAAGCCTGTCATTTTTTAAGACATATTTGCTGCAAAGCAGCAGGAGCTCACAGTAAATTCGCCTCTGGGTTGTGGGCGGAGCTGCTGGCGCAGAAATAACCCTACGTTGATATCCCAGAATTCCTTTGTTTACTCACAGACCTTCACAAACCTTCGCTGATATTAGCGTAGCAAAAAAAAAAACGTTGAGAAATATTGGAGCTATTTGGCTGTATAGCAGCTCAGACCAGGAAAATAAAGACGTTAAAAGAACAATTATCAAGATCAAGAATTGTAGCAGAGAAAGAAGACTTTGGCACGCAGCAGCTGCTCATGGCAGTTAGTGCGTCACAAACCTGAGCTTTTTCAATGTGCTGGCTTTTGTCCGCTCCTGATCAATCATAATTTTAAATAAAGAAATACTCAGAAACACAGTTTTAGGCCCAATCCTAATTCTTCCCTTCCCCTTCATTTAGCCCTCCAAACGGAGAGTTATAAAAAAATAGTGTCTCAAATTTCAGACGTCATTTTCGATCAATGACGTCACCAATAATTGCCACTCCGCTAGCACCATCCAGCGCTTGAATATACATAACATCATCGGTTTTATAACTTTAAAAAGTTCATGCTACAACAATGATGAGTTACATTTAAATGTAAACATCTGTGGTTCAGAGCGCACCCACATGAAGAAGAGCACTTCTCAGCTTGACAGGGTTTAGTCTGGTGGGAGAGGACTTTGTACCCCTCTGTTTGGAGGGTCGGATTGAAAAACTACATTTTCCTGGACACACTTTAACTCCCCCCTTCAAATGCAGGGGATGGTAGAAGGGAAGAATTCGGATTGGGCCTTAATATTAAATTGTCCCCTCCATCACAACGAAATAGCTAATACCAAAAACACAACTTTCATTGGAGTGAATCTGTCGAGATTAGAACGTTTTAAAGAAAAAGAAAAAACGGAGGAAACTGATGCAGAATATTTCGCAGTAAAAGTCCCATTCAAATCATCTTTTGTAAAAGCGTTGCCAGTGGTCTTTAATTATGGTCATGCCGTATTTAACCAAGTTAAAAAGCTGTGTAATTTTCTAGGACATAGTTTCTACAGAGCAACTGTTGGTGGAGGATAAGCCTGCACAATCATCACCTTATTTAGACTCCCTCCCTCTAGCTTGTAGCCCCTCACACCCCCCACCTGACATTACTGGTGCAACAAAAATGGCGAGCAATACTGGAGGCATACAGCCGTACAGTTTTAAACTAGATACTAGCTTAGAGGAGGAAAATAAAGACGTACATGGATCTATTGGATGAAATAAAATAAAAAACAAACGCAATTTCAAGATTAATTTTCTTTCCATTATGTTCTCCATTACGAGTAAAATGCCACAAGAACATGTTAAAAACACAATTTTCTTTGATATTTTTGTCTTTTTTTTTCCTTTAAAGATGACAATCTGGCGACCTCTCCCATTTCAGCACGCCACCGTTTTCTTCCAGGGCAAGAAACGTCCTTCATCAATTAGAGGAGCAATAATTTGCAGTAAGCTTAACATTCTATGAGCAGATTACGCAGCCATGCATGAGTACACTTGCCCTCGGCCAGGCTGCTTATCCAAAATATGCCAGTTAGCATCCAGCAACTTGCCAATCCTCCCTACACTCACATGGAGCCGGGAAAATAGGAAACACTTTTCATGTTGATCTGTTTAAACCAGAGCCCACAGGAGGAAGCCGAGAAGAAGCAAACAACGGAAGACTTTAATAAGAACAGCTATTTTTTTTCAAGATGTTAGTAAACTATGATTTCCCCGAGATGTCAAGTCAGTCAGCCGCATGGTTCCTACAATCCCACTGGAATGACTGATGTTTACAGGAAGGAAGGGAATCAGTAACCTCATGCTTGTGCTTATTACAAAACATCACAGCCTGCTGCGGCTTCGGCTCTGAGCCAGACTCAACCAGAGCACGACAGAGGCCACAACTGCAGGGGCCCATTTTTTATTTTTTTTTCTAAATAATGAATTATTGGAGTCTGTTTAAGAAATACTCTAAAACCTCCGCTTCCTCCCAAGTTCCTGTCTGTAAAAGCTAAATCTTCCAAGCTCAGACACGGTAATTTAAATCCAGAAAAGCAAAAACAGTCGCCCTGAAATAGAATAATCTTTAATGTGATGCTGAGTCTAAACGGAGGAGGCTTTATTAAAACATCCGTTTTCATCTTTTCTCACCTTCTTTTAGCACACTTCGCACACTTTCTTACTCTTTAGTCTGGTTAAAAAAAGCACCGGCACAAAGAGCCTCCAGCGCAGTCATTCTCAAAGCTTCTTACAGCAGAAGCTGTGAGTGAACAGTCTGCAAGCACATGTTTGTGTGCATATCCTTGGAGTTAGGTGGGGGAGGTGAGTATAAAAGGAGAGTCTTAATGCGGCTGGTGTGTGCGGTCCAATTATGTGAACCATATGTAGAGTTTGATTTGTGAAAGGAAGCTGTGGATGAGTAAATCATTTTCACAGCTGTGCATAAAGGTCTTATTTTGGAATAATGCTCCAACACAGGTGAAAAAAAATCATTTACAACACAGTTTGTGTTCCTATTTTGATGACTTTGGAGCAGATATGTTAAA
Organism: Oryzias javanicus; assembly: GCA_003999625.1. NCBI lineage: Eukaryota > Metazoa > Chordata > Actinopteri > Beloniformes > Adrianichthyidae > Oryzias > Oryzias javanicus. Next base: position 29,110,878 of record CM012449.1, on the reverse strand, counting down.
AAAAAAAAGAAAATGTTCCTGTAGTTTTTTGTTGGGTTAAATAACCTAAGTCATTTTAACTTGAGTATCAATAATAAAGCTGGAAGCATCAGCCCTCGCTACGTCTTCAGATTCTTGAGTTTGATTTCAGTCTAAATCACACTTAAAACTCTGAAAATGCATTCTAACCATTGGCTCAGACTGCATCCGGTCCAGCTCTGGTGCGGACGCCGGAGCGGTCTAGCTATGGCAGATGACTCATGTTGTTGCTCTGCAACTAGTAAACAACCCCTCATTCTGCTGGGATTTTGATTTAAATTCCCAACACTTCTTTTTCTGCATGACTTGTCTTCGTACAATAGGTAAGCACAGAACTTTTATAAATACTTTTGTCTTATATAGGTTTAAATGCACATACTTGACTGTGTTACATGTATTGTGTAGGTAATATCAAGGTTGGCTGACGCTGAAAAAAGCGAGTACAGCAGAAAACAGGATTTGTTTGAAAAGTTTACCGGATGCCCTTCAGGCTCGGCCCCGGGGTCCAAAAAAAAACGAAGGGAACACGGAGCGCCAGAGAGGCCGGACCGGATTAGATTGGGTGTGAACACCTCTTAGGCTTTTCAAATTACGTAAAAACTCTGCCGTCACCCCCTGAGCAGGACTCGATGTAGAGTGAGACCTGCAATCGCAGCAAAGAAAATAATAAAATAAAATAAGTTTTCCAATTAAAAAAAAAATATGAAAAAAAAGAGAAGTTGAAAATAACGAGAAATACTGCCACAAATAAAAAAAATATGTTGCAAATAAAAAAAATGCTTAAAAAAAAAATCAATGCAAAATACAACAACAAAAAAAAAAATCACAATGAAAGTCGATTATCGGGAGATGATATTTATCAACGTTATGCGTAGTGAGACAGAGGAAAAAAACTGGAGTTTGAATTGGAAAACGAACGAGAAGGTGAAGAGGTTAGTGTTCCCGGTCTACTTTTTGATGTGTTATTAGGTTAGGCCATGTAGCCCCAGGTTTGAAGGTAAACTGAGGATGCTGGTTCATGTCGGCGCCGGCTAACAGAGAAAGAGTGTGCAGAAAGACCACCCTCCAGTTCTGTAGCTTTACTCTAATGTGCAGCCAAACACAGTTCCATGTACCACCATATGGTCTCACTCCAGAGCAGTGTGTACCCCAAACAAACACAAATAACAACAGGTACTGAGAGCCTGAAACAAAAACACATCAGAGAGGAAACAATGTTCCATTTCCAAATGGTGCATTGACAAAAACCATCCCCGATAATCCACTTCTGTTGGTTTTTTTTTTTTTCATTTGCATCATTTTTTTTAATTTGCTGCATTTCTTATTATTTTTAGTGTTTCTTTTTTTTGCAACATTGTTTCTTTTTCAGCATTTTTTATTTGTAGCTTTATTTTTATAACTTTTTCTTTTACTGCGATGGCAGGTCTAAACCATCGTGCATTCTTTCCAAAGGTAAATTGAATTTTTTGTTGTAGCAGTTGGAGATGACTGCATAGCCTGTTGGTGACAGACTTGACATTTGCATCCTGTTGTGAAATCATCACAGATTCAAAAACACAAATATCAGGAAAAGTCTCCAAAATGTGTGTTAACTACATCTTGATCTCATGTGCCTGGAAGATACAGATGAGATTATGTGCAAGAAAAAGGTGCACCGTCCCTATTGGTGCTTCATACAACCCTCATCTGGACTTGTTGCTACCAAAAAGAATTTAGCAACCTTTACTTTTTAATCTGAAAACATTCTAAGGTAGTTTGTATTCTAGGTAGTTTGAATGTGGTAGCTGTATGAGAATTTTTGCTTAATGAAAAAACTCAAGCATGAAATCAATCACCAGCAAAATCAAGCTATTTCTGTTTCTGTGGATTTTTTCCCTTCAGTAATCTGATGTTAAGGTGTCAGAAAACAGGTGTGTATGCTTTTTTTAAGTTAAAGATTTTTTACTTAAGGAACTGTTGTAAACATTGATATTTAAAAAACAAGATCAAGACTAACTCTAAATAAAGACTACAGGAAAATCTACTTTAACCCTGCATTTCAAAATGCAAGTCATCTTGAGCTGAGCCTTCACCAACTTGATCCTCCAAAATATGTTGGAATGCTAGATATTTGGTCTGAGGTTCCGACTTGTCTGAGAGGCTCTTGAGTGAGTGTTGCTGTGACCATGGGAAGTGACGCTTAGTCTTTACGAGAACCCCATGTACCACAGATATGGAATATCTATGTTATGTACTTCAGATAAATACCATCTATAATTCAGTTGGCTTGAAACACGTGTTGAAAGTGATGTACCCATTAGGCTGAAAAGATAGAAATTTTACAATCCATAAAGATATTTTTGAAAAAGTTATTTTAACAGATTATGCAAGTTTAAATAAATTGAAATGTAAATATCTTGGTGAAAATTCCTCTAAATATGAAAAAAAATATGAAAAAAAAACAAAATGTTAGTGAAGGCAGTGTAGTCCGGTGTTTGCTTCAGAACAATGTTTTCAGTGGCTGCTAGGTGTTACCCTTGATGCATAGGAAGCACTACAACGCTTCAGAACAAAGAATTATTGGCTTCAAGGTAGCAATGCAGCTCAAACAGATTACCACTAAGAGGGAAGGAAGAGCGACAATGGATTATATCACTATATTTAGTTCATAGGAACCCTCAAGTAAAAGAAAAGCAACAAAACAAAACCTGAGGTAAAAATAGTTCAGCATAGGATCACTGAGAGAAATTGACTTACAACCTGAACCCTTTTTTCTTTTTTTTTTTTTTGTTGTTGTTGCATTTTTGTAGGATTTTGTACATGAAAAGGTGACAACTAAAAATAAAAATTATGCAAGTTGTCCAAGTTCTAAAGGTTTATGAGGATGTAGCACGTCTAGCTCACTTTGGGCTTGTTTTTTTTAATAAATCCACAGCTTAAAATGTTATAGATAAGAACAGACAACAGAAAGTGTCGATATTTCCTAATGTCAGAGTGCAAAGCACCTCAGAAGTGCACCTTTAAGGTTTAAAGCAATGAACCCAGGTATTAGATAAAACATACAGAAGAGGAAACATGCTCGCTCTTCAAATAACTTTTGGTCTGCCAAACTTTAAGAAGCGAACTAGACCAGGGGTCTGCAACCTGTGGCTCCGGAGCCACAAGTGGCTCTTTTATCCCTTTATTGTGGCTCTTTAGCTTTAATGAAAAATGTTAACAATGGAATAAATAAGAGTCTCGTTAGTTTAGTTGTGTCATTTCGGTTTAGAATTTTAACATGTAAAGCAAAAAAGCAAAAAAGTTTAATTTAACTGTCAGATATTCTGTAATAATTTTCTTTAAATTTGTATTTTAAGTTCATAGTTTGTCAAATAAAAGTCCCTAAAAGTTATTTCAATTTGTTAAATTACACTAAAGTGGTTAAAGTTTTGAATAAATGTGGTTTAAAATGATTGAGTATGATTTTGAGTTGTGTGTTTTCATTAAAAAGCTCAGGTTAATCCAAATATTTTAAGTCTTTTTTTAAATAAATAGATTCTTCTAAAAATTTTAGATTAAAAGGCAAAAAAAAAGCACACAAAAATCCTAATGATAAAAACACGCTCGACTGCGTTGCATTTTTCATCTAAGTAAACTGCTGCAGCAGGAGGACCTTTTATGACACAGAGTGGGTTTTATTTTGAAAGGAAGTGTTGTGTGCTGCCATCAAAAGTAAAAGAAGTTACAGCAATTTAAAAAGTTACAATATTTAAAAACTACATTTATAAATACATGTTTTATTGTCAACAAAGCGTAAATATTGAGCATTTTTAAACAATAAAATGGGACTTTGTGGCTCTCGGTTGGTTCTGTAAGAAACTAGACTAAATGGCTCTTTTAGCGTTACAGGTTGCAGACCCCTGAACTAGACAATGGTTTCTTCCAGGAAAATGGATCGGTCGGTATAAGGCTGAATCACTACACTGATAAAAAAACAAAAAAGTGGATCTAATCCCTTTTCCACTGATCCTGATGAGAACTTGCCTCATCAGTCACCTCACTTATCAGCTGGCTTGGGATGCCAGTGATACAGTCTTTATATCTGAATCCATGTGGTAGATTCTGAAGGAGGTAAACAAAGTGAGTGCTCAGGCGGAAAACACAAAGGCATGTCCACTCATGTTCAAAGCTCCCTTTAAAGGGAAGGACGGTAGTGATAGAAGGACTCTAGATAGAAATTATCTCATTTCCCAAAAGTGACCAACTTCAAAATACATAAACGAATGTCTCTCAAGCAGAACAAAACAAAAAAGATTAATATTTACAAGTTCCAAAATTTAAGAAAAGTAGCAAGTGGAAAAAGCCACATCTCCTTTACATGCAAACTAGATCAATCAAGATTTTCACTTTGCTTATTTCGTCAGTTGAGAGTGGAGCGGTCCTGAAGACGGGAACTTTTATTTATGCAAAAACTTGCAAATGAAAAGGGATATTCTGCTCCCAAAAGCTAAAAATCAACCAACCGCATACGCACATATGTGCTCGCCCGCACTCACAAACAAACCCACACGCTCTTCTTCCTCCCTCCTTGCAAAGCAAGCGGTGAGTCATCCCTCTATTCACGTCACAGAGAGATGAGTGCACCCTGTGACAGGCCAGTTAGTAGCAGTCACACTGATCTATGTGGCACCTTTTAGTTCCATGTATCTTCTCTGATGGAAAAACTATGTATTCCTTCTACCTATTAGGAAGTTTAGTTCATATAGAAGGCTGGTGTGGGAGCTCAGTCACTGAGAGGTGGCTGGAGTGTCCCCACACTGAGCCAGCTGTCAGAATCCGGGCTGTGCAGCATCACCTTCTACTTCTCATTTTACTGCTTTGTCATACATTGTTCGATGCTGATTTTTCTAAACTTATAAAAAATAGTTTATAAAAAAAAAGCAGAAATAGTATGTCAATCTTTTATCAAGAAGATGATTAAAAACTAGTCTCTACAAAATAAATGACCTTTGATTTCACTGAAAGAGTTCATAGTTCAAACTCACTCATCATTTTATTTTTTTTTCTTTTGCTGAATCAAATTGACAGTTTGTTATAACAAAACGCAGCAATGTCAATGATCTTTTAAAGTCCCACTATAATCATCTTTTGATCTATTTTTAAAGTGCTCCTAGTGGCCTTCTAATTACGATTATGACGTTTTTAGCCTTAATTTAAAAAACAAAAAAAAAAAGCCTGTGTCATTTTGTAGAATAGTTTCTGCAAAGCTGCAGTCGTTCATTAGAGATTCACCTCAGAGTTGTGGGTGGGATACTTACTGCAGAGCAACTCCACCCTCCCTTCTACTCTGCATTACTGAGAGCTCTCCGTTCACATGCTCTCCTGCAAGCTTACAGCTCCTCACACCTCCAACCTAAACTTATCGGACCTTATTGAACCAGACACCAGCTCAGACGAGGAAAACACAAATGTACAGAGATCTATTAGAGCAGGGAGCTTCATTGTGTTTTCTACAGTTTTTTTTGCAAAAATATGCACGATTTGAATGTAGAAATACTAAGAAATGCACTTTAAGCCAAATTGTCCATAAATATGTCTTCAATCATTAGAAAAATGCAACAAGAACATGTTAAAGCCCCAACTATTTATTAGAGTGGGTCTTTAAACAAAAAAATCTTTGTTGTGACAAAGTTTTCCCAAACTTAAATTCATTGCATTTTTTCCAACATTTCCAGTTATGATCCACCACTCATCCATTCATGCTGTCAACAGTATAGAAGAGCTACGACTCGTCGTGGCTTTTACAAAGCCGAAAAAAATGACAGAGAACCGTAAAGAAGAAAATAACTGTCATTAGGATAAATAAGAAAGAGGCCATCCAACTAAAAAAGAAAAAGACTTTCTGGCCTTCCTCCACCGCTACACACTGTAATTATGACATACGTTTATTTCACATTATGGTAGATAATCCGCGCACTCTCTGTTTTGGTTACTGTCAGTCTTAACAAAATGAACAGCAGTCAGAAGGAAGGATGAAGTCCAATTAGGCTGCAGCGAGTCATCATCATAATCGATGTTCAAACAACCAGGGCGGAATTAAAAGACAAGGGTGGAACTAAAGTTCAGCGTTGATTCCTCTTTGGGAATTTTTCTGTCGCAAACTTGACTACGACTTACCGAAATGGTTGATTAAGTGGAACTTAAGAAAGTTTTGTAAATAAATCTGACTGTAAACAGTTTACACCTCCATTTGTTAATCATGAAGGTTTGAGGCTTTTTGAAGTCAAATGTCTGTAGTTTTAGCACATTGTTGCTAACATACTTGTATGCTGCTAGCATCATTTCTATGAAGGTCTCTATATAAAGGGCTTATTCCTTCAGGGGTTGCCACAGGGAATCAGCTTTTTCACCGATTTGCACAAGTGGTTCAAAAGAGATTTTTTTTATTTTATTAAATTTTTTTTTTTTTTTGGTCAGTTGCCCTTCCTGACGCAGCTTTTAATTTTTTCAGGGCAGGGGACGAGCACAGGGATACCTAGACTTAGCCCATCTTGTGGCTACATAGTTAGGCATTAGTATAAAGAATTTTGCTTAAGGACCCACACTGGATGAAGCTCATCATGCCTCCTGGGAATCAAACCCGGATTTTCTGCGTTCACTTGAACAGCTTTCTAGTCGCTGAAGGTTTAACATTTAATGATCCTACTGAGTTAAATACAATACAAAGAACCATTTGTAACTTATTTTATTTGGTTTTTAAATCAATAGCCCAAAAAACTACAAGTATTTTTGCTTAAATAAACTGAGGAATTTTGGTTAAAACAAGAAAAATAATCAGAGTATATCCTTGTTTTTGTTTTGTTGTTTTTTTTGTTTTTTTCCTTAGGCATTTTTAATGTTCCATATATTTGTTATGACTATTAAAAAAAAAATACTAGTTTCAATACTCGTGTTGTTTGAAGACATAAATTGGCCAAGACATACATAAAAAGTATTTTGTTAAAATTAACAAGTTATTTGCCAAAGAAATCCCCCCATAACGCTCAAACATGCACCCATTCTTTGATACCTTTTCAGGTTACAATAATTAAATCAAAGGAATGAATTTGCAGAGGGTACATCTTTGATTACAATTACTTGAAAGCTTTATTTAAAAATAAATAATAAAATAAAATAAATACAATTCTTAACCAAAAGTACCAGTTATCATAACTGCTGGTTGAAAGAAAAAAGTATTCTTTCAAAATAATCATGACGTATTGAATAAAAATCATCTGCATTTTCAATAACTATAACAATCTTTATTTCAATAATATTAACCTAGCTATTTATTTCAATGTTTTATATGGATATGTTTGGAGTTTATGTCAAGCTTTTTACGTGAAAAAATGTTCAAAGTGTTAAAATGAGGAGATTTTTGCTTTCAAATTCTATTTTCCGCTTCAATTTAAGTAGTTAGATACAATAATGACAGAAACTGAACAAAAGACAAAACATGAATATTCATTTTCTGGTCAGAACTTTTAAACTCTAAGAGTCAGTTTAAAAAAGTGACCAATAAAAAACTTAAGACAATAGCAAAATCCATTATTTATAGGATTATTCTTAGATAAAAATTTAATTATTTAGAATCAACCAGAATTGCATAACTGTTACTCAATGTGACACTTTTTGTTGCTAATTTCTCAGCTAGCACAGTGGGAACATGAGATAACAAAACAAGTCATTAAACAGTCATTTTTCATCATCTGGGTTTCAGTGATAAATACCGTCATTTCAAATTCAAATTGGTACTTGTTTAGTCAAAAAAAGAAAGAGACATTTCCTTGCCATGAAGCGAACCATATTATCATGATTTGCTAAATGTTCTATACCTAAATTCATTACCATAATAATTAAATCAGACTAATTAATATTGTATTATTTCAAAGTCTATTTGTTTTATCAATCACAAAAAGGGTCCTACCAAAATAGCTTTGAACAATCAGGTTTACAAAAACTTAGTTCTGTCTGTTTAAGGATGTTAGACACCAGTGAAACTTGAAGCGGTCGCATGTATAAATGCTTCAATCCTAATCAGTCAAATTTAATTTATTATGGCCTACATACAGCTTTATTCTGAATAATTTACTGCAGTTTACTGAAGCAAATTTACTGCTACTGTCTCTTATTTTACAACCACGAGTTTAATAAAAAAAAAGTTGTTAAAAACCGTAGAAATCAATATGAGAACCTGCCAACTTTTGTTGTCATCTGTCATGTCTGCCTGTGCTTTCAATGAAGTCTCTACCACATACTTCAAATCAGACAAAAACAATGCTACTGTTACATATATGTGTGAATGGACAATAGAAAAGACAGTCTCAAACTTAAAGCATTACTAAAATACCATCGTAGATTATATTAATCTCCTAAAATATTAAATTTTTATACAAATTTTTAAAAATAGTTTTACAAGCATCCAAAAAAAAAAAAAAATGACTCCAAACTTCTCAAAGTTTATCATTAAGCAGATTACAAGCACAGACAGCATTTAATATTTCTATCAATATTTTGAATAAATGTAGAACCCAAACAACAGGTGTTTAAACAAGGCCATCAAACAAAAAAAATCAACGCCAGGAAAATTAAATGAAATCTAAAACCTTTATTTTGTCTTCCTTGTGCCTTTACCTAATTGCCAAATGGAGCACACACTATGTAAACAGCTGAATGTTGTCAGAACAACAACAGATGCTTCCTCCTCCCACACACACACACACAACACACTTCTATCAGCCCTTCTTACCTGTGATACATTGAAACTGACCATCCTCTCGTCGAATAGTGAAGGCCTCACCTGGGTTTACCTGCACCAGGATTACCTAGAAAAAAAGACACAAGTAGTTTAATTTTCAACAACTTTGAATTTCAACGTAAAAATGATCACAATAAACTTTCATGTTAGTAATGTGCCAATTCTTGATTAAAAAAAGAACTATACACTGTACAAATTGACGTTTATTAAGTTTACGTTGAAAGTGTCAAAAAACTGTTGTCAATTTAAGGACTTATTATTTATCGTTTTACTACATTTCCACTAGGCTTAGTATGAGCCAACTGAATGATTTTTCTTCTTTGTTACTTGCTTAATAGCAAATAAAAGAAGGATTTTTACAATTTTATAATTTGGTGTTGTCATTTTGGAATACACAACTCATGCATTAAACAGAAACCAAACTATGACAACCTCCCACCACCCCCAAAAAAAGAAAAAAATCTTAAGGTTTAACCAAATCGTGGGGAAAGCAACTTGTTGCATAAAAGGAAGTGGTACAACTTGTCAGGTTTGTCAGAGAAAAGATCAGAGTGTAAATGGACTTCTTCGAAAGCAAGTCAAGAGCGCTGCCTAGAAACAAGGCAGTAAAGGCAGATCCATTAGTTACACTGGGTTCTGCTGCACTTGACGATCACTGTCTACGGCTAAAATCGGTTTTTCGGACTGCATTTATGTACTGTAAATACATTTACAAATAGCTCATCAATAGATCAAAAAGCCATTGTAGCTTCAAATTATTGTCATAGTTTATTTGATAAACTGATCATCATGATTCCAGAGGATAGACATTTTTAATATCACAACTTTTAAATGACGTACAAAATAAAACAAAGAATCCTATTAAATATATTGGAAACCTTAAAGTATGTAAAACAGAGTAAATAAAAACATATGTCAGAATGACAAAATTCACAACCTTTAGATAACCATACACTGTCAAAACAAACAAATTTTGGATAAAGACAGACCATAATCAAAATGTAAAGCGCTCAACTAAACATTACTAACCAAAATATGAGAAAAGCAAAATATGATGATCATTTTCTCCACCAGATTCAAAGTATTTACATCAATTTCAAATACTTCTTTACATTTAAAATAAAACACATCAAATAAACTATAAGTTGTTTAAAAAAAAATCCTCAATGAACAGCTGGACTGAGGTCAGATTTTGTGGTAGCTACACGCTGCAAAGGACATTACAATGAGTCATAGCCTGATCATAAAGGACTGAACAAATACAGACTAAAAAAAGAGAGAAAACACAGCAATTGTGACCAACTTGTTACTAAACTCTGTCCAACAATAAAAAATAAAAAAAAATCAAATACAACAAAGCACAAAGTTATTTTAAATTAACCAAACAATTAGTCTACATCATTAAAATCCTCCGACTTGTAAATCCTATTAAAAGCAATTATCCTTAAGTCTTTTTTCTATCTTTACAGGCTTAAAAAACAAGCATGAATTGGTTTTTTGTTTCCTGGAACTGTGTGTGGGCACTAGATACCTCGCTCTTGTGGAAGTCGCTGTCATAGAATCTACTCTCCTCTGGCAGAGGGCTTTGGCTATGGCTGTCTTCAAACACTGAAATCATCAGCACCTCCATCTCTCACAGTGCTCCCATTCATGTGCTCGGCAAAGACAGGAAGGAGCCCTTTGACTGCCACACACAGTCTCGCATGTTCCTACGAACCCACACAAGCTGCGTCAGCTGTGTGTGTAATGTGATGGCGGTGGTGGGAGGGGCAAAGGAGTCTAATTAAAGTTTGGACACTTTCGGCTGTGTTTTTACATATTTTTTCTTTACGCGTTTTTTGTAAAGAAAAAAATCAAATGAAAAACGATAAAATCTAATTTAACATGTGTAGGGGGAAATTTTAAGAAGCAGGGGGAAAAAATAAAATTTGCTACTTACTGTTGCCCGCATTGCTTTTTATCATTCAAGCGTCACTATTCACACAGTCACAGGCAGGAAAATGATGCTCCAGGGTCAGCCAGACCCCTCCACCACTCCATCCAGCTCTCATGAGGAATCACATGACCTGCGATGCTAACACATCTTGCTTCCCCGCTTCCATCAACTCCAGCATTAAAGTCCGGGGAGAGACTGGCAACATGGACGGGGAAGAGCAACAAGGGGGCTTGGTCTTTTCTGCACTGGATGGAGCTTCACGGAGAGCGTGGCATGAATCTCATGTTTGCTTAGCCTGCATTCAGCCGCATCTGCTCCAATAGCGGCACGCTCTGCAGCAGGCGGCTTGTTCACTCCTGCCTCTGGCTTCAGTGCAGCCTCCCTGCCGTTCGTATCCACAGCAACCCCTTCAACAAATAAGCAACAGCAATGTCCATGCCAAACCTTCACAGAAGGATCTGAAACCTTATCAGCAGTGGCCACTCTTCGGAAAAGGACACAGATGAACCAGAGAAAACAGGACCAAAAATGACAAGAATTTTGGATGTTGCCTCACTTTGCTATTCTGTATCCTTCTTGCCTTTGTCACTGACTTGTGTGCCAGCTCAGTTAACGCCTGCTGTGCTCCTTGATATGGCTCATTTCAATAGCATTCCATCAGGGTGTGATCATGGCTTTGCTGAGCCGACAAAGATGTAAGGGGTCCACAGCGTGGGGAATCCTTTGTCTGTCTTATTCACAACAACAACAATGGCGTGAGCAAGCCGAGCGACCCACGCAGCTTCTGAGACTCGCATCTACGACTGTGCTCGAGTCCCTCTGCCTCCCTCTCTCTCGCTGCTCACGCTCCCCCTCATGCTCTGCGTGGCTCTCTCTTCCATTCACAGAGCAACATGCCATACATCCTCCTAATACTCCGATCAATGAAAAGATGAGGTAGTGGGAGTTCACTTGCTGAGCTCCAGTACTGATGGCAACGGCAGCTTGGAGTTTTTTCCCCTTTTTTTAAGATAACAGAGCAGTAAACTCTCAATCACAACAAAGACTTTATTTTTATAGTGACACCATAAACCTCCTGCTTGCAAGTGCATTACGCCAGCAATGTCCTTCCTCATTTTCTCTAAATGGGTCGCTCCTTAAAGTGACAGTGCTGTTTACCAGATCAGCCAGTGTCAAGTTAATGAATCCTCTGCATCACGCAAACTGCTGAGTCGATAGTACACCAGAAACCTCTATAAAAGATTGCTTTTTGTTTTACACTGAGAAAGTCAAAGGCTCCAAAGAAAAATATGAAATATTGTATAAAAAAAAAAGTCAAATAAAACCCAAGTAAAAGGAAATTATAAATATTTGCCTTGCACAGCACAGATGCTTCTCAGTCTTTAAATTCCCTCATCAACTATATTTTCTTATTGTAAACACGGTCCCAGTGATCTTTTATAGAGGATTATATTATTTGTTTTTCACCTTATAAGACATGTTTTCTACACATCGGCAGTTGTTCAATAGAAATTCGCATTTCGGGTTGTGGGTAGGACTGTTAAAATCCCAGAATTCCTTAGTTTACACTCGCTCCCGCTAGCTTGGAGCTCCTCCCAAGCCCAAGCTAAATTTAGCGTAACAAATAAATAGCGAGCAATATCAGAGTTATTCAGCCGTATGGCTTTGAGCTAAATTCCAGCATCAAATGAGGAAAATGAAGAATTACGTGGATCTATTTGTCTGTAAGAGGAGGACTAAGGCCATGTCCACACGTAGCCGGGTATTTCTACAAACGAATATCTGCCGACCTCCGTTTTATAAAAACGGTTGCGTCCACACGTGATCGTTTTAAAAATAATTCCGTCCACACGTCCCCGCATACTTGCGCTGTTGGGCGATGTAATGAGCATGCCAGAACAGTAGTTGGCAGTGTTTTCCTAAAAGTCAGTGAAAATCTCAGAGCAGGAGGAAGCGATATTTGTTGTAAAATAGCCGACTGCAAAGCGCTTATTCTCCTTTGTTCCTCGACAAGAAGCAGTAATTGTGTTTGTAAAAAAAAGCAAGTATGAAGCATCTGTACCAGCGTAATATTTAACACACTCCTCGGGTCCATGCTGAGCATTGTAAACAGCGGCGGATCTATGATGTGTATGCACTAATCGTCGCAAAGAGTGACGTTTAAAAACGGAGATCTCCGGTTACGCATGTCCACACGCAGACGCGAAAACGGAGTTTTCCAAAACCTTCACTTTAGCCGGAGTTTTCCAAAAGCTCCGTTTTCAGTGACTTAAATCTTCGGTTACGTGTGGACGATAGGCCGAAACGGATAAAAATATATGCGTTTTAGCAGATACCCGGCTACGTGTGGACAGGGCCTTAGAATTGGAGCAGAGCAGGGAGACTTTGGCCCACCCATGACCACTGCTGTGTCACAAACCTGAACTTTTAAAAACCAAGGGTTTTAGTCTGCTCCAAATCTATCACGATTTGAATACAGAAATACTCAGAAAAGCATTTTTACACCTAAACATTCTGATACATGTTTCCCATCAAAAGAAAATGTGAAAAAACACACTTTTTATTGGAGTGGGTCTTTAAATATTGCTGTTTTTTTTCTCATTTATTCATTATTATATATATAGACATGATTTTTTTCATTGTATCTGTTTATTAAGTCAAATTAATTATCTAAAAATATATTAAAACACATCACTAGGTTTTCTTTCTGTTTAGACTTTAAAAAACACACCATTACATTTAAAGAAGTCCCAAAATTGAATGCCTCAAATGGCCAATAAAGAAGGATGGACATGTACAACACTTAACAGTTGCTTGGGGCTCCCTTTACACGGGTTCCTGGAAACATGGAGGCGATGAGTCTGACTGTGGAGGTGTTATGGAAGCCTACGTTGAGCCTGCAGCTCTTCTGTGTTGCTATGGCCTAAAGAAGAGATTGCATCATCTCCAAATGTGGAGATGGGATTTTAAGGCTTTGAAAGCCAAACTTCGGATTTTTGGCTGAAGTATTTCCCAGTATTTCTATCAATGAAAGTCATTAACCCAAAAGGTGACTAAGCATACAGTGAACAAGCCCAACTCTCACTGAAAATGAATCCTGAAGACTTGTTCTGCTCACCTAAGAAGACTGGCGAAAGAAGCTATGCCACCTACTGTCTAAGCTTTTTCCTGATAATTTAATGAATATATATGTAGACTGGACCTGCACGATAGATCGCAAATTAGTTGTTTCTGCGATATCAGCCTGGACGATACGCGTATCGGAAAAGACAACACAAACTGCAATAAATTTTATTTGTATTTACTCGTTTTATTTATTCACGTGCTAAACGATCTCATGTTATCTTGAAGTATTCAACAGATCAAATTAGGCCCTTAATGCTACGTTCACACCTGGCTCAGAACCGCACGTTTTAGAGACCACTTCCAATGAAAAGTTTATGTAAATGCATATGCGTCACTATCTATGCAAATTTAAGTCAGTTTTCAGGCTCTATGTAAGAAAACACGTAGTTATTGAGCATACAATCAAAAGCACAAAGTCCAAAGTTAAACCAGTTCAACTTTGACCAATCAGGGAATTAGATTTGGTGGTGACAAAGGATAGCATCCTTTTCAAAATACTGAAATACAAACTGTTTGAAAAGGGTTCATGAAGGAAAAATTAATAATCGTGGCTATTGTCTGGCTGGAAATAAATGACACCAAGTCTTTCATATATCGGAATAGTTTTGTACACATTTGAACAAATGGAACACTTCTATGTTAGAGCTCTTATGTAGATGTGGTTCATTTGGAAGTTAAGTTGACTTTTATTTAAACAAAACAATTGCAGGTAAATGGGAATGATGCATCAAGTTTTGTTTTTTTTTTTGCCATTTGCTCATACATTGCAAGTAATATTGTAATTGCAATATTACAAGTTTTCCTCATATCATGCACTCCAAATGTAGACCATTTTGTTTTGTGTGGTAGTCATGGTGCGGAGGTAGAACGGTCGACCACTAATCGGAGGTTCGGTTCTCACCCTGCCTGTCCATGTTATGAAGAGTCAATGAACCCCACATTGCTCCTGGTGGTTATAGGGTGGCGCCAGAGTTAGTTAAGACAGCTGAGCCACCATCAGTGTATGAATGTGTGTGTGCATGCGTGAATGGAACTGTGACTGTAAAGTGCTTTGGGCTTTCAAGGAAGTTAGTAAAGGGCTGCATAAGTATACGCCATTTATCATATGCCATTTACTAAGAGCTTGAAAAATGTATTTTCCTTTTATTGTACTATTGAGCATTCTTGAAAGGAAGCTAAGGCTACATCGTTGTCTTACCACAACATTTTGCTGCATTTACTTACAGACACTGCCAAAGCTAATAAAGCGATAGCATGTGTAATGTTACAACATTATAAACAACTGCCTTTACTTTGCTTCATTATCTTACTTCAGGTCACAATTCTATAAATATAGCATATTAGTGCTGCCAAAAACGATTATTTTAATAGTTGACTAATCAACAATTATTTTTTATTTATAGACGACTAATCAGTACATGCACAAAATGAATGCAAAGCACAGATCTTAACCATCATTAGCTTCAAACTAAATATATATATATATATATATATGTGAATCGTACTTTTCATGATTACTATTAGCTTTTGGTAATTTGTGGTTTCTCTTTTTAGGGCCTTTGCCATTTTAATTTTAATTTATTTTTTAAATATTCTATCATTAATAATGATCATGCAGGTGAAACGCACCTTATTTTGCATGGTTGAGAAGCTGTACTGTTTTTAGTTGAATTTGTTTAGATTTTTATAGAAGGTGTAATTTGGTAGATATACATTGTGTACCAGGACAATGACAGAAAATAAGAAAAAAAGGATGGGGAATATTTGAATATTCCCATTTTACACAGCTCAATACGAAACGAAATAAAACAAATCTGTTGAAAACATTTCAGAGTTGATAGTGGAGCCAAACAAAGTTATGTCAGATCTGTTGTGCACACAAACTGAAGAGCGGAGCAGAAATAAGGAAATTGTAAAAGACTAATAACATAAGAATAAAAGACAAGTTCCTCCTTTGATAAACCATATAGCAAACAGAAGCAAAGCTGTCACATTATATGGATTTAGACCCAACTTAAAAGTCCATATATCACACTTATGCAGGACAGGCGAGGCTAAGTTAACATCATGAATGTCTGCTACACCATTTGAGGACTTCTTCTGCAAGGATGACTAATACTGAAAACTGATCAGATACAGAAAAGATTAGTTTTCACATAGATGAATATTCACTGGAGTGTTCGATGATTGTCAAATCCCATTAAAAATCAATTGTTTTTATGGGATAGAGGAGGTGGGGGGAGTCAGAGATGAAACAGAATATCTTGAAGTTATAAATTACGTGCAAAGACAGTGACCATCAGCACACACAGGTGGCCACTTCTATGTTTTATTACCCAGGGAATGAGCTTGCTATGTGCTCATGACGGTTAGTTCTGACGTATCTCCGCCACTGGTGACTCAGAGTTCGGGTTTTATTATTTGTTCCTCTTAATTGTTTACTATTCGCTGATGCAACGGAGCAGCTGGGTGGACAGGAAGCAGGAGCCAAATGACACACGAAATCCTGCCAGGGTCAAAAACTAGCCAGGAACTAATGCAGTGTCCCTGCAGCTGACGGAACACACTTACGTGTGTAATGATGATTCAAAGTAATTTGATGATCCTTTTCGCTTTGCAAGATCTCTTAGAAATGTCGCATTAGGACACAGTTGGAAGAGGAAAAAAATAGGAAAAAATGAAAGAATTTAATCAGAGGAAAGGATACCTCGTATTAGTGTATTTTCCGTCTGAGGCACATCAAAAACACAGCAAACAGGTAACATTTTATTCTACTATAATACAGATTTAATGAAATGGTTGTCATAAATAAGTGAAATATAGTTCTAATATTCATCTTGATTTTTTTAAGGGTTTGCAATGCAACTGTGAAATGCATCAATTTGAGTTTTCATTATTCCAATTTTGCAACAGTCCAATCTGTCAATTCCAATCCTGCCCATCCCTGGCAATAGTTCAGGGTACATGACAGGTTTTCACACAGGTATAACTCAAGTTGTTGTTGTTCTCCTTTCACCACATCCCCTCAAGAGAATCAGCTTTCACTGATTCACACCGGTGGTTTGGCAGAGATTTTTGACACAACCCTGTATTTTATCCGGGCTGGGGACCAGCAAAGGGAGACCCAGACTCAGCCCCCCTGTGGCTGCATACAGGTATAACTCAAGCTAAAAGAAGGAAAAACATGTTCCACTTTGACTACGTCCAATTCCCTCACTACTCCCTAACCCCTTAACCCTGGGGTCTGCAACTTTTAACACTTAAAGAGCCATTCGGGTCGATTTCTCGCCAATTAAAACCCAGTAGGAGCCTCAAAGTTTTCACTCACCCTTTAGAAGAATAAAATACTGATTTATATTTATGTTTTTGCGACTGACACGATACATTTAAATAAAATATTGTGTATTTGGGGGGATAAAAAAACTAACAAAGAGAAAAAACGCTTTTTTTTTAATGAAATCATTTATAACTTTTGACAGAGCTTTGCATGACTTCCTTTCAAAATAAGTGACATCCTACATCATAGGACCATGTCAATGAAGCAAATGCAGCGGAAGTCAGCAATGATGATTTTACTGTTTCTGGTGCATTTCAGCCACAAATTTATAAATAACTGACAAAAACTACACTTTTGACTCCCTACATAATTTTTTCAAAAATAGAAAATCTATTTATAATCCAGAGGATTATAATTTAATGTATCTTTAATTTTGGTTGTGCTTACTGACAATAAATTGATTTTCCGTGATAAATGAAGCTGAAAAGTACATCCAAATGTGTCAATATGACGTTAAAAACTACAAAGGAATGATGGATCGCTGGATTATTACGGTAACCGTTGTTAGGATCATCGTTGAATGACTCATCCTGTCTTTCAACTGTTGGTGTACGAGTTAAAAAAAAAGTTTAAATTAATTAATTTTTTTTTTAAACTTTACTGCTTACTTACTTTTTCCTTTAAAAATGTTTATAACATTTTATTTTAACCAACTTCAACAATATTCTAGCTAGCAATCAGCTTCAGCATTTTCCGCTATAAGCTTCAGTGTTTTAAGATATCAATTTAAGCCTCTTCAGCTATTAATCTATCGCAGGTAATGCTATATATCTAGTTTTAAAAATGTTTTGGTATATTTTTTTCTGTGAAGATTACATAAATGAATAATTTAAAATTTGGCTATGTGTGGCTTTCTGGAAAACCATAAATCTTTACGTTTAGGCTGTGATTGTTATACTTTTCTGTTAGCCTACAAACCAACCAGAACCCTTCACCAAAAAATAAAACAGATATGTGGCTCTCACCAGAAAATGTTAAACTAAGTTCTTAATTTTTAAGTTTATATTTAATACATGTAAATAAACGTGTATGCTCAATACAACAGTGGATGGGGTTAATTTAGTCTATAGTCATATTGTAAGAAAACTATTTTTGATAAGGACATTGCATTAAATTCACATAAATTTAGTGTTTAGCACAGGGGTCAGCAACCTAGGGCACGTGGAGGGAAAGACAGTAGCACGCCAGGTGACAACAATAAGCACTTTTGTCGTAAGTTTATATTTTTTTAGGTTTGTAAAGAGTGAAAATCTCTTCCCACAATGATCTTTGATACTCCATGGCGTCAAAAGGAAAGGGTCCATTCACGCAGCACTGTGACTGTGACTCCGCCCATCCATTTAAATACTGCAGGTTTTTTCTTTTAACTTTATAGTTTCACACAGCGCACGTTACCTTCCGTGTCGGCCTTCATGACCGGGTGATTGAAATTTTGAGCTACTATGTTCAAATGAAGTATTTGACCTGCTGTTTTTGAATTGAATTTTTTTCAGATATATTGATTTTTTTTACATGAAAGTTCACATTACAGTTAGAAGCGGCTGGATAGCTTAGTTGGCTGATGTAGGACCTGGGTTCAGTTCCCAGGGCAATCAGCTAAAATCCAGTGAGGATCCTTAGACAAGACCCTTTATTCTGCTCCATAACTTGATCTCTCTGTACCTTAAAAATACAGGATCGCATCCAGCGTAAAACTCTCTGCATAATCACCTGTGTGAATCAGTGAAAGCTGATTGACTGTGATGATCCCAGACCGGATAAGCAGAAAGGTGAACAACAACCAAGTTTGCATTATAGTTGGTGATGGCACAGTTGTTAAGGAGAAAATTTTGAATTGACACATCAAGTCATAAATGTTGCTGACCCCTGGTTTAGGAGGTCCCTCTGAAACATTTTTTTCTAAGAAATTACTTTATGGATTTGTAACCTTAAGAGAAAATATATGTAATTCTTCTTCACACAAAACATTTCCTCGGTCGGGTCTCACATGTCTTTGTTGAAAGAATTAGGTTGTAATCATTGTTATTTTCCTTTTATGTGGCACCCTGATATAACCTCAGTTACCTCAGTGGTTTAATATTAAACTGAATTGATTTTAAAATGCTACACCTTTAACCAAGAATATTGTTGAAGTATTTCAATTTTAGAAATAAATTATGCAAAATGACAGGTAAGTCCCAGAAAATAAGACTTGAAAAATCAAAATTTTAAAGCATTTTACATAATACAAGAAATGCTAAATTTGGGTGTTTTACAGGCCATTTTATAGCCATACCCTGAAAATATGTGGTGACACTCAAACTCGTTCACCTTCACTTTCACAAACCAGGTATGGAATGACCTTTAAGCCACCAAAACCATATTAAATTTGCTCTTCCTCATGCTGCCCATCAGCTGGGGCTCAATGTTAGCCCAGATCTGGGAGTTCTGTGATCAAATCTCATGGGAGGCTTCAAAATTTGCAATACTTTCCTACTCAAAATACAAATTGTGAGGTTGAGCAGGATGACATTACTTAGACATTTCAGAATTAGAATACATTTTAGGATGTAAACACTTGTGTGAAAATTTTGTTTTATGTAAATTCTGTCTTCTTTTCTTGAAGCACAACTGTTTTTTTCTCTCATTTTATTCAGTTTTTCTTCTTGTTTAGGTCTTTCATATACTTTTATTTCCAATTGATAAGAATTTTAAAAGTTTTTTACAGTCCTATTTAAGGATCAGGAATCTTGTGGTCCCTACTCAAAAATGTTCTCAAATCCAGAGCTGCAACATCATTTATATATCACAGCAAAAATGTTACAGTTCTTACAGCTTGTTATCAACACTTAACTGTAGCTGAACTTTGTTCCATTTCTCACAAGTCCAAACATTTGAAATGGGCATAAAAGAACATGAGAGAGGATTTTGTGGAGTGCACAGCAAACTCAATGAATTTATAAGTTGAGGTAAATTAAAAAGTTTGGGTCTAAAAAGCACAATTTGATATTAAAAAATAATAATTTTCAGTGATACAGAAATAAAAGGTAAAAAAAAGTGTTAGATGATGTTAAAAAGTTTCAGTCCCATTAGCCGTCAGGTCAAGTGAAATGTATTCTCCGCATTTGACCCATCCCCAAGGGGGAGTGGTAAGCAGCAGACACAGCCACACTTGGGAACCATTTGGTGGTTCAACCCCCAAATCCATCTCCTTAATTCGAAGTGTCTAGCAAAGAGGCACTGGGTTCCATTTTTGGAGTCTGGCGTGACTCGGCTATGGATTTGAACTCAAGAGCTTCCAGTCTCAGGGTAGACACTCTACCATAAGGCCACTGAGCTGGTTATACTGCCCACAGAGATTGCACATCAGGCACAATGTAATACCATCATCAAGCCTGGGGTGCAATCTCTGTGGACAGCATTTCCATCCGAGGATGCTTCAGTTGCTCAGGTTTAGATTAATCAACATCAAGGATCTCCAGCCACAGTGGAGTCCAAAAGAGACGTTTGACGTTAAAAGAATCTCTGGGACGTTTTGGTGACAGCTTCACATGACATTTTTTTGGACCCAACTCCCATTACTGCTGACACCATCTTGTTAATCTGTTAGCCTGAGAATATTGCCCAACACAATACCAGTAGGTGTTTAATTTCACCACCAAATAATTAGATGTTACATCCAAGGGTTTTTCCAAAGGACCTGAGCTCAAATGGTTTGTTTAACTGGCTTAGAATAAAGTGCCCTAAACCCTGCTGAGTCACAGACTAGCCGCCTCCTCACAGCAGTTGACAAATAGTGGGCTCACCCTCGTCTTCACAGATGATTCAGTGAACCAACAGAAGAAAAGGAGAGTATGTTGCATTTTTGTCACAACATCTTAAGCCCCCTGGCAACTTGTAGTGGGAACGTGTCCAAGGTTCTGTCTCCAAGATTTGACTGTAGGATACAAGGCCAATGCCTCAGAAAGCCAAAATAAAAGTCAGGTTTGCGTAGCTCACAGTGCTATTAGCCCACATACAAAATATAGCTGCAAGTAGAACACAAAATGGGGTGTTTATTCAGTTTTTTAAAGTCACAATAAGATTATTTTCATACTAGACTACCAAAAAAGTTTTTGGTAAATAATTTATATTCCCCATTTGACTACCAACCTCCATAATCCAAATTATTTCAAAACAACTTAAATTTCTTAAATGCCATTTACACCACTGCATAAGGTCAAAAACAAAGATTTAAAAATGTGTCAAAGCGGAGAAACAAAAAAAAAACAAAAGCACAAGATCTATAAAAAACATTAAATGGCAGGTCTAATGAAACAGAGTGATGAAGAAAATGGGCAAAAACATACATATCCATCTGCTCAGCCAACAGCTAAGTGCATAAGGTATTAGCTAAGCTTAAACATTGACAGAAACGGACCAATTCATCTGCTACCAATTTAACTGCAAACCAAACTGCAAGAGCAAGGGAAAAAAGCTCAGGGGGAGGGAAGCTTAAGTGGCAGGAAGCAGTGAATCATACTGAAGCTAAAGTCATCTCTTAAAAGGAATCATCTCAGGTAATGACCCCAAGACAACAGCTTCCTCTCTGACTCAGAATAATTGGTCCAACAGAGCATTAATATCGACTCAGAACTTTAAAAAGGGGAAAAAACAAGAACAAAGAATGAAGTATCCATGCTGCTTCTCCAACTAAAGGTCAGAAACAGTGGGGTCAGCCATCGTTGTAAATCCTCTTCACTGTCACCACAGTCCTGCCTCGTTCTGTCAGGGCCTGGACCCCTGCAGCCGTCTCTGCTACTCACTCTGCATTTGTCATGATATTTAGGCACCTTCACAACACAAATAAGACGCATTCGATTCACAGCAACAGTCAAACAACGGGTTGAGAAGCCTGGCTTCAAGCCATGCTAGTGAGCAGTCACAACTGCTACTTGATTTTCTTTACAATACATTTTATAGAACTCTCTAAATAATACGCTATACATCCATGAGGTACTATTTTCCACTGAGCACACCACAGTCAATGAAAAAAAAAAAAACATGATGGCATTGACTGAAAATCAAAGATCAGTCAATACTAAATTAATAATTGAGATAACTGACATTATATAGAAGAACACATGTTTTTGGGAAAATATATCCCTATTTATTTATTTATTTATTTTTAGATTAAACACAATCATAATAAACAACTCGTCTTATTTTGTGTAACAAATAAGACATTTTTGTGCAACATTGCTGAAATCAGTAATACTATTTCTTTGAAAAGCATTGACACCAATTGAATTGGAATTATCTGTAAAATTTAATGTTAACAATAGTAAAAATGATCAGCAGTGCCACTATTTAGTGCAGAATTGCTGTTAGCAACAGAATAAAAGTGTAATAATTAAAGAGGCGACAGCTATCTACCTCCAAAGTATCGTCACTCCAAAGGATGAGGAATAAAATGTTTTACAACCTCTGTCAAGTGTTACCTAATTTTTCGTGCACTTTTCCCACATTTGAAAAGGGCTAAGCATTCAAAATTGAAGGCTGATTTACTCAGACTGCCACTTATTTTTATCTTTATCCATTGTCCATTTGGTCAGTCAGGAGTCAATAGGTAAAAAAAAAAAAAAAAACTAAAACACAAAATAATGGCAATAAATGTTTACAAATTCAAATTATATTACAGAATAGCAATAAACCACCTAAATCAATACTAATTTATATAATTTTAAGTGCTTCAATTAACTAGCAACCTCCCTAATTTTACAGTGAATTCATGTACTTTATTTTAATTAGATTTTTATTAAAGTTCATACATCAAATTTTACATTTTGTATTAAAGAATAACTGTAAATTTGAATTAGGCTACAGTCACATATCCCAAAATGGCACAGTAATGTGACCTAAATGCAAGTTTTCAGAAAATCCAGCAGGTGGCCGCACGGTGGCATTTCTAATCTGAAGGCGGCAGTCATCATTTTAAACGATGCGCGATGGCCGAAGAGGTTTTAAGAAAAAGTCTGACCAGATCATCAGATGGAAGCCGTCTACTGTTGGGGCTACTGCAGACACTTTTGCAACCATATTAACCATTAATAACATGTCAGTGTTAACAAAGTTAAGAAAGCGTTGGGTGTGTGGCGGTATCCTTGTACACTGGGCAGTAAACTGCCATCAAACAAAACTTAAGAAGAAAACTTTTGCACATGCGCTGTACCGATCGGGTAGACCAGGGGTCGGCAACCTTTAACAGTAAAAGAACCATTTGGGCTCATTTTCGACTGATTAAAACCTAGAAGAAGTTGGATAGTCTTACTTTATCCCTTAAGAAATTTGGATTTGCATTCAGGACCTTCTTTTTTTATAATAATAAATGTAAAATATGTTTATTTTTTGGTGCAAACAAAAATAAAACTATAAAAACTTTTTTTTTTGCATTTGACAGAAGCTCAAACGCCATCTACAGTAGGTGCACCCCAGCCACCAATTTATAAATGTAACTAATCTAGATTAAACAAATGCTAAATAAGTAATCCTTACTTTAAAAAATATATTTTTTTTATTTTTCTTTTATTTATTTATTTTCTATTTATTTTTTTGCAGTCATACATTGCTTGGGTTTTGTTATTTTAGTTCAGGGTTGGACATTGGTAGTCTTAGTTTGAGGGCTTTGTTTATTTGTTTTCTTTAGGTAGTTTTGGTTAGGCAGCCATTAGCAGGGAGCTGTTGACTCAGACAGTTGACATGGCTTGGTCAGCTGTCTCCCTGGCTTATTTTTATGTTTGGCCAAGGAGCCACCATGGACAGATGAAGAGCCAGATGTGGCTACCAGAGTTTGGTAGGCCTAGCCCTACGGATCAACCTTACATAAGAACAGTAAGGATTGAGCAGACCTGACCAATAACATTCCTTTTTTTTTTTTTTGGTCAATATTAAAACTTTTTTAATTATCATAAACGTTTTAAGAGGTTATTATTGCTAATAATATCCGAAGAGAAACTCTGTGAAATTCTTTAGCATAAATAGACGCATTTTTGGGCGTGCGAGGAGCAGTGGGGTTGCCATACCAGATTGGGTAGCAACAGAACCAAATAATGTTTATTTAAGTGCTGCAACAATTCCCAAAATCCCTTGCAGGAAAACTCCACCTGATCCAAACTTGCTGCCACTGTAAAGCTATAAAAGTACTTTATGCATGAGTGTGTACTTTGAAATGAAAGCCTTTCTGTATCGACAGAAATGATGCATTATATGTAATATAGCAAAGCAACCTTCTGAAACCAATTACAGATCACATCCCTAGACACCAGAGTGTACAAACGGTAGACATAATTAAAATGAAAACATTAAAATACACAAGAAATCGTTATTGTCTTATGTCGATTATGAGCGGGAGTGGTTATGTTTTAAAGAGGGATAACAACAAATACATTTTTTTGTCCCCATGAAACCATGTAAAAAGGCATAAGATGCATTTATTCAGGAAACATTTAGAAGTGGCAAAACACGTCAATTCCAAGACACCCTCACCACTTCAGAACAAAACCTGATCTCCATGGGAACACAGTATGATTAAAATGAAGAATTGGAAAGAGAAAAAAAAATTCAAAACATTTCGACAGAAAGATGAGTTAACACACAAAAGCAAGACTCTTCAAGTAAAAACAAGAAAAACATTTCACTGCAGGATGGATCCTATCCCCAGGATAAAAAAGGAAGTCAACCAAGTAAAACTGGTCACAATCAAAATGACAAGGAAATCACACAGCCTTGTCAGGGTTGATCAGTCTCACATTGATACTGAAGAGGCATGACAAGGAATCAACCCCCAATCAAAACCGAAAGACATAACTATCATGCACCTGCTCACTATGTAGCAGATTCAACAAGAAACTGGTACAAGAACAGGAAAACCATGTGTGTTGTTACAGTCTTTAGTTGAGTGGGAACTCATCTGCATAGTTTATTTAGCAACTGGTTAATAGAAGCCAAAATTTCACTTTTGGTCCAACTATGACAGTTTAAAAACTGTATTACATCAAAATTAATTTCAATATCATTGTTTAAGTTAAGTAAAAATAGACATGTAGTAATGAATCATTGTCATGGTAACAAAATAACTTGAAAACACATCTCCAGATGGTTTTCAGTTGTGTCAAAACCAGAACTTTTGACCACAGAAGTGCATCCATGTGAGGCTGATTGAAACATCCTTGAGATTGTTTTCAGTATTAATGGTTGAGCGAAAGTTCAAAGGCTCCAGCTGAAAACTCTGTTTCCCTAATTTAAATGCAAGGTAAAAAAAAATCAATAGTCACAGAATCCTTAAAGCCTTAAGTCACATGCACCAGTGTGGGGGTTGAGCCAAAAGGGTAATGCAGTTTTTTTGGATTGTCTGGGAGCGGCTGTATCTTAAGGGGAGCACAGGTGTATCTTGCAAAACACAACCTATAAACCCAATCTACTCACTCAACATCATCCATGTTTTCAATGATTTGGCAACAAAGTCCAGAAACACTTTGGCAGTTGCTTCGCAGTCGGGTCATCAAGGTGTCGAGGAATAAATTTGACACAAGTCAAAAGAAAGGCAGCAGGCGTGAATTTGAAGCGCGAAACGCATTCGGTCTGAATGCTCCATTAGTAGGGCTAATGTAAGCATGCACTTATGATGTGTGGGTGATGCAGTTGTACATCATACTTACACCACACTCTAGCCCTTAGTAAGTTTCGAGTACTGGCCTCTTAGTGAACCGGCAAGAATGCCACACACACACACACACACACACTCCATGTGCGCAGCCTTCTCACTAGCACAATATGCAAGTGCCTGAAGGACGTCAAACCACGCTCTGATTTCTTATTTCTTCATGCAGGGAGTCCACACTTTTGAAGCAAACAGCACTTATGGGTCTCTTTTGCAGTCTGCAAGATTTGGGGTGGAAAAAAAGGAAAATCCTGTATGACATGCCTGTATCTTAGTCCTTATTGTACTCTTACATGTTGGCCGCAGCATGCCCATAGGAAAAATGTGAGTGAATACTTTTGCTCTACAAGTTCACCAGGGGTCTACAACCTTTTGTTTCCCCCTTTTCTATCCGCAAATGGTTTGTATGTGGCATATGTGACTAAGGTATAGGCAACACCCTTTGAAATAGAGCTGCCACAAACAACTATTTCAACAATCGACAAATCACCGATTATTTTTTCCAATTAGTCGACTAATCAGGTTGTGCGCAAACTGGATGTAAAGCAAACATCTCAACCATCATTAGCTTTAAACTAAGTAAAAACTATACATAAAGCATTACCTGCGTTAAAACTAGTGTGAATGCAGTAAGCTGAATTTGGCCTGCGAAGATGCTAGTGCTGATAGCTGAAGATGCTGAAATTGTTTGCTAAAAACGTTGAAGTTGAAAGCTGGAATAACTGAAGCATGAAATAGCTTAAAATGCTGAAGCTAATATCTGAAAATGCTGAAGCTGATAGCCAGCTAAAATATCAGTTAAATGCCAAATTAGCCTAAAAACTAAAATGTCCAAAGGTTAGCCAAAACAGCTAGCATGCATCTTAAAAAATAGCTAAACTTCAAAATACCCTAAAAATACAGATAAAAAGCCTAAATTAGCCAAAACATCTAGCCTGTAAATATTAGCCTAACTCCAAAATAGCCTAAAAAGTACCAAAATTCCCTATAACAGCTAGCATGTAGCTGAAATATTAGCTAAACTCCCAAATAGCCTATAAAACTTTAATAAATGCCAACAAAGTCCAAAAAGCTAACAGAATGCCATTATAAATTTCAACTTTACTACATTCTGACTCCATATAAAATAAAGCAACAACTAATCGACTATATAATTAGACCTCAACTATTTTAATAGTCGATTAGTCATCGATTAGTCGACTAATCGTGGCAGCCCTACTTTGAAGCAAATTCCCTTAACTGTAATTCAAATGCATGGATGGGACAATACACATGGAAAACTTGCAAATACAGACAAAATAATGAAGGTGAATAGTATCCGTACCTGCTGGGGGCCCTCACCATTGACCATAGATGGTGGGGGTGGTGAGGCCAGGATTGGGAGTTCAGGGCTGAGAAGCTGGCCAGACTCCAGAGGTGGCGTGCGGTCTGCCATGTCTCCCTCATTCACACCACTGAAGAGGGACTGCTGCAACAATAAAACAAAGCTCAGTCAAATTTTATACAGTATATCCATAAGATTGAACTCCAAGACATGTATATTAAGAGTTGTTTAGAGTGCATGGACTATACTAATTTTTTATAGTGATAATCTATCTTATTATTTGCACAACATAACCCAAAATGTCACTCATCCAGATCATGTTTTGACAGGATTTGATTCTTTGGGGAAACAGGATTTTAAATGTTTCTTTGTTGTCCAGTCCAGTATCCAAAATATAGCTGATTTTTTTTATTTTATTTGCCTTTAACCAGTGTCAGCAAGAAATCTAAGATGGCTTTTTTTAACTTCTCAAACTTTGTGATAAAATGCAGCACATTCCTGCGAAAAACTTATGTTTTTTGGTGACAGGCCACAATGAGTCAAACAGTAAAAACTGCCCGTGTAGAATGAACCAGTGGTTTCATACATGCGGTGTTGTCTAATAATACTAATCTTTGAGAAACATCTGTTTCTCAATTTCAAGTGTATTTATATATGTATGTACAATACACAAGTGCAACATAGCTCACAATCTCCCATCTGCAGCACTGTATCAGACAGCATACAATAGGAGGAAATGCGAACGGTAACAGGATCACCAAATTAATCTGGCTTCCAACATAAGTCCATATATAAAATTGTGTCTTTTTTAAATAGGAAAAAGTTTGGAATGTTGTAAATTTGACTTCATAGAAACGAAACTGTAAATGTATAGCAGGTAGGGCTGGGCGATATGGGATTTTTTATATCACGATATAGCTTTTTACATATTGCGCGATAACGATATTGTTTACGATATAAACCAAATAACTGTATTTGAACACTTTGTGGCTCAAAAATGAAATGTAAACTCATCAGCAGGTTGTTTACATTTATATATTTATTTCCTATCATACAAAGCATAACAGATCCAATGGAAATAATGCAACTAGTTTTTTAATAACCAAGAGTATATCTATAAATAAACTAAGCTGAAAATTAAAGCAAAAGCTTTCAAGTTTCAAAAGTTTATGAAATAGATAATAAACTGTTTCTTCAGTTCCATTAAAAAACAAAGCATTAAGTCTACAAATAAATTCACATAACAAAAATGTATTGATGTACTACAAATTATTTTTGTTGTATTTAGTAGGGGTCTAACGGATCACAAAACACACGGCTCGGATCGTGTCACGACTTTAAGATCAGAGTTCGGATCATTTTTTGGATCAGTAACAAGTAAAAAAACAACAAGAATAAAGAAGATATTAGTCTAAAATTACTTTTTTGAAAAGTTAAAAATATATGTGTTGAAAACAAAAAGTACTTAAAAGCATTAACTCACACATTTTGAACTTTGAACATGAACAAAACATGTATTTTCTGATTACATGTACATCACTGGAGAGAGAAAGGAATGCTTAATATTCTATCCCACCAAATTAAACTGCAATTTTGAAATTAAACTTTCATTATTTTTGGTATGAATTGTTGTATTGAAACTAACTGTGGCAACATTTAAATATGTCAAATAAGTATTATTAACCCTAGCACATATCCAGGTGACGCACTGCCATACCCGCGTATTTTCTGGTTAATTTTGACCCTAACGGCTTGCTCTACCTTCCCCTGTCGGCTCTTGTCAGCTGGGTGCAGGAGTGCGACAGCGGCCGCTCCTCACTGCTAGCTCTCCTGAACTCCGACACGGAGATGTGTACCGATGTTTTTATTCAGCTCTTCAAAATAAACAAATCTCTCAGTATCCGCGTTCTTCACGAAGAGTTCCAGAAAAGTTTTGACGGAAGCTTCTCCCACACTCAGCGGGGCGTCAGAGCAACAGACTTTCTGATGACCGAAAGCATCAAATCTGACGCTTTTTAAAAATAATACAGTCTACAGTAAATTAATTTACGCCAAATGCATTCGCCGTGGACAGACAATGATTGTAAAACAGCGCGCGGGGCGCGAGGTACGCAGCGGCAGCGGGGGTTGCTGGTAGAAGTCGGCTCGTGCGCGTTTGTTTACCTTTCATGCAGACGAAGGACGCGGAGTGGAGTCCAAAAAATGACAGAAATGAGAGCTAATAAACACAATAATTAGATACAAACACTTACTGGCGACTAGCTCTCTAACTTTTACTCGTCAAATAGGAGAAACTGTTCGCTAGCAAGTGTTATTTGCGGACCCTTCAAAATAAAAGTCTATCGCGATAGACTCATTCTTCTATTGAAAAAATGTTCTATCGCGATATCAATAATTATCGTTTTATCGCCCAGCCCTAATAGCAGGCCAATTAGTCACTGACAAAGACAAATATAGAGGTGAGGGGCATGCTGTGACTTTAAAAAAATAATCCTGTAAACCACAATTGATTTAAAAAAATCGTTCAGGAAACCATTAGTAAAAATGAAAGACGTTCATGAAGAGCCCAGACTTTCCATGATTTTAGATATTAGATTCTAAATAGTGCGCTGTTATTTTCATTAAAATAGATAAGAGTGTCATCAGCGTACAGGCTCTCTTCCAGTTTATTTATTATAAACTGTTAGGAGGGAATCTAACTTAGAGTTGTTGTTTAAAATGAAATAATTTGTTCATTCTTAATAGACAATCAAAGGTGTCATCAAAATAGATTTTGTTTTAAGCAAATCCTGAAAGATTTGATTCGAGCTAAAATTCAAGATTATTGAAATCGACAGGCGACCTATGTGTGGCAAAAAGAAAATATCTTTGAATATATTGTTGTAAAAGTTACCATCATGTGTTTTGTACTTGTTAAAACATACACCCACTTTAGCCATATTTTGATCTATTTTTTAAGCATTCCCAGTGATCTTTTAATTAGGATTATGCCTTTTTATCCAAAAACTAAAAACTCGTGCTGTTTTCTAGGATATGATTTCTGCAGAGCAGCAGCAGTTCATGATAAATTTGTCTCATATCTGTGGGCGGGACCATTGGGACAAAGCAACCCCACCCCCTTCTCATCACCCATAACTAAGAGCTCTTTGTTTACAGCCTCTAAACTACATCCCGTCATACCCCTAAGATAACAGAATTAGTATAACAAAAATGGCAATTAATATTGGAGCTATCCAGTTGTACAGTTTTGAGCAAGATGTAAGCAAAGATGTACGTGGGTCTAGTCATCCACAAGGGGATGTATCAGAATGGAGTGGAGCAGAGAACTTGTGGCCCACCCGGTGTATTTTTTTCCTTGAGAAATACAATCTTTTTTTAAAAAAATCTTTCTCATATGGTACTGATAAAAAATAGCTTGAATAAATATTTACTCAGAAATGCAATTGATGAACTTAATTTTCTTAATAAACATCTTCTATCATGAGAAAAATGCCAAAGTGGGTCTTTAAGCTGCTCTAAGTTTCTAACTTTCTTTACTGATAAAGTTCCGGCTCCAACCACAAAAGAAAAAAATGTCAATATGACAGCGGTGTTGATGTCACACCTCCTGGTATTCATCATTAAAACAGGCCATGCTTTTTACACTTCACACTTCTCACAGCATTGCAAATCCCTTCATCATGATACCTCAGAGCTTACAAGTGTTATATAATGACAATTGATTTTTCTTCATATGCGTTAAAATTCAAATTTCAAGATTAGGCATGAACGTATTCACATTTGTTGTTCCATTAAAGCTGAACAACATTTTATAATCACACACAGTCCACAGTAAATGAAAATTGATGAGAAAAATGTAATTTCTAGGACACAATCAATTGAATACAACATAAGTAATCCCCTAACGGAAGTCCTGGAGGTAAGCTGGAATGTTCTGGGAGGGTATTTGATCCACATCCTAATCTATTTTTTAAAAATGTTTTTGTTTTTTATGTGAGAACTTATAAAATATTCTATATATATATAAAACAAATAATGTTTTTTTGTGAATAAAAACTAAGATAGGCACTTCAGTAAGACTCCAAAACTTCATTATCGGCTGCTAGAGTACTTTTTCATAGTTTTTCATGTTTTTTTTAAATATATTTGCTCTCATCATTTTATCACATAATGCTTAAAAGTTCATTTAAAAACTACCAAGAAATGCCAAAACAGATTTTATCTGATTTTTTATGACATGTAATGGCTAAAACCAAGAGTTGAAAGTAAAACAAGAGGAGCTATCTTTACCTGCCTTGCTGCACACAGAAGCTTCCTCAAGAACTCAGCTGTTGACCAACTATATTTGTATTTAAGAACAAATTTAAAAAGAAACTTGTTTCCAGTGTATTTGTTGAAAGTCCTGAACTATCACCGTTTCATTAAAGGTACTTTTTTATTTTGTTTATTTTTTTTCGGCTCCAGAACTTCTGCACCTTCACGAAAGACTTTGAATTGCCTCTGTGTATGAGAGGTGCTAATCAAATAAACCTCCTTTGCCTTGGCTTGCACCTCCTCGAAGTAAAAGCCATAGTTTTCCACCAATAGAGACAGGGAAAACTTGATGATCAGGAAAAAAAAGTCAGAAAAATTATTAAAAAGGTGGCATTGAATAACAATAAACCTTATATTGCAAAACTGAATGAAAGGGATGATGGGAAATTGTATGTTTATGTTTTTTTCTACAAGTGTTAATAGTGTGACTTTCAGCATGTAGATGCTTATGCTTGAGAAATAAATGACTGCATATGGAAAATTGTTAATTATTAGAAGTTGCTCCAACTTTCAACTCCATTTAAGCCAAGTACTGTTAAGTACAGTGTCTTTTCACACCTTTCGGACCCCAAAAACAAAGTGAAAAAATGTACAGAAGTGACATATTATGACTACAGAATTATAGCAACTGTTGAGTGCAAGTAGGATTGTAAATAATTGGTTAAATGGAAGGTGAGGAAAATAATCTTACACAATATTACAAATTAGCTAGCATGGCAGGTTGGATTAAAAAAATGTCAAGGTTGGCAAACATTTTGGCAAAAGTGCAACATATGTCCTTGAACCTAATAACATCAGCGCACGCGTCTCTAAACCTCACAGTGATCTGGCTTATCTGTTAGCTTTAGCCCCTCCCCTCCTTATGCTTAAACAACAAGTCAGTTTACAGTCTGATGGTCAATGAACTACATTTGAGGGAACTGTTGCTATAGTGCAGGGTTGACATTAGATTAGCCTGGTATTACTTGCAGGCTTAAGATGAATGGCAGACTCTGTGCTACACCCCCTTAGGCCTTCACTGCAGACATCTCACACATTGCTCTACAAATATTCTATGATTTACGACATTAATGATTATTAAAAGTTCAAAATCAGCTGTTTTTTTATTTTTACTTTCCCTCTGACTGTTCATCTTTTCCAAAATAAAATATTTTCCCACATGAAAATAAAACTTAATATTTGAAAAGTTTGTTATCCGACAGAAGTGTGGATGAGCTTTTAAAGTTTAATTTTGTTTTAGAGTAATGATATTAAATGGGCAACCAACAGATTGTGAGGGTGCATTCTGGAATTATGTTAAAACAAAAGTGTGCATTCAAACTGTGGGGACATCTGTTGTTTTCCTAGTTGTGCCTGCACTTCGTATTTGCTTGTGGGTGAGAGTAGCCCTCAAGAGCTCGGCAGATGTTTTTCGGTTGCAGAGGAGAGTTGCCTTAAACTTGCAGGACAGTTGAGGAGTTTGCATAAACAACTCTCAGGTCTGCTCAATACTTTCATGGATTCGACCAAAACTGAGTAAGAGTGAGAAAGCATAGCCTCAACATCGCATTTAGATCATCTTCTGATTTATTTTGAAAGTATTCTGAGTGGTCTTTTATTTCTGATTGTCATTTTTAGTCATTCTCTATGACATAGTTTTTGCAGAGTGGCAGTATTTGCTTCTGAGTTGTGGCAGGGAGTAAGCCAGAGCTCATTTCCCATTATCTCTTTGTTTATACCCTCTCCAGTTAGCTTACATCCCCTAATAAATAAATAAATAAATACTGAAAACACATATTTAATCTGAATTTTCTTTAAATATTTTCTAATCTATGAGAGAAAAATGAAACAAGAGCATGTTAAAAAAATCAAAACAGTATTTGTATAAGAGCGGCTCTAGATATATTCGTCTTCCATATGTAAAAAACTACATTTAGTCTCAAAATGACTGCAGGTGCAACACCTGGAGAAATGCTCCTGCATGCCAGACAGATGTAACAGCTGTTCAGTTCAAGTAAATAATTATAGGCGAGTAGTTTTCATTTAACTTCAGTGTCACAGTAAATACACATATATCTAAATAAATACTCTAAATTTCATGTGCACATATTCGAACTCTTGTGCTTTCTGGGTTTATAACGTTAGCTACTTTGCAGCCACCAGAACTGTTTAGTCTGGCTACAGGTGTGAGCTTAGCGTTATGTCATAGCTGTCTGTTGTCTAATTCCAGCATAGCCTTAAAGTTAGCCCACTGACATACAATAACCCTACTAGTGTGTTTCGTTTCCGCTTTGGCTCGCGACATAAACATCACAGAATTGGAGAATAGTGCGTTTACTCACTCAGTCACTCACTCAGTTGGCACAGCAGCAACAGTAAAACGGCGATGCACAGTGCTGATTCCAATGCAGCTCTTCCCGGAATGTTTAATGTCAGCAAGCTACGATCGCCAGCTACTTTCTGCAGCACCTGAGACTAATAACTCGCTAGCTGCCCGGATAAACACAAGAAAAGGCAAAATGTGACATGCTAGCGTTAGCTACCTAATGCTACGTAGCTAATAGTTAGCAAGGTGATGTGTTTTTCTCGTTGTCTAAACAGCGTTGTCACGGACTAAAGACTCAATAAACTGATAAAGGAAACCGGAGAGCAACACAGACGATTAAAATAACGATAACGCTAGTCTAGAAACTAGTTTTATCGAGGTAACTTTCCATCCAACCCTGCTCCTCGCATTATAAAAGGCAGGAATTTCGCCATCGCTCTCGGAGCTTAGTACGCATGCGTATTCATGCAGCTCGCTCGCGCTCGCGACGAATCTCAAATTCCAAAATAGAATATATATATATTTATAAATTCCGGATAGTTTTAAAATGTGTTCATATCGTGAAGGAGGGCTGACGTTACCAACTTAATATGCTCACCTACACTTCCATGGCTGAAGAAGGACTTTATGGTTGACGTGTCTGAGGTGGGTTTGTCCAAGTCGGACAAAAACAAACGAGTTTGCAAAAACATACTTTTTCTGGGACCATTTGGGATATTTGGAGCTTCAAAGTCCATCAAGTTAAGACCTAACATGTCATTTAAATTTTTCCATAGTACTTTGGTTGACACACATTGTGTAAAAAACAAGCATATGCTTAAAAAAATATGCACATTTAATGTATTATTATTCATTTTATTAAAGGAAAGAATATAAATTCTAAAAGTCTCCAGAAGCATGTTACAATAAAGTTGTAGCTATTAATTTTTCAAAACAAAAATAGCAGAATTTAAAGTTTACAGTAAACACATCCTTTGTTTTTAACTAAAAATAAAATAAAAACCTTGGTCTTTTAAGCCATATGTTAATCAAATTTTCTACTAAAGACTACAAACAAAACTGAAATCTTTACCAAAAAAAAAAAACCAAAAAGAAATAAATTCATTTATTTCAAATGTTCAGTCAAAACTCCTGTAATTTAAACTAAGAAATTTCACTTTGCTACCTGTATTTTCCAAGTAAATGTTTTTCTTTTTGCATCAAATATTCATGTAAAATGTGTCAAATGTCTTTTGTAAAGACAGACATTTCTCAGAATTCCCTGCTCAGGGCTCCACCTAATGGAACTTATTCAGGACTGCCTTTCAGGGAAACTGAACAAATAAATAAGTAAACCAATCAGTTGTAGGCTACGTTTTAAATAAAAGATAAAATCCCTCAAAGTAATAATTATTAGCCTATGGTATACCAGATAAAGGGTCACGCTTTATTTATATATTTATTTCTTTTGTAAGTAAAGCTAAAAACACAATCTGATTTTTTTTTCACTGATTTGTCTGATTGGCCCTTGAACACCACATGACACATCATCATTTGAATTAAAATTATTAAAATGTTTTTTTTTTTTTTTTTTTGTTTTTTCAAGTTTGACACAATATAAATCAAAATGGGAATTTAAATATTAAAATGAAAAGTCAAGCAATGTAATATCCCTTGCACCATCATGAATAGGCACAGTGGTTAGCTTGCTCGCCTCAGCCCTGGTTTTCTGTGTGGAGTTTGCATGT
Source organism: Oryzias javanicus (assembly GCA_003999625.1). Classification (NCBI taxonomy): domain Eukaryota; kingdom Metazoa; phylum Chordata; class Actinopteri; order Beloniformes; family Adrianichthyidae; genus Oryzias; species Oryzias javanicus. Next base: position 29,075,359 of record CM012449.1, on the reverse strand, counting down.
CCTCCCCGTGCATGCTTGTGTTTTCTCCGAGCACTCCGGTTTCCTCAAAGTGTCCCTCAGTGTGCATGTAGGAGGGATAGTTTGGCCCTGGGACAGACTGGCGAACTGTCCGGTGACCCTGTGACCCCGAAAGGGATATAGCAGGTTGCGAAAATATGGAATAAATTGAATGATTGTGTTAGCAATTTTTTGATCATATCTATAAAAATATAAAACAAAATTGATAGTTTTGGTAATATTTAAATAAAAAATGAATAAATGAAGGCTGCACGGTGGTGCAGTGGTTAGAAAGAAGGCCCCGGTTCAAATCCTGGCTGGGGGATCTGAAACAGAAGTGGGAACCTTCCTGTGTGGAGTTAGCATGTCCAACTTGTGCATGTGTGGATTTTCTCCAGGGACTTCCTCCCACCATCCAAAAACTTGATTCATAGGTTAATTGGTCACTCTTAATTGCCCCAGGGTGTGTGATTGAGGCCCTGCAACAGATTGGTGACCTGTCCAGGGTGTTCCCTGCCTCTGCTCATCAGTAGCCAGGTTACACTCCAGTGACCCCAAAAGTGACAGAGTAAAAAAAAAAAAAAATGTTCATTTATTCAACAAACAATTTACAAATTAACATTTTATTAGCATTTTGTGTGTACAAATTTGGAATGTTATGTACAAGGTTTCATATCCACTAGCTTGTTTAGTACAGGTCTATTGGACAATTACATATTTTTTATATATTTTATATTTTTATTTTTTTAAAACACAGTTGATTTATTTTGTCCTTTTTGAAATAGTCTGAGCCAAATTGAACAACAGTTAATTGATATGAGTTTATTATTTAAATATTATTCCTTATGAAAATCTGCTTTAAAATTGGCGTTTGATAAATAAAATCATAATAACATTATTTTCTGAGTGAAAAATGTCACTGCTTTTCACAACATACGCTTAATTTATCCTTATTTCCAGTCAAAATCTTCAAAACTGTCCACAGTTAACCACATTTACTGATACATTCCAAATTCCTACTTGTCTTAAACGCACCATCCGGCAATGGGAAGTAGACTGACGTTTTTTGTTTTTTTTTTCTTTCCGAGCTGTGATGTAGCCACCAAAGCTAGCTCCTGCGAGGCACAAGCGAAGCTACCCGACTAATGTCTCGCTGGAGATGTCTTTTTTTTGTAGAAAAGTTTTAATTATTACTGTTTGCTAGAAAAAGGACAATTACGGACGGAACTCCAGCTTGAACAACAAGGTAACGTCAACAGTTGGAGCCATTATTAGCTGCTCCTGTGTCAGCTCTACGCTAATCAGCTGTTTTTAGCCTGCATTTTCAGTCAATTTCAGTTAACTTAAATATATATTTTTAACTTTCTAGATTGTAGGCCGCATTAATTATCTGTTATAAAACTAAAAACTGTCTTGTTTTGGGCTGTAAGCGGTAGTTTAGGAAGGCTGCGTTCATGCTAACTGCGACTTCCTATCATCTCCCAGGAGGACAGCAGCAGCAGGAGTTAGTTTCCTTTTATAATATTAGATTTTGCATACCTCTGGAGTTCAGGCGTTTAATAAAACTCATGCAAATGCTTCTACTTATATTTGCATGGTCTTATGGAGTCTAAAGCAAGTGGAAAACGGTGCAGAATTTACATTCGAATCTGAAGTGGAAGGAGGTTTCTTTAAAGTTGGAGGCACAGTTTGTAAAATAATAATCAAAGAAATGTATGAAAATGAGAAACTGATTGAATAGATTGATACATATGATCTAAACTGAGATTAATTAATAATAATAAGGTGGTAGATGTTCCCATGAGTCAAAACACATAAGCTTGAATTAAGTCTAAGTTGTACTCCAAATAAAACATTTAAAACAAAAATGAGTTTGCAAAGCAACGCATTTGACTTTTTAAAAGATAATTAAATGTTTATTAAAGTTTTATTTTAAGAAAATTCAAAATGCGTTACAACGTGCATAAAAGTTGCTCCTTTATTTTATTAAATCATATAATTATGTGAAAAATAGTTCTTGTAATTTAAAACATTGTTTTTAAAAGGAAAACATGAAAAAGAAAGAAATATTATTATAAGCTGTTGAACTTAAATTCAAATGATTCAGTATTTTTACAGTGACATTTAGCTTTGTAATTAATTATTTTATTAATTATTATTCTTTTTTTTTTTTTTTTTTTAAGTAAAAAAAAAAAAGCTTTTGTTTTATGGAGATAGTCAATTTCTTATTAAACTAGAGAAGAAATAGAATTATTTTAATAAAATAGGATTTCTTCAAGGCTTCTTTTAGGTGTAATACTTAGGTGTAATACTAATGTTATTTGTCGTCCACTCAGCCACATTTAAACCCATTTATTGGGTCAGATTTGTCAAAAGTAGGCTGTTTTTGTCTGCTACAGACATAAAATGATGTTTACTTTTGGACAAATTGCAGCAAAATTAAACCAAATATAAAAATTTTAGTATTTTTTTTAACAGCTGTATACTATTATGAGTAGATTTTATAACTGTAAATGAGCTTGTGTTTTATATCATGCTAGAGGTATTTAAAAGTAACCAAAAAAAAAAGTTAGATCAATTTTCTGTAGTTATTGGCCTTCCTTCATCCAAGTTTTATGTCATATTTTCAAGTTAATATCTAATATGTGGTTTTATGTTATAAAATAAACCAATGTATACATTGGGAAACTCAATATGTTGTGAATCTGGTATTCTTTAACAAGTAAATTGCTTTCCTCAGCTTTATATTCCTGTAGTTTAATTGTGTTTTCTTCTCTCCTCATAGCTGAGTATTATGCTGGACGTGGGGAAGTGGCCTGTGTTTGCACTCCTTCCTCCAGAGGAGCTACGGCTTATCCGGCAAGCTTGTGTCTTTGGCAGTGCTGCTAACGAAGCTCTTTATGTCACCGTTAACGATGAGGTAACCTTTGGGGCTTTAAACAGGGCCGCCTTAATCAGCTGGTTTGAATGGAGGTGTGCAACAAGCCTTCAAAGTGTTGATACTCTTTTATTTGATCAGTTCGTGTTGAGACTTAAATAAAACAAATGGTTCAGGCTTTCCAGCCCGAGGCGATATAATGAGAGTTCACAGCACAGAGATAAGCAGATAGAATGAGGCTATCTTTAGCCATATCAGCCTAATACCCGAGCAACTTCTATTTTTATTCAGTGCAAAGGTGCAGAACGACTCCATGTGTTCATGCTTTCTTATTTTGCCATTTACTGTGTTTTTCTGCAATTGTGACAGGAAATTTTTTTTTGCAAACTAAAAAGATTTATTAGTTTTAGTTATTAGTTTAGTTTTCTACTCAGAATATCATGAAGATGTTAAAAAAATTATAAATAAGTTGGTACATAAAAAATAAAAGTCTATGAAAGGCTTTAGGTTAAGAAAAAAATATTTTACAATCTGACATTTTAGAAAGTGACCAACACTTAAATAGGATAAAAAGGGCCATTTTTAAAGACTCATTCCTATGAAAATTGTGTTTTTAACATGTTCTTGTGGCATTTTTTCTGATGATGGAGGACATTTATAAAGTAAATAAAGATCAAAATTGCATTTTTTGGTATTTCCTTATTTAAATTTTTGTGAATTAGAGAGAAAAAAAAAAAAACGCTGTTTGAAAAAGAACTCTCAACAAGAAGAGGAAGGGGTTGTGGTTCATTTGTGGCAAATCCCCCGCCCACACTTCAGTGGTATTTCTAACGAACTACTGCTGCCCTGCACTAACAACATCCTAGAAAATGTATTCATTTTTTGGCAAAAAAAAAGGACACAATCATAATGAAAATACCTCTGGGAACGCTTTGAAAATGGATCAAAAGATGGTTTTTAAATGGATATTAGTGATTTTATCCATGCAGAGCTGATGTGTCATTCATTAGCATCAGTTGTACTTGAGCTGTGTTGACGTGTGTTCGCAGGTCTTTGCTTTAGGCACCAACTGCAGTGGCTGTTTGGGTCTGGGAGACCTTCAAAGCACCATCGAGCCACGCAGGATTGATGTTTTGTGTGGGAAGAAGATTGTGTCCCTAAGCTATGGGACGGGACCACATGTGGTTATCGCAACAGCAGGTACTCTACTTTGAATATAATGGTTACAAAACAAGCCATGAGGGAGGCAGAGAAATATATTTCATATTTCATCATCTGAGGTTGTAGCATTGTAAATGGAACGTCAACTATTATTTTTTTAAAGAGGTAAACATGTAAAACTTGGGGTGTCAAGTTATTGCATTAATCACGATTGATTAATTACAGACAAATTAGTGTAATTTATCATTTTTAATCTCCTTTTAATCTAAAACTATTAACCTTAATGTAAGGGATAATTCCCAACGAATTGTCTGTTATCATAAACTAAAGGGGGAAGTGGAGGCCTAATCACTTCGGACGCTTGTTTCCGCAAAGTCCACTCATTTCCGATAATGGACACTTGAACGGTGTTATCCCGTTTATACCATGGTCAGTTACAAAATAAAGATTAAATCAATTATTACTATGTCGGTATGTTTTTGTTTTTAAATTTAGGTTTAACTCGTTTTTTTTACGCAAGGAAGCAGAGTGTTTGATATCCGGTTAAGCCACTTGCTGTATATAAGAACTGGACTGAGTGACCCCTCCCTCTGTCGTTCCAAACACAAAATACCTGCTGGCTTTAAGAAGCCAAAATCCCATAGACTACTATAAGAAAGATGTCACTTAATCATTCATTTTATAAGAATAATCATTCTGCTTCTTCTCCTTCTTGCTAATCCTACATTTTTCATGATCTTTTTCTGTATAACAAGTTATTGAAGTTAAAAACTGACCAATCAGATTCCCCTGTGAAAGCATGTAGTGCCTGCTGGACCCCCCCTCAAACATTTTCTTTGAGAAGTTCCCCCGAGCCACTTTCAATGGAAGGGGTGTGGACTTCGAACTAGCTTACTCCTGATTGACAGCAGTAGTTGCCATAGAAACGTTGACTTGAACCAATCACTATCATCTCGCTCCAATGCACTAGATCCATGTTGTGGAAAAATGGCAACTGAATAGGCTTCATTTCGCTGGAGCAAAATGAGGTAAGGGATTTTCTATGGGTGACGTCACATTCGCTCAGTCCAGCTCTCTATATGCAGTCAAAGGGTCATGGTAACAGCTTTCTAATCTTTTATAGCGCCACAATGTCTCAAATTTTAATGAAAATACTTCAAAATTAGTCTTTTTTTTACGGCAGTTATTAGGTTAGATTACAGTAGATTAATTAATTAACCACTCAAAAAATAACTGCATGACAGCACTACGTAAACCATAACTAAATGTGTATCTGTCCCTCTATAGATGGTGAGGTGTTTGCCTGGGGCCATAATGGATACAGCCAACTGGGCAACGGGACCACGAACCACGGACTGACCCCGTCTTTAGTGTCCACCAACCTCCTTGGCAAAAGAGTGACAGAGGTAGCCTGCGGTTCCCATCACACCATCGCCCTGACCACTGATGGAGAGGTAGGTCAGGTCTCTCAACAAGTCATATTTCTGGTTTTTGCTTAACCTGCGCATTTCATAGAACTTTTTGGTGCTCAGGTGTTTGCGTGGGGCTACAACAACTCGGGCCAAGTGGGTTCTGGGTCCACTGCCAATCAGCCAACTCCGCGCCGGGTCAGCAGCTGCCTGCAGAGCAAAGTGGTGGTCAACGTGGCCTGTGGCCAACTCTGCTCAATGGCTGTTCTGGACAATGGGGAGGTACGGTATCAAACCAACAGAAAATGTTTAACAACTAAGCTGAAGTTTGACTCTTTCACTGTTTAGTTAAGAACCTTTCTTTACAATTTAAAGTTGCTTAATACTCAGACTGAAACAGTTAATTTAATCTGGTGCATAAACCTAAAAAGTTGTCGACTTCCTGCAGAAGCTTGTATTATTAAAGGTTACTATCAAATAAAGTAAATTTCTGACATTTTTATAAGATCAAATCACATCATTGTACTGCTAGCATTCTTACTAGTTTTTTAATTTAAAAAATGGTATCATGGAAAGAATAAACAAGCTAAATGAATGTCGACAGTTGGTGTCTTTCCATTGACAATGAAATTGTGCAATTTGAATTTGCGGTAATAAATTTAACAAATGGAAACATGACAATTTCCGAAACACTTGCATTTATCAAAAAAGGTGAAAATGACATAGTTGGAACAACTACAATGGAAATACTTTTTTCGAATTAACGAGCCACATGACCAACAACCACATACCACGCCACAAGACGACCAACAACCACATACCACGCCACAAGAGGTCCCACAGCATCACACAGCTCATCAAAAGTTGAGAGTGTCGTACGGAATTGTTGGATCCATAGCTCCCCTGTAAAATCATGATTTCTCCAAATCACTTCATCCGTAGACGCTCCCAAAAATTATCTAAATGGCCAAATCTTGGTGAAGGTCTAGAGCTTGAATGAACAGCAAAAACTATTTTTTAAATCACTGAATCCTTGTGCCATCCTAGGCGTGTTTACATTAAAAGTTTAAAAATTTTTTGAATCTTTATTGGTGTGCGTGGCAGACATGAAATCCTGTCCACCTTTGTCATGGGATGAATCGCACATCAATGTAAGGATTGGGTCATCTGGACCCCATAAGATAGTACAAGGGTTAAACCAAAGGTGAAATAACTGCTGCTTAAATAAATAAATACTTTAATTTATAAAGTGCTTCAACACTAAGTAAATGTTGGACATTAAACTCTTAAGTTATAAAAACTATTAAAAATAATCACAACTATTAGAAAAACGATTGATAGATTAGTCATAAACCATAATTGTTCTATACAAAATGTATACCAACAAATAAAATAAGCGTTTCAGGGATTTTTGTTTGTGTTTTAGATCTATGGTTGGGGCTACAACTGCAACGGCCAACTGGGTTTGGGGAACAATGGAAACCAGCAGACTCCGTGTAGAATTGCTGCCCTCCAGGGGGTCAATGTAATTCAGGTAAGAGAACCCTTAATAGATCTCCAGATCTCTTTTAGTGTCTTTTCTTGTTCTTCTTAAAGGTGTTCTTCATCATCTCTGCTTCAGGTAGCGTGTGGATATGCACACACACTGGCGCTTACAGACGAAGGGTTCGTCTACGCCTGGGGGGCCAACTCGTACGGACAGTTGGGGACCGGCAATAAAAGCAACCAAGCTCTTCCGACGCTAATAAACACGGACAAGGAGAGGTTAGAACTTTGCTTTTACTTCTTTTAAGGGTGGATTATTGAAAATAAAATTAAGTAAAGTCAGTTTGAAGCTGGAAAAATGTATATAATATGATGAATCAAATCAGAAACAGTTATGTCAAGTATTTAGGGACAGGGGGTTAATAGATACTCTCAACCACGAGTCATTTACTATTTTTAGAGTAAAGAAACTTAAAGTTAATTAAGCTGTTGGGTGTTTCCCCCCTTTGTGACAGTTTTAAATCTACTTGATGACAGGGAATTATGGGTATTTAACTCGTGCCTTCCTTCTCCAGGATGGTGGAGGTGGCTGCGTGTCACACCAGCCACACGTCAGCTGCAAAGACGCAGAGCGGACAGGTCCTGATGTGGGGTCAGTGTCGCGGTCAGGCGGTGTCCAGCCCACACCTCACCCACTTCAGCAGCACAGATGACGTGTTCGCCTGCTTCGCCACTCCAGCGGTGACGTGGCACCTCCTGTCAGTCGGTAAGAGCGCTGCAGAAAGAGAAGGGCCCCCTCAGGTCAGCTCTTCTCTATAATTAAAGGTTGTTAAATTGTAGCCATTGTTCTAGTTACACTTTGACCTGTTAGAGATGAGTATTTAGTGTGAGTCTTGGACACAAATTCCTGGAAGTGGTTGTGAAGAGTAAACAGGAAATTGGGGTTTCCTTTCTGTCAAACAAGTTTGTTTGAACTCAGGTCAGCTCTGCTTTCTGTTTACCCGGTTTGATTAAGCTAATGACATAATCAGGGATCCTTAAATCATCTTCTGATCTTACATAAAAGCATTTCTTGTGGTTTTTTAATTATGATTAAGCCATTTTTCAGCCAAAATAAAAAAAAAAAAAAAAAAAATGTCTTGAACTTGGGCAGTAGTAGAGCGGCAGCAGTTCATTAGAAACCCGCTTCTGAGTTGCAGATGCAGCTACCCTGCCCCCATTTCCCATCATCTATCTATCCATCTACAAACCCTCCCGCCAGCTTACAGCTCCTCACAACACCATAGTTAACATTAGCAGTGCAGCAAAAATGGATATTGGAGCCATCCAGCTGTACAGTTTTGAGCCAAATCCCACTCAGATGAGGACATGAAATATGTACATGAATCTATGATTGAATGAATCAGGAAGGAACAGATCAGGGAGCTTTTTAAAAAAAAAATACTCAAATACAATTTTAAGACTAATATTGCTTGTATGTGTCCTCCAAAAAATGTTCATTTTGCATGTTAAAAACACCAAAAACCCTTTTTTCATTAATCTTTTATAATCAATTTCAATCCATCAGATTCTAGAACCAGAATATCCAAAAAATACCATCTAACTAAAGCATTGCTTCTCCGTTATCACCTGTTTAATGTGATCTGCAAAAAACTTTTAAAACAAATACGTTCAAATCCCTTTTTTTTAGGCTTTTTAGAAGGAGAAATATTTAGTTAAAAAATGTTTCAATGAAGTTTGAAATAAATACACAACTTCAAACACAAAACTACGAATTTACAAATGTGTTATCAAAAAAAAAAAAAAAATGGTGTCCCTTTTTAAACTAAACAAATAACGTCCACCATAAGAGAATGTGACATATATTTTGTTTGTATGTTCTATTTTTCTGGGGTAGAGTCAGCTATATCATTTATTTTTTAATTGGAATTAATTTTATTAGTCAGATAACATTTACAGTCTTTGAAAATCCATCCAGCCCAACCTGACCACTTCAGGACAGGTCACCAGTCTGTCGCAAGGACTGTCTTAGAGGAAAAAAAAATTCCTTTGACAAAAAAAAAAAACACTTTCAAAAGCTTTTAATTAGTGTTTTCTAAATTCCAAAACCTATCGAAAATGTTAAAACAACGTTTTTGTTATTTTTATGTGGAAAATCTTACACATATTAAAAAAAAAAAACATTTTTTTTAGTCCAACTCAGACTAAATGTTTTCTGTTGGTACACATTACGAAGCTTGTATAATATCATTGAACAATTTAAAATCATTTTATTTTCATTAAGCTCTACTGAACACATTTATAAACTTGTTTTCTTTTAATATGATTTTTAACGTACATATAACGTATAACAAACATGTCAAATTCCCCTCTACCCCCATTGTAATTCCATAAGATAATAACAACAATGAAGGCAAATTGTTCAAAGAAGAAGAAAACTATCAAGTTCAAATAAAAATGCACTATAGAACAACTTTGAAAAGTTACAACACAAAGTCTGTCTTTGTCTCTTGTCTTTGTCTTTTTTTATCAAGAGTACACAAAATATGGGACAAAATTCACGTGCTAAAACAACATTTTAGTCAGCATATGTGATCAACTTAATCAACAATTAGCATTCAAAAGGTGCAAACAAAAGTGACGAAAGAAAAAAGAGGGCATGTAGATGGGGAGAGTGTATAAATTAAGGTGTATTTATACCATTAACCTATCTAAACATTTTAGGAATGCTGCCAAACATGAACTATTTTTCCTATCAAATGTTTTTGCTCACACACACCATTTCTCAAAACGTGGGGCAGAAAGCGACTTTCATTGTCAAAGTTTGTCTTTTTAACCAGACTGAGAACAGGTGACCATGTAATAGAAAATCCTAGACTGTTGCCCTGTATTCAGTAACAAATATGTTAGATAGAGTTAGATATTGGATAAAATCATGCATCCAGTGTTTAGACGTAGGTGAGACTTACAGTATATCACATGTTTAATAGTGAATTTAAGAAATACATTAATCACTGTGTTGATTGTTGTCACTTCTGAATGTCATTTTTGTTTGTTTTTTCTCTGTTCTTTTACAAGACGGTGACGATTATCTGACAGTCGCTCAGTCTTTGAAGAAGGAGTTTCGACAGTCCGGAGATCTCTGACCTGAAGTTTTTAGTGGATGGAAAATGCATCCATGTTCACAAAGCGCTGCTGAAGATCAGGTGAGGACAGAACAGCCTCTCAACAGAAAACAATACAGTGAAAACATAGTTTCATGTTTCATTTGGACAGCTTGTTTTCCCACTTTTAATGAGACTCTTTGTATATGAAATGATTTTGGTTCATTCTTCTGTTACTTCCAAAATTAGACCCTTTTTAAAAAAAAAAAAAAAGCTGTAATTTTTTGTGTCAGAAAAACTGAGAAGAAAGTCAAACTGGTTAGAAGTCCAGTGGATTCAGACGTATACAAACTTTTTTGTTGTTGTTATTTACGTGTAAAAGCACCAGTCACCATGCCAGAATGATATGCAGAGCTTCTCAAAGGTTCTCTTGACTTTAGACCCCCCCTGTATTTTGCTCCGGTCACGAGTCTCATTGTTTTCTCCCACATTCAGAGGTTTTGCTGATCAGATCAGGGAAAATGACACTAAAACCACACAGGGACTTTCAGGGGAAGAGGAACACTCTTTGGCCTTTCTGGATTTTTAAATGTAGTAACTCTGAAAAATGAAGGCCTATTTTCTCCCTCCAATAGTCTTTTTTTTGTTCCGTTAAACTGAACCTGCTCCGCAGTTTCCTGTTGGGCGTCTCGGAGCAGAGAGCCGTCTATTGTTTCGCCTGCTGCTTTTTATAACCTCGCTCGAGCGCAGATCATCTGCATTCCAGTTCCTTGCTCTTTTGCACCGTCAGGAGGAAGGAGCCAGGCTGTCTGCGCGGTCAACCTCAGTTCGAACCTTCACACAAAAAAAAACGTCTGCTTGGGCAGATCACGTGAAACGCAAAACGCCTCGAACAAAAAAAACTGAGCTGATTGTTCCCATGACAGTCAGCTGTAAACTTTACAGCGCAGTTTGGCCTTTCAAGAACCCTTTAGTGATATAAGTCTTTATATTCTGAACGACTAAAAAAGACTTGACCCTGCTCCCAAATGTGTTCCGTCAGCTCAGCTAAAGAAAATAAAGACAAGATTGAGAGAGAATACAGTTAAAAATATCACTTATTTTAATGAAAAAAGAACAATGGTGCCTTATTGACCCCCTCCCAAAATAAATAAATAAATTAAAAACCACTTTTCTGTATCTATAAATCCAAATTTATTTGTTTTTTATAAATTAGTCTAAAAACAGATTGATTTAAAATAATTTCAAAAGAATAAATTCAAAATGAGTGAAAAATGCCATAAAGACATCTTCCATCGTAAAATTGTCCCCAGTTGTTTTTTAAACTATGTTTATGCTGTTTTTAGCCAAAATTAAAATAGGAAATGCAAGAGTTCATTAGAAATTCACCTCTGAGTTGTGGGAGGGACCGTTGGCGTGGACCAACCCCACCCCCTGTCGCTATTACTGAAAACTCTGTTTACGCGCTCTCTTGCTAGCTTAAATCTCTTCATGCCTCCAAGCTAACATTAGCGGAACATCAAAAACGGCAACAATATTGGAACCATCTATCTGTACAGTTTAGAGCCAGATGTCAGCTCAGACGACAAAAAAACAAAGACGTACATGGATCTATTTTCTCTGCAAGTGGATGCATCAGAATAGGGTGGAGCAAGAAGCTTGTGGCACGCCCAGCGTATTTTCTACATCATAATTAGGCTCTTTTTAAAATAATGCTCCTGATTCACAATGATTTGTATAAAGAAATACTCAGAAAAGCATTTCTAAGTTAAATTTTCTCAAAACGTGTCCTCCATCTAGAGAAAATGTCACAAGATCATGTTCAAAATACCAAAAAACACAATTTTCATCAGAGTTACTTTTATTAAATGTAAATTGTGTTTTTTGGTCTTTTTTTTTTTTAAACTTGATCCTGTGGTCTTTTTCTATGATGGACACATTAAGAAAATGAAACTTAAAAATGCATTTCTTTCTTTGTATAGATCATGTTGGATCAGGAGCAGATGAGATAAAACCTGCATCTTGAAAAAGCTAATATTTTAGACGCAGCAACTGAAATAGGCGGGGTCTTCTTCCTCTGCTAACATTTTGAAGCATCCACTTGCAGACAAATAAATCCACTAACGTTTTTCCCCATCTGAGTAGACATCTGGCCCAAAACTTCACAGCCGGATAGCTCTGATTGTTCATCCTTTTTTTTTTTTTTTTTTTTTTTTTTGCATCAGTAATGCTAGCTTGGGGCTGTGAGAGGGTGTAAGCTAGAGTGTAAACAAAGGAATGATGGGATATCTGCGTAGAGTCGCTTCTGTAACACAACTCAAAGGGAACATTTCTAACAAACTCCAGCCGCTCTGCAGAAAATGTGTTTTAAAAATTGACTTTTTTAAAATTAAATTACTATTATCTTGGCTAAATACTGCATAGTCATAATTAAAAGAACACTGGGAATGATTTACAATAGAAACAAATATAGTATGAGTAGGACTTTAGGCGATTGTAAAAAAAATAAACAAGGAAGAGGATGTAGACCTTAACTGAAAAGAGTCTACGACTGCTTTCTAATTTTCTGTCTGCAGACTTTTTCATGTGGTTTGTCGCAATAACTGATGTGTTTTTTTTTTTTTTTGCACCTCCTCTCCAGGTGCGAGCATTTCCGCGCGCTGTTGAATGAAACGGACGAAGACGCCATTGAAATTCACCAATTCTCATACCTGGTGTACCGAGCCTTCCTGGAGTATCTCTACACAGACACCATTAACCTGCCACCAGAGGATGCTATTGGTAAAGCGTGCTCTACAGAGAAGCCGAGAAAGTAAACCAGTCAACAGACGAGTGTTAAAGTGGCTCTGCTCGTTTTCCAGGACTGCTGGATCTGGCCACGTTCTACAGAGAGACCAGGCTGAAGAGGCTCTGTCAGGAGACCATCAAGAGGGGAATATCCGAGGAGAACGCCATCACTCTCCTTTCCGCTGCCGTCAAGTATGAGGCCCGGGTAAGCTCCTAACCTCAAACTCCTTGGTGGCGGGGGCTAGCCGGTTGTACTCCTCAGCACTCACCAGACAGCCCTCTTCATTTTTAGGACCTGGAGGAGTTCTGCTTCAAGTTTTGTGTCAACCACCTAACCGCTGTCACGCAGACCCAGGCCTTTGCAGACATGGACCATGACCTGCTCAAGACCTTCATTAGTAAAGCCAGTCGCTATGGGGCCTTCAAAAACTGACTAACGGGCTGGACTGGAGATGTTTGATCCCGTGGCGAAAGACGGCCGACTAAAGCCGGACAGATCCGATCTGTGGAGACGCGAAAGAGGCAGACGCTTCCTCCCACTGACTGTTACTCCCGCGTTTCGGCGTTCCGAAAGGAGTGGACAGCACGCTCGGCTCTGTTTTGGTCACAAGACGCACAAACGGGTGTGGGGATGCCGGACGGTGCTTTATCGAAAAACTGTGGCGACAAATGAGTTTCTTGTGTGATAAAATTACACTAGAAGGAAAAAAAAAACCAATCGTCTGTTACTCATAAAAACTCAGCTACCAATCTACCGCTCACATTGTGCTTCTTTTATACCCTAAATGTTTGCTGATACCGCCTTATCTAAGGTATCTTTGTGTGTATTCTGATTTGCACATGGGCTTTTTTTTTATTAACATTAACCGTGAAGAAACTAAACATATTTTGAGTAAATAACGAAGCAGTTTACAGTCCTTTTGGCACATGTAGCACACATCAGTCAGGCCGTGTCTTTTGCTCCTCACTACAGTACAGCTGCATAAACATCTGCCACCTTTGTTTTACACACTTCATCATTTATGTAACATTCTTGGGCCGTCTTATCTTTTTATCTTAACTCATCTGTGGTCATTTGGTTATCCAAACACTTGGCTGGTGTTTAAAAGTCATCTTGAATGATGCTTGTAAGGAAAGAACACAATATAGAAAGATAAATTGACACAACACTGAGACCTGACTTGCACAGACATGCTGATTCCTGCGCTTTTTTTTTGTTGTTGTTTTGCAATAAAGCTACTTCCTTGTATTTGATATGTTTACACTTTTCTTTTGTAACTCTAACACTGCTTTGAAGTCATATTTGTAAAAATGTGATTATTCATTTCTCCTGATGCCACCCTCTGGTGATGAAGTAGTGTTTGCATAACCTAATTTGCAATAAACTGCTTTCACTTTGTTGCATATTTAGTCTGAATTGAGAGGAACATTGATCTTTAAAACTTTCCAATAAATCACCGGGAATTCCAGTGTTTAAAAACTGCTGACAATAACTGGAGTGTTGACTATTTTCATGTACATAAGTCATCAAAAAGGCCCAGCAGAGACTCCACTTTCTGCGGGTCCTCAGGAAGCACAATCTGGACCCCAGCCTGCTGACAACCTTCTATCGTGCGTCCATCGAAAGTCTTCTGACGTACTGCATCACAGTGTGGTACGGCAGCTGCACCGTGGCGGACAGGGAGAGACTGCAGAGGGTAGTCAGAGCAGCTCAGAGGATCATCGGCTCCCCTCTCCCCTCCCTGTCGGACATCTACTCCACCCGCTGTCTTAGCAGAGCCAGAAAGATCACCATGGACAGTTCTCACCCTGGCTCCAGTCTGTTTGACCTGTTGCCCTCAGGAAGGCGCTACAGGTGCATCAGGTCAAGGACAAGCCGCCTCAAGAACAGTTTCTTCCCCAAAGCCACTACCATCCTGAACTTACACATGCACTGACAGCTCCACATGTGCACGCGCACACACACACACGCGCCCCTCTCCCCCATCTCATTATGTGCAATACAGCTCTGCTACTAGGGGCATAGCAGGTGTCCGTTACCCCCTACTTATGACTGTGAATTGTATACTTGTATATTTATTTTTGTACATTCTTTTTTTAAAACTTATTTTATATGCATGTGTGCACTGAACAGCGAAATAGCCCTCATTTCACTGTGTACAATCAGCACTGTACGTGTACAATGTATATAGTGACAATAAAGGTATTCTATTCTATTAAATATCTTTCTAATTTTAGTTGCTTTTTTTGCCTTTAAAGACCCATTTATCTTCTTTGATCTATTTTCAAAGTGTTCCCAGAAGTCCGTTAATTACAATTATGCCATTTTAGCCAAAATTCAAAAACCTTTTCCTGTTTTCCAGGACAAAGTTTCTGCAGAGCAGCAGAAGTTGATTAAAAAATTAACTCTTGAGTTGTTGGTCCAAAGTAAGTCCGCCCCCTTTCCCCTCCCTGTTGCTGAGAGCTTAGAGAAAGGATTGTGTTGCTCACCCAACATATTTTCTATAAGCTATTTTAAGTTTAATTTTCCTCTATCATAAAAAAAAATTGCCTCAAAACTATGTGAAAAACACAAAAAACATGATTTTCTTTGGAGTCTGTCTTTAAAATAAACTGATGTTGTAATACCAAAATTAGCCATCCGGGGGCAGTTATGTAGCTTTATTTTCTTCTTGAAATTTCATCAACAATTTTCAAAAGAAAAAAGCTATTTAAAGGAGAATTAATATTTTCTGTTTGAGTTTCTGCAAAAAAGCAGCATTTCTTTTAATATATGCATAAAAAGTTGATATTTTCTGAGTTTATTGCAAACTTTTTAACATTTCAGGTGTTTTTAGAGCATGTTGTCATTGTAAAATGATAAATGCAGGAAGTGGCCAGATTCATCTGATGTGGTGCAACTACGCCTTTCTGCATCGCGTGTGACGGGTTGTCTTTGCTTCCTGCAAATGAGATCTGTAGTTTCAAATGCGTGCCTGGGCGCTTCCCAAAATGTGCTTTCAGAGGCGGCTGCACACATCTCTCTAGAGTTTCAGCAACCTGTTGGGCTGCATTTAGAAAACAAAACACATTTATAGGTATAAAAACATACAAGTTACTAATAGTTTTATGACAGTTCACTTAAGCAGAAGCTTCTGTTAGAAATTGCATAAAGAACCAGTGGTGTTTGTGTTGCAGCATCTTGCAAATCTATAGATACAAAATGTGATTAAAACTTATTTTCTATTTACTTCTTGCTCCATTTTACAAACTGTCTTTGCACTTCAGATCTGAAGCTGTTGTTGCTAAAAAAAAAAAAAAAAAAAAAAAACCTTTCAGGTCAAAGAATAGTTGATTACAGTAACAACATTGCTGCGCCTATCAGATCTAAGTGGAATGGCCGAACGTGACAAATAAGGAAGTGGTTGTAGCTGCCAACGATGCCTGGCGCTCTGCCACATCATCCTGCTCTGTCAGTGAGAACTAAATCCTGAATTATTTGCGCTGTCAGACCCCCCCGGCATGGGTTTTAATATACTGTAGCAGAAAGTGCTGTGGAGAAAAAAAATCCAGCATGTCCGTTTGTGGAGTGGTTAAATTGTGAAGTACCGGAAAGGTAGAGGGAGTGGATTTATTTAAGCTGCATTTGTCAAAGTCAGGGGCCGGATCGGCCCTCCAGATAATTATATCCGGCCCTCCGGATCATTTTATTTTATTGTTATTAATGGCCCGATGTTATCTTGCACTTATTTCTAACTTGTATAATTTTGGCGGTAAAATATTGAAAGTTATTTAAGATTTAAGTTGTATCGCTTTCAAAAAAAAATAAAGATAAAAACTAATCAATTATAAAGTAAAAAAAAAAAAATATTTATTCTGGAATAATACTACTTTTATATTATTCATAAATAGGTTAAACAGTTACCGTTTTAAAGTTTTAAAAAATGGCATTATGGTAGCTTTTTGTACTATTTTCACATTTACTACCACTACAAAGATTTTTTTAGGGTATTTTAGAGTTTAGCTAATATTTCAGGTACAACCTCGCTGTTTTGGCTAATTAAGGCTATATTATAGTTTGTTTGTATTTTTGTTTTCTTCATTTTGGAGTTTAGCCAATATTTTTTATTTAACCTTTATTTTACCAGGAAATCCCATTGAGACTACATCTCTTTTTCAAGGGAGACCTGCTAATTGCTAGCTGTTTTGACTAATTTAGGCTTTTTCCGTTTTTTTAGGCTGTTTTGATATTTAACTAATATTTTAGATGGCTATCAGCTTCAGCGTTTTTAGCCATCAATTTCAGCATCTTCAGCTATCAGCACTAGCATCTTCAGTGGCCAAATTCAGCTAGCATTACCGCATTAATGCTATGTATCTAGATCATAATTGTCTTAAAAAGGTTTAAAAGTTGAAAAACTTTCATTTTAGAGTGTTCAATAAATGTTTATTCAATTCGGCCCAAAATGTGTTTTGGATTTTGGCCCCTTGTGTGACTGAGTTTAACACCCCTGATTTGATTTAAGCTTTCGCTGCCATCTGTGTATTCACAACATAAAAAACACTTTTTTTTTGGTTCAAAGCATCAACCTCTGTGTTGTAGGTCTAAAATCCCAGCTGATAAATTGAAATGGCCTTTAGACTGTCTATATTCTGTCGTCCACGTCATGTTATCCCAGTAGCTAAACTTCAGATCTAGATCTGATAACATCAGATATTGAATTTGTTCATTTTTTAAAAATGTTTTACAAAATATCAGATTGATACTCAGCAGACGCTCAAAATCCAATTACTCAGAATTGAATCGGGCGCAAAAAAAACCTGATTGGGACATCCCTACTGGAAATTCAGCTACTGTGTTTGGTTTGAAAGATGTGCGTCTTTGTTTTCCTCGTCCGAGCTGGAATCTGGCTCCAAACTGTACGGCTGGATTGCTCCAGTACCGCTCTCCATTTTGTTGCACAAAGTCATGGTTTGATCTGGAATGATCTGGACTCAATGTGGGATGTCAGGAATATTAATTTTCTTTCAACATTTTTTTCCATTTCACATTTCTTTTTTTAAGTCAACTTTTAACAATTTTTTAAATACGTTTATCGTGTAATCGACAGCTTGACATTTCTGCAAATTATGCTGCGATATCTGCAACATTTCTCAAAAATCTTGCTTCATTTTTAAAGATAAATTAAACAAAAACAATTGAAAAAAACTGTAGAGGACATTACTAAACCTGAATATCTACCAAACACTCCACACTACTGAATTTACTCCTGCTGGTTTCTATAAAGGACATTTCAACCTTTTGGGTCTGAGAATTGTAGTTTTTGACAGATTTTTAGAAAAGAAAGTTTTTGGAGTACTTTTATTTTATGGTGCCCTGCTTGGTTTCTCTTTCAGCAGCATGCTGCCAAGTCAAAAGTCCAATTTGCTTTAGTGTCTGTTTCAGGTCATAAAGTTTAAACCCTTAGGCTTCTAATGTGGAGAATAGTTTATGTAGACTGAAAAACAAACAGAATATACTTCATAGTTTTTCAGCTTTACCTTTTTTGTTTTGTTTTAATATATGGAATTTAACTAAATTAACTAGTTTACAAGTTTCACTTGCAGCAAACTATCTTGAAACCCTCTAATAACTGAAATTATATGTTACTAAAAGGCCATAAATGAAACCTTGACCCCCCGAAAATCCTTCCTTTTTTGATCTACGTGCTCAAACAGCCCTGTCGAGAGAGTTTCAGTTCATGTTATAAAAAGCAACATTTCACACTTTAAAGACAAATTGTTTTGATCGTACACTTTGGTACACAGTTTGGTAAAAATTATTATTTTTTGTATTAAACATAAAGGACAGATATCAAACTTGCAGTGTCTCAATTTTTTGGGTAGTTTCCAAGTTTTATTGACACTTTTGTTTTGTTTTTAGTTTATAAAAATGCCTCTGA
This sequence comes from Oryzias javanicus, assembly GCA_003999625.1. Taxonomy (NCBI): domain Eukaryota; kingdom Metazoa; phylum Chordata; class Actinopteri; order Beloniformes; family Adrianichthyidae; genus Oryzias; species Oryzias javanicus. Next base: position 29,056,617 of record CM012449.1, on the reverse strand, counting down.
AAAAGTTGGAAACTATTTATGTACAAACAGGAAATACTATAACATTTTAATGAGTAAAAGAGCATGTAAAGTCAATAAAGACATTAATATTATGTGAACTTTGAACCGTCAATGTGATGTTTTATTAAAAAAAACTTTAAAGTATTATTTTTATTTAATTAAACGGTCAAATTAAGGTTTCAAATTGGATTAAAAAATAAATAAAGGATTTGAATCATGATTCTGATTTTATTTTTATTAATTTGACTCATTTTCCACTGATTGAATTGGTCATTTACAAACTGGTAGCTCCTGTCTGACAGAAGCCAACGGTGTTGTTCTGCTGTGTTGGCCTTGAGGGTGCCAGACAGTTTCCTTCCATTGTGAGAAATGTAACAGTCCAGGGATTTCTGCCACATGTTTTTGTTTAGTGGCTGCATTCTTGGACATGAAAATCTTGTTTTTATGTGCTGGATGGAACTTTTTTCTCCATTTTTTCTAGCTAGAAAAAGACAATGGTGCAAAGGTTTTTCAGTTTTTCTTTTTTTAAACATCTGGTTCCAGCCTCCTTGGTGTTTATTTTGTAGAAAACATACAAAAGAGTCCTGGTGACCATAAAACACTCCGTGTCTCTTTGATTCACAGTAAGATTTTCCTCCGTTTGTTTGACAACTGTTGGTATTTTTGAAATGATATTTATACTAGTACTATGATCTCAATCTCCCAAGTCAGGGAGATATTTTTGTATCCATTATCAAACATTTAAGGCTGTCATAAAATTTAATTACTTGGTTTTTTTCCTGTTGTTTTAAGAAGAAGTTGAATTAATTAATCTGCAAAATAGTTAAATTTTTTCTTAAAAAAAGGTCTCATTGTGCAGGTTCCAAGCCAGGATAAATAGTTGTGTCAGAAAGGGCATCCAATATGTAAAACAGACTATTGATTTCCATTTGATATCATAGATGTGACTCGGTGGTGTATTCTAGAAAACTGCATACCATCTCTAGTGAGATAACTTATTGGTCAGCACTGTTCATCATCCCGATAATTATTTCAAAAACATACAGAAAATGGGCGGAATATCCTAACTTCTGTGTGACTGTTCTTTTATCACTTACAGTAGATTTCATTGACTGTCTCATGTGTATTAGTGTCCTCTGACTTAAGTACTCTTCAACATCATCCTTTCAGGGCCATCCCATAATACCTAACTTTTACATTTTCGTTTTGTTTCATTTTTTTAACATGTAATTTTGATTTTTGGAAAATGACTGTGTTTTACAAAAACATTTTGCTTCATTTTTTTGGATATTTGCTTTGATTTCTATAATGTGTTGTCATTGTGATCGTCAGTACATTTTTGCGTTTAGTGATTTGTTGATGTGATTTGTACCTTAGGGCCGCAGTATCCTCATGGGGTGAGTTTCAGCAGCTGTTTGACTATTTTTAAAAAAAGATCAGTTTCATGTTTATCTGACAGTATCGAAATGTAAATCTGACTTTATGATTATACCTACGTGTGACTTTAAAAACAACTCAGTAGAAAGCTGTGGGTCATGTGACCTTGCCTTGTTAACTTCTCCTTTAGAGTCACTGATCAAAAACAATGACTGCATTGATGCATAGTAAGTGTGTGTCATACATGTGTTATATTGATCTGATTAAATCCCAGATTATCAGTGCCAAAGTGCGGTCTGGGCAACAGGTGACTTCCATGACCAGATGACATCTCTGTGTAAATAGGTGTGGCAAAACTAAGATCAACGGTTTTGTTTTCTTTTTCAAGAGCTGGATGTGTCAGTGGAAAGGCCACGCCCCCTTGTGAGTGGAATCTGTCAAATTAAATGAACAAATCCTCAAAAAATTATCCCAGATGATATTTTTAAGTCTTAAAACATATAAACATATTTTTTTAAGTCCTGGATTGTAATGACCATGTTTTATTTTAATAATTTATCTCTCTCACTGCATCTTTGAGCAAAAATGTTGCCAACGGCACCCTCTCAAAACCTCACCAAAATTTGCATGAACCTAGTCATTTATAACCTAGTTATAAATAAACCTATATTAGTGAATGCCCCCTCAATCCATACACACAACGATGACTTCGCAGAAGGCGAAAACGTGAACAGGGATATAATCTCTTATGGGTGGCAGTAAAAAAAAAAATGTAAAAAAATTTGGTACACATGTAATACCAGCTACAACTCAAGGATTATTGGAAAGGTACTTAGACAAAAAAAATGTAATTAGAAATTGTAGAGTTTGAACGGCATTAGCATGGTTAGCTAGCAAAAGTAGCATTTCCCCTTTTTTTCACGCATTTTTTATCAGAATGTTGTTAAAATTGAATACACACAAATCCCTGGTTCAAGCTAAATGAAACGATATAACATATGATATGACTATATTAGGAATGTGGGCGTGGTTGACAAAAAATCTCGGTTGCCAAGGAAATCCAAAAATGTACTTTTGACGATTCTTCTAAAAATGACATAAATTTGTTCGTCAACCAGAGGAAACAAAAAAATACAATGGTTGTTATGGAAATGAATCAACAGAAAAGCCGCTATTTTGAAGAAAATGTTCTTGCTTTGATTATTTCATACATTTTTCTTGTTTGAATGGAGAGCAAACCACCGGCACCTCATATGATGGAGTATATAGCGGATATCTTGATTTAAAAAAAATAATATATACATAATAATATATACATATATATAAATATATATATATATATATATATATATAATATATATATATATATATATAATATATATATAATATATATATATATATATATATATATATATATATATATATATACATATATATAAATGTTCGTCAACCAGAGGAAACATGTAAATTCAAGAGAATATCTCCTACGCTGATATATATATATATATATATATATATATATATATATATATATAATTTCAGTGACATGTTTTATACACCTGACTGACTCATTTTAAATCTACAAGTGACTAAGAGCTCTTTGTCACAGTTGATTTAACCATTTTGGTGCGGCCACAACGAAGAAAGTTGTTCATGGTGTTTATTTTCTGACGCTCAAAGGAAACTATAGAGCCCAGCTTGTGTAGATACAAATACAAGTCATCAAAACTGAAGTGTTCCTCTGCCCCCATCAGATCAATGGGGGCGGTCACCTTGGTTCTTCTGGAGTTTCCCTTTTACCTTTTTTCTAGCACCTTTGTCCTTTTGTCTTTATCAGCGTAGGAGATATTCTCTTGAATTTACATGTTGCTCAACATCATGGGAAGAATTGAGATAAGAACAAAAATAGAGTAAAAAAAACTACCACATCATTTTCATATTAAAAATGTGTTGGCTTCACATAGTAAAGCATAAAAAAACAAACCTACAGAGTTGAAGTGAAACTACTTTTGAAACAGGTGGAGAAAGATTGTTAAAAACAGTCTAACTTTTTACCTCATGGTGGTTACTTTTATTTCAGAGGAAGTGTAAATAATTTACAGAAATATTTGGTATTCCCCAGCAGATTCAGGTGAACATTTGTTTTTAGTTTGCATTTTTTTGGTTATTTAATTATTGATGAAAACTCAAAAATAACTGTTTCTCCCTTCGTCTGGAGATGTGATGTTCCAGTGCACGAGCAGCACAAGCAGGAGTTTTTGTGTATAGGCACAAACAAAGGAGGAGGAGTTGCCTCAGAGGAGGAGTGGGAGGGGTTTTTCGCTCTGCCTTGCTCTCAAAGTACAAAAACTGTGTTACCGGCACAAAGGAGAAGCAGAGATTCAGAGTGTGATGAGTGCTGTGCAGGAGCCTGCTGGCAGGAGAGCCAGACGGACCCATTTGGACTGTTAAAAGTAAAAGAAGAGGGGCAGATTCAGGAGGAAACCTGTTAAAGCCTTCCCCATTGTCACATGGAGACAGGAACCGGGAGGTCAACTGCAAGCTTTGCCGCTGCTTTTGGGAGGAGACATGCTGGTGGGTGGTCAGGACTGTTGGTGACAACTGTGCAGCTTTGGAACTGAACTAAAACAAAAGACTGACAAAGAGGAGGAATCCGGCCATGCGGGCGCCTTTTCAGCTGTCCTGAAAGGAGGATAACTCCTCACTGGAACTGCGGAGCTTTCTCCAAACATGGACCATCTGAGTTAAAAAGTGGCGCCTCTGAGTGAGTACGTAAAAGTGAGCCTGTATCTGGCGGGGTGAAGTCTGTTTCAGAGAGGCAGTGCAGGGGGAGGGGAGCGAGCCTCAGCCCGGATCTCTGTCCTCTGGGAGGGCTGCAACCCCCAAACCAGCCACATCAGGAGAGACAGCCATGTGCAGCCCCCCTGCTTGACATCCAAAAGAAACCCTCCATGACATAAGAGTCTCTCTTTGTTCTTTTTCTCCTCCTACATGAGGGTATTGTCCGAGGAGGCTGTTCATTATATAGCCATTACATAAGCGACCCCCCCACTTGCCTCTTTGTCTCATGATGTACAACACTACTCTTCTGATGGACAATGTCTCACGGGGAAACGACTCCATGTGTGCCAAGAACGATGCCTTTAAATACCCGCTGTACAGCACGATCTTCAGCATCGTCTTCGTCATTGGACTCATCACCAACGTGGTGGCCATCTACATATTCACCTGCTCCCTCAAGCTGAGGAACGAGACCACCACCTACATGATGAACCTGGTGGTGTCCGACCTGCTGTTTGTCTTCACGCTGCCGCTGAGGGTCTTCTACTTCATCAACCAGAACTGGCCCTTTGGGGGTCTGCTCTGCAAGGTGTCCGTCTCCCTCTTCTACACCAACATGTACGGCAGCATACTCTTCCTCACCTGCATCAGCGTGGACCGCTTCCTGGCCATCGTGCATCCTTTCCGCTCCAGGGCAATCAGGACCAAGCGCAACGCCAAAATAGTGTGCGTGGCCGTGTGGATGCTGGTGCTCTCGGGGAGCCTCCCGACAGGGTTCCTGCTGAACAGCACCACGAACGACAGCACAGGAAACGCCACCTTCTGCTTTGAGAACTTCTCGTCCAAGCAGTGGAAGTCTCATCTGTCGAAAATGGTGATATTCATAGAGACGGTGGGCTTCCTCATCCCTCTGATCCTCAACGTTTGTTGCTCCATCATGGTTCTACAGACTCTCCGTCGACCCCAGACCGTGAGTCGTGGGGGGGAGATGAACAAAAAGAAGATTCTGCGCATGATAGTCGTGCACCTCTTCATTTTCTGCTTCTGCTTCATCCCCTACAATGTCAACTTGGTGTTCTACTCCCTGGTTCGGACCAAAACGTTAAACGGATGCTTCGTGGAGTCCGTGGTCCGAACCATCTACCCCGTGGCCCTCTGCATTGCTGTGTCCAACTGCTGCTTTGACCCCATCGTGTATTACTTCACCTCGGAGACCATTCAGAACTCCATAAAGAGACCCTCTCAGATGGGCCGGTCGTATGACGTCAAGTTCTCGGAAGCCCTGCAGTCGGAAACCCACTCCAGCCTTCAGTGGAGCCTGAGGAGCCTCAAAGCTAAAGTCTTCCACAATGAGTCTTCAGTGTGACCGCCACAGCCCATCCGTCCAAACCTTCAAGGATTTTATGGAGCACTTTCTCTTATCAAAGCCTCCTTCTCAGGGCAAACGTTTGCCCCCTTCCCTGTGGAGTACACAATAATAGTGGGAGTAACCCAAAATGGAGAACAATCGATGAACTACTGAGCGTTAAAGATATTGCCTGTTTGTATAGTTTTGGTAAGTTGTGGTGCTAACTTTAGATATATCTATTGTATCTTTTTATTAACTTAAGACACAGAGGCATGAATGTACAGAGCTTAACGGTCGGGCTGCATTTCAACTTTGACCCATTGAATATTAAATGCACTGACAGTCATCCTGCAGTCGTGTGATGAATAAAACCACATGCTGACAAGAACACACTCTGTTTCTGTTTAAATGTAAACGCCGGGATCTTGGGCTGGAGCGTGACAGAAATGTGTCATAGAATAGCTTCTCCCTCTGGTTTGCACAAGGCAGGTGAGGCACGCCGAGCAGCACAGGTGTGCCTTTGCACAGTTTAAGAGCTCAACTGCCACAAACGTCTGTCATCTGTGCAGAAAAGAGGTACATGAAGTGAAAGTGGACAGCTGACTTACTCCAACAGTGTGCGTCTAGCTTCCTGTTTGGCAAGCAGCAGTTAAAGAGAGGAAGTCTTAATCAATGGTAGCGAACAAACACAAGAAATCGCTTCCAATTTGAGGAGAAAACAAGTCTTTCATAGGCGGGGAGGGTGACTGGCTGACTGCAGTAGGAGGATAAAGGAGTGATATCAAGAGTTTAAGCTGCATAGTGTTTGTTTTCATTAACCTAGACTGGAATTTCTTTTTATCGTGTAGTCTTTCCTCCCTCACAAGGACAGGGTGTTTTTTAATTTAATCCAACAAGGCTGCGCCCCTTCACCAGGTTAATGCCAGCAGCTGCACAGTAAAAAAGGGTTTTACCAAGAATTCTTATTTTAAGACTCTAAGACATGTTTTCAGAATTTTTCTAGTGTTTCTCTCAAGCCAGAGGACATATTTTATGAAAATTAAGCTTAAAATTGCATTTCTGAGTATTTCTTTTTGAATTAGGAGACTACGATAAAGATGAGTTTCAAAAAGCTTGTAGTTGTTAAGCACAAGCTCCCTGCTCCGTCCCATTCTGATGCATCCACTTGCAGACAAATAGATTCATGTACATCTTCGTATTCCTCATCTGACCTGGCATCTGGATCTAAACTGTATGGCTTCAATATTGCTCGCCGTTTTGGTTGCGCCGGTAATGTTAGTTTGGGGGTTCGAGGGGCTGAGAGCTAGCGGGAGCATGTGTAAACAAAGGGATGATGGGAAATCAGAGCAGGCTTACTCACTGTTAAAATTTGAGCTACAACTCAGAGGGAAATTTCTGATGAACTCATGTAAAAATTGTATTCTAGAAAATGAGTTTTTTTGGCTAAAAATGACACAATAAAAAAAAAAACAATAAACAAAACAGTTGGGAAAAATTTGAAATTATATTAAAAGAAATCGAGTGGGACTTAAAGATTGTTTATTATTAAAAAAAAATTCTTGATAAATTATTTTGCTTGCATGACAGAAAAAAAGACACTTCTTGAAACAGAGGTCTTTAAATTTTTGTCTTTGGTTTTTAAATGAAGGAACAAAAGATCTGTCTGCACTATAGTGATGAAATTTGCATGTTGCAAGAAAACATTGAAGCAAATGTTCTCTTTTGCTTTAAGCCTCATGCACAAAAAAAAGGACATTTCTGGTTAGTATGGTGGCTTCCTTTTTTGTTTTCTCACATCAAAACCCCACTCTTTGGTAAACCATCTGCGCCCTGTAAATATGAAAACATAAAATAATATTTGTATTAGTTTCTTGTGTACTTTCCCCTTCAGCTTATCAAACTTCCCCTGTAGGTTGGAGCATGTATACACAACATTTGTAGCTTGTGTTTAAAGGACTAACGGCATTGTTTTGCCTGTTAATGAGCGTAATGCTTACCAAACAGACACTTGATCTTTATGGATTTTCATGCCCTCGACTCATATATTAACAGATTTTCCGGCTCAGGCTTCTAAAAGGAAGATTTCTAAAGTTGTTGTTTCAAATCAAGAAAAGGGAAACTCCTTTCCCTGACACGCTAACAGTCATTTTTCTCCTCAAAAACACATAACTGCAGCTCAAATACAAGTTCTGTGAAATGTGCAAAACTTTTCTCCTTCAAGACATAAAATGAAGCGCTCGCGGTGCTGCTGGGAACTTCAAAGCGGCGAGGAAACATCGCAGCATGAGAGGGAATAACACAACGCACATGGTGCTCTAACTTTATTGATGTAGCCATGAGGGGTCAGTCATCTGCACGCTGTAAAGTCTACAGCTAAAACGCTGGATTTGAGGCTCAGCGTGTGAGTCAAGGTCAAAGATTTGAGCTCTGGTGAAAACAAACACGCCTGTGAAGAGGAAGGTGACCACAATCTTAACTGGGATATTTCTGGGAAAGCCAAAAAGCTTCTGTCTGCCTTCATTTTGGGAAGATTTTTTAGCTTTTTGCATGAACGGTTATTGATGCAGCCCTATTCAGTTTATTGATGCGCGCATGCTAAAGTCTGATGTGAGTATATCATCTCTGTATGAGGATGGGGGCCCCCGCATATTAGCCCAGCAGGCTCCTCTGCATACACAGCCTTTATCTAATCAGGTTGACCTTTCCTTCCTAGCAGGCTGCAGGATGAGAAAACACAGATGCAGCACTGCTTGTCGTCGCTTACATTCTGTTCTGGGTTACTTCGGCTGGACACAATAGAAACGCGTTTTTCCTCGTTTGTTGCCGAGGTGATTTCATCCTGAGGCAAAAACAGGTCTGGATCCTGCAGCTCCAGGTTTGCATCATCCTGGGATTTCTCCAGTCGGTCAGGAGTGATGTCAGTCTGTGTCATGTGGGGCCCGAACACTGTCAGCGTACTTCCATGAGAAAAGCAGTTTGGGTGGGGTGAGTCAGCCGCGACATGGGGGTGAGGTCGTCATCCTTGCAGTCACTCCACAGCTCCGGATCACATGACAAGGAAAAAAAAGGGGGAAGGGGGGGTCTCTGCAGTGGAAAATCGCCCAATTTTCCCCAGCATACCTTATAAATTAAAGAGGAAATGAATGCAATTACTCTGATATGCTGGAGCCAATTTAGATATCAGCACTGTTTTCTCACGTTTACCATGAATATTTCTAAAAAACACTTCCCTTCTGTCCCGGATTCATGTTTTTACTTTCAAACTCGCTGGCAAAGACGATGAAGGGAAAACTCCTCAGGGGAAGATGGTTTTCCTGGCTGGAACAGCCGTGAACACACAGGAAATATTCCCAGCAGCACCCGCAGGCACAACAGCTTGAGTCACAAAAACTGAGTCTTATAAACAAACTTCCTTCTAGAAAACAAGTTTTCTGTCTTGCATTAGAGTGAAAATTTCACCAGGAAAGTCTTTCGTAAGTTTACTTTTAGAAAATTATCTAAAGTCTTCATGATAAAAGGTTTTGTTGCAAATTTGAGATTTTTTAAATCCCAAAGAACCCCTAAAATTTTTTTCTTCTGGGCTTTTAAAACTAAAGCTATTAGTAGCCAAAAATGATAACAAAAATATATAAAGTAAATTAAGTAAAGCTAAAAACTAAACCCCACTACAGCTGCTGCTACTACTACCACTAATAATTATGATAATATATTAATCATAAAGTTTAAATTTTATTTATTTCTAAGGGACAGTGCTCATTAAAAGCTTTAAAAGCTATTTTTCAACCTTTTAAACTTCTGTCCCTGGACAGAAGTTACAATTGTCAGCCTAAATTAAAAACAAATTTCAAAATATCAATAAAAATGATTTACAATGAAAATAAGACAATTATTTAAAATACATTTTGATAAAAAAATACAAATTACAAAACATTTGAAATAAATATAAAAGACATAATTGCTGACTTAATTTGTTCACCAAGGTTACAGTAAATTGTATACTGCAGGAAAAGACACGATTTGTCAAAAAAAAACACAAACCCAACTTCTTAAATTTAGAAAAGCCAAAAAAACAAAGTCACTGTGGTGCAGAAAAAGATTTAGTCATCAGTTGTGAAAAATTCTCCCACTTAAAAAGATTAGAGATGCCTGTAATTGTCATATAGGTATACCTCAACTATGAGAGACAAAATGAGAAAAAAAAAAATCCAGAAAATCCCATTATCTGATTTTTGAAGAATTTATTTGGAAGATTTATCCATGTTAAAGGAAAGAATGAATGGAGTCATGTATGGACAGATTTTGAGTGAGAACCTCCTTCTGTTACGCCCCATTTGGTCTCGGGCGTAGCATAAAGTAAAATTAAAGGAAATGTGCAACAAAAACACAACAAATGTCCATAAAAAGTTTAACATATTTATTTACAAGTAAAACATGCAAACAATAACTAAATGTGAAGCTAAAGGCTTCAGGGTGAACCAAGGCCAAAATAACAAACAAAACCCCAACTAACTCAACCCAGGGAGCTTACCTGCAAAATAGACTGTAAAAGAATGACAAACACTAACCTCCCTGGACATTTACTAAAGAAAATGGCAGTTCACCCCTAAACTAAACTCACACAAGAACAGAGTGGGACCAAACAAAACCCCTCTCATGGGTTGAAGGTCCTCATGATGCTTTTGAAGGTGGCTCCACCTGGTTTGGGCCCATGGGAAGCCACGCCCTCCACCACCACACCTGAAAGAAATCAAGACAAAAACACACAAAGATCCACAAAACACACAGGAGTCCAACTCTGACAGAAATACATAAAACCAAAAAAGAAACGAAACCAAATACGGCCACAGCCGTAACACTTCCATTAGCATTGAAGAGGAGACATGGCTGGATCTTTCTGCATGATCTTAAACACACTGTCAACGTAACAAAGGGGTGGCTTCATAAGAAACATTTCAAGAGCCTGGAGTGAAGATCTCAACCCCCATAGACAATCTTTAGAGGGAGTTGAAAGTCCATGTTGCCCAGCAACAGCCCCAAAACATCACTGCTCTAGAAGAGATCTGCATGGAGGAATGGACCAAAATACCAGCAACACTTTTTAAAGCCTTGTGAAGGCATATAGAAAATGCTTGAATAATAAAATTGTCCAAAAAGAGTATAACAAAATATTTAGAGTACCTTTTTTGATCAAATACTTATTTTCCACCACGATTTACAAATAAATTCTTTAAAAATCAGAAAATGTGATTTTCTAGATTTTTTTCTCATTTTGTCTCTCATAGTAAAAACAGATCAGAATCAGAATCAGAATCAGAATCAGAAAAACTTTATTGGTCCCAGAGGGCAATTCATTAGTAGGACTTCCAGTGCAGTTACACACACACACCACACAATCATATCAATGTGTCAGCCCATCACAGTCCAAAATGAGTACTCCGTAGCTCCGCAACATCAGCATACAGTTGTACGTCACCTCATCAATAACCTTAAAGAAAAACACTATTATCTAAATTCAGCAACGTAATTGCTGAGGGCACAAAGGAATGCGAAAAACGATTCGTTTTTCGTGCCGGAGCATAAAATCGGCGCCCTGAAGGCATCAAAACAAAGACAGGAGTCAGAGGATGCTGGGGCTGTCCCAGGATGTTTTTGGCTTTCTTCAGCACCTGTTCCTTCCACAGAGAGGGAAGGTCCCTCAGACTAACACCAATTATTTTGGAGCAGGTCTTGACAATGCTCTGCAGTTTGTTTTTGTCTTTCAGAGACAGACCATAAAACCAGCAAATAAATGAAAATGTTAAAATAACAGACAACAGACCTCTCTTCTTTTTAAGTTGGAAAACTTGCACACTTGGTGGATGACTAAAATACTTTTGCCCCACTGTATTTTGTCTGGTTGAGGCTACACATTGGTGTAGTGGTTTGCCCTCTTGCCATACAGAAAGAGTTCAAAGCCCAGCTGGGTTCCCTTCTGTGTAGAGTTTACATGTTCTCCTGTGCATGTGTGGGTTTTCTCAGAGGACGCCAGCTTCCTGCCACAGTCTAAAAACAAGTTTAATTGTTTAGTATGAATTGCTTGTAGATGTGAGTGTGTTGCCCTGCAACAGACTGGTGACCCGTTTAGGGTGTACCCAGAAAGGAATACTTGGGGTTCTGAAAAAGGATGGATGGATTGCGTGGTTTTTATTAAACAAATAAATTATTGTCATGACTGACAATGGACCAAATAGGTAAAAGGAATATTGGTTAATTTCTCGGCTCCTGTTTGTTCGGACCATAAACATTCCTCATCAATCTTTTTGAAGAGTTATGCGACCAGATCGGCCTTTGGTTGTGCAACATCTGAGGAATGAAACGAGTAGCTTGTTGATAAAACCCTCCCTAAATGACTTTGGTGAAGATGAGGAAAAAGTGAGCAGAGTGCAAAGGCCTGGCTAGTTTCTAAAATTAACAACATGTTATCCAGCAGGGTTTTTGTATTTCGCAATGGCACTACTCATCCTCAAACCTTTATTTCTAGCAAGCCAAGCACAAAATAAGCCTGTTTTGGTGAAGCTTTAGACAGAGTCGCAGCATGTTACGGCCTGTCTGTGTGGTATCTGAGCGAGAGCCAAGAACTCCCAGCATCAATGTGAAAGTCTGAAAATGTTTTATTAGGGAAGTCAGCTTTGCTGTCTGAGCTTTGATTAGAAATGATTCATGAGAGGAGAAGGAACTTGCTAAGAAGGAAACTTCTGCTGTTATGTATGTGGATGCACTGCAAAAACAAGATCCTTAGAAAAAGTTCTTACCCCACTGGTGACAGATTTTCTTCCATGAATCAAAAACAAACATCAGACATTGGGGGTAAAAAAAACAATATTTTTATTTGAAGTAAAAACTCTTCTTGAAAAAGGTGTCTTTTTACCTTCTTCAGATTCAGTTTTTGCAGTTTAGCGAGGATAGAGGGTTTATAGTGTGGAGCACGGCTTTACACCTCAGCCACAAGCCACAGCTTGAAAAAGGGTGGCAAACAGGAGGTAACAGGAGGTTCTGACTAAGTCCATTCTGAGAAAGCAGCCGGAAACTCCCTGGTGTAAACACCTAAACTACTGAAACAAACGTGTTTGGGTGATTTTCTTAAGAAAAATCTGCAGAATATCTGGGCATCTTCCTCCCACCTAACAGAGAAAAAATTATGGAAAAACGCACACAAAAAATCCAAGATGAGGCATGTTCTGTCTGACGCTGCTTCCTGTTCTAGAGTGTGTAAAGAAAACATTAATCATATAGTTAACACTGCAAAAACACAAAATTTCATAAAGTATTTTTGTCTAGTTTCCCAAATATCTTTTTATACTTGTTAATGCATCTTAAGACAATAAATGTTGAAAATTTTGATAAGATAGATAATCCTGAGAACAATTCGATATTTATTCCTACAATTAATGATAACTCATTGTTGAACTTTTGTTAATGCTTGAAATAAGATATTTCAATAAAATAGGATATAAGATCTACTTCTTTATTTGATTATTTATGCATGCTTTAACTTTTTTTAATGTTTTAATTCCAGTTTTGTCCTCCACACATTGACCAGTCATTCTCGTGGAGCGGGGTCAGTGCAGTGGGATATTCCGGGTCTGCCTGCTCGTCTGGGATCAGGCAGTATCCCACAGTGATGTCATCATCTGTGGCCATGACTGACGTAGACAGCTTCCCCAAAATATTGTTTCCTCACGTCAGCGTAAAATCAAGGTTTCCACATCATTTTCTATTTCAATTTACACTTGGAATTGTATTCACGTCTTTGTTTGTTGGGTGAAAGAGGTCAGGAGAGTTGAGTGCATTCTGTGTGATTCCTCATTTTCTGTTTTGCTGCTCCATGAAAAGTGCTTTATAAATAAAGTTTTAATTGAATTGTATAGAGGGGGTTACATGCATGCAAGTTTCTATAAAAATGTACCAAATGAATAGGAAACTTTTTATGAAAACACAGTTATTTTAAGACAAAATATTTCCACTTATCCACTGACTTCAAGATTAAGAATTTATTCAGATTGAGAAGCTCCATTAGTCTGTAGCAAGTCTGTTTAACTTGGTCCAGATCAAGTTCTGAACCTTGGTCTGAATTATCAGGAGAAATTACCCAGAGTTTGAACCAAATGTGTCTGAATACATTCTAAATTTGGTCTTGAAAGATCAGAAGATCACAACTTGTTTTAAGAAATAAAAAAGTTCCACTAGTTCTATCAGCATTTTTTTTAAACATAGAAAATGGGAAAACGTCTTGCATTCTATATTTTTTAACTTTCAAGAAGGAGATTGTTCTTATCAGAGGGAACAGCCCAGCGGTGCCGACAGCTCACCAGGAACAGGAAAGGTTCCCATCAGGGATGTCTCTTATCTTTGTGAGCTTGCAGCATCACCTTTTTTCCTTTTTTTTAAATAGATTATTTGAGTTTGAAGAGCACTGATAAAATGTTTTTTTTAACTTTGATCATCAAAGATGCCTCCTGAGGACAAAAACATAGTGGAACTAAAGAAAATGACACCAAGCACATGGCAGGATTGAGGGCCTCAGGGTCATCCTGGAGGTCAGAATGTTCTTTATTAGGAATTTCTACACCGCTCCATCTCCGGGTGCCTCAGCAAATCCTTCATTTTATCAGCCACATTTCATGTTAGAGTCCCAGCTCTTACCTCTGCTGCTTCCTGTTTTTCAGGGGCAGATTTATCTCCACGTGGGGCAGCTGCTGTCATGTCAGACTCGGCTCAAAACTCGGCCTGGATGTCCTCTTGAACCCCGATCCTGGAGAGACAATTTATTGACACTTTGTCCTTGAAGTGGGAAGGATATAGTTCATCGATAGCCCCGAGGTTATCTGCTCTGCTCTGAACCACACGGCTCCACATTACTGATAAGCTGTGGACGTTTCCAGAGTACCAACAGTTCATGATAAAAAAAAATTCAAAAGCAATAAAAAGAACTATATTGTATTGGAGGTTACTTCTTTTTTCACAAATTAAAAAAAAAAAATTGCTAATTTCCCCATATTTCTTTTACAATTTTGTACTTTCCATTTTCAGTGAGAAAAATAAAGTATTTAGAAGTCACAGTTTATGGAGGTTTTAGATCCTTTCATAAAACATCAGCAAATTGACGCACATTGACTGTAAATGAGAACTGGACCAAGTGACCCCTCCCCTCTAACATTATAAACTGGCCAATCAAAAGCCTCAATAAAAGTAGGTGGCCTTACGTCAAACAATATTCTCCCAAGCCTGCTTTCAAGTGGTCGGGGTGTGGACTTCCAACAAGCTCATGCCTGATTGGCTAGAGTGGTTGCCACAAAAATATTGACACAGACATACTTGGACATAACACCGCATAATGACGTCATCTGATTCCAACATGGCGGCGACCGTATCGCAAAAAAATGCAGACTGAATTGACTTCATGAGGTCGGAATTGAAAGTACGTCATTATCCACTGGTGACATCACAGTCACACAGTCCAGTCCTTATATACAGCCAATCAATACTGGTAACAGAACTAATATTCAGATGCAATAATAAGTCATATGAATGATATTAAATATTAATAAAAAGATAAAATAGGGGCAGCAGATGTGTTTTTTCTTTTCCTTCATTTTGTAGTTGTTCAAGACCCAATCAAATTTTTTTTTTTTTTTTTTGTAAAATCATTTAGTGGTCTTTAAATTTGCTTGTTTTTTAATTTTCAAGCTTTAATTTTAAATTATTTTATATATATGTCGTCCTTCATGAGAGAAAAGCTACAAGAACATGTTCAAAACATCAAACACACGATTTCCATCGAGGTTGTCTGTAAGTCTTCTAAACTAGTTCTTTTGATCCTTTTAATGAGGATTTTTCAAGACATTGTGTCATAGAGCCAAGACGTGGGAGATGGTGAGATGTGCCTCTTCTCAAAGATCTGTTGTTGCACAATGACTGAGATGAATTAAATTAAATGATTTAGCTTGACTGTCATCTTCACCTTGAGGTCCAGAATACTAAATGTGGTCGGTACCGGGCTTAATTTGAAACCTGAAAATCCAAAACATGACTTCCAGATTTGTCTCTGACAACTGAATCTCTGATAAGCATGTCAGACTTCTTTCATTTCCTCAAAGACACACTCTGATCATCTTTTAAACTATTTTAAAAGCGTTCCCGGTGGTCTTTTAAATGGAATTATGCCATTTTTTTGGGTCAAAATTAAAAAATTTGTCTTGTTTTCAATGACAGTTTCTGTGGAACAGCAGTAAATGAGTTGTGGGTGTGAGTGTTGCTACGGAGCAACCCCGAAACTCTCTCTTACTTAATCTCCTGCTAGATAACAGAAAATGAAAAATTGGCAAAATTGGAGGGACCCAGCTGTACAGTTCTGAGTTATATGCCAGCTCAGAAGAGAACAAAGAACATGTACACCTGTCTAGTCGTTTACAAGCGAATAATCAGAATGTGGCGAAGCTTGTGGCCCACCCGGTCTATTTTCTACGCCACAAATACAATCTTTTAAAAGATATATGTTGGTCTGCTCCTGATTCACAACAATTTAAATAAAGAAATACTCCAAAATGCAATTTGAATGTTATTTTTCTTTATACAAATCCTCCATCATCAGAAAACTGCTACAAGAGCTTTTTAAAAACACCAAAACCACATTTTCATTATTAAGGGTCTTTAATTAGGACAGCTTGCTGGTTTATCTGTGACAGCCAAATATTTTTTAGCCCCATCCTGTATATACCACAACTGATCGAGATCAGGCGGAAGATTTCACCTCACTGACGCACAAACACCACAAAGCAGGTTGAAAACTTTCCTTTTCAACCTTTTGTTTGTTCGTTGTTCAAATCTTGCTCATCATAGTGATCCATTCATTTTATTCCATTAAAATATTTCTTTAAAATTTTAAAATGATTCGATTCAAGTTTGACTTAAAGATGATACAAATTTGATATAAAAAGAGGTGGGAGGTGGGCGGGTTTAGTCTGCTTGTTTTGCAGCCAAGCTTCCCACTGTAGTTTTTCTAACAGAAATGTCATGGTTTGAGGTTTTGTGGTACAAGACCTTGACATATCTTTTCCTCATAGAGCTATTTTATGTTTACCTGAGACTAGTTCTGATTTAGTAATCGCAATAGTTTCTCATAGATCAATATCTTTCCCGAAGTATCTTAGAAACTAAGTAATTACAGGGCTAGTATCACCGATATTGATACTGATACTTTTTTCTTGAATGTTTGACTATCGTAATTTTGAAAATACCCAATTTTTGTGAGTAATAAAATACAGGACGAGATTTTCAGCTAATAAAAAAGGTTTGTTAGCAAAATACAAAAATTTGAACTGAGAATGCATGAAATACAGAATATATACTGTATATTATTAGTGGCATAATACAATAAAAATAATAAGGAAACGGAAACTGGTGCAGCATTTAAAAAGCTGCTTCAATGGAACAAGAAAACGACAACTCAAAAATATATATTTAAACTAAAGGCAGTAATTAAATAACAAAGTCACTAGTAAAAACAACAAATAAATACAAAAATCACAAGTTAAGTTCAAGTCCCGTAGTTGTCATACACCATGACATTTGTTCTCCGCATTGACCCGTCCCCTGGGAGAGTGGTGAGCTGCAGACACAGCTGCGCTCGGGGAACCGTTTAGTGGTTTCAATAAATATAAAAATATAAAGAGCGTGACAAAAGAATCCTGCCATTAGTGTGAATATGTGGTTCTTTAAGGGGGGTTGTTTATCCAGACAGCGTTGCCAGATTGTACAGCTTTCTGTTTTTGTTCAAATCAGGCATTTTTTTTCCTCCAATCTGGCAACACTGGAGACGGATGGACTCTGCGCTCGCATGAACTCCATATGTTAAATTTAAACTCTTTACAGTACGTATTAAAGAAAATCTGCAACAAAAGTATCAATCTCATCATGCTCGTAGTAACTTCACCTTGGTATCAATACTGTCGGTACTCAAATTGATCTGCCCACCCCGACTATCTATAACCACAAACAAATTTAGTTTTCTGGTTCGTGACTCAACAGAACCACAAGTGCACTATTAAACTGAGAGTTTCTTCTCATTTCTTCATTTTTGCATCATTTTTAATAAGAACTAAGGAAGTGGTGACACGGATAAAAACCCAAAATAACACTTTGTCGAACTCAAAAGTCATAAAACCCACAGGTTTGTTCCCAGATGGGTTTTTTTTAGACTTCTTTTATGGTGAATGTTTTGTAGGTTCATAACACGTTTGCTTTTGCTTCCAAAAACTCACGAGCCGAGCTGCAACCTTCGTGGTTCTGCTTCAGGTGAAGTTTGGTGGAAAGTTCAAGTTTCCATTTTATTTTTAATTCTTTAACAATAATAATAATGTGTTTAAAAGGCCAACCCAACATTCTCAAAGCAAAAAAAAAAAAACCCAAAAAGTCCCAAAACAAATTTCCGTAATTGATGGTGTTTAATCAAGACAGCTTGCTGGTTTATCTGTGACAGCTAAATGTTCTTTAGCCCCACTCTGTCTATACCACAACTGATCGAGATCAGGCTGAAGATTTCACCTCACTGACGCACAAACAGCACAAAGCAGGTTGAAAACTTTCCTTTTCAACCTTTTTTTTGTTTGTTGTTCAAATCTTGCTCATCATAGATTATTATGATGAGAAATTCCATGAAATTATGACTTTAAAAATCCAAAATGCTTTTGATTTAATATGATATTTCAAAAAAAAGGGGTGGGGTGGGGGGTCAGTCTACTTGTTTACTGCCAAGCTTCCCACTCTTGTTTTTCTAACTGAAATGTCATGGTTTGAGGTTTCGAGGTGCAAGACCTAGACATATCGTCTGCTCACATAGAGCTATTTTATGTCAGCCTGTTGAGGTCAAAGACTAATTATGGTTTAGTAATAGCAATAGTTTCTCATAGATCTTCCTTGAGATATCTTAGATTAGAAACTCCCTATTAGCGAATTTTTTAAATAGTTTTTTTTTCAAATTCACTCAATTCAATCAATCTTTATTTATAAGAACAAACAAATTAAGCTTTCTGGATCGTGTCTCATCATGACCAAAAAGTGAATTTGCTAAATGAACGACCTATTTCCGCGTTCGGTACATGACAGCTCCATCATTTCCAGTTGGGACCGTAGACTGTTGTTGACTTGGAAATGGCAAAGTATTTGGAATTTTCAGGATGATGTTAGGCTGATTGTTTGTCTTTCTAGCGAAAAGAGTTTAAATTTGATGTGTCATCCTACATAACAAACTTCCAGAATAATTAGCTACGGCTGATGTTATTTACCTGTATTTTTGTGCGGCCATCTCAAAAACAGATTCACGTTGGTGACACATAATAGGTGCAGCCAAAATACAAATTGCAGCAGGTATTTTAAGTGTATCCAAAGCTAAGTGTTGTGACTGGTCGCACATATTTATTGTTAAGGAATCATTAACCGACACGCACCTATAGCGCGGAGCACAGCTGCAATTGGGAACCGTTTGGTGTTTTAACCTGAACTGTAACCGTAATCTCAACTTTTCCTCCGGGTCCATGTGGCCAAGAAAAAAGTTCAGCAATGGCTGCATGTAGTTAAAAAATTTAATGCAAAAACCATTGTCACTTGTCTTCTGGCTAATGCTACCAAGTATGAACGATATATCTAATTATTGCTGTCTCAGGTAATAGACAGAGCACAGAGAAGGCAGAGGTACCTTACCAGCTGAGAGTTTAGTGTAACCAGTAGTCTGAAAGTGACTTTTAAAGAAGTTGAAAGTTCTGTTAAACAAGTTTTAAGTTTTCTAATTTTGCTACATATGTTTCATCACCAGAAGTCATATAGTACATGGTAGGGTTTTGTGAGTACTGGTTTTAGGAGGGCAAACTTTTCCTTTTTGGATGTTATTGTGTACACACATAACAACAAACTAACAAACAATGTGAGAAATAACGAGAATTAAACAATACTAGGAATAGTACACAGAGATTCATTAAGTCGATGAATACAGCTAGCCACAACCGTATATAGCAGTCTTGATTTAAACCGAAAATACGTCACACATCTCCGTGCAGAGAGTCCATTATTAAAACTAAAAGTTTCTTCTCATTTCTTCATTTCTGCATCATTTTTAATAAGAACTAAGGAAGTGGTGACACGGATAAAAGCCCAAAATAACACTTTGTTCAAGCAAACGTTCCACTTCAACTCAAAAGTCATAAAACCCACAAGTTTGTTCCCAGATGGGTTTTTTTTAGACTTCTTTTGTGGTTAATGCTTTGTAGGTTCGTTTGCTTTTACTTCCAAAAACTCACCAGCCGAGCTGCAACCTTCGTGCTTCCGCTTCAGGTAAAGTTTGGTGGAAAGTTTCCATTTTATTTTTCATTCTTTAACAATAATTATGATTTGTAAACTATGACCTTTGTGTCGTGGGGGGAGAGTATGTCTGCCCTCATTTCCCATCATTCATTTGTGTACACTCTCTCCAGCTAGCTTGCTGCCCCTCACAGCCTAAAATCATACATGCAAACAAACATGGAGCTATTCAAATCGTACAGTTTAGCCAGTCAGATGTCAGTCAGAAAAGGAAAAGAAATGGATCGAGTCATCTACAAGTCGCATCAGAATGCAGGAGCTTTTTGCTTACAGATGCATGTTCTACGTCACACCAACAGGTTATTTCCAACAGAATGTTATATATTAGATTTGAATAAAGAAATACTCAGAAATACAATTTTAAGTTTAATTTTCTTCATCTATTTCCTTCATAATCAGAAAAATGCCACAACATGTTAAAAACACATTTTTTAGAGATATTTTTTGATTTTACATTGGATTTTTCATGACTCATTTGTATTTTAATCTTTTAAAATGTATTATTTCATTATTTTTATTAATATTTATTACTGGCTGGCTTTACCCCCAGGGGCAAAGGTCCCAAACTACTAGAATTTCCACCAACCAGCTCCTTCCAAGCTCAGCTTGTTTACATCCATTGGTTAAAGGTGTGTGTGTGCACACCTCTAACACCTCACACACCTCTAACACCTCACACACCTCGCACACCTCAAAATATACACTCAAACAAACAAACATGCATGCACCACACAAGGAAGGTGAGATCTTCGACCCTCCATCCCCTACCCCATCCCTGGCGGGGGGAACCCCTTGGCCTGGTGGTCTTGTCTCTTGGGTGCTGGCCTCCTGGGCTCTGCGGCCACTTCACCACGGGATCCCCAAGATTTAAGATCTAGAACAGGGGATCAAACGACATCGGAGCCATGGGGTGTCCAGGTCTCAGTGGTTCGGGTTCCGGTCCTTGCTCTCGAGAAATGGGCCTCTCCAAAATTCCATCAGTGGGTGTGCCTGGTCGGGCCTTGTTAACATCATTCCTCTGGGACCCTCGTTCCTCTTGGGTGTCTCTCTACTGGGCGGGGGTGGGCGGCCCCTTCCTGGCTCCCCCCTGGACCTCCCGCGGTGGGTGCGGGCGGACATATAGAGCATGGAAGCGGGTCACCCTGGGGGGGCGCTGGCCTGTGCCTGGTGGGGCGGGGGGATGCTCGGTGCTGCTGGGTGGTGGTGGGCTGTTTCTCTGGGGTTGGGGGGCTCTCCGGGTGTGGGGGCTTGCGTTGGCCCTCCTGGCGTGGTGGGGGGATTGCTGTTCTGGCTGGGCTGGGGACTGCACTCTCTGTACTCTCGTTCCTTCAGCTCACCTCGCACTAGCAGAATGTGCGACAGAATGAAAGGCTTTATTTGTGTCAGCTTCTATGATTGTGTATGAGCTGCAGTGGCATTGTGTACATTTTTGACTACTTTAAAGGTAAAGATTATTTTAGCCAACAGGTATGTGTATAACTACTGAGTGTGTGTGTGTAGACAGACCCCGCCCATTCCAGATTGCTATTTAGACCTGGTTGTTTGATGATGTTACTACCCTTTGTTATCATCTTCTTTTTTTCTGTAACCCCCCCTCCTCTTTGTTTCCGTCCGATCCAAAAAAAAATAAAAAAAACTATACAACATAATCAATATAAATAAAGTTTAGTATAAAATACAACAGGGGTTTATACTTAATAAACCCCTGTTGGGACAGCATATCTGTTTGCTCAACTTTTGGACAGGACAAGTTAAAAAAAAGAAAAGTGTGTGTGCGTGTGTAAATTTTTAAACTGAATTTGCTTGATTTATATAGTTTATTACAGCACTTTGTGTTACCAGTTATGTAAAGGGGTAGATGAATATAGATTGTTTTGATTTGAACCATAATGTGCTGTTTTATTTTGGTTCTTGATAGCTTTTCTTTACCAGTTTTACATTTACTTATAAGTTTTTTCCATGTTTTATTTCAACTGCTTTTAACCATGGCACATTTAACCATTAGAAAATACACTCAAAGAAAGCCCTTTATGGATGTTTGATTTCATTTGATTTGATTTATTATTAGATTATTTTAAGGGTTTACTGTAGAAAACACAATAAAAAAATCACACTCCCATTAGAGACACCACTTGTTAGTGTGAGCTTTTTATAAATAAATGCAATGTACTGACCAAGAGGTGAGGAACTGAGTTCATCAGTACAACTGCGTGTTTATTTGTCAAACTTTCCATGGCAACAGGACTGTATATGTGAAACCAACATTATTCGCTGCTGAAGCTAAAGCGCGCTAAGAAAGCCACAAAGTCTACAGTTCACACCTGCAGTCAAGCGTATTTAGACACAGTTTTAAAATAAACATTCAGATTAATAGTAAAGATATAATCTATGCATCTGTGAGAACTGTGCAGCACCTCCTGTACTTGCATGAACTGCAATGTGTTAACAGTAAATATTAAGGATGTGAGACTTTGTGGAGGAACTTCTATGAGATCATTGTTTCTGCTACTGTCTTTTTGTCCCTTTCACAATGTTTTTTTTTTTTTTTTGGAAGTGAAATTATTGCAAAATGTAATAACTGGAAATAACAGACGTGGAGGGGCTGCAATCTAGGATCTCCGATGAAAATGGTTAACACGTTCTTGTGGCATTTTTCTCATGAAGGAGGACATACAATAAGAAAATGAGACTTAAAGTACTATTTCTGAGTATTTATGTATTCAAATTATCGTGAATCAGGAGAAAACATAAAATTGGTGATGTGGAAAATTTGCTGGGTGGGGCACAAGATCCCTGCACCAGTCCATTCTAATGCTACTTCATCGCGATCGGCCATCGCATCAATCGTATTGCATCCATTCAGTAATCAGATATCTGGTCTAATTGATGCTAACTCTGGCCGGTTTTAGTTTCTTTTGGCCAGGATAACTGCAAGAAACTTCTGAGTGGTTTTTATACTTTATAAAAACAAACAAAGAAAAAGATCAATACATTAAAACAATCCAAAGGGTTGGCTAATTCGCAACTCCTTTCACTGATTTAAACAAGTGTGAAGAATATTTGAGGGTGTATTCAGACTGGACATTTGCTTGAAGTGAACCAAAGTTTGCTTTCTTCGATAATCAGGAACAAATTTTCAGTCACATACACCAAAGTGAACCCTGATCTGGAACCAGAAGCCGCTGTCAGTAGGGCTGTAACGAGTATCCGGGTGCTCGGGTATTTGCCATCTGCTCCCGAAAATCCGAGTACGAATATTCGCAACGATCTTTACAAATATAGTAAATTGTAGTAAAATTATGATCAAAATATTATCTGGGAATGATGTATTTTTCCTCTGGAATGCAGATTAATGCATTATTTTAAGTTTACGAACTAAAACAAGGCCGAAAGAGCCGCGGTGGACACCGGAAGTAAACACACGTCTTCGTTGGGGAGAAGCTTCCGGTTTTCAAAGTAAAACTAGTGAGAGCTTTTTTCCATTCAAAATCTGAGACTGAAGTTCTGTTCACTGAAAAAACTTTTGAAAACATGAATTGGCTTTAACATTGGCGCTTTAGCTCCAGTGTTTACGTTCTTTTAGTGATGAACTCTTCAACACTTGACGCAATTGACGAAACTCCATCTTATTCTGAAGAAACGCAGTCTCACGCTGCTGAAAGGCGGATGTAATCAATGTGAATCAGCTGATTCTGCAAAAACACTTTTTTCACACGGGCTCTGCGCCAATATGTAAAGCTTAAAACGTTAAATATATAAGAACTTTGAGGATAAAAAAACTGTGGGGAACATTTTCAAGTTTTTTGTTAAATGATACAAAAAAGCAGTGATTTTTATCCTTTTTGTGTTGTTTATGTTACTGCTGAATTTAATCAGAAGGTTGACAAAAAAAAAAAAAGTTAAAAATGACAAACAAAATTTCTTTCTATCTGAATCTTTTTGGGGGTTTTTTTTAATCATTTTTGTTGATTCTGACCTACTGTTCAAAATAAAGGTATAAATGTTGGTGATTTAATACAAATAATTTCAATTCTCCTCCATCTAGTAAATATTCACATAGAAATAAACATTATATTATAAAGTAAGAATCGTGGTTCGATTTGTGAATCATTGAGCTTGATTCGTGAATCGTATCGGATCGCCACCTAAGCAACGATCCACAGCCAGCCCTTGCTCTCAGACCCATCTTTTGAGGTGGTTTCTGTTCATTTTGCTCTGAGTTTCCTCAGTTTGAATAAGCTTCATGATTGCAGCGGAACAACTGGAGCAACATGGCCACTGTAGCCGGAAACAGAGTAGGAACTATAGATTGCAGACAAAAGTGAATCAACAATGAGACACAGCAACTCAATGAAATGAGGTTAGATGAATGCAGGCTCATTAAAACAACTTTTAATGTAATACTCATTGCCTTTTACAACAATCAATATGTCATAAACACTTATGAGTGTGCCTTTTTAACTGTCGCTGTAAAAGTGTTGTACCTGACCTTGATACATTTGTTCAAAATTGGTCGACAAAATACAAAGTTTGAATAAATGAACTATCCTGACAAGGATTGCAAAGCCTAAAAATTCTACCTCTCTTTATTTTGCCCCGCCATTGTAATTGCTGGCCAATGACTGCAGAGATCTTCTGTCACATGCTTTGGTTTACAAGCTTTGGTTCAAAACAGAACAGTCTGGTTGGAGGCAGTTTCAATAAGACTAAATAAAAAAATTTAGGACTAGATCTGGACCAAATTAAGCGGATTCAGTCCGGACCAACAGTCTGAATACACCCAAAAAGAAATTACTAATGTTCCCAATCTTTGAAGTCATCTCATGACAAATGGGAGCAAAAACAAGAGTGTTGCGTTTATGTTTTTGTTCAGAGCAAAATACTACCGGGAACACTTTTAAAATAGATCAAAAGATGATAGGCGGGGTTTTTTATAAAAGGGCTTTAAATCTGCAGAAAACCTGCACAGAGGAAACAGTATTCCACTCAGCACAAACCAGCATCTTTGTGATCTTTTCACTTTGAGGTGCTGATGAATTGTTTCATGACAAAACTGCTCCCCCTCATCCATTGTGTGCTGCAGACACGCAGAACACTGGCAGCAGACAATGGCGGGTCACTGTAGAGCGCTAGAAATAATCATAACAATGACAGCCTTCATATTTATAGCTGTCCAGAGATGTCCAGCTGTGGCAGCGATCTACTTTGTTGTGAACAGGAAGAGCTGCTCCCCAAGAAGAATAAACCACTTTTGTTTTAGTTGGTGACTCATGATCTTGGGTTTTACTTTCTACTTCATACCAGTGAGGCAATAAATGTCAACTGAAAGTAAAGTAGCGGAGAGGAGTCAAAAGACTGCCTCAAACAAAAAGGGGCCACAGAGAGAGAAAAAAAAAGGAGTTTGGATGGAAAAAGGCTTTCTAAGCATCAGTAGCCAGACAGAGATCGTTGGGTCATCTCGCATCTGTGGGGCTCTTCCTGAGTGAAACTGCCCTGAAAAGCAGGGCAAGAAAACAGCCAGCCAAAAACGGAGAATAGAGGTCAATATTTCATCAGGAGTGATGACAGCAGCTAATTTCCAAGATGTGCAGACGGGTTTGCAGATAGACAAAAAGGAAAGGGCTTCCGTGCATCGTTTTGTTCGATTGTTTACTACACTGCAGGAGCAAAATGACTGAAACACGTCAGTAAACTGCAAGGACGCTTTGATTCAGGAGGCACGCCAAACGACAGGATGTTGCACGCTTTAAAGCAAAGCATGCAGAGTGTTAAAAGGAAGTGGCACAACAACACACAAAATAGATCTTGTTTGTGAGGTGAGACTCAGAGGCGACCGTTGCTAATGCATCTTTGTTTTCTATTCACGTTGCTGTCAACAAGCTGTAAAGATAGAGTGACGATACTGCATATTGAGGACATACCGCAAAACCCTCAAAATGTGTCACGTTTAACTTTTGGCCTTTAAACCACATAAGCAAAGATACTCACGTGTTTTTTTCTATCCTGTTCATTTAATGAACGAGATGAAACAAGTATGACTTTTACCATGAAAAAGCCTCTTATCCACATTTTGTTTGAATTTACATATCAAATCTTCAAATTAATATTAACAGAAAATGTTCATGATTTGATAGACAAGAATATTATTGCTCTTGGAGTTAATTTAGGTTTAGTTTTTGGCCAAATTTTATTTTATAACTTAAACTTTTGTCTGGTCCTAAATTCTGAAGATTGACAAGTTAACCAAAGTAACATGACAGCTTTGGCAGTTTTCCAGAAGAAAGAAAAAAAAATGTAGTAAACTTACTTAAAAATCCCTAATCATGCCAAATTTACAAAAATATTTAGTGTGTTGCTTAAATGTGAGCTAAACGCCAACTAGCCAAAAAACCCTAGTAAATGCAAAATTAGCCCAAAAAGCTAGCTTGTCCCTTAAATACTAGCTAAACTCTGAAGTAGCCTAAAATTCCTCAGTAAACTAAATTAGTCAAAAAGTTAGCCTGTTGCTAAAATAGAAGCTAAACTTTAAATTAGCCTGTAATAACCTCAGTAGATGAGAAATTTGCCAAAAATGTTAGCATGTCGCTAAAATAGTAGATAAACTCCAAAATGGTCTAAAATTCTCCAGAAAACTAAATTAGCTTAAAACATTAGGATGTTGCTAAAAAAGAAGTAAAACTCTAAAGTAGGCAATAAACCCAGAAAAAAAAACTAGTGAAAAAAGTTAGCATCTTGCTAAGATAGAAGCCAAACTGAAAATTAGCCAAAAAAGCCCAGTAGAGAACAAATTAGCAAAAAATCTTAGCATGTTGCTCAAATATGAGCTGAAGTCCAAATTAAAATAAAAAATACCTCAATAGTTGCCAAATTATCTAATAAAAAAAAGTAAACACATTTCTTAAATGCTAGCTTAACTCCAAAATAGCCTAAAATTCCTCAGTTCACCAAATTATCCAAAAAAGCCAGCTTGTTCCTTAAACATTAGCTAAACTCCAAAATAGCCTAAAATGTAAAGCATTCACACAATACAAAAATTAAAGCAACATAATGCCAACATTTTACCTCATTTCACTTACAAGGGGGTGCTAGCTTCAAAAAATTAACTGTAACCTCCTTGTGTGTGCGCAGCAAAGAAAAAACAGGTACGTACTTCAAAAGAAAAAACAAAAGTTGTTGCACACATTACAAAAAAAAAATCCACAAGGAGGCGCTGTAGTGCCATACAAAGAAGCAATAAACTCAACAATTAAACAACAATGTACATTCGGAAAAGAAAATTTGCTGTAATTTACAAGGGCTTCTTTTTTTTCTACTCTTTAGCGCATGTTTGCTAGAGGTATAGGGAAAAATAGATTTAGCGATATATCGCGATATTTTGTTTGGCAATACTTTTATCTATTTAAAGCGTTGATGCTTAATTAGAGCGTCTCTCAGTGTCTTACTTTTCCTCCTAAACCTCTGACCACTAGTTGGCAGCACATTGAGAGCACATATCACGATATGTATTTTATTACCAGACTCTAGATAATCCGAATTCTTCCTTTCCCCTTAGCCCTTTTCCCTTCCGCCTCTTTTGGCCTACAAACAGAGAGTTATGAAGAAATTGTGTCTCATATTTCGGACGTCACTTTCGTCGATGACGTCACCAATAATCGCCAATCGGCTAGCTTTAGCGCAGAGTTTCCAGCACTTATATATACATTAAAAACATCAGTTTTTAAAACTTTAAAGAGGTAATGCTACAACAAAAAGTCATTACTTACATCTAATTGTAAGCGTCTGTGGTTCAGAGCGCACCCACGTGAAGAAAAGCGCTTCTCAGCGCAACGCGGTTTAGCCTCGTAGGGGAGGACTTTATATTCCTCCATTTGGAGGACTGGATTTAAAAAACACAGTTCCTGGACACACTTAAACTTAAATTCCCCCTTCAAATAGAGGGGAAGGGAGAAGGGCTTGGACCAAGGGGTAAATTCGGATTGGGCCTTGCAATACACTCCCCTAATGTCTGTCACCTACAGATGGAAGTGGTTTAGTGCTAAAACGGTGCAAATCTTGCAATTTGGACATGAAACAGAAACGTTTGCAAGCATCCTTGCAATGCAGGTCTTGTTGTTGCCCACCTTCTGGCACATCCCGTCACAGTGGATCAGTTTTCATTGATTCACGCAGGTGGGTTGGATGAAAGTTTTTACGCTGGATGCCCTTCCTGACACAACCCTGTATTTTTAAGGCACAGAGAGACCCAGATGGGTAACGGCGCCAAGAGTATTACCCAGGGATAGGCAACTCCAGGCCTCGAGGGCTGCAGTGTCTGAATTATTTCCAGATGTCCACAGCCCTACTCATGACTGATTACCTGGGTCAGGTGTGCCCAGCCAATTGTAACATGCCAGAGCAGGGTATGTTGGAAAACATCCAAGAATGCGGCCCTCGATGCCTGGAGTTGTTGATTTTTTAGCTTGTTGTGCTCCTAGAAAGTGAACTCTGGTTTCTGGTGTGCCAGGGACACACACAGCCAACTGAGCCTTGGTTTATCTTTATTTGAAAAACAAACACAGACATTGTCAGACTCGTCACCAAATTCACACATCACTACAAAATCTGAGTCCCTGGTTGGTCAAAGTTTGACTTGGTCACACGTTTTGCACGTAGAGTCCAAAAACGGTCCTAAATATGCCTGTTTATGCCTGTTTACAAACTTTTACATAGACTTTTCATTGAAAGTGCTGCTTAAACGTGTGTTGCCTAAGAGTGATTTATATGATGCTTCAGAGATCTTTCCTGAAGACAAAGAGATCTTGTCTGGGTTTGCATCAGCAGCGCCTAGATCATTGGGAAATCAGCACAACAGCATGAAACCAAAAACTGCACACTAAAAATCAAAACGTTGCCTCCAAGAAAATTTGCCAAAACTCATTGTGAAGTTGCTAAAGTAACACTTTCGAACCGGCTTCTGCACAAACTGGAAGCTCATGGCTGCAGGAATGAGTAAACAGACACCGGACTGGCTTTAGTGCTGGTTTGTCTCCAAATGTGCAGAGGATCGTAAAACCTTTTTAGATGAAAGGTTGTTTAAGTCTAACAAAAGAGAAACAATATTAAAAAGTGACACTTTAATGAAGGAAATGAAGCTCAGCCAAAGTTCAGTCCAGAAGACATCCGGTTATCATTACTAATCAGCTTCTATCCAATCCTGAAAATAACGCCCTGTAAGCTATGAACTGCACATCGACTCTTGCCCTCTTTTCAGTAGTAATCGGATAACTTTTGTCTTCCCCTACAATCACCTGAAATTCAACCCTTCTCATTTTCACAAGATGACTCATCCCAAGTCCTTTATCGCTGCATGGAATTCCAGGGAAATTAGCGGCTTGTCTGAAGATTCTCTGAATTTTTTCCGGGAAGAAAATCCCTTCTCCCACAGTTGAGGCAGTAAAATATGTGTTGCATTAATTTTTTATTATCTTTTCTAAAATAAAATATGGCAAATAAAATCTCTAAAGCTTTAAGTAGGATACTTAAAGCTTTGTATTAACAAAAAGTAACAAAAGACAAGTCTTATTTGTATATTTTCACCTTTGTGTCCACAATTCTTGTTTACTTTCTACTTAATTGTTGGTGTACATGTTCCTTTTTGCTTGTTATAAAAAAACAAAATAAAATATTTAAAGAAATTTGTGGGAAAATGAAAATTTATGGGAAAATTTAAATTAAGGTGACCATTTTTAGAAATACGTGGGACTGTGGGGGGTGTCTGTGTGTAAAGAGTAGTTGTCCAATTAGGAAGGATACAGAATTATATAGGGTATATGAGGTAGGAGCCCCAGGAGATGGTGGGCTAACAAGGGTGGTAACATGACCCTTCCTACCTGTCCGGATTGCTCTACTGCTTCATGTCCCGTGGTTGTGAGGTGACACATTTCTTCCCCTGGGCTCCACCCTTAGTGCAACGGCTCTGGAAGTCTCTAACTATGAGTGGAGTGAACCAGACCACTAACACCAGCTGGAATTCTTCCCTTACAGGTGGTTGAAGCTAAATTATAGGTTGAGGTCTCCAAATTTATTATGGGATGGGTTGGATCGTGTTGCCTTGGTACTGGTGTTGGTTGGGAGAACCCATTAAACATTACAAGTACAACCAACGTCATAAACATTTAAATAGAAATGAATCACGAACGTCTTTTCTCACATCCGTCTTTACCATTACCTATTTTTACTTTTGTTTTTCCTGTTGGTCTCACCTTTGTTTTTAGTTCTGATCAAATCACAGACAGTGGTTATGATAAAGTAAAAAATCTTCTACTAGATTGTAAATAATTTTCAATATGAATGGATGTGTCACTTCATGGCTTCTATCCATTAATAGTTTCTGCAGGAAAAAAAAGAAAAGTTTACTCCAATGATTTATTTATTTATTTTTTGCTCTTGTTTTAACTGGTAATTCTGAGTATTTCTTTGTTCCAATAGTTGTGAGTTGTTAAGTTTTTCTTCTTTCTGTCCCCTTTTCATTTTTTTTTTCCTTTTCTATCGTGCTTGAGTTTACAACTCAAGTTTATATTGTATGTTTTTAAATAAATAAAAATGAAATTAAAAAAAAAAAAAAAAAAGAATCAGGAGCAGATAAAAAGTACTGTTTGGTGAGGCACACAAAATAAATCAGATTTTCAAACATATGAACTCTACAAAGCTGCTTATTCATGTTAAAGCGTGTTGCTTAAAATTTCATTTAAACGTTTTTCTTCTGTTTAAAAACTGTACCATAGAAAGAAAAAAAAAATCACAAAATTCGGTATTATTGACTTACTTTTACTTATAAATGAAGTTCCTGCATTGCTCCCTCTGAAGAAACACACGAAGAAGCTGCTTGTAGAAGTCTTCCTTTTCCCTCTTCAGTTTTAAAAGTGACGCTACTCCACAAATTCTTGGGTTAATCCTCTATTTAATCAATGTTAAAGAATATCTGGGCGGCTACGCTTGACTTGCTAGCGCGAATTCTGTTAATTGAAAGAATGCTAAAAAAAAAAAAAAAAAAAATATGCTACCGCTAATTCTACTATTCTTTGGTTTGGGTGTCACATTCTTCGGGCTCACCAGCGCCCTCTGCCTTAAGGCATGCGTACTGCGTGCCTCATCCTGTGTGTTTCTAATGTGCATTTTTAGCTGATAAAAGGCTAAATGAGTCACAAGCTGGCACCAATTTAAACAGACAGATTGTGAGAAATAGAAAAATGAAGTGATTAAAATATAAAGCGCCTTTTATGATGACAGAAAGACAGAAACAGTAAATTGCATGCGTTAGCAGCAGCTTCAATCCGTGTGCAGCGCAGGAGAAGAACAGGCTCCTGCTGCCTCACCCAGCAATTTCTTGTTTTTTTGAACAGGAAATTATGAAATTTGCTACTCTTTTTTCCCAAAGAAATGTTGAAAAGCCACAAACAAAAAGGTAATGATATTTGATTTTTATTTTTAATAATGAAAAATTATATTAATCTTAATTGATTTATGTATTTTTTAAGACATATTTTGCTGGTGAGGTACAGCCTCACTTGCCTCCCCTGACCGCACGTCACTGTCTGTGAAAAAAGAATTACGATGAGCGGACCCCAAGCTCCATTCTTATGGACAACCATGAACGTCTTTGTTTTCCTCGTCTCTAAAAACTGTATGAGTGCAGAGCTCCAATATTTCTACCATTTTTGTTGCACAGCTAATGTTAGGTTGGGGTTGTGAGCGACTGTAAGCTAGCAGCCGAGTCTGAACTTATGGGGGACTGGGTTGTTCCACACCAATGGTCCCACCTCCAATTCAGACGTGATTTTAAAATAAAATATTGATGACTTTGGCTAAAAATGGCAAAATCTTACTTAAAAAAACACTACGCGGTAGGAATTTTTGGGGGGTTTGAAAGACAATATAGTGGACTTAATTTGTGGAGATTTTAATGTGAACCTCTTAAGTGTGCCAATGGATCAAAATAGAATATTTTGTATTTTTCCTAGATTTTACTATATTTTCCATATTGTTTGGAAGTCTAGTAATTCTTGTAAGTCAAACCTTTAACCTTTAATAATTTTGCAAAAAAAAATTAATAAATACCCAAATTTGAAGATTTATGTTCTTTTCAGACACTGCTGGTAATGTTTAAAGCCAAAAATGTTATGTTGCCATGTGGTTTACACAATCTTTTTGTTGTAAATGAAAGGAATATTTGAAGAAATTATTACTTTAAAGTACATAAAGTAAAAACTACACTTAAACAAACGACTTTTCTTGTGCTGGGGTTAAAAAATCGAAATAATAATGAGCTGAAAAAGTGTTTAAGTATTGTTTGTAATAAGTTTAAATGTAAAAACAAAATGACTGATTTGAGTGCAGCATGATGTGAATATTGTGTTCCTGTTTGTATTATTTTTTTATTATGGGTTTTCATTTTGTGTTTGTTTAGTTATTTGTATCATATAATATAATAAGAATGGGGTAGTGATTTATAAGACTTCATCCAACTCTTGTTTTTCTTAAGTAGATTGTATGTTTTTTACATTCTAACTGAAAAAAATGTAAAAACTAAATAAATAAACTAATGCTTTGAAAACGGACCAAAAGATAAGTTGAACTTTTTGAAAGTAAATACAAAAACCAAAGTCAAAGTTATGATAAAAATTGGAGAAAGTCACCTAGTTTTAAAAAAAAAAGGTTTAAAACAAACAAAAACAACACAAATCTGTATCTGCACTGCAGTGTGCACTAATACAATGTTTTGATGAACCTGTTAGATGCATCTTTAAAAAGTAAAAACTTAAAAATGAAATAAAACCCTGGTGTTACAAGAAAATACATGTGTGTCATTAAATGCTAGCTTGAGACAAATAAACATGCTTGATGGGAGACTATCTGCAGGACGCAGAGCGCGACGATAGCTTTACACACCAATAACTTTCTTGTATCTCCATGAAACATTGACTTCTGAGGGGATACGAAGGGAAATGAAATATTATTTCAAGAGAGAAGGCAGGACTACAGGCATCATCGTTGTCGCCTTAAGATAAGAGCTGAGCTGCAGCTCTGGGCTTCCTCAATGACACACATCCAGGACTGATAGACGCTTGCGGCGAGGAGCTCCTCTGTCTGCCCACTTTCAGACAACAAGGCTAATCCATCCCTGATGCGACTGTTGGTGAATCAGCAGCATTATGGCAGTCGGCAGGAACCACATCCCGCTAAGTCCAAAAAAAGTCCTGGGCGAGGCTAGGGATTGCCGTCAAAGTTGCCTAACATGTGCTTTTGTCTGACTCCTTAATGTCAAGCTTTTAATCAGACAAAACAAAGGCAGTAACAGGTTCTGCACGAACACAATGGAACTGCGAACGCAGCACATCCACATGTGAGCAGGATGAACACCCGTGTATTCATCTGTCAACATGTCTCATGTTTAGATTCGGTGAGCCTATAAATGATAGCTTTCCCCCCACTACCCTTCAATCTACAGGGTGCAACTCCACCTAGTGGTGCTCAAACAACACAAATAGGAAACCCACAATTTTTCTTGAGTCTGGAGTGTGGTCACAACTAATTAAAAGCTCAGAATCCTCTGGGAGACTCTCCAAAACAGCAGATCCTCCCAGGAGTCAGAACACAAACATCTTTTTATAAAAAGGTTTAATGACAATAGCTGGATCAAGATTCAAGCATCTCAGGACGAATGAGACGACAGCACATTTAACATGGAAGGAAATACTTTTAGCAACAGCAAATTATTAGTGTTTTCAACAAATGTAGATGTTTTTATAATGGCAAAGGAAGGTTTTAGTGTCCTGAAAACATCTTCTCCACTTCTTCCATCCAGTCACACGGAGACTCTTCCTCAAAGTCCCTGTAGGGAGAGGACAAAACAGGAAATGTTTTAAACCCATATCTACGGAAGTGTATTGCACTCAATTTAAAACAAACAAATAAAAATGGTATTTTTTGTTCAAATGTTTCCCTGTTTTTAATGCTAATATTTTTAACAACAAACGGCTGGACACTATTTATATCTACTAAAGAAAACTATAAGATGTAATTAATAATTTAAAAGTCAAAATGTGTCCGTGTCAGAGACATGATCTGAATCCCTTTGTTTTTGTGATAATCACGATATCGCCAGTCTTTTATGTTTTTCCTACTCATTTTATCCACATACATCACAGAGCTAAAGAATTTTGTACAGAACGACGAAATCAACAGGTGACCAGGACGATCATGTTGTGGCAACTTTGTGGCTTGCAATCTGATTTTTGAGATATTTGTAAAAAATACTTTCAAAAAAAATTTTCTAACTTTTTTATATTTTTCAAGATATTTTTTAATATTTTTTTTCCCTTAAATTATATATTTTTCGCTCTAATTTTTTAATGAACATTTGTAGTCCTAAAGTGAGAAGATAAGGACGCATCTACAACTTGCATTACTCAAAGACGCTGGTTCACTTTAAGACAAAGATTAGTTATGTTAGGGATTTTTGTAAAGTTTGTTTAAACAACAATGAGTGCTTGTGATGTTTTTGAGATTAGATAGTGAGTTACTGAGAAATTCCTATTGTTCATCTTGGGTGTTTCTGTGTACTTTATTGACGGTGCCTGCCTGCCTCAGCAGCTTCACATGCAGCATCAAGGCAAACCCTGGATGCAACTCGTCTTTTGCATCACCACAGGCAAAATAAACAGTTCATAATGATTAATATTCAAAACTTCCCCCAAAAAAAGATTTTAACTTTTTTTTTAATATACCAAGGAATTAGAATGGTCTCCTGTTTTTTACAATAACATAAAAAATCAGAATGAAGATCATCTGCTTTTAAAAAAAATATATGAAAAATTAGAATGAGGATAATCTGTTTTTTTAAATTACATGAAAAATTACATTGACGATCACCCATTTTTTAAAAAAATAATATGAAAAATTAGAATAAAGACATTTGTTTTTTAAAAATACATGAAAAATTGTAATGAAGATCACCCATTTTTTTTTAAATAATATGAAAAATTACAATAAAGATCAACCATTTAAAAAAGAAATAACATCAAAATAACTAGTTTTTTTTTAAATACAAGAAAAATTCAAAATGAAAATCACCCTTTTTTTAAATACACGGAAAAATTAGAATGTAGATCACCTGTTTTTTTATACATGAAAAAATAGAACGAAGAACCACCATTTAACAAAAATACACAAAAAAATTAGAAGGAAAATGTATGTATTTTTATTGGTTGGAATGTGCTTCCATATATTTTCACAATCAGTTTATATATACGAGTGCGACTGTCTATGTGGTAGAAAAGAAATGTAAAGACTTTTCAATGTCACAGACAGGCGAGGAACAGCTGCTGAGACAAAAAGAAAAAAAGAAGGTTTGCAGCTAAATGTGGCAAACAAATGATTCTAAACATACAGCAGGAGTAGCTCAGTGTCTGTTTTGAAAGCAGCTGATAAAATGTTGCAACACAAATGGTTTACTGTGGGAAAATACAGCAAAAGGACATTCTAATGAAGCAATAATTTGAATTGTTTTCCATGGCAGAGATTTCAGTCTGCTGCAGGTTAGAGCACGTCTTCACGCACGGTTTGGTTCAGCGACATCTTGATGAGACAATAATTAGAAATCTGTCCAAAACTAAATATAAACACAGGAATATTCTTCAGCGTTTCCTGTTCTGCTTGAATATGCAGCCAAGAAATCTGGAAGTTGCTTTTACTTTTCCCACAAGTATTAAATCACAGCTTTTGCTGTATATGGAGGTTAAAATAGTTCCATTGATCAGCAGTACTATTACTTTAATTTAACGCAAGTACTGGTGACATCGCTGTTAAAAACAAACTTTCGTGAACTTACAACATATAAATATATTTACAGTAAAAGCTACTTATTCAAAAGTAAAACTACATGTCATTTTTAGGTAGAAACACTTAAAGAAATTCAACTGAAACTGCTCAAAAAAATTAACATTTCACTTTTACCTGATGTTAACAACCCAGGAAATTCAGACATGCGAATGCTAAGTGTTATATTTGAGTTAGACCCACTGCCATGAGTGGTGTTGTTAGCATGTTCTTGTGGCATTTTCCTATGATAGAGAACATATATAGAGGAAATTAAAGTTAAACTTCTATTTATGAGTATTTTGAGTCAAATTGTTGTGAATCGGGAGCAGACAAAAGAAATATACGCTCAATCTATCTGTTCCAAGTTCCTAGTAACAAGGAGAGGGGCGGGGTCGCTCCATGCCAGAGATCCCGCCCACAACTCAGAGGCAAATTTAATATAAAACTACTGCCACACTGCAGAAACTATGTCCTAGAATTTTTTTTATGAAAACTGCATAACTATAATAATAAAAAAAGACTTAATGTTTTTAAATGATCTTAAAATATGATCAGTGTCTTTAATGAGCAAACCAACTAAAAACGGATCATTGCATCCCCAAACCCCCACAGCCACTTCCTTATTTGCACTAACTTACTGAAATTTGCTTCACCTTCATGGTAGATTTTAATCAACAATATGCTGTTATGATTTTATCTCCAACTTGTTCTCAAGTAAATTGAGATTCCCAGTAATGTTTGATAGAAGAGCAGCCGCACATCATGATGTTTCAATCTCTAAAGTTACTATTTATAAAATAATGTGCATTGTCATCAGTCCTCTTAACATTATGACTTATAGAACCACATTATCACAATTTTGCCCTCATAAAAGCTTCAACTTTTGGTTTCCTTTCTCAAGGGAGGCTTGGATGAGAACAGTGTGTACTAGTCATGAGTTATGCATTTTGAAACTCTCCCAAAGTGCTTCTTGTGTCTTTGAAGATCTGATTGCTTCAAGTTTAAACTTTAAAATTGCCTTTTCTATCTTTTGTTGAAAATATTTTGAATTTTCAGGCTGAAATTTGACTTAATCCTAATTTTTGGGACTATGAGCAATCCTTTTTTATGTGATCTGCCTTTATTTCTGTAACATTTTTAGAAAATCTCCAAACAGAGAAGTTGAAAACTAATATAAATTCAACTTTTCCTGTTTTGCCACTTATGGCGGGCATTATTTTTTTTGGCACCTATTTTATTTTTTAACAAAACACACAAATGGCTTTAAGTACAGGCTTCTAATGCCTGTTGTCTTCAACCTTTCCCATCCAGCTAAAACTTTCACTCTTTCATCATGATTCTGACAGATGCTGCTTTGATAACAGTATTGCTCTGAGGCGTTTACCTGATGCTTATCGAGTCTCTCTAACTGTCAAACCCAAAGTAAATTGAGATTAAATGAGAAAGTTTAGTTCTTTAACTACTATGAAAATGTCGTGTTTTATACTGTTCCTCTGTATTCTCTAGTTGGCAATAATACTTTATTTTAGGCAAGTATTCCTACTCTGATAAAAAACATGTTTTGGATATAAACATGTTAAACATATTATAACATGTTCTTGTGGGAATTTTCTGATAATGGAGGACATATATCAAGAAAATTAAGATAAGATTTCATTTGAATATTTCTTTTTTAAAATCACTGCATGTTAATCAGGAGCAGATGAAAGTTTGAAGATGTGAAGTAGACGCTACATTTAACAGACCACAAACTCTTTGCTCTGCTTCAGTCGGATGAATCCACTTAAAGGCAAGTGGATCCATTAATTTATTTGTTTTTCAATATTGGTCTAATTTTTGTTAAGCCGGTTATGTTAGGTTGGGGCTGTGAGGGACTGTAAGCTAGCGAGAGAGGATGTTAACAGACAGATGACAGGAAGTGGGGCCGGGCTTACTCCGTGCCAACAGTTCACAACTCAGTCCAACATTTCTAATGAATTACTGACGCTCTGCAGAAACTATGACCCAGAAAATGAAACTGTGTTATTTTATTTTGGCTAATTGAAAAACCTCTGGGTTTTTAATGCTTTTATTAACATTTGTGCACATTTTCTTTGTGCTTTAGGTTTGGTCTGCATTATATTTATGTATTTGTTTCTATGTTAACATTTGTAGTGTTCAATTAAAAAGAATATTATAAATTTGGAAAAAAAACAATAACATTAAAAGATAAATAAAAAAATTAATAAAGTTTAAAAAAGAAAAAAGTTATCATTATATTTATGTTATACTCTGTTAAAATTTGTAGTGTACAATAAAAAAGATTGAAATAAAAACATTTTAAAAATAAAATCAATAAATAAAAAAAAAATCAATAAATGAAAAAAATAAAATAAAATAGGCTTATGTGTATATGTTACTATGTTAACATGTGTAGCATTCTATAAATATTGATAAAGGAAAAAGAAAATATGTTTTTGTCTGTTCCCTTTATATTTTTGTATATGTTCTTGTTGCATTCAATTAAGTATTAAAAGGAAAATAATTTTAAAATAGACAATAAAAAAGAAAGTAGGTTTGGTCTGATTGATATTTATGTGAATATGTTCCTGTGCAAACATTTGTAGTGTTCAATTAAAAAGAAGAATAAAAATGTAAAATAAAAACAATAAATCTAATACATAATAAAAAATAAAATAAGCTTGGTCAGCATTATATTTATCTGTATATATTCCCGTGTTAATATTTTTAGTGTTTAATATTAAAAATGAAATAAAAATAATAAAAAATAAATAGATATAAAAAAAAAGGAGGTTTGATCTGCATTATATGTATGTTTACATATATTTTACCATGTTAAAATTTTTAATGTTCAACAAAAAAAAATGAAATAAATTTTTTTTAGACAGATTATTAATGAAAAAGATTTGGTCTGCAGCTTTTTCCGGTTGTGACGTCACAGACCAAAACATTCGCCGGCGTATCTGTCGGCTAGCGTGATGATGGCGAGCGACGAGCTGGACCGGTTTACGGTTCTGTATATCACGCACGTGCTGTACGCGCTGATCTGCCTGCAGCTGAGGAGCACGCTGTCGCTGCTGGTTCTGGTTCTGAGCGCGGGCCGGCGGCACCGCCTCATGGTGCAGCAGTGCGCCAACAGCGCTTTCTCCGCGCTGCTCCAGCTCGGGCCTTCCCTGCTGCCCAGGGTGTCCCGCAAGTGCTGGATGCGGGTCCGGAGCAAAGACTGGTGGGACCGCGTGGTTCTGAAGGAGTTCTCCGACGCGGAGTGGAGGGAGCACTTCCGGATGACGCGCGGCTCCTTTGACAAGCTGTGCGCGCTGATGGAGGAGGTGCTGCGCCCCCAGGACGTGACGGTTCGAGCGCCGATTCCGCTGCAGATGCGGGTCGCTATTGTTCTGTACAAGCTGGCGAGCTGCGCCGAATACAAAGTCATTGCGAACAAATTCGGCGTGCACAAGACCACCGTGAAAAAGTTTGTGTACTCCTTCTGCAAGGGGATGGTCTCCTCCGTGATTAACCGCCTCATCAGAGCGCCCACGGCGGAGGAGGCGCGCGCCATTACGCGCAGGTTTGAGGAGAAGTTCTGCATCCCTCAGGTGGTGGGGTGCATCCATCGGACTCATATCCCTGTTTTACCGCCCAG
Organism: Oryzias javanicus; assembly: GCA_003999625.1. Lineage (NCBI taxonomy): Eukaryota > Metazoa > Chordata > Actinopteri > Beloniformes > Adrianichthyidae > Oryzias > Oryzias javanicus. The sequence continues at coordinate 29,017,219 of CM012449.1, read as the reverse complement.
TGATGGATTCAAACACTTTGTGAATCGCAAAGGGTGGCCTTCTTATATCCTGCAGGCTGTGACAGATGACACGTGCCGGTGAGTGTTTATGTGGCACTCAAGTCACGTGAGTTAAACAGGAAGTCCTCTACACTTAAAACCCAAAAACACAACAAAAATATAGTCGCAGAAAAACATACTTATATTTAACATAGTCCAAAACAACTTAAAGATTTTATTAAAGTGGAGAAAATGTGAGCTAATTATTTTATCCAAGGACAAAAAAACTATCAAATCTGGGATTTGAATCCTCAACCCGTGAAGACATCAACTGAATCCAACCTACAAATCCCACAGCACTCTATGACAAACAGATGGTACAAGCTCAACTTTTTAGAGCCCCACTCCAAAGAAAATTATGCTATTTGGACATATATGAAGACAATTAAGCTCAAAATGAAATTTCTAAATACTTTTTAAATTTAAATTGTTGGGAATCAGGAGCAGACGCAAACAATTTTGTTTGAAAAAGACATAGAAAATACACTGCCACAAGCTTCATGCTCGGAGCTTTCAGTAACGGTGATGGGAAGGGGGTGGGGTTGCTTCAAGAAGCAGTCCCTCCCACAAGTCAGAGGCAAATTTCTAAGGAAATACTGCCAAACTATGTCCTAGAAAATGACTTTTTTGACTAAAAACTCCATAATCATAATTAAAAGAGCACTAGGAATGCTTCTGAAAAAGATCAAAAGAAGATCAGACTTTAAATAAACTCATCTGACCTTTTTTTCCACAAAGTCCAGTGCTAGGGCGTCAAGCCAACGCTCGAAACCCCCAAAACATCTGAGAGCTTTTAGCTGGTTTTCTGACCACATCCTCCTGCCCACTCACCACCTCAACTGTTGACATTGTTTCTGACCATTTCCAGGTTTTGGAACATCAACTGCCAGATGCCCGGAAGTACCGCTGATGCAGACGTCCTTAGACAGGCAGCCCTATACAGCCAAGCACACCTGCTGCCACAGGTAGGCTCTTTCTCTCCACAGAGGGAAAGGCATGTATACTGTAATTGATTTGGACAAACTGTAACCGTCCCACACATAAACTCTCCCACAGATATAATCATCCACAGCCCCCACACCATGAGTGGTGATGGTTGTGGCTGGTGAGGCACTGACTCTGTTAGTCAGATTTACAAACAAACCCAACAAATTTGCTGTATTGGCATTTTTTTTTTCTTTTTTAAGCATAGCAGGTTCACATTGGCCCAAAGAAGAATGTAAAATGTATAGAAGTTCAGTTTGACTCCTAAAGCACACAGAATGTTACAGACAGACTACAACACGTAAATGACGTCCATAAGCCTATCCTTCTAGGCTAAAATTTAGCAGGAAAATCCACCTTATCTTCTTTTAATTTTTGAAGTCTCTCCGTCTTAATGAGGACACGTTTGTCCAGCATTGACTATCTATTAATCATAACTTCATTTTTTGATTAAAAGTTTAACTTCGAAACATATTTTATGATATTACAGCCACCATTTTTACAGCCAGTCAGAGCAAAACATGAAATATGGAGCCCTGGCCATGACATTCAAAAAAGAAACGTGTTCCCTTCAATTAATAATTTGAGGCCAAGATTTACTACTTTGAGGCCACAATTTAATAATGTGACCACAAATGAGCATTTTGTGCACACTATATTATATTTTATGGGCACAAATGAACATTTTTGTAGACACCACATAGTATTTTGTTGGCACAGATAAGCATTTTATTACTGTTTTGTGGCCACAAATTAGAATTATGTGCTTACCATATAGTGTTTTGTGGGCAAAAATTAACAATTTGTGCACACAAATCAGCATTTTATTAACATTTTTTAACACACCAACTAGTATTAAGTGGCCCCAAATTAGAATTGTGTGCACACTATATAGTATTTTATTGCCACAAATAATCATTTGGTGAATATATAGTATTTTGTGTGCACACACCAGCATTTATTAGCATCTTGTGTACACCTATTACTGTATTGTGTTCGCAAATGAACATTTTGTGCACACCATATTGCATTTTGTTGGCACAAATTAACATTTTGTGCTCAAACTCAGAATTTGATATAAATCTCGTGGACACCAACTAGTATTCAGTGGCCCAAAATTAGCATTTTGTGCACACCATATATTATTTTGTTTGCACAAATTAACATTTTGTGCACAAATTCTGCATTTTATTAGAATCTTGTGCACACCAACTTGTATTCGGTGGCCCCAAATTAGCGTTTTAGAATCAGAAATTAGCATTTTATCATCAAAAATTAGCCTTTTGTACACACCATATATTTTTTGTTCACTATTTGGTATTTTGTGGCCACAAATTTGCATTTTATCTGCGCAACATTTAGTATTACGTGAGCACACAAATCAGCATTTTCTTAGCATTTTGTGAACACCAATTAGCATTTTGTACACATAAACTTGTATTTTGTGGCCACAATTCAGTAGAAGGAATTGAGGATCTTTAAAAAAAAAAAAGCGTGTGCAAACAATATGCAGATTTGTGCGCCAAAAAACACTTAAAAAATTCTGATTTGCAGCCACACAATACTAATTTGTGTGCACAAAAATCAGATCGATTATCGATCTTTACTGGTGTCCAATGACAGACATGAAGTCTTGTCCACCTCTGTCATGGAAGGGCTAACGCCTCAATGTAAGGGTGGAGTCACCTGGACCTCATAAGAGAGCACGAGGATTAAGGAAATAATTTTGATTTTTATTTTGTAAGTCATGCCTAACGGCCTCCGTTAAAAAAAAACAACTATTGAACACTATTGTCAACCACTGAAGAACAAATGTAAGCTCATGAGCGCCCTCTACATTGAAGCAGCGATAGTGCTGCTTCACTTGTGGCTTTATGTCTTTAAAGTCTATGATGTCATGGTGAGGCATGTTCCTGCCACAACCACCTGCACTTTATTTTAACTTTTGTTTCCTTTTTTTGAAGGAACCCAAAGAAATCAGTGGATCTTCCGTCAACCTCTTCCTTCTGGGCGACCCAGCGTATCCTCTTCTGGACTGGCTCATTACAGAATACGCTCCGTCTCCACACTTAACCGCGGAGCAGGAATCCTTTAACGCCTATGTGAGATCTGCCAGGACTACAGTGGACACGGCGTTTGGGAAGCTGAAGTCCCGCTGGAGAGTGCTGCTCAGGAAGTGCGATTTCCACTACACGTTTATACCCCACGTCATCGCCACTTGTTGCGCACTGCACAACTTCTGCGAAGTCGAGGAGGAGGGCTTCAGCCCCGCGTGGACGGAGGAAGCGGCAGTGATGGAGCGCCGGATGCTACAGCCAGATGTTTTCCCGTGCGGCGAATCGGAGTGCTCGGATGGTCAGAGAGTCAGACTTACTTTAACAGAGTATTTGAGAATAAACTTTCCTCTGCACAAGTCAGAGTTTTGAACATTTTTTAAGTAATGAATAAACACAAAAAACAAATGTATTTATTTTTTATTCACAATATTGTAAAAAATAAATAAAAAGTCTTAAAAAAATAAAAATCAATCAATGACCTCCTGTTTAATATCCTCTGCTAGTGGTTCTCCATATCGCGTGCTGTCCTCCTGGTTTGGCATTTGCGACGTGTCCGGTGACGGCGACGGCCGTAAGCTGTGAATAGTTTCCACCAGTGCGGACACCACGCTTGCGTTGCTTTGGAGGATGCTGTTCACCAGCCGCTCCTCGCGCTCCTGGCTCTGCTGGATGTACTCCATCCAGGTGTTCTGCATCTGCTGCATCCTTTGAAAGAGCTGCTCCAGATCCGACCCTTGTCGCCGCCTCCTCCCAGATAATGTGATTTTGGGCGCTGCTGCTGCAGCAGAGAAAACAATTAGATCACAGAGATTTAATTATCTGGATTTGGTAAAGGGTAATAATGTGATATATAGCATAACAAAGAAACTCGCTTAAAAATAAATGTATTTCAAGGCTACATAACTTTCAATGACCACTCTACACATGGACTTTAAAGGAGTTTCCAGCAGAGGTCCATCAGAAATTCACCTCTGAATTGTAGGCGGGACTATTGCCACAGAGTAAGCCTGCCCTAATGTCCCATCACTCCTTTGTCTGCACGGTCTCCCATTGCCTTGCAGCCTCTCACAACCCCAAGCTAACTGTTGCTACCTGATCTGTAACCGCTACCCCATCAGTCCCTGCATGCATAAACATTTCGTCACTTTCTCTTTGTGGCCAACACTGCGACAGTTCAACAATTTTTTTTAAGATTAGCTACTGTAATTCACATATTTTCTATTATTCCAAGATTGGGAATCTTGTAATTCATTAATATATAATTAGAATTTAAAATATAAGTTTAAAAAGATCAACTGTTGGTAACATTTCTTTATGATTGTCTGAACCATTTAAAAAAACTCTGTAATGACATGAATGTATATCCATATCTGAACAATGGAAAGGCTCAGTTTTGTATGACTATAACAGCTTCAAAAAAAAAAAATAGTTGCCTGAAGCAACACCGTATGTTGTTTTCCTTACAATGAAAATCTTAACGATAAGTGAAAGAATGATAGTTACACAGCTACTGCAGCTGCTTTAGCCGTTAATAACATTTCTGTGTTAACTGAGTTAATAAAATGTCGGTATCCTCATAAACGGGGGAATAAATAAAAAAAAAAAAAAAAAAAACAGAAGAAAAAGATTTGTATTAATAAACATTTTAGATGTTATTGTTGTTAACATTAAAAGACACACACTTACAATAAAATGGGTTAGTGGAAGTATAAGAATTTTCGCACATGCGGGGACCAATAGGGTAGCTGTAACAGAATGGGTAGAGACACTAACGTTACTAATGTAACAAATTAGAGCTAGCCAGTTGTACAGTTTCAAACCAGATGTCAGCTCGAATGAGGAAAACAAAGACGTACATGGAGCTATTAACCTGAAAGTGGATGCATCAGAATGGAGGAGAGCAGGGAACTTGAAGCACACTTACTGTAGCTTCTACGCCACAACTACAATTTTTAAAGATCTTCACCAGATTTAAAACTACTGAATAAAGAAATACGCAGAAATGTAGTTTACATCTTAATTTTCAAGAGAATTAAAAACACTTAAAAAAAAAAATCATTTTAATTGGAGTGTCTTTAAAAGAGGAACTCACCTGTAACCGGAGGTGTAAACCCGATATCTACACCATCCTCAGCGGGTTCGGGCAGCGGCCGGCTTCCCAGAAGGTCCTCCATCGTGTTGAAGTAGGGGCAGGCCGCCGGACCGTTGTCGTCGGTGTCGTTTTTCTTCTTGGCGCTGTAGTAGGCCTGCTTCAGGTGCTTCCAGCGGACGCGGATCTGCTCCGGTGTCCGTTTAAATCCGGCGTCTTCCAGCTGGTCGGCCACTTTTCGGAACAGGACGCCGTTGCGCGTTTTGCGACCGTCCATGTACTTCAAAATGTTCAGCTCTTTCAGTTGACCGAGCATGTATTCCGTCTCCTCATCGGTCCAGAAATGTAGTGATTTCGCCATAGTTGTTGTCAATATTTGTATACGTCACTTCCGGGTCAAATAGCGCGGCAATTATTATTATTTTTTTCTGTTTTTTTTATTTATTATTTTTATTTTATTTATTTTATTATTTGTACTTTATTAATTTTTTAAAATTGTTTATTTATTTTTGGGCAGGAACTATAGGGGCTACGCGTAACACCATTTCAAAATAAATGTGTTAGTTTCTAGACTTGCAAAAACCTAAAAGATAATAATATTTTTTTTCATTAAAAAAATATGATCTACTATTAAAATGTGTTCTATTACCATTCAATATAAAGCAACTAAAACATTTTAGAACATAATCCTGTATTTTCAAAGAAAAAACATATATTTCAAAATTAAATTCTACAATTTCTAATTAAATTTGTGTTTTTTGTGTTTTTAACATGTTTTATGGCATTTTTCTGATGACAGGGAACTAATACTAATGAAATTAAGCTTGAAATTGTATTAAAGGGTATTCAACTCATTGTGAATCAGGACCAGAAGAGGGAAATTTCCAATGAACTATTGCCACTCTGCCAAAATTGTCAAAAAAAAAAAAAATCTAAATTTGTGTTTGAAAATTCATAATTATTATTTAAAGACCACTTGGAACTATTGATGGGTAGATGAGGCTTGTGACACATTACCAAACTATACCGATACTGTGTCACTCAATACTGACCCCTGCTGGACAGAAAACACCATTGCTGGCAACCAAGTTAAGAAACTCCACTGATATACTGATAAAATAAACAAGGGTATATACAATATTTGACATAGTTGTTGTGGCTTGTTCATACTCATGTTCATACTCATGAACAAGCCATCTGTATTGCCTCAGCATTAAAGATGTGCTTTTATTTAAGTACGACAATCCTGCCGAACAAATGCAACATTTAACCAACAAAAAATAATAAAAAATAAGAGTTAGAGAGGAAGGAGTGGGGGGCAAAACCCCTAAAACACTATTAAAATTATTAATAAATAATCCCACAAACTTAATAAAAACACCACATTCAACACCTTTAGGAAAAAGCCACTCAAAGGGGGGAAAATGGGGCCGTCCCACTGCGAGAGTCAGTAAACAGCTGGAAGCACATATCTGGCACAGGAAAGATTTTATTTTATTATTATTATTTTCGTTATTCTGATAAACTAAACCGCTGGACTGATTTAACACCCAAGAAACAGAAATATAACTGAGAGGATTTGGTCATTTTTCAAAATAAAATCATTTTCAAGATAAAAGATCGCTCAGACTCATAATAAAACTAACTAAAGCCTGCCAGTTTGACGCAAAACGCATCCAAAGCAAAATTTTATCCGCAGTATCAGAATCAAAACCCCAAAACTGGACAGAAAACCACCAAATTTGGCAACACTGTTGGCTCCTTTCAAACATAGTCTGGTGTCTCAGTAACACAGCGACACAGTGGCTATATCGGTCGCGTGACTTTTTCCACATTGATACCTGCACCGACACAGTGTCGGTGTTGCCGGACCCATCACTACTTGGAACACTTTTAAAGTAGGTCAAAAGATGATGGAGTGGGTTTAAAAAAAAAGAATATGTAGAAAACTTAAGTGCATTTGACTGCTTGAGAACATAGTTTATACCAAGAGCTGAGCACAAGCCAGGAAAAGCATAATCTTCAAATTGAAATAATGAACCAGTTTGTTAAAAAAAATATAACCATTAATAAATGTATGCACAGTATAACCTTAAATATGATTCTAAAAGCAACTAATAATTATTTTCTTATTTGTTTCTAGAAGATTTTTTTATAAATATATATGAAGATGCAGCACCTAAACAGTTGGTGCCTTTCTGGTCTTTTTTATTGAATGAACTAACTTGTACGTGTAATATTGTGGAAATATGTGTCTTACGTGTCTTCATCATCGGAGCGTGGCTGCAGTCTGTCGTCATCTACATCTACCACTGGTTCAGGACCATCACTTTCATCGCCTCCTAGCTGGGAGAGGGGTCCCATCAGAGGATCGTTGCCTAAAAGTCAAACAATGGAATATAATTTAGGCTTTTAGGCCATGTACAACGCTGGCAGTGTACATTTGGAGTAATTTTACTGTTTGTCAAGATCATGAAATTAGAAAAAAGCCACCACTAAGGTTTATCTTACTCAATTTATTGTCATTGTTTTCTCATTTGCAGGATTTAGACAACTTGCATTAATTCATGTGATTATTTAAAAAAAAATGTAAAAGTTTTTTTTTGAAAATAATTGAACCCAAAACTCTCCGACAAAACAGAAAAAATAAAAATGTAGTTGCAAAGACATCAAAATAACTAAATCATTTATGCTATATAAAGGGGTTTGCATTTTTGATTTGAATAAATACAGAAAACAACTAACTAATGCTATAACTTTGTTTTTTATGGTTTTAATGAAGTTATTTTTTTTTAGTTTATTATGCTCCGACTTCATTTTAAAAGGGTAACATGTACTTTCTTCTTCATTTCACAGAAGAAAAACATAACAAACCTGTCATGTTTATTAAATATGTGCTGAAAGCTTTGTTCAGCTGAGCTTTCTCCAAAATACTCAGAAGCTTTTGGGGAGGATCCTTGTCCCACAGTCTCCTCTGCCGTCTGTCTTCTGACTCACCTGCAAAAACAGGAAGTCGGCATTCTTGTAACCAGCTTCATTCTAAAAATGCTTCTCTTTAATATAAATGCCACAGCTGTCATACTTCCATGTGTTGAACTAGATGACGCCATGCTGTCTGATGAAAGGAGGCTGGCGTTGGCCAACGCCTGCAGCACGCTGTCCGGTGGATCCGTCGTCCACTGCTTTCTTGGACCAGGCTTTTCACTTTCAAAGCAGGTTTCGGGGAACTCCACAGCTGCTGCATTCAGTTAATGACACATTCTGCATTCATTTCTATTATTTTATAGAACTTTAGTTTATTGTAGTGAGTGAACTCTACCTCCAAATGCTGAAGTTTGTTGTAAGCTCTTGTCTCCCAGAAACTGAGCCACCTTCGCCCCCTCCTCTGTGTTCCATCTACCAGAATGTCGGCCATCTTTAACTTTTTCTAGGGCCTGAAAAACATTTAAAACAAAAAATTAAACCTGCTCATTTGAACCAACAGCTGTAAGTTCAGAGTCAGACTCCAAACAGAGCAGAGGAAGCTATTCATACAGAATTTGAAGAAATGTATTTGGAGAGAAACTTGACATTGGACTATTAATGGTCTTGATTTTTAAATAATAACTCCAGACAAACAGGAAGCTTGTGTTTTTCACCTGTGAGGACAGATGTGAGCGAAGCAGTTTGGAAACCCGATGAGAAGTCAGGATGGTCTGCACAGACGGCCGGTCTCTTGGGTTCGTCTTAAACATTTGTTTGATCAAATGCATCAGCTCGTACGGCAAGTGCCTGGGGAGGGGCGGGTACGCCCCCCGACACACCTTCAAAATAAGGCTTTTCCAGCTAGACGCCTGGAACTGGAGCACAGAGAACAAGTGTGAGGATCTCTGAGATGACCCCAAACCATCAGAGCTTCTAAAATCACACCACAGGTATTTCAATTCAGAGGAATATATTGAATATACATGATTCAACAAAACAATACACGGTTAAATTCTGGAGAGAGGCCCACATTCAAGCTTGTGGTACACAGTGAGGGGAAGTACCGGGTGTTGCAGAGTGCACAGCTCGTAAAGGACGCAGCCCAGCGACCACACATCACTGAAAAACACAGAAGGTTATTGATTCAAATCAGACTTCATCAGGTTCAAGAGCAACCGACTTTGGAGGATACAGCGACAATCTAAAACACACTATAATGTTGCAATTTTTTTTTTATTGAAGTTAAAAGAGTAATGAGTTGATCAATGGTGTAACAGAATGAATTATATGGATTAAATAATGCAGCTGCTGTGTGAGCAAAATGAAAAAACTCTGTTATTACAGACCAAAAATATTAGTACCAGGTATTTATATTTGAGTCACACTGGCTGAAGTTTTGGCAAAAAATATTAGGTCAAAGAACCGGATTGTTCAAGAACAACAAATTATGATATGAATTGTATCTTTGAAATTAATCGTTGCATCCTTATTGTGGAAAGTTTTGTGCAATGACCTCATCTCATCACAAGCAATTCCCTAATAAAAATAGGAATAAATACAATTAATTTTATTGTGGTTCTTTTTTTTTTAATTACCATACTGGTATACAAAAAATGGATTGTGACCATACCTTAAAACCTCAACATGCTAATTATTCAAACCCTTCGCCACAGTCACGGCATCCCATCATATTAGTTCAAATCACAGGAGTTCATGCATAACAGATTTCAAAACAGGCAATAATCCTCTTAAACTCCAAGATTTCCTGATTATATTATGTACATACATTTGTATAGGTGAATATATGTGGATTTGTATATATTTATCTATTTAGGTATTTCTCTTTTACCCCTATACAGTGTATTTTTCTCACATTCTCATTGTTAAATAGCTTTTATTCTCTTAAAGTCCCACTTCAACCATATTTTTTTCTACTGTAAAGCTGTTCCTCGTGTCTTTTAATTATGATTATGCAGCTTTTGGCCAAAATCAAAAAGCTTGTGTCAATTTTTTAAGATACATTTTCTCAGAGCTGCAGGAACCAATTAGAAATTCACCTCTGGGTTCTGGATGGGAGTATTGGCTCAGAATTTCCCATCATTCCTTTGTTTACACTCTCTTACTAGATTATACCACCTCACAAGCCCATCTAACATTGGTGCAGCAAAAAAAAAAGGCAAGCAGTATTGAAGCTATCCAGTCGTACAGTTTTGAGTCAGATGGCAACTCCGACATGGAAAATGAAGACATTAATAGATCTATTTTTCTGTAAGTGGATAATTCAGACTTGTATTCAGAGAATGGAGATTTTGAGAACTCATGACAGTTACTGCATAACTGAGAGCTCTTTCAAACTGCAAGTTTTCCTCTGTTCCATTACGATTTGAATAAAGAAAATACTTAGAAACGCAGTATTAATGGTAAATTCTTGTATATACTGTTAGTCCTACTAAAAAAGGATTTTCATTGTAGTGGATCTTTAAATACGCTTTATCTATTTTTACTTAACCTTTTTTTCCCCTAAAAACTAACATGTTCAAATGTTTGTTTTTTTTCACATAACTGACATGTTTGTATTTTTTACTCATCTTTTTTTATGGAGAGTGTTTTTAATCTCAATGTATATACGGACGGGGACAATAAAGTCAAATCTCATCTTATCTTTTAAACAAATCCCACTTTGGGTTTGACTTCCTTGTTTCATTAAGATGGACTCATTTCAGCTTTTGGAACATAAAACACATAAACAATCTTTTAGCTCTTCCCTTTTGCTACAGCTGAATTTTCTAACATAGAAAAAGATCTCAATCTGACTCGACAATATAAATAAAAATATATTTTTTTGTGTAAAGTTTTGAGGCATTTGATTGTTTCCAGGTTGCTTTTTGGAATTTGGTTAGTCATTAACATTTTCTGCATCCAGTATCTGTAGTACTCTATTTTTGGTCTTGTCATTGTAACTCACATATCTCTAAACAATACCTGTAATAATTTAAGCCATGTATAGATGGTCATTGCTTATACCGTCTTTCAAAAAACTTAAAATTATTTTGTGTTACGCACCTCTTATTGTTGTACGGCTTGTTGTCCCAGATTTCCGGTGCCACATAATACGGTGTCCCAACGTATGCATGAGCGTACGCCTTTGAGCTGCAGCAAATTTACACTTTAAATTAAAAAAAAAAAAATTGGCTTCAATTTCTAATGGCAGCTGTCTCATGGCTTACCTGTTCAGAACACAAGCAGAACCAAAGTCTCCAAGCTTGATGGAGCCGTCGCTTGTCAGAAAAATGTTCTGGAAAGAAAAAAAAAAGGCAAAAATGAAGTTAAAATATTTTAATATTGTGCAGAACGGATTTTGATGTCATTTTTTTAAATTAAGATAATTAGATCACTTGCATCTGTTTGTAAAACTATGTATATGGTCGTACATTGAGCTGCTTTTACTGATAAAACTTTTAGTAGTCACTGTATAACTCACAATGCCTGAAACAGTACAGTACCTTGGACTTAAGGTCTCTGTGCAGAACTCTCTTGTCATGGATATGCTTGGCACCGGCACACATCTGAGCAAACCATCTCAGTATCTGGGAAATACTCAGAGTTCATTATAGGAGCTCAAATACATATATTTTTGTGTTAGAGACTTACATTTTCTGTGCAGAAGTTGGTAGTTTTCTGTTGCTGGATCCTCTGGAGAAGATCTCCTCCACTGCAGTACTCCATAACAATGCACAGGAGGTCATTCACTGAAGAACAATCACATTTTAAGTCTGCAGCCCAAGTCAATTTACAAGTATGACAGAGTAGATTATTACACTCAAATGACTCCCTGAAGGCCACGATGTTGAGATGTTTCATTCTTGAGAGGAGGATGGCTTCTTTTCTTGAATCCTGCAATTTCGACTCATTCTATAAAACAGAAAAAGAACTCAATTAATTTTGGGAGGCAGAATACAATTTAAAAGTCTCAATCGAATCATATTTTAAAGTAATTTTTAACATTTATCTTTAGTTCAGTGATTTTTTTCTTTCCCCCACATAGAAAGGAGTCATTTTTAATTCACAACATTCGTGGCACAAGAGCATCTTTATATGTACGTACCTTTGGCAGCTGGATTTCCTTGACTACATATTTTTCTTGAGTGTTTTTACACTGGACTAACACAGCCCGACCGAAGGAGCCTTCCCCGACGACCCTCAGCTGCGTGTATTTCTCCATTGAGCCTCTTTAAAAGCTCACATATGAACAAAGAGGGAGTCTAGAGAACATAAAAATGAGTAAATAAGCTAAAAGTCAATCATATTTCTAATTTTGAGACTTTCTTTTTATGTATCAGTCGTTAAAATGCCACATTTATCATCCATACACCGGGAGAATGTAGCAAAACTCCAGCAGCGTGTTTGTCTTCTACTTCCTGTTATTGTATGACGTCAGCGAGCACATGGCAGTACTGCGCATGACTGCCGCTAGATGGAAGCACAGCACAACTTCTAAAAAAAAAAAAAAAAAAAAAAAAAGTTTAGTTGGTTTTTAATTAGATATTAGACTTTTTAGACATTTTTAAGCTCCATGTAAAGTTTTTAAATAAATATATAATATATGAAACTGTTTTGTTATCCTTTGCATCTTTTTTTTCTTGTTCGTTTGCTGGCTTTTTGGTTTAATTCAGTTCAAAAATACAAAAACAATTAGTCATTAATGATATATGACACTGTTTTAAATGATATAAATTCAGTTTTTGCAATAAAAGTGATAAAAATAAATAAACTAATGAAACTACCACCTTTTTCATCATAATTCTACAAAAGACTATAGTAAAAAATATCAGTGGCAAGTAAGTGAGCAAGTAAATAATTAAGTAAATCTTTATTTACATAGCACTTTTCACAGAGGGTAACTCACAAAGTGATTTGCAAAAGTTGAAATATAAGACAAATCCACAAAAACAATGCATATTACACAGATAGAGGAAAAAGAAAAAATACTATGACAGGTTTTAAAACGAGTTTTTGGAACGGTTTAAAGGTTCAAAGCTTCAGATCTCAAGTAAAGAGCACGAGTGTAGGGCTTCAAGAGATAGCTTAGGGTCTTACCATCCAAAGTTCTAAAAACTAATGTTAAAAAATATTCTTAAACTAAAAAGAAGCCAATGTAACAATGAAAGGACTGGTGATATTTGTGCGTTTATTGGCTCCTAATAAAGTCTTGCTGTGGAATTTTGAACCATTTGGAGGCGTTTCACACATTGTTTGTTAAGAATGGTAAAAAGAGAGCTATCGGTATCTAAGCGTGATGAAATAAGCATGTAACATCAAAATATCAACCATCAAAAGACCGATATCAAAAACACTACTTTAATTCAGTATTGGGTAGGTTGGTTTGCCTGAATATTATATGTATGTGTTGCTCACTTATGTATTAAAATAGATAATTTAACACTGAATACATTTTTTAAACCTTGATTTTTGGGCTAAAGTATTTTTTTTAGTTTTATATGATTTGTGTATTACAGTCAAATCAAATCAAATCAAATCAAATCAAATCAAATCAAATCATATCATATCATATCATATCATATCATATCATATCATATCATATCAAATCAAATCAAATCAAATCAAATCAAATCAAATCAAATCAAATCAAATCAAATCAAATCAAATCAAATCAAATCAAATTAAATTAAATTAAATTAAATTAAATTAAATTAAATTAAATTAAATTAAATTAAATTAAATTAAATTAAATTAAATTAAATTAAATTAAATTAAATTAAATCAAAATTACTTTCCGTTTCTGATAGACGCTTCCCATGCTGGTGGAACTCAAAGCAGAGACAAACAATCATCAGTAAAATCAATTTACACTCTATAAAATACACACAATGTATACCCAGTTCTGTTGTAGCAAACAAATTAAAATTGTTTTTAAAAATAAATAAATAAATAAAAACAACAAATAGACGAATAATTCAGATTTTTTTTAATTTTATGTTTTTGCTGCAAAGTAAGTAACAATAACGAAAAATCTTTCAGTTATTTTATACTGAGGTCTGCTGTAATGTAGCAAACAAATAACTTATGATTTCTTCCAGATACATGTTTAACTCTTTCAACATAAACATACTGGTGCACAGGAGGGATGCAACCATTCATTTTCCCGGTGATTCAGTTCAATGCTGTAACATATATTTTGGCTTTAAGATGAGGATTAAGGCATTCCTAATACCCACAGAGATAAAATCAAGTACATGTATTTGCATAGTAATTTTTAAACCTTTTTTGTTGTTATTTGCTTAAGCAAAAAACCCTTTTAGGATACAATAAAACAGTTTATCCCACAAAACCACACTGACATTGAAAATAACTACAGACCACATAATTTGCTAAGATGACGGGCAAAACAAAAAAAGGAGGAAAAAATATTTCTGTAGTGGTTTAAGTCAGCATTGTTCATGGTTGTTAATCTATTTAGAGCTTAACCTTGAAGTGAGGAAGGAGATGTGTATTTTTTTATTTTTTTCTTGGGGAAAAAAAAATGACACACATAGGAAATGAAAAGAATTGTTCCAGCCTCAGGGTCAAAGCATGGGTGCGGAGGTACAAAAAAACTGACTGCAAAGGAATGCAGTGAGGTTGTATGAAACGTTTTACAGTATATACACACTTCTACAAAACACAAGTGGGATAAAAGACCAGATCTGGGTTTTTTACATAAAAATAAGGCTCTGAAGACGTTTACGTCACACTGAAAGTCTAAAATAAAAAATAAAAAGGAAAATTCATTCCTAAAACCTGCTCAATGCTGGCGTCAACCCAGCTACTGTTGGGCGATAGTGGGGTACACTGGTTGCTAGTCTGTTGAAGGGCCACCAACTTACATACACTCATGTACACACCTAGGGGGAATTTAGAGGGACCAATTAAGCTGTGAAGCATGTTCTTAGACTGCAGGAGTGACTGGAGAAAACCCACATATGCACAGGGAGAACATGCAAACTCCACTCAGACCTGGGATTTAAACTGGAGCCTTCTCACCGTGAGGAAGGAGGGCTTACCACTTAAAAAAAAAGTTTATAAATGATGAATTAGATTAATCTATAGTGCAGGTTTTAATTCATTGTTGAAAAATCTCTTCTGATTATGTGGGGCTTTAAATAAATATCGCTGAACCCCTTTTTTTTTTAGTCATAGTTTAATAGATTTGCTGCAAACTCCAGCCTGTTATCAGAATATCTCATCAACATCACAAATTCTTCGGTTCATTCTGATTACCATCACTCCACCTCTATGCTTTATTATTGTTTTTTCCCATTTTTCTGTTTGGTTTTTACAGTATGACCAAAAGTTTGTGTCTTTGCCTCATCCGTTCCTGTTGGAACCAGTTCAAACGTAACTTTGTATCACGGATTTTATTCAAAATGTTGCATTCAACTTAGTTTTTGACAAATACCAAAGTCTTCAAGCACTGCTCAGGACAAACACTCTACCGCAGCAGTTGGCAAACTATGGCCATATGTGACCCATTACATTATTTAATCTGGCTCATAAAACTGGAATTAATTATATTGATAATCCTTAATAATGTTTTATTTCTCTTTCTCTACAAATTTATTAAATGTGGAAAATTATTCTGCATTCATCCGGTGTTGAAAGATTTTAGTCAGACAAATATGTTTGCGATCATTCCAACACCACATTAAGTCAATTTTTCTCTTAGCTTGCATTTTTTCTTGAAGGACATCAAGCCATTGGTGCAACTGGTACTGAAACAAACAAACAACACAGCTTTGAAATAAAGACTCCAAAATGTAAAATTTTTAAAAATATTTTTTTATTTAAATAAATGCATTTTTTTTGTCCATGTTCCGTGTCATTTCTTTCTCTGATAAGTTGTATTATCAAAACACTCCACACATCTGTTCCTGGTCTGGCCCTTCTATTACATTTAGAATCCTTTGTGACCCAAGAGCCAAAAATTTTCCCCACCCCTGCTGTACCACAAGGCTAAAATCTTTTTTACTTTGACTTGTAAAAAAACCCCAAATCTTTGAGAAAAAAATTCTAATTTCAAATGTATTTCTGCCTTAAAAGTGACCAGAAATTAGGCTGATTCAAACCTTTACTTTTTATCATTGTAGGATTAAAACAACCTGAAAAAAAATCAAATCTGGGGTAATGTCATTCTATATTAAAAAAAAAAAACTGAAATCTGAGCGAGATGAACTATCTTAAGACAAACATTTGATTATTTTGTAATGGTGAGATAATTCTTCTCAATTAGTTGATTTTATGCTAGACAATTTTCCTTATTTTAAATGTTGGTACTTAATTATCTCAATAAGATATTAAGGCTTGTTACTAAGATTTTATTACCTATTATGAATAAAAACACACTTAAAACTAATCTCAAAAGTTTCAACATCTTCATTCAAGTCTGTGACATTAGTGTGGCCAAGATCGATGAACGAGTTTTGCTTTAATTCAACAATTGCAAGTACATTATCATGCATATTGAGAAATAATAGTGCTAACAGTTCACTATTATTTTTGAAGAATAGAAAAGTACTTTTGTTTATGGTATTTTTGGCTGGTTACTAGCGAAGTCTTAATTAAAGAATTATTTGAACATTTTGAGAAAATTAATCTTAGAAATTATATTTATATTAGTCAAAATTAGCTTTGTATCAGTAAAAATATACAAATTTTAAAATATTTGTGGTTCCTATGAGGTTTAATATTTTTACTTTGACAAGCCAAATTTTCTTGTTCTGTTGGTAGATAATTTTTCTTATTTTAAGCAATATTTACCTTTTTTTATACATTTTTTTCTTGTTTTTTAAAGCAACGCACTACATTTTTACCATCCAAAACGACTGGAGGTAATGCACTTATCCGGGAAGTGTCTCCTTAGTGGAGAAGTCCTTAATCCAGCTGGTGTATTTTATTCCAATCCTTGAGCTGCTCCTGAAGATTAAAGCCCCCACATTTGCAGAGTAACAGAGCAGAGCAGACGATCCGGGCCTCTCCTCTGATTTTCTATAATAAAAAAAAACTGTTTTAATGTCCAGAAGAAAGTAGGAGTGGTCTGACATTCACAGAAACAAATCGTATTCATATTGATGTTTACATTACCCATTATTCAATAAAATTCAAAAGGCCGATTCGTAGACTAATCAAGTGATGTCATTTCCAAGAGCTGAAGCTTGAAAAAAACATCATTATGCTCCATTATTGTTCAGCAGATTTCCTTGTGCAGCATAAGCAAAACGTATTACAGCCAGCTCATGGCAGAGTGGCTTTAGCCTCTAATGTTTACCTCATCACATTCTATATTTTTGTTCTTTCGACACTTCCACAAGTCAACAAATGGTCAGTCACAGGAGGAAAATAAAAGTGATAATGAGGCATTGTGGTCCAGTTTGTTGGCAGTGCCGGGGCTGTGCTGTACAAAGCGTTTGGGAAAATGTGGTCCACATTTTGTCTCATTAGGTCTGGAAGGAAGCCCCGGAGAAACCCTAAGTGCAGCTAAACGGCTCCGGACCGTATATGTTGTGGGTGGATTTTTCCTCCAGGTGAGACAGTGAAAGGTTCCTCGTTTTTACATTGTGGAGTCTGTAAACACTGCAAGGGAGAATAAAAATAGTGGGTGAGGAGCCATCTTCATGTCATGAAACTGACAAGAATTAAATATGGACCCTAAAATGAGGCGAGTTTGTCTTACATTACAGCTTTGCATCTCAATGTTACATTTCTGGGGGTAAAAGAAGTGTAATGAAGTTATTGTTTCTATGACAACAGGCGTTGCTGTCGTGTTTGTGGTGAAGACAATGGAAAAACATTACATGCTGCATGGTATCAGTGAGATGGATGGACTTTTCTTGAAATAATAAATATACAGATAACAAACGCCATGTGGCGATTAACTATGTAACTTTTACTCACCAATGAGAAGAGAATGCTCACAAATAATAAGCGTCAATTTCGGAGCCTTCGAAGTAAAAGCCTATCATGATAGACTCCAGCTTTTAAATCAATTCATGGCTTGGCTTCGCGAACGAAGATCACAAGGGTGGCTGTCCACGTCGTTTGCAGGCCAAGTAGACCAATCCTTGACAGACAGGTTCGCCGGCAGTGACTGCAAGGGAAGGTTTGGTCAGGGTTGGGTGCTGTGGTGTTGCGGTTCTTCCTCCTGAGCCTCTTGTCCTTCAGGTTGGCGATACGGCAGCCTTCAAAGGAGGAGACAGCTGTGTGAATGGTGGAGAGCCAGGCATTACGATCAGCAGCAAGGGTGGACCACCGGCGGTCATCAATGCGACAGGCATTCAGGTTCCATTTTAGGCGATCTGTGTAACGCTTCTTTGGTGCCCCTCTGTCCTGATGACCGCTGGCTAGCTCACCATACATGGTGACTTTTGGTAGGCGAGTGTCCTTCATCTTGTAGACATGTCCTGCCCAGCGAAGTTGTGTCTTTAGCAGCATGGCCTCAATACTAATGACCCCTGCCCGCTCCAGGACCTCAACATTTGAGACGTAGTCACTCCAGTGGATGCCAAGGATGGTGCGGAGGCAGCGCTGGTGGAAGCGTTCAAGGAGTCGTACGTGGCTTCTGTAGGTGACCCACGACTCCGAGCCATACAGAAGAGTGGTGAGGACGATGGCTCTGTAGACACTTATCTTGGTGTCTTGCTTCAGGTGCTTGTTGTTCCACACCCGCTTGCTCAGTTGGCCAAATGCGCTACTTGCCTTCGCTAGCCTGCTGTCGATGTCCTTGTCAATTTTGGCGTCTGATGTGATGGTGCACCCCAGGTAGGTAAACTGATGGACTGTCTTCAGTTCCGTATCACCAATCTTGATGTGAGGGAGGTGGTATTCGTCCTTGGGTGCTGGCTGGTAGAGGACCTCCGTCTTTTTGAGGCTGACTTCAAGTCCAAAGAGCTGGGCAACATCAGCAAAGCAGGATTAATTAATTAAACAATATCTAAACAACATTGAATTGTTATCTTGAAAGACAACAGTCTTCACATATAATCTTAAAGACCCACTCTGATAATTCTTTGAGCTATTTTAAAAGTGGACTTTCAACCCACTGAAGCCCACTAAATCCAAAAATTAACAAAAATAAATAAATAAAATCTTTTTTTAAAATGTAATATTTTTAATGGAATCCACAAAAACTTTTGGATTATATGTTTTCTATTGAGATATACTGATAGTATCAACTATGATATATTGCGTACTTTGGTAAGTTTTAATTCACAACAATGTCATTTTAAGCAAAAATATTGACATGACGTTTCTGAAAAAGATATCTTGTTTACCCACTGTCTCAAATTTGATCCACACATTTTGACAAGTTGTAATTGTATTACAAATAATGTATTGTTAACTAATTGTGCATTTTCCAACACATCAAGTAGTAATTTGAAAAATAGAAAAATAGATCAATTGTTCTCATCGTTCCACTGCCCCTAGTGGAATGATAATGAATTACAGGGCAGAAAACATGAACCAAGTTAAATACGGTGGGTTTTTAAGTTAAGTGTTGATCAAGCAAATAAGATAGGAGTCCCAGAAATGCATAGATCGTATATGAAACAAATTGTTTTATAGGGATATTTATGATAATACAAATTTTAACCAAAAAACCCCCCCCAAAAAAGCAGCCTTTTCTGGGACATATAGGCCAAATCCCAATTCTTCCCCTACCCCTCCAGATTCTCCCTTCCCCTACATTCAGCCCTCCAAACAGAGATATTTTAAGAAAAAAGTCTTCAAATTTGAACGAGGCTACCCCTCGATGATGTCATCATTATTCACCTATATCATCTACATTATCTCGTAGATGTCAGCACTTGGAAAATACATAATAAAATTGGTTTTATATCCTTAAAAAGTCGTGCTATTACAAAAAGTCATTACTTACATTTAAATTTGTGCTTCAGAGCCCCACCATGAGAAGAAATATGTCTCTCCTCCGCAGCACAATGAGCAGATCATCCTCTGTTTTACTTGCGGAGGGATACTCAGTCAAAAGCCCTTATGCGTTAAACTATTTCGGACACCCCTATACCTCAGCCTGTTGGTAAGGGTAGGGAGAAGCCGTAGGGGTAGTGAAAGAATTTAGATTTTGGCAATAGTTTCTGTAGAGCAGCAGTACTTGTCTCTAAGGTGGTACCTTACTGCTAGAGCGAACCAACAATGCTCCAAAATTTCATCATCTACACATCAGAATGGAGCAGAGACATGTTTTTTTTAAACAAATTATTTTCATCTGCTACTGATTCACAATAATTTGAATAAAGAAATTTAAATGCTCAATTATTTTAAATATGTTCTCTATCATAAGAAAAATGCTACAAAAAACACAAATTTTCATTAGAGTGGGCCTTTAATAAAAGCATTCTTCAAGAAATTTACAGAAATGTAAATTTGAGCATAATTATCTTTGTTTATTTTCTCTTTCATCAAAAATATGCCACAAGAACATGTTAGAAACACCTGTTTCAGTAGAGTCGGTCTTGAATTTCTAAAATCCTGGAGGCTATCCGGTAATCTTGGGATCAAAACAGGATCATCTAACCTGAAGGGCTACACTCAGCATGTAAAGCTTTTGGTTACATCCTGGTTTACGGATCTCCTCTGTTTTGCCTGGAATGTGTTGAAGTCACTTTCCCAGCCTGGGGGGGTCAAAGGCTCCAAGTGCTCCAGTTGTCACTGCCATTGTTGCTGTCGCGTCCTGCATCTCTCCTCTTTCAGCTCCTCTTAATTTTACAAGCTTCTTCCTGTGAAAATTGTTGCTCTTTTCCCTTTACTCCAGACAGTGGAATCTGATTTCCTCTTATAAACCATTTACAGTGTTCACTGAGAATCAAATGACGGCCTCGTAAACAATCCCTGCCATCGCATCACAGCGCCCATTTGGTTTGGGATCAACAGTTTGTGACTTCTAACAGTTTGTAGCTTCCGTGTTTCTGCTTTAGACACTTAGTGTCATAAAATAAATATTTTTACTAAAAGCATTTAGCTTTTTTTCATCCGCTATAAATCTATTGTAGATGATGTAAAATTACAGATAAAAAACTACCAAGAAAAAAAAAAAGGATCCTAACATTAACATTTCTTTGAGAGATGAAACATGTGTGAAAGGATCCAAAGTTGAGGTGCTTCTGCTGCCATTGCAGCAGTGCATCCTGGGAAGTTATTGTCTCTGAATAAAAATTTAAACCCTTCATGCCATATTTTGCTAATTGGCATTGTACCCTTAAATCTAGAAGTCCACTCAATCCATATCTTGAAGAATGCTTTTATTAAAGGCCTACTCTAATGAAAATTGGTGTTTTTGTAGCATTTTTCTTATGATAGAGGACATATTTAAAATAATTGAGCATTTAAGTTGTGGGTGACTGTGCAGCTCCTTCCTGGGAGCCATGCTATTTTTTTATCAGCTGTCTTTTTTTCTCCGTAAACAGTGCATGAGTATTTCTTTGTATAAATTGTGCTGGATCAGGAGCTGATGAAACCAGGGGTCCAAAAAAGCTCCGATTAGAGATGTTGCAACTGCGATGGGAGGTGCAAAGTATTAAAGGAATATTTGCAATTATTAATATCAAATATAATAGATCACTTTGGTGCAAAGCTGACACGGATGTTGCTAAAACACAACAGCAGCAGCACTCCCCCCTTGGTGATAGCCTCCTCCATGCTTTAGAGGTTCCCAAACAAAGACTCAAAGTTTCCAAACTCTCCAGATCTGATGACATCTGTGGGAAGCGAGCCCAGACCACAAGGACCCCACCCCAAACCCACAGCCCCGCAAAGATGTAACGCTCACATTCCAGTACCAGACATCATGGGAAAAAAGACGACTTTTCTTGTTTTCACCAAATCATCTTTGGAAATGTCAGAAAATATATATCAGTCTTGTTAATACTGAAGTAGTGAATCGAGAAAAGAGAGGGGTGTGAGTGTAGCTTAGCACTACACGTCCAACGTATGTACTTACTGGTGAAACCAGCTTCTTCTTTGTAATACAAAACAAACTCTTTCATGACCTTAAGCCTACAGAAATCAAAAGCATGAGGTTCAAAAATGTTATTTAAGCTTTTCAGAGCATATTAGACTTATACAGGAAGTGGGGGAAAGAAAACATAACATAAGAACGCGATTATCAGTAACTCAATCCAGACAAGGGGGTTGTACGTCTGGGCCTGTTTGGTCTGTTCAAGAGGAAATTCTTTTATTTTAGGGGTGGATGAGGGAAATCATACACCATGTGGTAAAATTTTACCTGAAATCAGAGAGAAGTGGAAGTTTATTATGAAATAAGGCATTTATTTTGATAGGGTTGCATTATTAAAAGAAGTAAAATAAAAAAAAAATCAGATTTCGACCATCTTTGCAGATGAAATTGCTCAAATTGACAAAGGCTCGTTCAATCCCTGAGTAAAACACAAGAGGAAAATATTACAGAAGACGGAAAAAATGCAGGAGGGAATGAAGTCATAAAATTGGAGTCTCAGAACAAAAGAGTCTTTATTTCCCCCAAAAAATGTAGGGATCGTAACTTTGCTCTAAGAGAATTGTTTGCTGGTTTGTTTTCCTGTTTTTGGCCGAGGTTACTGTGACTTTAAGGTCTGGGATTGGGTGAGGCGTTTCATGAATTTGTTTGTTTGATTCCTTTGCTAATGAAGAATTCTTTCAGCTCTTCACATTTGATGCTTCATCTTAATTTCCTCCTATTTGAAGGTCTAAACTGTGGCTTTTAAAAAGATCTTAAGTATTTTTTGGAAGGACATTAACACGGGAAATGGGTATAACATGTAAAGGACGTGGTGTTTATCAGTTTTGATTTATGTGTGGACAGATGAAAGGAAACAAGTCTGTGAAGGGGACAGGAATCCACAGTGGATTTCATTTCCCACTTTACTCGTATTGGAAGTGTATAATTCCTGGAGGGCAAGAAGTGCTACTTATCCCTTGTGCTGATTTTTAAGCTGCTACCACCAAAACAGTTTAAAGTGCATGGAAGAATCCAAAGAGTGCAGTCAAGAACTGGGTCAGTATCTCCTGTGACAGACCCGACTTGCTTTTGCTAAAGCTTTTTAAGGACTGAGTGGAAGAAGTTTGCGGGAACTTAAAGAACTCGGCAGATCTCAGACGAACAATTTCACTGGATTGTTTGAAAGGATTTGAGAAAAAGAGTGTCAGTCTGATGATGGAGGACATTTATAAAGAAGATTAAGCTAAAAAAACTGCATTTCTGAGTATTCCATTCTTCAATTGTTGTGAATCAGGTTCAGATGAATAAATGAATAAGGGTGGTCGATACTGGGAATTTTGGTATTGATCCAATATCAAGTAATAGGGATAGTATCGCCAATATTGATTTTAATATGTTTTTCTTTAAATGTATTTGAAAATGTATTATAGAATGATTTAGGAAATACATTTTTTTGTTAATTAAATGTATCATGAAAACACAGGACTGAGACTATTGGCAAATAAAAATGTTTATTAGCTAATGACAGCAATCTTTACTGATCATGCATCAAATATAGAACCTTTTTATACAATACATCAGAACAAGAGCACATTATAATAAAAAGAAAACAGTAACTTGTGCAAAATTTAAAAAAAGCAAAAATGCAAATAAAAGCACAAACATACATATGTGTATATACATATATATATATTTTTTAAATAAAAGCAGAATGATATATCAAAGTCACTAGTGAAAAACGTAAACAAAAGCAACTCTGTAATGAATAGAAAAATAAAAAACAAGAAAAAATTCTGCCATGGCATCTAAATGTGTGGTTCTTTCATGACTCCCTCGACTCTCTGAAGAGGGTGTTGGTGAGCAAGGTAAGAAGAGGTGGTGCCCCAATTACACAGACAGTTAATGTTACCAGATTGGGTGGTTTCCTGCGCAAATTAGGCTGGTTTTTCACTCAAATTGGGCTGTTTTTCTCTAATCTGGCAACACTGGAGACAGATAGATGCTGCGCTTCCATGAACTCTGTAAGTAAATTCAATATTACCTTATGGGGTCCAGATGACATTGACGTGTTATTATCCATCCCATGACAAATGTTGATGAAGGTGGACAGGATCAAAAATCATTGAAAATAAAGTTCGTAGTCTTGTGGGGTCCAGATGACCCCACTCCCAATGTCAACATACCTAGAAAAGCACAAGGGTTAAAGAAAAACTGCAATGAAAGTATCAATCTCATCATGCTTGTATAGATACCTCACCTTGGTATAGAAACTATCGATATTAGGATCAATATGCCAAAATACAATGGGCGGGCAACAAGCTTCTTGCTCAGCTACCTTCTTGTAGAGAATTCTCGTTTTCCTTGTCCAAGCTGGCTTCTATCTCAAAACTGTACGATTTGACAGCTCCAATACACTGATTGTGTTAGGTTGGAGGAGTGAGGGGCTGCAAGCTAGCAGAACACTTTGAAAATAGCTCATAAGATGATCAGAGTGGGTCTTAGGAGCTGAGTTTAAGGCCAGTGATGTTTCGCATTTGGGTGACAGGATGTGCCGAGCCTTAAGTTGAAGCTGGACACACACCAGAGGTCAGGGAGCTGTGCGGGACTGATAAAGTTGTGGAATTCGCTTTATCAAAGAGCAGCTGGAACCGCCTTTTTGGTTCAAACACTTTTTCTTTTTTATACTAAAAACATACAATAATGTTAGAGAGTTAAACCACATTTTCTCTGACACTCAAAGGATAAAAGATTCAGCATGCTTTTCAAGGGAGGCCTCTGTTCTGCAAAGGGTTGATAGCAGAGTTGATTACACCAACAGAAGCCCAGTTGTGACAATTTTTAAATAAGCGCACGGAGACTGCTGCTCTTGCATCTTTTCTGCACAGCTTTCATGCTACAGCGTGTCTGTAAACACTTTACATATTTTCACTTTTAATTGCCTGTTCAAACTTTTTGCTCTCAAAGGGAATAGGAAATAGGACTTCTTTTTTTTCTCTCTCCTTAGCTGAGAAGCATTCACAGTTTAACTGCCAATTCTGCAAAGCTTTAAGGGATTACAGTGCCTGGAAGTTCAATTTGAGACATTGTGGGAAGCAGGTTTTTCTGTTTTTTTGACAAATTTAAAACAGCTGTAATCAGGTTTCTCCAAAGTTGGGATGTAGAGCAGCCTCCAGAGTTTGGGCTTAAAGTAAAGATCCTTGAGTGGCCGTGCCAGCCGGCATTGACGGTTTTCAGGAGAACCAACATTTGAAATTGCTCATATCTGTCAGTCAGTTTCCTGATTTTATTTCAACAAGGAGTAAAAATGTTTTTGTGTCCATAACTCATAGTCCATAATCTTTGGCGGATTGGCTTTGACGTCTCGCGTGCTTGGGATGAACTCGGACCCTCAGTGTATAAACTCCAGAGCCTGGACGTTAGGGGTCAGACCTATCCAAAGCACCACAAGATGGAGGACGGACAGCGAACGGAATAGAATCCCAAGAAAGACAACCATTAATGAATTCAAAAGCAAAAAATGTATTGTAATTGGTAGAGAAGGCAGGGTGTTTATTTATTGGTTCAAAAATAAAGACCGACTTGTGTACCTGGAAGTGAGACAGAACTTTCTTATTGAAATTGTGCCAAAGTTTCACCAGATGGAGTCTTGGTGTGGGTTTGTTTCATTAACACCTTAGTCACAACTGCAGGTGGACAGAGGCTGTCAAAAAATGAGCAAATCTGTATGGAGCATCCAGATGGCCCACACTAAATATCTAAGTCGTAGACCGCTCGGTGAGCCTGGAGGCGGTAATTGTTAAAGGACATTTTTATCTATGGGCATGCTGCAGGCGACGTCAGATTGAACTCTTATACAAACTGTAAGAGTAAGTAAGAGGACAAAGGTGAGTCGCAGGCACGCCGTATGGATTTTAATTTTATTAAACTCTCCCAAATCCTAAACAATTCACAAAAGGAGATGAAGATGCTGAGGTTCTCTTTGGGAGTGATCAGAATGAATACGGTCAGAAATGAGTCCATCAGAGGACAGGACATGTTAGAGATTTTGGAGATAAAGTCAGAGAGGCCAGACATGTCCAGAGGAGAGACAGTGAATACTGTATACAGGTGAGTCCAGACCAGAGGTCACCAACCTATCTGAAACTGAGAGCTACTTCATGGGTGCTGAGTCATATGAAGGGCTACCAGTTTGAAATAACACATTTGCTTAGTTTGCATTTAGTTATTATTAATGAATATTGATACTAATCTATGTGAAGACACTGATTTCTCACCATAATTATCAACTATGACAACAAGCTAGGAAACAAACATCCATAGTCTGAACTTTATTAATCTCAGTAATTGTTAAGTTTTCAGATGATCACTTACATCATGACATTTCAAGCTTGAAGCTTGAAGTTTTTAATTGGTTGGTTGTTAACATTTAACATTTCACAACCTTTAAATGATAATCTGCATCAACCAAAAAGGAACGGAGTGAAGTATCATTCTTTTCAAAGCCCATCCAAAAAATGCAACTCACACAGAAACAAAACTCAACATCAAGTTGGCAACTATACCACAAACATAGTTCATAGACATATACATACATATATTACAGCTACATACATAATTAATTAAATTTCACTTGTATTGATCTTTTTTTTTTATTTTATCTAACCTACATTTTGTAAGACTGTTGACTAATTTAACATCTGTACTTAAAGAATTCTAAAGTTTTGTACCAAAAACAGAATAACATCTCCATTTTAATTTGTTCTCGCCCTGCAAGATTCAAACATAAAATTACCTCTTAGATTATAATGTTCCTCTTTTCTCTTTTGTCATGGGAAAAATGTCCCATTTTCACTATGTTGCACCATGTTTATCATTTATGTAATGTTAATGAAAAATCAACTTACATATTTTTAAACAAATCTTGTCATATTTTGAACTAATGACCAGCATTCATAACACAATTAATGATATTTGAACTGGAGTAGGTCAAAGGTCATCTAAACTTACGTAAAGTTTATATATCATTAGCATATTTTTTAGATGTTTTAATTTTTAAATTTATGTAAATGTAAGTGTGATTTTTTTCAAAAAAAAGCAACAGAATAAAATGCAATTTTAGATGCACCTCACAAGTTAGTTGTGCTATTTTTAGAAGAGACCTGTGGGCACCTTGTGTGGTCCTCGGGGGTAAGGTTGGTGACCTCTGATCTAGACGGAGACCGAAGAGATGGTTTATGGATGCAGTGAACGAAGACATGAAAGCAGCTGGTGTTAGAGGATGCGCAAGATAGGGTTAGGTCAGCAACTTGTAAAAGTAAGAGTCATTTGGGTTTGTTTTCTACTGATAAAAAACTTAGTAGGAAGTCTTATTTCGATTCTGCTGTCCATTCATTAAAATGTATTTTTAGAAATAAATATGAAATATGCTTCTTTTCTAGCATGAATAGAGACTGAAATATAAAGAGAAACAACCACTTTCTTAAAATTTGAAATGATTTTTTACGTTTGTCAAAAGCCCGTAAGAATTCCTTTCAAAATAAAAGACGCCCTGTGCCAAACTGGATCATAACAGTTCAGGTATGGACAGTGCATGATAAAATTGGCCTTAAACTAATAAAAGATCAGACTTTTTACCAAAGTTTTTTCTTAGTATTTGAAATTTGTTTATTCTGGAGGAAGCAAAGCGCAATCAAGACTTCTTCAAGTAAAAATCTTTATATAGTTGACCTTCGAGGTGCACCTCAGTCCAATTTATAAACTGAACTAATCTAAATAAAAACAATACTATTATTTTAGTTTTCTTCAGCCATAAAGCCACAATGGAGAGGTAACAGAGCCACAAGTGGCTCTGGAGCCGCAGGTTGCAGACCCCTGGGATAGATGGAGGAAGCTGAGTTGCAGAAGAGAAAAGCTGAAACGAAAAGAAGAAGAAGATCTTAAGGTATCTTAAGGTATCATCTGGCCACCATTTGTGTGAGGTCAGTATGGAGCCAGTGCATGCATCTTAGTAATGACTCAAGTGATGCATACAGTAAAGGCACCGTACAATACTTTTACCCGTACTTCATAGGTGCGTGTAACTTACTTTGTCCTTGCAAATACATCAACATAGATTTACCACATGCACAAAAATCACACTTTACATTTTCATGACGAGCTGCAAGGGAACCTACACACCTGCACTCCTCTTAAAGTGCAACCACTTCTGATGATCCTCTACGGGCCAAAAACGGGCTCTCGGAGAATTAAGAGGAGGGCCGGACTGATAAGTAATTTCAGGTCATTTCACTCATCTTCTGATTGCACATCTGTTTGGACTGCAGTGACCTCATGCAAGACCTGCTTCATTCAAGTGGCTTTAAATTGGAAGCACCTGTGTGTGTGTGTTTGGTCTTTAGAAAGTAAACAGCGACGCCACGAAAACTGAGCGAACATCTTTCCTTGATCAAATATTCCTCCCAGTATGGCATTTATCTTCTCCCGACTTCAAACTGCTAATTTGGAAAGCCTGCTAAGCGCAGCCGCCGAATCCCTGAGGGTGAACCAGCCAACCTTGAGCGGTAATCCATCCACGCCTGTCTTGCGAGCTTTCCGAAACTGCCTCTGATCCCATCTGTTGAGGCGGCTCGTCCGCTGTGTGTTATCACAGATTCCCTTTACCTTCCTGTCCATTTTATCATGGTGTTTTGTCAGATCTCTGAAGCAACAAGCACGGCTGACTGGCAGCTCCTGGAAGCAGAGCAGGGACTTCACGGAGGGAAAGAAATAAGAGCTTATGTGGGTGGGTTTTTATTGTGACCCCTTTCAAACTAGAGGTTGTCGCGCCAAGATATGAGCAGAGCTATTTTTAAACATTAGTATGGCATATTCCAGTCACTGAGATACTGCTGCTTTGACTCAAACGGATGGGAAATGCTTTAGAAGTGCTTTTCCAAGGATAAAGTGTTTTTGTTAAAGCATCTTTTACTTTTTAGTTGACTTTCTTTGAGAATCTTTGGACTGACACCCATTGATCGGAAACTCGCATGAACAAAATGTTCTTTGATCACAGGGGGCACGAAGGGGAACGGCCCATCTGTCTGGATGCCATCAGTGCAGTCGTGGGTCGGATTATTGACTTCAGCAAAATGAAAGTTTCTGGTTTAAATCCGGAGTCCAATTTTCTCGAGCTTCTTCCTGCAGTTTAAAAGACAGCATGTGAAGTGGGATAAGGATTGTGAAACGTCTATAAAAGTGAGAGTGGGTTATTGTCTCAGTGCAGAAACCTGATGGACTGACTTAAAAAGGCTAATAGATGTTGAAAGGTTTATCTGGCTGCCAAAGACAAACTCCACGAAGCTGATTTATTGGCTTCTCTCTAATTGCAACTGTCTGTTTGCTCTAAGAAATCACAGATGAGCAAACAAACAAGTTTCATTGCAGCAGAGATGGATGCTTTTCTAAGAGTTGCTGAGAGTTTGCGGCGTTCAAACCTTTTTTTATTTCAATCCTAGAAGATGCATCACGGGTTTCTATTTATGGCTTACAGCAATTTTGGACTGCAAGGTTCATACTGTTCCTGCAATTCTTTTTCCTTACTGCGCTTTTAAGAAAGAAAATGTTGTCCCCACCACATAACCAAAAACTCCCCAAAATGTGTCCACACCTGGTATGAATTCTGGGTAAAGTGAATGACCCTTCCAAATAAATGATGACATCACAGTGAGCGAAGATATATAAAAAAATGGATGGGGTCAAATTTTGTTTTGGGGCTAAAAAATAGGAAAGACACGTCAGGGGGTATCCAAAGGAAGTTTTAAAACTATTATGGGATGGCCACAAAATCTAGGATTGGCAGCCATATTATGGAAAAGTGTGAAATTTAGAGATATTAAAATTTTAGCGCAGTATTGGACAAAAATCAACTTTTGTTTGAGTAATCTTCACAAAATTGCACACCAATGTAAGTCAGTTTGGTTAGATTTTGGGAAGATCTAGAATTTTCTCAAGAATTATCCCATTTACCACCTTCGACAAATTTGAACTCCTTATTGGGATTCCTGCCTATTGCCTTATAACTCCCTGGGAAGCTACTTGGGTAAAGAAATTTTGGCTTTAAAGTTTGGAAATATTGAATGGATTTCGCGTGGCGAGCTTGCAAATGTGGCGTTCCTTTATTGCTTTCATATTTATCAATGGAATATCGTGAAATTTTAATTACATGAATAGTTTGCTCAGGCTGAACAAAACGATATGACATACAATATGACTAAATTAGATGTGTGGGTGTGATTAACAAAAAATGTCTGTTGCCATGGAAATCCAAAAATTTACTTTAGCTGGTTCTTCTAAAAGTTACATAAAAGTGTTCGTCACTCCCGGGCGACCAAAAAGTAAAATGGTTGCTATGGAGATAAAACCAACAGAAATCCACTATTTTTGAAAAAACATTTTTATGATTTGTCATGTGGAGCTCTAACCATGGGTGGCTAGGGGCAGAGGGGGGTTACGAGGGCAGGTAGCCACTGCAGGACATATTCCGTCGTTTCTAGTTTAATTTTTAACCCATCTTTCTACCCCTTTATGAGGCTGTATTTCCTTCCTTCTGTCGACCTCATCGGATAAAAACAACGACCTTTTAAAATCTGAATACTCTCTCTGTAGTTTTGACACAAACTCTTAAGGGGAAATTTTCTAAAAGTTCTATAGAAATGTCGGAGATTTCTTCCTGCAATCATGCACAAAAGAGTCCGAGTCAACGTGTGGTCCTCACAGAATAACCAGATTACACAGGGCTCAGTGAACATTCACACTTGTCAGTCTGAATTCACATCAGCTCCAACAGTTCTGATCTCCCTTTAGGAGAGCAGCTGTACCACGCATTTTGCATGTTGGCAAATTGCTCATCCGCCAAGTTCTCAGACTAAATGTAAGATTCTGTCAGTCTGAAGTAAAGGTGCTGGGACGAGGGAGGGGAGACTCCAACTTGACCTCAATATGTCAGACCTTTGGCTGATGAGGCATCCGGTTGACTGTGTAACGTTTGCGGCTGATATCAATCAGAGCAGCAGATCAGATGGAGGAAGAGCACGGAGGATCCACGGCAACACTTCAGACGCAGATATTTCTCCAGTGAGGCTGGAGCAGGAGGGAGTGTTTTCATTATCTGATGGATGCCGAGCATTGTGAGACAGTAGGACTGCTAATGAGATCCGAACAGCTGCATTGTAAATGAGCTGACTTCGTACACGTTTGGTATGATGTTTGCTAATCAGAGTGGGAAAAGGAGCGGCTAAAAATAGGAACTGCAAAGCCTGGGTGCAGCTCACGTCTCTAATGACACACAGAGGGGGGGTTATCATTATTGTGATTCACACTCTGAAAGCAGGTTAAGATACTCCTCAGTGTTCAGCTGATAACCTGATGCAGAGGTGCTCAGTTTCCCAGGGTATGATTACATCTCAGGCGTCAAACTCTGAAACTATGTTCAAGTGAATCCTCGGAAATGTGTGTTCAAGCCACTGAAAAATCTATTTAAAAGCAGGTATGTGGAGATTTTGGGCTTCCGATCTCAAAACTCTGAAGGAACATTCACAATGACCGTGTCGACTTGCGTTTAAGTGGCCACTTTCAATGAAAAGTCAATGTTAACACACGCCAACCCAAATTTTGGAACTCTCGCGTTCATACATCCCTACGCAAGTTTTTAAGTGTGGTCGCGGGCTCCACACACAAAACTGGAAGAACCAGTTCAACCAGTTGAACTTCTTGATTCCGAAATCGCAGCAACGCTGAACTATGACCAATGAAGGCCTCAGATTTGGTAGCGATGTGTGAGTAGTGTCCTTTTAAAAACACAGGAGTACCAACCGTTGTAAACATGATCACAAAATTAATATTTGTCTATTTCTGCTCGGTCAAAACTATTCTCACAAACGGGCAGTCAGCTGGTTCCATGTGCAGCAGGTTTATTAGTATAAATAGGAAATAACCACAACTTGAAGTCCACAAAACTGGATCAGGACCAGACAGGCAGAGGTCAATCACGAGCATGGGGTCATCCAAGAAGAGACAAGAGTAGTGAAGGTCCAGGTAGAGGTCAGCAAGTAAACAGATGACAGAAACAGGAGATCAGGTCCAGAATGAAATGCTCGGTATTTCAAGGAGGCACAAACAATACTTTGCACTGACTGCGGCTCTGCGTGCGGCTTAAGAAGCAGGTGAGTGATTGTCAGATTGGAGACAGGTGAGTTAGAACTCCGGGCTGGCTATTTTTCTGCCGATACGGTGATCAGTAGTTCGGAAGAGAAATGCATTTCTTCACATGGGTGTGGTCTGAAGCACAGAAACTTGCATTTAAACCTAAATAAATACTTTGTTTTCACACGACTTTTTAAATTAAAAAACCGATGTTATGTATTTTCTGAGCACTGGCAGCTACTTGCTAACATAGATCACCGGTGATTATTCATGACCTCATTGAGCGTTTGTAAAGTCAGAATTTGAAGACACTATTTTTTATATATATCTTGGATAAACGTAGGGATATAGAAGTAGAGGTCAGGAAGCAATACGGATTCAGCCAGTATCGCCATAGAACTGTAAAAGTAGAAGCTTGGAGAAAGATTCACAAGATTTGCACCGCTTCTACATTTTTCACCGAGTTTCTTTCAACTCTAAGTTCATAGTATTGGACAGACCGGTGTGACACGTGTTCGTGTATGTAGCTTAAGGCTTTTTTGGTTTTTCAAACTAACCAAATGGCAAACACTCCAGCTTCAGGTCATCAGATTAACCTCAGCAACAACAACCTAAAGTCAAACTCACAGACCTGACGGTCATTATAGTCTTTATTGATTGTGCGACGGTGGGAAAGGCCTCATATTTAGCAAAAGGCGAAGAAGTGGTGAGAAAATCCTTTTAGGAATGCGAGAGTCGGTTTTACCCTGAAGCAAAACTGGAAAAGAGGGAAAAAAAAAACATCAAAGACAAATTTCAGTAAACATTTATTTACAAAGCAAAAAGCATGACACAGAGTAAATTCAAACTGAATACAAAAACATGTGATAACATGAATAAAATACATTACCGTACACAATGCATACCTCATGGAAGGTGTTAAATAAACTCTGCTTTTGGGGTGATAAATGTCTCAGTGGAAAGGGGCCGCAGGTCAGCGTGCACTGCTCAACGGGATTATTGCATTTCACGTCATGTTTAAGGCAAAAAACGAGACACAAGGAGGAGATGGAAACACTTGGGGTAACAATAAAGGAATATTACTTGTCTGTTCATTACAGGGCACATAGTCACGGTAACAGCGATGGCTGAAGAAGAAGAAGAACAGGAAAAAGGGGAACTCTCTGTTAAATAAAAAAGTAATGTAACAATTTTACAAAGAGAATTGGTCCATTCAGCTTTCATTTAAGAACACATTTAATAGAGATTTATATATATATATATATATATTTATATGTCTGTGAGTGTTGCTTAATGAAAGAGTCCCTGCAGTTGTCTGATGAGGAGTGTCCCATGATGTGCAGCGCACCAAAACAATTTGTTGTCTTTGGTGCCTGGTGTGCTGAGCCGGTGTGAGTCCTTCACAACCTGAGTCCTCTCCCTTTAGTCGTACCGCCCGAGGTATCCGTCTGACGCCGCTGCTTTCTCAGTATGGGTAATGTTTCTGCTTCTTCCCAGCGAAACACGACAGCCAGGTGCAGATCAGCATGGCGGCGGCGGCGCCAGCCCCCGTGCAGTAGTACGCCCAGCCGATCTGACAGGTACCTGCGGAGGGAAGCAAACATTAGGGACCGCATCTTTCCAACTGTAACTGTCAAAGTAATTAGAAAAATGAAAAACTTCATTTGGTTACTGTTTGTAAACACTGATTTTGATAGATTTGTTTATCCTTGTAGGAAAATGTTTAGAATTTAAAATAAAAACAGAAAGGATTAGTAGGTTAGGTTATATTAATGAAGGAGAAGAGCTACACAACTATTCAAACAAAATTCTGGGAAGGGACTCAGCACCAATGTAGAAGTAAAAGTAGAAAGGATAACATAGCTGACATCCATCCATCCATCCATCCATCCATCCATCCATCCATCCATCCATCCATCCATCCATCCATCCATCCATCCATCCATCATCCATCCATCCATCCATCCATCCATCCATCCATCCATCCATCCATCCATCCTTCAAACCTGCCAAATCCCACTGACTGTATATGAACTGCACTGAGTGACTCCTCCCCCCTAATACACTAAAAAACGATATAGTACAGGACTTTCCAGTACCCTGGATTTTAAAATCAATTCCGACCCCATGCTCGCTACTTTCTTTAGTTTTTCTGAACTGCCGATATGACGTCACTGATTTCACAAAGTGAAAACCTAGTCAATAAGAACGACGTATGTTTATGAATCGACCGTGTTCTGCAGCGGAAAATGTGAAAAGTAAATTAAAAATGACATTTAAACAAATGTTTTGGGCTAAAATAATTCAAACGCAATGCATTGTGGTCTATAATCGCAAATGTAGTGAGCATCAATGCACACTGTTTTTTTACAAAGACTTTCTCGGCCACCCAATTTTGTTATTGTAAAGTCGGACAGCTCTACAAAATGGAAAACACACTATAGAGTGCACTATGTATTGAGTAGTAAAGAATTTGGACATTTCCAACACGTTTGTCAGAATAACCATTCCTGCTCCGCTAACTGTTTTTAAAATGTTCATAGTTTTTTTAGCTTGATACTTTTTCTGTAGTACTAGTTATTCAAGGTATAAACTGACCAATCAGATGCCTCAATAAAAGTAGATGGTCTCATTTGAAACATTTGATAGATAGATTTTGTGGAGCCAGTTTTCAAGTTTTAGAGGAGTAGACTTTCCAAAAAGATCATTCTTGATTGCCCAGAGTGAATTTCATAGAAATGTTGACCGCTTTTACAAAACACCCACATGTAATTATCTAAACTAAGCACAAGGAAGTTGATACATGAAAACTGGCGAGCCGTTTCCCCTCCTCACTACATCATCTTCACTGATGAGTCATTATCCAACATTCATGTGATTCATAGATTTTCAGATTTGTGCTGTAATAGTTAACAACTTGTGGGTTGCTTTTAACTCATTGATAAAGCGTAAAAAGTCAGTCTGCTGTCAATATGGTATTGAAGCGCACCAGGATTCATTTGCAAATGAAATGAAAGTTCTCGCTCTTCTCATTGCCCTGCACTTGAGTTCAACATAGCTTTCACTTCTGCCAAACGCCATCTGATGATACAATCCCTGGTGTGCCCCAATCAGGTCGGGGTGAAAAGCAGCCTAAGTGTGTCAGGAGAATACTGTGCTGCATCTTTGATGTTGCTCTGACATTAACACGCTGGTGTTAAGCAGCAAGAATGAGGTCGGCTGATTAACATTTCTGCACAGCTCGCTCTTACATTCCCCTTCCGCTTGTGAAAAATGTTAAAGCAAATAAAAAGAACATAGTTTGAACTCATTTGTGAACAGGCCGGCATGAGATGAAGTCTACGAAATGCTTCAAAAAGCACCAAACTCCGTAAAATATGTTAAAATATGAGAACTAAACTCTACAATCCTTAGAGGTAATTGCAAGTATGCCAAAAAATATCTGATTATAGTTTTTGGGAAATGCTCTAATGAGATGTGAGAATATCAGAGTGGAGCGTTGTTGGACTTCTAATTAGGAAGTGGATGAAGAAGGGAGGGGAGGAGATGCAGTGCTCTCTGTCGACAAAACCTTATTTGGCAGTCAAAACTAAAAATCTCAACGTCTCCAACTGTTATTTCGATGCAAAAACCCACTAAGACTCAGAGTTTGAAATTCAAATTGACCACAAATGCAGCATATTTGCTATGAAGTGGTTTTTTTAACGTACACAAAAATAAAGCTCAGTCTCCTTGTCTTGTAAAAGAATAAGTCTTATGATCATTTTAGTGAAATCCTCCTCGAACAGGATTGATGGGACACTGAAATAACCAGTCTTCAACACTAAGATTTAATTAGCTGGTTTCATTGAACACATTTGTTAACAAAAATGCACAAAGAAGAGCCAGTTCTTTCAAAGAGAATAGTGCTAAAAATGTAAACTGGATTTCCAACATAATCACTTCAGATGACACGCTCCAAAATTTCTGTGATTATAAAATTAGGAACTTAATTCCCTCAGAATTGCATTCGTTTGAGTAACACGGAGGTGGTTTGTATTTATAGCGTGGACATTTTGGCAGCTTCAATGCCAAACCTGAATTCACAAGGCAGAAACAGGAGCTCAGTCTTGTCTTTTATTAATTAAAAGTTCATCTTTTTGCTTGAATTTTCCAGAGTCTCACCTTCTCCCCCAAATAACTGACATTTGTTTGTCTTGTTGTAGGTGATTTTAATAAGCTCAGTGTTTGTTAACCTTTGGTCCGTCTCCTCCAAGCAACAAACCACAAGAGCTGGTGAATATAATCCCCAACAGTTTGCAAAACTGTGACCGCATTAAATCTGTTGATTAGTGTTCTCGGAAATTACTCTTTTTTTTTGTGTACAAAAGCAGTGCTGGTCATTGCGGAACATGGAGTATTCCCTGTTGCACACCTTAATGTATTCTAGTCAGGGTTGTGCATCCCAGCTTTGAAATCCCTCTGATGTGCATTACATCCAGTCACGATCTGAACTTTTCTGACTGGTTAAGCACACAATGCATTCTGGGAGGAGTTTGTTTTTTCACCATATCAAACAGCGCAAGTCTGAAATAGCCAGTTGGAGGCAAACTATGGTAAGTTATCTTGACTATTTAGTTTAATCCAGGACTAAATATTTGCTGGGGGAAAAAAAAATAAATACAATTTTCTTCTTCTCTCCCTTTATGCCACAGCAGATTATACGCCTCCATCTAACTCTATCCTCTGCTTCCTTTTCGCTCACACCAACCACCCTCACATCCATCCATAAATCTCCTCTTTGGTCTTCTTCCTGGTAGCTCCAACCTCAGCATGCTTTCACCAACATAACCACAGTCCCTCTTCTCAACGTGTCCAAACCATCTCATCTTTTTCCCTGCATTTATCTTGAAAATATTTAACATCATCCTCTGATGGATTCTTTCCTCAATCTTCATCTTAGCTACATTTCCATTCTGTCTTCTGACTCTTTTTCTGTCTCTAAACATGGCTGCTCTCACCAGTCTTCTACATCTTTACTTCTATTCTTGCCGACTCTCTTTAGTCATACATCATCCTTGAAACCGTCCTCCACCCGTTCCAACCTGCTTGCTCACGTTTGCCATACTCTCTGTTGACCCTTCACTTCTGCTTTCTGGAACCCAGTTGTTCCACCTGAATCCTTCACATTTACTCCCAGATAATCTATCTTGTTGCAGCTGACCTTCATTCATCCCTTTTCCAGAACAAACCTCTTGATGTTTCATCATCTGCTCACTGCTCTCACTACATATCACAATGTCATCTGCAAACAGGGCAACCGTTCCTCTACAAAAATGCTGATAATACGATAAAAATGGACCGCAACGCCCAATAACTTGAAAGGTGAAGGACTAACCAAAAATAACAATCTCCTTAATCATATTGTCAAGAGTTGAACCTTTTCTTTTTCTTTTCCAGGACACAACTCAACCTGATTATTAAAAAAAAACGGTGTTCCTCACAATTCTTGTTTGTGTCCTGTTTAGTTATGCTCCCTCCTTGTTTCTACAGACATGCTTTGGCTGTAGCCTTTAGGGACTGTCACAGTTATATTGTTCTAAGCTTTGTTTAGAGTCAGATTACTAGTTTACCAAGTATGAATCTGCAATCATTTTTTTAAATGACTTCTCAAGATAATTAGACATTCCAGACAATGATTGTCTAGTTTGTAATGAAGGTACTGTCAAGAGAGATATGTGCTTAAATACAACACTACACTATATACAGTAGGATCAAAGATTAACAATCACAAGTCAATCTTTAACCAGAAGAGAATTGGTCTTATCGTGGAAAAGGCATGACCATAAATCTCTGGGTTGGCGACCAACATAAAACAATATTTTTGGAAGTAATGGGCGAAACACTGAGATCAGACGACCTCAAGACAGCATGCCTTTTTGAGACACCATATTAGAATCTGGTGTCAAGAGTATTTCTTCAATGTCATGAAACTCAGACACCTCATTTCTGTAACCAGGATAAGGGAATTAAGGAAGCTCGGTTTCCCGGCTAAAATAACCTGGTTATTTCGGCATGTAAATGATGTAACTGAATTTCTTTTCTGCTTCCTTCAAAAGGGCATTTGCATGACAAAGGCTGCTGACATTCAACACTCAGAAAAGAGCAGCTGGATGAAAGGTATGACGATGTCCCTTTGTGATAGTCGAGGTGCAGAAACTTGATTACAGCTCCTACTGATAACGCTAGAGATATGTGACTTTTGTACTATCTTTGTACCATCTATAATATGATAAGGTGTAGCATAATGACAACTACATCAGATATCTAATCAAAATAACGCAAAAATTGGCCATTGATGTGTTCTAACAGCTATACAGACTAATTGGTTTTCAGTTTTAAAAGAACACTCTTGTAAAATTACATAGACAACACCCTTGGGACCCTGCGATCAATAAAAAGTTTATGTAAACGTTCTTTTCTGGCTTTTGTGATCAATATCTTGCATTCACGCAAGTTTTTTGTAGGAAGACCATTTTTGGGCTGTACGTACAAAACTTGTGGCAATTGGAAGTATGTTGCCAGCTAAACCAGGTCAAACTTTGACCAATCAGGCACTGGGACTTGGTAGTGACATGGTGGTGGAGCATACCAAAGGCGACAAAAGTCTACATTTAAAAAACAGAAGATAGACTAAGACTAATTTCCTGCCATGGTGGCAATCCATATCTGCCATTGCAATGCAACTAGAAGTGAACTGAACGGTTTACGTGCTAATGAATAGTAGGAAAACAAAAAGAGGAAGCCCCTCCCTACTGGTCCAGTGTGAACACCATGTAAAATCCCCTGGTGTGTACATAGCGTACAGCAGTTTTCACACTGGTATGTTTGTTCTGCAACAAAACTTTTGACTCTTTAAAACCAAAGCTGTCGTCGACAACACTCTTTGAACTACCTTTACCACTTAGCGTTTACAGATTTAGCGTTTACGTTAATTGGGTAAACATTTTACTACTGTATAGTATTATAAATCAGTGCAAAGCGGCATTTCTTCACTTCAGAATCTGTATTCCATTAACTGTGTTAACAGTTGAAGCATTGCGGTTTTTCAAAGATTGCCATCCATCCATCCATCCATCCATCCATCCATCCATCCATCCATCCATCTTCTTCATTCTGAAAATAACCTGGAATAGTATGTGAAGAAGTAAACTTTATTTTCTTTATATTCTTTTCTCAGACATAAACATTTTCACACTTTTTTTTTCTTATGTTTACAGCTTCAAAGTTCAAACCTTTGAAGAAAAAAAAGTGTTTAATTTTGGCAAGCTGAATGCATTCTGAACTGTTTAGAAGGTTGACTGATTATGGTCTATAGCCAATAAGATTGGGGAACAAAATGTGATATAAAACAAACAAAATAATAGAAAATTTTGCATTTAAAAAAAATCTGTAAAATACAAGGTCGCTTTAGTGAAAAACCACTGAAACACGAGGAAACAACAAGATGAAAGCCCTTAATAACACAAGATAGTTTTCATCTTCTTTTCTTCTCCCTCCTCATTTTCCTTCATGGTCAGTGCTTGTTTCAGTAAACATCAAACAAAAACCTGTTACAACTACAATTTCCAGATTCTAGATGTTGTCAGTAATAGCGAAGTCCCTGTTGGATGTTTTATTCTGACAAAAATTTGCCAAATATTCAAAGTAAAAATTAAATTTTCAATTATCACATATATCTATGAAGGTCATCTTCACTTTTAATATAACATAAAATTGCAAAGTTTACAATTATGTTATTTATTTAAACAAAAACGACATAACAAATGTTTCACCCTTTAAAACATGGCATGTCTGGCATGTAATAAGCCACTGTTCCCACCTAACATCAATTATCTGGGGCTAATCTCATTACGTCTTTGTGATCCGCAGTCGCTGCTGCTGGACTTGTTTGCATTCTCTCATACTGTGTAATTCATATTGTGTAATTATATATAATTGGGTTAGTTTTAGTGATTGGCTGTAATGCTTCTTGCACCCCGGTCCGTTGTCATTATTTGACTGCGAGGGCTTTTGTTTAAGGGTGTAATTGGTCAATTTCTGCCATTGTGTGAGAAGACAAGCTGTGTTTGAATTCCTTTCCTCTTCGAGTGATCATGAGTTGGTTGAGCCAGTGTTTTGGGAGTCGCTGGAATTCAGTTGGGGGTAAATTGCAGACTGTGGAAATTCATGCTGTCAGTTGAAAGCCTTTTCTTTTGGGCTTTTTGTGTATTTATTTTGTAATTTTACCATTTAGACACAAAAAGTCTTGTAGTGGTACCAACCAAGTTAATCGGCTCTTTGTAGTCAACATTTTTAGTTTATATGTGAATTATTTCTCAGAATCTTATTGTGGATGATCACAATTTAAACACAAATATGTTTCTGTGGACCAAATGTATCATCTGGGGCCTCTATTAGGACAATATATTGGATATACATCTAAAATATTCTATATATATATGTGCTTACAAGTCTTTAATACATTCATAAAGATTTTTAAAAACATTTTGTCTTGTTCTGGTCTTATCAAATCTTTTAGTTTGAAAGTGTCTCCTGTCCCATGTTTGGCATTTTGCCTCATGAATTTCACCTGTGTCTGTGAGTGTGTATGTACCTGCATCACAATCAGTCCTTGCTGGATAGATGTTTACTTAGCATTCATGACATCTATGTCCAGGTTTGTTTTGATTGTGGTTCGTAGGCTGCCTGCTCGTGTTCTGACCTTGTTTCTGTTTTTGACCTGCCTTTTTTATTTATTTATACAAAATTCAGCGTCAAAGCCCAATTCTAATCATCTTCTGATCTATTTTCAAAGCGTTCCTTGGGGTCTTTTAATTGTGGTTATAATGTTTTTAGACAAAAAAAAAAGTTAAAAAGCCTGTGTCGTTTTCTAGGACAGTTTCAGCTGAGCGGCAGTAGTTCATTAAAAATACGCCTCTAAGCCCGCCCCCATTTCCTGTCACCCATATATTACACTAGCTTACAGCACCTCAAACCTCCAACCTAACATTACAGATGGAACAAAAATATTGTAGCTAGCTAGCTGTACAGTTTTGAGCCAGATATCAGCTCAGACAAGGAAAAACAAAGACAGACATGGATCTATTTGTCTGCTGGAAGATGCATCAGAATGGAAAAGAACAGGGAGCTTGTGGCTTGCCGTAGTTGCTTTTACATCATACCTACAAGCTTTTTCCATCTGCCTTTGTTTCATCTGCTCCAGATTCACAGCAAAAAATTCCTCCGAAATGCAGTTTTAATCTTATATATGTCCTTTATCATCAGAAAAATGACACAAGGGCACCATTTTTAGAGGGGTTCAACACAGAGGAGATATCGCTCGGTTTCAGTCCTGTCAAGCAGGAAATCAAGAATCTGCATCTCTACACTATCAGGAGGAGTTCTTATGTAATGCCCAACAAGAGCAGCAACAATGGACTGGCCATGGACACCAGTGAAAATAAAAAATAAAAAATAAATATAAAGTTCAGTGCGTTGTCTTGTGGGCCCTAAATGATCCCACTCCCAACCTTAACGTGCCTTGGATAGAACAAGAGTTAAGAATGAATTAAATAATAATTTTTTTCTTGACTTGCTTCCACTCCTGCTGAATTTTGGGAGATTTCTTTGATTGTTATTATATTTTTTTTTTTACAGTTTCCCTACACATCCTATAAAAATGTTAACTTTAACTCTGGGAGTTTTAAGCGTCCCAGATTACAATCATTATATGTTCTGATTGCACATTCATGTCATCCATTTTTATCCTAACCATTTTTTATCCAAACAGTATTAGCAATTTCGATGTTCATTTGAAACAAATAGTGTTTAATCAATTTAAATTTTAGTTCCTCTGACATTTTAGAATGAAATCCTGGGTCGCGGATTATTAAAGCAATTATTTTTCTTTCTGCACTTGCATAATTCTCCTTCAGTTAATGCAGTCATTTTAAACTGCAATTTTAGCCTCTTTGGAGATCTTCCGCTCAAAATGTCATCACAATAACAATTAGAAAACAAACCAAACATCCATGTTTACAAGAAATTTCATGTATTTCTTTTGAAATGTATAAAAATCAAATATTGGTTTCTTTATTTACTTCTGATTTAAGGAGAATAAAAAAAAAAAAAACCTGTTAAATTTTGGGTGGTTTTAATAACCGGAGCAGCTGTAGCATGAAGACTCGCCTACTCCCCTGGTGTCTGATAAAGCAGCATATTACAGTCAGTGAGATAGTCCTGATAATGCCAGCTGCATACAGAGCACACATCCAGCTCCTAGGTATTCTCAGCACATATTTATTGCTATACCGCGCTCGCCAGCTACCACAGGAACGGTTGACTTTTATCATGCATTTTAAAAGCCAAGAAATCCTGGCTCTGTCATAAGTGACAGCAGCAGAGATTGGTGTCTGTTTTTCAGAGCAAAGGTGTCAGCCGCTCCTTTATTGTTCCTTTCATCTCCGGGAGCAAAACATCCCAGCAAACTCAAAAGAATCCACGTGTGATGAAACCTTACCCAGCTTGAACTGGTCCGAGCTGTTGTTGCAGGTCTGCCGCACCTCCTCGCTGTCCCATCCCAGGGGATAGAGAGCGCAGCCTGACCCGATGAGCAGACCTGAGGACGAGATGAAAGGAGGCATTAGGGGAGCCGCAGCAATCACAGAGGGTCGGCCAACTTAATAAAATAAAGCTGGAGGCCGATGAGACGCGATCTGTGAGTGAAAACCTGCAGCGAGGACAAACTATTATAATGAAGCTCCTTGAGGACGGTTGGAATTGTTTGCGGATCTCTGCGGGCTTTTATTATTTCATAATCTTTTTGATAATGTGAATAAAAATGCAAAGCAGCGTGCTGCTTTCTCTTTTCTTTTCATCGTTTATTCTTCACACCAAGCAAGGTGAAATTCATTTTTGTCAGATAAAAAAACATATTTATTTTTTATCACAACCTTTAAA
The DNA here is from genome assembly GCA_003999625.1 of Oryzias javanicus. Classification (NCBI taxonomy): domain Eukaryota; kingdom Metazoa; phylum Chordata; class Actinopteri; order Beloniformes; family Adrianichthyidae; genus Oryzias; species Oryzias javanicus. Next base: position 28,973,922 of record CM012449.1, on the reverse strand, counting down.
GACCCACTCCAATGAAAGTGATGCTAATAACATGTTCTTGTTGCATTTTTATGGTGACGGAGGACATATATAAAGAAAATCAAGAATAAAATTGCATTTACCAGGATTTCTTTATTCTAATTACTGGGACCAGATAAAAAAAATGAAAACACGATGGGAGGCTACAAGTCAGGCGTCAGTTAGTCATGACATCATTAAGAAATTGGGCGACAGCCGGGTCGCCAGCAGGCAGACGATCTGATTGGATGATATTTAAATATCTTTGGATGGTGGCCAGCCAATTTACAAATGTACACATTTCTAGACAACATGCCTCCCAAGAAAGAACAATGTTCTGTCTTCTTCGTATTCTTCACAGCATCAATTTGTCAATGCGCTGGTCTCTGAGTAGCTGTGGTGCTTTCAACGCCATGATGACTTTTGTGCAGCATCAATGGCGTCTTCCCACTCTGACCCACTCGTCATCATCAGGCCCCGGTGGTAGTGGGACAGCATCACGTGGGCAGGGTGTGGCAGTCGAAAATTGTTCGGTCATCAGATGATTTTTGGGACCTTGAAGACTCTATCAGTGAATTATCGGGCTGCTGCCTTTTACTGTGTGACCTCTTAAAGTGTCAGAGGTGATCAAGGCGACCTAGGCAGCCGCTTAGGGGGCCATCAGCTGGAGGAAGCGCCAAATCACAATGCTTGACAATGCTTGACATGCCACTCATTTCATGAAAAAAAATAAAAAAAAATTTAAAATAACTTAAAATTTGGATGTAATAACTCTGTAGTGCAGCGCCCCTCCCTTCCTGTTGCTGCTGCTGTATAAGCTGGGTTAGGTGAGAAGAGGGGCGCACGGGGTTGCTGCTGCTAGTGCTTTTTAAAAACTTTAAAAAAGGAAGAGGAGGAAAGACGGGCTCAAGCAGAGGTTTGTCTGTTTTACTCATATACAATTGCTTGGAAATCCCCCCCCCCAGCATTTAGGTTTAAAAAGATTAATTTAATTGGTGATCTAGTTTTTTTTTTTCCTTTGTTTCAACCCCTTTAACAGTTGAAATCTCCCTACTTTCCTGTTGAATATTGGTTGAGCCATGGTCCAGTCAGTTAGCGCATTAGGTATCAAATGTGGATGTGTCCGGTTTGAGCCCCACCTCTGGCAATCTTAAGACTCTACAGGAGATTCAAATCATCTTTTCGCCTAGGGCACTATGTAGCCTGGAGCTGATAGGGCTGGGTATCGCCAATAACGTCCAGAATTGAGTAATTGTCCTGCCTCTCATGGAGGGCGTTTCAGTTTGGCCACTAGGTGGCGATCGCGCTATAGCATTACACCTTATTCCAGAAGAAGAAAATATAAGCAAAAAAATGTTATTGATTAAAAATGGTTTCTTAAAAAAAAAAATCCTTGAAAAAGTTTAGAAATTCATGCCTGTGAGTATAAAAAGATGCTAATTTAGTCAACAATGTATGTTTAGGTCGACTGAGCGTTAGCATTAGCCGTTCTATGGGGAATCCCATTATACGTTAGCATCAAGCTAGCAGACTTTAGCTTTTTGCATTAGATCAATCACTACTTTCATGGATTGATTATTGATATATTAATTGATTAATTGATTTTATCAACCCAGCCCTAATGTAATAAAAAATTGTCCGGTCACGGCTTCATCTTCCTTTTTTCTTAAAAACCTCCACAGCCACCGCGCAGTTTGTAAAAATCCCACTGCTGCCAAAAATTTAGAACACCTTTATGGAATATGTGACTGGAGTCTAAACAGAGAGCTCTTTAGCAATGGGAAGTGGGGCACAACTCCAAACTACCTGCCGCTCTGCAGGAAATATGTCCCAGAAAACAAAACAGTTATTTTTTTTTTTTTGGCTAAAAAAAGACCACTGGGAAGGCTTTTGAAATAGATCAAAAGATAATCTGAATGGGTTAATAAAAAATAATAAATTGAATCTTAACAAAAAAATAAACCTGTTCAAGTAAAATAAGGAGGCTCGCTGTAACACAGCACCTCCAGCAACCACAAAGCCTCCATGCAGCTCATAAAACTCCTACAAATGAGCTGCAAACATATGCAAATAGCACAGCAATTTCTCACGCTGGCAACGCATATTTCAGTAAGCAATAATTGCTGAAAAACTCCGGCAAATCCTCCAGGGACTGCTTCATGTCAGTGATTAAAGGGACTTATAGTTTTTCTTAAAGCTGCTCGCAGAGACAAGAGTAAAATCTAGTCAAGGCCATTACATTAAGGATTAATATCCTCAATGTTTGCCCATAGCCAGGTCTTGACAAGTTATTCTTTGGAAGTCATGGACTGTTTCTCTTTTTTTTTTTTTTGTTTTTTTTTTTTAAATACCCTGTGGGGCCCCCTTGTAGGTGGCTCCGCCATCACATTAGCTTAATCCCCTCTGATGCGTCTGCCTTGCTATCAGTTTTTGGAAGTGAGGATGGCAGCAGAGCCTTTTCCTTCCAAGGTGATTAGGCCTGCCATCCAGGGCTGCCTCATTACATCTCCAACTGATAACGAGCGGGAATTAATCCACATGCTAATGGAGACTCGCTGGACAAACAGACTAACATCTGAGGTGGGGAAAAGAGAAGAAGAAGAAGAAGAAAAAGACATCTGTGTTTCTGCCGCTGAAGCCAGAAGGACAGCGACTGGTTTCTATCTGCAGTTCTGTGCTGCTGCTGCTGCTGCTGCTGGTGGGAAAAATCAATTCGGTGAAACTCCGGCATGCTGATGAGACCGAGGGAAAGCGAGAAAAAAGAAGCTCGGGCCAAGTTTGTGTCATTCCAGCTGAGGATCAGAGGGCATCCAGGGATTCTTCTTAATATGTGTGAAGACAGTCATTGCTCCCACACATCCTTAAGAGAATTTCCGATGAGTCTCCCCGTCAGACCTAGAAAAATTACTTAAGGAAGCAGCACAGCTGAAGTGGAACATGTAGACAATAAAAGCCCTCATTTAACAAGAAAAAAGGCAGCTCTGATTAACTTTAACACCTATCGTTCGGCAAAAAATGCAGAAATCCATTAAAAAAAGCGCATCCACTTGTATGTATTTAATCAGTTTCTTCCACAGTTTTATCAAACGTGCTTAGACTCACATTTGTAACTGTAAAGACTGTAATGCAGTGCCAGCACCATAATGTATTCCTCATTAATATTCAACTAAAATCTAAAATTCTCTTTCAAGTGCGAGGCTGAGATACAGCAGTGGAAAAAAATTAAAATTGAATTTCTTCGCAGCAAAATGAGGGAAATAAGTGGCTTTGTTTTAGAAAAGATCTAGCAATGCAAGCAGCGACGGCGGAACATTTTCATTTGCTAAAGTCAAGATTTAGAGAGCCCCAGCCCTCCCACTTGAACAGCTTGAGGCGGGTGTAAATACATCTGAATAAATCCTCTGAAAACAATCGCCACTATCAGGTGTAAGAGAGACCAGGGACAAGAATGGAGATTTTGACAAAAAAAAACTAAAAAAAAATGTCATTTTACTTTGTGTAAATGCAAAAAAACCTGCAGCGCTATTACAGCTTTTTCAGTGAAATCAGCGAAAGCGCTCATATTTCACCAAAACACTGTTAGGTAAGTTGTTGCATAACCCAAATGTTTGTGGCGGCAAATGAGTAAAAATACAAACGCATCGCTAAGTTGCCGTTTGCATCAAATGAGGTTTCTCTTCGGGGCGTTTTATCTATTTGATGAATTTAATTTTTTTCCCCCTCCCAGGATAGTTAATTCCATCAAATCCCATCCTCCACACTCACTATGTGGGTTATTGGAAGCAGGAGGAGGAAGATGGGGATGTGGGAAAAAGATCTCTTTGAGAAAAAGAGGCTCGTTCGGTTTGTTAAGCCAAGCTGTTTGAACCGTGAAGCTCTCGGAGGGCGGCTACCTTTAGACCTTCAGTCTGCAGGCCTGCTGATGTAAGCAGATGTTTTCTGTCTCTTTATTATCGAAGACAACACTGACAGGTTCTAGTGGGAGCAGACAGACTTTTGGGAATTTATGTCATTTAAAGGTGACAACCATCAATAGTTAATCCTCCTGACTTAACTGATGCTTTGCAATTTAACGGTTAAAAAACGTATTTTTTTAATTTAAAAATGGAAATTATTGCTGCCACAAACAATTATATTAATAGTCGACTAATCATTTTTTCCGATTAGTCGACTAATCGGGTCATGTGCAAACTGGATGTAAAACGCACATCTTAACCATCATTAGCTTTAAAATAAATAAAAACTAGATATATATCTGCGATAATGCTAGAGTGAATGCAGTAAGCTGAATTTGGCCTATGAAGATGCTGAAATTGATAGCTGAAAATGCTGAAGTTGATAGCGGAAATTTCTGAAGCTAATAGCTGAAAATGCTGAAGCTGATTGTTAACTAAAATATTAGTTAAATGCCAAATTAGCCTAAAAATCAGAAAATAATGTAGGTTAGCCAAAACAGCTAGCACGTTTCTTAAAAATAGCTTAACTTCAAAATACCCTAAAATAACTAAAAAAAAAGCCTAAATTAGCCAAAACAGCTAGCATGTAGCGAAATATTAGCTAGACTCCAAAATGGACAAAAAAAACAGACTAAATTATCCAAAACAGCTACCATGCAGCTAAAATATTATCCAAACTCCAAAATAGTGTAAAAAGCCTTAATAAATGCCAAAATGATCCAAAAATCTGGCATAATGCCTTTATAACTTTCAACTTTACGACACTCTGACTCCATATAATATAAAGTAACGACTAATCAACTATTAAATTAGTCGTTGACTGTTTTAATAGTCAATTAGTCGACTAATCATAGCAGCCTAGTTCAAATAAAAGAGATATGATCAAATGATATCATTTTTCTTGCCTATTTGCATGAATAATTAACTAAGGTGGGAATTATGGGATTTTTCACAATACATACACTCCTAAAAGACATAGGTAATTTCTTCAACTCAATTCTTGAGTTATTCATGTTGGAGAGTATTTTTAGGTTATTTTTTTGGAATAATTCTAGTTTTTGGGTTATAACTCAGTTTATGTGTCTTTCTCCTGAATTAAAATAACCCATAAAAAAGTTAACGGTTTCACGAAAGGAGGGATAGTCCTTCACGAGCGGAAGAACACTTCCATGAGTAGTGGTTCCACGCGCACGCAGGGATACAGGAGCAGAATTGTGCCTTCATTGCGAGCGTGGAGTTTGATTTATGCCCACAGGAGACTTTTACACCAGCGTTATCTATAGGTCATAAATGTTTGGATCTTATAACTTATGAATACATCATAATACAAGTGCATTCCGTATTCAGCTCCCTTGAGGTGGCTGTACGAGTCTCAATGAGATGTGGGAACTCTTCTCTACGCCCCTCTATGGGTCCAGACAACCTGCAGTGACTAAGGCTTAATGTTTGATTTAGATTTTCTGCGTAACAATTCTTATATTTGGAAAACGTGCACCAATACTTTGGCTGCATATAAAATAAGAAAGGTAAGTGTTCTCTTCCCCTAACAAAAGAAAGATTTCAACCTTTATTTACAGCAAGAATCTTTCAGAGACGCACCATGATGAATTTTTGCTTGAAATCTTTAGTCAAGAATTACTTTGAAAAGCCTCGGGTTAGTTTCTCCAACAGCACATACAAGAAAGCTTCTTTTTCAGACGACTTGAACAAGTTGCTTTTGCTCCAAGCAGATGGTGGTCTCATGATGAAATTGTTACAAGAGCGTGTGCAAATTTGCTGAATATCAACACAAGAGAGTTTTAGAGGCTGAGCAGCGACTCTATGACGCGACTGAGCAGATGGATGAAAACATTCCCCCACAATAAAAATATTATGTGAGAAATCTGCCAGAGTCAGTTGGTTCATAAAGACACAGACGAGCCACTTCTTTTGTAGAAGCTTCAATTAAGATTTAAGTTCAGAATTTTGGATGCACACCGCAGTCAGGGAGCCAGACTTTTTTTTACTGTATCAAAGACCCACTCCAAACTTTTTTTCTCATGATTGAGGACATATTTAATCTTAAAATTGCATTTCTGAGTATTTATTTATAGCTGGAATTTGGCTCAAAACTTTATGGATGGAAAACTCCATTTTTGTTGGACTGATGATGTTAAGTTGGGGTTGTGAGGGGGTGCAAGCTAGCGGGAGAGTATCTAAAACGAATGATGGGGAGGAGGTGGACTCAGAAAAAACTATCAAAAGAACTACTGCCTCTCTGCAGAAAATATGTCTTCGATTTTGGCTAAAAAGAGTATAATTATAATTATAAGACCACTAGGAACGCGTTTACAATAGTGCTACCACAAACGATCATTTTAATAGTTGACTAATCACCAATTATTTTTTGCAATTAGTCGACTAATCGGGTCATGTGCAAACTGGATGTAAAGCACATATCTTAACCATCATTAGCTTTAAACTAACTAAAAAGTAAATATATAGCATTACCTGCAATAATGCTAGAGTGAATGCTGTAAGCTGAATTTGGCTGCTGAAGATGCTGAAATTGATAGCTAAAACCGCTGAAGCAAATAGCTGAAAACGCTAAAGCTGATAGCCAGCTAATGTATTACCTAAATCCCAAATTATCCAAAAAAATGAAAAAAAAAAAAAAAACATAGGTTAGCCAAAACAGCTAGCACTTAGTTGAAATATTAGCTAAACTCCAAATTAGGCTAAAAAACTGAAACAATTCAAATTTAGCCAAAATAGTTAGCACCTAGCTGAAATATTAGCTGAACTCCAAAACTGCCTAAAAAATTGAAAAAAATTCTAAATGAGCAAATACAGCTAGCATTTAGCTGAAATATTAACTAAACTCCAAAATAGCCAAAAAAACTAAAACAATCCATAATTAGCCAAAATAACTAGCATGTAGATGAAAAATTAGCTGAACTTCAAAATAGCCTAATAAACCTTAATAAAACGCCAAAACGGTCCAAAAAAGTTTGCAGAATACCAATATAACTTTCAACTTTACTGGACTCCAATTCCATAAAATATAAAGTAACGATTAATCGACTATTACATAAGTCATCGACTATTTTAATAGTCGATTAGTCGTCGAATAGTTGACTAGCTTTACAATGCATCAAAGGATTACAGTAGTGACTCTTTAACTTTGGTTTTGCTTTCCAAAACCCCAGACTTCTCCTTTCAAGGTTGATCATTTACATCCAGTGTAAAAGGAGGTGAGGAGACAGAGAAAAAGGTCACATGGGGTGTTGCATGGAGAATCCAAGACACAGCTCATTCACAGATCAAGTTTCAATTGATCTCCATGTGGCCATTAATAGCAGGCGTCTTCGGCCTACAGGCTGCTTTGAAAGAACAGTGTGAACTGCAGGGTGAGAGTTAACCAAATGCAATCAGTCTCGCATATATCTGTGTTTTGAACCGCAAATTCAGTTCTAATGTAGTGATCTTTATGCTGCCTCTCATTGCTTCAGATTTCATCATTGTAGTCGAGCTCAGTGTTGAAAGCGGATTTTTGCTGCTTTGAAAAGCAAAAGAAGACAAGTTGTATTCCAGAAGGACTGAGCGATCGGTCTCCGTTCTTTTTTTTTTTCTTTTTTGTCTTTTACCTGAATGAAAAGCCTCCTTTTTCATATTCTCCCACACTCTCTGATTTGTGGAATACTGATGCCTTTTGTCAAGCCTTCTTGCTCTCTGTCAAGACCAGAGGAATTTCTTTACCCTCCTTCATAGCCCGAGACAATGCCATTCAAGGTTATCATTCAAGGGGCCAAAGAGGGCAGGGAGGGAAAAAAAAAAAAAAAAAAAAAAGAAAAAAGGCTACCGCAGAAGCTGGAGTGAATTTTTGGTGACCGGGGAATCAGGAGTGGGGTTGTGCCTGAATGAGCATGTTTGATGTGAGACATTCCCACCGCCAGAGACATGGAAACGATCACCAGGAACGCATCAAAATAACGCCCTTATTCTGTCTGTCACCTGCGAATGTTGGCGAGGAACAAAAACAGTTGTTTAGCAGAGACGACATAAAAGGAGTATTGATTTAAAGTGATTGTCAGAATGCTAATATGCGGCTAACCTCATTGTCATTCACACCCCCCACCCCCCACCCTACTATGTTTACTTTTCCGGGCTTTAAATAATCCAATCTCTGCCGTGGGTTCAGTATCACTTGGAGGCTTGACGGTGACTCACAGATCCGCGGAGCATGTGCGGGCATGTCCGCTACTTCACTTAAAAACACAAGACACACTTTCATGCCTGCTTCTCTTATCGGGTTTAGATCCTCTCGATTGTCTAACCTGGATCAACGCTGCTGCTTCAGTGAAGTTGACGGTTTGGTTAACCCAGATGGGAGTTTTATCGAAAAGCAGAAATGAGTGATAGGGAGATATGCAAAAAAAAAAAAAAACCAAACAAACGAGTGATTTAAATGGAGTTGTTTGATGTGAGATGCACACAGTGAGGCATTTAAATATATCCTGCTGCATCTGACTGGCATTCAGTGTCACTTTGTCGATAGTCTGTTCAGCGGTTTTCTATCAGGCGTTGCGTTTAATCAATATAACTTTAACCTCCCAGAAGATTTGCAATTCGGCACTCTTTTGTCTAGTTTTAATTCTGCTAGTGTGGAAGTGAATGTAGGGCAGAGGAACCGCAGAAAGAAAGGAAAAACTCTGAGACAAACAGCCTCTGACTTCAGAACCTTCCTCAACACACTCCCCCTCCTCTTTCTGCTATTTGCTGCTAGAAAAGGTCAAACCACTGTGAACACAGCTGAGATATTTGGTCATATTCATGTGAAGCACCCATGATTTTTTTATCCGCCAATCTGAACATCGCTGTAGGCTGTTTATAGGAGGGAAATGTACAAGAAACTGTTGTCGGTCACTTTTGTTTTAACCCTATACAACCTATTGTATCATATTTCATAAATAGATTTCTGAGAACACACATTTTCTTAAGCTTTTCAGAGTAAACTATATCCATATTTATGAAAATATACTACCTTTAGACACTAAAGAACAATTTTTTTGTACTAAAAATGAATTTTTTTCACAAACTCTTTTCCCACGCGGAAGTAAGACGACTCCATCTCTGAGGCTCCACCTTTCGTCGCTCATTTCATGATGTCAGCCGAGAGTCGGCCTCAGCAGCGTGTCTGCGTTTCACCCACGAAAACAAACAACATCCCGACTTTATCAAAGACGGATGTGCATATTTGTACATTTAAAATGAAAGCTCTGCTGAGAAAGTGGGTGTGTGTTAGCCTGGGGGCGATGCTGGGAGCGCAGACTCTTCCTGGAAGAGGCTGTTCCTCACTTTCATATGCATAAATGTCAGGAATCACTCATTTTTGTGGATTGGGAGAGGCTGGTGATCAGAGAACAGGGCTTTAGAGGAATACTCAGAAATGCGTGATTGGATCAAAATACAGTTTTTTGTTAGGAATTAACATTATAGTGCACTTTAAAAAGTTGATTTTGCATGACTTGGCCAGTTAAAAGTCTCAATTCTTTAAAAAAACCAAAAAAAAAAACCCCACTTTAAATCAGGAGCGCCTTATCCTGCGAAAAATTCAGAACGATTTCTCTCCTGTAGAACACGGTCATTCCACTAGGGGCAGTAGAAGGATTTTTCCTGGTCATTTCTAAATGGCTGCTTCCCTGAAATCTCACTTTTGGTGAGAAAACTTTTTAATTTCCAGAACTTTATAATGAGAATCACTAATTTATTGTTGTTCATTTCTTAAAATGCCAATTTGCTGTATTGAAAAAATGCAAAATGTGTTGACTGTTATTTTTTTTGTAATAATATCAACATTTTTTTGAGCCATAAGTCAGTCACACCATATTAAAATAAATTTGAGACAGCGGGTAAATAAGGAGCTTTTATTCCTGAACACTATTTCTCAATATTTTTGCATCTTATTAATATTGTGAGTAAAAACTTGCTTAATCACACAATGTATAAAAATTGATCCTATTTATATCTCAAAAAGGTTATTTTGGAAATTTTATTTTTGTAGATTTCTAGAAAGGGTTTATTTAAAAAATACAAATTCTAAAAAAAAATTACATTTTCTGTCAATTCTTTGATGCAGTGGCTTTAAAGAGTTTACTGAAAATTGCAGAATTTGTACATTTTGCAACAACTTTTATTAAACATGTCTTTTTGGGGATGGGATCAACATGGGTAAATTTTTCAGATCAGTAGATCTAATTCAGCCAAAACATCGCTGTTTTACATCACTAGACTCAATTTGTGATTGCAAGATATCACACTTTATTCATGTGAGATATTTCCACGTTTTAAAAATTTAAAACCACTTTTATGGATTTTTTTTTTGTTTTTGCTTTTCACATGTTTTTTGGAGGGCTCTAACCCTTTTAGCACCCTATATTCTATGAGCTGATACTTCCAAAACACCTACTTGAATGTAGCTGTTTCTAGAAACCATATCTGGCAGAAAGATTCTCCTTTTAAGTAAAATCTTGGCTGTATTCATTTAAAAAAAAAAACCCTCTGACTTAAAGGGATTTCCCAAATCAGCTCTTTTATACAAAACCCTGTTCTCATCTCCTTTAAATAAACAAGCACACACTGCGAAAGCTGTTCCCTTGTATAAAAGCCAACAAGGGAAGAATTTTTAATTTCCGTGTCGCGCATTGCAAATGGTTGCCAACAACATGTCTCACAGCTGACTGCACTTGATAACCAACACTATTTGTCCAGCTGGGATGGTAGTCATCAGGTTTGTTCATTTTCACCTAACAACGGTTGGAAAGACACGTCATTCGTCTTTAAAACTGTTTCGCAAGCAGGTTTTTCTTTCAATATTCGGCAAGTTTGATGTCTATACAGGAGCAGAGAATGCGGTTGTGGACACAGCTGCATTAGGCCTCTCCGTAAATGTCCATCTTTTGCACGAATTAGCTAAAGAAATCCATTCTGGAATGGCGAACATGATGAAATGTGCTGAAATTTGACTGGTAAAGAAAATCGGTGACTGGCTGCTCACCTGTTACAGGCAGTTGAATCCAAACAGACTTTACAGACGCTGGATAAATCACATCAAACCTTCACAGTGAGTGAATGCATACAGACACGCATAAAAGGGCTGGGCTTCAATGCGGAAAAAAATGAATATGTTTGATGCTGATGTACAAGTTTACAACCAGATTTCATTTACGATTCAGCACATTTCAAATAGGATCAATTTATTTGTCCAGTTTCCATTCTTAAAACAAATTTATTGAAATGGAAAAAACTGTTTTAACATAATAACTTATTAAACTGAAAAAAAGATAAAGTTTTCATTAAAGACCCACTGAGGATAAATGTGTTTTTGTAACATTTTTTGATGATGGAGATCATATACTGAGAAAATCAAGCAAAAAATTGCATTTCTGAGTATTTCTTCATTCAAATATTGTGATTCAACAGCAGATGGAAAAATGCATCTTGTTAAACAGAGAATGTACTCCAGATCAGTGGCCTTGTGGTAGAGTGTCTACCCTGAGTTCAAATCCAGTCTGATATCAAAGACTCCAAAAATAGTACCCAGTGCCTCCCTGCTTGACACTCAGCATTAAGGGGTTGGACTGGGGTGTTAAACCAGAAAATGGTTCCCAAGCGCAGCTGTGTCCGCAGCTCACCGCTCCCCCAGGGGATGGGTCAAATGCAGAGAACAAATTTCACACTGTGTGATAACTAATGAGTGGGCCACAAATTCTCAGCAGCGAGGAAGGGAAAGGAAGCGGGGTTGGAGGTAAATTTCCAATGAACTACTGCCTCTGTAAATGAGGCGACTAGATCCATGTAGTACTTTGTTTTCTTTGTCTGAGCTGCACTGGTAATGTCAGGTTGGGGGTCTGAGGGGCTGTTAGCTAGTAGGAGAGCAAGTAAACATGAGCTGTCAGGTATGGGTGCCGGGAAAAGTGAGCAAGGTTGCTCCAAGTCAGCAGTCCCACCCACAACTTCTAATAAACTAATACAATAAAAAAATACAAGTGTTTGATTTTAGCTAAAAACTGCATCCTCATTATTAAAAGGATCACTTGAAATTGATCAAAGGAAGATTGATTCTTCATAGAATTGTAAATTCTTACATCAAAACCTTGCAGAACAGGTTTTTTTTGTCTGAAAAAAATACACAAATGACTTTAAAAGAAAATCAATTTGTGAATTTGCATTTTCTCAGTTAAGAATCGATTCAATTTATCCTCACCTTAAAAAAAAACGACTTTAGTAAATAGTCAGAAAGATGCTGTCAATAATATTGTTCTCACGTTTAAATACTTAAAACCTAAGAAAGACACGGAAAATATCCTGCTTCCTTGCTGCTTTCTCGCAACACAGTTTAATTTCTTTCCATGTTCTCCAATCAGTCATTGGCGGAGCCGCCAGCAACCGGCAGTTTGTGTTTCATTGATCTGTGTGAGGCTTTTGCTACAGGCACTCGGTTACGAGCTGGTCTTATCTAATCACACCATTCATTTGTCACGCAGTTTCCAAGTAAAACCAGCAATTAATAAACACACCAATTACACTGAGCAAAATGAACTTCTGCTTCATTAAACACTGGTCAAAACAGCTTTAGGTCCGCGACTCATGAGTGCAAATTGCATAAGCAAGAAAAGGGCTCTGCTAAACGCGCCGCGAAAGTCTTTTAGTAGAGAATGTTCTTTATATAGGGAGGGGAGAATGAGCTTTTCACATGAGGGCTTCTCTTTCTCTTTCAGGGATATTCACAAAGGGAGGAAAAAAAAAGAGACTGAAATCTGTGCAATAGATTCATAACAGAGTGTGACAGACTTCGGCATCACTTACTGTGTAAATCAAACCGCCCATGAGATCAGATAGTGCAGGAATCCAAAGCATGTAAACAGTGAAATGAGCGGTTTCAGTCTGTCTTTGTATCAAGGTTTCCAGACTCGCTCTTCACTGTGCGGAAATCTTTTTTGCTGCTTTTCTACCTCAACGGCAGCTGTCCATTCCTTTCAATATCTAGTAATTCTTTATTATTAATAGTAAAAGTTAGAGCTGCTGGCAAAGACGGCTCTTTAAATTGAAGAACTCAATGTGTCGGGCGAAATACTTTAATCTTCCAAAAGTCGAATTAGGTGAAAATTTTACATGCACTAACATGATATAGGAAGGCATATTTCATTTAAAAAGCTATTTTTTCCCATCAGCAGTGAAGAAATGTTAGAAGAGAACGGCAAAGACAAAAGATCTAAAACTTCTCCTCAGGGTAGTTTATGGGGTCCTAAAAGTGTGGCTCTTAACTAACTGGGTCATGTCTGATGTGAGCTGCGCTCTCCTCCCACTGACAGCGCCTGATAGAGAACGCGCCACGTGCCCAAAAGCCTGCAATTTACCTATAAAGCAGGGCATGCCTCCCCTTAATTACTTCTTATAATGAACTGTAAGCATGTAAAAGCCAAGGCCTTCTGGGGGATATCAAAGGACTGGGAATGTTTGGCGTAATTCTCATGTTTTATGGCATCCAAATATGCGATGAATGTTTTAGTGTCCTCTGCCAGACATCAGCATGCCTCCCTGACAGTACCGAGCCTCATCATGTGAGCAGCTTCACAGCACAAACACAAAGAGCCTCCTTTCAAAAGACAAAGCAAACGCTTCGGGGATGGAGCAGAAACTGACTCCCACTGCCAAGTGGACAAAGTACTCCACAGCCTGTGTTTAAAGTCCCACCTCAATGCTTTCACGCCTTCTGTAAGGACGCACACCAGCCTGGCTTTTCACCCTCGGGGACTGAGCCGGACTGAGTATGAGCAGGCCTCCCCGAAAAATCCCTGTAGTCCCTAAACCAACAGGTCACTCTCATTCCCAGGATTTCTTTGTGGGGGTGTAGATTAAAAAACAGTCTGCAAGAGAGGGACTCGGCGGGACGCGAGGCCCCATTCTCCAGCCTTTTGAAAAGGCAGTTAGAGCAGACCCACCATGGAGAATAAGTAACTACAAAAACGGAAGAAAAGGTTTGAAAAAAATAAATACATTTCTATCCACAAAGGGCAACATTTCACTTTTCAAGTCAGGAAGCTTCTCTACACTGCTGAGCCAGACGTGCATGAAGGGAATCGGTTTACTGAGACACATTGTTTTTACTCCATTACTCCCATTTGAGCTCGTTAGCATTTTTTCTAATTAGCTTACCAGAAATTGATAAAGCGTTAAACTGGAAGATGATTTGTGCTTCAACTAAATTGAGCGTAGAGAATATTTTATGTACATTTTAGTCAAACTATAGAAGATTTCTTTGGTCTAATCCAAGTATATATACATTTTTTTTAACTTCAAATCCAGTTAAATTAATAATATAAACCCCAGGTTCTACAATGATCTATTCATCCACCAGGGGCGGAGCTAGGGGGGGCAAGGGTGGCTGGCTAAAAGCTTTGCACCCTCACTTACCCCCAATTCAATATTAGTAAGATTATTGAAAAAGATGAAACCTTTAAAGGGGCCCTACCATGAAAATTGTACTTTTTGAGGTTTTAAATGCATTTTACTGTTCATTCCTCACTATAAAGAAACCCAAAGCGGGATTTTGACCCGTTCATGCATTTAAGAGTGATCCTCTAAAAACCTGTACAGTCTGCAGCAGTCCCTCCCATACCCATGAAAACGAGCGGTTGGAAACGTGCTGACTTAAGAACAATGGCAACAGCTCCTTCCAGGAACAGTCTGCTCTGACAGCCCTGCCCCCAGACTAGCAGCAGCACTCAATTTCTCCATTGAGCTAGTGATAACAGCCAAACACTTTCATTTTAGATGCAGAAAACCGTATATCTTCCAGTTGTGTCCTGTCTTCAGTAAATTCCAGCTCAAATAGGTGTTTGTTACTTTGAGCGCGGCACACCTTAAAGACCCTCCATCCCACCCCTGCAGCCGCATATATGTATTGTGAAGCAGTGTAGCAATGGCCAGGCCTACTAAAGGCAGATATATAGTATGTGCATCCATCTTTGAAGAAGTTTGGATTATTTTCCTGGGAGAAATACAAAGATATGAGGTGGACAGTCATGAAGTGGACAGCACCAACACGCAGCGGAAGGCGGAGCTTCAGGAATCGAGCCGTTTTACTTCCGGTTAGGAGAAAATCTCACAAAATATAACTAATATTTCATCACTAATTTGTTTTTTAGTTTTCCAAAGGTAATATATGATCATATATATATTGATATAGCTCATTTTGAAAGGCTTAAATCCTGGGAGAGCCCCTTAAATACAAGCGTCTTCTAGCATTTGTAATAGCCCCTAAAAGAAAAGATCTGCTGCTTTAAAAATAATAACAGTAACAATAATAAAATTTACTTTTGTTCCTTTTATTACTTATAGGTGTCCACACCCATATAAAATGCTCTAGCTGTACGATTACCATCCCCAATGCCTTCCTCTGTTTTCCTTTTACCTTACACATACAAAAATCTCATTTTGCACAAAATCTCGTACAGTTGTATTTATTGTTTTTATTTAAATTGCGTCTGCTTTATCAACCACTTTTTGACCTACTTGTGTGTATTTACTGTGATATCTAGATATCTAGAACAACGTAATTTCGTTCAGTTTTGCATCTCTACTGATGTCCACGAATGACAAATGAAGAATCGGCGTCTGAGTTTTTCAACCGAAAAAAACAAAACAAAACAGGGAAAATGCAATCTGCGATCACTCCAATATGAAGTACAGCGCAGCTTCCCAACAAACACTTTATTTTCACCACTGCAAACAGTTTGGCGTTTAAAACAACGGTTGCAGTTTACAATTGAACGTGTATAAATCCCATTGTATCTTGTATTAGCATTAATTGTGGGTGTGGCCTTTTGATTGACATGTGATCATCAATCATTAGGTCTTGAACGTCCTTTCTGGGAGTGTCCCGACTGACCTTTTTACCCCTCCCATTTTCTAAAGGGTTAGTAGGTCAATGAAATCCTGACTGGAAAATGAGCCAAAAACAAATGCATAGTTTGTCTACCTTATATTTATCTATAACTGGCTCCCTGCCATCATGTGAAATCGAGAAATTATGAATTCAAATTTCTGTACCTACAGAAACACATTTTTTTTAATCGAAAAATTTTAATTTGTTTTTCTTGTATATCTATCCAGGGTAAATCCAAGAAAGCTAAATATTTAAGCTTATTATTTGAGGTTAGGAAAAACATTAAACTTCTCTTGTCTGACTATAGAAATCTAACAAAAGAGCATAGATGCTGGACCAATACAATTTCCTATAAGTTAATGGAGCTAGTGGAGACGACAAATTCTAAACAGTATCAGGATCCCGACTGTAGGTTTTTTACAACAATCAGAACTTAGTCTGCAATCTGTCGGCGCACTGTATCAGTGATTTTTTTTTTTTTTTTTTTTTTGTTCTTGCCAAGCCATCAATGTGAAGGTCAACAGCTGAAGGCATAATGCAGAGCTCAGAAAGCCAAGTCCAGAATCTATGCGCCTAACAGTAACAAGTGTCAGTCCCAGGTTGCAGATAGATGGCTTGAGGAGGTCACATGTGCAGGACGTAAGTCAGTAAATAAGTAAAAAATACACAAAATATGTAAGAGAGAAACATAAAATGCTGCAGATTTAAAAGTACATAAAGTACTTAAAGACATAGTTTAAACCACAAAAATGCAGGTCTTAAGTATTGAAGGGTACAGACAAATCCAACTTCTTGCTAGGACGGAAAAGATTCCATCAATTACATAGAGGCCTCTGTAGAGTCTTGGGAAAACCTTTTACCGCTCTTTGAAGTATGCAGCTTCCATAAGGGCAACAAAAGAACAATTGAAGAGATGACTGACTTTGATAGACAAGTCAAGTCTAGTTAGGACATTCAAAGCCTTGTTGTATCACCATGTCATTCTAGTAAGGAAACTGTAGTCATTGTTGGTTCATGAATTTCCAATCTCCACAGTGGAAGGAATTGAGATGAATTCCTTCAAGAGTAGCTGAGGTTGCAAGGAATCCTGGGTAGCATCGCCATACCCTGACTGGGTATGCTACAAACCAATCAACAGCCTTGGTGAGGAGTTGAATGCTTTTGTACAGGGAATACCAGTCCATCTAATCTCTTTACTTGGGACAAGATTGAGACACCAGCATGTATCTTGTGCCAGGCAAGAGGAACGCTTATATGTTTGCAGAAGTTGCCCCGAGGTATGTAGAGAATGCAGCAGCTTTTTTTGCATGGAGCCAAGAAGCCTTTTAGTGATCTCCACCACATTGTTTTATGCCCAGAGGGAAGCATTTCACTCCAGTTTTAGTCTCTTTACATTGACTGCCAGTTAAATTTAGAGTTTAGCCTGAACTTATAGAGCTTTAAATAGACAGATACATTTTTGTCAGTTTATGTCCAAACACGGTTTAAAACTCACGGAGAGATCTGTCTTTGCGAGCAGCCTTTTGACCCTGGAATGACCCGCCTTTGACCCTCCGATTCTCTTCATTCTTTTAAAAAGCTTCTGAAGACATTTTAATTCACATAATTTTTTTATTGATTTTACTACTCGCTGCCTTGTAGTTGTTCTACATTTTTACTGTATACTAATTTAGATTTACCTATCAATTTTATTGTATTTTACTTTTACATTGTGAAGCCATTTATTTACACATTTTATTTTTTATTTACACATTTGTGATTATATCTGTAAAAAGTGCTTTATAAATACATTATTCTTCATTTTTATGAGACAATGTAGAAATATAGTCTTTTACATTTTTGATTTATAAACTGCTTTTATTTCAGACTAAACGTCTTTTAGTGCATTTGTTCTTGGTTTAACTTTTTTAACTATATATTTAAACATTTAACTATATATATATATATATATATATATATATATATATATATATATATATATATATATTGGTAAAATAATTCAGAATTAGGCAACAAGCCCTGAAGCTAAATTCCCGTAATTAAAATAAAAAGTGCTTTTTATGTCTAAATATTGTGAAGGTAAACCTTAAAATGTTAAATTGAAAAATAAAACAAAAATAAACACAAACACCAGAAACCTGGCCTTAAAGTTGAACTAAAATCTAATTCTTTGAAAACGTCTAACACAAAATGTTTTAATTTTTTTTAACCGATTTATTAAAAAGAACAGAAGAAAAAATTGTCTACCACAATCTGTTTGAAAAGCTTGCTTAAAAGAAAATACAAATGTATTTCATCCCACCCCTGTACAATTCATATACTATACCTATATATAAGCCCACATACACATCTGTGCATAATATTACATGAAACATTTAACACCTACTCAGTCTATTTTTGAATTACTTTACTTCACAACTGCATATCTACTCTTTACAGTAATATGGTTCTAAAGAGACAAATTCTGACAAAATAATGATTTAACCCCTAATGAAGAGTTATGAATTGAATTAATGTTTTTTCCCTAAATATATATACTTTAAAAGCAGTGGTCTTTTAATAATTATTATGACAACTTTAGCCAAATCAAAACACCTTTGTCATTTTCTAGGTTATAGTTTCTTCAGAGCGGCAGTTGTTCACCAGAAATATGCTGCTGAGTTGTAAGCCTTCCCATCATTCCTTTGTTTATGCTCTTTCCCACTAGCTTACAGCCCCCTCACAACGAAAACCTAACATTAAGGGAGGAACACAAATTCCCAACAATTTCAATAAAGAAATCCTCTGAAATGCAGTTTTAACCCTAATTTTCTTGCTATATATCCTCCGTCATGACGAAAAATGCCACAAGAACATGTTAAAAACACCCTTTAATTGGAGTGAGTCTTTCAATTATGTAATATCAATATCAAACACACATGCTGGGATTAAACATTGCCAGCGTTCAGTTTATGCAGAAGAAATAACCTTTAATAAGTGATCCTCTCCGCCGCTGCAGTGAAAGGTTACACTGACGCTCAACTTCTTTTAGTCTGACATTTGAAAGTCGTTAAGGAGGAGAGGATAGCTGGAATGAGTGCATATTATTTATTATGTCAAGTCATCTGTGAGCAACACAATAGGGCAACAGGAGGGAGGGAGCGGGATCAGGGCGAGGGGGGGGGGCTCAAAGCGTCTCGAACCATATTGAATTAGCACTGTGATCCTATAATCATGCAATAATATCGGCTTTATCCTGCCCACTTGAGGATAAAAAGTTATTTCTGCCTCAGTGGTTCCATAGATTGAAAACAAATAGATGTGAAGAAAAAGTGTACCATTCCTATTTCAGATGATTTACTGTTATCGTGCGCTTCATGGTGCCTCGGTGAGAGCTAAAATCAAGTGAATTATGCTTTTCCCTCTTATCTGTGCGGCTACCAAGCCGATTGGACTCAGAAAAACACCGAATCGGGACTACGGAGAGCTGGGTGTTTTTTTTTTTCTATTAAATCACTTTGGTGTTAAACGGTGTCCTCTGGAAAAAACACGGTGCACAAAACCGCAGGGCTTTTTCCCAAATTGGCATTGTTGCTCAGCCCACTGGCTAAATTTGATGACTTGATTCGTGTTTTGACAGGTTTTCTCATTCCATCACAGGATTAGTAAACGTGCATTGTCATTTTATCACTTCCTCATACACAAACTAAAAGACTTTGAGTGGGTGGATTTAAAACATTTAATAAGCATTATTTAAAAGAATTTATATGTTTCCTTTTAAATGCATTAGTCTAATTGAAAAAAAGGCATGTGGAATAACAGACTTATGTTGCTTTAAACAATACAAACCGAATGACTCTATTATATCCTCGCTGCTCACAAACGGCTTTAATCAGGCTGCAGGTATTCACGCCTTCAGAGTCAGTAGGTCATTTGATCCACGGTTAATAGTCGAGGCAAAAGGACGAATGAAAATCAATAATCCTGCTACGGTTTCTCTTTCACTGAGATAAAAAAAAAGTCTATAAAAATCACACACAGAGATTGAGACCACTTTTAAGAATTTCCACCCTCCTGCAGTGTGAAGCCAGACTGATCCGTCCTCCTTCATTTCGACTTTGTTTTATTTGTTTTGCAAACGAGTGAGGATGAGAAATTAAAGAACGCTCCGTAACGCCAACGTTGCTCCCCAAAGCATTTAAGACCCACTTCCACAGCTCCCTCTGCAGAGTGACAGCACAGCTTCACCGAATGCCAGAGACAAAACGGAATATTTCCAAATCTCGGTTCCACAGGCACGACAGACATTCATCCAGAACCCCCGCCACCACCATCAAGTGAACCCTACTGCCAGATAAATCTGTTTGGCAGTTAGGCACTCATTTGGAAAACTGTTATCCTGCAGTTGGAGGCTTTCTTTCTTTTTTTGTTATTGCGCTTTTTGAAAAACGTGATCTGGGAAGCTCTTGACCTGCTCCAGAGGAGGGGGACGCTTGCTTTATTTCCAAAAGTAAACAGAAACTAAAGCAGAACAAAATAGAAAAGGAGAAAGCAGACGGTTAAGAACTGAGCTGTGTATTGCTATTAAACTGACAACCCTCGTCTTTATGATACCGAAATGGAAGAAGAGAAGTTGGTGAAGAGGCTTTATTGCCGTCGTTGATACAAACAGAGTTCTGCTCAGACACACAATTAACTGCTCCTCTTTTAGATCGTCTTTTCTGCACAAATCGCAGCATCACAAAGCAGAAATCTATTCAAAAAAGGGGTTTGAAGCAAATTAAAGACCCATTTGGATGAAAATTGTGCTTTTGGTGTATTCAACATGCAATTGTGCCTTTTTTCTTATAATGAAGGACATACAGACGGAAAATTAGCTCAAAATTGCATTTCTGAGTATTTCTTTATTCAAATTGAGAATCGGGAGCAGACGACAAAAAATGCTGTTTGAAAAAGAGAATATTTGCTATTGTTGTTATTGTAGCATATTTGCTATGAAGAAAATACACAAGCTCCATTCTGATGCATCCACCTGTAGATGTTTTGATCCAGGTATTCCTTGTCTGAGCTGGAATCTGGCTCCAAACTCAGCATTTTCGTTGCACCGCTAATATTAGGGTGGGGTTTTGAGGGGCTCACCAGAAAGCATATAAACCACAGACATATTACATAGAGAGAACTGGACTGATCATCCCCTCCCCCCTCACGTCCCAAACAGGAGGTACCTGCTGGTCCCCGAAAGCCAAAATCCCATAGACAACAATTGAAAAATATACATCTATTACTCAATCATTAAGTTTGTTGGAATAATCGTTTTTTGCTTTGGTTGCTCTGTTCTTGTTAAGCCAGATTAATCTTTATAATATGTTTTCTTTAGCCAAAGTTATTTAGGTTATTAACTAGCCAATCAGATGCCTCAATAGGATCATTTGATGCCCGCTGGTCCCACCTCAAACGTTCGAAGCGTTTGACAGATTCTTCTACCAATCACAGCTTACTAATGTGGTCTGGTCCCAAAGGAGCAAAATCGGGCAATATTCGTTCCCAAAAAAAAGAGTATCTGAATTTATTTTATTTCGTGTGACGTCACATCCTTGTCTTGTCCATTTCTATTTATGTCCATGGTACAAACAGATGGATGACAGGAAATGGGGGTGGACTTACTCTGCACCAACAATTTAAAAAAAGATTTTCTAATGAACTCCTCTTCAAAGACTATGTCCTAGAAAATGACAGTTTTTTTTTTATTATTTTGGCTAAAAACAGCAGAATCAGTAGGGTTTAGGGAAAAAAAATCGATTTTATGAAATATCGCGATATTTCATTTGGTAATACTTGCATCATTCAAATGCTGCCATAACAATATTCATATCAGTATTTATATGCAAACATATTCTCAGCAGCTTGCTTGCTAGTTGGCAGCACATCACACCAAAACTTGTTTCAGCAGCTCTATCAAAACAACAAAAGATCTCGTGGTAGATGTTCACTCATTAGCTATGTGGTTGTTGTTGCAGAGCTCAATGATACCCATGCAACATGAAACTTGGTGCCAAGTTAGCACTGGTTCTGTCGGATACAGAACTATCGTAACCATATAAGAACACATATTTCAGTGCTTCATTTCAGACGTCAGTCAATTCCATTACATTTTGTCATACTCTTTAAAAAAATTGTGATACAGTCTTTGATACAGTCTTGATATATTGTATTGTGACATACAGTATATATCGCGATAAGTATCACCAGATTCTTACCAGATACGGCCCTAATAATCATCATTAAAAGACCACTAGGGACGCTTTTAAAATAGATCAAAAGATGATCAGGGAGGGTCTTAAACTCTGCCTTTCTTTGGCCTGACCATGAATCAACATTTTTTGCAATCCAGAAACTTAAACAAGATGCCTCTTTTACATAAGTTTTTTTCTACACTCTTGAAAGCATGTGAAATCTTTTTTTTTTTTTGCATTGCAAACGCTTGCATCAAACTGGATTGCAAATATTTGGATATTAGCACAGCTTCAACACCCATTTTTTGAAATAATGAAAATGTATTAGAGCTCTTGGTTAAAAAAGTTTAAATTACAACCAGTTTTACATTATATTTCAAATAGTCAGTAATCTGTCTCTCAGTGTCATAAATGACTTGCCAGATTGCATTAGTTATGTGGAAACAGAGCTCTATAAATGAACAGTAGGAACTTCCATCAGTATTCATGAACACTCACAAGATTAAATTTGGGAGTGAATGGAGTAAAGATCGGCTTTCTGGGATAAAACTATTACATTTCACAGCAACATTATCTTTGTTTCATCAGAAAGCTCTCAAAAGAAAAAAAAAACAGAAATGTTTTCTGTAATGAAACGAAAGCATGAGGAGGTTCAGTTCACGGTCCTCAACACCCCTACTCATGAAAAACACCCGAGCATCCATCGTTCCAGCCCGACTGAGCCGTCTGAGATCATCCTGCCACGCGTCGAAATACTCATGCTTCTCAGCCAAGACTAACCCCTCTCTCCCACCCACCCACCCCCTCCAAATCTTGAATGTTGATTACCACAGCACTGTTATTGAAGCCCCAAACTGACTAAATAGCCTGCCAAGTGCTGTTGAGAATGTACCACTGGACATTTCAGAGCTAGTCAGCGTGATTGATTGAGCCATAAAGAGTTTGTCCGTGGGCTAACAGGACTCGGATAAAAGATTAGGAGTCTGGTGAGTGTTGATTAATGGTGAAGGATATAACCTCTGGCCAGAGGTGCTGAAAGATTTATATAAACAAGGTCTCGGGGGCAAAATATATCCATACTCAACGGGTCCGATCCGATGTGGGTAAGAACTAGACAAACAGGTTATCTTTAAGACGAATCCAACGTGGTTTTATTTGCTTTTATTGAGCAAAAGTTTTTGCAGTAATTGCTGGACAAGAACAGGCCTCTGCATCCTTAAACAGGAGTAAGTGTCAAGCCCTGCCCCACCCCCTGAACCTAGGTCGCCTGATTAGTATTCAGCGAATTCATTAAGACACAATCGCCGGTGCCTGGCTACATGGGAATTCTTGAGAATTCTTGATGGAGGCGAGGTTGAAAAAAACACCCCTTCCCCCAAACCTGAAGGTCATCTTGTCCTTGTTCTGCCTCCAATCTGATGATCAGCACTTAAGGGCTTCTGGGTCTAGATGTGCAGAAATTGACTGTAAAACAGGTAAATGGGAGTCTTTCTGGGTAAAAGACCCCAAAGGCAATAAGCAACAATTCATCACCGAGGAAGGAGAGCGGCGGTGTGTCTTATTACACAGATCCTGCTGGTAATCTCTAAACAATCGCAATTGAGATCCGATTTTGCAGACCCTCCATCCCTCGGTGCTGAACTGTCACCGGCACCTCCTCAACTGGATGGTGAGATAAATGAGCAGGACAAACCGGGGGGACATTGGGTAGACAAACTCTTCCGGCTGTTCCATCAGGTTCATGCATTAGGGAGGAGAGCTTCAGTTGCATCTCAGCAACCTTGTGATCAATCATTCCTCAGGGAAGCGCTTACACCCTTCAGCCAATTTAATAAAAAACACCCAAAAAGCTGTCTCGCATGAGAACTTTGCAATAATAAATCACGAGAGCTGCATCCTGGCTAAGCTTTCTGCTCCCTGCTGGACTGTCAATCTCAAGCCTTTCCTCCATCCGGCATTTATCTCTTCAATATGCCGCATCTGAAAATCACCTCAAATTAGGCGTTCTTGTTTTTTGTTATTTACACCTCTGCAGAAAAATTCGCTCAAGATTTTCAGCCTGAACAAATTTCAACATGTTTGCAATAAAAAACGAAGTGAGATAAAGTCTTCCGGCAGCATATCAGAAGTCTGTGCCATATCCTGAAGCTCCTTCCTGCCTTATACAGCACCACGAGGAAGAAATGCTTTGATCCTCCACCATTTCTGACTCACCGAGAGAGGAGGAAAAACACAGTCGGGGCATGAGAGCCGAGTTTTCCACACCAGGGAAGCCGGAGCACAGGAAAATGAGGTGAAAAGTCAGAAAGAGGGAAAGGGAAAGCAAAAAAAAAAAAGAATCCTCCAGCAGTTGCAGCACCCTTGACAGAAAACTAAGCCGCTGAGGCAAATGTCAAATAGAACAACCTGCTAAAGCCTCATGTCACATCGGGCAGTTGCTCAGTTGTCATGACAAGAGCACAAATTTAGTCGCTACAGAGCGAATGCCAAGGACGGAGCGGCAAAAATAATGCTGACTTTGAGGTGTGAGTTTGCTACCAAGGCATCGGCTCACATGTGAGAATTTATTCATAAATCATAGTTTTGAGTTCCTTTGTCCACTAAATGTAAGATATCCTGTTTTGAACTGTGCACGGCTTTTGTCACGGAGCCAAAGCTGAATTAGGCTTCCTCTTAGCAGAGAGCAGAATGTTCTGTCTTAAAAGATGCCGATTTCCTCCCAGTAGCGAGGCTTGGCAGGTGCATACTCGTGAAGCAGGAAGGAGTCAATAATTATACCTCGGCAGAACACTTTCTTAAGGAGTTAGGGAACACTTCAAAGTTATGAATTGGAGTCGAGTAGGTATAGGAACTTCTATAACTCTGGAAATAAATTTAGAAGGCAAAACCCTTCCACAAATTCAATGCTGTTTCACTATTTTTCTTCCTTTTTACACCTATTTTGGCATTTTAGCGAGAAAAAAAAAGAATTTTAAATTCCCACTCTAATCCTCTTTTGGTCTTTCAATTATGAAAAACTGATTGATTTAAATGAAAAAAAAAATGCAGTTAAAGTGTGTTTTCCTGCTTGTGTACATCTATGACTATGATGCGGGGTGAGTTGGAAAGGTTTGAGGCACCTATTACTGCTGAAAGCAGCAACAATGGGATTAGAGGAACCCGGAGGGCGCAGATGGCACCGAAATCCTTCGAGCTTCTCTAAAAAAAGGTTGATCAAAACACAGGAGCGACCCCATCACCTGCTCTCACACTCCCTGACTGGTACTAATGCACTCCTTGGCTGGCTTTTCGCTCTGCCTTTATATCCCTAACAATCCTCTCCACAACACTTGATAGTCCTACCTTCTGAAACAGGAACAGATACATCACTAAATGTCAAATGACACTGGATACGCCTCATGGCGCCACAGGCGAGATCATGGCTAAAGCTGGCTTCAATGGGAAGGAAATGTCTTTTTAAAGTCTTTTTTCAAAACACAGGAGGCGGTTGAAAAGTGATGCATGGAAATGAATCAGCCTACATAAAAGAAAGTGAACTGTTGCACACCTTTCAATTCAATTTGAAGGCTGTTTATGACCCTTTCGATTCTCATATACTCTTCAATTTGTCTCTGTCAAGCTGCGTGTATTCATGTTTGCCTTGTGGACTGCAGAATGGGGAGTGCTTTGTCCCTCCACCACCTTGTTTTTGCTGTTCTGCTGTGTATGTTTATTTCCTGCTACCATACGGCACATCCTTCCCCAGGCGCTGGCTCCTCCACCATCGCCATATGGCAGGCCAATGAGGCAGGAGGCACGGCGCGGCAAGGTCTCTACATTCTGGAAAACCTTGCTGCACGCTGCAAGGTCTGCACGGTGCTGGAGGCACCATCACTCCCAGTGACATCGTTGTTTATCAACACATTTAAAGGTAACAGTCTCTAATGACATGTTTACGCTCATTGGGATGTTCCAGATGATAACTGTGTTACGGATCAAACAAGTGAACCGGGTCACCTGAAAATGAGATATGAACTCTTGTGCAGTCTTGTGCACCATGAAGACAGGTGAGCAGGTGAAGCTCTTGTCCAGGTTTCTTCAAAACCAGAGAGGTTCCAAGTACCGGGACTCTGTCTGGCTGGTCAAGGTCAAGACCTTGAAGACTTTTATTTGACAGTATTCTGAGGAGCAACCGTCAAGCCAAGTTCACACTGGACAAGTGTGTGGAGTTTATGAACGTTGGTTATGGTGTTCACAAAAGTCTGACGCATTCTGATACTTGCGCATGTACTCACAGTTGGATGAGGTTTGGTGCAAAAAGTCAAAGTGGTGCAAATCTCGTAAATCTTGCTCTTTCACAGCGCTATTCCGATATTTGACAGACTTGGTGTCATATAATTCCGGCCAGGGACAAACCGCAATGAATAATTTCTCCTTCACGATTTACAAACCGTTACTTCCGTGTTTTAAAATGAACTCTACCCAAAAGTCTCTACCAAATCCAAATCCCTGATTGGTCAAAGTTCAACTGGTTTAATTTCTCAGGAAAATTGTTGTTCGTTTTATAAATAGACCCCAGAAATAGGCAATAAACTTCCGTAGCGACACAAGAATGCAAGAATTTTAAAGCCCAAAGACGCATATACCCACATTTACTCAGACCTTTTAATTGAAACGGTCGCTCGGACCTGGTATGAGTATAGTGTAAGAATGAGATGAAATCCATTTCAAAGAAAAAAACCCGCAGTAGATACAACTGTTTGTTTGATTCCTGTAATTTCACATACAAATGCACCACTATGTTTGTCTACAAGGCCAGGTTTTCTGAACGGTCTTTTAATTTACGCCTTTTTTTTTTTGATATGACATGAAGGTCACTTTTTTGCCAGGTCCACTGAAAAAGTAAAACATTGGACCAAGTAACAAAAGTTCTTTAAATTGTTACATTTAAAATGATTATTTTGAGTTGAGGGTTTGCTCAACTTAAGCATTTCATTTAATAAAACCTAATATTTTTAAATGTAACAAATTACAGAGTTTTTGTTAATTGATCCAATATTTCACATTTTACTGTGTATCCTATGGCTAAAAAAAAAACCCAACCCACATAATCATACCTCCACTACCATGTTTGATGGTTTTTTGTCTTACTTTAATCTTAAATTGATGTTTTCAGCAGAAAATTGAAGAATGTAACTACAGATTTGAGCTTATTACAGTGTTGTGTTTCCATGGTTTAATGTTTGTGGCAAAACTCACGATGGGCTCCTTTTATCAAACTTCTTCCTGACAATACCTAAAAATTGACTAGCCGTTTTTATTTTTTTAAGTGTGGATGCTCCAAAGTTTAAGATGAAACTTTTTAATTTTTTGATGACATTGATGACTATTTATTGGGATCTCCATCTGGGATAAACTTTCAGTCGCCTTGATGTTTCCTTAAATTTAGCATGAAGATAAAAATCTATTTAAAATCCATATATATATATATTCCTCAGTGCTTTTTCCCTTCAAGGTGATGTTAAATTAACTGGAATCCCAGATGTTATGGTATATTGCAAATTAGTAACATATGATGTGATTTCTAAAATTGAATTTAGGGCGTGTGAACAGATGGATGATGGGAAAGGCTGTGGTGTTACTCCACAACAACAGCCCCGCCCACAACCCAGAGGGGAATTTCTAATTAACTCCTCCCGCCCTGCAGAAAATATGTCTTTGAAAATGACGCAAGTTGTTAGATCTTGCCTTAAAATGGCATAATCATCTTTAAAAGATCACTAGGAACTCTGGGAAAATAAAATCTTCTAAAGCCTACAGCTTATCAGAGAAAGATGGCTATAGAGACATGCTCACTTGATATAAAATTAAACATTCCAAAGATATCTTAGTTAAAATTCCAGTTTGCACAAGGTTAATTTTTACTTCACCTTCTGTAAACCTCTATAGACTTTTCCCCTGTGAGCTACTCTGTTGCTCTAACAGCTGGTAAACCAATCAATGAACCATGAGGTGCAGTTTAGATGAACTGACTCAGAGCGCTTTACTTTCCTGTGTTAAAGTATTAACTCAGCCTCACGTTGTGGAGCTAAAATGTAGCGTCGCTGCATGGCTCATATCCCTCCGAGTCGACATGTTGACAAAAGCTCCTGTATGCGCTTTCTTGGATGTTTTGGAATTTGGATGTTCGGTCGGGAGGGAAGACTAACATCAGTTGAGCGAGAAAAGAGTTCATCCGTTCAGACAGACTCTATAATGATATCCATGAGTGAAGGAGAGTGCTGTCAGCCAGCGTGTTCAGATTCCTGACAGACCATAATGCGAAAGGAAAAGTTGCAGCTTGGCAGTGAAAGTAAGGCTTTTATTGCGAAACAGAGAAATTACAAGGTAGTCTGCAGCAGTATTATGGTCTACTGAACTCCTGGGCTGGCTCTATTGTACACCACCTTTGTAGGGGAACACCAGCACGTTTCCTCAACTAATATATTTCACCTCTATGTTAATTTAAAGTCCTGTTCCTGTCATCTTTTGATCTATTGTTAAAGCATTGCCAGTGATCTTCTAATTAAAATGTAATCAAAAAATCATCAGAAATTGGTTTCTGAGTTGTGGGTGGGACTGTCAGTCAATCAATCATCCATATGTTTACACCCTCTCCAGCTAGCTAACAGCCCTGAATTTACACTGGTCCACCTGCGTTGCATCTCCATGGGGAGTCTGTCTCACGACCGGAAGTTAGTGAACATCATCTCCGTTGCGTCTCTGGTCCGCCCCTCCTCCCGTCCGCATTCGGGGAGCAATTTGTCCCGCTATATCCAATCAAGCCCCATGCCTCCTCCAGTACTCATTAAAGGGTAGGGGTGTAACGGATCACAAAACCCACGGTTTGGATCGTGTCACGGTTTTAGGGTCACGGTTCGGATCATTTTTCGGATCAGTAAAAAGTAAAAAAAATTAAAAAACGCAAAAAACAAAACGAAAAAAAAAACCCCAAAAATATATCAAAGCTAAATTAATTTTTGGAAACAGTTTAACTCATAAATTCAATAAGCATTTAAAATACCTCACACACACAATATTTACATATGCAACAACAAAACATCTGCTCATTGAAGCCTATTTATTAAAACAAAACATATTTATACTTTGAACACAAACAAAATACTAAAACATGTAGTTTCTGATGACATTTACATGGTTTTAGACCAAATCTACAAAAACTAAGAGAAAAGAATGATCCATCTGGATTATCCTTTAAAATTAAGTCATAAATAAAACGGTTACAATTATTTTTTTAGTATTAACTGCTTTATTGAAACTAACTGTGGGAACATTTAAATGTTTTAAATGATAATTTTCTGTAAAACGTGGCACTTCTGCGTCAGCTTTTCCTGCTCAATTTTGACATCTCTGGCTTGCTGTACAATGTTCCGCGATTCCACCGGAAAGCCCGTAACGGAGCTTCCATTCGATGCGAACGGACAATTGGTTTAAATTATGCTAGTGCGAGGTGTCCGCGTATGGGGGGTAGAGTGTTCGAGCGGTCCGCGGTACACACGTGTCCCGAACCGTGGCCTCTGATCCGTACGGACCACGGATTTTCCATGATCCGTTACACCCCTATTAAAGGGTAACCAAACAAGGAAGTTGGAGTCTGACTCCACCCACAGCCAAAATTTGAAAATCCAGTGGGAGAGGTGGGGCTTGGGGGCAGGACTGTTATCATTACTGGAGCTGCAGATCATGACGTGAGACTTAAATGGATAATTACTGTACACAAGACCTAATTCAAATGTAATACCTAGTTTCAACCTGTAGGGGGCAGAACACAGGTGGTTTTGGACTATGTTTTCAAGAATTGAATAAGTTTATTTTAGTTTGTAAAAAATGTTCCAATGATCAACAGACAGCAATTTTGAAACCCCATTTATAGAGGTCGACAGATAAAAAAAGTTGATTTAGGGTTTGGTTAACCTTTAAGTCCTTGTAAAAATTGTTTTGTCTTATAAATTATTTATATTTTTTACTTTCAAAATTAGACAGTTTAAATACTCACATGGGCACATCACCAAAACATTGAACTAAAGATTTACAAAGTTTTATTTTTTAATTTGACAACTGTTTCCACGTTGTCTGGCTTTTTACAGCAAAATCGACATAAAAAAATTAGAAAAAAACTCCAGCGTGAAACTTGCGGAGGGACGGAATTCAGACACAACAGAGGCGATGCAAACATTTCGATTGATTAACAAACGGTCCTTTTTTGTGTTTACGCAGCACAGATGGACCGTGGACAGACCAGTGGAAATCAGCTGTTATACACTCCCTCACAACCCATGCATAACATTATGGGAGCTACAAAAATAGTGATCAATGTTGGAGTCATATGACAGCTCAGACAAGAGAAGTAAAGACGTTCATGGATCTAGTCGTCTATGGGTGGACATGTTCACACCGATTAAAATAAAGAAATACTCAGAAATGCAACATTAAGCTTAATTTTTACTTTGAATGTCCTCCATCATGAGATTTTCATCAGAGTGGGTCTTGAGGATAAAAATAACACCTCGAGAATCAAAATCTGTGGAAAGACGTGTGAAATTAATTAACAGTTCCCACTTAACTGACGGCTGACAGATGAAGCATTTGCAACCTGTGATTATACCGTATGTATCTGCAAATTAAAAAGAAGAATCTACAGCATGAGAAAGTTCAATTACATCACTCCAACTTTCTAATTAATGCAATCTGTGAGTGTGAGCTCGTCTCTGGAGTTTTACATACAGCATCAGGACTCATTGGGGTGTGATGGAGAGCCAGCTCCACCCCTGACATCTGCGACAGATTACACGCTGTAAAGTGCCGGTGATGAATGTGTGAACACGAGGCGCGATGAATTGAACAGTTTTTCCCGCAGAACTTTTCATTACACGTGTTGTAAGCGTCTCTTCCTCTTGAAGGCTTAATTAATCCCGTTGTGCTTAGTGCAAACATTTACAATGAAGTTATGACACCTAAACGGAGGGAGGGGCAGAACAGCTGTTGTTAACCAAAACCTGTCTCACTAAACTGAGAAAAACAGGAGGGGCGGATTCCAGTGGATATTTTTTGACTAAACGGAAACCCAGACGTTGGTGTGATTGGCATCTCCCGCCGCCGGAGCTGCCTCTGCTGTGGTGCGTGCTAAACTGTGCGCCTTCATGGGTGACTTCAGAGCAGAAATGCGAAGCACGGAGGAGCAGCACTCCTTTCTGCCCACAGAGGCTGACCACGGCATATGCTGCCGCTTATTATTCCCAGTGTCTGCTTGTTCTGCCATTGTATTTATAGCAGGCAGAAACTTGATTTAGATCAGCCCCATCTGGTGATTTGCAGTAGGGATGGGTGCCACATCTTCTTTAGCATTAACACCAGCCCTCCCTCTTTCCCTCTTTCTGCTTGCTGGCTTTTATTTAAAGAAGATGGTCGGGGCGATAGCGGGGAGTCACTGTCTTTCTATCGCGCCAGCTGCTCCTGCTGCACAGTTTATGATGCTGAAGAAATGTGGAGGGGCGGGGGTCAAGAATGCCTCCCACTTTCTCTGGTGGAATGTAAAGATTCCACAGGCGGCCTCCGGAGCCCCGTCCCTCCCCCATCAACCTCTAAACCCCCGCCTGGTTTAGAGGAACTGGAAAAGGAGGAGGCAGCGTATTAAATATCATCCCTAACCCCTGACTTCAATGTTCTAATCTTTGTTTACCTCAGTCTAAAAAAGCCATTTCAAAGGTATCAAGAGGAAAGGTTGACTCCTTTCATGTTTGTTTCCTACCCAGAATGCAAAGCTGTATAAAGGGTAGTATTCCCAACTAGAAAATTATCTGTAAACACTGACATGGAGGCAGTACTATCAAAAGACATGAAGGAAAAGACTCAGACTCTAACCAGTTCAGCAGTTCAGTTTTCTGTAAAAGACTCTGCGTTCACACCAGCTTTGGCAAGGCGCGTTCAAGCGCCAACTTTCAATGAAAGTTTCCTGGCTTCCTACATTCAAAACTCTGGTCGCTATGAAAGTTTTTAAGTCAGTTTTAGGCTCTATGTACAAAAGGTTTATCCATTGAATTCAATTAGTCAAACAAGTTTGACTAATTGTCAAACAAGTTTGACTAATTGAATTGAAAAGGACGTCACCCATATGTTACTACCGAATTTGATGTCATATTGACGCATGGTTAAGGACCCTCCACGTCAAAAATTGACGTTTGGGGTGTACCTAACTTGTCAAAATTTGAGAGCTGGGTTGGAGAGCCGTTATTTAACTGGAACAGCCAGCACGTCAAATTTTGACAAGTTGGGTACACCTAAAACATTCCTTTTTGACGTGGAGGGTGCCTTAACCATCGTCAGTTTATGACGACTTGGGAATGAGCATGTGTTGGGTAATCATAAAGAAGAAATTAATAGTTTTATGAAGCCAAGTCTTTTGTGTATTGGAATAGAGCTGTGAAAGAAATAGATTTGCAAGATTTACACCAGTTGGGCGTTTCGGACCAAGCCTCTTCCAACTGTACGTACATGCACCAGTACTGGGTAGCAGCAGTCCAGTGTGAACACCATATGTTAACACTGGTTCTTGAACATACATGGCATGAGTGTGACACCTCTAAGTTTTTTCGTGATACAAAGTTTCCCGTATTGGAGGCATACGATGTGAGTAAGGAGTTATTGGTCCAATTGGGTCTAAGTGAACATTTCTATGGCAACCAGTCTCTCCAATCAGGGGTGAGCTTGTTAAAAGCCACATTAAAGTGGAATACACAAAATCTTTCAACCAAATATTTTAAGCGTTTGGCGTGAGACCACATGCTTTTATTAAGGCGTCGGATTGGTCAGTTTATAACTTGAACAACTTGCACCACTGAAAAAAAAACAGGATTAGCAAGAACGTGTTAATTAAGGCTATCAGAGCAAGAATGGTTGTTCTGACAAATAAAATTACTGAGTAATAGATGTTTATTTCTCAATAGAAGTCTATAGGATTTTGGCTTATTAGAACTTCCTGTTTGGAATGTGAGGGGGGAGGGGTTACTCAGTCCAACTTTCATATACAGTCAATCCTCTGTTCTTTCACTGCAATGACATTTTAAATGAGATTATAACCCCTGAAAGGGAGAGAAACTCGACGCAGGGACAAGTGGTAATGTAATTGCCTTTCCATGATTGAAGCTCACTTTAAATCTTTCTTTAATTACCGGTTCAGGCATTTTTGCTTGTGTGAGCTGGTGCAGAGACAATTGGGGAAGCTGCTTTGACGTGACCAGCAAACTCTGGAACTGCATTTTTTTTCAAGTTGATTCAAGCTGTGTTTGACTTCCGCTGCACAAACACACCCCGCCACCAACCGCTTGGTTTGGGACAACCTTTCTTCTTGCCGCCATTGCAACACTTTCTGAGAGTACTTGCCAGAGCAAACAACTAACCATACGGGTGACCGTCTGCCTTCTGGAGTCTGAAGAACTTCATTGTTGTTCTTTTACACAGTTTAATCAAGAATCTACATTTGAAAGCTAATTTTTTCCAGCAAAAACTGGAGAAAATGTATTTTTGGCGTTTTTAACATGTTCGTCTGTCATTTTTCTTATAATAGAGGAGATATATATATTAAAAAAAACTTACAAATCATGAGCTGAAGAAAAATGCAGTTTGAAAAATTTCATATTTGTGACATAGAAAATACAATGGGTAGAGCACAAGCTCCATTCTGTTACATCCACCCCTAGACGACTAGATCCATGTAAGTCTTTTTTTTCCTCATCCGAGCTGGCATGTGGTTACTATGTGCCAACAACTCAGAGGCAAATTTTTTTAAAGAACTACATCTGCTCTGCAGAAACAATGTCCCAAAAAATCCGACAGATTTTTCGAAAATAGCTCAAACGATAATCTTTTGTAAAAATCTTGCATGCTGTTATTAAATAGTTACCATATGAAATTGAAGCAAAATGTAAGACTTTCTCCAGATTCCCAATTTCCCAGGGCTTTGAGCCAACCGTGAGCAAAACAGTTGACTTTGCATGATAAAGAGCCAGAAATACGATGGACACCATCCTGAGTCGCCCCTTGTGTCAGCATAACAAGCATCTAACTAAAATATTAACTGTTGTTTCAGCAAACATGCATGTCTAAAACAAACTGGAGCCACTGGCGAAGCTTCCCATGTCATTTGCTGACCATTACCAAGCCCATAAGAAAGAGTGAAGCTCCCTGGACTCTTCTTAATTCATGCTTTTCCATCCTCCAACCGAACATATAGAATAGGGGGTAAAAAAGTCCAGTGGCGGTTGGGTGAAATCTCCAAGGTTCATCATCCCCTCACAACTCTTCCCATATGCAAGCACAGCAGGACAGGCGTGAGGCCGGTCTCTGCCTGCAGCTGTCTTGAAGACGAATGAGGTAGTGGCACTGAGCCCAGGGGCTTCAGGTTCCCTGTAGGTACCTCACTATCGGGCTGGTAGATTAGTTCGAGATCACAGATGACATAACACGCCAGAAAGCAATTGTACAGTGGAGAGAGAACTGTTCTTCTGCTTTAAGCAAAATAAAAACTATTTATGAGTGCTTTAGGAGTTTGTAGCCACTATATTTGACCATGTAACCCTAAATACCAAATATTTCCAATCAATTTGATACACTTACACTAATGTTATTATATGTTATTTACTTCCAATAGATAAATACACTTGTTTCCGCTTTATCGACACCCATAAAGGAGCTCGACTCTTTTACTAAAGTCCCAGTGAGATCATAAAAATTCAATTTAAAGACACGTCTCACCTTCTTTTTTAAAGGTAAAAAAGTGCAATATTCCCACAAAGTGATGTAAGTTCCTTAAGTGATGGATATGTAAGATGAAATAAACAAACAAGATGAATCTTCCCGTCTCTGTTCATAGTCAGTGAAGGAGGTGGTTTGACCCACTCGACCGTAATCCTCTATTCTAGGATTTTTGTCCTGAGCTTCGTCATGCAATTTTGTCTCTATAGAAACAGTTCAACCTTGTACATTATTTGTAGAAATATGTATTGAGACGTTTTGATAAAGAACCAAAGGGCTCTTCATTTGACAAAAATAATAGAACGGTGTTGCCATTTGGGTCGACAAATCTGTAATCACTGTAGCCTTCTGCTAATAAAAACAGAGCTGCAGGCGTGATACGTTTGATTTATGAGGGTGCTTACATTCAGTGTTTTCTGTCAGATTTCCTCAAATTCGTCGCAATATATAGTGAAAAATGCATTTTCATGTTTGTGATTAATAACTCTATTTAATAGACCCCTTATCACAAACCTAGAGGGTCAAATTTGTGATTAGTAATCAGTGTTGGCTGTTGTTGCTTTCCAACAAAAAAGTTTTTCTTGATAGTGATCTATAGCAGGGTTCACTTTCAAGTAAATTAAATCCGAGTTTATATCCTGGGTGTCCCTTTGCAACGCATTCTCACACCCAACTCTTCATATATGGACGTATTTTGACGTTTTGAACGTCCCAAACCAATTTTTTGATGTGCTGGCTGTTAAATCAGGGGTCACCAACTTTACACCTCACTCGAGGGCTGCTTGGTACTGGGCCACAGACACTAATCAGGGGTCTCCTACCCTCGGGGAGTGGACTGGGACACGGACCAGAATGCGGTACTGGTACTCTAACCCTAGCCCAAACTGGATGTCCATATTTGATGATTTGGGAGGGAGAATGTGTAACCTTGTGCCGGTCCCCAGCCCAGATGAAATACAGGGTTGTGTCAGGAGGGGAACCGGCATTCAACCTTCTGCAAAACTAAGTGTGTGGATCAGTGAAAGATGGTTCGCTGTGGCGACCCCTGATGGGATAAAGTGAACAGTCACCTACACACGTACAGGTGCTGCAGGTTTTTGGGGTGTCCCGTTCCATGGAGAGTCGCAGAGACAAATGGCTGCAGCTTAAGGGAAGCACAGGTGTGTCTTGCAGTTCCCTTGAGGCTCATTCGGCCACCTTAAATAACATAGTTTAGCTGTATTATGGCGTAACAGATTTTTTGTTATGTTGGTACACTGTGGCACTTTTGACAGCCAAGCATTCAATTCTGGACAAAGATTTATTCATAATGTTCTTTTGTCCAGATTGAAGGAAAATCTGGCAACATAGAAAAGTCACCTGGGCTTGATGGTTCTTCTGTCTCAACTGCATTTTTCATCCAACTTACACCTCCCCTTTTCTCTTCTTTATCCTCCCGTTTAGAAGACTTGGTCTGCACATCTTCATCCTCACTTTGGATTTTCCTCCTTAACATCTAATTCATTTTTCTCTGAATGTTCTTTTTTATTTACATTTTTCTTTGAAATAATTTGCTGCTGTATTTCACAGTGTTACCATGTAATTTTTCTATCTTGAGATAAATTTAAATTGAATTTAAACTGACCAATCACAATACCGATGAGAAGTTTATGAATCATTTATTACTGTCCTTGACCCGTTCCACCTCCATGTAGAATACACATTTGTGCTCAAGTGACTGTGAACGCCCCCCATTATACTTGATGTGCATTGGACTTGTTTACGATCAACACAATCTCATTCCCAAGTCTTAAGATTTTGATGTTTGGTCAAAAACCAATTCACGTCACTTTTTGACATTTCCCCAACTCATCATTTTTTGACATGCTGGCAGTTCGTAAAATCAAGGGTCAGCAACCCTCGGGATGCAGTACTGGATGCGCAACCAGACGCAGTACTAGACGCAATACCAGACGCGAACCGGTACCAGACGTGGTACTGGATGCAAACTGGGCCCGGGACAGGACATGACACTGCAATTTCATGCGGATCACTTGCATGCCCAGTACAAGTTTGCCCTTATCTACTCATAAGGGCAGATGTGATTGTTAGAAAGCTAGAAAGTCCACATTTGGATGTGCCACAGTTAATTTTTTACTCCTTAAAAATGTCTGTCCAAGGACATGAACTCTAATAAACCAAACCAGCCAGAGCGAAAATACCCAAAATGAAACGATCAATTTTTTATGTCTAAATTCCAACTAAGGGTAAAATGAAAAAGAACAATATGAAGTTCCAAGTTTGTACTGTGGGAACATTTTAAGTCAGAGCAAATGATTTAAAGCAGAAGTGAGGTGGAGATAAAGATAATGAGGTCGGGTTTCATCACTCTCAGCTGAACAGACAATGTAGGAGTACAGTGAGAATATGAGATAATGTCACACACAAGAATATGGGGGCTGTCAAAGTTTAAGAACAGGTACAAACACTCCTCGGAAAAGCCGATTTTTTCGCATCATACCCCGCTTCACCCTCTGCACTCCATTAGTACATAATAACAACGGAGCGTTTTCCCCAGTGTTTCTTATCATCAGTGAAAGCCTACATTAAGAGCCACTCAAGTGACAGTGGCCCATTTTCACCACGTTCTCATCACCGCCCCCACCTATTACTTCTTCCCCCGAAGACATGGAGCCGACCGCATACATGCCAATGAATCACAAGTCCCGCTCTGCGCACGGCACACTGCCCTTGCTTAGATGTTATTTCTTAAGCTCAAGGTCTAACAAAGACGGCTAATGATCACACAGAGCTGAGACGGGGATGATACGTCCAGCCGGGGTGCTGATGGGGAGACTTAATTGCTAGACACACGATCAATCACCTGCAGGAATTTTACGACAAAAGGGGAAGGTCAATGGCTGGGTGTCAGGGGGAAATGAGCAAAATGCTTCAGTTGAAAAATGCAGATGTCTGGAACAGCAAGAAACACTCCGCAAATGTTAAATAGCTATTCTGCATGTGGCTTGAGACAGCATGCACATTTCTTTTCACTGATCAGCACTTTCTGCATAAGGTCCCGTCACAATCCTGGATCTGGTGGCTGTGCAGGACACCCCCCTCCCCATTCCAAATCGACTTTTCCCGCCACTACCACTACTACTACTGGGTGACACCCCAGGGGAGCAAACTCAAAGCTCATCACAAGGACACTGGAGGGCCTCCAGCTGACAGATCTGGGCTTTGATCAGACGGTTCAGGACAGGTGTATTCCTGACTCAGCGACACCCTGCTGAGAGCTCATCAATAAGCAGTTTGAAGAATGACTGTCTGAGAGCTCTGCCTTCAGAGACAACAAACCTTTAAACGCCTCTAAATCTCCACAGGCACGGTCTTCTTTTCAGCTGTTGTCTCCTTGACGAAAGAGGATGTTTGTCCAAAACCCCGGGAGGAGGATCTGACTACATTTCAGAGGGGAAACTTTTCATTTTCACATTTGAAGAACCCCACCTCGGTTTCGTTGCTCCCTTTTATCTGTGTTTGATTTGTCGGAAACCGCACAAGATTTCAGGTTAGGCTTCGCAATTCACCAGAGAAAAGACACAATGGCTCCTAAAAGTCTGGTGTCTTTTGATCCTGAAGTCTTTCACTGTGAGCACAAAGAACAAAGCGGTGCATTTACCAGCTAATATTTATTAGCTCCCTATGCATTTTCTTCAGGGAGAATGATTCAGAAGCTGTAAAGGGATTGGGGAATTTGCATAAAGCCCAAAAAAGCCTAAAAGTTGTGGAAAAAAATAATCAAATAAAACGCGCAGTCAGCTTTATTTAAAGTCCTTAACTTTTTCAGTTTAAAGTTTTTTCCTTTGCAAGGATTTTAAATCCTTTTTGCATGATAAGAGGCAGTAATATTAATACTTCAGTCCTTTATAAATATGAAGAACATTTTACATTAAAAACAACATAATTTATTCTGGTTGATTTATTTTAAAATTGTTTCCAGTGGTCGTTTTTTTGGCCAAAATATTTCATTTTCTTTGACGTTTTCTGCAGATTGCAGTAGTTAAGTAGAAATTTGTCTCCTAATTGTGGGCGGGACTATGGCACAGAGCAACCCTGTCCCCCTTTCCCCTCCGCGATCCCGTGAACTCTCTGTTTACACGCACTGCCGCTAGCTTACAGCCCCTCACACCCCTAAGATAAAACTACTGGTGCAACAAAAGTGACAAGCAATATTGAAGCTATCCAGCCCTACAGTTTTTAGCATTTGTATTCATCAGAATGGAGTGAGAATCACAAATACACTATTTTTCAAATTGCATTTTTCCATCTGCTCCTGGTTCACAATGATTTGAATTTTTAAGCTTAATTTTCATGTCCTGCATATTCAGAAAAATGTCACAAGAGCATGTGAAAAACACCAAAAACACATTTGGTTTTATCACAGTGGATTGATTCAACATTTACTGTTGAGGTGGGACCAAGTCATTGTTTTGCCAGTCTCAAGTCTTTGTCTTCAAGTACGAGTCAAGACCCAAGTCAAAAGAAGTCAAGTCTCAAGTCGAGTCACGAGTCCAATAATTGTCCTTTGATGTCATTAAAGTCATTTCAGAAACAAAGTAATATTAATTCTACAGACCATGTCTGTGTGCTAGGAACTGTATTTTGCAAACATATTAGGTAAATTCCCTCTGAGCGTATACATCACCAACGTATATATCTATAACAAAAACCCAGTCTGGATATTAAATCCGCTCTCTACAGACCAGTGATGTGCAGTTAAGTTTTTGGGTGATGAGGTACTCACTCTTTCAGAGTTTGATTTACAAACCAATATATTTGCTAAAGTCAGAGTCAAGTCATAAGTTATTTATATTAAAGTCCGAGTCAAGTCTCGAGTCAGAGGTTTGAAAGTCCAAGTTGGTAATAAAGTCGTCAAATTCACGACTCGAGTCCAAGTCATGTGACTCAAGTCCCCACCTCTGTTATTTTCCAACAATCCTTATATTTCGGTTAAACAGAATGATTTCCAAACACTTCTAACATAAATGTCAAACAGTTGAGATTTTGATATTCTCCCTCAAAAGAAGCTGGTGAGGAAGTTCAGATTAAAACATCTAATCAGCCGTTTTCCACACCTACCATAATAAAACCCCGCTCAAATCCAAGAAGACATTTCCCATGCTAATCTGCAGCAAAGTGAATGCCTCTGAGCTGTTTCTCTGCTTGTCTGGCCGACTAAATAATGCCGAACTCATCTCGCCTGAATTGCCTAAAAGTATCTGCTAAATTATTGCTGAGCTCCCGACACAATGAAGGCGAGGAGACATGATGCTGAGGTAATAATGGACGTTTACTCTCCAAATCTCGGCAGGGTATTGCAGGAGCCTCTGGACGCCGAGTAGCTGCGGCTGCTTTTATTGATATTTTGTGCGTGCAGCTGGAGTCGGGTGACTTTCAAAATAACCTTGGTACCGCTGTTGTTTGGCTGACATTGAGCGAAAACTATAAAATGACTGGTGCAAAACGTACCTTCCTTTATTACACCCCACTTACTCTGGAGAGTTTTTACTGAAAAAAAAATGTAGCCAGCTGTGAGGAAAAGACACCAGTATAGATATCAAAAAAGTACAGAAAGCCTGCTTTGTCCACTTCACTGTGTGACTGACAGTTTGATCTGTGTTATCAGCATGCCAAAGCACCGGTGACTTCTCCGCTTCTATTATCTCCCTTTTTGCACATGACGAGCTGTTGGGCATCCATCACAAGTGAAGCCGAGAGCTCAAACCTCACGCTCGGGCCCCTCCGCCTACACTTCCTTGGTTATCTCCAAATGTCAGGTGGTGCGGCGCATCACGGTCAGTCAGAAACACGTAGAGCAGAACGGCTTTGGAGGATTTCACTTCCTGATCCGGCAGCTCTCACAGAGATCCTGTGATGTTAGCAAAATAACGTTGACTCCTAACCTGCTGTCCCTTTGTCGGAGCCGTTCAGCTTCTCACCGCTTCAGTGGAGTCCAGCGATGAGTAGAAAATCGGCTTAATTTGATCGTATTTGTACATGTTTACCCTGAAACAATCACATGAAACGGCTGGCTTATGAATAAATTCAATTTAAGGTAAAATTATAAATGGTGTCCTTTTAGAAGCGACACCTTTGGTTTTCTGGGAAAGAGACAGGAGACAAAGAAAGCAGAAGAAGCCCTAGAGGGGGGAATTGCAGTAAAAGACTGTCATTTTAGCATTACTGTATGGACTTTTGCAACTTACACATTCAGTAATGATCAGGTCTTGTCTGGTGGAACAGCAGATAAGAAGATGAGAGTGATATCAGTGGCAGCAGACTGATACGGCTCAGCTCCCGAGGGCTCGACTCCACATATAATCGCTCTATAATTGGAAATCCTACATTCCGCTTTACCTTAATAGGTGACACCCCTTGTCTTAAGTTGTCGCCTTTAAAAGCCCCCAGCTTTCTTGGCAATTTGCCCATGCACTGGATGTACAATGACACAATAACACCAAAGTAAGGGCTTTGCGATAGACTTATAGACTTATTTTTAATAGATACAAGGATTTTATGCAAATACTGGATCCTACTCACTGGCCACTTTATTAGGCACACACGTCCAACTGCTCGTTAACATACATTTCTAATCACATGGCAGCAACTCAATTCATTCAAGATGTAGACATGGTCAATACAGTCTCAGTTCAAACTGAGCATCAGAAGAGAGAAAGAAACGGATTGAAGTGACTTTGAACTTGAAATAGTTGTTGGTGCCAGACGGGCTGGTCTGAGTGTTTCAGAAACTGAGGGTCTGTTGGTATTTTCACCCACGACCATTTCTAGGATTTACAGAGAATGGTCAGAAAAAGAGAAAATGCCCAGTGAGCTGCAGTTCTGTGGGCAGAAATGCCCTGCTGATGTCAGAGGAGAATGTCCAGAGTGGTTCCAGCTGATAGAAAGGCAACAGTAACTCAAATAACCCCTGGTTACAACCAAGGTTTGCAGAAGAGAATCTCCGAACACACAACAACCTTGAGGCAGATGGACTACAGCAGCAGAAGAACACAGCGGGCGCCCCTCCTGTCAGCTAAGAACAAGAAGCTGAGGCTACAATTCTCACAGAAACTGGACAATAGAGGATTGGAAAAATGCAGTCTGGTCTGATGAGTTTCCATTTCTGCTGCGACATTCAGATGGTTGGGCCAGAATTTGGCATCAATAACATGAAAACATGGATCCATCCTGGCTTGTATCAACGGATGATGTAGAAGATATTTTATTGCCACAATTTGAGCCTCTTTTTACCAATTGAAGTTTACCTGAGTATTGTTGTCCTCTCTTTATGACCACAGTGTACCCATCTCCTGATAACAGAATAAGACATGTCATAAAGTTGGAATCAATGAGTTCACTGGTCTCAAATGGCCCTCATAGGCACCAGATCTCAACCCAAGAAAGCACTTTTAGAGTGTGGTGGACCCATAGAACTGGACATAGCAAGCGTTGAGGTCCCCCATAGAAAACGCATTACCTTTGGCCCTCGCAAATTCAGGCCAGTGCCTTCGCTATCACTTCCTGGTGCGTCTACCCCCATATTGCAACCCGTCCGAGTCGGTCTGAGTCACATTTTTAGAGGAATTACTGTCAACCAATCATGAGTGAGCTTGTTCCGGTTTGTTGGAAGCCCACACCCCTCCCACTGAAAGCGGCACGGAGGAATCTGTCAATCAAACGTTGGAGGCGGGGCTTTTACTGAGGCATCTGATTGGTCAGTTTATGACTTGAATAACTGCAGATAAAGAAAAAATATCTTTAAAAAAAAAGGATTAGAAAGAACGTGTTAAGAAGGAAGCGTCAGAGCACGTCTGACAAATAAAATGACTGAGAAATAACCGTCTATTTCTCAATGAAAGTCTATGGGACTTTGGCCTTCTTGCAACCCGTAGGTACTTCCTATTTGGAACACAGAACACAGAAGGGGAGGGGTTGCGGTGTCCATTAATGTTCATGTCAATGGGTGGAACGGGAGATTGGCAACATGGATGTACATTTGACAAATCTGCAGAAAATGTGTGATGCTATCATTTCAATGTGGAACAAACTCTCTTAGGAATTTTTCCAGTATCTTGTTAATTCTGCGCCCTGAAGAATGAAGGCAAAATGGGGTCCAACCTGGCACTATCAAAATGTAATAAAGTATTTGCTGAGAGTATATCACTGCCACAATTACATACATTTGAACCTATTCTGAGTGGATGTAGAGTGCTTAATATAGGGAGGCTAGGTTTCATACAAGAACTGCAACACAAAGCAGACAAATGATGGCGGACAAGGTATGCTTTATCATAGAGCTATTCAGTGGAGATTGGTTATTTTCATTATCCCGTAAAGGCTGACAGTAACCTATATTTAATCATTTCGATGCGTCCACACCATCTCCCACCAGAGACATCACCTCACAGCTGGTAAATGTGATTAAACAGTCCAGACTGGCTGTGAATCCAAATCGGAGCCTGAATAACTGGTTGCAGTATTTTGTTGCAATCTGAGCCGGGGCTTCGTGGCGGCGGGGAGCACATAATGTCGGAGACGCCAAACCAGCAGAGTCACAATGAACTAAACTCAGAGCAGAACAGAGAGGGAAGTCAGTCAGCTGGATCAAAAGGATCTTTGTTCTATTCTTCCCTCTGGTATAAAAAGGCGTCTTTTTATTATTTTTCTGCAAAATTTGTTGTATGTGCAAAAAAATAGAATATAAAAGACAACGGGCGAAGAAAGGACAGGAACAAGGGGTAAAGCAACACTCGAGAGACAACATGCAACTTATGGTAATGAAGTGCATAGAAGTGGCAGGTGTGGGCGGAGGTGGAAGAGTGGGCAGATTGTCTGGCTAATGTTCACCGCGCTCCACAACAGGTGAGGCGGGGAAAAAAAAGGTTTCTGAGGACAGGAGAAGTCTGAGCTGCATATGACCCTACTTGTCAATGCAAGACTCCAATACTGGTTTATTCATGGCAACAACTGTTCCTGCTCAATACTTTATGTAATTGCTTCCAAACTTAGTTAAAGACCCACTCAAAAAGATAGGTGCTTTTTACATGTTCTTATGGCAGTTTTCTGATATATAGAGAAAATTCAGCTAAAAATGGGATTTCTGGATATTTTTTTATTCAAATTGTTGTGAATTAAGAGCAGATAAAACAAAAATGCAGTGTGAAAATATTGCATTTGTAACTGGTAGATCCAGCGCAATACAAAGCGTTTTACAGTCAATCTCATTCACACACACATTCACACACTAATGGTGGCGACTCTACT
The DNA here is from genome assembly GCA_003999625.1 of Oryzias javanicus. Lineage (NCBI taxonomy): Eukaryota > Metazoa > Chordata > Actinopteri > Beloniformes > Adrianichthyidae > Oryzias > Oryzias javanicus. The sequence goes on along the minus strand of CM012449.1, from coordinate 28,929,733 downwards.
GCCTAACACCGGCGCCAGTTATTGACATATATAGAAATGGACAAAGAAAAGATGGGATGGCACCAATAGAAAATGCTTTACTTCCAGTTCTAACGAAATTAAGTCAATTTAGTCGTCATTTTTCCACGGTATGGACCATTTTAGAACCAGACGATGTCAGTAAGTAGTGATTGGTCCGAGTCAGTCTGAGTCTTCATTTCTATGGTAACCACTCTTGCAAATCAGGAGTTAGTTTATTAAAATACCACATCCCTTCCATTGAGAGCGGGCTCGGGAGAATCTGTCAATCAAACACTTCAAACGTTCGAGGTGGGGGCTTACAGGCTCCACATACTTTTATTGAAGCATCTGATTGGTCGGTTTATAACTTGAATAACTTGCGATGAAGACAATATATCATGAAAAGCAATTAGGATTATCAAGAACATGTCACAAAGAGACACCAGAGCAAGAACGGATATTCTAACAAACAAAATGACTGAGTAACAGTTGTTTATTTTTCTGTAGAAGTCTACAGGATTTTGGCTTTCTGGTACCTCCTATTTGGAAAACAAGGGAGGGAGCGGAAAAAACTGCAGTTCTCTCTATATATTGTCTATGGTGCCAACATATAATCGTCAGGAGCAGTGTTTTCTTAGACATATGGGCAGACAGGTCGAGAACCAAACCTGTGATCATCCGATCAGAGGTTGACCTCTCTACCTCTGCATCACCGTCACAGAAAAATCCAGTGGGCGGGACAAGCGCGCCCTGCTCCATTCTGATACATCCACTTGCAGACGACTAGATCCATGTATGTCTTTGTTTTCTTCATCCGAGTTGGACTCTGTAAGGCTAGATAGATACCACTGATATTGTGTGAGGGGCTCGACGCTACCACGAGAAGATGTTAACAAGAGTTCTCAGATATAGAGAACAGGGGGTTGACCCATGCCAATAGTCCTGCCAACAACTCTGAGGTGAATTTCTATTCACTTCTGCCACTTTGCAGAAACAATGTCCTAGAAAACGACAGAGGTGCTTGTGATTTTATCTAAAAACAGCATTATCATAATTAAAACAAACACCGGGATTGCTTTTACAATAGATCAAAACATGATGGAAATGGGACTTTAAGTCTGTGCAGTTATTTTCCCATGTTGTCCCAGAAGAATCCTCCACACGGCCACATACTCTTGCTGATTGGACAAATATGGGCAGAACAGCCATTTGTCCTGTTTATAGCCTCTTGTAAGTCACTCTAAGAAGCTTATTTATACATTCCAGAAGCGTTGTGTTATGCTTACAATGTATTTGGAAATGAGTTCCTGCATTGGTTCCTCGTTTTAAGTTCACACTTTTCTCCATTTTTTTGTGTACGTTCGTCAGCTATTTTCTTTTTTTTTTTTTTTTTTGGTGGCTCGAAGCGTGTGCTGGAAACTTTTCCCTTTCCGCTTCACCCAAAGGGGAGTCAACACAAGGCCGGCTAAATGTAAAACAATCTGCCCGAGGAGAGTAAAAAATAGATTCTGGGAGCTGAACTTTCTGCGCGTAAAAGAAATGTGCCGCCTCTCAAACCCAAAGCATCTTATGCCTTGCCTTGTTTATCTTCTACCGCTGACCCCCAACCATCACTAGACTGAGAGTTTTCTCCAAACGTTGACCCTCTCTTCTTCTACGTAGGTGCGACCCTGCTGCCGTGGAAACCAGATCCAGTGGGAAAAGCCCACCCAACTGCTGCTGACCAGCTGGAATGAGAGCCTGGGAAGTAAAGCAAAGCTAACTTCCCCCCAAACACTACAAACTCCCCACAGTCTGCAGGAGTACAGCCTTGGGACACAAAAATAGTGATTACTTAAGCTTGTGTCAGCTTTAAAAAACTAAGGTATGCACTCTTTCGTTTCCCCCAGAGACATATTTTCACACAGCACTTTTAGAACTATGTCATTTCCTGATAATGATGAAACAAACTTTTACCGCCCTGCACGACTAAGGTTTTATTTACTTTGTGGACATGAGCTTTCCTTTTTTTTTTATTATCTAAATCGAGGGTATTTTAATTTGATCATTAAACAAACAAAAAGTCTTCGGGGAGTTGTCCTTTCGGCGGAAAAGTAAATGAGCCGAATTTGTTAAGGAAACGATAATTGACTCCATTGTTATTCAAACCACTAAACTGATATTGATGCATGCTCATTAGAGTTGTCTGGAGCTGAAGTTTGGGCAGCTTCTCTAAATTACTGTCATTCCTTGAGGCAGACAGGAAAGGCAGACCCAGGTCTAAGCAGACGGGTCATTAAAAGCTCAGCCACATGCGAACCTATCTATAGGGATTCTCTTGAAACTCCAGACACAAGAAGGAACCAACTCAAACCTGAAGAGAGTGTGTGTCTCCCCCAGGCATGCGGTTACTGTCTCCAGGTCGTGGTAGGACAGTAAGTCCGACCCCCTTCAACCTTTGACCCCATGCTCAGCTGCCGTTTACGACTTCCTCACCTGTCCTCAGTGTCTCGCAAGGTGCCGACAAATGTCTCGGGAGCCTTTCCCTCAGCTGTTTTTACTGTGTTCTTGTGACATTTTTCAAATGTTAGAGGACATATATTAAGAAAATTAAGCGTATAATTGCATTTCTGAGTATTTCTCTATTAAAATTGTTGTAAATCAGGAGTTTGTATTTCTTTTGTTTTCCTCGTCCAAGCTGGTCAAAACTGTACGGCTAGATAGCTCCGATATTGCTCGTGAGGGGCTGTAAGCTAGTGGAGGAGCATGTAAACAGAGAGCTCTCCGCAATATGAACAAGAAGGGGGGGTGGGGTTGCTCCTTGCCAGTGGTCCCGCCCACGACTCAGAGGGGAATTTTCAAAGCACTTCTGTCCCTCCCCTAGGTAAAAAAATTCATTTTATTGATAAATTTCCATTTTTGTTGAATACAATTCTTTTTGGGAAAATCTGGGTTGTATTTCCCGAGAACTCTATTTTCTTTGGCTTCCATTGTTGGGAGTAAAGTCAACCCACCCGTTTCTCGCTACATGCAGACGTTAAAGGGGCAACTAGCAAAGAGGAGCTTGTTCCCAAAAAAGGAAGAGTTTCTGCAGTTCTACGGAGGATTTAGTTTTGTGACTTAACACTTGGAGCAACAGCCAGATGGGTATTGTTAAGATTTTATGGATACTGCTCCTCTTAACAATACTTATTATCGATCCGGTAATTGTATCGATACTTTTAGGTGTAAAAACAAGGATGGAGAAGATAAATAACAAACTATGTAAATTAAACCCTTTTATTTTTGACTAAATTAAACACAATGCGTTGAATTCCTTTGCAACATTAAAATAAAATGATCAATAAATACTAACGTGTCATTGTAACAATAACAAACACTTAACAACTGAAATGAACAGTGCAAGTAAGAACTAAAATGCAGAATATATCAAATAGTCTCCTCAAGTCAAAGAACAATAAAAGTGGAAATAAAATGCACAATGTTGTTTTTAATTAATTTTATATATCATATCAGAAATGTATTATTGATAAGGCAAAGTTTAAACTTTCAACCTATTAATATTATTTGATTTTTGTTTTTAACAGTGTTGTAGCCATATTATATAGTACGTTTAAGGTTGAAACTTATTGGTCTGGTAAAAACTGATGACTAGTACCAAACACGTCCCCAAACTGCATACTGTAAAATCTGTTTGGAGGTTGTTAATACCTTAAGTGGGAATATTGTACAACAAATGTGTCTCAAAACTTGAAATGGAAGCACTATGTGAACTCCAAGAAATGCTTCTCTTTATAAGATACTAAGGCTAGCTGCATTGTTTTTACAAAGATTTTACAGCTTGTATTTCCAGGCTAGATGATGAAATAAAATAGGTTTTTTTTAAATATATTGCGTCTTTTGTAATTATATTTTGAGCCCAAGTCATGGGTCTGAATGAGCCGGTTCCCAGCCCGGATGAAAATCTGCCAATAGATGAACAAACAAACAAACACTAGTATTTTTTGTTAAAGAAACTAAAGGGAGGAAGAAAAAAAAAATCGATAAAGTTGGAAAAATATTTGGTGTAAAAGATTTGAGCTTTTATTTTTTTTCCCATATTTCCCAGGCCTAAGTTCTGTACTATAACACAAGCTTTTTGATTTTAGTTTAAACATAAGTAAAAGTCCACTAGGAATGCTTTGAAAGTGGCTCCAAAGATCATCAAAGTGGGACTTTCACCCCTATTTAGGGTCTAGATGTAAAAGATTTTGAGCTGTCCTGAGTGGAATTTAATGACACATTTACAAATGAAAAGATTCTCTGACTCAGCCAATGTAGGTGTTTATATTTCCTCTTGTTATAAAAAAAGGAAGCTTGCCTTAAAAAGACTGCCTTGACAGTTGGAGGAAAAAGAAGCAAAATATGGCCAATTACTTTGAAATCCATCGACAAATTTGTATTTCTCTTTGTTCTCTGACGCCTCACTAGTTGTACGTCTGTCTGCAAACACCCATTTAGTATTTTCTCACCACCCTGCAATTTGACCTACCAGGATGAAGCACAAAAGCTGTATTGACCCCCCAAACCCCTAACTAGGAAGAACGGGATAATTAACTGTTGTATTAAAGGCATGGTGGCTGCAAGACTGTAAAAAAACCACATGAATACTGAGCAAACTACCTGATCCCACAGGACCCAGAGCCAATCCATACTTATACATTTATTCAGTCAAATTATGGCCTCTGACTCTGTCTTGACTGATAAAATGCAGGCTTCTCCATCATCCGCTTCAGCTCTAATTAACACCCAACACGTGGTGATGAAGGCATCTGTTCTTCCCCTTCATCTCTGTGAGCATTCATCTTTATAAAAAGTACCTGTATGTGACTAAAGCATTGCTCATTGTTGTACAAGCACAAACAATAAAATCCTACATGGCCTACACTGCCTGTATCACCCGTAAAAAAGAAGACTCCGGCCTTTCCCATCTGGGAAGCATCTGTTTGGGTGGTGATTCACAGCTTTAGGTGTTGATGGCTAAAACCTGACGTGTAAATAACTATCTTTTTGTCTTTTTAAGCTCAGAAAACAAAGAGTTATTGGTAGATTGTGAATATTTTTTGAAGACAAGCGACTACATTTGTCATAAATATGTATTTTAAAATAATCAAGTGAAAGAAATAATCTTAAATCAGAAAAAACTATATCAATTTAAAAATGCATGAATTGATTGTCTAAGAACAATTTCTTGTATTTTTTTTTTTAAGTAAACAAACTTTTTTGGTTAGTTGTAAATGTTAGTTTATAATAATATTATTAAAAATTCCACTTTAGTTCAGGTTCAGAGCAGTTTTTACTACCAAAATCTACTTTATTGAATCATGCTGAGCTTTAAAGACCCACTCCGATAAAAATTGTGTTTTTAATGTGTCAATTTCTGTCTTATGTCTTTACATAAATTGTTTTGAATCAGGAGCGGACAAAAAAAATGCTGTTTGAAAAACTTGTACAAGTTACTACGGCAAGCCACAAGCTCCCTGCTCCTTTTCATTCTGATGCCTTCACTTGTAGACGACTAGATCCATGTACGTCTTGGTTTTCCTTGTCTGAGCCAGCATCTGGCTCAAAACTGTACAGCTGGAAAGTTCCGATATTGCTCGCCAGTTTTGTTACACCATTAATGTTAGATTAGGGTTGTGAAGGAAATGAACTAGATAGGCTAGAAATGGCACGCTAGCTTGTTGAATAAGCAAAGTTGGACGCCATATTGGAGATGTCAACATGCCTGTTTACTGCTGTTACAATTGCACAAACAGAGCTTGAAAAACAAGAATATGGGTTTCCACTAATGAATTATTGCTGTCAACTGATAAAGGAGAACTTCTAGAAAACATTTTAGGAAGATCTGAGTGAGTTTACCCTATTGTGAACGTTCAGGCTAATCTTGTAGTCTATTTAAAGTCAATAGTAGCTTTAGACTTTGCACTATTTCTACAATTTCTGGCAAGAGTACCGATCTTTTTTGTTCTATGGAGGATGACCATGATATTTGTGTTCGTGTAAGACCAAACGAGCCACTGGTAATCAGATTACTAAGCGGAGGAGGAGTAGGTATCCAGGTTTTCCACAGTGGCTAACAGTTTTTATAAATCTTAATCTGTGTGTTGATTTAAATAAAATCACAACCATGCATCAGGTATACACTGCGTTTCCTATATAATAATATATTTATTTATAGGAAAGTTTGAAATGTCGATCATCTGTTGGACTTTGTACAAAAACATTAATACCATGGCCTGAGCCTTATTTTTGTGATGAGGTTTTTCCTTTTAAAACCGGACCAAAATTAAAAATTTTACAGTCATTTTGCTAAGTTGTGTGTCATTGTTTACTGACATGTCCAATATGGTGCCGCTCTTTACGTATCTTGACTTGAACAATAGTAACAGGCTAGCAATATATCTATCTCATTGCATCAGGGGCTGTAAACAAGCAGGAGAGAGTGTAAACAGATGTATGATGGAAAGGGGGCGGTCCCGCCCACAACTCAGAGGCAAATTTCTAATGAGCTGCTGCTGCTCTACAGAAACTGTCCAAGAATATGAGCTTTTGTTATTTTGGCTCAAAACGGCATGATCACAATTAAAAGACCACTGGAAACGCTTTGAAAAATGATCAATTAAAATGATATCAAATTAGAATCTTTTATCATAATTCTCGACACATTACATTGGCTTGATTTCTTCCTGTGAAGCGACAGTGAAATTACCATCGGTTTGTTTTCTGTGCATCATTCAAACTCATTGATTCAACTAATGGCTTAATCGCTATGCCATTAATTTCCCAATTTCATTTGCTTACATTTGTCAGGAGCCCATTTCCTCTGTTTTTACAACTGCTTTAATGCCGGGCACGAATGCAAACATGCCAGACACTTTCCTGCTCCAGCTTTGTTCTCGTTGACAAAAAAAAAAACAAAAAAAAAACAGCCTGATATGCAGCACGCCTGCTGCCACACCAGCAAAAACAATGACTTAACACAGGGGTAGACTGAAATAACCCTTCTGCCTATCCGATGGTTCCCCAGACTTCCTGTTTGACAAAGCGAAATCCCCGCTGATGCCTGGCTTTCCGACCTTTTCTCTTTTACTGTCTGACTCAATTGGCTTTTATTAATCTGCTCGATCTTTCTGGCTGAGCCAGAGTCCAACCTTTGGGTCACAAAGTCCAGCCCTTTTTTTTTCTTTTTGTCAGCCTGCAGCGCACAGAGGTGAGCCCAACCACTGTGAGGAGAAGAGGATGAGAGATGAGGGGGAAAGATGCAGATTGTACAGAATTCAGAAGTGCTCTAGTTTGGAATAAATGAAAAAAATAAAAATTAAAGTGCAATTAGACTATTTTTAAGCATTCCTAGTGGTCTTCTAATGCCAATTTTTGCAAAATCTAAAAATTGTGTATTTTTCTAGGACACAGTTTCTATAGAGCAGTATAAGAAATTAACCTTTGAGTTGTGGGTGGGACTGTTGGTGCAGACTATCCCCGCCCCCCTTCCCATCTTCCATACATCAGACAGAAGCAAAGCAGGGAGCTTGTGGCTTGCTGTAGTAACTTTTACATCACACTTACACGCTTTTTTTCCCAACTACTTTATTTATCTGATGCTTTGAGAAAGGAAATACTAAAAAAATCAAATTTTAAAGTAAATTTCCTGTATTTATGTCCTCCATCATGAGAAAAATGCACAAGAACATGTTAAAAAATAAGATTTTCATCGGAGTGCGTTTTTAAAAAACAGAGTGAAATTGCACTGAAGCGATCTAAGGTGGCGAGGGAGGAAGAAGAGGAGAGAGGGTTCATCCTAAGAAAGAGTAAAGATAGACTTGAACACAGGAGAGAACAGACTGCCTCTGGCACACAGGATACGTTTCACAGCTGTCTGACTTCCAGCACCCTTGTGGACGAGTCGCAGGGGTTTGAGGGAACTGCATGTCGAGGAAATAAATAAAAAAAAATAAAAAGTTGCCGCTGGGCTGAATGAGCGCATTACAGTCCAAGAGTGGTCCGTACTTTAGGTGATCAATCAACCCAAAGGAAGAGACATCCACTTTATAACCATTAGAGACCGGAAACGTGAACAATAAAGAGCAAGAGAGTGTTCTGAACACCATTACACCGAGCTCTTGTCCACACCGCCTGCCTTCGCTTAAACATATGGGCCGATGCAATCTCATTAGTTTTATGCAGTTCCGACATGACAGATGAAACAGTGCAGTTCATCATCATCTCCCAAATCTGGCAGGGCAAAGCGGAGGACGGAATACTGATAAGTTTGGATAGAGATGCATGTGCAGACGTACTTCTCGATGCAGGAGTCTGCAACTTGGAGCCACATGTGGCTTTTTTACCCCTCCACTAAGGCTCTCTGGTTATTTGATTTTAAAAAGTAATGTATTTTTTTAACAAAAAGCCACATTAGGTGAAACTAAACACTTTAAGCCACTCATTCACAAACAGCTAACCCTCCTGACTACCCATAATGCTCCAAAAATACATCAAGCGATGCACTTAGACAATCAGAACTCATACTTAAGGCACATCACATTATAAGGCGGATTTAGGTGCACCTGATAGTCCCAAAAATCTGGAGAAGGGTCACTCAGTTAGCTCTGATTTAGGGTGTATTCAGACTTGGACCGAGTCTGCTTCATTTGGTCCGGATCGAGTCCTGAACCTTGCATTTGATGTGTATTTGAACCAGACATTTCTGTAGCATTTTTGTCTCATGATAAAGGACACATCTAAAACAATTTACGATTAAAATTTCATTTCTGAGTATTTCTTTGTTCAAATCATATTGGATCAGGAGCAGATGAAAACTCACAGTTTGAAAAAGCAGCGACTATTTTAATAGATCCAAATAGATCCATTGACATCTTTATTTTCCTCGTTTGACCTGCCATCTGACTAAAACTGTACAGCTGGATAGTTACAATATTGCTCACCTTTATTCATACATCACAAAGTTGGCCTTGCTGTAAGCTAACATCTTGTAAACGAAGGTATGCTGGGATTTTAACAACCCAAGAGGCTAATTTCTAATGAGCATGTGTGCAAAAAGTGTGTCTTAAAAGGCTTTTTGATTTTGCCTGAAAACGACATAATCATAATAAAAATACTAATTTTGCAATAGAAAAAAATAATATTGTTGAGTATGACTTTAAATCAGAACAGCTCCAACATACCTGCTATATTTTTGACAAAAACCTCTCGAAACAAAGCGCTTAAAAAAGCTATTCCACAAGGAAAGATAAATCATTTTTTGGGATGGATTTCATTTTCCTGTTGCTCCTGAAAATGAGTGGTGTTGGTCAAAAAAGGGGAGTGGAAGCACACATTCTGGGCCTGGGCCGGATCCAGCTGGCAAGAGCTCCTAAAGCTGACACAAGGACAAAGCTCCAGACTGTGCTGCTACGCCTCTGAAGCAGGGCAACAAGTTGGAGCCAAATGGCCCCTGGCAGTATTACGGATGCCATAAAGGCTGCCCGAGTGTAATTTATATACATGTCCTCCTATTTATCACTCACGTTCGTGTCCTTGAAACACCCTCTGAGCCTCAGAGGAGGTTCAACCCGATGCAGAGAAGTTAATTTCAGCTGGCCTCTGCAGTATTGCATGTTGAGAGTGACGAGGTGTCTGCTGGAACAATGGAGCAGCCCATGGAGGTGCTGGACTGGAATTGGCATCAATCGTTAGCAAAAAATAAAAAAAAGTATTTTTCTTCATAGATCATCCAAGCAGCTCCTCATTGTTCAATCGCTGACAGTCTGACCTGCAGTTGGCCAACAAAGAGGCTGATGGCAAACGCAGCCGATCAACCAGAACCGAGAATCTGTCCCAGAATTCAACACAGCCAATTAATTGTTATTTCCGTTCAGCTGCATCACCAGTGGAGGTTGTGTGAGCTCAAGCAGAGCTGCCAACAGGTCTGCGTAAACTACGGCACGAATTCTGTGGGTTTCATCTTTCACAACAAACTTTGTATTCACTCCTCGGAGTAACTTTAAATAAATAATATAAGAAAAACTAAAGCTTTTTAAATGGCCACCGAAAAACTGTGGGTTGAATAAATCATGAGTTTGTCATTTTGCTCTGAAAAAGCTCACGCGGGAGAGGAGTCGCACGAGAAAACCCACATTTTTCTGATCTCCTTTCATGAAAGAACTGTCAGAACTCTCAACTAATATTTTATGTTATACACAGTAAACGCCTCTATTCAATAATTTATGCTCATCCCACGGTGATGGCATTGAATTTTCCTCCACAAAGTGCGAGCAGTTCTCCTCACTTCACCCAACAATGACAGACAAAATGAGACTCTATAGATTCCCCGCTGACCTTCCTTTAAAGACGAGGCTGCACTCGGTTATTTCAAACGCGCCTCGCATCCCTGCGGGAAACAACACCTCATAAGGCTGCAGCTCCTCTGAAGCAGCAGCAGTATAAGAAGTCCTCACAAACTCCCAGAAAAGAGGGCCAAACGCGGGGCCGCCGTGCATCATAGAGTTCGTCTTGTTATTTCACCTTCGGTTTGGAGGACTCAGCAGTTCAACGATAAAATATAGCCGACACCCTCCAGCTTTGAGCGGCTATATTGCCTGACATTGTTATCAGCAGCTAAAATGATTTAAGCTGCGCTGACATTCTCTGCAGGTCAAAGCAATATTTTGAAGGATTTCAGACTTGTTTTGAAGTATCTTCTTCTGCTTTCTTTCATACATTGCATTTTTTAAATCAAAAAATGTTTTATCTGATTGCTGCTCCTCCACACACACACATCTCAGCACCATTTCTTATTCTGCATAGAGAAACAACACTGATTAGTTCGGTGCAACATCTTGAAATAAAGTGCCCGGAGTTGACGTCCGATGCAATAAAAGCGTCTATCATTTTAGAGCCAATTTTAGAGCGCTTTAGGGATTTTTTTGCTTATATCACAAATCTGCAGTAAGAATCCCTATGAAGCAGTCTCATAAACTGAATCAGACTGTCGCAGAGGAGGTTTTCAGATGTCACGGTAGATTCAGAACGCGTGGCTATCACTAGAATCTCTATATTTAAGCTAACAGTTGCAGCCTTTAAAAACTCACAATGACAATTGTGTTTTTTTTGATGTTCTTCTTTTTAAGATGGAGGACACATTTAAAGAAAATTAAACCTATTGTCACTCCAATCATCATTTGAGCTGTTTTAAAAGCTGTTTTAGTTTAAACAAAAAACTGTCATTTTCAAGGACATAGTCTCTGTAGAGCTGCAATAGTTTATCAGAAATCCCCCTCTGAGTTGTGAGCGATACCATTAGAGCAGAATTAGGCCACATCTACTTCCCATCATCCATCTGAGTACGCACTCTCACTACCTTACAGCCCCTCACACCCCCAGCCTGACATTATTGGTGCAACAAAAATGGCGAGCAATACTGGAGCGATCCAGCCGTACAGTTTTGAACCAGATTCCAGCTCAGACGAGGAAAACAAAAACGTTCATGGATCTAGTCGTCTACAAGTTGATGAATCAGAATCAGTCATGTGAAAAATTAGGACAACTTCAATATATAATCAGCTCTGTCTAAAAAAATGTTCATACATCAAAGTCCACTCTTATTTTGAAAAGATTCTAAGAAATTAATTTTAATTAATTAATTTTATAAAGTTAAACTAAAACATACAATAATTCAATTTGTAGAAAAAAAAGATGGATGGAAATTCATATTTTAATGAAGGTCTAAAGTTGGACCTCCTGCCTATTAATTATGTTTCTGCATAATTGAGACATTTTTTTGTAGCATCTCTCAGTCCCCTAAATGTTTCTTAAGTGTAAAGTGTCTCAACAGAAGCATAAATTCCCATTTTTTTTATATTACATTTCAAAAGAATGTCAAGTTAAATAAATCGAGTCACTCAAGGATGTTAATTGATATTAAATGTGTATGTATCCAAAAATGTGAGAAAATATACAGGTTTTCATAAGGCGTCCTTATTTTTCACATGACCGTGAGTCTACGCCACACCTACAAGCTTTTTTCAGTGCTATTTCTTCGTTTTCTCCTGATGCATAACGATTTGATTAAAGAAATATTCAAAAATGCATCTTTTTATACATATATATATATATGTCTGTGTGTGTGGGTGTGTGTGTGTGTGTCCTCCATCATGAGAAAAATGCAAGTGCACACATTTGTAACATTTCTTTAAAAACATTTTTTAGTTGTATTTTTTTACTTAAATTGTAAATCAAAAACTGCCATTTAACATAGAAATGGCAGTAAGCTGAGCCGGCCACAACTCTGCAAAAACTACGCCCTATACGACAAAGTAATTTGATTCGGACTAAAAACTGCATATCTAAAAGACCACTTTTATTCTTTTAAAATAACTCAAAAGATGATCGGAGTGGGTCTTCAAACATATCTATAAAGGGGCCATACCATAGTTTTCTTCAGCCTTTCAGAGTAGACTATATACATATATATGATCATAAATTACCTTCGGAACACAAAAAAACATATTATTTATGAAATATGAATTATTTTTGTGGACCGTTTTAATACCCCGAAAGACAAACAACATCATTTTCCCTCACCTTTCAACTTGGCTTCACCTACCCTTTTACTAGTCGTCCAAAGCCTTCTAACCAACTTAAACCATTGTTCCAAAGTGACTTTATGAAGTAAACATGACGGAGAAAGATGAAAACTGCGGTCTGAAAACTATTCCAATATTTTTTTAATTAATTTTTATTTTGAATTTGAGCATCTTGTTGAACCCAGGTTCCACACGTTTTACTACTAGAGTCATTGGATCACGTTAAAAGTTTTATGACTACTGAGTCATTGTGGATCACGTTAAAAGTTGTTTTATTGAGTATCTGCCACATTTTACTGAGTTTCTGTGTCTCATCGTTGTGGTGTTCTGGTTTGTTTTTAAGAGAATTCTGTTGGAAACACATTAGAGATTTTAAGATGACGTCATGGCAGCAGCGTGCCGCGAGACACAGAAAAGCGAGTTAAATGTTTTTCAGTGGTGGCCATTTTGGTTCAGTTGTTCTGCTCTCGGTTCATTTTATATTCAGACTGAGGAATCTCAGAGCAAACCGAAGTTCAGTCCGATTAAAAAACTAACCGAGACAACCTTGAAAGATGGGTCTGAAATCGGTTCCTGGTACAAAATTGTAGTTTTCTCCTGCCAGGAGACAGATTCTGGCGGCAGAAGATAACTACTTCTGCACCACAGCACCGCGGAAAAGACGTATGTGTTTTTTTTTGTAGTCTGGGGGCGGAGCTTGCAGCAGAAACTCTTCCTGGAGGGAGCTGTTGCCATCGTGCTTGCGTCAGCACGTTTCCAACCGCTCGTTTTCGTGGGTATGGGAGGGGCTGCTGCAGAAAGCGCAGGTTTTTAGAGGATTACCGTTACTCTTAAATGCATGAAAGGATCAAAATGCCGCTTTGGGGTTCTTTAAAGTGAAGAATGAACAACAAAATTAAATTTAAAACCTCAAAAAGTAGAATTTTCATGGTAGGGCCCCTTTAAGTTCGTTTGTGCAAAGCTTGCAGCACTTTAAGCGACGTGAGGTTGAGGGATAGTGAAAGTTGGGATGACAATGAGAACAAAAGCCAGGAAAATCCAGCAGAGTAAAGTATCTCAACAACAAAATGCAGGGAACAATGGCCCAAAACATGCAGTCGAGTTATATGTTTCTGGGGGAGTCTTTTAAACTCAAATTTCTGTTTTTAAGCACAAATTATTTTGCTTAAAGTGCTGCGATGTGGGCCTGCTTCTCAAACATCGACTTGCCAGTGTGACATGTTTTTGAGAGATAATCCCATAGATTTTCTGAGCCACATCATAAGCAGATCAGGTGTCTCAGTTTTAGGAGCCCCTGCCTGTCAGAACTATTTAAGAATGAAAGCGGCGTCTTGTAAAAACATTGGAAAATGACTTTGCCTCGGGCTCCCAGCGCTATCCCTAATATTTACTTGTTGATATCTGAGGCAATCGTGAAAACTGTCAAAATGTCAGCCGTCCTGATGCAATCTAATAGCAAACTGTCAGTGCAATATACGGCGCCCCGTCAGCGGACAAATGCTGAGGGGAAATACAAAGTAGAAACAGTTACATGGAAAGCCGGAATCAAAGTTGATGAAAACAAATGTTCAGGAACTTTCTTCCCGCTGGGTGCAGCTCGGCTTGAGGCGCCCAAAAGCCTATTTAAGTGGGGGGGGCAAATCCCTGACAACCAAATCCAAGTCAGGAATCTGTGAATGACTGAAGCATTCATCTGTGGAGCCTCTGCAAAACCAGAAAGTGCTTCACTAACCGAACAGCATCATGCTCAAAGTGTGGTGGAGAAACCAGTGGGGGAAACAGAGGCAAACAACAACACCAGGAACAATACTTGCTGTGCAAATTTGGAGCAGCAGCTAATGAGATAAAGCGCTCCGATACGTCCTTTCAGCTCTAATCTTTTCTGTGGGAGTGAGTTGAATTACAGGAAAATTTGGCGTTTTTATTTGTGGCGGCCCGCAGAGAGATTTCCCCCTGCCTGGCAAGATGCTCTTCATTAGTGCTCCACAACAGGATCAGACGAAACACAAAGCATCAGACGGCGAAGCCACTTCACTTCTGCTGTTCATCATGCTTACTTCCCTTCTCTACTCCTGCAAATCACAAATGCATGCACCCGTAGAGGGGTTGAACGCATGGGTGCAGGTTTTTGGACTTTCCAGGCCCCTAGAGGGTCAAAGACAGGAGCTGCATCTAAAGCTAAGTTTCCTCTGTAATACGCGTTCAAGCACAACTTCAATGAAAATTCTATGTACAAGCACGTTTTGGGCTTCTGCGTTCAAAACTTTTGAAGCAAAACGAGTGGCGATTGAATGCATGTTCAAAGCTAAACACAGTTGAACTTTGACCAATCGCGAACTCGGATTTGGTGATGTATAGGTGCCCAGTGTGAACATCATTGTGAAAATAATTGTCACCATAAATGTTTACACACATGCTTAAACCATTTCATGGCAGCTTGGACTATTTAACAAATAAAAAAAATCCTTTACGCATTCGACCAATCAGATGCATCCCTTCACATCATTGACTAAGCTAATGGAGCCCTTTTAAGTTAAATACCTGCCTCGTGTGCAGACTTGAGTCATTTGGAGCAGGGGTCCCCAAACTACAGCCTGCAGGCCAGATCCAGCCCGCCTTCACATTTGGCCCCCCAAACCCAATCAGAGACACTTAATTTTTTTTTCTCAATCTAGCTGATCAAGACCCACATAAAACATAACTTTTTATTCTATTTTATTTTATTTTATTTTATTCGAGAGGTAGAATAAAAGGTCTGAGAGGATAGACTATTTATTCACTTAAACTTAAAATGTTTCAGGATTTTTTGTTTCTGAGAATATTACAGAAATGCAGTATATAAAGTTTGACTTTGTGTGGCTTTATGGAAAATTATATTTTTATAAATGTTTAATGTTTAGGCTGTGATTGTTACATTTTTTTTCTTTTATCCTACAAACCAACCCCGGCCCCACATCAGAGAAGAAAACTGTTTTGTGGCCATTAAGACAAAGTTTGGGTACCCCTATTTAAAGGATAATTAAGCTACGTTGACTTTTATTTTAACAAAACTATTGCAGTGAAATATGTTAATTTATCACTAAAATTGCACATTGCAAGATTTCCTCACCCAACTTGCAATCACCTAAAGAGACATCATGAAAATGGAAGGATAATGCAAGTTGCATGCACTAATAACAAACGAGTGCCACACTCCCCCACCGCTATTACTTCACCCATGTTTCTTACAACCTGTTGCCTATAGTATACCCATAAAAAAGTGTGTAAGAACAATTTTTTCCAATAGGTTCACAATCAAGCGGTCTATGATCTTGATATTTCCTGATGGGCACTTGTGTGCCACGTCCAAGTTTGCCTATTTATAGACAGCCCATATCCACCCTTTAGGGCAGTTGTGACTAAGGCCAAATCAGAATTCTTCCTTTACCCCTATCGCTTAACCCTTCCCCCTCCGACTGTAGGGAGATTTGGAGCAGTAGTGGTGTCCGAAATTGTTTATCTAAGGGGTAGGACTGTGTGACTTAGGACTGTTTCTTCACGAACGTTTACATTTAAATATAATGACTTCTTGTTTAAGCATGACTTTATCAAGTTATAAAACTGATGGTATGTATTTTTATGTATCGCAGCTGACCGGCGACTATTGATGACATCATTGAGGGTAATTGACGTCCGAATTTGAAGAAACTATTTTTCCATAATTCTCTGTTTGAAGAGCTAAATATAGGGGTAGGGAAAAGCTGTAGGGCTAAGGAGAAGAGTTTGGATTCCCAGCCCCGGCTCCACATCCAGAATCTGTTTCAATCATCAGGTTTTAGTTTTACATCTCAACTTCCCCCACTGCCCGCCTGGAATATTTCCACACTCTTTGCAGGTGACAGTAGACAAAAAAATAATAAAACAGTACAACAGCCCACTGAGATTCTCAGTTATGTCGCCTCCAATTAGCCCCTTCTGAGACATCTCTGCCCTTGGCTCGCCAGCGTTTGAGATGAAAAGATCTGAGCGGCATCCCCTTGTATTGTACGCCTCCTTTCTTCCCACCGTCTAAATTCGAGCGTGTCTGGATTTATGAGACTGAAAAGGGGACAAATCGCAAGAAAGGCCGTCAGGAATTTTTCTTTTTTTTTTTAATCCTGTAACTGAAAATAGCTGCTTGCTGTATTTGCAGTAGATGTGGGTTTAAAAGGAGATTTTCTTACATAAAAACTGAGTAACCCCAGCAGTCTTCACCTTAATCACACTCCATATTATATACATCATAAATACTGATGTTTCTTAGAAGCTAAGCCCTTTAAAAATGAGGACACGGTGGTCCTTTGGCAGAATTATCCAGCCGGAAAAACCTGGCAGCTCCATCAAAATTTGCTTGCAACCTGCTTCCCTGTCACCCCACTTTTTAAATCCAAACTGAAGTGAAGGGGATTGTAAACAGCGGCGTGGTGAGCCGCAGCACCGCACTGTGCAAGCAAGCCTTTTTTTTCCCCCCTCTCTTTTCTTTTTGGGAGTTAATGAGAGGGCTGGAGCGCCAAGACTTCTTAAAGTGGGGCAGAAAAATTTGCTGGTTCAATAGAAGCCTTCCCTCAGACCTCATGTCCAAAGAGTACACATGCGCAGAAAAATAACCAACATTGCACATAAACAAAGAGCCAGTGCAAACGGAGGCAAACTGAGTCTATTTACTGCAATTAAACAAGCAAACAAAATCATTTCAAACATGCTTTCATCAGAACTTACTCATCAACAATACTTGATGTGAAATGTACGGTGGCTCAGAAGTGCAAATCATATCAACAAATCTCTATGTATTGCAATTAAAGAGTCAAACAAATAATAAAACAACAATGATCTCCTTCTTTGTTTTAATTCATTTCAGTTTATGACTTTCTAAAATATATATATTTTTTTTTGCAAAAAGTGGAAAAAGTAGGTACTCTGGATGTAAAATCACTGATTGGTCGATGACATTTGTCCATCATTTCAATCAAAAGTTAGTTGTTAGGAAGTTAACCTGGATATGCATCGTACTATTCATAAAACTTTTATAAGTGTGCAATAATTGAAGACGCGTTTGAAAAAATGTAGATGCCAAAAAACAAACATTACCTAATCAGCGATGCCACGTGAAACCCACCTTTTCCGGTTTCTTAAGCTACAGTGACATATCTGTAAAATGCCACCGCGTGTCAATCTAATGCAAGCTTTTCAGCAACTGTGGAGGTTTTAAGAAAAATTTTACAATGTCTGCATTCATGACTATATCAAGGATTTTCCAAAAAATCAGGCAACATGAAATCTTTAAGATTCTGCCGATGCATTCCCATCAAGTGACGGGAGTCGTATTTGTAGCATTTAGGGGTGTGTATTGGCAAGAGCGTGGCAATACGATACAGACATATCACGATATATCCCAAGACTGTACCAGAACAATTTTTCACTTTTTCTTTAAAGGGTAACCAAACACTAAATCAACCTTTTTGCATGTTTTTGACCTCTATAAATGGGGCTTTAAAAGTGTTGTCTGGTAGTTGTTGCCAAATTTTTGACAAACTAAGATAAACTTGCTTAATTCATGAAAATATACTCAGAAAACGTCTGTATGCATCCCCCTATAGATGAAACAAGGTATTGCAGTTGAATTTTATGATTGTTCAACTGGTGGAAGTCCCAGAAGTTTGACATCATCATGCTAGTATAAAAGCCCCGCCCATCTTTGAATCTGTAACGGTCGGTCGCTAGCTTTAGCATGACTCGCAACCAGGCGTATTGCCTTCAGTTGTCAAAAAAATCTACTCTACATATTGAAGACCCAGCATACGCTACATAAAGCTAGCCAAACTGTCAATCATAGATCCACACCACACCTCTGCTGCTCAGTCTGGCTCCATTAGCCCCGCCCCCTTTTTTGTATTTTTCAAATCTGGAGGGAGAATGTAGTTAGCCTCCAACTGCCCTGTTTGGTTACCCTTTAAGAGTCCGACTTAGAAAAAAACTCTACCTGAATATTAATACGTCTTTCATTGTAATTAAATGGTAAAATTTATTTTATTTAATGATCACAATAGTTAGGACTGCCACTGTGTACTGATACTGACTGCAACAGAGTTTCTGTTCTGTACCCATCCTACGTAAAAATTAAGTAGTACGTGTCTCATAACGACAAAAACGTCGAGATTTACTGAATTTTTAACTTTTTTTTAAGTTGTTTTGGTCGCTATATAGAGTTGCTCAAAGAGGCTTGGTGTGCTGCCAACTAGTGGTTGAGTGTTTAAGTAGAAAGCAAAAGTAAGACGCTGAAGGACATTCACAAATAACTGATTAAAATATTTTCTTGTCAACCTTTTTAAACCGCCAAAACGAAATATCGCAACATATCCCCAACTTGATTTTTCCCATCACCCCTACTAGCGTTATTATGTTTTGTTTTTAATTTTGTTTAAGATTTCTGGAAATTACTTTTTTTCCCGATTTTTATTACACTTATTACTTTTGTGTGTGACTGCTTTCCTTCTTTACTTGTTGTTATGATCTGTTGGTGTGATTGGTACTTCAGGGCCACCGTAGAAATGCAGCAGAACTCGACAGATGTGAGACTTGCTTCAAAACTTTTGGACAAAAAAAGTGTAATAAGACTCCTTCTCTGAGACTTTTTCATTTCCTGTGTTACTGATCTGAGGAAACCACAGCTTTTCTGGGCAGCCAGCAGGACCGTTTGTCCGAAAATGCATCATATTTATGCCTCTTTGGTTGCCTCATCGGTATGCTTTACTGCAGTTCTAATTAGGAAGAAACTAATTTGACTACCGAGTTAATTGCAGTCATTAAAACCTGTATATTCTGTGCAATTATCTATATCTCAGAGATTACAGTTTGTGGCCTGTAATTAAAAGCGTATTACAACAAATTCATTAGCAAAGTGCCAGAATGTGGGCTCAGGTACAAGCCCCTCCTTACTGTGCTCACCTCCAACAAACTGGATGCCGCCGGCCACTCGGCCAATCGTACGTGAGATGAGGTCAGAGATGCAGCAGCCCATGAGGGCGGTGAGCGCCACCAGCAGGAGGAGGCCACACCCGACGCCCGTCACCACCGTGCAGATCCTCCACTGCAGGCTCGGGATACCGTTGAAGGAGGCGTAGCGCCCGCACTGCTCCAGCATCACCGTGATCTGCCTCTCCTCGTCCCTCACCGGGTAGGAGCAGCGCCGGAACGTGCCAAAGGACACCGGCTTGTCCATCTGCGTTCCCAGCAGCCAGTAGGGCATGAAGAAGCCGACGCAGGAGGCGGCGGCGCTCAGCAGGGACAGCAGGGCCCAGATGACACCTGTGCACGTCAGACTGGACGCCATCGGAAGCAAGTGCAAGCGGCTCACACGGTCACTGAGTGGACAGCAGTTTAATGAACAGTTGCTGGAGGGCTGGAGGTGAACATTTAACACTCGCAGTCTTCACCGCCTCAGGGACTCCGGGTCCCTGTCAGAAAAAAAAAAGAGGCACAGTCACAGAAAGTCATCTGTTCTGAAAAAGCTCATGAAAAACCATGAAAAATCTGTTACATAAGTGAAAATATAAGGAATTTTCATCCACTTCAATACACAACCAGCCATATTTTCAAACAATTGAATGCTAGAAATGGAGCAGAGTGATTAAAACACATTTATTAACAACGTTTTTTCAGGAATATATCAATTACTTTGATTTTGTACAAAAAAAAAGCTTGTTGAGTCCACATTTTCCTCCTTTATCCTAACCCTGAGCACCAACCATTCAGTCCAAAGCAGGAATGTAAACAAAGATAAATAACTGTTTATTTAAAGATACCATAAAACACTTTGCCAAATATAGCAACAAAGTCTTTTTATTTATAACTTCAAATGAAACTTTATCATAGTAGATTTTTGAACCAATAACTACTAGTTAATTAACAACCAACTAACTAAAGATTGCTATAAATTGATGGATTGCAGATAATCTTAAAGAAAGCACTGATTGAGGAAAAACAAAAATCTTACATTGTTGGAAGAGTTCCAGCAGAAGGTGAGTTTGGCACACAGGTTGTTCCCATCCGCGGACTCCAGCGGGGTCTAAAGCAAACTTTTCTACACAAGAGGACCGGAGGAAAGAGACGGACGATCCGGAGAGCGACTGCGGGACCTGCGCCGGAACGGGCTGCTTCTCATCGGCGAGCTGGACCGGAGCCGCGATCCGTTCTCCGCTCGTGCTGCTGCCGCGGCTGCCGCTGCTGACTGTCCGGACCCCGGGCTCACATTCCAGCTCAGAGACGCGGGAGGGAGGCGGGGAGGAGGCGTCCAAGAGACGCCGCTGGGAGGCGGCCATCAATCACGCAGAGCTCCACCCAGGGGCCGGACCATTCGCCTCCACTACGCGGATGCGTTCACGGACGGTCAGAAAAAGGAGCATTCCTACAAAATAAAATATCGTATGGAATGGAAATAGACCTACATTCAGTTTAAGTTTATATGCAAGTACAAACATATTACATCTTTAGTTAACTATTTTTTTATTCATAAATGTCGTTTTTTTTTTTTTTAACTAAGCCCCATTTATTTATTTTTTTTAAAGAAATGACTTCATTTTGAAATTCCCTTAAAAATTAAAATATAGTAAGTTATTGAACTCTTAGATCATTTATCTGTTAACATAATTAATCTAATGCATTTTTTTCTTTTTTTGTGACCCTCTTATTTAAGCATTTTTAAATTTTCTTTCTTTATTCCATTTAATTAGATAATTCTAGTGGGTTATTTTGTATTTCATGTTCCTTTTTTTAAAAAAATAAATGACCAAATAAATTTGTTTCTATATTAAAAGTACATTATTGTATTTTCTGAGACGTTAAAGTTCACCTAGTGTTTGCGTTTGTTTCATAACGAGATTTGTCCTAAAAAAAACCCCAAAAAATATATTTACAACAAACCATGGAAGCCCGTTGCACTAAATTAAAAAAATGTTTATTTAATGTATTAAAAAGAACAGAAAAAGGGGCGTGTCAGTCTTCATTCAAATCTTTTACATGATTGTCGTTCTAATATTTTCAAGAACTGTATAGCTAAGAACTAACAGGGTGGGCACTAACCTCATCTGCTCATGGAAGCTATAGGATGAGCTGCAACTACTTTTGATAAAATATTTGCAATATACTTCCGAAGCAAATAATTGTTATACGTTTATTTTCTTGATATAATTCGGAACATCTTCATACATTTTAAACATGCTGAATATTTTGATTAGTATTTGTGCAGAATCTAATCATTGAGTTTCATTCCTTTTACTGTATCAACTTATGCAGTCTCAATAGGGTGGTAAGGAGCTCTGAGTGCAATCTTGAATTTCCTGACAAAGCAAAAATTTTAATGCATTTGCATTTGTTGTAATCAGGGTTGTAGTGTAATGCAGTGGATCAGGAGGTGCGAGCATCCCAGGAGGGGGTGGGAGGTGGTAGTTACAATCAAATTACATTGCAAGAGTTTTATTTATTTATTTTTTGTAAATCAAAATGCATTTTTACTTTTAATCACATTAAAAAAAAATCATAGTTGTAATTTTAAATCAGTGACCAGTGATTGTTTAATTTTCATCTTTTTGGTAGTTTGTTTCCTTGTTGCTTTTATTTACATTTAAGAATACTTTCAATTTGAAAACAAGTTTATAAGTGTATTACAAGTACACTAAGTCTATGCTAAAAGTGAGGCAGAATACTTGAAGTTCACTTTTTATATAGGCCCATTATTATTATTATTGTAAACATAAATTATTCAAATATAGTCTGAAGAAATATTAAGATAGTACACGGCACAGTCTTTAAATAAGCTTATAGTGTACTGTTTGCTAAGGGCTTAATTGTAACTGATAAGCTACATTTCACAAAAAAATGTTTATATTAGTAGTTGTAGTAGTAGGTGTGATTGAAAGCAAAGCAGAAAAATACACGTTTTTCTAAGACTTTTTGGACGTGACCCTCTGAATAACTAAATGTAAATAGATATTTTTTACGAAAAATATAAAGAGTTATCATTAAGAAATATTGACAACGAGACGAATATATCAGAAAATACAATAAAAATGTTTAAAAGGTTGAGTATTGGTTCCTGCAATAAAAAACAAGAAAATAGTTTAAAAAGAAAAAAAAGTTACTTGGGCAAATTTACCTCAGTAACTGTAACTTAAGTTTTATTTTCTAATAACAAAAGTGTAAGAAAACATCATATCTTTGCTCACATCCAGGTAATCAAGCTTTGATCTGCGGGAAATTCATATCTTACTACGCCTCGGAACGTTGTATCGGTGTTTCTGGCCGGACGTTGTTTTCGAACGGACCAAAATACCTACCAGAGTTGACGTGGAAGTGTAGGAAAAATGGCTAATACTCAAGCAGAAATTCAAACAGATAGTTCCACTGTGTTATCAAATTCGAGCGTGTCTTCTCAGCCCAATAACCCACTATCAAGGAAGCTTAACAAAATACTGGAGACGAGACTTGACAATGACAAGGTGCGTTTGAAACGGGTCGGTTTCTAACATGCTAGCCAACTAGCAGCTAGTGGAGATGTTTCCCTTCAACGCATCTCCAGTTAGCATTGTCATTATTCATACTATTAGTTAATAAGGGCTAAACAATTAAGCTAAATATCCATCACAACATAAAATACGTGAAACTGTGTTTCCGGAACATTGTATTTTATTATTATTATTATTATTTTAACCCTCCGGTCGTGTTCGCATTCAGCCCCCTACTTTAGTATTCCCGGTCAAAATTGACCGGTCTGTTTTAACTGCTCTTAAATTAGCACACAAAAAAAATTTCACCACCAATTTTTTTATTAAACATTTTTTAGTTGAGAACAACATTTAAAAGTAATGTCTAACAACAATTTGTAGATGTAAACATTAAATAACATCAGTGAAAATACAATTGGGCACTGAAAATGAACTACAAAATGAACATATAATACAAAAAATAAATGGAAAACCAAACACCAAACTCAACAGGGTGGGGTGTGTGTGTGTGTGTGTGTGTGTGTGTGTGTGTTTGTGTGTGTATTTGTATTTGTGCGTCACATGCTGCCCAGATCTTTATGCCATATTTTCCTGGTTTACTTGGAATGTACACCTTGAAGGAACAGCGACCTCTGAAAGTAACCTAGGCGCTCATCAACTGTCACCTCAGGGCCTGGATTGTACACAAGTGGTAGGCGCTCCACCCACTTGTCCCAAATATTCCTAATAGCAGCCAGTTTGTCATTTCGCCAGCGGATGGATCGTGTATCTCTGTTGTCAAATCGAATAATTCTTGAAATGACATGAAACTGTTGTAAGGACATGGTTGCCCGGAATATAGGCCTGCCAGACTCTTCATCCCACAGACTTTTTGTAGCCTCATCATTTGAGCGATACACTCCAGCTAAAAATCAAACAGACCTATGTAGGCTTGGAGGTCTACCAGGTCGATTTCTTCTCCAGGTGTCCCCAAAACAACGCTTCCCCTCCAGATTTGTCATCTCAAGTATATTTCCCTCAATGACTCTGTTAAAAGAGTTGGAAGCTGGACTTGATGTCATCCACACGAGATGCTGCATAACGCGTTGGTCCTGGTGTCATCTTTAGGATGTTTCCACTCTTGCTCTACCTCCTTCGCCTGGGGGGATGATGACCAGAGCAAGTGTCCACTTTTGACTGAAATGTTTCCTCAGGTGCCTGTTCTTCAGGTCCTCTCCCTCTCCATCTGTTGACTGGTCAGTCTCCTCAGAGTCTGGTTCAAAATCTGTGATGTCTTCCAATTCCGAGACATCCTCCTCTATCTCTGGTTCAATTTCAGTGCCCTCTTCATCATGCCCAAGAATCTGGAGCAGAACCTCTTCCACAGAAAAACGCTTCAGTCGTCTACTCATTGTGCTCAGAGTAAAAGGAATCCAAGGCAAACATCGAGCTATATATAGTATGGGGTTGGTGTAAAAATGATACATTGATTAGTCTGGAAGGTGTGGTTCACGTGTGATAGTACAGAAGCGTGGAAAGAAATGGGTTCACATAATAGACACACCTGTCTATTCTGTGTAAACAATACATACATTGTATCATTAGGAAGTTGGTTCATGTGAGAGGATCGGCACATAAGCAGAAAGACATGTGTACCCAAAAAGACATTGTGTGTGTGTGTGTGGGGTGGGGTGGGGTGGGGGGGTGTGTGTGGAGAGAGTGTGTGAGTGAGCTGGGGCAGTGTGTATGGGGATGTTTTCTGTATGTTGAATGAATTTACTCTGGATACCCATTCATTTCCTATGACGGTCACTTTTGACCGGGAACACCACAGGTGTAACAAGGTTGATTAAAACACTCAAAATTGAATGAAATAGGTAATCATCACTTTATATGTTCAAGTACACAGTGTGAAGGATATCATAAGGTCTTGAGGTAATCAGATGTAAAACATAATATTTATGAGTATTATAAGTTGTAAAACGGTCAGATTTGACCCGAACACGACAGGAGGGTTAATAATATTGTTTTCCCCTTTGTATTTCAGGAGATGTTGGAAGCTCTGAAGGCATTGTCAGTCTTCTTCACAGAAAACAGCTTACGCACCAGGAGAAATCTTCGTGGAGACATAGAGAGGCGAAGTCTGACGATCAATGAGGATTTTGCACGAATATTTAAGGAAGTAAAAGAGGTAACGCAAAAATAATATGAATCTTCCAGGCTTTTAATTATCTGTTTTTAAGCAGTGGAGTTACCAAATGTGATTCTTTTGTGCCTTAAGGTGAAGTTGAATGAATCTAAAAAGCATCCAAGTGTGGGTGAAAGTAAAAGGCGTAAAACATCCTCCAAATACAAAATGACTGTTAGAACTCAATGTTCAGTTTTATGTTTTGACTTTACTGAATAAAGATTTTAAAAAAAAGTTAATAAAAAAGTTATTTCTGACTTGTACTTTTAAGTAATAGAAAATGTATAATTCTGAAATAAAAACACAATTTCTCATTTGTAGAAATGTTTTAAACTAAGCAAGAAATCAGAAAACAGATGCTAAGAAAGGTTGGCTCGAAACACAAATTCACTGACGGTAAAAGAATGCCAGATCGAAAGAAAAAGAGGATTAATTGTAACTGAGTAAATGTAACACAATTAACCTCTGACCCAAAGCACAAAAATCACTGCTGTTGTAGATAGTTGAACGATTCTGAATTGGCTGATTTTGTAGCTGAAAATCATGTATGCTTTTTGACAAAAGTGTGATGTCAAAACTGCTGATTGGCTGCAGAAATCATGTGACCAAAAATATCCGTGGAGCCGACAGGACGCTCGGATTTAACCTGTTAGTCTCAGACTTACTAAACGTAGACTTGCCACTGCTCTTGGGTTATTTGAATGATTATTTAAGTTTTGTTTAAAAATAGGCATGTCAGCCACACATGCAGAAATTTTTACATCTGCAAACATTTCTTAGCTGTTTAATTCTGTTTTCTACAGGAGCTTGAAAGTGTTCATGAAGATGTTCAGGCCATGAGTACGTGTTGTGAGGAGATGACGAGCAGATTAAAGGTATGCATTATACATGTGTTGTGATTTGTCATAACTGTCACACACTACAGATTTTTAATCGTACAATGTTATAAACACAGTAACTTTATCTTCTCAGGCTGCAAAAGAACAAACTCAAGATCTCATTGTAAAGACAAACAAGCTGCAAGGAGAAAAGTGAGTTTATTGTGATGAAAGCAAAGTATTTGTGCAGTTTTGGTCTTAATTTATATCAAAGCAAACTTTATTTATATAGCAATTTATATACTTGTGCAACACAAATTACTTTATATAAAACATAAAAACATTTGAAAGCTAAAAGCAAAAATAAAGACCTACACACAGAAAAATGCCAAACACATACAGAGTCAACAACCACCCGACCACCACGCACTAATAATGTGCGGAAAATAGAAATTTGGCTTAAAACTGATGTCGGGACTCTATTTTCTGAGCACCGATATACAGTTATAATATATCTGAAATAGTTGTAAGGATAAAGATAAAATGTCCACTTAGACAGCTGATAAATTATTTAAATTTAGAATAAATTATGTGGAATTTCTGCTTAACAGGTGAGACATAGAAAGACTTTACTTTGTATTTATTTGCTGTAAAAGTGATTAAAGAAACCTTAATCCTAAGAAAAAATTAATAACTTTTTAAAAAAATGTAGCACATACTTATGCAATATATTGGTAAGAAATACCTATATAAAAATGTTTTGGGAGCCTGTGTTTTTTGATGATTTAAATTATTGAGGGTGCTCCAAACTGCAAAATTCCAAGGACAAAAGTATTGTTTGCAATGATTGAATCAAATTTTGAAAATACATTTTTCTTTGCAAACATAATCTAGATTTTGCACCTGTCTATCTTTAAATTATCTGAAATTTTATATGTGAGATTTTACATTGCCCAATGAGGCAAAATTTATTTGTGATTTTGGGCTATATAAATAAAATTGAGTTGAACTTAATTGAATTGAGATAAAATTGAGCTTTCCTCTTTTCTATTTTTTTTGTTTCTCCTCAAATTCCCAAAATGATTGCAGTTGATAACCTCAAAAGATCCTGATAAACCGTGGATCCTACAGGAAAAGCATACGTTAGGTATGACAGCTCTCCTAAAATGTCCTTTGCGTTAAGTTCCTTTCCACAATAGAGTTTTGTGAACACTCATTAACAATTAAATACTTTTTTCCAAAGCTGTTTAAATTAAATTTGTTCAAAGAATCGTTGGAAACGCTTTAAGATGTTGTGCCAATCGCCAAATAATGAGACAGGCCGATGGCAAATCTGGATTCCGTTTTAAATCAGGGAGTACAAAAGAACGTCATGAAGATACCACGGCGTCCTTTTTCTCAATTGTCTGCTGAAATTACAAAGAAATCTCCAACCTGTATTTTCTCCGTCCTCATCTATTCCAAAGCCACATGTCATTTAGAAAGCTTGTCAGAAATGTCACAGAGCAGCATCATCATCATCAGTCCAAGCCTAAACACCCTCATTCCACTCTCATTTCCAACGAGTCTTTCTATTCAGTCAGTCTCCCAGATAAACAGCAGTTTGTCAAACTCCACCAGAGGAGCGACAAGGTCCACTTCATAAATGCCAAGTGATTTCGACGCCCTGGTTGGGTTTTTATTTGCAATATAGACCTCCCCGAGCGCGGGAGAACCTCCTTTTTGATGAATTATCTTCTATTTATCTCAATTTTTATTAAGTCACATTATTTTTAGTGATGAAAAAAAAACAAATTTTTATTTCCCTGAACATTTTTTTTACTAAATATCTGTGATTAATATTAAACACAGATGAATTTAGACCTATTTGTTAAAATGATACCTTTTAGTAAAAACTTGCATTATCACGTCATAGTGGTTCATTCAATTATGGAGAAAATGAATGGTTAATAATGGATGACTTTCTTCAGAAACAATAAAGCAAAAAAAAAAAAACTGTTATGAGGATTGTTGCACATCTTATTCTCAATATATTACTCAAGTATATTTATATTTGCTTAAGTTTCTGTGAGTTCTGCACTTAAATTTCTTTGTTACTAGGCAACAGTAATCGTTAAAGAGAAAAATGTTTAAAAATCAATCTAGAAATATATGTTGAGTTCATCTTCACTTTTTCTAATTGATATTTTATGGAATAAAGCAGTCGGTTCAACTTTAGTTGAAATTTGTACTTACTTAACAGCAAATTTACAATAAAAAAAGGATTTTTTTTTAAATTTGATGTCGTTTGAACAGCAGCAAAACCCAAAAATGGAGGTTTAACTTGTGGAGAAAGTGAATCGTTGCGTCCCTATTGGGTTGATTAATTTTTATCTGCATTTATTTATTCTATTCCCAGCACGGCCTCCCCCAAAAGCGCTCATGTTTAAGACTTATTAACATTTACGCATCATCCAGCAGGAGTATCTGGCGCTCAGATTGTTGCTTGTAATGTAAAAGTGATAAACGCCCCCCCCGCCCGCCCCAGTCCGCTGGGAGTCGGTGGCACGACGGGGTTCATTAGCATTTGTGGCAGGTGTGGTCTCTGCGCTCGGTGACCTTGTGCGTTACACAGAATCGTCGGCGAGAATGATGTAGAACGCTGGGAAATGACATTGCGGACGCGCCGCCGCGTGCATGCTTCAGCAGCTCGCCATCAGCACCTCTTCACAGAGAGTTGACAAGGAATGGAAAGAGTAACACTGAAAAGAGCAATGACAGACAGCTGCTGGGGAAAAGCCACCAGCGAGCGCGCACCGGTAATGAATGGAGGTATTGTAGTGCTTTGTGCGGAGCGCCTTGTTGAGGCAGTCAGAGCTTTGACAGGAGTGTCCTCCCGAGCGCTCCAGTGTCTTGTTTTTCTGTGCACGGTGCTCCGGGGGGGGACCTGCTGTCTGTTTGCTTGACATTTTCATGTGCAGAAGCACGGTGACCCCACAGTTAGATTGCATGCTTGTGCACGCACGACTTTGACCTTGTCTTGAGCTATTTTGTCTCAGGGAAGACTGTCCTCCTCCAGCCCACTCAGACCTCGTTTTAGGCCTTTGCTCGTATCGTTTTCAGGTCACTCAGGCCTCCACAGTCCCACTCCAATTTTTTTTTTTTTTTTTTTTTTTTTTAAAGTTTTGTTGACACTTATTATAGCAATGCGACATCTGCAGCTCCGATCTTTTGAGGGCAGCTCTGCAGGGAGAGTTCGGCTGTTTTTAAGAGTTGGCTCCCACTCTTTGATTTGTACTAGCCGAGGCTTATCTGCCCACGGCACTGCGTAATTTGTCAAGTCTAATGAAAGGGAAAGTGACTGCTGCAGCAAAGGTAGAAGAGAGGAGCTGCTGTTTGCAGACCCTGCTGGCCCATAGATGTGAGCTTCCTTTGTTTGGAGCTGCCGCTGTTCAGAGAGGCTGTCATCAGGATCACTTAATAAATGTTGTGTGTTGTTCCATAATCGCACATGACGGCCAAGCCGAGACGTCTCACTCACTGTTAGAGCTCCTCCGTTGTTCTGCACGTCAAGGCAGAAAGTCTCAATAACTTTGTCTTAATTACTGCGGAAATATTTGACTGTTGGATCAGACGTTAATAAATGGAGAGGGTTAAAGCCCCAGAGAGAACAATCGGGGCATCAGAGGGACTATTCCTCTGTGTTTTATGATGTAACTGAATGCTCCCTTTGATCGCTGGCGCGTGGCTAACGAACAGCTTTGTGAACTACAGGTTTCTACGCCATTCTTTGAAAATGCCTCTGATAGATTCTAATGCGGAACGGTCCCACATGTTTCAGCCTTGTTTGCTGATTGGCCTCCTACAAAGAGCAATTGTTCTCCGCTCTTTTTAGTGCGGGTGAAAAGCGAAGGAGCTCTCGCCGCTCAGCTGTAATTAAGCGAGCGGCGGCGCTCTGTGTCTCACATTGAGTTTTATTACATCGATGATTTCCTGTGCTTGAGCACACGGAGTGATGAGACGCGGGGACACGATGGCGTGTTGTCATCCCGACTCGTACCTTTTGATCTGACTTGAACTCGAAGTGCTTGTTGACCTAATTTCCCCTTTAATCTCCAACATGTAGTCAAATTGAAGAACGTCGCCGCCTCTCTCTGGTATGCGGCGATTGCTATCTGAAGGAGAACGTGTCGTGTCCTGACAGCACAGTGGGAAATCCTCCCTCTGTTCTGCTCTCGTAAACCGTGTGCAGCATGTCTCACTGTTGCAGTTTCCAACCATGAACTGGTCTGTCAGTCTCAGGCTGGGCTCATGAACCTTCACATGTTTTCCAGTCTTGTTAAAAAGTGAACCCCTCCCTCCAGTGAGCTTCATGTTCCACCCTAATAAAATTTATTGTCGTCCTGTTGGGTTAATGGTGTTCATTTGGAAAACGACCTGAACTATTGTCGTCCTTCATGGCATCAAAGGGTGTATTCAGGCTGGAAAAGTCTGTTTAATTTGGTCCGAATGCGTTTCGTCTGTATTCAAGCTGCAGTTAACTGGACATTTCTGATTTGAACTAAAGCTTTTAAACAAAACTACAAGATCTTTTCAGTCATGGGCTAGGAATTATGAGGGCGGGGCAAAGCAACAACAGAAAGAATAATGGAAGTCCTATGCTTTGCAATTCTTGTCAGAATAGTCCACTTTTTTAAACTTTATATTTTCGCGGAATAATTTTACATGTCGGTATCAACGTCAGGTACCAACGCTTTTGACTTTTTTGTACAGCTGAAGTATTTATGACTTATAGATTGTTGGGAAAACAGTTTGAGAAGGAGTGTGTATCATGTTAAAATTAGTTGTTTTAATGAATCTGCATTCATCCAACCACGTTTCTTACTTACATCCCATAAGTCCTAGCTATGGTGGCCAGTTTGGTCCAGTTGTTCCACTTTGAGCGTAGGGGCTATTCAGGCTGAGGAAACTCAGAGCGAACCTGAGCTCAGTCCAATTGGAAACAAACCGAGACCATCTCAAAAGATGGGTCAGAGAGCGGTTCCTGGTCCTGGAGCAGGGTCCACTTGGATGTATTCACACTGAAAATTTATTCTGGCTTATTGGGGGAAAAAAACTCTTAAAACTAAAAGTGCCAAGTCTAAATGCACTCAAAGTTGCTTACATAATTTTAAACTTATTAATGAGTTACTTTAAAGTTGTCTGCCCTGCAGAAACTCTGATTCCAGGAATCTAGCAAACAAGTAGTTTAAAAATAAATTATACTATAATTTTAACTGAAATAATTGGAATGAAAAAAGCTTGAAGACCAATTCTGATAAAACAAATTTTTTTTTTTTTTGTGTGTTAAACATGTTTTTTTTGGGCATTTTTCTAATAATAGACTTCATAAATAAAGAAATTTGAGCATAAAGTATAATTTCTGAGTATTTTTTTATTTGTTAATCATTGTTAATCAGGAACAGACAAATAATACATTTGGAAAAAGAACTAATTTGTTACATAGAAAATACTATAGACAGGCAACAAGCTCTTTGCTCCACTCCACAATGATGAGGGGAAGGGGGGCGGTGGTGCTCAGTGACAGTGGCCCTGCCCAAAACTCAGACGCTAATTTGTACTGCTCTACAGAAATTACATTCTAGAAAACTACTGATTTTGTTGAGTTTTGGCTAAAAACAGCATTATCATGATTTAATGTTTACTGGGAACGCTTTCAGAATAGATCAAAAAATGATCGGAGTGGGACTTTAAATGTGAAGAACGCACTCAATTCTGTGTCTTCTACACTAACCTTGCACAAATAAATAAAATATTCTGCAAGACACACAAAATAGTTCATCTAAAAAATATGTAGACATCACAGTAATGTTTTTCTACATCTGTAAACACTTACATAGATGACGTGCTGGTTGTTTTTCTGCGTTTCCATGGCTCATTCAATGATGATAAAGGAAAGTTATCTAATTAATTTTTAAAATTAATGTAGCTTTTGTTGCAGAGATCAATTCAAACTTTTACTTTTTTCATACAATTTCAAGTTATTTGAAATGTTTTATTTGATTAGTTATTTGACAAAATCTTCTTGAAACTTATTTTTATTTTCATAAACAAATGTAAATGAACAGGAATCTAAAAAGTTGTTTTTGTTTAGTTTTGTGTTCCTCCAACTGTACTCTTTATTTTCATCTTTTTTGGATCTTGATCACACCATATCACAAAGAAAAAGAGATTAAGAAGAAAGATTTGTAAATCATTTATTTCGGGATCCTGAAAATGTGCATGTTTTTGAAATGTCTTTCTAGTTTTGACAGTTTGTATAAGCCATAAAAGCACACCTTGTCTAAGTAAATTCTCAGTGGAATGGCGTTCTCTCTTATTTGTTAATGTTTTTTTTGTTTTTGATATGCAGATCCATACATCAGTTCACTTTTTTTCTAGTGTCTAACATTCAGACTGAATTTGCAAATCTTTATAATGGACAAAACAATAATGTTTTCCAGCTGAAGAGCCTTCATTCAGCTGCAATGTCTCTGGGGCAGAGTAAAAACAATATTTTTTCTTGCATTAATATTAAAGCAGATTTGTAATCTTGGTATTTTGCACACAAATATCAACACTGACCCTCTTGAGGACCCGTGTGTGTCGGGCTTGATGAGCTGTAAAGCGAAGCACTGAATCACGGATTCCTGCTACAGTTTTACAGCCGTTTATTTCAGCTGGCTGAGCACGCGTCACAGCCATGTGAGAAACAAAGGTCAGATGATCACTGGGTGATTCCACCGCTACAAAGTCACCTGGTGATTTAATGCTCAATCATGCCAAGCTTCCATAAAGAATGATTTGGATGGGAGTAAAAAACTGCTGCTGTCCAGGGTGCTCTGTGTCCCTTCTGAGCCTCTTGATTTGCATAATAATCTGTTCCTCATTTTTTTTTTTTTACTTTTTTCCCCACAGTTGTTAAATATATGTCTCTTCTATGTATAATAGCTTCACTCTGGTTCCTTCTGGGGAGCCATTCTCAAGCTCCTTCATTAAAAGTGTGTTTTGTGGATCTTGGCCACCATCTGCTGGACAAACTGGAGCATTGCATCCAATTGAGATATTTTATTTTTTTTGTTGTTAAATAAAAGTTTCTCCTGTTTCTTTCATATAAATCCCTCTTTAGTTGTAATCCACAATCAAAGGTTAAGTGGGTTTTGAGATTAACCAATTTATTAAAATAGACGTCAAAATAGATCATTTTAAAATATCGAAATTAGTTCAAAAATGTAAAAAATGGGAATAAAAAATAATGATTTAAAATGTTAGGGAAAGCAATAGAAAGCTGTTTAAAAAGAAAAAAATGTATATAAAAAAATAATGTGTATTTAACAATACGAAAGAAGAAAATCATTGATAAAATAGTTAAAAATTAAAACTTCTTTGTATTGGTCTTGATAATAAAAATATTTTATATTAAGAACAAGAATTACAAAAGCTTTGAATACTTAACAGCACAAGTTAGTTTCAGATTTAACAGAATCTGGAAAACAAACACTAAAAGGTTCACTTTTTTATTGTTTTGTGGTATAAATAAATTCAAATATTTTTCTGTTTCCTTTTAGTCAAAGGCTGGAGGTGAGAGCTCAGGTGGCTCAAGCTTTCCTCGCCAAGTTCCAGCTCTCCAGCGAGGAGATGGTCGTCCTGCGAAATGCTCGCGACGCACCCGTCACAGAGGTCAGTTAAATCATGCAATCCTCCCACTGATACCTACAGGAAAGGACCGCGGAGCTGCCCTCAATGTACGCGTAGTTATTCAATGCTTGTTAATATATTCAACGGCTTTATTAGCCAAAAATCTGAAAAGGAGGAGCTTTTGGCCTGCATAGCGTATTCTCCACATTACAAATACAATCTTTTTCAAACTGCACCAGATTCACAACTATTTAAATAGAGAAATACTCAGAAATGCAATTTTAATCTTAATTTTATTAATATATGTTAAGAACACATTAAAAACACCAAAAAACCTCTATCACAGGAGTGGGAGCTTAAGGGTTTTTGAAATATACATATTTTCAAAGCTTCTATGGAGGGTTCATTATTTACTAAAACAATCCACTAATTAATACATAATCTCATGAATCCACTGCCTGTCACAATGACATGCCTTCATTAAAGTGTGGACACAGGTCCCTCATCCATCCTTTGAGTCACATTCTATGAAAAAAACTGAAATTGGCCAAATCTGTAGTCAATGTTATTTTTCAAAATATTTTACGATAATCATAGTAGTTTTAAGAATTTTTTTTCACCAAATGCTTTAAACACTTTTCTCCAGCAAATGTTAACATTTTCACTCATTTAAACTCTCAGAGTTTAAACCCTCTTAGAAAGATAAGTCCAGTATTATAGAATGAAAACAAAGAGCATCTCTGCAAACTGATTCTGCTTTGTATAGAAGATTAAGGATAATAAAGTAAAAAAACCCAACATTTTTTTAATCTCTTTTTTTTTTTTTTTTTTAATAATCTGAATACCAGCTGTCTTTTAGGCAATTTCATTGATCTAAATCATTCGGGGGTTTTTTTGTGTGCACAATAGCACTGTCCATCACTTTTTAATCCACACCCAGCAGCTAATCAGAATCTAGTTTAAAATCTTTATTGATATCTTAAACAGCCGCTGGGCTAATTCTGGGTTATTGCATACAATACTTTTAATGTACACTGTCCCTGAGAAATAAATACACTGAAACAGAGCTGTCAACCAGATAATGAAATGAAAATTAATAAACAAAAATAAATAGGTATGATACAGTAAAACTAAAAAAAAAAAATACACCAGGCAGGTACAGAAGCAGCCACAAAATTAACTTAAAAACTGAATAAAAATTGATTCTGAAGCTCTTTAAAAGAATTGGCAGAATTGGAGACATGGAGAATCAAAATCAGACTAACCTAAAAGCATGCCAAAAAATATGTGAAACTGCAAGGTGACCACAGTACTTTTATCTTAAATTTACTTATATACTTCTTTATTTTTGTCCCCAAACATTCTAAATAGAAATCTTTTGTGATTTCTTTTGTGTCTGGATTGAGTTTAAATATGAGTATTTTGGTAAAATTGATTTAGAATTGCAATAAAGATGCACAACTTTGTTTTTTTTTTTTTTTTTTTTTTTTTTGGTGCAAAAAAAATGCAAAGGATAACTGAAAAAATACAAGTGAAGCAAACTATACACAGCAAAAACAAGCCAACTAGAAATTAGTCAAAAAATCTTTACCTTTTGGAAGATTTACTTTAAATAAACAAAAGAAATTCTACATTAAAGTAGGAAAAATTTTAATACCAAGAACTCTTACTTTAAGAGAAAAACCTCTGAAAATGTGTCTTTTACATTCTTAAGATTCAGTTTTTGCAGCATATAAATGACACAGATGTTCAGAAGATTTATATTTACAATTTTTTTTTCCACTAAATTCTGCAGGATTTCTTCAAAGTTCTCAACCGCGTAAAGCAAATCCATGAAGATGTGAAAATCCTCCTGCGAACAAACCAGCAAACTGCCGGGTGAGTCTAAACTTAATGACAGTTTCCACAGCAAATGTATTCTACTTTTGTTTGAAATGAAGTAAGAGCTCCCAGAGACGAGTGAGGAGAAACGGTTTGGGGTTCACGGCTCGGTCTGGGCGTGACACGTTGCTGTGGACGTGCGTTTTTACTGCGGTCTCTGTCCGTTCCAGGTTAGAGATCATGGAGCAGATGGCCGTGTTACAGGAGACCTCATACGAGCAGCTCTACCGCTGGGCTCAGAGTGAGTGCCGCGCACGCCGCTCCAATCACCAGCGCCTCCACGTCTCGCCGTCTGCCTTTTTTGTTCACAGCAAAAAAACTAATTTTACTCCCATCCCGCCCGTTTTCATTTCTGATCATTTACTTGTTGCTTTTTAAATTTATTTGAACGTTGAAACGTTGCTCTTGTGGGGCGAGCGTAATTGCGTGTCTAGCCCTCGTTTAAAGACCCAAATGACTCATATTCTCTGACTGTCTGAGCCAAAAGAATGGCAGCGAAACCAAAATTTCCACCGTATAACCATGTGTTGAAATCGAAGTGGAAATAAACGGTTTAGATTACAGAAACCTCTTCTGTGCAATTATTCAATAACAAATGAGAGAACAGAAAACGGAGTGCATGTGGGGGGGCTGCAGGACAGAGAGCAGGACCCTTTTAGAAGTTACATCAGGAGCTGCATATTTCTAGAAAATTTACGAACTGACTTTAAAAAATCTTTTTGGAAAAATGCATTTGACTCACTGGTTGCTAGGATCAGAATCATTATGCAGGAAGCAGAATGAACAGGTTGTTTTGAGGTTCTGTTGTCAGATTATTTTTGTTTTTTTGCTCTCACAGATGAATGCAGAGGCCTGACTCAGGAGACCTGCGATATCAGTCCGGTGCTCACCCAAGCTATGGAGGCCTTACAGGATCGACCTGTTCTTTACAAGTAATGAAAACTCAAACACAGAGACACATTATTGCTAATGTTAAGACTACATCATGGCCCAAATCCAGACCGTGTTTTTCTCAGGATGTGTGGACCCTCAGATTGACTGCAGTGCAGCTTGATTTCTTTTCTAGTCTTTATTAAATCAAAAAAAGCCTCTGCTCCAGATCCCCACGCTCAAAGAGCAGATTAGCATCATTACCGTTTATCTTTTGAGCTTTTTTTTGAAAGCGGTGGTCTTTTAATTATAACTATGCCGATTTAAGGCAAAATAAAAGGGTGTCGTTTCTGAAGAGCGATAAGAGTTTATTAGATATTCTCCTCTGAGTTGTAAGTGTGGAGTAACCCCACCCCCACTTAGCATCACCCATCTGTTTACTCTCTCCTGCTAGCTTACAACCCCTCACATTCTCACCCGAACATTACCGGTGCAGAAAAAATGGCGAGCAATACTGGAGCTATCCATCCGTACAGTTTAGAACCAGATGTCAGCTGACACAAGAAAAACAAAGACTTACATGAATGTACTTGTCTGCAGGTGAACGCATCAGAATGGGGCGGAGCAGGGAGCTTTCATACCAGCCAATTGTACATTCTACATCACAAATATGTTTGTTTTCTTTCAGAATTATTTTTCATCTGCTCTTAATATTCTACGATTTGAACAGAGAATTAAGATATGTTTTCTTCATATATGTCATCCATCATAAAAAACAACAAGAGAATGCTAAAGACCCAATCCAATGAAAAAGATGTTTTGATGTTTTTAACACTTTTGTAGCAAGCAAATTAAAATAACAAATACAATCACCATCTTCAATACTTGAGAAAAACACTCTTTGTTAGCCCTCCCTATATAAAAAGAAACTATACATGTTTCAAACAGGGATAGGTAGTTACAAGCCTATGCTTATTTAAACCTAGTCCTTTATCCAGTGTTTTTCAACCTTTTTTGAGCCAAGATACACATTTTACTTTGACAAAAAAAGACATAACACACCAACAACCCAAAATTAAAAAAAAGAGAAATTCCATAGTCTGTATTGATGTAAAGTTTCTCTATGATCTCGTATGGAATTTTTTAAATAATCGAGGGACAAAAAAGCTTGAATTCTGCAGCTGTTTTCCTTAAATTAACGATGGTCTTTAGTAATAATTTTCAACAGAATTAGTTGAAAGTTTGCCCAGATAGTTCTCTTTCCTTCCAGTTTTTTATAGATTTTATTTGGAATGCTTGTGCTAAAGAAACTGTAATTTTTGTGCAAATAGGCTAATCAATAATGTTACACACAATTGAACATATTTCATAATTCTTGTTTATATTTTAGGACCAGTTTATATTTAAGTTACATAGTAAAGAATTAAAAATTAAAACTGTATTTTTGAGTATTTCTCAATTTAAATCAGGATAAATAAGGAACAGACAAAAAAAAATCCTCTTCGACAAACTTGTCATGGCAGGTCAACGTGTCCTTCCTCCACTCCATTCTGATGTATTTACATCATGCAGACGACTAGATCCATGCACCTCTCCATTTCTCTCATCCCATCTGGTTTCTAACTCATAATTGTACAGCTGGATAGCTCTGATATTGCTCACCATCCTGTTGCAGCGCTAATGTTAGGTTGGGGTTGTGAGGGGCTGTAAGCTAGTGGGAGAGAATGTAAACACAGGAACGATGACATATAAGTGGATTTTTATTTCTGCGCCATCAGTCCTGCCTACAACTGGGAGGGGAATTTCTGTTAATTCACTGTCTTTTACTTTTGACCAAAAAAAAACTGATGTCACATTTACAAACAGCGTCTCATTTTTTATTTACAGATAATTTAGTTTCACAAAATATGTCACTTTTCACTAACTTATCTTGCATTTAACTGACAAAAACCTGACATGTTGTGTTGTAGCTCTGTTTGTCGTTTTTGGACACTGTCAGGTAAGGAGTGAAGCCTCGGGGCATTTTCTCTGATGTGTTCTTAAAGAGAGAAACAAGATTTCCGCCTATAAAAAAGACAAAGTCAACAGCCTGAAGCTGAAAAACGTGTGTCCAACATGCAGCCAGCAAGAGACCAGATGAAATAACAAATATTTTGTCATATTTTGTATCTTTGATCTTTTAAATAATTCTGTTATTTTTAATCAGTGTAGATTTAAGTGTGCATCAGTTAGTTTGAAATCTATTTAATCCAGTCTATTTAAGCAATAAAAATCTCTCCAGCAGCATATTTAAATATGAAACTGAATTTATTTTACATTTATTTGATTTAAAATCTTGGTTATTCTATGAATCAACGCTCATTCTACACCATAAAATCTAGTATTCTAACATTAAACTAAAATTTAGATTGAAGTGTTTTTACAAATGCATCAAAACATGAAAAGAAACAAGACATCAGCTGATTTCTATGGGAAGTAAGTCGATGTAATCAGTTTTGTAATGAGTGACAAATTTATTTTTTGTGTCTTGAAATCTTGTTCTGGCTTTTATGACTCATATTATCCAAACATAAAACCTTTTTTTGTCCCCCATCAACTCTTTTGAGTCACACACTCAAATAGGAAATGAATAAATGAAATCTTGATCGCATTTTATGTCAAAAACTGCAAATAATATCCAGCTTCTATGGATTGCAAAGTTATTTTGCAGCTCCAGAGGGTCAATATTTATGTAGAAAGGAAAGGGAAAGTTTTGCGTGGTATTGTTTTGTGAGGAGCACCTGTCTCCGTGCCCACAAGCCGTCCAAGGTCCCTCTCTGGCTTCGAATGTTGAGGCTGGATACCAGCTTTCTTGGAATCTCGCTTCGGCATTATCTTCTGTTTAGTCTGCTGCGAAGTGTTTGCCTGCCAAGTCATCAGAGCGGCCTCAAACTCCTTTTGGAAAGCTGCTCATATTGTTGATGTTAGAGAGCGACCACATCTCAGCCTGCACAACAACAGCGCGGCGGCTGCCGCCTTTTCACACGAGGCCAGGATGCTCAGAGTCGCCTTCTGTCTCCTCTGTGTTTAGATACACTCTCGACGAGTTTGGGACGGCGCGCAGATGTGCCGTGGTACGAGGCTTTATCGACGCCCTGACCCGCGGCGGACCAGGAGGAACCCCCCGCCCTATAGAAATGCACTCCCATGATCCTTTGAGGTACATTTCTGAAGTTATTCTTGTGAAAACAAGAAATCCTCCAAATTTAGTATGTTTTTATCATTAAATACAAAGGAAAGCAATTATTGTGTAAATATTATGTAAATACTGAGAATTAGTTTTAGAAAAAACATCAACACCTCATTAAAACAACAATATTGAGTTTAAAATTTTCTAAATTCTTTATATGCATAGTCAACACTAAAAACTGAGCATAGCTCTTTTTTTTTGGTAGTTTTTGAATTATAGCTTTCAATAAACCATAAATTTAAGATTGTAAATAAAATAATTGGCACTGTCATGTGATTCTTTCTTTTGAACAATTGACCTGAAATTAAGTGATCGATTTTTAATCTGACCTAAAGATGGCAATAAAAAGCTTCATTTTAAGATATTTTCATTAAAATTTTTGACATTATCTGCATTTCCATTGACTATGAAATTTTTTAAACGGAAATTGCGATATAAATTTGCCTATCCGTTAATTTTGAAAAAAAAAAACAACTCATTTATCAAAAAAAAAAGTGTTTGCGCTTGGAGGAGATGGTTTTTATGTGACCGAAATTGACATATTTGGCAAAACTGCAATGGAAACATTTTTTTTCAAATGAAATGAGTCACATGACCAACAGTGAGGTCACGGCAGGCGCCACAAAAGGTCTCACAGCTCATCAAAAAGTGTGTCATGCAGAATTGTTGGATCCACAGCTCCTCTGCAAAATCACCGACCACCATTTCCCAAAATCTCTTCATCCATAGCCACTCCCACATATCTCACCACTCTGTGGCCTGAATAAGACGTTGACGTCTCCTTTGATGCAATCGCAGCAACTTGAATGTATATGCTGTAAATCAAAGTATTCTTCATATTTGTCTGCATGTTTTTGAATGAATTCACATGACTATGATTTAATGGAAACTGTGCAATTTCAAAAATTGTTTTTACATTTTTTTTAAAAATTTCGATAAAGTTTTGCACGTGTGTTATGGAAACGCAGCTTATTGTGGCACACTAAAAGATCAAAAGACATCTAAAAAGTGAGTTTATGAAATGTTCTACTATAACATACCTGCAACCTTTACTCTTACACACCACCAATAGGGTATTTCTTTCAATCTTCAACAATTAAGAAAATAAAAAGCACCCACAACTGGGTGCTTTGGGTTTATATGATAAGCTCAACTTCCTTTGTTGTATAAAGAAGGGACATCTCCCTACTTCCATATATGGTGCCGCCAAGGTGTTTTAAAATACAAATTTTCCACCCATAATATCAACTACTTGTGTGTACCTCTTTCTGCAACTAACTTATCAGTTAGAAGCCAACTGATTACATGAAATTACACGGTAGCGTTCACATTAAGATGTCTCTACCATAAACTAGTGAATATATCTATAGCTGGAAAAGCTTAAATCAAAATTTTGAAGCAGTACAAATCTCGTGAATCTTTATGAAAAATTTGGCAGCATACAGTTCCAGCCGGGAACAAACCGGATTTTTTTTTTTCCATGATTGGTTTTCAGTTGGCACGTCCATGTTTTGAAAATGACGCTTTTCATATGTTGCTGCCAAATCCAAGTCCCTAATTTTAGGGTTTAGCTTTCTCTGGATGTTCAACAGCTTCACATTTTGCACGTAGAATCCAAAAACAGACTAAAAACTTCTGTATCAGTGTGTAAACGCAGGAGTTTTAGACGCAAAAGCTCAATCTGCGCATATACGTGCGTTTACATCAATTTTTCATTGGACGTGGCCACTTGAATGTGTCTTGCTGAGGGTGGTGTGAATGTAGCATATTGAGTAAAAGACTAAAAATGTATTTCTTTTTAAGGCAGATGTCAAAAGTTTGTTTTTATGTGCAACCAAGCACAAAAACTGAATAAATTCATGTTGGCCACACGTGATACAAGAGGCACAATGATACATCACCTGCACATATTTTAACCGCAGCTCCACCCATAACTCTTACCGTAACCTCGCCCCAATTCTGTGCAAACGATCGCTTCCTTATTTTAAAGCAATTCACATTTAAAGACAGTAGCGTTATGGATTGAAAATTTGATTAATCCTATTTAAAAAACACACACGCTAAATTTACTTACAATTAGCTTAATATTTTGACACCCCTAAATAGAGCAATATTTTTTTTTACATTTTGGTTAAAAAGCTTCATTGTTGTATACATGAATGAAAAAGAAAATGTTTACAAATTTGAAAGACATAAATGTTGTTTTTCTGTGGCTTTTATCCTGATCAGCAGTTTCACTTGTTGAGCTCCATCAGCAGAAAACAGTCAGAAACAATGTAAACTTGTTGGCCGTTTATCTTACTGGCCTGTCTTTAGTCTCTGTCTGCATTTTAATCTGAAAGCATTGGAGTGTAGATTTGGTTTTTGTAGTCATATCTCAGAGAAGCACATGTTGCTCTCACAATATTCAGACTTTGTCGTGGCTTCAAGCTCGTTTTTTGCCAGTTTTTGGATCTCGCTCTGAACAGTTCACTTTTTTTTAGTTAGGGTTTTTATCTAACTAACAATTTTACAGAATGAAATGCAGTTTTTTTTGCTGTAGTTGGGAAGTTTAGAATAGTTTTAACATAGTTTTCATGAATTTTCTGCTTTGAGGGATCGCACATATGTGATAAATGTTTGATAAATATCATTTAGTGTGCTGTTGAACAGAAACACATCGTGGACAACCGATTTAGAAAAGAAGAGTCTCAGAGCTTCTGCGTGCTCTAATGAAGCATTAGAAGAAATAATGGGTCCAAGGATCGCCAGATTGATTTCTGGTCATGGCCAGGCCCGCCTCAACAGCCCTCATTGGGTGCCAGCGCTGCTACTACCCCACAATTTCTTACAAGCGCAGGGATAGGGGGTTGGCTGGAGGGTGGCACTCGGAAATCAGATGATCATCAGACTATTTTGGAAACCTTAGAGACCATGTTGCGAGCCGCTTGACACCACGACTTCCAAATTTGCCCAGGCAGCACTGCCCAATGTTAAAAAAATTCAGTTCAACATTTCCTAAAACCGCGGCTTATTACAGGTTTCACCACACAAACACCGACTAATTTTGACTGAAAAACCAAGAGTTAGGCCACGGTGCGGTGGCATTTTGGCATTTGTGATCGTAGTCTTAATCATGGACATATTTGTACTTACACATACAATGCATGACACATTGAATCCATTACATGGGAAGTTTGCCGAGAAGAGCTGAATTAATTGAAAAAAAGTGGAAGGAAGAAAACTTTTATTATATCAAGTAACAAAATGGAAACCACTTTAGGACTTATTTAATATGTATTTGTTTTACTTTCCTAAGGGAATAAATGTGCAAAAAAAATTTAAAACATGCAATGATAAGCAAATAATCATTTTCTCCATGTTTTTTCCATTTTATTTATTTATTATTTTGTTTCAAGTATCTTTTATTATTTAGCTTTTTATTGTTTTTTTTTTCCTGCAGCAATGACGAGATCCTTAATATTTTAATTTGAACCTCTTACGAAAATCATCAGCAAAACGACTCTTTAACCCGTTATTTGGCAATCTAATAGAAAATAGGAAAATTGATTTAACTCTGAGAAATGTTGCTTCCCAGGACTTGAACCACAGACTCGTGTGTCAAAGGAAAAGCAATTTCTTGCACAATCGCAGTCATTCAAAGCGAAAAAAGAAGTCAAAATAGAATCACATCGACAATATTTATAATGACAACAGTAAGAGTAAATTTAAAAATATAAATATGAGCTTCTCAGAGTCCGAGTTTGCTCAAATGGGACCAGCATGTCAGAGATGTGCTTTAGTGGCACACAATGGACAGATTTACACAAAAGCAGAGCAGTTTTCCTTTCTCTGAGTGACAAGAAATTGTAAAGACCTAAAGATGGGTCTGGTGTGGTCATAGTTTCTGATTTTAGTCCAGTGAGCAGAACCATACAGTAGTCTGACCTTCTGGGCTGCTTAACCATCTTAGGTATACAGTCTAAACCAGACTTAAAGGGGCTTATTCACACGCCGGTGTACATAAGTCTTTAAGATGGTAAAACGCTAATGACGTTACAGATTTAGTGTGTTTATTGTAGCTCAAAGTTCTCCTTTGTTTCCCCACACTTTGTTCCCTTTCTCCTTTATCCGGAACTATGAAATAAACATTTAGAATAAAAAACCCAAGATTCATAAACTGCATTCAGGGAGTATTGAGTCATCTGTTGTTCCTGTCATAGCTTTAAAGTCCCCCTCCGATGAAAATTGTGCTTTTTGAGTTTTTAACATGTTTGTGTGGCATTTTTCTTATGAAAGAGAAAAAAAGTAGTGTGAAATAATTTTATTTTTGCATTTCTGAGTATCTCTCCTTTTAAATTGCTGTCAATCAAACTGTCTCAGAAAATCTCTTTTTGAATTAATGAGCAGTTAATACGTCACAATTGCTCTGCTGCAAATGCACAGACCTTCCCCAGAGAATATATTTCAGGCGGAAACTTCAGATCAACATGAAAATAGCTTTTTAAGACATCTAGGTTGTGGGATTTTGGTTAAAT
The DNA here is from genome assembly GCA_003999625.1 of Oryzias javanicus. Classification (NCBI taxonomy): domain Eukaryota; kingdom Metazoa; phylum Chordata; class Actinopteri; order Beloniformes; family Adrianichthyidae; genus Oryzias; species Oryzias javanicus. Next base: position 28,885,476 of record CM012449.1, on the reverse strand, counting down.
ACTTAAAAATCATAATTAAAACACTACTGAGAATGTTTTTTTCTAATTAAAACATTTTCATAGGGGGGGTTTGAAGCTACTTTCACCCTGGGCTTGTTCATCTTCAAGAACGCCCTTTTAGCATATCTTGCTCTTCAACATGTACTAAAATTTGGAGGAGGTTTAATGTGGGATGGATGGATGGATTGATGGACGGATGGATAGGCCTTATGTTCAAGTGGTGCAAATCTCATGAATGTTGCTCCAGAATTTTTCAATAGAGCTGTGAAACAGAATAGAGCTGTGAAAGACAAAGTCTTGGTGTCATAATTTCGGCCGAGCAGAAACTGCAATGATTAATTTCTACTTTATGATCTATAGTTTAACAGTTGGCATGTCGATGTTTTTAAAAGTACCGTATCTGAGTTGTTCAAAGTTCTACTGGTTTAACTTTCAACCATTGACTGTACATTGAGAACTGGACTGAGTACCCCCCTCCCCTTGCGTTCCAAATAGGAAGACCCTTATGCCTCCAATATGTCAAAATCCCATAGACTTCTACAGAAAAATAAGCAGCTTTTACATTGCTATATTTGTCATAATAATCCGTCTTACTCTAAAACCTTTTTTAAAGCTTGTTCTTGCTAAACCTATTTTTTTTCTCCATATTTTTTATTTATCACAAGTTATTCAAGTTAGAAACAGACGAATCAGATGCCTCAATAAAAGCATGTTGCTATCCCCCACCTTAAACACCTTGACAGATTCTCCCTAGCCAATGATGGAAGGGGTGTGAACTTTGAACAAGCTAACTCCCGATTAGCGAGAGTTGCTACCATAGCAGCATTGACTCAGACCAGCTTGGACCAATCACTGTCATTTGGCTCTAACATGAGCCAGAGGTATGGCCATTTGAAGTGGTGATGTCACACTTGCTCAGTCCAGTTCTCGGAATCTGACTTTCTTAAGAAAAGAGGTGGTCTTCGGACCAGAACCTCCTCTAGGGGGAACTGTGAGGTTCCACTCAGGAAAACTGCATTTGGACAAAACGCCCTGTCTGTAAAGGCCAGGAAAATCTCGAACAGTCTTCCACTGCTTGTAAGAGAATGTCCCACCTTACAGACATTTAAAATTTGCCAAAAACAGACAAAAACACACATTTGCATAGACTTTTCATTGGTAGTGGTCGCTCTGGACGAGTCTGTGTGAATATGACTGTTAGTCAAAACGGTGGATATTACAAAAAAATGTTCCGCGCTTTATTCTGCCTCACCTAACTTTTTATACTGACCTACAAAGGTGAAGATCCTCGGGTTAACCTTTTCTCACCTACTCAATAAATAGACAAGTTTAACCTCAATATGATGCTGTTCTCAGTGACTGCTTAACCATGATACATAAACGGCTATTCTATTTTTTATGCACAGCTTGATGCACATGTAGATAGAAAAGACCTTTAAACGAGCGTGGAATCAGCAAACACAGTTCAAACGCTCACCGAGCCACAGAATGTTGTCCCAGCGCTCAAGCCCCGTCTTCAGTCACACCGTCTGTCATTCATTAACACTCGAGTACGTGCACCATTGATTTAAAGAGGGGAGGCATGCTGCACGGCTGAAAGTAGCATGACAGATGAAGAAGCGTGTGACAGAAATCGGATGAGGAAGATTTTGATGTGCTTGCAGGGGGAAGTTACTGATTGCTCAAAATGATTCGTTTTTTTTAATAGAGGGGTGATTTTCATTAAGAAGTTGGATTCCACCGAATATCATCCCAACTTCCTGATGCAGAAATGGAGAATCCCTTGGAATCAAAACAAATAATTTTCATAAACAACATTTAGTACACTAGCTTTGTCTTTTGGCTTCATGTTCTACAGAATAAATTAGGGACCGTCAGTGTTCACTTCCTCCCTGGCAGTATTGGACACTGATAGCAATTCTAATTACCTTCTGCATAAGAATTAACTCAAACTTCTGCACAATTTGTCCTGTTGTTGAATTTAAATTTAAAAACAGCATTGGTGCAGGAGGTTTTTGTTGTTGTTGTGATTCTGTACGATCATATAAGGATATGCATTAGGTCAAAAAGCTCTGGTTATTACCATCCCCAGAAAAACCCAATACAAACTGTTCTGCAGAACATCAATAGGTGCAGAAAGTGCACTCCAATTCTTGGAGAGTCCTTGTGTGTTTTTCTGTTTAACCACAGCCCCTCTCCTCTTGTGCCCAGCAGCCAAATAGGAGATTTTCTCAGAAAGCTGAGATGTCTAGAACACAAAATCGCCTCCACTTTATTGCCGGCATCAACACTTCTTTGAACGTCTTGATCTTTCTCAGCTTCCTGTGCCCCTATGTTCACAAAAACACACACTCACCCTGAGTCTTTTTCTTTCTTTCTGTTATGCAACAGCTAAAGCCATTTGGGGTTGATATGAGTAAAATGTTATGCTCTGAAGACTCCTTCCGATCATATTTTGATCTATTCTAAAAGCGTTCCAAGTGGTCTTTTAATCATGATTATGATGTTTTTAGCCCAATTTAAAAAAAAAAAAAAAAAAAACTATCATTTTCTAGGACATAGTTTCTGCAGAGTGGCAGTAGTACAATAGACATTCGTCTGAGTTGTGGGCGGGATTGTCAGTGCAAAGGACCCCGCCCTCATCCCGTCCTTATTGCTGAGAGCTCTTTATTTACACTCTCTCCTGCTAGCTTACATCCACTGACAACCTCCCCAACTTAGCATTATCAGTGCAACAAAATTTGCAAACAATATTTGAATTATACAGATGTACAGTTTTGAACCAGATGCCTGCTCGGACAAGGAAAACAAAGACGTACATGGATCTAGTCGTCTACAATCGGTTAACGCAGTATAGAGCAGAGTAAAAAACTTGCAGCCGACCTTTCGTATTTTCTAAGTCACAAACACGACCTTTTTCCAACGCCTGCTCCTGATTCATTATGATTTGAATAAAGAAACACTTGGAAATTTTATTTTAGGCTTAATTTTCTTCCTCTATCAAAAATATAAAAAAGCACACAAATTTAATTGGAGTGGGCCTTTAAAGACTCACTCCAAATGGCATTTCTGAGTATTTATTTATTTAAATTGTCGTCCATCAGGAGTATTCGAAAAAAAAATGTTTGAAAAAGCTTGTAGCATTGAAATAGATGCTGCAGTTGCAAGGCCACAAGCTCCCTGCTTCACATCCACTTGCAGATGACTGGATCCATATATGTCTTCATTTTCCTCGTCTGAGCTGGCATCTGGCTCAGAACTGTACAGCTGGATAGCTCTGATATTTAATTGACCGACCCCTCTCTTTTCTCTTTTAGCTAAAAACGGCATAATCATAATGAAAAGACAACTGGAGATGCTTTTATAACAGATTAAGAGATGATTGGAGTGGGAGTTTAATGGAAAGGGTTGGTCCCTTTACTGTGTATTTGCTGCATGGTTTGAAGCACGCCGTTGTGTTGATCTTGAAGGTATGTGGGGGACATGCTGGCTTGGCTTCACCAGGCAACTGCTTCAGAAAAGGAGCATCTGGAGGCACTTTTGAAGCAAGTCACCCTGCAGGGTAAGTTTTATTAGTGATAATTAGTATGGATGTCCTGATCTGATCACGGGGAATCGGACCTGATCGTGTCGTTTTTAGATTTGGGTGATTTACCCATCAGGTATTGGGTATTAATGGTATTATTTTGATCAGCACTGTCTATTTCACGTTTAAATGCTCAAGTAGTAAAAGTCTGCACATCATTAACGCCTTACAACATTTGATTGCCGTAAAGCAAAATACGACAGCAGTTTGAGCTAGAGGTGCACAAACATAATTCAGTACAGTTAGCGAGTTATTCACAGATTCAACCTTTAAGACCAAATAACTTTTAAAAAATGTTTAAAACTGACAACAAATATCTCTGATTGTCAAAGGCATTTACAAAAAGGGTTTTTTAAATTCTTTTTGATTTGATTTAAATGGAGGTACAGCAGTAAAAAAGCTGCAGAGAGACAGTCCACAAAGTGTGAGCTCTGGGGAAAATGGTCCCAAAAAAGTTCTGTAATGTCTCAAAATCAGAAACTAATCAATAGTTACGCTAGTCATGAAAAATCATCATCATTTTAATGCTAAAACAATTTTAGAGGAAAGTCATTGCTTCTAATTTTTAGGAATTTGATATAAACTACATGTGATCAATAATCTTCAATAGCTCTGGAAAAATACTAAAGGTAAAATCACCAAATTTTCCCACATGACTATCTTCTATTTTTACGAGTTAATAGTTTTTCTAGTTTGTAGTTGCACAGTTTTGTCAAACTACTTCACAGTTTTGTCAAGGCTTGTCAAGCTACTTAGTGTCAAATGATAAAAGATGGTTAATGCAATAACAAAAATCAGAGAAAACATGGATTTGTTCTTAAAATTTGTTCATAACTTAATGTGTTAAAACGTTTTGGAATCAGGTGCTCGGTTATCGGCATAAAATCAAAATTGAAAGACTCAGATCAAAATAATCTGATCTGGACATCCCTTATAAGTAACATTTGCTCAAAACACTGATTATAGTAAAACATCCCTCACATTTTAGTGTTTCCTGTTGATATATACACAATAGAAGTGATAAAACCACATTTCTATCTTTCTCTTCTTTCTAGATTTGGAAGACAACATGCAAGAGGTGGTGGGACACATCACAGAGGGAGTCTGCAGGCCGCTGAAGGTGACCCGAAACACCAGTTTTCAAACTCAAATTACATGTCTTTAATCGGATCAAAGATGGGATTAGAATTGAACTGTGCACATGGATCCTGAAAAACATGATCCGATTGTAATAAACGTTTACATCCGCCACACGTTCGATCAGAATGAATCATTTTGACATCTAACATACCAGAAACGGCCATAAAAGAGGAAATAGCGAGTTCCATTGTAAACAAACAAAGCGTGCTTTTATTATTATTAATCATATTTTTACGTATTTCTGCACAGACCTGGAGGAAGAGTTAGAGCATAGTTGTCAAACTCTGGCCCATATAATGTGATCGAATTATTGAATTATTACACTATAATATATACTGTGTATATACAGTGTAATATTATTACACTGCGGGCCAAATTTGGTCCACAAAGCAATTTCAAATTAGAATTGGAGCTGGCCCGTCTGTCTTATACAGTTTTTCATTTCAGATTTAATTGTGGGGCGGGTGTTAAAGTATACAAATCGGAAGTCGAGACACCATCACCACCTTAATTTAAGCCGGGAACAACCCTGGTGGTATTATTAGCAACTTGATTTTGCATGCCTGCACTTTAAAATGACATAAGCCCTGCTTGTTCAATTCATTGTTAAATCAAAACTTGTTTGGTACCATATTGAAAGGTCCATTTGTTCAACCCTGGCCCGCGGCTTTGTTCAATTAAAAATTTTAGTCCATTGTGTATTTGAGTTTGACACCCTTGGGTTAGAGTTTGACATTTAGCCTTGGATGCACTTAAAATCCATGGAGGCAATGCAGCAATGTGCATCTTGGCTGCATGTAAATGTGTGGGAATAACATCAGCCTTTAATGTATCGGGACTCTATTGGTTACACCAATTCACGTGATTGTTTGCACGGATTCCCAGGACTGTTCGGAGCGACATTTCTACATTCAAGAGCCACAGAAGCCACTCCTCTGCCTGGAGACTGTTCTCCAGACGGACTGCAGTCCTCACACTATAACAAAACACCTTTTCCTGCTTGTAGATATGAAGCTACGAGTCTGGCTGTTCAGAAACACTGTTCGCTTGCACAGAGCAGCTGACAGGTTCTGTTTGCGCTCCAGAGCCTCCAATGGAGCGCCACACCTTCTAAATATAATGCAAAATGCAGCGCAGCAATGACCCACAGTCAAAATAAATTGCTTACATGCACCACAATCAGATCAACCGTCTGCATTACATGCCTACTTCAATCAGAAGGAAATTTTGATCCGATTGAGTATTCCGATTGGGGTATTCACGTGACGCATTTTCACTCTGATCAGGCGTTAATTCCGATTACTCGAGTCCGTGTAAATGCAGCCTCTCCTCTGTCGTGGTGCACTGATGTACTCACTCATTCTTCTATTGATCTGCTCCTAAGGTGCGGATAGAGCAGGTCATTGTGGCCGAGCCCGGCGCCGTTTTGCTCTACAAGCTGTCCAACCTTCTTAAATTCTACCATCACACAATCAGGTAAATAATGATTTTACCTGATCTCACTTTAAAGTTTTTCAAAGGTGTGAAATTATCTTTGATTTTAGATCAATTTTGAATGTTTGATTGACAGATATTTGTAGGCTTAGTGATTGATGAATCATGGATCTTTTGTAACGTTGTGCAGCTCTATCATTGGAACCAGTGTGGCCTCTCTGCTCATGACGATCGAGGAGATGCACCTCCTCAGCAAGAAGATGTTCTTCAACAGCCTGAGCCTTCACGCCAGCAGACTCATGGACAAGGTGCTGTGGAAAAAGGATGTCTTCAAAATAAAGTCTGCACGTGGAAAAAAAAAAAAAAAAAATCAGAAGTGACTGCAAGAAAGTGCGACGCCCACGTTTGCCTTGTTCTTTCATAAAAACGCTTAAGTGTTGCTTCCCGTGGACACATTGTTTACTTCAGCTGTGCGCCAAAACCCTCAAAGACAACAGGGCTATTTCTGAAACACTCTGGCTGGTAAACAGTTTCAGCCTCCTGGCCACAGCAGCAGAATGACTTTTTTTTTTTTTTTTTGCCAAGAACCAGTATTCTTCTAACTCTTTAGTTAAATTGGCGCCCAAATATACCGCAGCACGGGCGCAAGCCCCTTCACCTAACACGCTGGCTGTGTCCTGATCGATAGCGGTTACGAGAATTATCCCTGTCGGTTAGTGTTAATCAAATTGGAAGCCCTCCAGGTTTTGGTGTCAATTCTAGCAATTACCAGGAACACAGCCTTTTCATAATTCCCTCTATTAGGTGGACAAAGGTGGCCTTGCTCAGTTCTACACGAGAAGTCCAGATGAAAATCCAAACACTCTTCATCACAGAACCATTCGTGCTCAGTAGCTGCGTTTTCATTGACTATGAAATGACGCAAATTGGATTTGCAAAAATACATTTCCCTAATGGAAACGTGACTATTTCTAAAAATGTATAGAAATTTTTTTTTTGTGGTTTTTGAAGTGTGATCAAAATTGAAATATTTTGCATAACTGCAATGGAAACACAATTTTTTTTTTTTTACTACATGAGTCACATGACCAATAAGCAGATACCGCGGGTGCCACAGGAGGTCCCACAGCATCACACAGCTCATCATAAGTTGTGTGTGTCATATGAAATTGTTGGATTCACAGATCCTCTAAAAATCACGAATTCCCAAAATCTCTTCAACCGTAGCCGCTACCATGTAGCTCGCCGCTCCACAGCCTGAATAAGACGCCGACGTCTCCTTTGATAGATGATGATGTGCGCTAGTGCCGTGGGAGAAATTTGAATGTTTCTGCTGTAAATCAAAGTCTCGTTCACATGCATCAACATGTTTGTGAACAACTTATTATGTGAGTTTGTTTGTGTTTATTCACATAATTATGTCTTAATGGAAACAGTGTAATCTGGAAATTGTGTTTCGATAAAGTTTTGCGCATATGTGCAATGGAAACAGCTAATGGAAACACATGCAGTTCTTGTTTATTGCTTTAATTTGCGAAAAGGCTCACATTCAACCATCAAAATCCCAGTCCAATCACTTTTTAAATCTATTTTCAAAAACACTCCCAGTGGTCTTTTCATTACAATAATGCCATTTTTAGCCAAATTTAAAAAAAGGACATAGTCTCTGCAGAGCAGCAGAAGCAGCTCATCACAGATCTGCTTCTGAGTCATTTTTTATGTCACAAATGCTTTTTTTCCCAACAGCATTTTTACATCTTCTCCTGATTCAAAATTATTTAAATAAAGAAATACTCAGAAATGCAATTTATAGCTTTATCTCCTTAATATATGTCCTCAATCGTCAGAGAGATTCCTTGAAGAGCATGTTAAAAACCCTATTTGAATCGGAGCTGGACGTTAAAGATCTACTCCAATGAAAACTGTGATTTTGGTGTGTTTAACATGGTCTTGTAGCATTTTTCTCCTTATGGAGAACATACAAAATAATTAAATAATTAAAAATAAAAGTTTAAATTCTTGAGTATTTCTTTATTGAAATCATGTTGAATCAAGATCAGATGAAGACCCATGGTTTGGAAAAGCTCTGGTTTGTGGCGTAACAACTGTCTCGCATTCTCTGCACTTGCAGACAAATGGATTCATCTACGTCTTCCTTTTTACTCGCTTTTTTTTTTTTTTTTTTTTTTTTTGCTACGTTAATGTTAGCTTGGTCCAGTGAAGTGTAAAACAAAAAGCTGATGGGAAATTAGAAGAGGCTAACTTCCATACCAACACCCCATTTCTAATGCACTCCTGCTGCTCTGCAGAAAATATGTCTTAAGAAAACCACACAGGCTTTTTGACGTTTTTGATAAAAACGTAACAATTTAAAGACCACCGGAAACGATTTAGAAAAACAGAGTGGGAGTTTAAAGTGCAGCTTTAAGTATGGGTGCCATTTCTTATATCTCGTCTCCTGCTGCTGTGCTTGAGCAGGTGGAGCTCCCACCTGCAGACCTTGGACCGACAGCATCCCTCACTCAGACCCTCTCCCTCCTCAGGGAGGTGCTCGCCTCTCACGACTCATCCGTGGTTCCTCTGGACGCACGCCAGGCTGACTTTGCTCAGGTAAACACCCTTTTTGAGCATATTTATTCTAGCTTTACTTTTAGTTCAAATTTGAGTGTAAATCTTTAAACTAGATTTAATTGAGCATAAAAGGGAAATATCTGCTCATAAGAATTAACAATGAGAATTGTGGTTTCAGGGTAGTAACTTTAAATTCTGAGAATTTTTAGTCTTTAATATTCCAGATTTTATCCTCCAATTGTTTCTCTTCCTGTCATGTCTCATTTTGTGTCTCTCAGGTGCTCTCTTGCATCCTGGATCCCCTCCTGCAGCTGTGCACCGTGTCAGCCAGTAACCTGGGCACAGCTGACATGGCCTCATACATGGTCAACTCCTTGTATGTGATGAAGACCACGCTGGCTCTCTTTGAGTTCACCGATAAGAGACTCGAGATGCTTGAATTTCAGGTTTGCCTCAATTTAAGGCTATTTTCATCATCCTAATTATGTTTTTAGATTTTTTGTCCAATACAGCTTGTTTTTTACTGTTGTGATTTCAACAATACTTCCATGTCAGACAACATAAATTAAACCTTGGTGTTGTTTTTCTCTCTCTACGTCCGTGAGCCCATTTTTAATAGAAAATGGTAGATAATTCTCCTCCCTTTCATTTCAAATCTTTTTTCCTAAATATTTAATGTGACGCTTCGTGGAGTGTGCGTGTATTTACGTATTGTTGCTGAAATGTGCCATCCACGCCTGTATTTTTAGCATCTGCTTTGTAACTGAGCACCACAAGAGGTTCAGTGGAAGTTTTGTTATCAATTTTTCCATTTATTCACAAGCACCATTAGTTCACAATAGAGGCACGGACTTCATTTTGCGACCCTCTCTCCAACATTTTCCAGATCGAGGCTCACCTTGATACCCTGATCAACGAGCAGGCCTCGTATGTTCTGACCCGAGCTGGACTCAGCTACATCTACAACTGCGTGCAGCAGCACAGCGCCGAACAGGTCTCACTTCAGTCTCCTCACTTTCTCCCTTTTTTATCATCTTTTTTTAAACTGTATCATTAATTCAGCCATGTTAACTCATTTGCCAGTGTTTATAGGCCGTATTATTGCTATGGTTACCGCATGACCTGTGTCTTTGTTGGAGGATAATAGCGTTTCTGTCAGATGTTCAGATAAGGAGGAGAGCTGAAGACGGATCGTGTCATTTTCTGGTAAAACGCCGCGGCCTCATCGCGGGGCTCTCGTGCAGAAGCCCTGCAGCACTTTGTGCTCTTTTTAACACACTTTGTCCCTGAGCCGCCTGAAAGCCATGCTTGTGGTTTTAGCGTGCAAGGCTCAACTCTGGGTCATGTCGGGACACACCCCACCCCACCACCGCGGCGGCGGCGCAGCACAAAGCTGGGTTGCTGTCGTTCTGCACATTTCTTCTCTACGCGGGTGGCCCGTCCCAGACAAACCCTTTTTACACCGGAATGGAACTGAATAATACTCCATTTGTTTTTGCAGGAAAATTTATTGGAAAGTAACGCAAATATGTAATAAGTCAAATAAATTGTCCTCGTTGAGAGTCGTGTAAAACTCTTACTGCAGGCAGAGTGCTAATGATACAGTGCTGATCAGTATATTCAGCAGCTCCTGCAAAATTCTTCTTGTCTTCCCTCATAAAATTAGGAATCCGGATGATTCCTGCTCCTCCTAAAGTGCACCGCCATCTCCGTCGTCTTAATCACTCTCAGGTTGAGGTGATTGTTCCCACACTGAGTTTCTCACCAGCTTCCTGCACTCCCATAACTGACATTCCCCACAGCTGCAGTCACCCGAGTGTTTTTACAGATGACAGCTCTTTACATTTCGAAAAACTCACGGCTCGGTTTGGACTTTTCCACGTTTGAGACTCAATCCCGACTTTGCAGAGAGGAATTTGTTTCTCTGATCAAAGCATTGAACTGATTTGATTCCGTTTTATAAGTTTAATTTAATAATCACATCATGAAATCACAAAAAAACAGTACCTTTTGAACATTAATTTTTAAATAATGCTATCAATAAAAAAAACAAATAAATCAGATTAATCCCACTTTTACATAGTGATTAATCATTGATTAACCAAATTGTTTTACTAGGTACATTTTTGATCAGATTATGCAGCTTTTGAACAAAAACGTGCCAGAAAGAAAAACCTTCATTTTTGAAATATTTAGATTTATAAGGTGTGAACTCAGAAGTGTAATTTGTGTGCTCAAAACTGATGTGCCACCCTAAAACATTTTTCAACAAAATATTTCAAGAATTTCTACATATTTTTAAAGTTTTGCCACAGCTTTACTTTAACAAAAGCACTGTATAAGAACTGCTGTTATTATAACAATAATAAAACTTTCTAAAATATGTATTTCTGTTTGCTTTCCACTCTTATTCTCATTTGCTGCTCTTCCAAGGTCTTCTGCCCCGCTCATATGAGGTCACCATAATCAGGTCTTTTTCCTTTATGTTTTGAAGCACGTGATCCTCGCTGCTTCTGTTCTGGAGTGTATCGATCCATGTTTTCCTTTAAAGAGTCTTATCTCTGACCACATAGCTTTTATTATCTTGGAATTCCTGGTTTTCCTGAACACCTCATTTCTCTCCAAGCATGGCTCTCAGCTGGAAGAACTTGTCCCTGCTCCTCGCCCTGAAGGCTCTCGTCACTCTCGTTCTTGCTCTGCAGCTTTTACAGTTCTCTCAGCGTGCTGTTGGGGAAGCACCTCCATGTCCTGAAGGGGAGGGGGGGCTGTTATTCTCACAGTTTATTTCTTCTGTCACGCTCGGCTACGGCGCTGATCAAATTCTGGGTCACACAAAGAACGTTCCAGTCTTGAAGTCTTAAAGCACCGTCACACGGCTTTAGACTCTTGTGACCACCTCTGCCCTGTTTTAGTTCCACTGAGCAACGATCAAATCCAACTTTATTTACAAAGGCTTTTTCACGCAAACAAACAAAATCTAAATGAAAACAGAAAAAAATAAAAGTAATAGAAGTCAATAAAACATGTTTTTGGAGCAAAGTTTCTGTTAAAGTTTTTGAATTGCATTGTAAGTTTCATTTTTAAAACTAATCATTTTGAAAATACAAATAATTTTTCAGTATTGCTGACATAACTGACCAATTTTTCCTTCAAAATTGACTCATAAAGTGTTTTTAAATGTATTTAAACACTGGAAAGAATTTGTTTTTTGTGTTGAGAAAATGATAAATGATAAAAGAAAGTGATAAACAAAGACAGAGTTAAAAAGGAAGTTTACTTGGTGAAACTTTAAGAATCCTGTCGTAAGAAATGAAGTCACAGGGGGAAAAAACTCCAAAAGGAAAGCATCATGAAGAGATAAAAAGGGATTTGTGCTTTTTCTGGGCAAAGAGATGACAGTAAAACATCTGGTTGACGCTAGCAAACATTAGGGTAACTCCCTAAAGGAACAAACTTTTTGGATAAACGTTTAACTGTCAGCTAAAGGAACAGGAAAGAGACAATTATTAAATGACAGTTATTAACTTTACAGTCAATCTACAGCTGAATAATTATAAACTGTATTTTACTCATACCCTAAAACACATTCCACATTTTTGCCTCTGTTTTGTTTCCTATTGATTGTAAAAGAGAACTGGACCGAGTGATTGTGCTGTCACGGAAAACGGTTTACTTCCAGCTCCAACCAAATGAAGTTACATCAGTCGCTATTTTTTTTTACCGTGACAGTGCCAGACGACATCAGTATAAGCAGTAATTATTCTGAGTCAGCTGAGTCGACGTTTCTATGTCTACCAATTCAGCCAATCAGAAGTGAGCTTGTTGTTTGGCCACACCCATTCCTCTGAAAGCAGGCTCAGACGAATCTGTCAATCAAATGTTTCAACCATTTGACGTGGGAGCCAGCAGACAACACATACTTTTATTGAGGCATCTGATTGGCCAGTTTTTAACTTTAATTAATTGCAATAAAGAAACTATCATGAAAATTTCTGATTAGCAGGAGCAAAAAAAAAAAAGTTTATTCTGTTAAATATAATGACTGAGTGAAAGTTGTTTGTTTTTTCTTGGGTCCAATGGGCACTTCCTGTTTGGAATGTGAGGGTGGAGGGGTAACTCAGTCCAGTTCTCATATGCAGTCAATCGTTTATCCATCAAGATCTTTCAAAGAAACTTTCTCCCCTTCAATCCCAGTTTTGCTCTGTCTAAGCCAGGGATGTGCAAATTAAGGAGGCCATATGCAGGCCCGTTATACCACCAAACTAGAGATTTTGATTACCCGTTTTAATGTTTTATTTTTCCTTTAATTCAGGTGTCTCCCCACTGGTGCCGCACTATAAATAAATTCATCTTTCTCCAGACTCAGAAAGTTATTTGGCATTCAAAAAGATTTGTTATTTTTCCAGTATTCATGCGTGATTTCCAAGTCAGTCTTTTTTTTGTGATTATTCCAACACCACACGAATGGAGCATTTCCCTGAGTTTGAGTTTTTCCCTGAGGGACGTCAACCCGTCGGTGAAAATGGCACAAAAACGAGAACAAAAAACATTAATTTAAAAATCAAAAATCTTGCAAGAAAATTTTCAATCAAGACTTAAACTTGATATGTTTTTGTTTTCTTTCTCTTATGAGGTGAATCACCAAGCGCCATGAATCTGCTCCTGTCAAATTTTAGAACCCTTTGTGGCCCAGGAGAAAGAAAGTTTGCCCTTCCCTGGTCTAAGCGTCCTCTTTTGACTGACTCCAAGGAATCTCTGGTTTTAGAACGCTTACCTCAACATTCTCGCATGCAACCGCCGTCCCCGTCGTCACGGTTACTCATCACAAAAGATCAACCCTTAAAAACTGCAAGGAGCATCCCTGAAGCAACACAGCAGCCAAGTCTGCCATTCTCCTGATTACAGACGTAAACACAACGCACCCGAAGATTAGAGCGAAACATTCATCTCAGATGTTTGAAATGTGTCATTGCTGTTTAAGTGAAGTCTGTTGTCATAATTCTCTGCGACGTATGTGATTATATAAGCTGGAAACACAAACAGATCAGGCTCCTCGCAGGTCTTGTTGCTCACAGATGAGAGCGTGAATCATCGTTTGCTTGTTACGGCGCCCATAATCCTATAAAACTACTCTAGGTGCAGCTCTGTTGCTCTGAACCTTGCACTTTCTTCTATTTGTCGTTTTTAACACTAGCAATTTAGGCATTAAAGCTTGACTTAATGTTACCGTTTTGGATATTCAGTGACGGCTAATTGCCTTAAATGTACCTGCCGTTGTGTACACACAGTGAGACGTGTATTTACTCTGTCTAGTTGACATCACAATTTTGAGAAGCTTTCCTTTTTTTTAACCTTAAATGAAAGCGCACTCGTCTAATCATCCAAACAGTATGTATTCTGGCCTGACCAGATTGTTTTACCAATTCTTCTTTCTTACTGCACCTTTGAGCCAAAATGCTGCCATGACCACATAGTCAAAAAGGAAGTTCTGACATGTGAACAACCCCTCTGAAAAAAAGGATGGAATCACAGCTGGCAAAATTGTCAAAAAAAAAAAAAAGAATAGGACCACAATCTCTTATGTGGCTGAAAAAATATGTGACAAAGAAACTTTTTAAATTATTATGGGATGGCCACAGGACCCACAGCTTGATGGTTATTTTATGGCAAAGTGTGAAATTTAACTAGTTTCACATTTTCTGACTTTGTGGTAAAAGATAACTTTCGATTGAATTATCTTTACCAAATTTCACTACGTTTTTTGTCATTCGTGTATGTTTGACTCATTTTCTATTGAGCAGTCCGGTACGATAAAGAGTGGTCGAGTTAATTCTGGCGAGCATTTCCACTAAGTTAAGCCTCGCTTCTTCTCAGCAGTTTGTTTTCACGGCGAATGAGTGGTGTAGACCACTATTTGTGAATCCCTGAACAAAACGGTATAACACACAATATGAACATATTAGACATGTGGGTGTGGTTAAAAAGTCGGTTGCTAGGATAAACCAAAAATGTACTTTTGCCAATTCTTCTAAACATAGACATAGACCTGTTCATCACCCTGAGGTGATCCAAAGATAAAATGGTTGCTATGGAGATAAAATCAATAGAAAAGCATGTATTTAATTAAAAATGTTTGTGAATTTGCGTCTGAACAGGATGTAGCAGCGAGACCTAGGAGCAAATATTCTCTGCAGGACATATAACAGTGCTGCCAGTTTTAATTTGAATTTTTCATTTTTAAGTATGGAAAAACCCAGTCATATGAAAGAGTTTAGTATTTTTATCTGAAAGCACAAAAGAGCTCCTGTCTGATTTTTGTTCCCATCTTCTTGCATTGTTGTCGGCCTTGAGCTGAAGCTGAGCTCTTCTCTGCACAGGGTCCTCTGTCCCTCCTCCCAAGTATGGATGGCTCCTCTGTGAAAGCAGCGATGGTGAGTTGCTCCCCACAGGGAGATTTACCTGCAGGAGCTCCATTTTCAATCCCTCATCCGAATCCCTCTGAAACAGGTCCAGTTCGATCGGTACTTGTCGTCGCCCGACTCTCTGGTGATGCCGCAGCTCAACTTCCTGCTGAGTGCAGCCATCAAGTGAGTCTCCCTCTGTTGACTTTGTGCAAATAAACAAAAGCATGCAAGCAACATTAAGGTTTATATTTGCTTTATCACATAGATAGGAGCTCGGGAACTGCATGTTCACGGGGATTAGGACAGAAGGGGCGTGCTGATTGTGTTTGCGGTTAAAAATCATTAGTTTTTAAGATGCAACACGTTTGTTTTTGCATTCTGAGAAAAGCAGCGAATGCACGGCGAGTTTGGATCCTAATTTTCAACATCCACCAACACACTGAGGGAACGGTCTGTCTGGATTTGTCCTTCTGGTCGGAAAATGTACATGCTTTTAAAGCTCAGCGCTGCCGCCGAGCTCTTTCTCTGAGCTGGCTCGCAGGGAAGAGTGGCGGGCTTGAGGAGCACTCTGTGCCTCAGGTTAATGTTCTCTATTAATGGACATGGTAGCACTGATGGGTAGGACGCCATTAATTAGCTTCTGGTCCATTTCTCGCTCACACATGTAGCCTGAAATCAATCGTATTCTCCCCCCGCCATCTCTCACATCTGCTTGTTTGCTGAGATAAAACAGTCTTAAAAAAAATACTCAGCGCTAACAAAAACCTGAAATGCAGTTTTTATACCCCTTTCGTTTCACATTTCCTGTCAGTGGAGTTGGCGTGGGCTAAGGTGTGTTCTGCTCTCTGCGGGCCAATTAAAAAATATGGATCCTCAAGAGCCTGAGAGCGATGCAACAGAGGAACTCCCACTGAGTCCTCCAGTCCAAGTCCCTGCTCTTTAGCAGAAACTACCGGTGAAATCTGAATCTGGGTTTAAAGGGGCCATACCATGTCTTTCAGAGTAAACTATATCCATATGTGTGATCACATATTACTTTTGGAACACTAAAAAACTAATTATTTATGAAATATTAGTTTTTTTTATAAACTCTTTTCATACCCGGAAGTAAAACTACTCGATATCTGAGGCTCTGCATTTCGCTCCTTGAGGGTGCCGCCCATTTCATGACGTAATCCTGGAGTCGTGCGTCACCCATGCAAATAAAACATCCAATTAAAAAAAATATATATGTTGATTTACATCCTGTGTAGCCTGGGCGTTTATCCCCGAAATCTGGCACAGAATGGTAATGGCTTATGGGTTCATTTTGCAGTGAAATTCAGTCAAAAATATGTAAACACCAGATGAATATTTTAATTTTTTTTTAAATGATGAGAATTTTGTTCCGATTAGCACTGGCTGTGAAATTTTTCTTTTCTCTTTAAAGCATCATTAATCTCCGTATCAAAAATCCTCTTCACACGTATCTTTCTGCCTTTGCTCAATACACGTTCAAACCAGTTCTTCGCATCCTTTTTTGCACCAGGAAATAGTCTGCTCCATGTTTTTTGCACCAGGAAATAGTCTGCTTCCTTCCTCCACCAGAAAATAGTCTGCACCAATTTTCCACAACGAAATAGTCTGCTCCCTTTTCCACCAGGAAATAGTCTGCTACCATTCTCCACCAGCAAATGGTCCTTTCCACCAGGAAATAGTCATGTCCTTCAGGAAATAGTCTTCTCCCATTTTCCACCAGGAAATAGTCTGCTTCCTTCCTCCACCAGGAAATAGTCTGCTCCCTTTCTCCTACCGTATTCCGAATATCCTGTCTTCTTGCTCCATTCTCTGATTCATTCAGGATCCATCCCAACATGTCCAGATTTCTCACCAGAACTTTCTTCGTGAAGTTTGAATGCTCAATCTCATGAGTGTTTCTTGGCCGTCGCTAAACTGGCCCAAAACACAGACAGCTGTGCACATCTGTGCACGAGCCAGTGGAGGGCTCCCGAAGCTAGCTGATCACAGCTAGCTTTGCGGAGAAAGTCTCTGTGTAAGCCGGGTGCAGACTCTTCCTGGAAGGGGCGGTTCTTAACTTGTGATGTAAGCATGTGAGGACCTGCTCATTTTCGTGGGTATGGGAGGGGCTGCTGCTTAGAGCGCAGCTTTTCAGAGGATTACGCAGAAATGGGTGAATGGATCAAACTTCTGCTTTGGGGTTGTTTATATTGAGGAATAAACAATATAACACACCTATAAATTCAAAAAGTAGACATTTCATTGTATGACCCATTCAAAGCACAGCTTAAAAAATGACAACAAGATTTACTAAACTCCCATCTTCAAATCAAACTTTTACTCTTTTTATTTGATTGTGAAAAACCTTTTTACTGGTTCATTTTGGAGTTTTAAAGCCTGCTGCTATTTTATTTCATTTTACTTGACTTTATTTGGGAAAAGTGTACTTTATTACATTTTATGGATCTATTTTATTTATCTTATCCAGAATATGTAAAGTTAATTAAAATCAGTTTTGTTTAGTTTGTTATATCACTCCACTTTTACACTTTATTGCTGTCATGTGTGCATCTATAGGTGGCAGTGTGCACCCACCGCTTTGCCAGAATAATGCCCCACTCAGTCATGCTGACTCAGCTCATTACCAGTGACTAATTCCATCATATGCCATGTGTCTGCATTGAAGCACTTCTGCTTTGTTCGAAGAGCACACCTCATTGAGAGTCTCGCCCGCTCTTGCAGGGAGCAGATTTTCCGACAGTCGACGGAGCTGGTGTGCAGAGCCTACGCGGAGGTCTACTCGGCTCTGAAGAACCCAAATAACGGCTACAAAGACCCGGAAGTCCTGCTGCCCAGAACTCCTCAGCAGGTTCAGACTCTGCTCTCCTGAAGCTCATTGGTGTGTTGAGGCGGAGGCAGGCGGGCTGCAGGTTATTTAAAGGCTGTGTAAGTGGTGCAGCGTAATGCCACAGATGTATATAGAAGTGAGCTAAGAGAAATATGTTTATAAAGTACGAAAAAACACTGAAATGTATGTGACTTTGAATGGTGCGGGCATTTTATTCATTTTTCTTTCATATTTGTAAAAAAACATTGCAAATTATATAAAAATGATTAAAAAAACAGCCTTGAGGCTTTTCTTTCTTTACACAGAAAAGCAGTCATTTTATGATCAAATGTTTTGACTTTTATGGATAAAAATGAAAAAAAAAATTTCCAATACGCGCCGTGGCCGGAGATGTTAAAATAAGACTTTAATGAGCCCGGATTTAGTTGTTTGGCCACTTTAAAGTCATCGATGTGTGACAACACAGGGAAATGTTTGTCTACAAATGTCTGCTTTTGGCACTTGTGACATGTAACTTGATATAGCTGCAAATCTGGCTCTACCCTGCCAACGTAATCCCCGGTGAAACACCAGTAAACAGTTAAGATAAGTGAATATTGATCCGCTCTGTTGTTTTGGGCGCTGCTCTGAGAGGTGGCGTTTCATTTCTGCTATCTGACATCAAGGTTCATGGCAGCCGGCCCGATCTTGGCAGCACAGCCTGCACTGAGTCCCAGGATTTCCCCAGCTAAACCGGATGTTACTCGGATATCGTTGGCCGGGACACTCAGTACTGGGAATAAATGGAATACCACAAAGTTCGGCATCTGGACGGTGTTGTAAAACCCTTTAAATAGACCAGCTCTTTTCTGTTTTTTTCAGTTTTTTTCCACGTCTGTGGCTGCACACAACCTAAAGTGTTTTTACTCTGCTGTCTGCGACGGTTGGATAACAGCGCTTTTTATGTAAATCAATACACGGGGCGCCCACCTCCGCTCGCTCAGTCGCGTGTGAATGAATACATGTGAGTCTGCACAGATCAGCAAACGTGAGCTCCGTCCTCCTGCTGACTGTATTAACGATATGGCAGATTTGAGAGGTGATGGAGTCGCCACTTACTTAGAGGCCAGGTAGTAGTGAGCATAGCGGCGAGCATTCATCCTATCATCTGCTCCATATGACAGCAGTTACCAGGCTATTACCTGCTGGAGCATGTATCTGGCAGGGATCGGGGTTAAAGGATAATACTGCCGTTATTGAGTTACTTTTTTTCCCTTACTCTCCAGGGAGTGGCGATAACTGTCAAACCTCCTCCTTCAGCTTGAACCTCCCGTTACCTCAGGAGAACCTTTGGACGGAAAAAGAACCAAAGCAGAACGCCTTATGCTGCTCAGCTGAGTCCAGAAGTTTTTTTGTTTTTTTTTCCTCCTCACTGGGGGATGAGTCATCATCTCAGAAAATGGCTCAGTAACTAGTAGGAGTCTGGCTTTTGTGTCACCGCACAGTGACGGTGTTCGGCGCTGAAGGGAACATTATGTGAGTTCTATCCAATGACTGAAGCTGGGGTAAATGTGGCTTACATTAACTGAGACATGAAGATGCACAATCGTTCTTTTTTTTTTCTACATGCAATTTGTTTATAACAACAAAGGAATTCTAAAGTATACATTTTGATTTGAAGAATGTTGAGGAATCATATTTTTTAATAGCTTCTTTAAGCAAAAAAAAGTTAGCCACAGTGAAGGACTTTGGTCTCATGTAATTGGAACCAACACAACTACTTGTTGCCATGTTGGAGCCAGATGACGCCAGTGAGAAGTGATTATTCAAAGTCTGTTTTAGTCAACATTTCTATGGCAACCACTCTGGCCAATCAGGATTGTGCTTGTTAGAACGCCACGCCCCTTTCACTAAAAGCGGGATCAGGAAAATCTTTCAATCAAACGCTTTGATGTGGGACCATGTACTACAGTATTACTCAGGCATCTGATTGGCCAGTTTGTAAATTGATTAAACTTTCACTTTAGAAACAATATTTTAAAAATTAGCAAGAATATGTTTTAAAAAAAAGGTTGCCGAGCAAAAATAGTTGTTTTTTCTTGGTTGGTTTCTTGGAAACAGCATTACTCTGTTTGGAACATGGGGGTGTTATGAGAACCAGAGACTGTATAATCACTGGACATATCAACCCCTCCCCTCTAGTAACTGGGAAGTACCTGCTGGTTCCAACAAGTTAAAATCCAATAGACTTTAATTGAGAAATCGTGTTCTATTTGTCAGAATAATCATTCTTGCTAATTTCCTAATTTTTTTTAAAGATATTTTTTCTTCATCACAAAACAGTCCGGTTATAAACTGACCAATCAGATGCCTCAGTAAAAGTATGAGGTGCCTGCTCGCCCCATCTTGAACGTTTGATAGATTTTCCTACGTCGCTTTCAGTGGAAGGGGTGTGGACTTCAAACAAGCTGACTGATGATTGGCGACAGTAGTTCCTGTAAAAACGTGACTCAGACCGATCATGGTCGAAAGGTTACAAAATGGCGGCAAACGAACAGGAAGTGATAGTGAAGTCTCTGGCCTGGTTTTGAGAGGGCCGAAGGTAAAACATTTTCTATAGGTGACGTCAACGCCTTGCTCTGTCCAGTAATGATGAGAACTTAATCCAGTTCTCATATGCAGTCAATTGGCCTCACTCTCAATTTAGCTCCTTAAGAATCATCAATTATCCAATAAAAGCATGTTTTTGGACTGTGGAAGAAAACAGGAATTCTCAGAGAAAACTTGTTCATGCACGGGCAAAACATGCACACTGAAACCAGAGCCTTCTCACTGTGTGGCAAGAGCGCTAACCACTACACCACGTGCAGCTAGCTTTCAAAAATAATGGCCACAAACAAATCAGGTGCTTCATCAAATGCAATTTGAAAAAGCAAAAACCTTGAAGTTACATTTTTATATCCTGGTACTTCAAAATAAGAGTCACAAAGTGATCCACCTAATAATAAAAAGATTCTTACTCTTTACTTTCTAGCTTTAAGTGAATAATCGGCTGTTCTAGAGGAAGTTATTACCATCCTAATTAAAAAATAATGGACTTTGTGACACTAAACTTCAGAAGCGATACACCATATCTGTCGGGATGAATCCCTTTGTTTCACAAAATGTTCTGTACTTTCAGTCTTGGAGCTGCTGCCTCTTTGCCCCGCTCTGCTGGTAACTTTGAACCGCAGCTCAGGGTAACTCTTTATCCCCCGAAATCAACTTCATCCATCCTTGCTCGATGCTTGGAAAGCGCTTGGTGTCTGGATTTCATCCCGCCAGCCTTCGTCTTGGTTTGAATTTCATCCTCATCACTGCCTGCGTGTCTCATTAGGCCTATTAGAATAAATGTGTCGGGTTTTCTTTTCCTTTACAGGGTATGGTAACTCATCTCATTATGAAGCTGCTTCGTACTCATCAGTACCTCTCAATTATTTCTCCCCATCGCTATTATTTGGAGAGGTTACTTTATGTCGTATACAGAGGCCATTATGTAATTTGTCTATTAGCACAAGGACAGCACTGTGAAGTACTGACCTGGAACTCAGTAATTAATTTTTTTTTCTTCTTCTTTTCCCACCGCCCCAATCAGCGCTCCATTCAGTCCGCTCGACTCAACACGGCTCCCGAGCTCGCCTGTAAAGTCGGCCGCGGTTATGAATGCGCCTCCATCTGGCATTGCTGCGCACAGGCCTCCTCCCTGCCCGACCAGATGCATGTCCAGGTGGCCTGATAAACAAACCATATCGGCGCCGCTGACGGCTCAGTCCCCGGATAGCTGTGGGATGAGAGGGAGAGCGCGGGGCTGACTGGCTCCTTCCATCTCCAGATTAGCCAATGGCGGAGCCGCTGTGCCCGCGCTGCCAGAAAACGGTTGGACCCTCCCTCAGAATGCTTGTACAGTATTACGTGTGCGAGTCTTCATTGTGTAAGCTTCCCTCCCCAGCAGAATCATGTTTGCTTTTGCTGGGATGAACACTTTGTACCTCGTGCTGCTGGACAGTGGTGCAGAGATCTCACCTGTTGTTCAGAACAGGTGGATCTACTGAGCTTTTTTTTTTTTTTTTTTTAAGGTTATCCAATGCTCAAACCTGCCAGACAGACAAACAGATGTATTCACACTCACAGAACAAGAACATGTAACAAATTTACAGTGACTAATGCCTCTGTGAGTAATCCGTCATGATGCCCATCATTACTCACCCAGAGAGCAGTGTCTTGGCTCTGATTGGCCCTTCGTCCTCTTCAAAGCGCCGTCCCGTGACTCCCCGTCCTGAGGCAGAGACACCGGGCCGAGCTGTGTGCAGAACAAAAACATAAAAGGCGGTGGTCATATGATGTCACCGGGGTCACGGTTGCAGACTCAGTCACCCCAGTTCAGTGCGTGTCCCGCTCAGGGACGGTAAACAAATAAGGCCGTGAGCGGCGTCGCTCATCGGTGTGACGTAAAGTTTGACAGCTTTCTAATCTCTCAAAGGTTATTAAAGGTCAATAAAGTCCCCAAATAAGAAAAAATAATAAAAAAGACCACTCCAATTTGAACATTTCTGATTTGATGTGCTTTAGAGAAAAAACACTTAAGTGCCGAAATGAGTCATAATCCATCAGTAATCCTAAAAATAAAAAAAGAGCGTCTGAAGATTGAAGAGCCGTTTTACACAAAGGTTTTTTTTCTAATCTGAAGCACATCTCTCAGCGTTTCGCTTGCCCAAAGCTTTCTTTTAACAAGTTGCTGCCACTTTTTTACATTTTATTAACTTCCACTGTTCAAAACTGATCAAATATAGCTTTAAAGTCCCCCATGACCATTTTTTTTATTTAAAAAAAAATCCCCAGTAGTGTTATGATTATGAAGTTTTTAACCAAAATTCCACAACCTAAATGCCTTAAAGAGCCATTTTTCATTTTGATCTGAAGCCTTTGTATTCAAAATCTCCTCTGAGGGGGCGTGGCTTATGGAGCTGAGCTGATTATCTCTGTCCCGAAAACCCCATCTGATTATGATAGCTTTGTGTCCCGCTAGCATAAATTTTCACCGCTGCTACAAAAAAATGTGAAGCAATATCGGTAATATCCAACCGTATGGTTCTGATCCGGATGTCAGCTGGGACGAGGAGGTGAAGAGTTTGTTGACCGAACTTCCTCCAAATTCCTGATTCTTTCTCCTTCCAGTTCACTAAAGACTCTTTAAGCTAATACTCTGTTTATTGGCGTTGCTGTGACCAATATATTCAATCCATTGGTTTCTCAGAGCAGAGTCTTTGGGAAAATAATGAAAGCTAACATCAAAATTTTCTTTCATTGATGTTCAGTCCTTTACAACTGCTGTCAAATGAGCCACCGTTGGCATTTTCGTGGTTATATCAAGAAGCTCCGTGGAGTTTCATGGAGATTTTCCAGCATTCTCAGTCCTGCTTCTGTAAGTATTGTATGAAACTCACACAAAAAAGTCCAGTGACAGCTGATTTGACCACAGAAATGCGAACGGCGGCTCATTTGACTGTAGTGAGTGTCTGAACTAGACACGCTAGCCGGGCCAGATGAGGGTTTAGTGCATGTGCAGCAGAGCTGTTGTGATGTGAAGAGGGCTCATTAATTCAAACAGAGCTTGTCTGTGACAATTTGATTGACAGAGATTTAAAAGGAAAAATACTTGTAATGATTTCTTATTACATTTCTTCTCTTTCATAAATAAAAGGCGGCACATATGTTTAAAAACTCAAAAAAGATCATTTTCATCTGAAGTTTTTGTTCCAGTTTTAGCCCCTTGTCTATTATTCCCTCCAGAGGATTCCTCACATTTAAGCTGCAGTCGATTTCTGTCGAAATATTTCAGCACAAAAAGCAAAACCTTTCTCTGTACGGCGAAGCAGCAAAGGTTACGCCTCCGATGATGAAACGTGGAAGTGCAAATTTGGCTGAGCCTTCAGGTTTGGAGCCTGCTCGTGTGCGCGCGCACGTTTGGCAGCGGCGGGCCCGAGAGAGTTACTGGATAACCCGGAGCAGCAGTCCCACACTCACCTTTCCCCTAATAGCCCTTCACTCCTCGGACCACGTGAAGTGAGCCTGTGTGCTGACGCCCCACCGTGTGCGCTCAAACACTCCCACACTCTCACTAAGAGAGCTTAGCCGGCGAGAGAATCGCAGCGGCACATGCAAACACAAGAGCATTATGTGGAATTTTCCCTTGACAGCAGATCAAGCGAAATGGTTTCAAAGTGGAATGTGTTTTTCTTTACTGTTCCGTCACAAAACCATCAGAGAGGACTCTGTCTGTGAGATCTGAAAGTGCAAGAGATCAACCGCCTGGCTCTCTTCTGATTTACCCAAACTTTTATTTCACTTTTTTAAGTCCCACTCTGATCATCTTTTGATCTATTTTCAAAGCTTTCCCAGTGGACTTTTAATTAGGAATGTGCCGTTTTTAGCCAAAAGAAAAACTCGTGTCTTTTTTTTGTCAAAGTTTCTGCAGAGAAATAGAAGCTCATGATAAATTCACCTCTGAAATGTGGGTGGGACTGTTGGTGTTGAGTAAGCCTGCCCTCATTTCCTATCATCCCTTTATATACACTTTCTCCTGGCAGCTTACAACTCCTAACACCCCAAGCTAAATTTACCAGTGCAACAAAAATGGCAAGCAATATTGGCGAAAGGTTTAGAGCCAGATATCAGGTTGGATGAGAAAACCAAAGACGTACATGGATCTAGTCGTCTAGAGCTGAGCATGGAGCTCGCAGATGCGGACCCAAGCTCCATATGTCACAATTCAATAACTTTATTGTCATTGTACATTTTATAACAACATTGAGTGCAGTTAAGTTCTCTTCCGATGCATTTTTAAATCAAAACAAAAACTTTATAGACGTAATCAGTCACACCCATCCATCCATACATTTAGCCAACATGTGGCTCCAATGTAAACAGTTAAAGAATTGCATTAAAAGGCATTCAATTTCAATTTAAAATGGGATGGCTCTTGGATAAAAACTGTTTTTTAATCTATTTGTCCTTGATTTAATTGTTCTGTATCTTCTGCCCGAGGCCAGCAGTGTAAACAGAAAATGTCTGGGATGGGATGAATCCCGTGATATGTTTACAGCTTTTTCTGATCTGTGTAGCTCTTCCAGAGATGGGAGAGGGCGACCAATAGCATTTCGGGTTGTGGAGGTGACCCTCTGCCCACCGCTGTGCAGCTGAAAAACTAGGTACAAACCCAGTCTGTTAAAATGCTTTCAATGGCAGAACGGCATTCGAATGGCATTTTTCAGCATTGCTCCTGATTCACTTAGACATTCTGACTATAAGTCAATCCAGAAGTTGCAGACACCAAAAAAATGCATAATAAAGATGAAAAAAACAACAAAAACAAATATAAGTTGTACTTTATATATTTATATAAAGTGTATATTTATATTTATTTAATAAAATACAGGATCAAGAATGGATGTTTTATGTTAAAAGGCAAATCATAATGACAGAATTGAAAACAATCATATACTGAATATATACCGAGAAACATTGATGCTTTTGAGTTTTTTTTTACTTTACATGTGTGGGTTTATATGATTAAGAGTGTGTGTGTGAACTGCAGTTGTATTGTGAACATTTTGACTAGTTTATATGCAAAGACCATTTTAGCCAACATGTATGTTTGTTACAAATGAGTGTGTGTGTAGACAGGCCCCGCCCATTCCAGATTTTTGCACCTGGTTATTTTATGATGTTACCCCGCTCAACTTTCTCTAAACTCCCCTCTTTTACCTTTCTTTTGTGCCCTCCCAGCTCTCTTCTTATTTTCCAACAAAAAAACAAAAAACATAATCGATATAAAGTTTAGCATAAAATACAAAAGGATTTCGTAAAAATACCGGTATACACTTTGTGTGTCTGAAGATCAGTAACCCCTTAATGTGACAGTAAAATCTGTCCAACAAAGGCTATCAGCGCTCATCTGTTTGCTCAGCAGTTGGACAGGACAAGTTAAAAAAAAAAAAGAGAGAAAAAAAGACAGACACAAACATTGATTCTTTTTCAGTTTTAAGAAACATCTAGTAAATTAACACAGTATTAAAGTCCCACTCCAATCATGTTTTGATCTATTTTCAAAGTGTTCCCAGTTGTCTTTCACTTATGATGGTGCCGTTTTTATCCAAAATCAAAAAACCTTTGGCGTGAAGTAAGCCTGCTATGGGACGGGAACATCATCTAATTGTTTACATGCTCTGGCGAGGAATATCAAAGCTATCCAGTTTTGAGTGAGATGTCAGCTCGGACGAGGAGAATTAAGACCTACACGGATCTATTTGTCTGGAAGTGGATTTATCAGAATGGAGCACAGGAAGGAGCCTGTGGCCCGCCAATTCTGGTCTCTGTGCAATAACTACAAGTTTTTTCAAACTACCTTTTTTTGTCCACTCCTGACTTAAATAAAGAAACATTCAAAAATGCTGCGAGCACATGTTAAGAACACAATAACAAATCAACTAAACTCTTTATATAATTTCTAATCAATAAATCCATTGAATTCTCCCTCTTCTGTGTTGTTTTTGAACAATTCCACCTAGCCCGACGTAAAACTGAGTGGCGCTTCTTCTTCTTCTTCGTTGCTGTCAGTAGCAAATACAGATGCGCACCACTTAAGGGCCTCTAGTGGTGGTTTCTATTTATTTTTAAAAAAAAAATCACATATAACTTCAGCCCCAGCCAAACTATACAAAAAAAAGAGACTTATTTTTCTGAAGAATATAATGAAATATCTCCTTCATGATAAGAAAAATGTCACAAGAACAGATCAAAACACTATTTTCATCAGGGTGGGTTTGGGCTTTATGTTTGCTTCACTTTTAACAAGGTGTTGCAAGAACATTTGGACCCTGAATTTCTAAAAAAAAAAATTTGCCTTTAGGTGAACTTTCAAGATCTGTGACATCAGAAACATGCAGAGGACTCCGCCCATAATTCCTCCACTTTGTGTTAAAAACAGAGTTTTTAAGATGTGGTTTGAAAGATTTATTACCCTCTGTCTCCGTGTTATTTTTTTTTTTAAAAATGTATCTCAGACATTTTATTAACGCCATGGGAAAATACACCAGCTTAAAAAAAAATATAGTATTTAATCTTCTGATAGAATCTGATGTCTGGAAAGCACATGTCATGCATAAAGGCCAAACGCATAAATAAAGACTGCATTGGAAACGCAACACTGACTCACAGCAGGTTTTCCTATCTCCAACCTTTCTACAGAACGCTCTGCTATATCTGTGTCTTCAATCTGGGCACAAAACATTTAGGGAAACAAATTACTACAACCAATAAAATCACAAAAACATCCCAACTACGAGTTTTTACAAGCCCGATCTTGACTGACTGCTTTCTGGGATCACTTTTCATCGTCTTTTCTCACTCGCAGAATATTTGAAACTTTAAAAGGGCAATAAAAATCAGACAAAACGAGAAGAGAAAAAAAAAAAAAAAGGAAAACTGACAGTTGCACGAAGCCAGATGAAGAAATGTGTGGGAATGTGTGTCAGCAGAAAGCCACTCCTTTTTCATTGTTGCGTCTGAATGAGTAAGATGTCAATGGAAGATATGAGTCAATAGACCTACAACTCACAACAATAATATTTAGCACGCGCAGGGAACCCAGAGCACTCTGCACAAGGTAGATTGGTATTTAGAGGCTTTTATACGCAGACTGGGAGTGGTTTTTCTTTTTTTTTTACAAAAGTGCTGGCCTGACATCATTAATCCATCCCAGCCCACACATTCTTCATGCTAGACTGGCAAGGGAGGCACCAACTGAAAAGCAAGTTGCTAATTCAGTCCCTGAGTGAGCAGAACTGGAGCGATCCAGATGAAATGTTTGACCTTTCCCACGTCATAGGCAAGAGGTGTGGCAGAGAGGCTACTTTTACCTCTGAAAAGGGTAATTTTTGGCTTTAAAGGATCAAAAAATACATTATTTTTAAACTAAACGTCTTATTCTAGTCTTGTCCATAAGATTTAAGCAAAAAAAAAAAGGATAATTTAGATTAAAAATACAAATGTGTGTGGGAAAAAAAGATTTAATTGGTTTATAATTGGTGCAGATCCTGTACTTTTAAGTATGGAACAGTTAAGGAGTGGCTGAGATAAAATCCACATGCCAAATTTGAGTCAAGTAAAAGCAGGGTGGGGAATGTGGGGCACATTTATGAATGATAAAAAAAAACCCAAACATTTTTTTACCGCATGCAAAGAAAAAAAGAACCCTGCTATTTATGAAAAACTCTGTTTAAATATGTTTTCTTTAGACTCCAGGATTTCAAGCTGGATTTGGTGACAGAAATGTATGGAGAGAAAATCTGATTGGTGTGTGCATAATTCTTGATTTGTAACTCATACAATACGTTTTCTGCGTGACTTTGTGCACTTACAATTGTGTTTTCACATATACAAATTTAAAATTAAAATCACAATGAATATAATAAAATGAATTACAATAAAATTAAAATTTAGAATTACAGCAGCTTGAAACTAACTACACACATAAATCTTTAAAAATTACGCACAAATCATTTGCTACGCACACACAAAACTGTGTTTATGCACAAATCTGACGTGAGACTTTTTTTTCTTGTCTTCAAGATTAGTGTGTAAGTGATGTGTTTAAATGCTGCTAGAGTACTGGGACATTTGAGTTTTCTTATCAGCCACTTTAAACTTAGATTGTGAAAAATGTGGAATGAAAACTTGACATTTTCCAACTTTCTGTAAATGCACAAGTTATGCAGAAAATGTATTGTAACAGATACAAATCAATAATCCCACACACAAATCCAAAGTTACCTAAATCAAGATTACACACACAGACATCCAAAACTATGCACAAATCAAGAATTATGCGCACACAAATCCAAAGATACGCACAAGCATACAGATACAAGTTATGAATCAAGAATTATGCACTCACAAATCGAATGACGCTCCATTGAAATGGAGATAAATGAAAACAGGAAAAAAAATAAATAAATGTACTGATAAACGTAGTGATTTTTTCTGTAAGCTCTTTTTCAAAAAGCATTTTTTGTCTGATCCTGATTCAAAATTATTTGAATAAAGAAATACTCCGAAATGTCATTTTGAGCTCGGCTTTCTTCATATTTGTCCTCTATTATCAGAAAAATGTTACAAGAACATGTTAAAAACACAATTTTTACTGGAGTGAGTCTTTAAAATGAACAACATGCATGAGTCCATGTGAGAGTTTGATGTGTTTATTAAACTTTAGTCGATAATCATCCTTAAGACGCACTTAATAATACCTGAATTGCAAACTTGACCATTAATATGGATTGGAACATATTGGAAGCAGATGATCTTCCTGTGTTTTAATAAATGTAGAGTTGTCTCTACTTATTTTCCAGTTAACCCTGCTTCAGTCGCTGCTTATTACCTGGATCAGGTGAGTCCAGTTTCTGATTGACTGAACACACCTGATCCAGGTAATCTGCAGCCAGCAGGAGTGGGTTATCAGAGAAACAAGAAGGCCAAGGCTCTGGAGGAGTACAGTTTCAAACCTAAATGCTGATCTGAATGCTTAAAATCTGGAAAATATTTAAATATTCTGTTCAAACTACGCAAAACATTTGTTGAAAATAACAAAATGAAAAACAGACCTTCTCAATGCAAAAAAATCAATCAGGGATTCTCCCATTTTTTTGTCCCAAAATCACCTGATCCTTACTGATAAACCCGAAACAAAGCGGTTGTGTTGCATTTTTGGATAAATAATTTCTTTTTCCCAGCTTCTGTATGAAGCATATACACACAAATGATCATTCACATCTACAAATGTGCTGGTGAATCACTGCTGCATTGAGGCCGGAGCCCAAGTTTGTGGTGTTGACTCAGAAAGTGAGTCATGGAACCTGCAGAGGGCCCACATCATCTGAGCAGCTGTCCCAACAAGCAGGGCGCTGGGGCCACAGCCAGATATCTGGCCCTGTTTTCACAATGGGAGGCATAGGGGTGGAGGGTCACCTTCAAATCACGGAGGCCAGTCGAAAACCGCGTAGAGAAAACAGGTTTTAGGTGTTTAACCTGAGCAAAGAAAAGCTGCCGTCGTTGAATGGGTGAACTCTCCAGCCGTTTCCTCCCATTCATGCTCCAAAAGGTCCTGACTTTCTCCTAAGTGGTATCTTGGCTCGGACATATGAAATAGTCCAGATTGATCATGAAGAAGGAAGTTGTGTTTGACCTAAAAAAGGAAACCATGCAAGGAAGTTAGATAAAATAAAAGAATGGCGGATTGAGCTTTCACAAAGGATTTTTCCACTCGCTGCACGATTTACGAGGCAAAACATCTTCTGAGGCCACCTGCTGGATTTTCTCAAACGTCCGTCTCTGAAGAGTTTCTCTAACAAGCTTTCCTGCTGCCAAAAACCCTCATCCACACGAGGTTTGTGGCAACATTTATGACACCGTCACTCTAAAAGTTAAAGGCTTTTTTTGTTAAATTGAAAGGATAAATTGTGGTCGTTATGGAAACGCTGCCATATTAGTTCTGCGATTTTGTACGTGGGTGGCCCAAACATATGAGTCAGCGTAAAAGACCACTCACTTTGCATCTGCTATCACAATATGAGACACTGTGAACTCTAAGTATTTTCTCCTTTCAGAAGGAGGTGCCATATGGCGGAGACCTCTAGTAGCTGAAAAAGTGGACTCCACCGGGTTCAGCGCAAAACATGAGCAAACGCGGAGTCAGGAGCTCTGGAAATGATTAATATTTACACAATTCACATAATTACACGAAAAGGGAAAAGCTCGGTTCAGGTTTCCCCTCAGTGTCATTGAGGAGAACTGAAATTGCTCTGTGATAAAGTGTTGACCTCAATAAACCTGAGCTTTAAAGGATTATTTCTGACAAAAATCTGAGCTGCAGGGAATGCTTTTAACTTTTTCTGAGATATTTGGGAAAAAAATTAACTTTATTTGACCTAGTTTGATTCGGTTCATGGACTCCTTTGTGGAACATTGCAGTTTAGTTTGCTGCAGGAAGTTAAAAGTGTTTAGTGAATCATTTGAGCGACGCTTTCCTGAGCCAGCGTGATTACAGGTGACAGGGGGGCAATTTTAGTCAGACCCACTCCAATAAAAATTGTGTTTTTAACATGTTCTTTTATCCTGTTTCTTATAATGGGGGACATGTTTAAAATGATTTAAGATTAAAACTGCATTTGTGAGTATTTCTTTACTCTTTATTCATTGGACCAGGCAGGGGCGGACTTACCATTGGGCAGTGGGCAATCGTCTGGGGCCCCATTAAAAAATAACTGAATAAATATCTATGTCATTATTATTTAACTCTGTCATAGAGAAATCGGAGATCTAAACTGGCACAAGACTACTCATGGAAAAGTTTTTCATCCTCCTCTATCCCTCTAAACCTCAAAGTCGAGGCTCGGGGGCCGGATCCGGCCCTCCGGGTAATTATATCCGGCCCTCCAGATTATTTTTTTTTATTGTTATTAATGGACCGATGTTATGTTGTACTTATTTCTAACTTGTATTATTTTGACAAAATATATTTTTATGGAGAGTTAAAATGTTGAAATTTATTTAACCCTTTAACACCTGAGTCGTCGCCGATGACGCTTAAGCGCAAAATCTTTAACGTACGGTAACTTTTCAACCGTTAAAACAATCAATGTATTTCCAGTAGATTCTAAAGGAGAAAAGAAGCGGCTTTCTCCTTTAGAATTTACTGGAATTACTCAAAGAACTCAAAGAACACAAACACTGGATCACTGGTGTTAAAGGGTTAAGGTTTAAGTAAATTCCTTCTTTAATAATATTCTTGCCTGTTTTATTTATTCACATTTATTCATAGTAATGTTAAAAAGGTTATGTTTTTATAGTTTTAAATATTTAGCTTTAGTGTGTTCAATAAATGTTTATCCTGTTCGGCCTGCGACCTAACGTGTGTGTTGGATTATGTCTCCCTGTGCGATTGAGTTTGACACCCCTGCTCTGAAGCAATTAAATATTCAGTCAACAGCAAGTTAGCAGCAGACAGAAACTCTTTGACGAAAAAACACAGTAAGATGAAGCGTATATATCTAATTGGTGGTAAATGATCATAATCATACTGTTAATGCAATTAAAAAAGGGGGAGTAAAGATAGATACTTTATTACAGACTCAAGGTCCATTTACCACAAAGACACAACAGATAAAAGACTTAAAAAGAATAAAATAAATGTACATATGTATATATAATAAAAATGTAAAAAAATTCATAAAAACATAAAAAGAGACACCTATGATAATCAAGCATGAGAGCCAATAAAAACAATTAAAATTACCAGTATTGCAGACTAAAAAGCTCAAAAAACAATTACAGACATAAAAATCAAAAACCTAAAAAATTTCCAAATGTTAAAAGAGCCAAAACCTCCAGATTGGGGACCGGTATTTAAAGAACACCATCTCATACAAAATGCTAACAAAGTTAAACAACAACAAAACTAGTGTGCAGGAAGACAGACAAAACAGGAACAAGAAGAACAGAATCAAAGGAACTCAATATGAAGAAAAAAATAAGTCAAGACTGGAGAAAGGAGAGAAAAGAGAGGCAGGAAATAACCATTTAGAGGCTATTTTTTCTTTTTTTTTGTTCCATCTTTCAGTTCAATTTTATTTATATAGCTTAATATTACTAAACTGTTGTCTCAACGGGCTTCACACCAGTAAATGTCCAAAAACATAAAAATAGCTAATCGTAAACTAAATTCATCTGTGTCCTTAGACCCTCGTTCTAGGTAAATGGCGTGTACTTGTACAGCGCTTTTCTCCCTCCCTCGAAGGCCAAAAGCACTTTACACTCACACATGGTGGTGGCTCCGCTGCTGAACACTGGCGCCGACCTTTCACCAGAGGCTTTTTGGGGTTCAATTTCTTGCCCAAGGACACTTCAACACAGGAGTCGAACCTTCGATCTTCCGATCAGGAGTCGACCGCCCAACCGCTTGCCCCCACAGCTGCCCCACAAGTGAGGTAAAAGGTGCTAAGGAAAAACCCCTATAAAAAAATCCTGCTGGAGAAAAGAAGAATAACCTCGGGGATTTTCACAAGAAGGAGGAATCCTCTCCCAAAAAAAATAAGAAAGAAGAAGCCCCTCCCTGTTTGTCCATTGTGAGCACAACGGGCTAGAGTTATGTTCAAGAACCTACTTTTAACACGATCATGGACACCCATCCCTTGCCCGATGTGTTTATTGCTTCAGGGTCTAGATAAACGTAATAAATTTGTCAAATTTTTAAAGTTATTTGGTCAGTTTTCTGATTCATCAAGCCCTTTTTATAAAACTTTTTGTTCTTTATCACTTCTATCAATGGGATCCCTTAAAGCTCTTCAACCAGAGCAAAGCCCATCAAGACGGGGCCGGATTCTGATTGTGCCGGTTAAATTCCCCTTCAGATCAGCAACTGTTAGCAATAAATCTTTCAACTTTGAAAGTCGTAGCGCTGTGTTTAGGACTGAAATATTAAATTAAACAAAATCTCGCAATTAAAACAATTTGTGGGAAATAAGAGCTTCTTGGATGGCCTATTATCCTCTCTTCAGTGAAAATTGTGTGCCACTAATGAGCTGAGGGAGTCCAGAAGGCAGCTGTAGCCCTCCACATGCTCACTGGCACAGTTACCCCTGGGAGCAGGTTTGGATTACATCTTGCTTGAAGCTCCTCATCCTCAAGAGATTCCAGGATGTAGAGATCCTTGTCCAGACTTGCCAGGGTACAGTCAAATTGAATCCCGCCCTACAGGCCAGGCCTGTTTTCCTGCGTCTCACCTGCAGCTTTGTCTGGGATAATTAGCAAACTTTCAGGGATGAGTATAACAATGGATAAAGTGTAACACCTGAGCCAACGAGATGCAGTGTGGCATATTCTGCTCAGCAGTTGGATTCGGAACAGGTTTAACGTCTGTTTCCACATCGTGTTGACCTGAAGAAGACAATAAAACCTTTTTTGTTATGTTCCGTTCAGGAGTCATAGAATTATTTGATCCCTGGTGGTTGAAATTGTTTCTATACCTTCAGTTGTTTCGATGCATAGCTGAAATTAAGTTTTTTTGTATAACTGCTTGTTTACAGAACCACTTCAATCAACTTTTAAACTATTTTAAAATAATTTCAAGTGGTCTTTTAATTATAATTATCAGAAATGAATCTATGAATTGTGGACAGGATGTTGATGCACAGCAAATCCACCCCCACTTCCCGTCACCCATCTGTTTATGTGTTGTCCTGTTAGTTTACAACCTAACACTACAAGTACAACAAAAATGGCGAGCAATATTGAAGGTGGTTTGCTCTCTTTCTGGGTGGAGTGCTCCTGCTTCAGGTGAAAGAGTTTTAATATGTTGGGGTCTTATTTACAAGTGAGGGAAGATCGAAACGTGAGATCAACAGTTGCCTTGGAGCACTGTTATGCGGTCGCTGCACTGCTCCGTTGTGGTGAAGAGAGAGCTGAGCCAGAAAGCGAGGCTCTCAATTTTCGTTCTTAATTACAGCACTCACCTATGATCGTGAGCTCTGGGTCGTGACCGAAAGAACGAGATCCTGAATACAAGCTGCCAAAATGAGCTTCCTCCGGAGGGCGGCTGGGCGCTGTCTCAGAGATAGGGTGAGAAGCTCGGTCACCCGGGGTAGAGCAGCTTCTCCTCCACATCCAGAGGCTTGGTCTGCTGCCCCCGAGACCCGATCCTGGATGAGCGGAAGAAGACGGATGGAGGAATATTGAATCTATCTAAGGATGTTGTTGTCTACAAGTGGATGGAGCAGAGAGCGTTTTGTCCGCCCTTTTCACGAATATAATCTTTTTCCAACTGCATGTTTTTGTCTGCTCCTGGTTCACACTGATCTGAAATATTCTGCTTAATGTTCCTAATATATTTCCTCCATCTTTAGAAAAAAAATATAAATTTTCATTGGAGTGGGTCATCAAAACTTTTTAAAAATTGGCTTTCCGTGCTGTCGAAATCCTTGCGTGCCGTGTTGAGCTTCATCTCCCTAAAATGAGCAAAGTCTTCTGGGACTATTAATGTCTGTAAAATCTGCTATAATGATCCCACAAATCCAGGTGGGGGACATCAGCGAGCCTTCTTGACAGAATCTTGCAGAGGCAGTGCAAGTGCGGCAGCGCTGCACCAACCTGTTAGACCACAGCTGGGAAAACAAGCTGAGAGTGATAACAGATTAAGCACACAATCTCTGGTTGGCCCGCGCTGAGGAACAGAGTAGACCACCGGAGCTCACACACATCCGTAAGCAGGAGGCCTCCAGAGGCTGGAGGAGTCTCTAAGAACTCCTCCGTCTTTGATATGTATCTCATGTCACAACCAGGTTGCACGGGGCCGTGTGAATGCCTCCGCGAGCGAGCCAAGCAAAAACACTCGCCGACTTTATTTGGTGTCGGTTTTTAGGCAGGTCTGTTTTTGATAACAGGAGGAACGGCTGGGAACTGTAAGGCCCAGGTGCTGACAGACCTCCCTCCACGCTGCGCGGGCTCTCGGGCGGCATGCTGCGCAGGCCTGGCTGGGCCCTGCTGGACGGCTGAGTACAGGTTGTCCAGCAGGCTGTGTTGTCTCAGCCTCGAGCCAGGGATGATAGATGGAGCTGGAAATGCTCCCAGAGAGGGGGTGAACACGTGTGGCCAGCCATGGCAGGTGGTGAGCGCTGACTTGACAGCAATTAAATGTACAAATCTTTGATTAAGCTCGCGGGAAGGCGGTCATTAGCAACAGTGAGTTGGCTCTCACTCACAGGCACACATTTTTCATCTCTATTAGGGAGCGAGTCTTGGGACTAATGCACAGCTCTTGTGAGTCAGCAATTCCACGTAAATTTCAACAATGGCTCAGTCGAACTTTAAAGGTTTTGAAATCACACTACATGAATAAAAAAGAATCTGAACCACTCAGAGCAACTCCAGAAGCCGAAATATATCACCTGAAAATATTTTACAAGGAACTCGCCTGCTGTTTTAGATTATTTTAAACCAAAACCATCAGTTTATTTAGAGTACTGAAGAGAACTTTTTTGGGCTTAAAGCTGCATTCATCAGAACAAAATTTTCTGGATGTAAAATGAAAACAAAAGCAAGAAAATTCCAGGGCTTTCCATCGTCTGTATGTGACAAAGCACATTTTCTGTTTCACACCAAAGCAGCGGGATGTTCGCTCCAACTTCTGCATTGGGTTAGGGTCAAAACTGCACAGTTAATGCGCTAATGCACAGTTCCTTGTTTCATTTTGAATTGTAGAAGAGTTCTTATTAAAAGCATCACCGAAGTTTCTTAGAGCGGTGTATGAAGCCTTAAGGTGTATTCACACTGAAAGCGATTCACGCGGCAGAGGCAGCCAGTGTCTTAATTATGATTATGCCATTTTTAGTAAAAAAAAAAAGTGTTGTTTTCTAGGACATAGTCTCAGCAGAGTGACAGGAGTTCATTAGAAATTCGCCTCTGAGTTGTGGATGAGACTGTTGGCACCGAAGTAAGCCTCCACTGATATCCCATCATCCCTTTGTTTACACTCTCTCCTACTAGCTTACAGCCCCTCAAAACCCAGAGCTAAGAGCAACAAAAAAGCCAAGTATTATCAGAGCTATCCAGACGTACAGTTTTGAGCCAGTACCAGCTCAGACAAGAAAAACTAAGACGTTAGTGGATCTATTTGTCTGCCAGTGGATGCATCAGAATGGAATGTTTTTAACCCGCCCATTACAGTTGCTGTGTCACAAATATGAGCTTTTTTAAGTGGTGGTTTTTCATCTGCTCCTGATCCATCAAGATTTGGATAAAGAAATACTCAGGGATACAGTTTTAATCTTGAGCTCCACCGTGAGAAAACTACTTCGAGAGCATGTTAAAAACAACAAAAACACAATTTTCATTGGTATTTTGATCAGAGCAGATGCATCAATGTACAATCAGATACAGTTTCTGTAGCTGCATCTAATTATCCATAGTTTATTAAAAAAAAAACATTCAAAATATTAAGAAATTAATGATTCAGCTATTCCTGACTTTAAACGTTGATTTAACAAATCAAATAAAAACAATGTGATAGTAAAATGACATCATCAGACACATAAAGACACATAAGTCATGGAAAGGCCCTGAGAGGACGTGGCATACAGCCTGTCACACCCCTAACAAGGCCCTTTAGAGTTGCTACTGTCTTCCTTCGGGACTCTGAGGGGTAATTGCTGCCTTTCTTCCCAGCTTACTAATGACGGCAAGGTCATTCCTTTTACCCAAGCTGCCCTCAAATATCTCACTGCCTGCATCCCATAATCCTTTTCTCTAGGAAACAGAGGAATTTCTGAAGCTTTAAATCTGACAAACCTCCTGTGAATTCAGTCAACTCTAAACTGCTAAACAGGATTACTGAGGATAAATGAGCTCGGGCCAAAGAGCCTTCCATAATTACTTCCTACTGTATCATTAATGACAAGTCATAATAAGTATTAAAAAAATCGAATTATTTGTACCTTTAAAAGAGCGCTTTGGTCTTTAGAGATGGATCTCTGCATCTGGAGCTGTGGCTCAACAGCTTCTACAGAAGTCTGTAACCGTGGAGACTTGTAGGCGCTCCCTCACTGTCAGAGCCTGGAGACGCTGCAGCACATCCCATCGGACCAAACACATCATCTGGATCACAGGAGCTGATATTAGAGGAGGAGCGTCTCTGACACAGGCGTGTGCCTGACACTGTAGCATGGGCATTTAAAGTTTATCATGCTAGACTTGGCCATTTCAAAATATTTTATCAGTATTTGGTAAAGAAGAAGAAAAAAAACCTCAAAACACAAGATAAATGGAAAATTTGAAATTATATTTCTTGATAACAGAGACTCCTTTTTTGTAATGCCAGTCAAAACATATTGCAAAGATGTTAAACAATGATTTTTAATGGTGTTCTGTCTCTACCTGTAAAGCTGCGTTCACACCTGCCTCATAAGAGGTGCGTTCAAGCGTCCACTTCCAATAAAAAGTCTATGTAAACGCTTGTTTCTGAAGGTTTCAGGCCTTCATGTTCTCAACTATTGCATTCACAGATAATTTTTGGGCTTTATGTGCAAAACCTTCATTCATTCTAAAGGTTAAAAGTTAAACCAGATTGAAGTTTGACCAATAACGGACTCGGATTTGATAGTGACGTATAGATGCGTTCCTTTTAATTCACTGAAGTGTCAACTGCTTGAAAATTTATCATGGAGAAGAAATTAATTATTTGGTTTATGTGAATTATATGACATCAAGTCTTTTATTTATCTGAGTAGAAAAACCTGTAATAAGATTTTTGCTGCTTCGACATTTCGCACCAGGCTGTTTTAAAATTTTTGTGGTGGTGTGAAGGTAACAGGTGGCAGCAGTCCAGTGGGAACACTACAAGAGTACAAAAGTACAAAGGTGTGAAAGTAGCATAAGACTAAATGAACTCAACTTCAGTATACAGAAATACCAAATCTTTCTTTTTTCCCACAAATGTGACATATTATGAGCTCTCAAATCTATTTTTAAAAGATCTTCTCCAGTGAAAGTCGTGTTTTAGATGTTTTTAACATGTTTATGTAGCATTTTCACATGATGGAGGACATATAGTCCTTGTAAAATTAAGCTTAGTATTCTTTTTTTTAAATAGT
Source organism: Oryzias javanicus (assembly GCA_003999625.1). NCBI lineage: Eukaryota > Metazoa > Chordata > Actinopteri > Beloniformes > Adrianichthyidae > Oryzias > Oryzias javanicus. The sequence goes on along the minus strand of CM012449.1, from coordinate 28,846,782 downwards.
TTTCATTTTCATTCTCAAGATTTACAGGTTATGTGGTACAAATCCAAATGTTCAAACATTATATTCAGCATGTGTGAACAACCTCGAAGACGATAATATCAAAGCAAGGAAAAAAATAATAAAAAAAAAGGGAAATTAGTCATTAGGATAAATTAATATAAATTTAAATATTGAGCACATGTGGGGGCGAATATACATTTTAGGATTAATTAATTTTAGAAGTGGTTGCTAAATCGTACCAAAATGTGCTGACTTATTTTTCATGTAAAATCTTATTTTAGCTACTTTAACCATTTCATTCAGCCACGTCTTAAAACACGGGGCAGAGGGAGACTTCCACTCTAGTAACATACCTATTGTCAGTAATTGCCTCTGGAGAGTGAAAAGGATTTTAATGAATCAGATGATCCGAGTATTGCCAGTGTACCATCCAGAGGCACATTGAATTGAAAAGGGAAATATTTAGAACCCAAAAGCCTTTAGAGCCAGACAATGTCAAAATGCATTTGTAAGGGATCCTCTGGCAGCACCGCATCTATCACATGAAGGAGAGACAGATTTGAAAATTTGGTTCAGTTTAAACCAAAACTGTATTTCTGAGAATTTGTTTATTCAAATCATTGTAAATAATGAGCGATTGAAAGCATGCAGTTTGAAAAAGATCGAATTAATACCCAGGGAGGGCCATGGGCTCCCTTCTTTGCTCCTTTCTTGTCCATTCACATGTGGACAACTAGATCCACAACAGTCTCATCTACAACTCAGAAAAGAATTTCTAATAAACTACTGCCACTTTGTAGAAACTATGTCTAGGAAAATGTAAAAAATTTGTAACTTTTTGGAAAAAAAATAGCATAATCAGAATTAAAAACCCCTTTTTTAATAGTTCAAAAGATGATCAGAGTGGATCTTAAGGGCCAGAAGAGAAAAATACAAATGTCACACTCCTCATTTAAATAAGACATCTTTAAAAGGTTCAAAAACGAAGAGTTTGTTTGATCCTGCCCAACAGTTCTCATCTTTTGTTGTGAGAAATATTGTTGCTTTTTTTTCTTGAAAAAGATGCTGACTTTCTTTTCAAAATCCAATTTAATACATAATGTTTACACTGACAGAAGTGAAAGCCGCAAAGCAAACATGTAACAGGGGAAGTGGGCGGAGCTTCATACCAATACATAACACATTGACCACATCCCTAACTGGAGTTTTTTGTGAAATATTGAGCTTTCCTCAACTTTACATACATAAGTAAGAATATTCATTCTATAAACAAATGTCTTTTAAATCCTAATTTTTCTTTTTCTGTTTTGATAAAACAAGTATGCTGACTACGTCACATATTAACACCGTTTGTGTCAATTACGGCATTTCCTATGTCCCTAGTTTGCTGCCCCCACTCCCCCTATTCACCCCCTTCCTGGAATATGCTGGCCACCCTAATCACAGGAACCGACCGAAGCAAGAGGTGCATGCCTTTGCACATGGCAGCACAAATTAAAATGTCTCCTGCCACCCGCCTCTCTAATTCTTTGGCACTATGCCCCGGCCAGTCCCTCGAATTACAAAAAGGCCTGCGTGTGGTGCAGCCAGCATGGGGCAAGCCAGCTTATTGACACACTCCCCGAACTCGCTGGGTCGATAACTGAGTGTTTCACAGCACTTCCTAGGCCAGCCTTAGAGGGCTAACTTTCACCACACATGGAGATGGCTGAGGATTTTGGAATAAAAGAGGTTAAATAATCAAAAACAAAAGGCATTTGAGTAATCCATTCATAAAAGTAAAGCTTTAATATACTTTAATTTTTATTTTTGTACTTGAATTTAGGTTTTCATATTTATATAAATAAATCACCAAAGTTTGATTCATTGGTTTATTTCAAACATTAAAAATTAATGAAAAAAACAAAAAAAAAAAAAACAAAAACAAAAGAAACATATCAAATTTGTTGCTTGAAAGGGATTTGGAGGACTTATACAATTTAACTCTATTGTGGTTTATGTACATGTATGCATTTATAATTGAATAATTTAAATGATTGTCTTGTGTTCCTGCGCTTTTATAAAAAATTTTTCTGATCCAACACAGTTCAAAAATTCTTTCCTCTTGTAATGGCGACCAAATTTGGTACCAGGTGTGTGCGCGTCTATTCCATGCCCTATGTCGAGTCCAACAGCGTCTGTACCACGGGGATGACATTTTTTCCATGCTTCAGCCGTGATATGGGCATGAAAGCCAGTGGGACCGAGCCTTAAACATGGGTAAATGCGTATCTTGGGCTTCCATGTTCACTCACAGCTACACAAGTTTCTATGACTGTTTTAGGGCAGTAATATCAAAACGCAGAGCCACTTAGAGCATCGACCAATCAGAGACTCGGATTTTGGAAGTGCCAACCATTTGAAAATTGATCAGATCAGAGAGGAGAAATAAATGATGATAGTTTGCACCTGGTGTGAATATCATGGGCTGAACACGCCTTCAAGACTCTGCGGCACATGCCAGCCATGTGTGCGTAGCTTAATACTTTACTTAAAAGATCACCAAAATAAATAAATAAAGCGGCCGTTCACTATCTGCTGTATCTAAGCAGATGATAAAAACTTACAATATTAAAAATATGGAATAATAACTTTGCACCTAACTTTTTGTGAAATTCACAACTACTCCTGGAGGAAACCACACCCACAGATGGATCCAGGACATGGACATCAGAGTAAAAATGACTAAAAAAGCTTTACAATTTATTTCCCAGTTATGCTAAATATTTTTTTTCTCAGAAAAAAGGATGTGTTGCATTTTTCCAGAAATCGAGGTCACAGAGTCTGGAGGAAGAGAAGAATGACCCAGATTCCAAGTCGCTTAAGGTTCCCGTTTCTCTCTTCAGTCGGTTGTGGTTTGCGGGGTGGTGTCATCTGCTGATGATGGTACACTGTGTATGTCAGGTCATGCTTCCCATGCAAACCAGCTTTATGGAGATGCTGGTTTCGTTTTCCGACAGAACCAGGTTGGGCTATAACAAATATCAGCGTAACACAATTTTTTAAATATTTGTTTGATAAGTTGACTAGAGAACTTGCTTGATCTCCACAGATTATTTGAATCTCTGTAAATTGTGTTTTTTACATGTTCTTGTGACATTTTTCTGATTATGGAAAAACCATTTTTCTGGAAAATAGGCTTCAAATTACATTTCTGAGTATTTCTTTAATCAAATTGTTGTCAATTAGGAGCAGATAAAAGAAGTTTTTTTTTTCGTAGACGAGTTCTCTACATTGCTTTACGTGACTATATCCATGTACGTCTTTGTTTTCCTTGTCTGAGCTGATGTCTAGCTCCAAACTATGGCTGAATAGCTCCAATATTGCTCGCCTTTGAACTGGTAACGTTAGTTTGTGGGTGTGAGTGCCTGTAAACTGAGAGCTCTCAACAACAGGAAGAAGAGGGCTGTTGCTCTGCGCAACAAGTCCCGCCCACAAGTCAGAGGCAAATTTCTAATAAACTCCTTGAACTTCTGCCGCTCTGCAGAAACTATGTCCTATGAAAACAATAGTTTTTTTAAATTTTTTTTTTTATTTGACCTAAACACTGGATAACTATAATTGAAAAAAATTGGAAATGCTTTAAAAATAGATCAAAGAATGACTGGAGAGGGTCTTTACATGGATGACATGAACAAAACCCCCCCACAAAAATTAAAAAAAAATATATATATATATATTGGAAAAAGTTCTCAGCTGATCAACTGTCAGCAGGTTTTAATGGAATTAGATGAAAAAAACAAGAGCATGACAGGAAATGACAGGATTTTCTTCATGGCCCAAAAAATTATTAAAAATTAACTTGGTTTTGCACATTTTATTAAAAGTTCTAATAACCTTTATTTTTTATAATATTACTAATGGACCAATATTTTCAGGATGTTAACAAAGCAAAAATAAAACATTTAAAAAATGATAGCATATTTATTTTTCTGTGCAAGAAAATTTCTCCAAAAATCATACTACTAAAACTAAGTAAGCTTAAATATAAAGTTATCACATGTTGATTTTAATTTAAAAAAATTGACATTTAATATAATTTAATTTAGTGATGAGAGGTTGTGGAGTCGTCTTATGTGAAACTGAAGCCAAAGCGCCACGCTCACATGATGCGTCATCACGTTCAGCAGTGTTTGTTCTCCTCTCCCAGGGATGTTGATGGTGTTGTTTTCAAATGTCCTGCTGATTCTTCCAGCCTGGATGCATATTATTAGCCAGTGTTCAGGTAAACGATATGTTCCGGGGTAAAAACGTAAACAAGTGTGAAACACCTTCTGACACACATGAGTGGTGGGGACGTGGGAATACAGGCTCTCATGAATAACACCAGACCTGGGTTGGTGGGCCGATTAAAAAATGACCAAAACGTAAGGCTGGGATGGATGCTCAAAGGGGATCAGTTCTGTTCTATAAATTAAAGGAGACATTTTCAGCGTCAAGCTACAGCTGAATGTGGTGGAAAACATCCAGATTTAGCTCTATCCTGCATCTTTGTGGACTTTTTGGTACTAAGGTCCGACAGCATGATTTGTTGTAACATTTGCTTTTGATCAGAGGAGACGTTTGAATGTTGATCCCAAGAGGTTTAAGTCAGAGTTCAGAACCATAAAGTTTCATCAGTGATTCATTAAATGTTGACAAGTGTACATTAAAATAAACTAGTACTGATAAAAAATAATTTCAATTTTGAAACAAATAACATGTTTCTTTAATAGGTTTTAGGTTTTTATTGTATTGACAGTGATGATTTAATTTTTTTTTTCTGTCAAACTCACTTAGACATTTTTCCCTAAAAATGTAGGGAAAAGAAGCGAAAGAAATCCTTTAAACTGAATTATGATCAGATAAAGAGTCATGAAAAGTTAATATTCTGGATTATGCAGCTCTTTTTTTCTGCTTTTTTTAATTTTAAAGATTTATTTAAACAACAAAGATGCCCTTTTATGCACTGAGTTTTACGTTCACAACCCCCAAAATAAACCTATCTGTGGTCAGCAGCTCTTCTAAAGTAATTAGAAACTGAGGCCTCCTCAAAAGCAGTCTAAGGACAAAGACAGCCATTCCAGCGATGTAGGCCCAATAACCTGAAAATAACCAATTTTTTTGTCTTTTTGAAAGAATATGGATTAGTTTGATGAGTCCACAATTGATTCCTTGATCACCAAAGAGAGATTTGATGAGATCAAAATGAATATAGGCATCAAATCTGGCACAAATGGATATTATTTATTACCACTTTGAGAGCAGATTTACTTTATTTTCTTTTTTTCCCTTTTTGTTTTCTTTTAATATTTCAGTCACTGCTAATTATAATTTTTTACATCTCATTTATGTTTTTTAGTCTCCAATTGAAACCCACATGGACGGACTCCTATTTATGCAGGTTAAAAAGACTGAAGATGTATAATTTCCCATTTTGTTGATCAGGGTATGACGCAAGCTGTTGCTTTAACCCAACCCTCTCATGGTTATCACACAGCAGGTTTCTGATCAGAAAAAAACATTTAACATTAAGATATCAAATCAAACCCTTTTTTTTTTTTTTTTATGGACACATTCTGACTTTTCCCCAGAATATGTCCATAATGGGAAAATTGACACATTTGAATTATTGTGCAATTCAAATGAAAAAAAAGAAAAAATATTTTAGGTAAAAGGGCATAATCAATTAAAAAAGACCAATAGGAAAGCCTTTGAAATAAATCAAAATATGATCATAGTGGTTATTTAGACTCACTTTAAGCAGAAGTTGTCCCGCAAAAAAACTGTAACTTGAAAATTTGGCCAATGCTTCAGAAACGTTTATTTTTGTAAATTAAGTATTTTAATTAGTTTTAGTCAGATATGGTTCATTAACTGTTTATGTTTGATTTTTTTATCATCCATATTTTGTAATTTCCTCTCTGAGAGCTGTCATAACTCCTCACCTTTGTCTTTGCTTCTCCCATGTGATCATGTTATGTTTTATTTACCACATTTAACTTCCTCTTTCTCTGTCATTTTGTAAATGTGCCATAGAAAGTTAAGTGTTCACATCCTGTGTGCCGCTCAAAGACCTTGTTTATGCTCGTGAGTGCCAGCGTGTGACTCTCTTACTATCATTCTGGAGGAAATACCAAGAGTCGCGTGCCAGTCACAGCTAACCGCAAACCCCGACTGGGTGGAGAGGAGCAGTCTTCATATAAATCATGGAATATGACTCTGGGCGAGCCATTGGCAAGCTGACTGAACAGCCACAAATAGACTCTCATTGTATGTAGTACGAGATTTCAGCAACACAAAGGCAGACTGTAGTAACCAATGCCTGTGGTACTGACATGGAAAAAGGGCTTTTATTGTTTCTGCGCAATGCCAAGTTAGTCATAAGATATTCCCAGACTGTCAGTTTCAATATAAAAACCACCATAAGTGAAGGCTAAAAATTCACCTCCGACTTACTGTCACAGCACCACCAGCTTTGACAGTTGGACAGAAAACTCCCTTCATGACTTGAGCTGAGATTGAAGAGTTCCAGCTTGAACACGCTTTAGATAAAAGCTCCTTTTTACTGGAAGCACCTGATAAAGGAGGACAACAAGCTGGGGCGGTTTCACCTATGTGTCGCTCAGGGCGGTGCCACGTGCTCCCCCCAGAAATAGAAAAGACAAGAAAAAAACATTTTCAGCTTTTATTTTTTCCCCACTTCTGAAATAGACTAAAACTGCCCGTTTCCACATAATGTTAATGAAATATGTGAGGGCCATGTGGCTAATAAATGTAACACCTAGATACTGTAGATTAGTCTTGTTGATCAGCTGTTTACTTTCATGCTCTTTTGCTATTCAAGTGCAATGTACATAATCTTTTTTATTGTTTTATTCATTTTAATGTTGTACTCTCCAATCATATTTTGATCTATTTTTAAGTGTTTCCAATGTTCTTGAAATTATTTCAATGCCATCCTTAATGCCTCTTTTTGGTGCAGTGTGATTCATGTGTTGTCCCTCTTTCCCATTCCCCTCCGGGTGAGCCAGGTGGCTCGTCTGTGCTCCTGTCCTTGGCTGTGGACCTCGCCTCTGGCCCCCAGATGTCTCTCCGTTCCATCTGGATGAAGCTCTTCTGCTACACTATTCAAACATGTAGTTGTAGAGTTAGATAAGTACATCGGCTGAGGTTTCTTCTTTTTTTTTTGCTTTCCAAGAAAGAGGGTCTAAGGGCAGGGATGCCCAGTATAGTTTAGTCGGTTTAACTTAGCAATCAATAATTGTTATATTTTATGAGCGGCTATATAAATAAAATTGTTTTCTTGGACAATGTTTGTTTGGAGTGGCAGAAGTTTATCAGAAACTCGCCACTAAGTTGTAGGTGGGACTGTTGGCACAGAGGTAAGTCTCGGGTGATATCCCATCATCTCTTTGTTTACATTGTCTTGCACTAGCGTACAGCTCCTCACAACCCCAAGCTAACATTAGCGGTGCAATAAAAATGGCAAGCATTATCGGAGCTTTCCAACTGTACAGTTTTGAGCGAGATGACAACTCGGACGAGCAAAATTAAGACAATAATGTATTTGTCTGCAAGTGGAGGCATGAGAACAGAGTGGAGCAGGGAAACATTTCCATTTCCAGTTCTATGTCATAATTTAGTGTACTGTATTTTTCTCATCTGCTCTGATCCAACACAATTTGAACTAGAAAAGTCGCATTACCTGTGATAATGCTAGTGTGAAAGCATTTTTGCTGAATATGCTAGCTATAAATAGCATTAATTGCATTAATTTGCATGAAATGCATAAATTGTATAAGGTACATAAAGTGCATAAAGTGCTTAAATTGCATTAATATCTAAAAAAGCTAAAGTGTTGCTAAAATGTTAGCTTGACACATAATTAGCACGAAAAACTTCAGTAGTTGTCAAATAAGCCAAAAAAGCTAACACGTTGCTAATATGTTAGCTTAACTCAAAATTAGCATAAAAAACCTGAAAAATTGCCAAATTAGCCAAAAAAGCTAACACATTGCTAATATTTTAGCTTAAGTCAAAATTAGCCCAAAAAACCTCAAATGTTGCCAAATTAGCCTAAAAAGCATAAGTGCAGAAAGTTTTATAACGATTTGAAAAATGTTCCCATTGACTTAACATAGGGCTAAAAATTAGCATAAATTGCGCAAAATCAAAAAAACCGTAAAATTTGCGAAAACCAAAAATACTAGCCATAATGTCCTCAACGAGCTGAACGTTTTGATACCAATATTGCACAAGTGTAAAAAGCGCGCAAAGTTTTTTAACAATTTGAAAAATGTCCATTAACTGTCAAAGAGGCTAGTAAACTAGCATAGATTGCGTTAAAATTGTTAAGTGTACGAATTCCAAAAGTACAAGCACAAATGTCCTGAACAAGCTGAACATTTTGATACCACTGTTACATAAGTTGTAAAAGTGCATAAAGTATTTAAAGGATTTTAAAAAATTCCCATTCATTTTCAATGAGGCTAGTAATTAGCTTAATTTGCGTAAAAAACGTAAATTTTGCGAATATCCAAAATACAAGCATGAATGCCCTAAATTTGCTGAATGTTTTAATACCAATATTGTACAAGTGTTAAAAGTGCAGAAAGTTTTATAACGACTTGAAAAATGTTCCCATTGACTTAACATTTTGAGTTTAGCTTTTATTTCAGCAACATGCTAAAATCTTTAAGCAACAATCCTGCTTTTTTGTTACTAAAGTTAAAAATGTTTTAAAAAATTCTCTTTTTAAGAGATACCAGTTTATTTTAATATATCTTTTTGCTTTTGTTCGTGACAAAAGTAGACATTCACATTTATTAAAAAAAACAAAAAGAAGGTTATGAATGAAAATCAAAGGCTAACGTAAATCAATGTGGCTCCTTCTAGGTTTTGATCAGTAGAACAACAGCCCAAATGGCTCTATTACTGTTAAAGGGTCCCGATCCCTGCTCTAGTAGATCATAGAATGTAAGTAATTTTGATTGTATAGTTTTTTTTGTGTGCTCCAGGTAACCTGCTTTGTGAATGATTCGTATTGCTCTCTTTTGAAGAATTGAAAGTGAATGTAACGTTGTCCTATAGTTGTTTCCCCAAACCTCAACAAAGTAAGAAAAGTATAGTAAGACCAATGAACAATATAAAATGTGGAGAGATTTGTGGCCCAGAACCAGTTTTACTTCTTGACAGTTTGGTGTATAAATAACGAACGAGTGCTCTCTTGATCTGTATGGGGTGCCTGGTGGCGCAGTGGTTAGCACTCTTGCCTCACAGTAAGAAGAACCTGGATCATATCCCAGCTGCAGATTCAAAACCACCATTTGGGGATCCTTCTTTGTGGAATTTGAATGTTTTCCAATTTATCTATTAATATTTATTTATTAATATAAATAATATAATAATAATAAATAATTAATATTTCTTTATTAAGATAAATACATAAATTGGAACGATATGGCATTAGGGGAATAGTGTTAGACTGGATTCAATTTGAAGGTCAGAAGTGCTCGTTCCCATTTTTTGGGCAGAAAGGTGCGAAACAGGGCTCTGTTTTGGGCCCACTATTATTTATCATGTGTATTAATGATTTATTAAAGGTTTATAGGATATTCAAATACGTTTATTTGCTGATGACACGAAAAAAAGCTTTCCAGGTCAGCTTTTAATCTATTATAACCCCAATAAATTTATCTTCATAAAATCTTTCAAGTTTCACCCCATTTATGTGCATGTCAATCTTTAGATTTTTACCATTAGAATTACCAAGTAACAATATTTTCTTTTACTTAAATATAGTCAAAGTTTATTTACATCAAATCACATCTTCACTTTTTCTATCGCCGTCTTTACAACTTCTATGAATTGTTGCAAATCATCCCCGTCACAAAAACATTTGTGTCATCAGCAAATAAACTTATTCGCATATTCTATAAACCTTTAATAAATCATTAATATACATGATAAATAATCGTGGGCCGAAAACAGAGCCCTGTTTCGCACCTTTCTGCCCAAAAAATGGGAACGAGCACTTCCGACCTTAAAGTTATTTACATCAAATCACATCTTCACTTTTTCCATCGCCGTCTTTACAACTTCTATGAATTGTTGCAAGTCATCCCCATCACAAAAACATTTGTTTCATCATCAAATAAACTTATTTGAATATTTTATAAACCTTTAATAAATCATTAATACACATAGTAAATAATACTGGGCCCAAAACAGAGCCCTGTTTCGCACCTTTCTGCCCAAAAAATGGGAACGAGCACTTCTGACCTTCAAATTTAATCCAGTCTAACACTATCCCCCTAATGTCATATCGTTCCAATTTATTTATCAATATTTATTTATTAATATAAATAATATAATAATAATAAATAATTAATATTTATTTATTAAGATAAATAAATATATTGGAACGATATGGCATTAGGGGGATAGTGCTAGACTGGATCAAATGTGAAAGTCAGAAGTGCTTCTGATTCTCAAGCTGGGATTTGAACCAATGCCTTCTGATTAAGAGACAAGGGCACTAACCACTGCACCACCATGCAGCCCCTGCAGACTACAATTTTTTTAAGCTTTATGACATTAAAGATGTTACCTGTTTGTTAAATTGCCATTTTATTTTTTCATGATTACAGTTGTCATGATTTTGTTTATTTTTTACTGTGTATTTTGTTGTGAGAGAACAGAAACATTTTCTGAATCTCAGATCACGCCAGATACTATATAATTCTCTTGTGATGCCGAACTTAACCTACTGTTCCGAAATTTGGGGAAGTACATACAAAACTTCTTTAAAACCACTATGCATGTTACAAAAAAGAGCAGTAAGAATAATTCATAATGTAAGTTATCGCCATCCCACTAATCAATTATTTCTTAAATCAAAGATACTAAAACTTTTTGATTTAATAGTACACAGAATACTACAACTGAGTTACAAAGCAAGACATAATCTACTACCAGTACATCTACAATCAATGTTTTCTGACAGATTGAGTGGTTATAGTTTAAGAAAAGAAAACAATTTCAGAGTCCTCAAAGCACACACAACAGACATGTATACATGTACATGTTTGAGTATAGATCCTTGTGTGTGTTTGATTATATGGACAGATGTTTGATAAAAAAAGAAAAAAAAGGTACTAAATTTCCGTTTCTGAAATGATTTATATTAAAGGTTAAAATTAAGTTATATTGTTAGGGGGTAGGATTAAAAAAGTTTTTTTTAAACTTCTTCCTACTCCATTTCGAACTATATAATTGAGTTGTAATGTCTTTTATTTATAATTTATATAAAATTTTCCGTTTTCTTGTTTTTTTCACCATGTATTTTTTTTGTATGTTCAAAATAAAGGACTAACTAACTAACTAATTAAACTCTGTGGATTTACTGCAAAGTAAAGTGTGACTTAGTGTCACTTTCAGAGGAACTTTTCAATGGAATTCTTGCAAATTATTTTTATGATTACTGTTTTGTTTTCCATTTTTTTTTTTTTTTCATTTAATGCAGGGGTCCCCAAACTACGGCCCACGGGCCGCATCCAGCCCTCCTCCACTTTGGGCCCAGCTTTTTTCCAGCTTTTTAGGGGAATTTGACATTTAACTAATATTTTAGCTACATGCTATCTATTTAAGCTAATACAGGCTTTTTAAATTGTATTAGGCTAATTTGGAGTTTAGCTAATATTTTAGCTTTATGCTAGCTTTTTTGGCTAAATTACACATTTTTCCAGTTTTTTAGGCTAATTTGGAGTTTAGCTAATATTTTAGCTACATGCTAGCTATTGATGCTGATATAGGATTTTTAAATTTTATTAGGCTAATTTGGCATTAAGATAATATTTTAGCCAAATGCTAGGCTAATATAAGCTTTTTAGGCTAATTATGAGTTTAGCTAATATTTTAAGCTACATGCTAGTTGTTTTGGCTCATTTAGATTTTTTTTTGTTTTTTTCTGCTAATGTGGCACTTTGCTAATATTAAAGCTAGGTATCAGCTTCAGAGTTTTCAGCTATCAATTTTAGCATCTTCAGCTATTAATCTACTGCAGGTGATGATAAATGATAAATATCTAGTTTTAAAAAAGTTTTTGCATTATATTTCCTTGGAAGATCACAGAAATTAAGTATTTTAAATTTGGCTATGTGTGACTTTCTAGAAAACCATAAATATGTAAGTTTAGGCTGCGATTGTTACACTTTTTTGTTAGCCTACAAACCGAGCCCGGCCCCCCATCCCAGAAGAAAACCGTCATGTGGCCCTCACTAGAAAAAGTTTGGGGACCCCTGATAATTTATGATAGATTTTACAAAAAACTAGACAAAAAAAAAAAAACAACAACTTTTTATCCAGTTTTAATTTTTAGTGTCATCATAACTTTTACATTTTGAGTCTCAACTGTTGTGAAAATATAATTAAAACCCAGAAATGTTTTATATTCAGATATGAATAGGGAAATATAAAAAGACTTTACAGGGGAAAAAAAAAAAGTCAACTTTTGATTCATCAAGCGAAGCATGTTAATTATAAACACACAGGGATTCTTTCTACAAAAGAACCTGGAGAGCATCTTTGGGCTTGCAAACAGAAATCACATTTTTTTTTACATCAATGCACTTCATGCTTTTGACATTAGCTTAGTGATCACTCAAATCAAACACTTGGAGCAGCCTCATGTCGCAGGCTGACGGCACACGTCTGATTTAAAGGTCCAGTGATCATCTGGAGTATGAAAACACGAAAGGCTATAACAGTTCTCACTAAATGCCAATACAAATGATTTCTGTGTCAATGAAGATTTTTTAAATTTTTCTCAAAGAATAAAACAAATTCAAGTTAAAATCAGATTTTGATCCATAGCTGATCCCCTTATTTTAGGCCGTTGTTTTTGAAGTTTTTTCCTCCTTAGTGGTCAGTGGCAGCAGCTCTTCTGCTGGTCACTGCCCGATGGCTTCAAAAAGAAGGGTGGAAAAAATGCACCATAAATGTGCCGAGCATACACTAACATAGAGCACGAGAAATTCAACGAGCTGATATACTTTAGGAAAAAGTGCACGTTTTAGGACTCAAGCAAAGATGATTTACAAATAAATTTCTTAACAACAGGAGGAGAAACGATACAGAAAGTACAGACATGCAAACCAGTAAAAAAGATTTCTTGCAGACAGTTTTTGGAATAAAAAGTTTCCTTTGGCCGTCTGCAACTCAGACGGGACAGGAAGGGGTTGGTAGTGATCGACAGGTTGGAGGACGTATCAGGAGAAGGCGGAGGCCGTCCTCCTGACGGGACACCTGTGCTAAGAGGCCTGCAGCAGCCGTCTGTAGTAAGGCATGACTTCGTGTTCAGGCAGGTGCAGGTTGAACTCCAGAGCCACCAAGACGGGAAACTCGAAGGCCATCAGCTCCCGGCGGTTCACTCGGAACTTCTCCTCCAGTTTCTGAGGGAGGAGAAAAGAAAATAAGTCTGTTCGTAGATGAAAATGCTGTTTCAGTGACGATGGAGGAAATGCAGCTTAAAAATGAATTTCTGAGTATTTCTTTATTCATGCCCTTTGAAAAAGATCATATTTAAACTTCTTGCTCTCAATGACGGGGAGGTAAAAAGGGGCGGGGTTGCTGCGGCAACAGCCCCACCTACAACTCAGAGGTGATTTTTCTGCTGTTCTGCAGAACAATGACAAAAAAAAATGGCTTAAAAAATGCAAAATGATAAATAAAAGATCACTGGGAATGCTTGAAAGATGATCCGAGTGAGACTTTAAAATATTATTAGATACAGTTTCAAATGAAATTAAAATCTTTTAAAATCTTAACAAAGAAAAGTAAATTTAGCTTATAGTTTATTAACTTCCAACAGTAATTTTAAGGTTTTTATGGGGTCAAATCAAGATTATATTTAAGTTAATTAAAACTAGATTGTATATTTGAAAGAAAGAAAGAACATTTGAAAAGTTTTAAGGGTAAACATTATACATTTGAAAAAGAAATGCTTTAAATCTAAGTAAAAACAAACAGAAAGGAGGTTGCAACCAAGAAACAACTTTGCATAAAAGAACATAATTTCTGTCACAGATGTTAATCACATAGAATCATGTATTTTATAAGGTATTGCTAATAATTCCAGAATTGATCCAATTCATATTTTTTCTGATTCTTTTGATCCACTCAAGTCAATTTGATTAACTTTAAGTCGCATTTGTTTAGAAATAGATTAATGATCTATATTCATGTTTTGAAGATATTCATTTTAATCTGATAACGTTCACATACTGTAAAATATACTAATGAGACTGTTAATAAATTCATCGGCTTCAGCATCACAAGCTCCGAGGTTTCTGACCCAGATGCACAGGTGTGCTCGGCCCCGCCCACCTCACCTGCGTCTAAGCTGCTCTGGTTGCTGTTGGCTCGGCCCAGACTGAGGCTGCGATGGCTGGACGAAGGAGGAGGTGGAGTCCAGGGTTTTCCTCCGGCCGCCCAGAACGGTAGTCGGGTACAGGAACTGTGTGTAGGACACCGTCTAGAAGAGACCAGAACCGAAAATGTTCAATCATTCCTTATTGAAGACATTGAAATGCTATTTACAGGTGATGCTCACTAAATTTATACAATAACTGTAGTTTGTTATTATCTCAACACCTAACAGATTGAAAAGTAATCAAAAGACTCTGGATTATTAAACCGGTAAATACAAATAAAAGAAAAAAATAAAATGGAATAAAATAAAGTCAAATATAATAAAATTAAGTAAAATAGAAAAAAAAAATAAAGTTAAATAGAATAGAATAAAATGAAATAAAATGGAATTAAGTAAAGTTAAATAAAATGCAATAGAATAAAATAAAATAAAGTTGAATAAAATGAAATAAGGTTAGATGAGATAGGATGAGATAAAATAAAATATAATAGAAGAATATAAAACATTTATATAAAGAAGAACAATAACAGAGTGGAAAAATAGAATAAAATAAAGTTAATAGAAAAAAATACAGTTAATTAGAGAACAATGGAATATAATAAAATGTAACTAAATTAGGGCCAGGAATCAATTAAAAAAAATTAATTGATCGCAAAAATAGGAAAAATTAATTGCGATTAATCAACATCATTCATGTGACGGCTGGGGTGACAAGAACCCAGGAGCAGAGAACCAGGCTTGGACTTGGAAATACAGTTTGAGGTTTTTTTTTAATAAACAAAAGACGCCTCACAAGAGGGTAAACTTCAAAACAACACAAAACTAAAGACTAAGGAAAACACTTGACGAGTTGGAAACTTACAAAAGGAACTCACGGTCCTAACAGAGACGCACCGACACTGAAAACTGAAATGCTGAAACTTAAATAGTCTTAATTACAAAGTGCAGACAGCTGTGCACTCCTCCGCAGAGAGCACCAGGGAAGGAGGGGCCATCCAGGAGGAGTGACAAAATGTCAGAAAACAAAAAAAAAAAACACACAACCGTGTCATATAATTATTATTTTTTGTTACTGTATTTGCCAGCCACTTACTATCTGCAAATAATGATAATATGAAATCACACACAAAATTTTTAATCTTTTGGAACCAACCGTCTAAAACTATTTTTGAATTTACTTCTATATTGAATTTGAAAGACTACATGCTGTTTATTTGGTGTCATTTTAATCAGCACAACTGCACTTATATAACACTATCTTTATTTCGCCATTTTTCCATGTTGTATTCACACACGAGACATACAATTATGAAAAAACAGAAAATTCTGTCTGGAAAAAGGGATTTCTCTCCTAAAAAAAACAAAAAACCTCAAAAGTTCCCAAGTTAGCCACAAAAGTTTTATAACGATGTGAAAAATGTCCATTAATTGTCAATGAGGCTAGTAAACTAGCATAGATTGCGTTAAAATTGTTAAGTGTACGAATTTCAAAAATACAAGCACGATTGTCCTGAACAAGCTGAACGTTTTGATACCACTGTTGCCTTAGTTACAGAAGTGCATAAAGTTTTTAAAGGATCTGAAAAATTCCCATTCATTTTCAATAACGCTAGTAATTAGCATAATTAGCGGAAAAAACGTAAATTTTGCTAATACCAAAAATACAGGCATGAATGTCCTAAATTTGCGGAACGTATTGATACCAATATTGCACAAGTGTAAAAAGTGCAGAAAGTTTTATAACGACTTGAAAAATGTTCCCATTGACTTAACATAGGGCTAAAAATTAGCATAAATTGCGCAAAATCGCGAAAACCGTAAAATTTGCGAAAACCAAAAATACAAGCAGTAATGTCCTTAACGAGCCACACGTTTTGATACCAAGATGGCGTAAATCGCATAAAGTGTGCTTGAGTTTAAAATAACATAAAAATGCTGCAATTTGAAGAGTAGTCAGCCTTTTAAAAACAAGACACAAACTGATGCATGTTGTGAATCAAACTACATAAGTATTTCTTTCTTATATTGTCAATAAAGTGACATAAAAATACTTGTACATGTAGCTTTTGAGTTTTGGGGGGCGGGGCTTGGAGGGGAGAGGGGGCACCATTCCAGTGTTTCGCCCAGGGCACCAAACTAGCCAGGACCGCCTCTGATAACGAGAGCTGAAAAAGGATCTTGTCAAAGTACAAAGACAGCGAGCAGCAAAGACTGATGTGGAATGTAGCTAACCTGGAAGTGAGAGTCATGTGGGGCTAATCGGTTCCAGTGATGCATAAATTACAAAGGGTCCAACAGCAATGGTGGTCAGAAAGCGCAAAGATAAAAAGAGATCGGGGATGGCACAGGAGTCAGATCAGTCTGGGTTTGTGCGCCGTGTCTATTGTATTTATCAAGGTTGCTGGAGAGGTCAACTCGGGACACAAATCACACCCCAAGCTGGGCTGTCTGCTCTCTACTTACCCAAAAATTGCACTACATCTGTTTCTCTTTTACCCTCTCATTTTTTTTTCTTTTAAATCCCTCTACTTCACTCAGTTTCTCCAAATCTTCAGTTTTCTTCTGTTTTCAAACTCTGAAGTTACTTAAAAATAGATTTATATCCAAAAATGCTAATTCTATATTGTAATTTGAAACAAACAAAAAAGAAGATATGGAACATTCAATACAAAATTGACACAAAGAATATTTGAGACTAAACAAAGAATAAATTAAGTCGAAGTGAAGGGCTGTCAGGAAACATGGAAACAAATGCAGTGGGAATTGGAACAACATCCCATTAAATGAGCATGATGACTAACCAGAGCATAGATTCTAACGTGGAGACCGGTACGAAGTATGAGCTGTACAGAAAGGCACCAGGGTCAACGGGTGCATTTACATGAGATTAAGTTACCAGCTTACAATGGGCTTTCTCAAGTATCTTGGATTCTTGTGGTGCGTTGTGAATCCAGGTCTATTGGGAAAAACACCTTCTTGGAAAGATCGTCTTTTGGAACGCCTCCTGACAGCTTGGATGCGTCAGCTTCTGTCTCGTTCAAAACCAAGAAGTTTCGGGATGTGAGGTCTACTGTGAAGTGAAATTTCAGAAAAAAATGTTTTCCTCTTGTCTCCTCTTCATTTTTTTAAATTCTGACACATCACCAGCAGTTTTTGTAGAGTTTCTGAAATTTGCAACTGAAATGGTTTAAACCTTAGTCTATTTGGGATATGTATACTTTCCCAGTTATGTCCAGTTTTTAAAAAGGTTTTCGAACCTCTAAATGTCTTGTAAGTGGGATTTCTGCATTTCTGGTTTCCTGACATAGATATTTGCCAGGTTAACTCAGTTACTCATGACATGTAAATGTGTAAGCTGGTTTCCTGTAAAGCTCGTTCAGTCATATGACCTCAGTCACAAGCTGGTTCAAAGCACACCAGCAAATTATAAATTCTTAAAAAAAAAAAAAAAAAATGACACACATTTGTTACCGTGATTTATTTATTAGACATTTAAAGCCCCACTTTGATCACATTTTGATTTATGCTCTTTTGTTAATGCCATTTTTTTAGCCAAAATGATAAATAAAAAAGCCTGTGTCCTTTTTTAGGATATAGTTTATGCAAAACGACCGTAGGTTCTAAGAAAATTGTGTTTGAGTTGCTGGCGAGACCATTGACGTGGAGCACCCCCACCCCCCATTTCTGAAAGTAATGTTGCGCACACAAGAAATAAACTCCTGCACAGCGTACCAATTGATCAGAGCTGGTGCACTAGCACAACCTCCAAGATTTTAGAACTTGTTTTAAGTGACATTCAGCAATAACATAGTGGTGACACTGGATAAGCAACGTTGTAATGCTTTTGTAGGCAAGAGGGTGAAATAAAACTATATAAGCTCATGTGATGTCATTTTCAGAACTCTGAAAGGTCTTCCACTTGCATATATACTCATCGCACTTTTCTACTTTATTTTTTCCAAAGCACTTAACAGTGTCACACTCTGCTGCCAAACACTTTCGCAAACCTATAACCACCTGGAGCAACGTGGGGTTCAGAGTCTTACCCAAGGACACTTTGACTCTTGGGCGGGTTATGCTATGATCACGAACTGCCACTGCACAATGAGGATGCTTTGGAAGAGATTTTAAGATTTCATGCGGTCATGAATGTAAATGGCGGCAGTCAGGATTCTAGAATGGCACGCTTTTTATATACCCTCGGGTGGCTGGTGGCCAGTTGCACTTGGACGGCAGCCATCTGGAAACATTCACACATCGTTGCTGCCAATCGGTGACTTTGGCTGCCACTGACCTGTAGCCGTCCAGCTGTCGACTGATTTTGTAATGGCGTCATCCACGCCTGTCGCTTACACATGACCCCAATAAGTGATGTCACTTTTTGAAGAAAGATCACCTGGTTCACAAGAATTTATATTTTTTATTAAAACCTCAGCGCTCGCATACGCAGCGTGAAAACATCTAACTACCACCTCCTGATTACAAATTCAGTCACGGGGTCATCTGCCGAATTTGCTGAAAAAGCTTGTATCAATGAGTTTCTGATGTGAACCATTTAGTTTCTCATGTGTGTACCTGTCAGGTTCTCATGTGTGTACCTGTTAGTTTCTCGTGTGCACCAGTTTTTTTTCCATGTCCACTAGTTAGTTTCTCATGTGAACCAACAAGTGTGTCGCATGCACCAAATACTTTCTCATGTGCACAGTACATTTTTCTTTTTACTTCAATGTCCCTTTAGGGCAGGGGTGTCGAAATCCAGGCCTCGTGGGTCGGTGTTCTAAATGTTTACCAACCAACCTGCCATTGAAGCTCCATTTTTGGCTAAACGTACCTGATCCAGGTAATCAGCTTAATTTTCAATGAGCTTAATTTTCTTGATATATATCCTCCATTATCAGGAAATGCCACAAGAACATTTAAAAAAAGTGTTACCTTTGGCTTTAGCCACAGTTTTGGAAGAAAATAGAGCCACATTGATCTTTGGAGAAGTGGCCTACATAGAGGAGTCAATGCAAAATAATAAACAAAGATTACCAAAGTTTACATCTGAAAGTTTTGTTGAAATAAGCATTATATTAACCTTTGTGTCACCGCTGACGCTACATTGTTGTTCATTGTTCATCAATTAGCCTCAGGCTTTATAAAATAACTTTTTAAAAACAGTGCAGATGAGTTAACTGCAGAGTTTTAATGACTCCTCTTGATGTTGGTGGACGTTCCTTGTCTGTGTGATCCTGTGATCCCTCTGCTAGTAACATGCCCCTGTGCCTTATGTCTTTTGGGTTTGGAGTCTCACTGAGACTTATTTGTGTCACTAACAGAGCCCTAAAGACACACCTGAAATCTGCTCACACTTCTGCATGTTCAGGCTTGTATGATACCAGGAAAAGATAAGTGATGAAGTACAGTAAAAAACTGTAGATGGAAAAACAACATTTGTGGTTTGTCTTTTACAGTAAAACATTTGAACACAACACAGAGTTTGTGATTATATTTTACATGCTCGCTGAATTAATCACTGACCTTATTTCTATTCTTAAAAATGTCTTTAAAAAATGAAAAACTTTGTACTTACTCCATTTATTTTGGAGAGTTTTGTTTAGTTTTGAACATTTTTAACCTTTTATATAACTGGGTGACTCTCAATATAGACATTTTTAAAAAGTATTCAAGGGGTGTGTTGACCAAGAGGCTGCAGCAAATAGAAACAGTTTATGAAAGGCTTTTAAACATTAAAGCAAGTCAATAAAACAATAAAGTCTATGTAATCAAACCAATAATCCAGGAAAACAGGAATTTAAAAACCACAGAGTCTAAAAATGGTCAGTAAAACATAGAAAGCCAAATTATTTACTTCTATATATGAAAATAAAATCTGGAATATCTTCTTCAATCTTAGATTATGGGAATAAATCAAAATTACACAATTCTTCAATCTTTGCAAAGATGACAACATCCATCCTCGACTATTGCAGACATTGATGGGTGACGGGACTCAAACCTTTGGCTGTAAAAGAGAAACAGACCTAGTGAGAGTGATGTCACCCAAAGAAAAATTAATGACTTCCAGCTCTAACTAAATTAAGTCAGTTCAGTTGCTGAATCCAACATGGACGCCGCCATGTTGGAGCCAAATGTCGTCAGTAAGCAGTAACTGGTCTGAGTTCTGTGGTCTGCGTCAACGTTTCCATAGCAACCACTCTCACCAATCAGGAGTGAGCTTGTTGGAAGTGTACAAACTCTAAAGATTCTAAAGAATCTGTCAAACGGTTTTAATGTTCAACAGAAGACCTTAGTAAGGCACCTGATTGGCCAGTTTGTAACTTGAATATTCTTGCAAAATAAAAAAAAAAAAATAGGACAAAAAAAAAGGGGATTTTAAAGAATATGCTAAAAAAAAAGAAAAAAAAAAAAAAAAAGGGTCACAGCAAGAATGGTTATCCTGACAAATATGACAGCTGTTCATTTCTCTATAGAAGTCAATGGGATTTTGGCTTTTGGAGCCAGTAGGTACTTCCTGTTCAGGACCTGTTCAGAACAGACATTAGTTTAAATAGATTTAAAAACAATGCATTTGTCATCATTGCACATTTGCATACAACTAAAATGAGACCTTTGTTTATTGTGCAGAAAGTAAATTGTATTGTAATGTTGCACAATTTCTCGTAAAAAAAATAAGAGGAAAAGAAATTGGAGGGCAGATTGCATTCAGATTTGAAGCTGAAGACCATGCTCTGGTAAATTAGTGTTCTTCAACTGAAAAACATTGGTTTATTTGATGGTGAATCCCTAAAGATCTGCTTCAATCATCTCTTAATCTATTGTAAAGGTGTTCCCTGTGGATTTTTTTATCATGATTCTATAATTTTTTTGGGCAAAAAATAATATTAAAAAAAAAAACATGTTGTTTTCTAGGACATTGCTTCTACTTACCTCAAAGTAGCAGGCAAGACTAATGACACGAAGTAAGCCTTTCCTCATTTCCCATCATCCTTTTGTTGACACTTCCTACTGCAAGTTTTCAGCGCCTCATAATCTCAATCCAACATTGCAGATGCAACAAAATTTCCGAGCAGTCTCGGAACCATCCCACCAAACAGTTTTTAGCCAGATACTAGCTCAGATGAATAAAACCAAGATGTACATGGATCTAGTTGTCTACAAGTGGAGCTTCTGGTTTGTTGTTGTTTTTACATCACCACCACAAACTTTTTCAGATGGCATTTTTTGTCTTCTCCTGATTCACAGTAATTGGAATCAAGAAATACTCAGAAATGTTCATTTTCTTGCAACAAGAACAAGTTAAAAACACCAAAAATATCATTTTCATTGGACTGGGTTATTGAACTACAAAATTACATGTATACATTGTCAACATATTCTCACAGTCATTTAAGTAGTATCCACCTTGACTCGACGGAAAGCAAAGTTTGATATCTGGAGTTTAAAAATTTTGTTTGGGTTTTACCTTATCGAGCGGCGCATGAACGTTAGCGGACAAGGACAGTTTCTATGATTTCACTTCTATCCTGCGAGATTGTAGAAGGTTGAGATGTTTATAGGATTAAAGGTAAACTTCCTTGCATTCTGATTTTGTATACAAAATCAACTTTATCTCTGTCTGGTCAGCACTCAACACAAATGATAACATATCTGCTGAATGGAGACAAAAAAAAGCCTGTTGTTAACTAACTGGAGAATTCCTGTCCTGGTGATGAGCCAGTGCAATAATTATTATGGGTAATAAAGATTTTTACGAGATATTGTCAAGTCTATCAAGTGGTCCAGGAGCCCTGCAGCTTGTTGGAAGTCTTTTGAGAGTGTCTTATTAAAGACTGCCTTGGAGCCAAATGGTTTGTCATGGTTTTATCAGTGAAAACACATCTCTTTTAGTTAATCTTGTTTGTTCAATCAGAACCTTTAAGACATATAAAAAAAAAATAAAAATGTTTGCATCTTATTAGTCCAAAAGCTCAAACGCACACTTTGTCACCAGACAAACCACGGCAGATGTCACGTTTGTCAACTGGCCAAAGTAATGAGAGCCTTCCGCTTGCACAGCTCTGCACAACAACACTGCGATTCGCTTACAACCTTGTTTTGTTTTCCTTACATTCAGAGCAGAACGACAAGGAAACATGAGGTGGAAAGTGACTGTGAACTCCGTGGCACTACATCCGTGTCCTGAAATGGCCCCAACCACATTTTGTCTTCAGTCACCAAGGGGAATATAAGGATCACATATGCCTTTGGCAGGAGTCCACACCCACATTCCTCAGCTATGTGCTCACGAGCATTCTCCCAGCTCCCTCCCACTCTGCTTTGACACCAAAAACCTGGCCCACATTGCCTTACAGTGTCAAGACGTTCACACACCGCATTAGTTCCCGGACAAAAGGAGAGGTGCGGCGGAGACGTTGCCACCTCTTGAATGAAGACGGGATCCTCCGGGGCGGGCATCTTGCCAAACTCACAGCTTCATTGATTGTCTGTCAAACGTCTGTTGATGAACAGGCTGTTACATCATGTTGGCTGGAGGGGAAAGCGCTTTTAAACTCGTGGTCTTTCTGGTCCCCCTGTGGCTCGACTCGTTAAAGGTTATCTCTATTACTTAAAAGTCAAAGTCAAAGACGGTGGGGCCAGGAGGGGCGTGCAGCTTGCTGTCTGGGGTGACTGGGTTCAGTGGTAGGGGGTGCATGGTGCGGAATGTGGCTGTAAGAAAAAGCCAGGAGGAATCATTGTAGGGAAGAAATGAGCAGCAGAACTGCAGTGAGATTAGAGAATTCTCTGTCTGTTATTCAACAAGCTTTTGCATATGGCTTAGATCTTCTGTTCTGGGATTTTTTCGTATGACAGTGTGCTTTTATGAAGCTTTTTCTGCAATGTGAGGCACAAGATGTGCTTTAAACTGTCATTGTGGGTTTTGAGATAAGCAGCCGAAATAAAAAATGACTTAATATATCAGACAGTTTGGAAAAATTTACCCTATTTTTTCACTATTTATCAGAAATTGAGTGTAATGGCAACAGACAATATTAGCTCCTTTTGTCTTTCATTGGGTTCAGGTGGGGGGATTCTCCTCCAGGTGCTGATATTCAGATCTTGATGAGGTGATCAATAGCAGGTTTGCAGACCTCTACAATAGTTGGACTTTGCTAATTGCTAATCACATGTGCTAAAACTGTGCCAAGAGGGAAGAACAGTTATCTCAGGAAAGTGAATTTATTCTCCGAAATACCACATATCGTACAGCTACTTTTAAGGTATCTTGGAGTTCAGTGTTTAAGACGGCAGCAAGAGGAAACGTTAAAGAAAAGGTTTAAAGGAGTCATACCGTGATTTTCTTTAAGCCTTTCAGAATAAACCATGTCCGTGTACATGATCATACATTACCTTTGGCTCATTAAAGAACAGAGTATTTCTGAAATTTTAGTTAATTTTGGGAGTTTTTTTCCTACCTGGAAGTAAAAGCGACTTGTTTTCTGAAGCTCTATGGGTGCATCATATACCATATCTGCCCTTAGTAGGCTCGGCCATTGCTACACTTGTTCACTAACGAATACACTCGGCATCTGCACGGTTGTTCCCGACCGGGGGCTGTTTTTAAAAGGAGCCCCCCGTCTAAAATGTTTGAGCTGGAATTTATTGAAGACAGGACACAACTGGAGCTTTTTTGCTGATCCCTGCTAGCGCTGTGGAGAAATTGAGTGTTGGTGTTAGTCTGGGGCAGAGCAGACTCACTCTGTGACATCAGATTGTCAGGACCCGCTCGTTTTTGTGGGTATGGGAGGGGCTGCTGTTGAGAGTGCAGGTTTTTAGATTACTCATAAATCTGTGAACTGATCAAAATACCACTTTGGGGTTCTTTATAATGAGAAATGAACACTATAATACACTTTTGTTATCTCCCACTAGCTTAAAACTAAAACCTATCTTTACTGATGCAACAAAAATGGTGAACAATATCAGAGCTATTTAGCTGTTACAGATTTGAGCCAGATTCCATCCAGACGAGGAAAACAAAAATGTACATGGATCTATTTGTCCACAAGTTGATTCATCATAATAGAGTGGTGCAGCAGGGAGTTTTCTACATCATAAATTAGCATATTTTTTTGTCTGCTCCTGATTTATGCTGAGTTGAAAAAACAATTACTCAGAAATTCAAGTTTAAGCTTCTATATGTCCTCACTCTGCAAAAAATGCAACAAGAACATGTTAAAAACATTCAGAAATACCACGTTTTTAACACAGTCTTGTAGAATTTTTTTCATGACGGAGGACATTTATAAAATAATTTGAGATTAAAACCGAGTCTTTTTTTGAACAAGTCACATCAGATCCAAGCTGTGAGGGACTGTAAGATAGCAGTGGAGTGTGTAAACAAAAGGATGATGGGATATCAACGTACTTCTGCGCTATCAGTCCAGCCCACAAGCCAGAGAAGACAGAAAATATATCTTAAGAAACAACACAGGCTTTTTCTTTTGCTAAATTTGGCTAAAATTTTATAATTAAAAGACCACTGAAACACTTTTACAAAAAGGAAAAT
This sequence comes from Oryzias javanicus, assembly GCA_003999625.1. Classification (NCBI taxonomy): domain Eukaryota; kingdom Metazoa; phylum Chordata; class Actinopteri; order Beloniformes; family Adrianichthyidae; genus Oryzias; species Oryzias javanicus. Next base: position 28,821,778 of record CM012449.1, on the reverse strand, counting down.
AAAGTTGGAGTGGAGCTTTAACTGACTACAAAAAGTCTGCATTTCACTAAGGATTTGAAGAACTAAGATGGATTAGTCTAAAAATTAAAAAGAAAGAGAGAAAAATGACCAAGATACCTAAAACTGCATCTACATAGAGTACAAGATATCTGATAACATGTCTTGTAGACAAATGACACCAAAATGCTGTTTGACCTTAAAGCTATCAAGCATGGCAGAGATAAGATATGATAGGTTGATGTGTTTTTCAGCTACCAGAATGCTGATATTACACATTAATTAATAATAATAAATAAAAATAGAAATCTTATTATGTGTAGCATAATAGAAATATTAAACATGTAAACATCACTTTTAAAGAACCCTTCAAGGATTTTTGAAAAACTCAACAAGTCATTTTTACACAGAAATACATTTATTTAGGTTTTAAAACATTAATATTGAACAATTTACAGATTTCTCATTGATTGCAAATCACACGACACAACTACATTTTACTTCTGTATAAGATAAATGTAACAGATTTGTATTCTAAAATATGTAATTGGAATTCTTCCTCATTTTACGAGGAGCCCTTTGTTATAAAATGTAAGCAAAAGTGCAATATCTAAATTGGTCCAAAATCTGCACCTCTCAGGACTTCTCGGATGAATAAATATTGTTTCATTTAAAAATGTTTTTTTTTTTTAATAATTTGCTTTTTGATGCTGTTTTTTTCTAAAAACCATAGCAGAATACAATAAAAACAACATTTGTCAGTTAACAAAAGCTTAGCGTATCAATCACTGCATCAACTATTTTCTAAATAAAACTTCATTTTTTTCCCCCCATATACCGTTTTAAAACATTGAGTTTCGACAACAACAACACAATAACATCTCACAGCGCTATCTTACATTAAAATATCTGTTTAAAGTTCAAGAAAAAGAAGAAAAAATAAAACAGTAGCAACATAAAGTTAAAGAATACAATGCATAGATTCAATCATTTGAAAAATGTAGATATAATTTACTTAGTACAGCTCTTTTACTTTTTAAAGTCAGTTTTATAGATTTATTACAATTGATCCTGACTTGAGTGACCGGCACAAATATATATATTTTTTCCATATAGTTCAGAAAACATGCTAAAATCCTAGAAATGTGACATTAAAGGCAAATTTGGCCAAAGTACACAATGGCATGTTTGGGTAAGAAAGGCAACACTTGGCAACCCAACCTCACAGCAGCTTCTTGAGTGACTCCTCCATCTGTAAAAGTGGTAAGAATCACCATTTTTTTATGACTCCCAATATGCAGCAGAGCCGGTTAGGTCGAGATTTGAGAGAAAAATCGTGCATTTTGCGCTAGAAGCGCCAAATTTGGCATAGATGTAGCTTTAGATCCCCTCTTTCAGAAAAGCACTGTAAACGTAAGAAAATCCAAAATGGTGGCCATTTGTGAAAAGGGTGGCCATACCAACGCATTCTCACTCCTAATACGTCATATGTATTATTTATTTAGATCATTAAAAGCATACTTATCTAAATAAATAACTATTTATTGATCATGTTGAGTGTTGCAGTTACTGGGTTCTGTGTTTTTGTATCTATGTATTTATTATTATTATTGTCTATTGTCTTTTTTTTTTTTTTTTTTTTTTTTTTTTTTTAAACATGGTATTACTGGAATATGTACATGGAATATTATAATGTAGAAGGTTTGAAAAATGTCGGGACCCCAGGAAGAATAGTTGCAATCTATTTGGTTGCAACTAATGGGGATCCCTAATAAAAAAATAAAAAAAATAAATAAATAAAAAAAAAATGTAGACATATGATTCAGGCCCCCACTGCGTCACTCTTTGACGCTTTGAGGGTCCCCAACTCATTTTTTGATGAATAAATTCTTAAATCAGGGGTCCCCAACCTGCAGGCTGTAAATCTGTACCGGTCTGAGGAACACTTGGTACTGGGACACAGACAGGAAAAAAAAGAATACTTTAATCAGGGGTCCCCAACCTACCCTAACCCTAACCCAGTACCCATCATCCACAAACTGCAGTCTTTAAGCTCTGCTTGTGGTTAATGAGCTTTTCACTGACACATCATAAATGGACGTATGGTTCGGGCCCCCTCTGCGTCACATTTTGATGTTTTGGGTGTCCTCAACACACTGTTTTTTTGACGTGCTAACTGTTCTGATTAAATAAGAGGTGTCCAACCTCCGGGCCATGAATTGGTACCGGGCTACGTACAGGGGAAAAATGCAGGTGCTAAGCAAGGGTCCCCAACCCTCGGGACACGGACCAAAACCTAACCTTAACCTGGTACTGCTACCCTAACCCAGTTCTGCGTCCCAAGGGTTGGGGACCCATCATGCACAAACTGCAGCCTTTAAACTTTTCTCACGGCTAACTTTCTTTTCTAAAAGGCCGACATCCATGCCAAATTTGGTGCTTGTATCAAAAAATGCACGATTATTATTTTAACAACCGGCTCCACTAATATCAGACCACTTGGATCCAAAAGTATTCAGCATCCACAGAGTTCTTGATGTTGTCAGATGGAATGGTTCATAAATGATTAGTCAGAATTTTGAACTCTAGGCCACTTGGTCTTCACATTTTAACAAGGACAGGCTAAAAGATCAGTTAAAGTGGTGATAAGTGGGAAAATATACAAATATATAGGTCAAAAATCTAACACTCAGTGGCACCTTTAGTAGGAAATGTAGCAACAAAATTCTAAAAACAGGGCGACTGTTGCAGAAGGGAGATCTTTTACCAGCAGTGTTGGCAGAGGTAGCAGGGAGGGGGAACTTATAAGAACTAGTAAGGATGCTCTTTAAGACGGCGTCAGCGGGCTACTTTGGACCAAATTGCAATTTTTCTGCAGTAATCCTTAAAAACAAGGCAGATAAAAACAAGCTTTGGAACTGAACGGGGCACAGGATGCACTTGCATGACAACAACAGAAGCGCTGAGAAGATTTTTTAATTCATAACATATTGACCTCGTAAATATTCACAGCGCCTCCCCCAAAAAAATATGTCCAGGAAACCTCAACTATAACAGTTTACATATTTTTCTTGACTTTTACAGAAAGACGAATGCAGGACGTAGAAAATAAAGATTACTCTTCTTCAAGACTGCTCGCTTTGTGTATCTTCTGGACCATAAACATTGAAACCCTTCAGCCCCTCAGTCAGTTTCTACATTGTTAGGCACAATAAATAGGCCCCTGTGGTATTAAGGTTCAGAGCGACACGTAACACAGAACAATTCTCATGTAAGCCACAAATAACTTAGCTCTCAAATATATTCTAAATCTAGTAAACATTGACTACATCATTTTTGAGATACATTCTTAATGTACAAGAAATTTAGAAACCGTGTTTTCAGCCTGACTGACCTGCCATTAAAAAAAAAAAAAGTCCAGTTTTCTCTGTGAATTCTTCTGCTGCGATCTTCCTTTCTGTAAACACTATGTACAAACTTAAAAAATACACAACAGAGAAGGTGATTTTACAAACTCTTTGATTACATTATGTACATTCAGATGTGTTAATCTTGTAACAACACACGAGGGTTTTGTGGGAAATCTCTTATCAGACTGATTACCACCATCCGCGGTAATCAGTTTTCCACGCAAAAGGCTTGATTGATGACAGTAAACAGTGCGCGGCTCTCATAGATTGTTGATGATGATGTGTTTTTTGCACCACGGTACGATATCTGTAACCTTGAGTGTGTGGATTCAAAACATGCGTCTCAGCTTGGCTCCTGGGTTAAGGCAGAAAAAAAAAAAATAGTTTGGCACTTTGATATATTTTGAACCTGGTTGTATCTTCAGGGGGCTCTGATGGTGGTTTTATCCACAGCTGCTTACATGATCTGGTCTGAGAAGTAATTTTGGAACAGGAACACACCTGAGGTGTGAGATTTCAAGTTTGAAATGCCTGCTGTCTCTATCCGGACACCCAGCTGTGTGTGGTGGTCTTAACTCCGTGAGGGAAGCCTTGTTGGGCCACCACTGGCTCAAAGTTGAAGTCCAGAGAGTCTCCGTCCATAAGCGTGTCATGGAGAACGGTCTCCATGTCAAACTCAAACTTCTCGATGGACATGTCGTCCAGGTCGCTGGGCAGTTTCTCAGTGTGCGAGGGCGCCGACATGCCGGGTCGGCCGTATCCGTTGGTGCTGATGGGGCAGAAGCCGGCGGGCATGCCTCCCCCGCTGAGGTGGCTGGACAGGCCGTAAGGCATCTGCATGGCGTTTTTAGCGGCTTGCAAACGAGCGTTTCCCCCGCTGTAGTTCAGAGACATGAGCAACTGTCCGTTCATGGCTGGCGAGGAGGCCGGAGCGTGGCTGTGCACGTTGTGGGGATGGCCGTGAGAAAGGCAGTGCGGGCGGCCGTTCCCTCCCGCCATGAGTTTGGCCGCGTGCTGGCTGCTGCTGTACGGCGGCAGCATGCGGCCCCCGCTGGTTTGAGACACCACGGTGTCCACTGACGGCATGAGCTCGCTGTGCTGATCGGTATCTGACGTCAGCAGCTCCTTCAGCAGCCCGGCGGGGCAGCTGTATTGACCCATACCGGGCCCGAAGCCGGGCTTGTTCTCTGTGAGCGTCTGCAGCGGCATGGGGGACAGGCCCGACTGGCCGTACACACACTTGTGATAGTCTTGCTGCGACTGCGGGACCATGCTGGGGGAGCTGTAAGCCGGGTAGCCGGGGCTCGGCTGCATCATCGAAGACGGGGAGGACTGGGACGAGCCGGGGGTCGCAGCGCCCCCGCCAACCTGAGAGTTGTTGGGCGAGAGCAAGTTCAGGTTGTCCAGGAGGTTCTCCATGACATTCTCGGAACTGTGTCCCGTCATCTCAGTAAGACTGGGCAATGTGGCTGTCATCTTGGCCCCCGGGGCCCCCGGGTACCCCATATGCACGTCAGATTCGCCCAGTTCATCCTCGGGCATGAAGGGCGAGAGCCGGCCGCTCAGAGTGCTAGCGTTGGAGCTGGTTCTGGGCCTGAAGCTGTTCCACGCGTCGTAGTCGTCGTTGCTGTGTGGGTTGGGGCTGCCCGGCCACTTGGAGTAGGAGCCCGGGCTGTCTGCACCTCCGTCTGGCCCGCCCTGCTGGCACAGCTGTGGGGAAAGCAGGACGTCAACCGTGTATCAACATAACCACAAATCAATTTCAACCATTTTATGTCTTGCTTTATACAATGGATACTAGAAAGTTTAGAAAAATAAATACATTTACAAAATTAAATTTGTAAAATTATAAGAAAAAATGCATAATTTTATTAGAATACATTTATTAAATTATAAGAAAAAATGTTTAATTTCATTAGAATAAAGGTGTAAAATTATGAGAAAAATTGCTGTAATGTCATCAATGTACAACTTTGTAGTTCTTAACAGAATTAACGGAAAACTTCATTGAAATTCTAAAAATGCCCAAAAAATGTTTTGCAATCATACTTTTTTCCATTAAAACCTAAATATGGGAAAAAAAACCACAAACCAACTGTCGTGATGTGAAAAATACTTCAAATTTCTGCCACGGTACTAGAGCTCTTCATCTATCAAAGGAGACGTCGGTGTCCTATTCATGTGGGTGTGGCTACAGATGAAGACATATTTGGGAAATCATGGTTGATGATTTTACAGAGGAGCTGTGGATCCAACAATTCAGCATGACACCCTCAAGTTTTGATGTTGTTTGAAGTTGTGATGCCGTGGGACATCTTGCAACCGCTGTGCAATGATCACGAGACTCATTTAATTTGGAAAAAGTGTTTCCATCCCAGTTTCGTAAAATACGTCAATTTCGATAAGCCTCAGAAACCAGCTCCTCCAAGTGTTAAATCTTTTTTTTTTTTTGGTTAAATGCGAGTTTTCGCAAATCTACTTTGTGGAATTATATAATCCATGGAAATGCAGCTTATGTCACAAATTTCAATGAAGATACCTCAAAATTAGGCTTTTAACAGTCATTATTAGGTTAGATAAAAAATTTATTTGATTAACTTATTACTGGTCATGTATAATTAGTTGCACACTAAAGTTAAATAATTTATTCCTGCTGTAATATTGTGCGTGGTTTTGCATGAGGTTACCTTTTTCTTTGCTGCTCTTCCTTTGCTCTTGGTGAACTTGCTGTTGTTGTCCATGGAGGCTGCCCTGCGCCGTGGGGACTTTCCACTCTTCCCACCCTCCGGGTTGAGCATCCACCACGAGCTCTTCCCCGTCCCTTCATTCTGGACGCGGACGAAGCGGCTGTGCAGGGACAGGTTGTGTCTGATGGAGTTCTGCGGGGCAGATGAGGGAGGAAAAAAAAAAAAATGAGACTTTTTTTTTCCAAAACATTTCAGATGTACTTTATCATACAAGTGCAAATCCATTAGTTCACCCTCCCCTTGATATCTGAGTTATGAGGGGAAAGGAGAGCTATTTAAGGTCATTTCTGTTTACTATCCAACCACTGAAAAAACAAGGCACAGGGAATGAGCTTCATGGCTCTATAGAACTGCACTGTCCATACGTGGATTTCCTCACAAAAGAAGCAAAACATCGTTAGAAAAACAGTCATATTCAACCTGACTTTGTTTCTTGTCAAAACCAGCTCAAAATCAAAGGGAGGAAACAGACTAATCTTTCCTCCTTGCACAGACAATAACGCCAGGCTCTGACGTGGCTTAGTGACACCAGCAGTGGAAAAACTAATTTTTGAGCAGGAACCCAGTGAAGCGTTACAAAAACAGGGCAAACAAAAGGGCGAGAATATCGGGCAAATGTCTGCTGAGCAAACTACCCTGTTTCTCTCCAACGCAGCTCTCAAAACTTTGCTTTTCACCCGAGATGCAAACTGTTTACCCTCCGAGAATAATTCACACTCGGCCCGGCATCATTCGTGAGTCCGCGACTCAACATGAAGTAATGAGCCTTGTCCAGACATTACTGAGCCTGCGGAAAGCGGGTTGTTTTGAAGGAAAGGCTGGAACTCCCAGCGAGCGCACACAACTCGCACGCAGAGCTTAGCGTGCGCGTCATCGGGCCCGCTGCCTGCTGTGAGTCACCGCTTCACATCTGGCTCGCAGTCTGCGGCCTGAGCTCTGCCTTCACCCCTGCGTCTCCTCATCCTCACCGCCATGTTTCCAGCTGGAACCTGCTCTGATCACTGCTGCAGTCGCTGTCGCTGACATGTCACTTCTGTGATAAATTAGTCATCAGAAAGAATGAAGAAAAAGCTTATAATATGGCAGACCAAACACTGTGGTGACAATGGATTAAAAGCTTCGCTGAAGTGACAACAATCTGTCATATATATAAATATAAATGATTGTTTCTCAGCACGATATGGAGAATTTCTGATGTTTATTGAGCTGTTATCCACCAAAAGGTGATTCAAGCCCTGGCTAGTCTACTTGTCAAAGTGTCCTTGAGCAAGCGAGTGAAACCAGTCATCAGTGTGACAAAGAGAGAAAAAGAAATTTGTAGGCTAAAGCAAACACTGTATAGACTGAGAGCTCAGTGTGAATGGAGCTCGTAGAGTAGAAGTGCTTTGAGTGATCATTAGGACCAGAAAAGCACAACATAAATACAGTCCATTTGCCATTTCAGCCTATTTATTTTCCTACATTCTTCCAGGAAAAACAGGCAGCCTAAACTTCTTGAAGAGGAGTGCGTCCTCCAATTTCTTAACCATGTTTTGTTTTCATTTTTTTTCTGTGGTGATTCAAGGAAAAAACAAACAAATTAGTAAGAAACGGCCGGCTCCATAGCTCATATTACAAAGAAGAATGTTGCATAAGTTGCTAAAGTTTCTGGACAATATTGCAGGTCCTCTTGGTAACACATTGTTGAAGCATTGTCACTGGAATCTGCTTCAATACAGTATGAAAAAAACAATCTTTTTAGCAACGCATGATTTTAATCCTGAAAAACAGTTTTCCTCAGGGCTCTACATATCAAATATCCAACTTTTTTGTCAGTTCCTTTTGATTAGCAGCAATTAACAGTGACCAAATATTAAAAAAAAAACAAACGAAAAGAAAAAAGGCAAAATAAATTAGTATATTATTAAAACTGTGGCCAAATTTGAAATGTGGGTTCTGCAAGGTAAAGCTTATGGACCCACTCCAATAAAAAATATAATTTTTTGAGTTTTTAACATGGTCATGTTGCAATTTTCTGAGTATTTCTTTGTTTTAGTCATTGTGAATCAGGGGCAAACGAATAAATGTTATTGGAAAAAGAGTGTATTTGTAGCATAGAAAATATGCTTCTCCATGCTTTGAACTCTCAGCAACTTGGATGGGAAAGGGGGGGCGGGGTTGCCCCATGCCAACAGTCCCGCCCACAACTCAGAAGTGAATTTCTAATGAACTTCTGCCATTCTGCAGAAACTATGTTCTAGACAAAATTAAGACAAAATTCTTAACTTTGTCTAAAAACAGTGTAATCATAACAAAAAACAACTGAAAGCACTTTAAAATAGCTTAATAGATAATAAGTGAGGGGCTTTACGGATCTAAAGTGACATCTTTCAGTAAAATACTTTTTTTTTGCCTCCACAGTATGAATCCTCACAAAAGAACATATCTTCGGATGTGAAACAGTTGTGTCATTCTTTTTTTTTTTTGGAAATAAAATCAACAATTCAACTTTCAAAGCTCATAACTTTGACACAGTTTAATGTCATTATAAAAGACCTGTCTATGACAGGCCTTGGATGTGTTTAGCTTTTGCTTCTAGACCAGGACTCCCTTAAAAAAAAGAGACAAGTGGAAATCATTCGGATTTTTTTTCCTGGTTAAATGATAGTAAAATAAACACTTAAATAAATAAAAATGGGGAAAACACGACCGCTTTAAAGACAGATTAGTAATAAATTAACTTTTTCAATTTATTGTATATTGGAAATTCCAAAAAACGATCCATTATTTGTTTTTCTTTAATATTTTAGAAACTAATAATCAAATAAAAGGGTAACATTTTTGGTGGTTTTAATTTTTTTAAATGAACAATACACAGATTTAGGTGAAAGGCATCATTAGTTAACTTAACGAAACTGTGTCCCATTTCAGTTGAAACGACACAGTTCTACTTCCTGCCTCATTTCTTCACCTCTGCTTCTCGGTCTCTCATCTCTGACTCCATCCTTCGAAGCACAAGAGAGGCTGTGAGAACAAAAGTCCTTTACAAATGAATGTAATTACCTCTGAATCGAATCATCCAGCTGCCTTAGCCAATAGTTTTTGGCTAGTTTGCATGATCAGAGATACATGACAGCCCTCTGCTGATTAGACTGTGCTTTTCTACCCCCCCCCACTCCTCCTCTTTCTCCTCCCGCTGCGTTTGGGTGGCTATGACAAGAGGAGAGAAGTGGAGTTGGGTCATGAGCTTTCCTTTCCCATGACTGCTGAGTGCTGCTGATTTCTGCCGTGCTGCAACAAGGAATGACTGCAATGTGCACACAGACGCCGGGATGTCCTGTTGCAGCCCTCCATCATCCTGATGACAGGAAGGAGAAGCGCACAGCCGAAGCATCGGCTTCAGAGTTAAAACAAAATGATCAAGAGGTTCTAAAAAAACAAAACAGTTTTGATGTAAAGAGAATCTGTCATAAAGTGATGGGAGAACTGGGCAGCACTCCGTGTGGCTGAGTCTGTCTGGTGTGGCCGATGGAAAAGTCTCGTCTCCCACTGTTTTTGTGTGTTTGTGTGCTTGCCAGCTTGTTTTTTTTTTTTTTTTTTTTCTGAACGGAACGACTGCATGACTGTCAAACAGGAGCACAGAGTGGTTTTGATTTTTCGTTAGGAGACATCGATACACAGCGGTTTGAAATCACACGCAATCGGGAATGAAGTCATCGACATGAAGATAATCACCCGCTGAGAGACACCGCTCGCATGCATGAATAAAAACCACTTTCATTTATTACTTATGCACTGTATACTCCTTTTTTTCCTCACTTTTTGAGTCTTCTTTTGCAATCTAAGGCAATGTGTGACATGGATTTATCTCTGGCTGCAGAACACAGGAATCTAAACATTCCAGCTAATCGCCGAGCAAAGTTCAACTGTAATCGCAGCCAACTTGTTAGTATCTTTTAGGAAACAGTAAATGCAGGATTCCCAGCCAGGCAGTCATCACAATCAACATTCTTTAGCAAGGTTACAAAACCCACAACTTCACAGGAGTGAACTTTGGTTACTGTCGCAGAGGGACTTTTTGTATCTAAAGCTGAGAAAAAATATGATAATGGAGCTTTTTTTAGCCACCAAATGCGACAAAATAAAGCTGTTTTGATAAAAACAGACTATCTTGAACCTAAATAACCCATAATGCTGCTTCCAGCTAAAATGAAATTACAAAAAATATAAGGTTTTATTCAGTTTTTTATAGTTTCGTATTTAATTTAATTGCTATGCTGTTCCTGCGCCCGCCATCAGGAGCCCCACTACCAATCTGAGTCAACGGCGCAGAGTGGTCCTGGCAAAGCACGAGGAAGTGACCACATGAAAGAAGACTGTGACAGGAAACAGAGCTGACTTCCTGTCTCAGAGGAAACATGGCGGTTGGTAAGCGGAGAAAAAGCCATGGAATGCAAAGCCGCAGATGTGTGAGCCAAGTGGACACCACAAATTCTAGCCCCCCCCAAAAACAGCAAGGGGAGGTTTATGTTTAGCAACACATGCTAAGGCCTGTTGTCAGAGTGTACTCATTAAATGAAAGTGATGTTCACTTTGTTGCGTGACTGCGGAAACCAAACTACATGAATGGCAGTGCGGTGACTCAACAAGCGGCTGTAGTATGGGCGTCTGGGTGGTGTGAGGAGAATGCGTTTGATGTGGAAAATGTTTAAGAAACAGAGACAGAAGGGTTGTGTGACAGAGGGGGCTACATAAAAAAACAATGGACTTTAAAAGCATTGTTTTCACTGAGCGACATGGTTCATCCAGTCCTGTATTTTGAGCGTTTTCATTATAAAATAGACCCATTAAGTCTGACTGAACAGAGAAGTTAGAGAACAGCTACTGCTTAGACCTGTTGATTGTCTGAAGGTCATTACAACAAAAGAAAGCAGCTGTATTCCTCTTCACCGCCTGTAGTCTTCTAAAATACAACTTTATATAAGAGAAAAAAAATGAAACGCTGGATGACCTTCATTGTTGTTGTTAGCTTCACCCTACATGCACCATGGCGGCCCAACTTTGAGTGGAAACACTCACCTGTATTTCTTCCACTTAACCGGACCGGACCGTACCACTCAGTGGAAACGAGGTTTAATTTACCTTTCTGTCAATGAATAATAGATATAGCCCTGTTAAAGCATATTTTTCTACAATAGCTGGAAATGTCAATTGGACCAGACTAAATGGGGACTGTATATTAGAACTGGACCAAGTGAGTGTGACATCATTCTTAGCAAATGACTTACTTCCAGCTCCAACGAAATTCAGTTGCCATTTTTTTTTTTGCGATTGTTGGAGCCAGTCAACGTCAGTAAGCAGTGATTGGTCCAAATTGGATCAGAGCTATCTTTTCTGTGGAAACCACTAGCCAATCAGGAGGGAGCTTGTTGGAAGGCCACACCCCTATCCCTTGAAGTTGGGATAGAGAGAATCTGACAATCAAATATTTCAAACGTTAGACGTTAGACCACATACTTTAATTGCGGCATCTGATTAGTTAGTTTATAACTTTAATAACTCGCTCTACAGAAAAAATGTTAAAAAGGGGTTTTGTGGGAAATTGTTAGAGCACCTGACTTTGTTTTCTAGCAATGGGGTAAAAACAGAGACATACAAGCTGATAGTTAATGGAACATCTGTTCTACAGGTAAAGATCTGAGGATCAACTGTCTATCTTAAAGCTACGATCACACGGCCCTCAGCAATGCCCATTAAAGTGACCACTTTCAAAGAAAAGTCTATGCCGTAACGCTTATGTGCAAATTTCCTGCTTCTGCGTTCAGAACACATCGCCATGCAGGTTTCTGACTGTTTTCACGCTCTGTATACAAAACCTGCATACGCTGGAACATGCTTTGAAATTTATACCAGGTTGAGCCAATCAGGGACTTGGATTTGATCGTGCCTTTTGGATGGCGTTGCTTTTAATTCATAAAAGTGCCAACTGTTTGAAAATTGATTGTAGAGGAGAAATTAATAATAGTGATTTGTGCTCGGTAAGAATTTCTTTACATCTAGACTTTCATATATCTGAATGGAACTGTGAAAGAACAAGCCTGGAGAAAGATTTGCCAAATTTGCACCGCTTTGACGTTTCAGAGCTATGTTATAACATTAATGCAATAACAAGGTTCAAGATGATTACTGAGTAGAAAAAAAAGGATAAGATAAAATAAGTAACTATCTATAGTTCTAAATAAAGTTTTGGAACCAAATAGGAGTACTTTCAGCTGGCCTTTTAATAGATCAGGCCAACTAGTGGTTACTTTGTGAACCGCATTGGCTCCAGTTCCTTCACCTTTAAACCGGAAGTGCATTTGTTGGCTCAGGCAGTTTGCCCTTTGCAGAAATGCATGGGTTTAATAATGTCAAATCATGCTGAGATTGAGGTCAACCAGGAAGTGAAAAAGTTCAAACGCATTTTCCCACAGACTCAGGTAAGGTTTTATTTTTGTCACCTATTGTTTTGGGTTTTTTTTCTTTTTTTTTTCTTCTATCGTGTCTTTTTTTTTTTTTTTTTTTAATAACAGCGGCAAGAATCTGTGAAAAGTGGTGACAGTGTGCCAACAACTTTCTTTGGCACACTGACCAAGCTGCTGACGCTCTCAGAACGAACTCAAATGTCAACCCGTCTAATGAAAAAAGTCCCCCGAGGAGAGCAACACCTCCTACACGCACTGCTGCTTTGAATCATGTGAAGCCACAAGTGAAACCTCAGCTGCAAAGCTCGTAGAGTCAAGGTTCTAGTGCAGCAACGTTCTTCCCTCCCTGACTGAACGCATGCAGCAGGTACGATCTTGCACGCCAGCTACCATAGCTTCATGTACATTTACCAGAGATATGAAACAGATAAAAGTGAAGATGTGGTTTCTCTGAGCCGTTTCCACTGAACTCATTAAAGAAACGGTGCTGTCCTGAACACACATTTTCCTTTTGCTATAAATCCTGTGCAGTAGGTGCACATTTGAACTATGACCAACTATTTTTTTTTTTTGTGTAATGTCTGCAAGCATGGATGGCAACAACCTATAGGCTATTGTGTGCCTTGGTAAGTAGCCCTAAAGCTGCAGCTCGGTCACGTCTGGAGGTTTGTGCTGAGTCTGGCTGAATTAGAGCAGTGTGGTTAAGACAGAAAACGTGCAAACTTGTTATTAGCCTAACACCAGCTCAGCATGTCTGCCCACTTAACAACAGCATGAGGCTGAGCACTTAACTCCAGGTGAGACGGTGAGGCAACAGATGACAATGAACTACCCCTCGCCCAGACCGCAAAGTCATCAAGAGATAGGCTTTGCAGTAGGTTTAGCCTGCTGTGTCAGATACACTTAATGACCTGTGATCATTAGACGAAGACAACGTCCACAGCTTTGGGTATAGAGGAAAGTATAGTGATAGCAAAGAGGATCAAATCCTATTACGCAGTAAAAGTTGATAGCGTTAAAAGGTTTAAGAACAAAACATAAAAAAATTATTCTCAAGCAAAACAATACCCAAAAAGTTGGTTGACAGTTCAATTCCCAAACTTGTCAACCAGTGTATCTTTGGTCAAGACACCTAACCTCACACTGACCCCAATTAAAGGAAATCTGTCAGCAGTTTTGTCAAACACAACATAAATAATTAAGTGTTTAAACATATAATAACTCAATATGAGTTGAATTTTTAGACAACAAAATAAAGGAAATCAAATCAAATCTACATTTGACAGTAATAATAATAAACCTCTTTTTTATAACTTGACCTCCTTCTCCTTCTAAATCATCCTCCACCTTCTTCAACTCCTTTTTCTCCATCTTTCTTCTTTTATATCATTTTCCCCCATCTAGAACTTCCCATTCTCAGCTTTCTTTTGGCTACTGGTACGGTCCTGTATTTTTAGCGGTTCTATTGTAAAATGGCCCCATTCAACAGTACCAAACCATACCCCTTGAAGGCCCCCATTGGGCATAGGTCCATTAAAGAAGAACGGAACGGTTTGGGGGGGAAGTGATGTGATGACGATATTAGAAAGCGCCAATACAGAACGCATTTAAGCTAACGTTTCCAACATTTGAAAGCATTCGGGTTTTTAGCATTTTTGGTCACCATATTGAAAATGCCGGCAAACAACAGCAAGGCCAGCTCTGCGGTGGAACTGCAACCTCCATTGTTGCTGCTTACTAGTGGCTGCACTACAATGACATGCTAGCGGTCTATACCACGCATGCGCCATGAAAACACACCGCTTAGTGGAACTAAGGCTTAACTGAGTGGAAACGCTCGCCAGAATTAACTATACCACTCCTTACCATGTCAAACGAGACCAAACTGCTCTGTGGAAACGAGGTTAGAAGCTTTTATCTGTTTGGTTAGCTCAGGGGTGACAAACTCCAGGCCTCGAGAGCCGGCATCCTGCTGGTTTTCCAGAAATCCTGCCTCATCTGCTGCTAATTACCTGGGTCAGGTGTGTTTAGCAAATAAGGAGATTCTATGGCATTCTAGTTGGAAAACATGTTGGAGTTTGACACCTGTGGCTTATCTGCTGGATATGACGAGTAAATCAATCAATCAATTAATCAATCAATCAAAATATGTTTGCAACATTTAGAATTACATCCGGATTTGAACAAGTATTTCCATGATGTTTTATTTTATTTAAGGAAAACAGCTTAAAGTGTTTATTTCCTCATAACAGGATATTAAGTCTCTTTTTTTTTTTCTGACCGGATTTTACGCTTGTACAACAAATAGATGCAAAACATAATATACACCTTCACAAAAGCAATCTGCGCAGACGGTGATGACTACATGTATTTGCAGTTGTTAGGTTATCATCGCCGCCACTGTTGGATTGGGCTGCGATAATCACTGACCTATTTACCAGACTTAATACAGCTGTGATCATAAAAGTCAAAGGAAAAAAGGAAATGTAGAGCCTCTGGCTTTTATTTTTATTTGTATTTATACCTTTAGATTAGACAGAAAAAGAACTGTTTACAGACATGGAAATGATTGTTTTCATTAGTGTTGCGTAGCAGCAAGTAGCACAGAACAGCGCCCCAGTTTTGTCAGGCGAGAGGGACACAAATGCACCTCTGTTGTCAAAGTTATAAAAAGAAATTTGTTTTGCTTCAACAAAATAAAAGTCTAAAAATAAAAAACCAAAAAGGAACCCTAGGATACAGTTCTAGAGTATTTTCCCTTCTCCCTATATCCTGCTCCATTTGTTCCTTTGGGCTCCTTAGTGCACGCCAAATACTTGCAACACTTGTGATGCAGCAAAAAAAGTTTCCAAACTCGCTGATGTAACTTCCAAAAACGTACTCTGCAAAGAAGGCAGAGGCAAAAAAACTTAATGGAGAGAGTGTGCAGCCTTTCAGCAACGCTTGAGAATTCTATTAGGATGTGCATCAGGAAAGTACCTCCTCAGAGTGGTCATTGTTAGATTCAGAGTTGTATGACTGTCATAAAGCGCAGATGGGGAGAGCAGAAAACACGAGTCATGCAGGAGCAAATCTGTCTGCAAATGTATTTACTGACGGCTGGATCGCCTTTTCACAATCCCGAGCAGGCAATCTTACCCCAACGCCTCCCTACAACCTTTAAAAAGTAAGCTGATTGGTTAAGCTGTGGGGATTGATAATTAACAGACACCGCAAACGCTATTTTCTAAGTGCAATTTGCGCAAATGATGACAATCAGTCGAGCCGCTGACACTCCTGAATCTTTCATCGCTTTGATAGTGTGAGAAGAGTGGCTATTAGCGAGCTTCCTGCCGTATTACATCCGCTCAGGAAGAGCTGGCCAGTTCTGATACTGATGCCACTCATGCCTCTGGTTCACAGGCGAAACGCTGCAGGAGGAGACGCTGGTGTAGGTGCAGAGCGGGGTACTGGCCGGAGCAAACGGCGGGTTCAAGAGCCGCCACTTCCTAATCAAAACTCTGCAGTCTGACTGCGCAAAACAAGAGGAAAAAGGAAAGAGTGGTGCCTCATCCAGGTAGGCCTCCCCACAGGGATTACAATAGTGGATAAAGGCATTACTCCACATCCTAGAAACAATTCATCACCTAAGACTTGCCCACGCTGTGAATCAAAACAAATTTGTGGGAGTCTAATAAATCATCTATTGTTTGTTCCAGTTTGGCGAGCATTGACAGAAAAACTTGGCTGAACAAGTAACCTTGAAGTTTAGGACTTCCGGTGATTTGTCTGAATAAATACACTCATGTTTGTAAAAGAGTTGCTGGCTAAAAAATAGAATCTCAAATTTTTGGGGAAATAACAAAAGCTTTTGTATTATTTCAGTTTTTTTTTTTTTTTGCAGAAATGAAATAAAAAGTTTGGGTGAAAAATAAAAACTTTCAATCTTTTCGTTCTTTTTAAGTAATCTTTTCTGTATCCCAGGGCAACAGAACACCAGCCTGCCACAGACAGAGCCGTTTCCTGGACCTGAGAACAGTACGGTGCTGCTGTGAGCACAAAGTGGAACTAAAATAGTCATGATGTCAAATGCAGATTCCTTATATTGATTCTATGACTAGATAAAAAATGGAGAATGAGGCATCCACTCCAATAAAAGTAGTGTTTTTGGTGTTTTTAATATGCTTTTTGACATTTTCTGAGAATGGAGGACATATATTGAGATAATTAGGTTAAAAATGGCATTTCTGAGTATTTGTTTACTCAAATATTTGTTAATCAGAAGCAGACGAAAAAAAATGCAGCTTGAAGAAGATGATATTTGTGATGCTCCGCCCCATTCTGATGCATCCACCCATAGACGACAATCCATTTTCCTCGTTCGAGTTAGTGCCTTGTTCAAAACTGTACACTTGGATAGCTCCCATGTTTGCCATTTTGGTTGCTTCAGTAATGTTATGTCAACAGTTCCACCTACAACTCAACTACTGCTGCTCCGCAGAAAATAGATAAAGGAATTAAAGGATAATAAAGAAAACGCTGGGAACACTTTTAGAATGGATGAAAAGATGACCCGAATGGGACTTTTACTTCTAAGCATCAGGAAAAAGGGTCCCTAGCGGAAATGTGCTAAAGAAATTGAACCAACAATCCAGAAGCTGTTGGATCTGATTTGAGATTTGAAGTGATCTGGGATCTAATATGAAGCCTCGACAGCATAAATAAACCGCCGTCTTGGTGATGCAGACTAGCCGTGAAGTGACTCGCCGCTAACAGAAGGAATAAACAACACCACCACTCTGTTGGTGTCTGTATCAGCGGTGCAGACAAAAGACTGTCTGAATGATTCCCATCACTTTTTTGGTTAAATAGAAAATAATGCCTCAGGATTGAGCCAGAGTCCACAGGACCTGTGTGTTTACATGCAATGCTCGCCCTTGTGCCTGTTGATTTCCTGACACAGACTCACGCACGCAGCTCATGCGCATAGACAGGAGCCGGGTTGTGCTGGCTAAGCTCCCCATGCTAAAATATGTGCAAGTGTTGCTATGTGCGACACAATGCCAGTCTATAAATGCACAGAGCTGTGTCTGTGGAGCGGAGATATTTTTGCCTCTGATCAACACAGCCACTGGGCTGGGCTGCTGCCTGCTTTCTCCGGATAAAGATGCAGTGTGTGGACCACTGCTGGGTGCCTGTGTGGCAACTTGCGCCCATTGCCCCAACCAGCTTCTGCATCTTTGTAGGCCAGGGGGAATATTTGCTCACCGGTTTAACCTGGCAAACACAGGGATTTCCCAGCAGCTTTATGGCCCAACAAGGAGTCCACTCTAAAGACGCACTCTGATGAAAACTGTGTTTTTAACATGTTCTTGTGGCTTTTATCTGATGATGGAAGACATTTTTATGAAGAAAGTTAAGCTCAAATTGCATTTCTGAGTATTTCTGTATTTAAATAAAGTTGCAACAAGGAGGGAAAGAGGGAGCGGGCTTTCTAATGAACTTCTGCAGAAACTGTCATTAGAAAACCTCCAAAAGTGGCATAATTAAGACCTAGAGAGGAACGCCTTTGAAATAGATGATTTTCTTTCCCCCACAAAAAAAAATCAATCTATTTTATATGATTGAATAAAAACTTTATTTTTAAGTAAAAGATTAATTTAGTTTTGTTTACAACAAAGTCAAGGCCTGGGGGCCGCATCCAGCCCTCCAGGTAATTCTATCCGGCCCTCCAGATCTTTTTATTTTGTTGTTATTATTGGCCTGATGTTATCTTTTGCTTATTTCTAACTTGTAAAATGTTACAAATATATTTTTATGGAGAGTAAAATTTTGAAAGTAGTTCAATGTTTAAGTACATTTATTCAATTAAATTTTATTTATATAGCCCAAAATCACAAAGAAATTTTGCCTCATTGGGCTTTATTTATTTATTCTGGAATATTATTTCTGCCTTTTTATTATTCATATTTATGTTAAAAAGTTAGGGTTAGAAAGTTTTTAAAAATTGGCATTGTTCTAGCTTTTTGCGTTATTTTGACACTTTTTTAGGCTATTTTGGAGTTTAGCTAATCTTTCAGCTACATAGCCGTTTTGGCTAATTTCAGCTTTTTTGGATTTTTAGGATATTTTAAAGTTTAGCTATTTTTTCACATGCAAGTTGTTTTGGCTAAACTACTTTTTGTTTGTTTGTTTTTTAGGCCAATTTGGTATTAAGCTACTATTTTAGAAGGCTATTAACTTTAGCGTTTTGAGCTATCAGCTTCAACGTTTTTAGCATTCAATTTCAGCATCTTCAGCAGCCGTATTCAGCCTACAGCATTCGCACAAGCATTATCTCTGGCAATGCTATATATCGAGTTCATAATAAAATTAAAAAGTTGGATTTTTAACGTTTTAAAACGTCATTTTATTGTGTTTAATAAATGTTTATCCTGTTTGGCCCGCAACCTAAGGTGTGTTTTGGATTTTGGCTCCCTTGTGCGATTGAGTTTGACACCCCTGGTTTGAAAGATTTCTTTAAATCCAGCTCTTCTAAAGTTTCTTCCAAAAACAGCAAGTGTTTCTGCAGTAGAAAAGTGGAGAAAAAGAGGATAAAACCTGCAAAATCTTGAACTTTAATGCAAAACCCGTCAGAACAAAGACGGCGGAACACCCACGCACTCTAAACGCAGCCTGTTCTGAACAGTCATCACCGCAGAGATTCCTGTTGAACACTTGAAATGCTGCTAACATTATAAAAAATTAAGATGTTCTTGTTTTGAAGCTAGCACCTGGAAGAGTGTAAATGGGAACAAAATGGTCAGTAAATGAAAGGCTGGGGATAATAATTCACCAAGAGACTGACTTTGATTGAGCAGCCCGCTACAATTATCATGTCAAAGACAGTTTTATAGAACAGATGTCAAATCCTGACGATCTTAATTCATCTAGGAGTTATACATGTCTGTCTATAAGGCTGTCAGTCAGGTGTGAGTTCTAAAATTAGTCGAGATAACTTTTGTTCCTTTAATTCCATTAAAGACTTTAAGAAGTCTTTAATGACCAAATCCCATGAAAATTGTGTTTTTAACATGTTCTTGTACTATTTTTTGGAAGACATATACTATTTGATGGAAGACATATACAAAGAACATTAAGCTCAAAATTGCATTTATATGTATCTCTTTATTCAAATTGTTGTAAATCACAAGCTTCATGCCCCGCCCCTTTCTGATGCCTCCACTTGTAGACAAACAGATCCATGTACGTCTTCATTTATCTCATCTGAGCTGGCATCTGGTATAGTTTTTGTTGCGCCTTGAGGGGCTGCAAGCTAGCAGGAGTGTAAACAGAGAGCTCTCAGTAAAAGGATGGGGAAGTGGGGCGGGGTTACTCCATGCCAACAGTCAACTCTAAGGCCAATTTCTGATCAACTCCTGCCACTCTGCAGAAACTATATCCAAGAAAATGACACAGGAAGTTTGCTTTTGGTTAAAAATGACATAATCATAAATAAAAGACCTCTGGGAACGTTTTGAAAATAGATTAAAAATGATCGGAGTGGGTCTTTAAAAACAATTTAATTCAGAGGAAACTTTTAACTTTTTTTCTTTTTTTAACTTTAGTGTCAAATAATTGTTTGTAAAGATAAAAAAACATGTTAATATTTTTGCTTTGTCACAATTTTCAAGAGTGCCCTTGGTCTTCAGCCTTGTTGATAATATTATGGTGCCATTTTGAGATACTCAATCCGTGTAGACAAAGACTTTTTATTCTGAATAGATAAACCAGAGGATATCCAACGAATGACTGTGGGAGGAAACTAGAGTCCCTGGGGAAAAACTCCACACAGAAGGGTCCCTGGGGATTCAAACCAAGGTGTGAGACAAGAGTGCTAACCACTACTCCACCGTGCAGCCTCTAAACAAAACAAAACAAATAGGCTTAACTTTTTCGAGTGAGAATGTTTACCAATAAGGGGGAAAGCACTAACACTTCCTGCTCTGAGTGGAATTCAAAGGAAGGATGCCAGAGAATGAAGGAAGTGCTGGAAGAGGAAGAAGCCACTGAATCTGGCGTCACGATCGAGGTTGCTTCCTCTGCGGATGACATCACTACCCCGCATACCTTCTGCTGCTGACAAAACAGCCACTTCCTGCCAGCCGGGGCTAAACTCTGCCTCCTTCAAAAGGTAGATAAGAAAGTGGAGGAAAAAGGAGATTACAGATTGCAGACGAGACAATGTCGGTGCAGCCAGACCTGACCGAAGGTTAAAATTAACACTTAGCCACACCTAGTATGTGAGGCGATAAATCTGTCACTTCTCCACCTCTTACAGGGCTGAATATTGCTGACAGATAACTGAGTCGAAGATTCAGATTTTAAGCAAAACACTTGTTACACTTTTAAATCTGCTGATATAAATCATGAAATAGATCAAGTCTACAACCTGAGCCACGACTGATTTCTCCATTGTGGCTCTCTGGTTAAAGAAAGGTATAGTTTTTCATTTTAAAAAGTGACTGTAAAGCGAAAAAACAAGTAAACTTAATACAGCTTTATTCAAGTATCTCATAAAGAGAATGTATTTCTCTCTGTCAGGGCTACTGACTACATTACCCATAATGCACCTTCGCAGTTTAACAAATTTAAACGTTTTGAGATATTTGAGCCCCATTAACCACACAAACACAACTGAAGGTCAGTGAGTACAATCAGAATTCACTCTTTATTCATCGGACTATCAAATTATAAAACAGATTATTATTATTATTATTAAGGCCACTTAATTAATCTTGGTTGATCACATTTGCAAATCTGTCTTAAATGCACCACAAATGGTAAATTAAACTGTTCGTTACATCATCTACTACTACTTTGCTGCAGTGAGCAAAATAATTTCTGACACAGGATGTCTTTTATTTTTAAAGGACATCATGTGAACTTCTGGTAAAAGTTATAAGCTATTTCATACAGGGTATCTACAAGTTTCTTGAAGTTAAATTTCAGATTTTTTAAGGCTCTGCATATCAAAATTAAGACCGGCCTGTATCCCATTGTATTAATTAGTTCCTGTTTTAGTAATTAATTCCCATTTTATGGTCAAAACTTTAGCCTCTTATCTTGTTGTTTGTGGTCCGTGGCGTGATGCATCTTTTTTTTTTAACTCAGTGATTGGCATCATAATGATTGGTTCTGCCTGTTTTTATTTCCATTAATGGATCAAAAATGGTTAAAAAAAAATGTCGCAAGAAATGTGAAACAGAGAAGACACATTTTTGAAGGGCCAGAAATTAAAATTCAAAACTTTTGAAGGTTTTACAAGGTATTA
Organism: Oryzias javanicus; assembly: GCA_003999625.1. Classification (NCBI taxonomy): domain Eukaryota; kingdom Metazoa; phylum Chordata; class Actinopteri; order Beloniformes; family Adrianichthyidae; genus Oryzias; species Oryzias javanicus. Next base: position 28,799,889 of record CM012449.1, on the reverse strand, counting down.
TTTCCAAATTCCTGAATTAAATGCTTTTCTTTTTTACGAGTTCTTAAGACCCCACAGAAAATTGTGTTCATATTTTTTAAATAAAGGTTATTTTGTCTTGATGCTTTGTTCATGAAAAAAAAAAACAATAGTTCATTACTATTAAGTGTGTGTATATATATATATATATATATATATATATATATATATATATATATATATTAATGTTGAAGATTGTAGACACCTTGTCTATTATTAAAGCACCATCAACAACCATATAATCTTTCCAAATTGAATAAATGTGATTTTTGCTGTAATGTAAATGAGTCATGGAGAATTCCACGTGGTCACCACTTAAAAATCCCTGACTTAGTCAAAGCCCAGCATGGAAATCCCTACAGAGGAGCCTCTCAGACGTATGCACCCTCAAAACCACATTTGGTTATAAACGTACAACTCCTTTTTTTTTTTTTTGAGAATTTTGCCCGCTGAACTTTTTGGAACAGGAAACATCATATTTAGTCTGGTTTTAGCCCCAAAGTGACCCCTTTCAGAGACGACGTGCCCCAGAATTGATGCATCTGTCACGTTGACATCTGCCAGGACAAACGTGGTGAACCTGCTGTTCCAAAGCAGCACCTCTGGTTGATTCAAATTTCATCTCATTTTTGTACCAGTGCAGTCCAAATGAGCATTCATCTATCAGGGGCCCAGATTGATTGTGTGATGGTGTGATAATGTCGGTCCAGTCTAACAGGCACCACACATAATCGCCTTAGGGCAGGATTGCACAACAATGTGGATCTGGTTAATGCTTGTGGTTTTGGGGGGGGTCTGAGCAGCAAGCGGTCCCATAAAAGCGGCGCTTTCCCCGCGCATCTTCATCCAAAACACACACATTTAGAGTTACGAGGCATTGACAGCGCACGTTTTTCACATGTCCACCAGCTTGACTTTCACTTCTCATTTGAATGATGAAATTGATTTAAAAAATCTGCGGGCAAGTTCCTCTTGAAATAATGCCAAGGTCTTCCCGTTAGGGAGAGGGAATTTTTTTTTTGGACAGAGAAAAGTTTGTGAAAAGGGAATAAAATCTACCAAGCCTGGGCAAATCCAAAACAAACCGTCACGTGCTGCGATTCCACCACTAACAATCCCACACTCAAAAAAAAAAAAAAGGCAAAATCATTCTGACTCATCACCCTAAATGACTGTTTACACGACAGAGGCACTGGGTGGGAACCCCTCGCCTGTCTTATGGAATGAGGATCTTCTCTCGGTTGGCGTCTTTTTGCGCATCACTGACTCTTAAAACGTAGTTGCTGGTCATCACGCTCACACACACACACAAAAAGAATAATAATAATCCTCCCTCTGGCCCACAGACAGAATGAGACAACAAATGTCCGACGGCGGTGCCTCAGGGCTCCACTGCGCCAGCGTCAGGTGGGTGGAATCACACATTTGACCGGATTTGTTTGAATTTGCAACATGAAAAGGAACCCTCGCTGGGATTTTCCAGAGTTCATTCCAGTCAGATAAAGGCTCAGTGAGCGCAAAGTTACCAGATGCAGCAACAGATATTTCAGTGGAGCTGAAAAAGCTTTGTGGCACTATGAGAAGCACATTGCTCAGAAAATATGGTGATGCCATTCATGTTCAAACTACTGTGACAGAAAATGCCTTGCAGGGTCACAATGGGCTACATTTATTCATCCAACTTTGAGTCTTTTAGATGTTTTTTTGGCTAGAATCAGTAAAAATAGTTGAATTATTGAGTTAAATTATGACATCGGTGGTTTTTACGTTATTGTGGCATTTTATTCTGATGATAGAGGACATATTAGAATTAAGTATTAAGAAAATTAAGCTTAAATTTGCATTTCTTTATTCAAATCATTGGAGCTGATGAAAAAAACTGAAGTTTGAAAAGATCAAACTCAAGCTCTTATCTACACTTATAGACGACAAGAACCATTCACGTCTTCCTTTTATCTTTCCGAGCTGGCATCTGGCTCAAAACTGTATGGATAAGACAACGCGAGGGCAGGTAAAAAGAGAGCTTTCAGCAACGAGGGTAAGGGGGGCGGAGTTGCCCAGCGCCTCGACTCGTGCCCACAACTCAGAAACTTTCCCAAAATCTGAATTCTTACCCTACGGCAGTGGTCTCAAACTCAATTCAGCCGGGGGCCGCTGGAGGCAGAGTCTGGGTGAGGCCGGGCCGCATCAGGATTTCCACAAGAAAATCGCTGATAAAACATTCCAATGTTCTCAAATATCTTTATTTTCAACACGAAATAATGAATGAATGAATTAATTAATTTAAAAAAATGAGTTAGAAAGTCAATCATTAATAATTAAAATAATAACAATGACCATACAGCAGACACAGATGACTGCAGAAACCACATATTGACTGACTGACTACAGCAGTGTTTCACAAATGGTGGGGCACACCCCCCTGGAGGGAATGCGAATAAAAACATGTTTACATTAGTGATGAATATTGTGCATAATCCTACATAGTAAATTAAATATAGCAGAAACAACCTAAAAATCTATTTGGTAGCAGAAAGTGCTGCTGTTTACAGTGAACCAATGCAAATGAACTGAATCTCTGAGAAAAGACAGAATTCCATCACTACTGTGGAACAAGGAAAAGATTGTTTTTACTTTGTCTGGAAGTTTTGGAAGTATTCTAAAAAAAGAAAGAAAACAATTAATAAAACAGATTATCTAGAAGTATTTTTAAAATCATTCTTTAATGATAATAAAAGTATGATATTTTGAGGTGATATACGTTTAAGTTAAGCAAATTAACTGATACTGATGATGTTTGCAGCTGAAAAGGTGGGGGGGGGGGTCTAAGAGAAAATACCTGACAAACACTAGACAAGAGAAAACTATTTTTTATTCAGTTTCAAATGTCTGTATTTACAGAACCTCCTTCATTTCTGAGCTGACAGCAGCCCACTCAACTCAAGGTTGGAGCGCGCGTTGCTACGCAAGTTTTTAAATCTGGTCTCAAGCTCTACGCACAAATCAGACACGCACTGAGCGCGCGCTGAGTCTTCAACCCGGTTCGATATTTCACGCACAGTCGCAGCAGCGCTAATGAACGGTAAGAACACCATAGAAGAAGAATCTCCTCTCTACTGCTGCGTGCGTGACCGCGCTGCTCCGGTGATTCTACTCGCTCGCGGGCATCACTCACGCATGCGGAAGTAGTCAGTCTCTCTCGCGAGGACTTTTTCTTTTTGTGGAGGAGGAAAAAGCGCTCGTGAGGGTCAGATTTGTCCGCGCGGAATATTTGATGCGTGCGCGGATTGTCGCGCGGCATCAGGAACACGCTTTTTGACAAGCGGCAGGCTGTGTATCACGTGTTGTCACGTGGAGAAAGAGGAGCGGGGCCCGCGAATCCCATTCAGTGAGAAAGCACTTCCAGCAGCTTCATGGCTCCTCCTCCACCCAGCTGACTGGAGGAATGAATTAAAGAGTGAGGAGGCTCGGACAGCCCGCCGATGTCCCGCCCTCCAGAACCATATACTTTATCGTGATTGGTTCGTTCAGCTGTGGCCACAACAACTGTCATTCATATCAGCCTTGCGGGCCGCACTAACAGTAATCTTTCATATGAAGACGGGGGCCGCAAATTATCATCCCGCGGGCCGCAGATTGCCCGCGGGCCGCGAGTTTGAGACCCCTGCCCTACGGCTTCTCCCCATCCCTCCACTTGTGGGGGAATTTGAAGGGTTGCCTAAAATAGTTTTTTATGAGCGAACTCTCACGGCGGAGGGATACTGAACCCTCTGCCACAAGGGTGTTCCGCGGCGGAGAAGCGCTTTTATTCACGTGGGTGTGCTCTGATGCACAGAGGTTTACATTTAAATGTAAGTTTGTTTAGTTAGTTTTTAAAGTTATAAAACGGATGTCGTTTTGTATTCCCAAGCGCTACCAGCTCTGTGCTAACGTAGCTGCCCAGCGACTATGGATGACATCATCGAGTGGGAGTACCGTCTGAATTTGAAGACACTATTTTTCCATAACTCTCCGATTGGATGGCTAAATGTAGGGTTGGGGAACAATTCAGATTTGTCCCGAGTTCTAGAAAATGACAGCTTTTCAAATTTTGGCTAATAACGTCATAATTATATTCAAAAGACCACAGGACAGCTTTAATTTAGCTCAAAAGACGATCCAACTGTGTCTTTAAAAACCAAAATAAAGAAGGGTTACACTCTTTTCTCCTGTCGTTAGACTTAAGCCTGTTATTGACCTTTTAATAATTAACGTTAAAGTCCCATTAGTTGTCACACACCTAATATTTATTCTCCGCATTTGACAATTCTCCTGGGGGAGCTGCAGACACAGCAGCTGGTCCCCTTTGTTAGAGTCTTTAGTATGACTTGGCCTTGGATTTGAACTCACAAGCTTCCATTCTCAGGGCAGACGCTCTACCACAAGTTCACAGAGCTGGACATAATCAAAACACTGTATCAAAAAATAAATTCTAATAAAATATTAGATTATTAGAACTATTTTAAGGAAACGACTGAAGGAGGAGGGGGAGGAAGAGCGATGCGATTCGCCCCAAACACCATCCGATGGCCGCCTCTCCGAGAGCTCCTCGATGCAGCTGAGGGTAATTCCAGCGCCGAGGCCAGGAGGTAAATAAATTCAGAACAGGACGGCAGAAAAACATTGTGAAATGGGACTACCAGTTCCACGCCGTTGCTCAATCAAACGAGTGAACAAGTTTAGTTGCATCACTACAAAGTGCAGTGCCAAAAACGTCACAGCAAGTGGCCAAATGAAAACAGAACATTTTGACCGTTGACTTTTAGGAACACTTGTTTTTGTTTTAAATCACAACAAGAAATACAAAGTTTACCCATCGAAAGTCATCACCTTTTTGTATTTATTTTCAGTTTTGGTGTAAAATTTGCAGCTGCTTTTGCGCTTTAACCCCCCTGGCGTGATCCAAAAAGCAAATGGAAAGTAAGAAAATAGTGGCTTCGTATCAGCCGAGGAGGGAAAAAAAAAGGAGGACTGTCACTCTGAGTTAAAAAAAAAAAAAAAAAAAAAGAGAAAAGAAAGCCTGTGCTGGAATGTTCTTTCGGTCTGTCTTCCCCCCTGCCTGCCTGTCTGTCTCTCTGTCTGCCATCATTATTGTGAATCTGCCAGCAGCAGGGCTTTAATTATGAGGCCCAGGTTATGTGAGCACACACACACACACACAGACACGAGACCAGCGTCCCACATATCTCTAACACAGTGCCTCACAGTTCCGCTGACTAACCAGTGGCACCAGACTTTGGCCTGCGGCTCCCTGATTCCAGTAAATGTCTAGTTATGCAACTCCTAACAAGTGTTGCCCAGACTGAACTTACAGCACACCGGGTCTCTCTCCTTCACACATCTTCAGTTTTTTTTCCGATGTACAATAAGCAGAAACCCCTTTTAAAAACTTAAAGTGTGGCCCGCTTTGTGCTGAGGCAGAAAACCCGGCTTGGAGAGAGGCAGGCGGCGCTGGCAGGAAATGGGGAGGCGGGTGAAGAGAGAGCTCCTTCAGCTCTTTGCCTGAGAAACACAGCTGCCCCTCATGTTTTGGTGCGGTGCCAGGGTTGGACTCCTCGACTGCCTCGGGGTGAGCGTGGGTGGGTGTTTTAAACGAGGAGAAACAGGAGAACCGCTGTTCCGTCCGGCTCCCTGTCCCACTAATACACATTCAGACCCTGAAAAGCGGCGGCCCAGCGAGCCGTTATGAAGTGCAACCGGCTCTTTACTCAGCCTGGAGTATAAACGTCTCCCGTTTGTCTTTAAAGTCCCACTCTGATCATCTTTTTCTGTTTTTGAGGACATAGTTTCTGCAGAGCGTCAGCAGTTCATTAGAAATGAGTTATTTTAGGGATTGTTGTCATGGAGTGAGTCTACCCCCGCTTCCCATCATCCTTTTTTTTACACTCTTTCCTGCTAGCTTACAGCCCCTCACAACCCCTACCAACAAAAATGGCAAGCAATATTGGCGCCATCCAGCTCGGACAAGCAAAACGAAGACGATCTAGTTGTCTTCGAGTTGAGCAGAGAGGGAAGTTTGGTCTTCCCGGGGTGTTGTTGAGTCTTTAAAAAGTAATCCTCTCCCGTCCCGCTCCAGGTAAATGATCCCATCCCATTTTTTTCAGTCATCGGGTTGTAGTTGTCTCCATCACTGCCGTCAACGAATACAATTGCTGCAGTTTAGAAGCAAGTAAACCACAAGGAACACCAATGGATTCTGGGTAATGTAGTTATTTTTTTCAAATAAGTTACATAATAAGCATTTTGACAGGAAACAATGAAATCACGTTTACTTTTTTTGTCGTTGTTCTTATTAGTTGGTTCCTACTCCCATCCCGCTAACATAAGAATTTGCTCCTGTCCTGGTACTGTGAAAATTTGATCCTGTCCCACTACTTCCCACCATAAGAATTTAATCCCGTCCCTGAATTTGATCCTGTCCCGGTTTCGTAAGAATTTGATTCTGTCCCTGTCCTGTAAGAATTTGCTCCTTTCCTGGTCTCGTAAGAATTTGATTCTGTCCCGCTACTTGCTACCATAAGTATTTGATCCTGTCCCGGTCCCGTAAGAATTTGATCCTGTCCCGTTCCCGTAAAAATTTGATCCTGTCCAGATCCCATAAAAATTTGATCCTGTCCTGGTCCCTTAAGAATTTGATCCTGACCCGATCCCGAAAGAATTTGATCCTGTCCTGGTCCCGTAAGAATTTGATCCTGTCCTGGTCCCGTAAGAATTTGATCCTGTCCTGGTCCAATAAGAATTTGATCCTGTCCCGATCCCATAAGAATTTGATCCAGATCCCATAAGAATTCGATCCTGTCCTGGTCCAATAAGAATTTGATCTTGTCCTGGTACCCTAATAATTTTTATCCTGTCCAGGTCACATAGACAATGACAGAGATGACTCCCATCCCAGGGGAATACCGCAGGAATCTCGTGACTCGTGGGATTTGCGAAAAATGTCATCTTCAACATGTGCCCCGGCTGCCGTGTTTTCTCCATCACAACTAACTTCAAACTGCATTTTTTCATCTGATTTCTCATGATTCAAAATGATTTGAAAAAAAGAAATACTCAGAAATCCAAAAATGGCCCATGAAGATGTGAAAAACACCAACAACACGACCCTCATTGAAGGGGCTCTTTAAGGTTTAAACCAAATATGTTTGTACAGATGTCAGCAGAAATTGGCTAAAGTGTAAGCTTTGAAGGAGTTTCCTAAAATAGGATGACATTTTTCCTCCTGAAACATAAGCTAATTCAATCTGTATGTCATGCAGATAAAGGTTAAAGGTCAGACTTGTGACATTGTCAGTGTGACTCAATTGAGGGGAAGATAAAGCACATTCTGAGCATCAATCACAAGTGGAATCTTGCAGCTATCTTCATCTGGAGCGCACTTATCCCAGCCTTTGGTCTGTGTGACACTCACACTGTATCACTGAGAGGGAAGAGAGTCAATAGGTGCATTTACATGGTAATGACCCCGGAGCTGCTCGCTGTACGCTCCGCTCGGACCTGCGTGTTTGTCTGCTCCGGCACAGTTTGTTTTGAGATCCGTGGGAGTGTTTACCAGCGTGGGCTGAGGAATTCCAGGTCAACAGAGTGCAGCGTACAGCGAAAACCTACAACCGAATTGATCCCGATCCTGACATCAAAGCGTACCTGGGCTGTCCAGCTCCAGCGGATGGAAGCAAATATTTATCCAGTGGTGACGTAAAAGACTACGAAATACGAGAAAGAACAAGAGTTTTGCCGTGTGTTTACACTAAGTTATTAATGAGAGACTTGGGCTGTGATTTTCCAACGTAAATACCCACAAATAAAAGTTTGGCGATACACCATTTGTGCCATCTGTTCCCCCTTCCTGCTGGGAATCACCCATGCTAGGAGCCACGAAGGTCCAGTCCAAGATAAGATCTTGCCCAAGCTGGTTCCACCTGACACAACTGTCCTCGGAGTTCTCACGATCACAGACGGCCTGAGAAGTGTGGAGGCCGGCATGACTCAGTTCAAGCAACTGTGAAGGAGAAAACTGGATCAAACAATTCATCAACGAGCTGATGGGAGAGCTCTGTCATAGGCAGGAACAAACTTTAGGAACCAAAATCGAAGAAATCCCCCAAAAAACAGAATCCAATCATATGTGCAAGACACAGACAGACTTGCTGAAATATGTGTCGCAGCAGAAATTAGCAACCAATCGGAGGAGACTTTCATCTTCAACATAACCAGAGTCTCTTCAAACTCCGCGGAGTCACGGAGACAGAAGCGTGAGGCCCCCCCTGGGCGCGACCGAATGGAGCTCCACGAATAACTCCCCTCTCGCAGAGCTAAATGGCACTTTACTTTCCCACGTTATTACTCAGTTTACACCCCCAACATGGCAGGATAAGCAGCGAGGGCAGGCGGCAGCTGAGCAGCCCGCTCCAAGCTGCCAGTCATGCAGAAACTGTCACATGGGTGGAGAAACGGCGAGAAGAAGAGACGAATGCACGAAGCCGCTGTGAGTCTGCATTACAACGTGTCAGTGATTGACTGCAGCGAGTAATGACGCTACCAAACAATTATCTAACTAGCTGGCTGATGTCAGAGGTTACAGAGGAAGACAGATTATCACCGAGGAAGACTTGGGGGAAAAAAAGAAATTAATGATCACTCATCAAACTATCTGATCAGCAAAAGCCTTTTCAGTACTTCCATTCAGTTAAATCAAGTTTTATTTTGGCCTCCAGTGCAAACGCATCACAATCAGGCAGCGATCCGAGCTAAAACGAGCTAAAAAGAAATTGGTTAAGGGGCTCAAATTGAGTCCTTTAAATAATTACGTCTCTGGAACGAAGCGTGTAAACAAAAAAAAAAAAAAAAAAAGCTTTGACTTTATTTCTGTGCAATCTTGTAATCTGAACTTGTTTTTTCAGCCACATTTCCACTAGATTTTGGCTCCTAAAGTGAGTGGAAATCCTGTCATTAAAGACCCACTCAGGTAAAATTTGTGTTTTTTAACATGTTCTGATGATGGAAGGTATATTTAAAGAAGATTAAAATTACAATTCTGATTATTTGGTATTCAAATTGCTGTGAATCAGAAGCTGCCAAAGAAAATGCTGTTTGAAAAAGCTCCCTACTCCTCTCCACTTCGAGATCCATGAACGTCTTCGTTTTCCTCGTCCGAGATGAAATCTGACTAAAAACTGTACGGCTGAATATCTCCGATATTTCTCAGCATTTTTGTTGCTCCGGCAATGTTAGGTTGGGAGTGTGAGGGTCTGTAAGCTAGCAGGAGAACGTGTACACAGAGCGCTCTCAGCAATAGGGAGGGGAAGGGGGGCGGTTGCCCAGTGTCAACGATCCTGCTCAGAGGTGAAATTCTGAAGACCTCCTGCCTATGCAGAAACTATTTCCTAGAATATGATAATGTTGTTTAATTTTAGCTAAAAGCGGCATAATCATAATTAAAGACCATTTGTAACGCTTTTAAAATAGCTCAAAACAGATTTTAATGCTTCATTTAAAAAAAAAAAATCATACACAAAAAGTTTCTTTGTTTTAATTGAAAGTGAATTCAAACTAAAACAGGTTATGGAATTAATAATTTCAGATCACTTCAATTTTTTAAACAAACTGACCTGCTAATGTTTTACATGCAAGAGTCAAAGGCCATCTATGCATACAAAATACCCATAATGCATCACTCTGTCAAAGGATGGAACAAATGTAGGCTTTTCAAATGTGTCAATGAAAAATGTTGAGGTTAACTGATTCTTCCCTTGGATCCTGCCCTTGGCACTTCATTTGAAAGCTTGATTGTAATTTTTTTTAAATAATAACCATAAACATTAGGATAATATGATGAATCACCCACTGGAAAGATTCTCATTGATATGCATGCCATTCAGGGTTAGTAACACCAGTTCTGTTTCATAATAAAAATCATGTGGATCACAAATTGCATCTAAATTATTCAGAAAAAGCAGTAGAAATTGATATAAACATTTTTTTCTGTCTTTCCGTTACCTGTTTTTTTATACAGTGTATTCTAGTAAACACTTCATTATTTTCTTATTTAGTCTGACATGCACAAGAGGAGTTCTGAGGTTTTTGTAAACACTGTAGTCCAGTGGATGACTGTGGTTTCACAAAACTGCATCTGTGCTTCTTAAAAGTCCCACTTTGATCCACTTTTTTTTTTATAGCTATTTTTAAAGTGTTTCTCTAGTGGTCTTTTGATCAAAAATAACAAAAAAACAGTTGTTTTCAAGGACATAGTTTCTGCAGAGGGGCAGTAGTTCATTAGAAATGTGCTTTTTGAGTTGTGGAGCAGCCCCACCTCTCTTTTCCATCCCCATTGCTGAGAGCTCTCTGTTTACACACTCTCATGCTAGCTTACAGCCCCTCACACTGCCAACATAACAGTACCAGTCCAGGAAAAATGGCGAGCAATATCGGAGCTATCCAGCCTGTTTGTTCTAAATCACAAATACAATCTTTTTCAAACTCCTGATTCACAACATAAAAAAATACTCAGAAATGCCATTTAAAGATTCATTTTCTTCATATTTGTTCTGCAAAATGCCACAAGAACATGTTAAAAACACCATATTAACTTTAAAAAACAAAAGTAAAACTAAAGTTGAATATGTGTTTTTTTTTTTTTTTTTAGATGGAGTAAAATCCAAAGCATTTGTGAGGATATGAATGTGTCATCTCTCAGCACATGACTCAGCCATGCAAGCCTGCTCTAATTGAAGGGAGAAAAAAAAAAAAAAAAACTCCACAACTGCTTTAGATTTCATATGCAACTCAGGCTGCTTTTGACACAGACCAGCCATAATAAATCTCTCACTGTGTGGCTACAGACTGAGTATGATTTCCTGCTGGGAGAGCGGACTGTCATCAATTTATTGTGAGACTCAACCGAAACTATGCGCCTCCGAGGAAAAGTTTACGCCCTTCAGTGGGAGGCCCTGTCACATCCCATCAGAAATGTTAAGTCCACTCTTGTGTAATGTTTTGGACAGTTTCTAGGACACACAGAATGCCTCTGGTATCTCCTTACAACACAGGCTGCGTTCAAGTCCCAACCAGCTCCCATTTGCATTTCAGAGATGCTAAATGATCAGTCAAAGTTTTACAGAAATAGTTTGACCTTCTGAGTCAGGAGACTCACGTGAGTCATGTGACAAAAAGCAGGGGCGGACCTACCATTAGGCAAAGGTAGGCGACTGTCTGTGGCCACCGACACTTTTAAGAACTTAAGAAAAAATGTTGAAAAATATTTTCCATTCCTATTATTATCTAACTGTGTAGAAAAACCCAAATGACATAATGTGAAAGTGTTTTGTCCTCCCTCGTCCTTGTGTAGCAATGGACCATTCCATCAGCAGAAAATGATATATATATAAAAGAAATGTATTTAACATTTAAATGTGATTTTACTTTTTAAAATCATATGAAAACATTTCAATTCTTGAAATAAAAAATAATGTGTTGGACTTTTTTTTTTAATTAAGAAATGATGATGAAGGGCCCCATTTTTTTGTTCGCCCAAGGCCCCCAAACTTCTCAAGTCCGGCACTGGTCAAAGGTGAGCAAAGTCCCGGGAAGAGCACCCATGAATCTGTTTTTAACAGCTAATTGGCTGCTCATGCATAATTTTGTGTCAATGTACAATATCTGCAGGAGAAAAAAAAGGAGAGCAAATATTTGCACAAGTCCCTGAAGAACAACTGGACGATTAGGACGCAAATACTTAAACTAAATGAACTGTAAGACAAGCCAAAACTCAATTTAGGTGAGATGAAAGTTCCTAAAAGCGACGCGCAACACACCCCAGGATTTTAACACGTGCGTCGTGCGTAAAAGCGGCTCCAAAGCAAACAGAAAGAAGAGAAACGAACCTTCCATCCTGCAGAGCTGTTGCTGTCTCCTTTGTCCTTGAAGTAAGGCACGCTCTTCACCATCCAGTCATAAATCTGAGAAAGAGTTAGCCTGTTCTCGGGAGAACTTTCGATGGCTTTGGTGATGAGGTCTGCGTAAGACATATTCCCCCAAGCGTTGCGCCGGGAGGAGCTGCTCTTCCTCTGGGCAGCGGCCGCCGCCGCAGCAGCCGCGGCGGCGGAGGAAGGCGAGCTGACCGGAGCGGAGAGCAGAGGCACCTGCTGCTGATGCGGGAGCTGCGGGTTGGGGTGATGCTGATGCTGCTGCTGCTGCGCGGGCTGCTGGTGGACGCACGTCTCCTGACACTGGAACTCGCCGCACAGGATGACGGGCTTCTGCTCCACAAAGTCCTCGTTCTCCTCCAGCAGGCTCAGGTTGTTGATGTACTCTGAGTTGCTGCCGGGCTCCTGCTTCACGGACGGGACCGGCGAGGACGTGTTAGAGTCTCCCGGGTTGATGAACTCCGGACGGGGCAGGGGCCAAGTGCACGAGCGGGGCCGCGCCAGGGGCTCAAAATCCGGGTCAATTTCCACCAAATGTGGCTGCTGAGGCGCTTCCGCCATGGTCGATAGAAACAAAAAAAAGAAAAAAAAAAAAAAAAAAAAAAAAAAAAAGAACCGATGAGGAGTCACTCTCTCATGTACGGCTAAATTCACAAGTTGAAGTGCGCGCAAAAGAAGTCTGACCGGGGGAACCGGGCTCCAGCTGAGCGCAAAGTCTGCAGTGAGGGTCACATCCCAGAGCGGCGGGAAGCCGCTGAAACAGCTGCGGGGCGCGCGCGGACGGGCAGGACCCCGTTCAGACAGGAACCAGGCTGTTGTTGTTATCCAGGCGCGCGGACGATCCGTCTGAAGCGCGTCCAGCCCGCTGACTCTGTGTGCGGCATGTGAGACTTACTGGAAGTATCAAGTCAGCTGACACCGCCCACATTTGACTGACACCTGAACAGACCAATGAACAGGGAGGAGAAAATTAATAGTAAACAAAGGAGTTTGGGGAAAGAAAACAGACATTTTTACAAGTTATTGTTTTCTTAAAGAGTGAAAATTTGTATTTTTCAGTTGCATTTATTCCAAATATGATATTAAAACAACTTTCCAAATACCTAAATGCATTCAAAAAATAGATACAACAAAAAATAACTTGAATAAATAAATGAAAGGAAAGAAAGGAAATAAAAAGTGTCACATTTAAGACCAATAGAATAAATAAAGAGAAAAAAGTCACCTTTATAATACTTTATTAAAATGTATTGTAAAAAGTGAAACATTGGATCAATTAACAAAAGCCATGAAATTTGTTACCTTTAAAAATATTTGCTTAATTAAACCATCAACTCAAAATGTAATTAGATGAAAACCAATCAATTTAAATATATCAAATTATATAACTTTTCTTTTTAAATTGATCCAATGTTTCACTTTTTACAGTGTTTTGTCTCAGCTTATCACACAACTAAGGCTGTTTTTAAAATGTGCAGCAAAAAACAAACTTGACATGACCACAAAGATACGCTTAGATCAACTGTTAAAGTCAAGACAACACATGGGATAATAATAATAATAATTATTATTATTATAATTATAATGATAAAACTTCCTCCAACGAGAAAGATATACTGGAAAGTGAAACAGAACTCAATAGTGAGTCAATACAAGAGAACTATCATGTAACATTTGGATGACCTTATTTTGTTATGGTCAAATTTAATAAATAATTGAGAACAAAACTATTTGATATCGTACAAGTTAAGGAATTTTTTTTAAAAAGATAGGATCATTTATTTCTAAAATTGTTTCATTTGTAATGAAGCACTGTAAGAATTTGTAAATAGTAACAAGAAAAAAAAGTGTTTAATCAAAGCACTTTGGCACCAGAATTACTCTAATTTAGCATCAACTTGAAAGAGAAAATAGATTAATAGAAGTTGTTAAAAATACTTTAAAATGTGAATATTAGCAAAAAAAAAATAAATAAAAAGTAACAAACTTTCACTTTGTAGAATTCTATCATGAAGTGATTTTTTTCCTTTTGATGTATTTTTGCTTACATTAAAAATACAGATTCAAGGAAGATTAATTGTTTGTCACGAGTAACACAACAGACTGTGGGTACACAAAACACAACTATGGAGCTTGGCGACATCTTGTGGCCATTAACTGGTATTGCAAGCAGAGGCGGTCTCGATTTTCACATGACCTCCTGTTTACCCAAGTAACCAAGAAACAGTGAAACACGTCACATCTGTTGCTGACATCACAAATACTATCAAGTTATACAACTAAATAAATTCATAAAAAAGTAAAGGTTTTCGAGATTGGAAATTAAAACAATCATACTCTAATGTGAATTTAACTTTGGTTCAAAAATAAAAGTTTTGATGCAGAAAGGTCTGCTGTGCAGGACACCTTATGCATGCCTGCCTTGCTCATTTTGGAACTAGAGCTACCTATGCTTAATGTTCAGGGTTTCCACAAAAAGGCCACAAGTAAAGGCGGCAATAAAAAAAAAGTTAAAAATACACATATTCTGGGGTACCAACAGTGTTTGTGGATTAAAAAATTTTAACAATTCTTATGGATAAAATAATGATGTTAAAAATATTGTATATCAAATGAATACAAAGGTCAATCCCAAAAAGGTGCCTATCTCAAAAAAGGGGGAAGGAGTACTAAGTTCTGGATGTTTACTGAAAGATAAAACATCATTAAAGGACTCCTGAAAGTCCCAAAAAACAACCCCGCCCCTTCAAACATTAAAGCCTTCTTATATCTTTTTTATAAAACCCACCAAGATGCCAGAGACTTTACCTGGGCTAGAATACGACTGGAAGCTCCGGGACAGAATGTGCAAATGATGGATGCATGAGAGATTGATCAGCAAGAAATCACAGAAGAGGAAAAAAACGGCAAAGATGTGAAACCAAAGAAAGAAAAAAAACCTGCAAGAAATCCCTTATCATTAAGTTTTGTCATAGAATGTTTCACATCTGAAAGTAAAAGAACAGTTTATGAACTAATCCAAGAGATAGAAATGTGTACATCTGAATATGTAAATGTCTAAAATATATTTATGAAAATGTGTTAATGTGTCTATGTAAATACCCCTCATATAAAAATTAAAAATGTGTACATGTAAATGTGTAAATGTTTAAACTGTAAAAATGTATGCATGTAAGCCCCCTCCCGCCAAAAAATGTAAAACTGTTTATGTGTAAATATTGGAAATATGTAAAACCATAAAAAAATTAAACATGCATAATTGTATAAATTAATATAACGTAAAGTGTTAAGAATACTAAACAAAGCATACATGTGTAAAAAAATGTCTCTATAAAGAAACACATTAGATCCATCAGATCTTGGTATGAAGTTGGATATCTATACAAATAACGACAGGGCAGTGTCTTTGGAACAAAAGGATGCCAAGTCTTTTAATGGAAATAAAAGTTTTCAGTCTACAGAGGCTCAATTGTGTAGACACCATCAAATCAGAGTGAAATGAAGATGATGCAGGCTAGTCCATTTTCTCCAAAACTTAATTTCTGTAACTCAAAGTGCTTTTCAGTATATTGTGTGGCCCCCGCAAGCTTGTATGCATGTTTGACAACGTCGCGGCATGCTCCTAATGAGACGACGAATGGTGTCTTGTGGCATTTTGTGAGATTGTGCTGGGAGACACATTAAACCTTCTTGCTGCAGCACATGTGGATGTTCCATCCTGGAGAAGTTGGACAACCTGTGCAACTTCTGTAGGGTTAAGGAATCTCCTCATACTGCCAGTAGAGAGAATTACACAAGACAAAATCAGCACGAGTGGAAAACCAGCCAAAAAAGATCAAGAGAAACTTGAAATGACCTCCACATGTAACACCAGTCCTGTTTTGAGGGTTTTCTAATCGTTGCCACTGAAGTGCACCTGTTGTTAATTCCATCAACACCAATACAGCTGAAATTGATTAACGAGACCCTCAGCTGATTAACCAACAAGAACATTATCAGACAGGTTTCATTCAATTCATGCCAGGCCAAAAAAAAAGTGTTCCTTTAATTTTTGTGAGCAGTATATACATATAAATATATATGCATACATCTGGAAATGACCAGTTGTCCAAAGATGGATTAAAAAGAAATCCTTCAGATGGGCTTGAGTCTTTTTTTTTTTTTTTTGAGTCGATTAGCCTTTCTAATATGAAAAACATGTTGCATACTTAAAGGTAGACTTGCCATGGAATCATTATTCAGAGGAGGTATAGTCAGGTGGGACAGATGTACATACTGTAACTGAAGCATTAGTACAATAAACATCTCCAATAAAGAAAGAGAATAACAAATGAAGGAAAATATACATGTATTTTTTTCATTACGGGATTAAGATAAGACTTGAGTAAAACTTCTGTGAATTGCAAATGAAATACATTTATTACGCATTGGTTGTACCAATAAATTCACGTTAAACTCTAGATTTTGTCTCAGGCTCAGGAAGTCAGATCATGTTGGGTACGTTTTTGAGGTATGAACAATGAGTTTTATTCCATTGCCTTCTGGTATCTAACCAGTACTAAAGCTAGGATAAACGAAACATGTTTCAAGTAAAATATTAATATCTAGGTGACTCTTTTATGTTAACATTCCCATGCAAATACTAAAAAATATAAGAATATTACCACTTGTTCTTAATTTTGATGCAGGGCAAATGACCACCAGAAGCGTTTAGCTTCTATAGCATCTATCTCTATCAAGCTTGAAAAGTGGGGCCCACAACTGATCTTTTATTTGAGCTCTTTGGTAAAGCTTCATAATGAAGAACAGAAAAAAAAACACTGAAATAAAACAACCTGAAACTTTCATTTGATGTGTGAACTAGACTCACGTACATTGATTACCCGGTTTCACTTTGCCCAAGTATGACTGGGTTGTTGACTGCAGTTACACCTCTTCTTAACTGATGTTAATGTTTCTGTGTTCAATGATGCTACACATGAGGAAAATGTGTGCCGAAAAACCCATGTTGTTCACAAAGTAATTGTTCTTTCTTAGACAGGCTCTGCAACTTGGCTGTTCAAAGTTGGCAAAAGTCCTGGAACGTCTATCCTTCTCAGGAGAGCCTGTGGGTCTTTTATGTTTGCCTGATGACATTTGTCAACCGGGACATAATGGTTGCTTGAGCCTGTTAAAGGATGACCATCTTGATCTGAGATTTGAAGTTTTTCTATCGACCAAGGAAAATGTACTTTCAAATTGCCATGAGAAACAGCCTCAACATTCTCAGTTGTTGGATCAACTAGCCTTCCCTCAAAAGGTTGGAGAGAGGGGTTTTCTAGAACTCTCAAGTTTTTATGAGCCACCAATCCACGGGCAAATTTATAGGTAACTGGTAAAAGCGTATTTTTTTTACCAACTGTATATCAGTGATGGGTAGATGAGACCTAATTGTGTGAATGGCACATTTCACAAAGTATATCGACACTGTAAAACTGTATTACTGGCAACACCTGTTGGACTTAAAAATTAATTGTGATCATCTTCAATGAAGAATAGAAAATTTTCTGAAATATAATAACTTACTATTGAGTAAAACGTCCTACCTTTGAACATTTCAAATATATGATTTATTATATGTAAAAGAAAAATAAAACTGTTTCCACTAACTAAATATGAGACATTAATAAAGTAAAATTAGCTTATTAATTATTTTATTTTAGTTCATTCTTCTAAAATCCTAGTATTTTATCAGGACTAAAAAGATTTTCATAGTTCAGAGTAAATGATTCACAGTACCCGTGGTTGTCCACCAGATGGCAACATTGTGCCAACATTCTTCCAGAGGCCCAGAAAAAGTGAATCTCTTTAAAATATTGTTGCATTTCTAATATTCTTAAGACAAACGTTTTCTCCGCCAAACTCAATAATATTTACACAATAAAAATTGTAATTTTGACGACCTGTAATGTTTATCATGCAACAAGAAACTTGTACAAACAAAACTTTATTAAACTAAACACAATTCTATAAACTCACCTCATTTTTTTTCTTCAAAAAACACATTTTGCTATTTAAATGACTCGTAGTTGTATTTAAACTTTACATTAAATGTTTTATCTAGTCATTTATTTTATTATGTATTTCCAAACGAGCTCATCACAGCTCCGCTGTTTGATTGCAACAGCTCCTTGTGCGCTTGCGCAAGGTGCAAGAAGACGGAAGTCCGTGGAGCTTCGCTTTAACTCACTTCAACGGACAAAAAGAGCGTTTCAAAGTAAAGACAGGATCAGTTTTCGAGTGGAAGTGGAAGGAGACCCTCTCTCCACGACGTGAGATGCCTTCACGGAAATGCGCAGTAGATTAAATCTATTTTAAAGTCTGCATAAACAAGGATTAAAGGTAAGTAGAAAGGTGGCTGAGTTATACATATGTCCAAATTATTATTATTATTGTTAAGAATAAATATAATAATAATAATGTTATTTTTATTTTACAAATTATCTTGACTTTAGTATTTTCTTAATTGATTCATTTATTTATAATATAACAGTATTTATAATTATTATTTGTATTATTTTATAAATTAAATTCTTCTTTTTCAGTCTGCCATGGCTCCAAATCCAATAACCCAAGCAATTATAGACTTCTCTGCTGGAGCAGCAGGTATGCACAGAAAAAAGTCACACATAATTCATACAAGTTTGTCCATATGAGAAGATATTGGATTAGAATATTTGATCGATTACATTTTTATAGTTATCATACACACTGAGCATTCATTTCAGGAATAGAGCGAGGAAAAGCCCCTCTGATACAACGGTTTGAGGAAAAGCGACCATCTGCTGTGACTCAGTGGGGTCAGGGAGGACAGGAAAGCTAGTTCTGCAGGAGATCTCATTCTGTGCAGCGCTCTGCATACAAAACAACATATTAACAGGAACTCACTAAAGTTAAAGCATTCCCAGTGGTCCTTTAATTCTGATTATTGTGTTTCTGCAAAGTGGCAGTAATTTGTTAGAAATTTACTTATGAGGTGTGGGTATCCCCCATTGCCTATCATTCATCTGTTTGCAAGCTTCCGGCTTACCGTAGCAGCTTCTACGTCCCCTCTACAAACTTTTTTTTTTAACTAAATTTGTTTCATCTGCTCTTGATTTACAACAATTTGAATAAAGAAAAGCTCAAAAATGTAATTTTAAGTTTAATTTACTATATTTATGTCCTCCATCATGGGAAAAACATGTAAAAACACGATTTTTATCAGAATAGATCTTCAAATAGAAGCTTAAATGTGATCTCTCTCGTTTTCCCACCCCAGGAGGCACAGCTTGCGTGCTGAGTGGTCAGCCATTCGACACAGCCAAGGTGAAGATGCAGACGTTTCCAACCATGTACCGCGGCTTCATCCACTGCTTGGTCTCCACCGTCAGAGAGGTGGGACTCTTCGGTCTCTACAAAGGCACCGCCCCGGCGCTGTTGGCCAACATCAGCGAGAACGCGGTGCTCTTCCTGGGTTACGGCCTCTGCCAGGATGCTGTGCGCTTGTTGTCCAGGATGGATAAAGGAGCCGATCTCAGGTTTAATGCTGACCCGTTTTCTTTATTATTATGGTCACGATGGATGTAAAACTCTGACAGAACATTTGGACTATCATTTTTTATTATTGGATCTTTTATTTTTAGTCTTGAAATCCACTTATTTGAATCCTTTTAAAAGTAAAACCAACCTTGTTTTATGAGTTTATGAGATAAGTGTTAACATTTCTGCTCATTTTCTCCTACTGCCAAATCTTTATTGTTTGTGTTTTTACCATTCAAACACAGGAAGAACTGAAGACTGCCTTATTAAAGCAGTTTAATATTTATATCCAGATTAAGTTACTGCTGTTTGTTCCGGTACAACAAAGATTTCTGGACCCGTCTGAGAATGACCTTGAACTGTAAAGCTGATGCAGCATTCCTGTTGTGCAACAGAAAGGGCAAAGTCCACAATACTTTTTTTATTATAATCTATGCTTTTACTCACTACCTCACTGTATGTGAGCGCCCACTCATATGCACAAACTTGTTTTTCAACATTTCTGTACATTTTCTTTACCAAATATATATTTTTTCTGCAATCGGTTTACATTGCTGGCAGTAAATGGAACCTGCTCGCGGCTTTGTCCTCTCTGGGTGGGTTTACTGCTCCCTTCATGACTGATGGAAGGATGAGTTGTCCAAAAGTGTTAAACCAAAATGACAAAGCATTCCACTTGTTGGTTAATCTTAGAAATAGGATGAGGAACTCGTAGGGTTCTCCACATCAGGAGAGCCAAGTGGAGATGGCTCCCTCACCTCTTGGTGTAAAGTAAATAAGAAGTTAAAGAAAAAAGGAAACTAATTCAAACTGTATTGAAGGACAGTACGTATTTCAAGGCAAACTACAACCTTTTGACAGATTCTTGTGTGCTGTAATCCATAGAAAATGAATCGGAGGTCAGAAATTACTGCTTGAATGAAAACACGACAGATTTTCTTTTTTTCGTGCAAATTCAGGAAGTCAGTGCGTCTCATCGTTCATAAATCAATTACCTCTGATTTCTTGAATCACTACTGACATTACACGACCTACTACTACATTTGCTGTATTGAGATGATTCTTTGTGACATGAGGTGTTTTTTATTTTTGAAAGAAAATCATATGAGCCCATGTTGACCTATATTTTGACAAAAAAGCGTTATTTCTCTGTTTCATTCATGCCAAAAAGCAATACTTAATTCATATTAATTAAAATAGTGGAAGTAACATAAATGCAAATCCGTCTGTCTTTTTTCTAAAGGTTGAAGTGAAACTTTGTGGCTCCAAACAGCTTGAAGCAAGTCTGGGGCTCCAGATAAGCCACAGAATATTGATGGATGCACTTTTCTGTTATTTTAGAAACCGTTTTGGATTTTTATAAATCAAATCAAATCAAACTTTATTTATAAAAAAGCGCTTCTCATGCTTTGCGCAGCTCGAAGCGCTTTACATTAAAAACAAAAACATATACAATAAAAGCCAACCCCCCCACCCAATAAAAGCCAACACTCCGCCCTCTATCAACACATACAACCCATTCCACACACAATGAATACAATGAAAAATGACATAAATGAAAATTGTAAAAACAGACATAAGGCTTGGCTCTGCTGTGAGGAAACGGTATGGGGGATTCTATCATACCAGGAGCCAGCTCGGTCAAAGGAACATCGCCACGGCGCCCACCCAAACCGGGACAGCAACGGAGTCCACTCCACAGCTGTGAGGCTGCAGTGCAGGACTCCAGCCGCCCCAGCAAGGGCGAGAACCACGGCAACGACCCCAGACCAAGCCAGCAAGCCCTGATATGATAGATCCCTGCAGGAAACACTGGGGTTAAAAATAATAGTAAAATACTAAAATGTAAAATACGTAAAATATAAAATCAATAACATATTAAAACTAATATAATAAATAAGGACATAAAATTAACTAAAAGCAGAATTAAAAAGGTGGGTCTTGAGCCTCTTCTTAAAAACGTCTACGGCAGGGCTGCTCATTCCTGGTCCTCGAGATCTACCACCCTGACTGTTTTCCAGATCTCCAAGCCCTGCCAGCTGTTGATTGGCTCAGTCAGATGTCTCCACAATCTGATTGAAAGAACACACCTGGTCCAGGTAATCAGCAGCAAACAGTACATGGAGAGCTGGAAAACAGGCAGGTTGGTAGATCTTGAGGACCAGGAATGAGCAGCCCTGGTCTACGGTCTCTGCGGCCCTGAGGCTCTCCGGCAGGCTGTTCCACAGGCGAGGACCGTAATGATAAAACGAAGCCTCACCATAAGTTTATACCCCTTTTTCACTTCATCTCTAAGAGGAAAGGGTGCAGAATACATTCATACTGAACCTTTGGATATCAGTCAGCAAAAACTAAACCTTGAGAAATTAAAAGACTTTTAAGGTTTTTCAAGAAAAAATATCTTATTAAGGAAGTTGTTCAATAGTAAAATCTTAGTTTGACTGATTTAAATAAGAATTATTGGTGAGAGAATGTTTGACTTATTTCTAAGGGGCGTGTTTTTGCAGTGCACCACTTTGGCTGCTATTTAGCCAACAATCTCATCAGACAAAAATCACCACGGTTACATCAAACTGACAGAGATGCTTCTATTCTTAATGGTTCCTGAGGGAAGCTGTTATTTCATCTTAACGCTCCCTCAGGGGACGGGTCATTATGAAGAACAGATTTGATGTACTCAATCATGTGACAACAAATGGGACTTTAACTTATGTCTTCAGTTGAAACTTAACGATTCATTGAACTTAAAAAAACACCTAAAATATCACTGTATTAAAATGAAAAAAAAAAAAAAAAAACTTTTAAAATAGTTTTCAATAAAAAAACACCTAATACAAAAAAATAGCTGGATATTAAGCCCTCTTTAAATGTTTATCAGGTGTCTTGTCTGTGAAGATGATCATGTTCTCACAAGATTATGTTCTTTTTGACCTACACTGCAGAAAAACATTTTTTATAAATAATTTTTGTCAAGATTCTATTTTTAATATCTTATCACACTTGAAAAAAACAAAGCAAAACTACCTTCTTTTAAACTTTTCAAAAATATGTAACGATTTTTAAGACAAATATATAATGTAGAGTTATTTGATCTCTAAAACATCTTATTTTAAGCAAATAAGAATCAAATTGTTTCACTCATCCTAACATTTTTAAGCAGACATTTTATTTGTGAATGGACTTATTTCAGACGACAGGTTTACTTGATTTAGGAAAACTGGGAAGTTTGTAAGTAAATGACATGTATGTACAATTTTCTTCACAGATTTATCCTAAAACTAGTAACTCTAGTCTTTAAGATGACCATGGTTTAGAAATTAGGATAGTTGGACTGTTTCACCACTCAAAATACAATATATTTGTAGGTGAAAGTGCATACATATCTGCTTTAAATATATAAAACTCTTTTTGAGTAATGCCTATTTTAAAAAATTTCCAATTACCAGGGCAATATACATAAATATTAGCATTTACAGCTAATTTCAAGAAGGAAAAGGGCAACCATGACTTATTTTAAGATTGTCCCCGTTATAACAAATGAAAAACAAGCATCCTAGGTTCTATGTTGTTTTCAAAAGGACATTTTTTTCCAGTGGACTTTTTTTTACTGCTCATTTAAGTACCTTTCTTCAGAGTTCCTTGCTGGGTTTTTGTTTTTTGGTTTTTTTTTTTTGTTTTTTTTTAAATAATTTAAGCAAGAGATAATTACATTTTACCTCATCAAATCTGAAAAAGAAAGTAATTGGGCAGATATAAAGCAAATTGCTACATACATTAAATTAATTTAACAGTTTTTGAAGCATTAAAAAGGAAATTAAAGGACTTTTTTAAACCAGTCTTGGTATTTAGCGTAAATATTTGTGTTTCAAAGTTGTAAAAAGTAATGACAGTTGCTGTTAAAATCTGAATAAACTTTTCTTCCTTGTTTCATAGAAATTTGCTGTGATCTTCTTTTACATAAAAAAAAGATTTTTAGGATATTTACTGCTACTTGAATAAATAGAATGGTTTTCTGTAACAGAATCAATTCTTTTCGACGGGGGCCAAAAAATGCAGCCAGTCCGGTCTGAAGAAGTCTTATTGTGTACAGTCAAAAGATGGCTCCTCATTTCCTGGTCCTCTGTGGGACATGAGGGTTGTTGTGTGTCAACAGAGCACTCTGAAACTCCTAATTGATCCCAACTTCTCTGCTGTTGCTTGTCAGTGACATTCAGAAGGCCTCGGCAGGCTCTTTGGCCTCCATCTTCTCCTCCATGGCGTTGTGTCCCACTGAGCTGGTGAAATGTCGCCTGCAGGCCATGCATGAAATGGAGGCCACCGGAAAGGTGGCAGCGGGACAGAGAAGGTCAGTGTAAACAGGAATGGGAAGGGGCGAGTGTGCCCACCGTCACTCCCGGTGGTGTTTTGTGGTTTCAGCACGGTGTGGTCTGTGGTTAAGACGGTGTTGAAGACAAACGGCCCTCTGGGTTTCTACCAAGGATTGACGTCCACCATTGTGAGGGAGATTCCTGGGTACTTCTGCTTCTTTGGTGCCTATGAACTGTGTCGAACTACGTTTGCAAAACACATGGGCACAGACAAGGAAGGCATAGGTATTGAAAGTCGTCTGTTTTTTATGTTTATCGTTTCACAGTCTACATATATAAAAATGTCTGTTCTTGTAGGTATTCTTCCACTGATGTTCAGCGGTGGATTTGGAGGAGCCTGTCTTTGGCTTGCAGTCTATCCAATAGACTGTGTAAAGTCCAGGATCCAAGTGTACTCCTTAGCCGGGAAGCAGGAGGGCTTCATGAAGACCTTCATGGCCATCATACGCACTGAGGGTAAGAGTCCAGATGTTTGAGAGCAACTGTGGTTCTCCAAATCAATCAAACCTTTATCTCTTTTATACTTTAAGATTAGTGCTTACAGACCCACTTGGTCTTTTTTTGTGTGTGTGTGTGTGTGGCATTTTTCAGATGATGGCAGACATACCTTAAGAAAATTAAGCTAAAGATTGAATTTGAGTATTTCTATTTTCAAATCCCTGGGAAATTCTGTGCCAAGTTACTGGAGAGGAGAATTCATCTGATAGTCAAATCTCATTTTCATTATTTTTTTCCCCCCTGATTGCTTCTGACATATTTGTCGTAAATTAAAAAGACAGCAAGTTTATAGTTCTTATGTCGGAGGTGAGGTCGTTTTCATTTTAGCCTTAAATCAGGGATTTATTCCCCAGTCTTGTATTACTAAGTTTTGTTTTTTAATACATTCAGAATTATTCATCAAGCTGCAATATTAAACAGAAATAAAAATGTTGGGTTTAAAAAAAAAATCCTGTAAACAGGGATTATCTTTTTTACTATACTTTTTATTTCTTTTTGTTGTTGTTTAAGCTCTGATATTGGGAATTCTTTTATTTTAACTTTTATCTTTTGCATGTTAGAAATAAATTAATAATTTAAAAAAGAAATTTAAAAATAGGGTTAAACCAATTTTATAACATTTTTGTTTTCTTTTTCTACAAATGTTATAGTTACAAATTCTAGTAATTTACGATTTTCTAATAAAAAATTATAAATTTAAATATAAAAACTGTGATAAATAGACTTTAAAAGTTTAAATTATCTTCCATTCACAGCATAAATTTAACTAACAAAAGCTGCTTTGAATCATATTATGGGGAAAAAAAACTGCTGATGATTAGAACAGAGACGTATGTTGTCAATATTTAGCCCCAGCTGACCGCTCATCCTCTATGGGGAACGACTCTCTGATGCAGCTCTTTAACTCTCTTCTGTCTCCCAGGATTCAGTGCTCTGTACTCTGGCCTGACCCCTACCATGATACGCACCTTCCCTGCCAACGGAGCCCTTTTCCTGGCTTATGAGTACACCCACAAGTTAATGATGGATGCAGCTGGTCCCTGATGTGGAGGAAGATCCCTTCCTCACTACAGCCACTAATAGTATTTTTTCTGACTGCTATTTAAATATTGTTTTTATTTTATTTTATTTTTTTACAAGATTTTGGCATTTTTTAATGGCTATGGGTCTAAATAAAAATCTGGTAATCACACAAATGAGAATGTGTGTTCTGTGCTGAAAGTTTAAAATAAAGTTTGGGTGTAATTTTGATCTTTCATGGTGTTTATTTAAAATAAGTTATATTTGTAGGCATTTGACATTTAAACCAGACTGGGGAAAAAAAACAAGATATGACATAATAATGGCCCTCTGCCTTACTTAACGGCACAAAACCCAACATAATACCTAATTTGTATATAAAAAATTACCTAAATCAAATGTTTTTTTTTAATCTATTTGGTCTCAAAAGCTCACATTTTGCTTGATTTTTCTGACTTGCAATATATGTACACAAATTTTGTTTCATCTTTTACATTTCATCATTGGTGTGCACATTTATAGGTTTGGCTGAACCTAATCCAGAAATCTATGGAGAGAAAATAGTCTCACTCTGATTTGTGCGTGCGTAATTCTTGATTTGTAACTCATTTAATACATTTTGTGCAAAAGTAAAAAAAAATTACAAAATAAAAAAACACATTTTCACGCTTTCTTAAAAATATATTCCAGATAATTACTATAAAAAGTCTAAATAAGCGTTTTTTAAGCACATATCCCTTTAAATATAAGAATATTTCCAGAAAGAAGCGCTTTCGATTGGCAGCAGCTCCTCCAACACGAGGCTCCGTCCCGAGGACTGGTCACCAGCCACAATGCTGGAACTTCTAAACTCGCAGTTCCAAGCGGGCTGGTACTGCCTGTAATCGCCGCGTTTGCTGACCAGAACTCTGTGCATTTACTTTATAAACGCCGGGGGGGAGAGATCCCCGACCAGCGCCCCACCCCCGTTGATCAGGAGCACTGTCAGAGGAGCTGCTGCACATCGGAAGCGCTCTTTTCTGGAAAATATTCTTATTTTTAAAGGGGTAAGTGTTTTAAAAACACTTATTTAGACTTTTTGTAATAATTATCTGGAATATATTTTTAAGAAAGTGGGAAAATGTCAAGTTTTGCTGGATATTATCCACAATCGAAGTTTAAAATGGACACAAAAACTATGGTGAACGAGCATTCTAGTTGTACTTGAACGCATCACACGAATTTGTGAGACTTAAAAAGTCTCACAATAGATTTGTGCGTATTTGTGTGTGCGTAAGAGGTGATTTTTGTGTGTGATTAGTTTCAAGCTGTTGTAATTTTAATTTGTGCATGTGTAAATTGTATTTTTTTTTATTTTGTAATTTTTTTACTTTGCACAAAACGTATTATATGAGCTACAAATCAAGAACCATGCACACACAAATCCAAAGTTTTGCACCAATCAAGAATTAGAATGCGCGCATCAAAAATGAAACATGTACAAATCAGAGTGAGTCTATTTTATCTCCATACAAAACAGGCCCAAATGATTATACACCTGCCACTGTGCTTAACAAACAGGACTTTAAAATTCCTTAAAAGCAGCTACTCTTACTTCAGTTTTGGAATGACTTCTCCATTTTATTAACTGTTATCTTTTCTTACGATTACTTCAATATTACTTTAGCAAAAACTAACCTGTTTTCACCAGCTTCATCAAATACTTCCTTTAAATTGTTATAAGGTTTAGTTTTAAAACCTTCATAAAGAAAATAGATAATCACTGCTAAAGAAAAACAGAATATTTATCGCTTAGATAGACAGAAAGATAAATTTCAAGCTCAGGAAATAATAAAAGTAAACAATTGTATTTTAGGAGAAAAAAAGTGATAAATTGTAAACTTTGTTGTTTGCTTAACATGTAAACCAGGAATAATGCACTCCTACAACCGAAAAAAGTAAAAGACAAATATTTCAAATTTTCTGTTTGTTTACTTGTCAACCAAAAAAAATCTCTTTTTAGGATTTATACTTGAAGAATATTATTTTTAAGAAATAAATAACTGAATCCGTGTTTTTTTTTTGTTGGTAGGGTCAATGATAGATGAATTGGAGAAATGTTTGTGGGGCAACATCCCTGTTCTGTGTTGACAAGACTTTGATCACACCTTCTTTGTGTCATGTTTCAAGACTTGGATCTATCTAATCATTTATTCATAACCCTCCTCCAACAAGTGATGGAGTCCTCCTGCAGCTGCTCATAGGTAACACGATTCCACTATAGCTCTATTTTAAGCAGGAGACACATTAAAGCGAGACAGATTGATGGTCGTGTTACCTGTCGGCTCACACACTCCAAAGACATTGCACGAAAGGGGAGTTTGTGTGTCTCTGTCTCAGGTTCGTGGACAGCATCCCAAGGGGAGTGGAGAGGCCACACCCACTGAAAGAATAAGGAGGTAAACAGCCCGGCGCTGCTCAGTATCACGAATGATTTCACCAATGATCTCCTCAACGTCCAGCACCGTGGAGATGGTTACGCAAGAAAAACTACAGAGAAATGAAGACAACGTTGAAGGTAAATGTTTATAAGTCTAAATAGTCATGTTTTTTATATGAAGAATGGACTGTTAAAGTCTCTATAGAATCTTTATTAATCTTAAAGGAAACTCAAAAGTGGCCAACTATGCCTGTTTTCGTAGCAACGCCAGCACATCCGGAAAAACAGAATCTTAGTCAAAAACTTAATTGTTTTTGATTGTTCTAATAGTAAGGAGTTAGACTGAAATATCAATCTTTATTTGTATAGAACATTGCCTACTTAACATACCACAAAGTGCTGTACACATCTTTATCCAGAAGTTGTGAGTCCAGCTCACTGGTTGTATTTGGTGTTTGTCCTGAATTCTCCTCTCGTATGACTGCTGTTGTTTCTCTGTCTATACGAGTATAGTAGGATGACTGCGGTAAAAAAGTGCTTCTGTCTTTCTTGTGTCATCAAGAGACATATCCATGTGCAGCAGGGTATCATCAGCATAGCATGAAAGCTGGCCTCTCATGGCATTCGCCTGACAAAGCATTTAATGTTAAATATATCATATTAAAAGTTAAGCAACGTTTTCGTAAAATGTTTTGCTAGTTGTTAAAGGGAAAACTACCTAAAACAAAAAAGGAGGGGGGTCCACTGTTTAAATTTTATGGATTATTTTTCATATAGATACCGCACAAAAGTACTTTCTTTGACGTTAAGTCTTTAGCTAATTCTTTTCTTACTTTTACTTATTAAAAAATCAATCTGTCCTGAAAAGAGGTAAAAAAAAATTGGCATGTTTTATTTAAAACCAATCAAACAACTTTAGTTTAGCACTGGAGCTTCTTTTGTCCAGCTTGTTTCAGAGATAATTGTTCTTTTTGCTGTCTGCGGTGTAGACAGGGAAATCGCTGGATTCAGTTCCCGGCTTCCATGTGTTGAAGCATCTTTGGGCAAGATACTGAACCCCACACGCTCCTGGTGGTTGTCGGTTGACCCCAGTGTTTGGCACTGAACCTGTTATTATGGGACTGACTGTGAAGCGCTTTGGACCTTCAAGGAAACTAGAAAAGCGCTATACAAGGAAATAAGAATGGATTCGATTTGTCTACACTTTTCCAGAGGCTCAAGGCACTTACAACGTGTAACTATTATTAATTCACTCCTCATTCATACTTTTCATCTGACATTTTTACACCAATGGAGGAACATTTGAGGCTGGGAGGGTGAAGGGTCTTCTTGGCCCATGTCAAGATTTTTTATTCAGGAGAGCTTTTAGTTGATTTTAGTCCTTGTTTTATTAGGTTTTATTGTGCTTTACTGTTTTTTTTTTCTTTAATTATTGGATTGTATTACCTCTCTCTGTGATTTGATTTTATGCTCTGTTTGTAAAGCATTTTGTGATTCTTTCTTGAAAAAGTGCTATAGAAATAAAGATATTCTATTCTATTCTATTCTATTCTATTCTAGCACCCATTAGAGAAGAATTTGTGATTTAATTTATGTTAAATGAAGAGACATATTTACAATTCAGAGATTTATATACTGAAAACTATCAAATGTAATCACTTTATTGGTTTGTTAGTTTCAAGTAAAGCTTGACATGATTTAACGCTGGCTGTTTAGGTTTGTGGTTTTTTTTTAGTAGAAAATATTCAAAATCTGACTCATTTGCCCAAATTATATGGAAAACAGTTTTGTAGATTTAAGCATTTGTGTCTGGAAAAAGAGGATTCATCTCGTGACTCCTTCAAGGATAAAAGGGGGTGGAGCTTATTGGTTTTATCCCACCCCTTAAAGCCAAATCCTCTAACAATTTTGATATGAACAGTACATGTTTTAAACAAATTCTTTCTATTTTTATAAAAACATTATCCCACACATTTAGAATCTGTGTGAAGGTTTTTTTTTTCCTCACAGCTGGAAATAATTTTGGCGTCCATGTGGTCAAACATCAAGCAAACAAAACATAAAAAATGTCACATTTTGAAAAAAGTTGGGGGGCTTCTTTTTACCTTTTATTTTTTTGCCTTGTTTAAATTTTTTCCAATTAATTTCCTCACCAAATGTTAAGTATTGGAGCAAAAAAAGAAATAATAATTTTTATGCTGAAAAAGCAAAGTTAATATTGTTAACTACTCAAATTTCATCCCTTGTACAAACCTGCCATAGCTGGCATATAAATTGTGAGTTTAGAATTATTTTTTTTCACTTACATCCCTTTTTTGCCTTGTATTATTAGTGGAATTTTCTTGATGTAAACATATAAAAGTATTTATGTAATAACAGTTATGTGTGTATAGTTCTTTACATATACTAATGACTCAGACAAAGTTTCATAACTTTCCTCTGGGATTAATTACCTGACTATTTACTATGGAGGTGTGTGACTCACTATACTCCTCCTTGACTGTTTAGATGTTTTGTGAACCTCTAGATTCAAAGGGGATTTGTCACACTGGATCTTACTGCTGTTAAATCATTTGTCTGTGGACTCGTGAGTCATGGAAAACAACAGAAACACTCACTTTTGTGACGGATTTCAAAGTCTTTTCTGTCCCTGTAGACAAAAACTCTGGACAACTGGGGTGCTTTGGATGGCTGCTGGTGATCGTATCCCTCATCTTTGTGATAGCGACCTTCCCACTCACAGGATTTATGTGTGTCAAGGTACACTTTGTTCTCATTTAGCTATGATTACAGATTTGAAATAATTTACTGTCATTTGTGCTCTCTGCTGTCCATCTGTGTTTGTACTATCCAGATAGTGAAGGAGTACGAGCGAGCTGTCATTTTCAGACTTGGCCGGATTGCTGACAGAAAACCTAAAGGCCCAGGTTTGTGGTTTGAAAAATTATTTTTGAACCATAAATCCCCAACGATAATCTAAATTGTTGCTGTTTAGGCCTCTTTTTTGTCCTGCCCTGCACAGACAACTTTGTAAAAGTCGACTTGAGGACTGTGTCCTTTGATATTCCTCCTCAAGAAGTGAGTTTATCTGCTTTCCCCCTCCTTTTATTTATTTATTTGGGAAAACGTGTCAATTTTTTAAAAACTGTTTTCCATTTTGGCAGATTCTAACCAAAGATTCGGTGACGGTGTCCGTGGACGGTGTGGTCTACTTCCGCATAAACTGTCCCATCTCCTCGGTGGCCAATGTTTCCAACGCGCACTCATCTACACGTCTGCTTGCTCAGACCACTCTGAGGAACGTCCTCGGGACCAAAAACCTTTCCGAGCTTCTCTCTGACAGGGAGGGCATTTCTCTCAGCATGCAGGTATGGACGGAGCTGCTTTGATGCAAAGTTTATTTCATTACATGTCATCTAATTTGCCAAAAATTCAAGTGCATGGAGGATTCCTTTTGCACTCAACTTAATTCTTTGAACTAAAGCAAGCATGTAAATCACTCCTTCTTCCACTAGAGGGCATACCTCATCGCCTTTGTACAACACCCAGACTGCAAAACTGATTTTGTTATCTACTGCAGCCACAGACTGGAATGACTTACAGAAAAACTCTCAAATGTGACTTTTTATCCCATAAGCTGATTTAAAAGCACACCTTAATGTCCATTTTAACTCTGTCGCCAGTGACGCTTAAACACAAACTCTGTAACTTTTCAATTGTTGGCAAGATCAACGTAATTCCAATAGATTTTATAGGAGAAAAAAGCTCACGTTGCTGGGTATTAAACCATGCAGGTAAAGTTTTCCAGATTTCTTGAGCTTCTGCAAAACAATTAGGTATATATTAAAATGTGTGTAGAAACAAAAATCAATGGCAAATCCAAGGTCTTAAAAATGGTATTTTCCAAATTCATTTTATTTTATTTTGAAAAACTTTTATAATGGTTAATTCTGTTAACATCTTACCTTAGACAGATCAATCTGGATGGATCGTAGAAATCGATTAATCGTTGAGAACTATCCATTAACAGATGTAGCTTAAATTGTAAGTGTCTTTGCAGGAAGCCCTGGATGATGCCACAGATCCATGGGGTATCAAGGTGGAGCGCGTGGAGATCAAAGACGTCAAGCTGCCTCAGCAGCTGCAAAGAGCAATGGCAGCAGAAGCAGAGGCCAGTCGGGAGGCCAGAGCTAAGGTGAGGACAGTATGTAAAACAATGATGGGATAAAAAAAAAACACAGTGATGTTGCATTTCAGATCATTGCTGCCGAGGGAGAGATGAAAGCCTCTCGGGCTCTGAAGGAAGCCTCTCTAGTGATCGCTGAAGCTCCGTCTGCTCTCCAGCTGCGATACCTGCAGACTCTGAACACCATCGCAGCAGAGAAAAACTCCACCATCATCTTCCCGCTGCCCATAGACATGATGCAGAGTTTCATGCAGAGAAAGTAAAGATGGTCACATCCAGAAGCTAAAGCGATGTGCATGTGTTTGGGCTCAGGAAAGCTTCATAATGTGACTTTACATGTAAATAATGAGGTCAGTGACATTTCGGTTCAGAACGAAACTCTGCATTAAACCAGAAAAGTTCATATTTATACGTTATAGTCCCTTTAGTATTGTAGCAACACCTTATTTCACTTGTGTATATTGTCACAGGTAAGTAAAGAGATTATATAAAGTGATATCATTCTAAACTGAAGAAATAAAAGGATTAGAATTAAAACTTTGTTTAGAAAAGTTTTTAACTGGTCAAAGAAAAAGGATTGTTTCAAACTGAAAAAAAAAGAACTAATGAGTTTGACTCAGGAGTTTTTAACCCTGAAAAGATGCAGAATATGGTTGGAGAGAAGAAGGTCAGGCAGTCAACCCAATGACCCCCATATATATTATAGTGTAAATCTGGGGTCTGTGATTCAAAAGAGCCATTTGGTCCAGTTACTTACTAGAGCTGGTAGGTTCCACCTCAATATTTTAGAAAATACTCTTTTGATATTTTTGTGCAAATTAAGATTTTTTCTCTCTAAATAACTTCTTTAACTTCTTTTACTCTTAACAGCAGAACCTCAAAGTCCATCCTTTCAAAATAAAATGCCGGTTCTGTCAAATAAGATCCTCCTGCTGCAGTAGATTTGAGACAGTTTCATTACTTTGATGGTAACTCATCTTTTTTTTACTTTTTACTGTCAAATTTAATCTGACCTAGATGTAAACACAATTATGCGCTTTCATAACTTTGTCTCTAAACAACAACAGTACACTGCTGTGCAACATAGATTAAAATATGTACTAATTTATTGTAGACCTCTGCTAAAGATGGATAGATCCTGTTTTATTTTTTAAACGTTGAAACTTTTAATACTTATTAATTTGATAAATGATCTGCACTTGGACTGATAAAGTATAGATAAATCTAATCAGATGTTACAACCCTAGAATACAACTATATTTAGTATATACATAAAATGGATAATTAAAGCATATTATGGGAGGAATTATACAAATTTGCATCCTCTCACTCATTTTCAAGCAACTATTTTAACTATTTTTGACAAACTGAACATTCAATGTTTCATGTGTTTTATGTATAATCACAAAAATATATATTTATGATTAAGAGATTTACATGCATCTTTTTTTACTCTTTCATTTTTCTAATCAAGTCCTGACCAGTCATCCACAGTTTGACACATCTATGTATAGTTATAGTATTTTTTTGTTTTGTTTTGATTGCTTGAATCAAACTAATTACAGTTACTTTTTCTCTCATTTTAATTATACCACATTAAACTTGGAAGATGAATGACATGTTTACAATTTTTGTGCTCAGGAAAAAATATACACTACGGTGGCCAAGATATTGAAGTTAAAAAAAAAAAAAGTATCTGTGCAAACAAAAGTGCAAATAACAAGAAACACTGCTGCATATGAAAAGAAATTATGTTGCAGATAAAAATATTTAGCAAATTAAA
Organism: Oryzias javanicus; assembly: GCA_003999625.1. Classification (NCBI taxonomy): domain Eukaryota; kingdom Metazoa; phylum Chordata; class Actinopteri; order Beloniformes; family Adrianichthyidae; genus Oryzias; species Oryzias javanicus. The sequence continues at coordinate 28,766,078 of CM012449.1, read as the reverse complement.
GAAATGCTACAAATGCAAAGAAATGCTGCTGTTGCTGCAAAAAAAGAACCCTGAAAATTAACAAGGTACACCAGAAGTGCTTATCAAGGGTTGTTTTTGGTCATGCACCCTCGTGAGAAGAAGAAAAAGGAAAATGATGTATGAATTGGAAAATGAACGAGAAAGTAAGTGAAGATGTTAGTGTCACTATGTGTAGCGGCTGCGGACTTATGAGCCACTAGAGAGGGTGCGGCAGGACCTTCTTTGTGACACGCGCCATAAAAGATGACGAAAAAAGACCTCCGAATGTGTCTTGATTTATTAAAGTTCATAGACACGGACAACAGAAGTTTTGTAAACGATCAAAGCAAAGATCATTTAAAAAATAAAAAGCAACTAAAGCGGTCAATAAAACATACCCTACACCCTCTCGGAACCAACAGAACCAACCAAACCCAGGTGACAGGTCCACCTAACAATGTCTCCTCATCACGTGACTAAACAAAAAGTGAAATCATAAAGACACTATGTGGCATTTTTAATGTGTTATTTGGAGCATGTAGCCCCAGGTTTGAAGGTAAACTGGAAGATGTTGGTTCATTATAAGCCTCGGCTAACACAAAGAAATCTAAGGGAGAATCCAAATCTGTAGCTTTAGTCTAATATTCAGCAAAACACAGGTCCTTGTACCACCACACCGTCTCACTCCAGAGCAATATTTCCAGATAATCTACTTCTATTGTAGCTTTCTTTCTTTCATTTTATTTATTAATGTTATTTTGTTGCAGCATTTCTTTTCATTTCTAGCAGTGTTTCTTGTTCTTTGCACCATTTTTTTTAATTTGCAGAGACTATTACTCTTTGTTTTGCTGCAATGATGGTTCTAAGCCACAGTTATTCATGTTTTTCTGCTTCGTTTGTGCATTTGGCTCCAATGCTGTATATTTTTCCCCATTTTTAACATAAAAAATGAACAAAATCTTATATATATATATATAAAGATGCATAAGCTCAATAAATGTTCAATTAGTGATTTTATGTGTGGACTAGGATTTTTTTTCTTTTATACATTGAAATACAAAATGCAACATAGACAGTATGTACTTTCATCATTGATCACAATAATTTAAACATGTTTGGCTACGGTTTAGGTTCTGCAAGCGGAATAATAAATAACAGTGGAATGTACAAAAGTAACACTCGACCAGCTCTTAAAGACATGCAGTCATAGAAACGCAACCAGAGAAATGAATCTGTAAAACGCTAATACAATCTTACCAACAGACGTCCTGTAAACAAACAGAACCAGAGACAGCCATGTTACATTGGACAGGAGCTGTAAACAAAAGCACTTATGTAGTGTTGAACAAACATTCAGCGAATGAGAACATGTCCATGGGACACAGAGGTAATCAGTGCTTTCAAAGAACCTGATTGAAGGGTCGTTCCTCCTCAGATCACAGCGAAACCCTTCGCCTGACCCACATGTATCGAATTCCTGCTGCAAATCCAGAAACTCCTGTTTCACTCAACTACGTCAAGAACTGTACAAAAAAGGTAATCATCTGTTCAAACACTGACATCGTTAAAATGTCTGGTCTTACGGCCGGAGTCCGACGTCTTTGCAAAATCCGACTTTCTGAAATGATTGCTGCTGTAAACGTGACCAAAGGACAGCAAATCTAAAAATGAAGGATATGGCAGTTGCTTCCTTTTGATGACTTGAAATGCTTCTCCAGTCCTGAGATTAACAATGAAAAGAAAAAAAAAAAAATGAATGAGGTAACGCCGCAGCCCAATCTGCATGCTCGCAGCCCATGTCTCTGAGATGAAAATGTTTTGCTGAATAGAGATTTGTGCATCAAATCCAGCAAAGATGTAAATTGTGGGTACATTTAGTTCTGTCTGCAGCATTTAGCCTTGATGCCTGCAGCAAATAACCTCAGCAGATGCCAAAGCTCGGTTAAGCTACGGTCACTAATACAACCACCACCGCACAATGGGGAGGCAACGGCAGAATCTTCAAGATTTGATGCCACTGCCCAAATTCAAAAAATCATTTGTGTGGTCATGAATGCAGACGGCGACAGTCAGGCGGGCATGCCACCTTCACGAAATCGTTCGACAGCTTGGCTGAGGCAGCTTTGATTCCACGATGTTTAAATGTATCCGAATGGTGGATAGCTCGGGGGGTATATAAAAAGCGGCCCATTCTGCACCACTGGTCATTCGCAGCTCAAATTTTGAGCAAACATTTTAATCTAGTCAATTTACACATTTTTCGACAACATTTCTGTCTTCTTCAGGATCATTTCGGTCTGAGTCACTGTGAACGCCATGATGACGTCTACCCATCCCGGCCCGGATCAACTCCCCTCATTGAGTCCCTGCGCTGCTACCGTACAATATCTAACAATTGGGCGTTGGCAGTGAGATGGCTGGAGGGTGGCAGTCGTTGGAGTCCTTATTATTCCACTGCTGCCTTCCTGCCACCCGCCTGTCACTGTGCTGCCACTGACCGACGTCAACGTATGGAGAAAAATCGACCAGTTGCTGTAGAATGTTCAAAAATACCCCTGCCCTCTCCCGATAACAAATACTACTGCGCTGCCATCTGCCGATTGTGATGAAAAACTTGCATTTAGGCTGCCATGTGTTGAGATTTTTTGGGATATGTGACCGTTGTCTTAAATGATTGCAACTTTGGTCTTATTTGCTTTGCAGGATTTGAGGTTCTTGGGGGCTGAGGATCAGAAATCTGTTCAGTTTTAAGGTCTCTCTGCCTTATTACTGTTCAACGTTGTACAGAAAATTGTAAAAATAAAGTTAAGGTGATTTGGAAGACAGTCGTGCTTTGAATAAAGCAAAATGTACACATTTTCGTCAGTGTTTGTGGGGTTAAAAGGTTGCGCTTTTAGAAGAAAGTGGGATGAGTGATTGAGAATGAAAAGATGTTTTGAGAAGTTTCCTCAAGTATTGCCTGTATCATGGCAGACGCTGCTGGTGGCAGAGAATGGACGGTAGAAGGCGCTTCTTGTGTTTTTTTTGTCTTGTTCGCCTTCATCCTGATTACAGGAAGGTCATCTGAAGGTGAAATGATGATGGGTATTCGATTTGAGGGCATTCATCCAAAATAGTGATAAAATTATCGAGTCGTCAGTACAATTCATCCTGTCAGAGACTAAAATGTCTAAAAGCTAACATTTCTTTGCTGATTTGAGCCTAAAATAGATTAGCGAGATGCTGCTGTTCAGAATGTCATTGATGGTAGGAGTGCGGGCGGGCCGGGGATCCGGGTCCAGAGGAGGGCCGGTGGATGGGGGACCCGGTCGGGGACATGCGGGGGCTCAGCTCGCCCGTCTGGAGGCGCCACAGCAGTTCTTCGTTGGTGCGACTCAGTCGCTTCTTCTCGTTGCTCTCCTTCTCCACGTTCACCTGCAGGTTGGCGTTCTCCTTTGAGAGTTGTCTGAGGAAGAACGGATCCAGGAAAGGTAAAATGTCACTTAGATGTCTTGAATATCTTGTTAAGTCACTTTATTCTGAAAGCATCTTATTTTTTGAAATATCTCTAATGAAACAAGCTTTTTTAGGGCAAAAGTATTGGAAAAAGTCTGGCAATACGATACATATCACGATACACGTCATGATACGATATGTATCCTGGTTCAATAGTAATAGTTCAATTTTTTTTAGTTATGATTTATGAATTATCTGAATAATAATACATTTTTCACAAAATTTACATTGTAAAATGCAAGATATTTAATGATCAGAACAGAAAGAGTCTAACTGTATCTCATAAACAAGTTACTTTTACCCAAGTAAATTCATGGTAATTTAATAAAGATTTAAGTGAAAAAGAGAAGTAAGACTGAACTACTTTGTTTAAAAATAATAAATAAATATCTGCTTGGCAGTATTTGATATCCATTCAAGTATCGCCAAATAAATTATCGCAATATCTCACTGAATCTATATTTTCTTACACCCTAAAAATGCATGCATAATTTTGACAATTTTTATCTTAAAATGTGTTATTCTAGACTTATTTTAATAAATAAGGACTTTCGTAGCACTAAAATAGATTATTTTGGAGAAAATAGTATAAGCATGTATGTAAATCTACCTGTTTTAAAGATATAAAACTTTTTTTTTTAAATCCATGCTTATTTTAAGACAACCTTTCCAAGTATTAGAGCAAAATGACTAAATATGAGTGTTTATGGCTAATTTCAAAATGAAAATTTGTCTTAAATGAACTAGATGTCACAGTTTATTTTTAAACATCTTACCAAAACAAGTTCTCTTGGACTCATTTTCCACGTATAACAAAGGAAAATATTTCGTCTTCTAAATTTATTTTAATTAGTTTTGAAAAAAATATTTTTTTCTGTGACTACTCTTCCATAACGCTAGCTTAAATTTGTCTCATCGTTTTCTGACTGAAAAAGATGTGTTGTTTTTATAAAGAACAAGGAAGGTGAGATTCATTTCCATCAGGGAGTATTTTCATGCCAAAAGAAACCCCTAGCAAGCAGAATCCTGCCGCTCTGTTGTCATCATAAAACTTTAATGCTTGGATGTGACTGAACAAGAACAACTTATATTATTGAGTTAAGTAGACAGGAAGTCACAAAAGGGGCAAAGAGAATACAAAATAAAACATCTGAGATCAAAAACATCACATGGATTCTCCAGAATAGAACACCCAATTTAGCTGAGTTTTTATTCTGAAGGGAGAAAGTTAATGCTTAAGTACACTAAGAAATTGTGTTTCTGAAAACTGTCTGATGTGTACAAAGAAATCTCAAACTTCCTCAGAGGAATTTAGTGCAGAAATACTTTACTGATCAAAACGTTTCAACCACTCAACTAGATTAATGGAAACAAATTCCACCGGAAAAACTTTGAAATCCAGCGCAAATCTGTCTAATAAGTGTGTGGTAATGTCTTTTGGTATTTAAATGCATGTCATAATAATTCAGTTGATACATGCACCCTTTACTGGTCAAACTCCAACTTGGTTACAGAAGCAGCATGCACGTAAACTGACCTGGACATGGCAACGTTCTTGTCTATTCGCTCTTTCAGGTCCTCGTTCTGCTGCTGCAACACTTGCAGCTTCTCCTCCAGGTAAACATTCTTTTCAGCCTGCTCAAAAACAAAGGCGAGAATGTGCGGACCATTAAATTCTTACAATGATGAAACACAACCCAAACAGCTAAAAACAAAACAAAACAAACAAAATAAAAAGTCTTCAACCATTAAAGTGGACACAGGAACCTAACTTCTTTCTATGACATTAAAATAAATTACTACATGACTTTTTTTAATTAGCTTAGGTTGTTTTTGCAAACACAAAACAAATTTATTTCTCAAATATTTAGCCTTTAATTTATTAATCTCAATTTTCTCTGAAAATGATTTAAAAAAATAACTAAAATAAATTAAAATTGAGATTTCACCCAGTAAACAAATATTTGAAGGGGAGAAAAGTCTAAAAACAGCTAATTAATACCACATTTGATCAAACTTTGACTTTCAAACATGTTAAGTTGTGTTTAATTAAAAAACATATAAGAAAAATATGTATTAATTTAATGATAAACATAAAGATATCAGTAGTTTTCTTTGTTTAAAGATTTACAAAAGCTTGGATTCGAATAGAAATCTGTTCATTTAGAAAAATATTTCTATATATATTGTAGTTTACCTATAATTTAACAAACTAATAATTTCTTTTTTTAGATATGTATCACTTTGTTGAAAAATGAAAAATATATACATGTTTTAATACAATAGTTATTGTTTTTTAAAGGAAATTAATTACATTTGTGCTTTTTTTCTAGCGTCTTTGTAGGTGAAAGTCCAGGTAGAAACTTAAAGCTTACTATTTTCTCCAGTTCTGCAATCTTCAGTTCCTGTTGATGGATTTGTTGATTTTTCATTTCCAGAACTTCTTTCAGGCTCTTCAGGTCCTCCTCGATGTGTTTATATGGAGCCAAAGCGTCCTAGAATGCAAGCAAAGTTCATTTATTGCAACTGAATTATTTTGTTACATGAGCTTCATCCAGTGTGGCTCATTGGGGGCAATCACGCCTTCGCCTAACTCTGTAGCCACAAGAGAGCTCAAGTCTGGGTCTCCCTGTGCCGGTCCTCAGTCCAAATATACAGGGTTGTGTCAGGAAGGGGGTGAAGATCTCTGCTAAAACCACCAATCAGTGAAAGCTGATTCACTATGCAGAAAGGTGAGCAACAAATCTTACCACAATCTGCTCATCCGTACTTTTGCGAAGAGCTTCTTCAAACCTCTTTGCTCTGTCTCTGAGGCTTCTGTTTTGGAAGGTCAGGGTGTCCACCTGATCCTGGGGACCACGAGAATTTAACTCATTTAGTTTTAGTAAAAATAACACCAAAAAAAGCATTAAAAACCAGAAATATTTGAGGAGAACCTGTAGTGAAAGTCTGATCTTTTCAAACTCTTCTTCCAATGACTTCTTCTGTTGTTCATGGGCCATCTTTAGATCTAACAATGGAAAAAAAAAAAACATTTTTATTTATGTAAAAGAACGCAAAGCCAGAACAGACTTTGAAAAGATGCTGCTTACTCTTTACAGTCCTGGCATGCTCCTCCTGCAGCGTGGCCATGGTGTCATTGTGGGTGGTCTCCATCTCCATCAGGGAGGCTTCATGGCTCTCAGACATCTCCTCAAGCTGCATGACACATTTACACATGTATGAACAATAGAGCTGGGAATCAACAATAATTTTCTAAATCAATACGAATCCGATTTTTTTCAATTCAATTGAACTTTGAGTTTACACATTTAGACACATTTGTTTTGAAATACATTAATAATCTAAATATATGTTTTGAATAGGGATGTAACCATTCAGTCAAAACACGGTGCTTTAGACCACAGAAGGGTACTTTAAAAAGATTTCCTTAAAAGAGTTTGGAAAATTCCTGCCTATGAGTTGATGTTCATTTAGTAATCAATGAATGTTCAGATCGACCAGGCGTTAGCAGTCCTATGGGAAATCCCATTATATATTAGCATCAAGCTAGCAGACTTTAGCTTTGTGCATTGGATCGATCTCTATTTTTCTTTTATCGATTATTGATCTATAAACTTAGATCAATTCAGATCAATTTTATCAATCCAGCACCAATGAACAAAGCTCTCTATATGCCTCCATGGAGACAAATTTATTCAAAAGTTATGCTCTGGTTAAAAAAATAATAATTTGGATCAAAAAAGATTGAGAAGTTTTGTGAAATTTTACTTAAGGGTAGAGGGAAAAATGAATAAAAACAAATTTTGGATGTAAAAACAGTCCATTTTCATCTAATTCTAAAGCTCACAGTAACTTCTTCCATGTTTAGAATCTATGGAAAGAATACATTTGTTGATATTCAGCCAGAGATTCCCCCCCACACACACACCTGTTCCTGCTGTCTGAACTGCAGCTCCTCCAGCTCTGCTCGCTGTTGGGCCTGCAGCTTCTCCGTCTCGTCCAGATGCTCCACCTTCAGACGCTCCTCCAGCGCTCCCAGCTCCCTCTGCTGCTGCGTCCGTAGTCCCTGCAGCTCCTCCTCAAAACGGCGCTCCAGGTCCTCCTTCTCCTGCTGTAGCTGCTCCCACCGTGCAACGTTGAAAGCTAAAACGCAAAGGTAGATTTCAATGAATCGGATGCGCTGAAGAGCAAATTTTTTAATAGAAAGTTTATGAAATAAGGTATATCACAGATTAAACTCCCATCAGCCACTTCCTGCAAGCTGTGAGTGACTTCCTGACCCCTCTGGTGCCTCATTCAACATCAGGATGTTTCCCACTTACCAACTTCATCCCTGATTTTGGCGAGCTCCAGGGACAGCTCCCTCTCCCTCACAACGGCGCTCTCACTCTGAAAGAAAACAAGCGAACAGGAGGGCTACAGATAAAAAACGTCATCATGTACCAGCAGTAATCTAACGAACACCTTCACCGGTGACACAACACAGCATTTGTGGATCATTTGTTCCCACATCAAATCAGATAAACTGAAAATGTAAAAAAAACAAAATAAATAAAAATACTTCACTAAAAATATATGTGCAATGTTTCTTCTTAAACTGGTAAACATGCAATATTTCAGACTCTCTAAATTGCTCTTTTTGTACTTTTTTCATTCTTTTTTTTTCTTTTAATCATTCTATTTTTTATACCTTCTGTACTTTCAATTGCTATTTTTTCCAATGTACATATTTCATAATCTCTATACTATTTAAACTTGCACAGAAACCCTATTCTTTAACCCAAACAGTGACTCTGAGAGTTTAGCACAAGAATTCTAATATGTTTCAATGTACGTTGTTACACACATGACAAATAAAAAAAGCTTCAACCTTGAACATCAAACTTGTAAAAAATGTAAAGTTTATTATTTCATATCTCGAAAAATATGTTATTTTTCTTTTTTGCAGGTAAAACTATGATACAGTAATAGTGAATATCAGATAATTGTATTCAATCTAAATCTAAACCACTTAAATTTACTAAAAAGAATTGTAGGCTGTTGTACGCCTGTAATCAACGTATTGGTATACTGCACCACTCACTTTACATCTGTAAGAAGCTGCAGCCCCTGAGTAAAGCAGAGAAATCTGATCTGGAAAATTAATTAAGTTCTGTTGCCATCTAGTGGTTGTTGTTGGATCGTCTAATTACCTCAAAAGACAAACTATATTGACCTGTGACAGGCTGGCCACCTGTCCAGGGTGTACCCCACCTCTGTGACTCCAAAAGAGTTGCAGCAGGTTAAGAAAATGGACAGACTGCATTGTGTAAAAATACACAAAAACAGAATCATTTATAGAGACGTTCTCTTTTTTTTTTCTTCTCCTAAATTTATTAGTGAAGTGAAAGGCATCATGGGAGATCACAGGGGTCATTGTGTCCAGCAGTTGCATCATACTGCCCTGCAGGACAAAATCATCTTTGTCCTGCATCATAAATTTACCCATAACACAAAAGACAGCAGCAAAGAAACAAAGAATTGGCCATTTTTGTTGTTTAACCTGACATTTTTAGTGTCACATCTCTGTGAACTAAAAAGAGTTTTGGCAGATTTCTGTCAAGAAAACAGAACAATTAATTAGTGCAATGAATAGTATCACTCCCACTACCTACTTTATTCTAAACCCAGGAGGATACTATGACTCACTTTTAACATTGTTGGCCATCAAAACAATGAAAAAGAAGAAATAAACCTCAATTGATATTTATTACTAACACAAAAAGCAACATTCAAGAAAGAGCTATGTCAAAAGATGAAGATCATATGAGCTTTAACATACTATGACTGTTGCTCAGACTTGTATGTATTTTGGAGAGAAAAATGTTTACATTTAATCATCTTTTATTCTTTTAAAAGTGTTTCCAGTGGCCTTTTACTTATTATGTTTTTTTTTTTTAGCTAAAATGTAAAAAATGAGCAGCAGTAGTTCATTAGAAATCTGCCTCTGAGTTGTGGCCAGGACTGTTGGTACTGCAGTAAGCTTCCACTGATATCCCATCATCCCTTTGTTTACGCTCTCTCCTGCTAATTTACAGCCCCTCACAACCCCAATCTAGCATTACCAGTGCAACAAAAATGATGAGCAATATTGGAGCTATCCAGCCGTAAAGTTTGGAGCCACATACCAGCTCAAACGAGGTGAAGAATTTTAATTTCCTATGTCCTCCATCATCAAAAAAATGCCACAACAACATGCTAAAAACCCTAAAAACATAGTTTTCATTGGAGTGTATTTAAGGAAATCAAATCACTGACTATTTTTTATACGATAGCCAGGCTATATTATTTTAAGACTCTTCTTCTCTGTGCACCAAGCTACATACAGAACATCCCAGCTTCATAGCGGACATTTAGAATGGCAATTAAGGTTGAGCTAGGAGGAGCAAATGACGTTATGAGAATGAAATTAGGTCAGAAGAAAAACTGCAAGACAATAAGCGTCATGACTTTAAGAGGCTTTCTCTGAGGCATGGAGACACGGGAGGAGACTGCGTTGACCTTAGGAGGGATGAAATACAGTCAGCATCATTTCATTAGTGAAGCCCCGCCCCTTCACCCTCTCATTTGGCTGCCCTCTATTTTGTAGATTGTAAGGAAGGAAAGAGACATGACATCCAGTTTCTTTTTTTAAATTGCTCCTCCTGCCATAACAATATAAACCAATAAAACAACGTATTTTATTCTAATTGAATCAGTTTTAAATAAGCAATAAACATGAATATGTTAGAAACAAAAAAAAAGTAAATTATTCCAATAAAATATCAAACATTGTACAAATGAACAGTTTTTAACACACTACTTGTGGCATATTACAGAGTTATGCACAAAGGAATAAATAGTTTTAGATAAATGAAGCTAATTCCACTGTGGACTTTAACATTAACATTAATTAACCTTTCTAATATCAACAAACATGCAGTAGGTTTAGTCCTAATGGACTATAAAGTACGTTTGCTGCTTTGTTGTTAATTTGTTTGGCCTTTCATCATGAAATAACATGAAGAAACCTGTAATGAGGCTTAAGATGTCGCAAAATAGTTACTTTCTTCCTTTTTAGTATAAGAAAAATTGGGTAAAAATGTGCATTTGTCCCCTTTTTGACATGTAATAGAGAAGAATCCCTGCAATGACAGCAGTCGGAGATTTCCCCGCAAACAGCCAGCTTTGACTCAGCACAATCCTGCCCAGCTTTGAGCAATTTTCCAGCTCTGTCGCTAGGTAACAAGTGAATATGAGGAGCACACAAGGTACCCCCCTGCACCAAACACACATGCGCACACCACAGCAAACACACAAAGCAGCAGTCCTGTGTGCTGAAGCGGGCTCCTGCCTTTTACCGTTTGGTCCAGACAGCACAACGGGAGGAAAGGCAGCCTGCAGCAGCAGTGGTCCATACTAAGCTAGCGGATGGCAGCATCCCTGAGCCTGCGGAGGAAGGCAGCCGGGCTAATGCAAGCACACAGGGAGAAAAAAGGGGGGGAGGAGGGAGGGAACCCAGATGGGGAAGGAGAGGGGAGGAGAGATGGGGAGACCAGAGCCTCACCTCGTTTCCGAAACGATGAGCATCAGTTTTTCCTGGAAACAAAGGCGGCCAGCCCCAGCCCAGCTGTGCCTGCCCTGCCCACAAACCCCAGTCAGCACAGCCCATATCACATCTATGCGCATGCCAGGGAGCAGCACACACACACACGCACACACACACATGCACATGCATAAAAAAACAGAAGATGGGGAAAGAATTCATCCATGGATAAGTTGTCAATATTTGTTCTGTAGCTTCTTGAAAAAACAAATTGTATTTCTAACTGGATAAAAGGACAAAAATTGAAGCTTTTGTAAGACCAGTAAAGGTTTATTCTATTCTATCCTGCTTAACCCTTATACTGAGTTCAGGTCAAAATTGACCCGTTTTCAAAGTGAAAATAGGTCAATTATGACCCAAACACAATTTAAGGGTTAGATTGTTTCTTTGAAAAAAATAGAAAGAACTTTTTTTAATATTCTTGCAAATTATAATGTAATGCTAGTGTTTTTCATATTCAGCTCATAAAATAAAAGCGCGCTGGTTAGAATTTATTGTTACTATAAACCTGAAATACAAAATAACTATAATTTTCGAAGAACAGTTTTTTTCAAATACTATTTGTTTTTAAATTTTACAACAAGAAATATATACATCGTAATTGTAAAACTAATATTTTTTTCAGTGGAAATAACAGCTCTGTCATGGTTAGTCAACATGGGTGGGACTGGAGAAATGAATTCTAGCAGAAGATAAATAATGAAATAAGATACAAATTGATTCTCGATTGTAAAGATTAAAAGAAAAAAACTGTTAATCTTAGAAATTAAAAGAAACGTTGAGAATGTTTGTTTATTTTTTAAAAACAGAGGAAACCTAAAGGTTTGCCCCTAACAAAACTTAACATTGTATTTAACTGACAAAAAAGATCCAACTACAAAAAAAAGCATTAATAAGATCAATTCTGATCAACATCAATATATTAAAAAAACATGCTTTTTTTTTTTAATCAGATGGACTGCACCTCTCATCGTTACAATGATTGTTCTGGCAAAGCATGCTGTAAATTTAGAGATTTAAAGAGGGAATGATCCATTTTAGTTTGTCTCAGAATATTATGACAATCTAGACTAGAGTTTACCACAGAAAAAGCATTCAAACTTCATGAAAAAATGCCAAATAAATCTGACAGATAAACTGTGCCTAATAAAAGTTAAAATGAACATTTTGAACCTAATAAAAGCCAATATAAGCCCAGAAGCAGCAGTTCCATGCTTTCGGCAGCCCAGATGTTTCATCTTCACATTCAAATAAAATCCCTGTAATATTATGACCTTTTATTGCTTTTTTAAGTTTTATTTTCATCATTTAGATTCTGTTTTGTTGTTTAAAAAGTGTTTAGCAGCTTATTTGTTGATGTTGTGGATTTTCTTCCCTACTGGGAAAGCTGGAGTTTCTTTTTATCAAGTAACTTTCATGTTGCTTTTATTACATCAAGAGATGATGGCTTAAAATAGATTTCCATTGAACATCTTTGGACTCTCCCAAGTCCGATAACGTCTATTAACAAGCTTGATTTCTGTCTTTAATAAGAGAAAAACTGTTGTTTTCTGCAACTTTGAACTGCATGAATAGTCAGTAGTTGGTTGTATGTCAAACCATAAAAAGTTAATTTATAATATAGTTGATAATATTAACCAGTTGGAGAAAGGAACTTTATAATTTCAATTTAATTCTCATTTGTTGTATCTGATTGGGCTGTAACTGTTAAATTCTGATTTTGTATTTTTTAGTGTGTAGGAGTTCATTGCAAAAACTGAATCTTAACTTAAAGAATTGTTTTTAAAGGCAAAATAAAATTAGTTTGTGAAACATGACTTAATGGTTACAACTATTTGGTAATAAAAAAAAAAAAAACTGCCAAAATGAGTTATTTCTACAGGGCCTGTTTTGCAGTGTTTTGTTAAAATCCCTTTCACTGCTTCAAAAAGTTACCTGATGCATCTATTTCAAAGAATAATTGTCATTGCAGGTCAGTTGACAATTTCAATAAATCTGAGACCATTTTTGAGAAGGTAAACTAAATTGTGAGTGAATATAGATAAAAAAGTTTTGGCGCTCTCAGACTCTAAAGCTCTTAGCCCTAGAACACTATCGCTGGGTGATTTTCACCCGAGTTAAAGTTTCAATATTTTGTATTTTTCTGAGTGTCATGGTTCCTGAGGAAAGTCTCACATGTCCCAGGAATGGGTGTACCAAAGACCAAGTCTCCAGTATCACTATTTATTATTATTTATACCATTTTCAAGCCTGTTTTTAGGATCTTCCTATGTATTTATAACCATCTTGCTACATAAACCACTGTTAAAAATAAAAAATAACTACTCTAATGTATCATGTGTTGTCATATTTTGAACTATTTTTTGTGAGAAATACTCTTTAGCAGGTATATTATGTCGAGTAAAAATTACTCGACAAAAGTGATGGTGTAACTTTTTATAGCGAAAGTGTTCTGGGGTAAATTTAACTGTACAATATCTCCATACTTTGATGGTCAATTCTTGAGTGTAATTTGAACACTTACTTTCTATCACTCCATTTTTTTTTTCAACTTTTTCCTATATATTCACAAATTTTCATGTTCTATTCTTGCTGTACTTATTTCCAGAAATCATTGGACAGATAGAATACGTCCTGTAGTAGCTTAAAAAAAAAACTGCATCTCAAATATTAGGAAAGTTAGGCTGTTGTTGTTCCAAGTAGCATAAAAATGAGCGGGAAACTGGGATTCATTCCCTAAATTAGGGGTATCAAACTCCAGGCTTCCAGGCCCCGCCTCCTGGAGGTTTTCCAGAAATCCACTCTCATGTTCTGCTGCTGGTTACCTGAATCAAGAGTGTTTGTCCAGTAAGGAGCTTCAAACATGTAGGTCACCAACACCCCTGCTATAAATGAACAAAACGGTTTCCCACAAAAAGAACAATGATCCATCGATGAATCTCTTTTGGAGTCCAAGTCAATCCAGTGTTGGTACACCGTGAACAGGTCACTCGTCTGGTGCAGGGTCACACAATCACCAAGCATGTATTTGGACTGTGGGAGGAAGTCGGAGAACTCCCACACTCGCAAACTCCACACAGAAATCCAGCTGGGATTTGAGCCTTCTCACTATGAGGTGTGAGCGCTAACCACTACACCACAGTGCAGTTCACAGAAATAATAATTTCTGAGACGGAGTCCGGCTTACCTTGTGACAAAAATGCTGCGTGGTGATGCTGAAAACATCGAGGCACAGGGAGGCCTTCTTCAGCTGAGCCTGGAGACTCTGCAGCTGCAGGGCTTGCTGCCCGCAGCGCTCCTGCAGCTGCTGGATCAGAGCCCGGTCCAGCTGCTGGGCCCGCGCGGTCCGAACAGCCCCAGAGACCGCTGCTTGCCCTCGAGCTACACGTGCAAAGGAGAGCATCAACACACAGCAACTGTTGCATCACTGATTCAATCCAGCGTTTTGAATTTAATAGTACATTTTTTGTGTAAAAACAAAACGAAAGAGGAAGAATAACTAAAATTACTGGAAATGTATAACATTTTAATGGAATTGATATATTCTAAAAAAGCTAAATTTTCTTTCAAATATAAAACAACACTGCTTTATTGAGTAAAATTAGCTCCCAGAAGACAAATGATCAGTAAATTTGGTTATTTGTTGTCTGACAAAGATTTATCCTTCAATTATTTTCTTAATGGCTAATTGTTTGAAGGGGCAATGATTTATCCTCTGATGAAGTGATAACTCCTCTGTTCCCAACCACAGTGCAATCTCACAGAAACTAAATTTACACTATCCTTAAAAAGCTTGTACACAGACATGTTGCTTTTTTAAGGACTAAAAAAAACATTGAGCTGTTAAGACAAAAAAAAGAACAGTATCACATAATATTAAAAATATTTAAAATAAGAAATTATAAGATAAAGCAGAAAAAAGTGGATTTTACAGCAATTATTTAGAAACCGGATGCTAATTTATCACTGTTTTTTGTGAAAGAACAATAATTTCTTAAGAATCTTCCTTGTTTACTTTTTATGATTTTCTTTTTTTGTTGTGAACTTTGTGCCTTTTTTAAATCTATTTTTTTGTGTGTGCGTAATTCTTGATTTTTTCAATATTCAGAAATGTGCAAGAAGGACTATTCATAATGCTGGAGACTGTGTTCATACACTCTCAGAAAAAGAAGGACCAAATTGTACCTTTAGGGGTACAATGGCTTGTCACTGGGGTGGTACCCTCAAGGGTACTTCTGGTGTACCCCCAACACTTGGTACTTATTTGTACCCCTATGATTTGGACCTTATCAAGATCAGAATAGTACCTCTGGTGGCTAAATAGTACCCTAATTCTAAAGTACAATTTTGTTCCCTTTAATAAAAAGGTACAAACTTGGCTTACAGGGACCAATAAATTCATTCATTTTCCATACCGCTTTATCCCTTTCGGGGTCGCTGGAGCCTATCCTGGCTGCTGATGGGTGAAGGCAGGGTTCACCCTGGACAGGTCACCAGTCTGTCGCAGGGCCACATTCACACACACACAGTCATACCTAGGGACAATTTAGAGTAACCAATTTACCTATGAAGCATGTTTTTGGACGGTGGGAGGAAGCCGGAGTACCCAGTGAGAACCCATGCATGCACGGGGAGAACATGCAAACTCCACATAGAAAGGTCTCAGTTGGTGTTTCTGATCCCCCAGCCAGGATTTGAACCGGGGCCTTCTTGCTGTGAGGCAAGAGCGCTAACCACTGCGCCACCGTGCAGCCCAATAAATGTCATTTATATTTATATACGTGCAACCAGCTTCTTCCACACAGCCTTTTTCAAAGTTCCTCCACCGAAAGCTCAGCAGTCTCATAACGGCTCCTCCCGCTTCACGCAGACTCTGTGATGCTGATGTTATTCAAAGTCAAATACTCAAGGGCGGGAAGATTTGTAAAATGCGTCAGGGTTTTTCACCATAATTTTTCTGACATTATATTTCGGCAAATAGTCATATGTATCTCTTTTGGTCTTTGTCATTGTAAAATTAAAAATAAAAAAAAGAAAAGAAAAGAACAATGGCTTATTAAAAGTTCATATGATAAAAAACATCAAATGTATGACATTAATAGTTCACCTTGACTCATATAAAATAATTTTTTCCTAACAGTCATAAGATGATATGATAAAGTAGCTAAAAACTGAATGAATAATATGTTTGTAAATCTCTTAAAAGTCTTAAGCATTTGTTTTTCACCCCCACCCCTGTCCACCCAAACACAGAACTGTCCCACCCATAAATTGTACCCTAACATTTAAGAATAGTAGTACAAATATGTACCTTTTTGGGCTTCAGAACAATTATGTACCTTGAAGGCCTTCAAAAAGGTACACATAAGTACCCTGAGGTTCATTTGTGATCCCTGGAGGGTACATTAATCCAGGTTGTACCTTAAGGAACATAAATGTACCTCTACAGTACCCCTATTTCTAACAGTGTACCAACATGTTATTTCTTCGTTCTACATTAATAAAAAATTTGATTTAGTTTATTTGTACACAACAAAACTTATTTATAAAGCTAATTGATGAAGTATTAACCCATGATATTCAGAAACAATTTAGAAAAAGAGATGGATATAACTCACTAAAGGGGTATGGTGTTTTTAATAACTAATAATTCGAACCATTAGGCAGAATATGTGTGTATCAGTGTGCAGAATTAAACTGTGGAACAGCCTTGAAATCAGTCCAACCAAACAAACAATTTTTGTTAGTTCTTCACAAATGTTTTGCCTTTTTTTTTTTTTTTTTTTTTTTACAAATTATTTACGATAAAAATTAAAGAGAAGTTGTTGTCTAAATATAAGATGGAAGAACAAAAATTATGATTTCAACAATTTTTGAATGTAAAATCTTAAATTTTGGATAACAAATTCTTAGGATTTACAGTACCGGTACATGTGAAATGAGGAAAAATGGAAAGTTACTGTGACATAGTATTATTTAGATGTATATATTGTGAATTATTTAATTTAAAAAGGAATAGGCTTAAATCTAATTCTGCCTATCCCTCCTTTAAACATTATTGAATTTGTTTTTTTACTTTTCTTTTATAAAAGGTGATAGCATTGATTTTTTTATTTTTTTTTAATTCATTTTTGTAATGTTTTACATGTTTGAAATGCCATCAAATTTGTAACTCATATAATGCTTTTTGTGCATAACGTAGTGCTCTTAAAATTGTGTATTCATATGTATGCAATATAACCTACACACACGCACAAGTTTGAATTACAGCAACTGAGAACTAACAACACACACAAGTTTTTAAAAAATACACATGAATTTCTTGTTACGCACACATAAAACAGCATTTACACATAAATCTAATGTTAGACTCCTTCCACATCTCCAAGTTTCCTGTGTAAATAATGCATTTGCATTAAGCAAAACTTTTCTATAAGGCTAACTATAAAGTAATACCCCATAATATTAAGAAAAAATGTAGACACAGGGATGGAGATTACTCACTAAGTGGATATTTTTCTAGAATGCTGGGTCATCAGTTTTCTCATCAGCCGCTTTGAACTTCGATTGTGAGTAATATCTGGTAAAAACTTGACATTTTCCCACTTGCTTAAACAGATATGTCACGATAATTAACATTAAAAAAGTCAAAATCAGAGATCGAGGCGTTTTACTCCTAGATAGGAAAAGAAAGTTACAAAAATAACTAATATTTTATAAATAATTATTTATTTTCCAAAAGGTAATATGATTGTATATATGGTTATAGTTTACTCTTAAAGGCTTAAGAAAATCATTTTAAGGAAGTTCCCTATTAATTAAATTTTCAATTTATTTTTACATAAATATGATCGTTAACTGTCATGATATAACCACTTTATGCTGTAAAAATTACATTTTTATTTTACAGGGCTGACTGTTCAGTTTAGTTTAATGCACCCATAGGCTGAAAAGCTATTTTTTTTAAATAATAAGTTAAAGAGTCACAATGGAGGGGTAAAAAAAGTCTCTAAAGCCTCAGGTTGCAGACCTCCTGTTTTAGTGTTTTTTATGCACCATTATATCGTATAATATTATAATTTTCAACTATTATGAGTGTAATAATCCCCTAACCATGGACACAATCTTAAAAAAAAAAGAATAAAACAAATATTTTAACTAACATTGCTTGGTCTGCTGCATGAAGATATTTGTAACTGTTAGTCCGCCCTCTTATTCTGTGTCTGTAAAATCACAGACTCAAAGTGCCGGGCTCTGAGGCTGCAGGATGCCTGCTGAGGGAGCCCCTTTGTAGCATAAGTGCTGCTATAGCTTGTTGCTATGGTAACGTGGGCCTGCCCTAAGCAAAGTCTGTGAACAGGGTGTGCAGTGAAAGGGTAAGAGGCTGAAAGAAAATGCCGGTTATTTTTAAAGCCATAAAAGCAGCCAGTGGAGTTGGAATCCTCAAATGCACTCCTTTCTTATCCTCCAGGAGGGAAAATACTCAACATGAACCGAGTACTGCGAGTACTACCCGGCCGGTGTGATGCTACTCACCAGGAGACTGCAGCTTAGGAGAAACAACCGCAAATCTTTTTGGTGAAGATTTTGGCGATGGTGCACTCTCCGTGTCTTTCTGGAACTCTTTCCTTGAAGCTGTGAAGATAAAATTGAATTACTTTAAATGTTTAGATAAAATTTAAAGTATTTATTTCTATAAATATTTTTTGCATTATATTTTATACAAAACTACAAGTTTTAAAGTATGTACATTATATACCCCCAATATGCATTTTTAAGAATTAGGTTGTAGAAAAAATATAAATAAAAAAAGAGATATTTAGAGATATTAACAACCTTCAGCAAAAAGTAGCAAACCTGTAGTTTTTTAAATGAAGTATTGAAGTAGTATATGTGTAGTGTTGGAAGTGTACGAACTGAATACTTCTTTAGAATAAATTAGAACATTTTGGAACAACATAAGATTGGATGAGTCTGGATTTCTGCTGCAACTGTCGGGTCAGAATTTGACCTCAACAACATGAAAGCATGGATCCATCCTGCCTTGTATCAACACTTCAGACTGGTGGTGGTTGCATAATGATGTGGGAGATATTTCCTTGGGCTGGCACACTTTGGGCCCCTTAGTACGAATTGAGCATTGTTACAACACCACAGCTACCCAAGTACTGTTGCCCTCCCTTTATGATCACACTGTACCATCTTCCGATTCTTCCAGCAGGATAACGCTCCATGTCATTAAGCTGGAATGACCTCAGTCTGGTCTCTTGAACATGACGATGAGTTCTCTGGACTCTAATGACCTACACAGTCACCAGATTTGAATAGATCACCTTTGGGATGTGGTGGAACTGCAGATTGGTATCATGAATGTGCAGCCAACAAATCTGCAGCAAGTGTGAGTCTATCATGTCAAAATGGGCCAAACTCTCTGAGGAATGTTTCCAGTACTTTGTTGAATTTACGCCGTTATGGAGGTTCTGAAGAAAAAAGGAGGTCCAACCTGTGTCTAAAGTGGCCAGCTAGTGTATATTGAAAAATTAATGTCAAGTATACTGCTAAACTCTGTGAACTAAAACTGACTACTTTTTGCAAAGGGAGGATCCACTGTAGGATCAGGACAACATTGTGATTCAAAAGCAGTGCTGCCACTTGGTGGCGTGGAAGCTCCGTCTGCAGCAGAGGGAATCATAACAGACACCTTTCAAAGCAGAAGTAGACCGTACTTTGTCCCACTGTAATACTGATTGTGTTCAATTCAAAGCAAACTGTGAAGAAAATGCTGACAGGGATGGATGTGCTTCATCTGTGTTTCAATCCCCACTATCGATTTTTTAATAAGGTGCTAAGTACCTGCACAAAGAAAGATCACCCGGATATAGTATCATATACAGATGTGGATCATGTGATTCCAAGACAAAATGACCTTGAACTCTGATGGGAATTGTGCCATGTTTTGGTAACTAAACACCGGATGCTTTGCATCGCTTTTATCTGTGTGTTAAGGTGTAGTACCAAACGGGGAGGAGGGCTGCGTGGGCAGACTGCGGCGCTGCAGGCTGGGAGCGTTGGGAGGCTGAGGTCTGCTGGTAGCCATGGCCGCCCTGCTTTGAGGAGCTGCAGCTTTCTGCGGAGGTGCGCCATCGCCTCCACAGCTGGCATCTGCAGAGTATGAGGGAAGAGTGAGTGTCCTAAAAATACATGATATTTCTGCTGACACATTACTCAGATAAGAGGTACTTGAACCCAAACGAAGGGCTCACCATCCAGCCTTAGAGCACTAAGGAATCCCGAGACCTTTCACACACTTTTTCATCTATTTATAGACCAGATTCCAGTCTATCTATGACAAATCGTCATGCTTTAAACATGTGCTCTTTCCTTGGATTCTTTCTCTACTTTTGTCACATCAACTCTTGTACATTTATGTATTTAATCGACTGTACAGAAAGCTGTTTTTTCTGATCATTTCAACCCATTGTAGTTCGTTTTTTTCCTCTAAAAAAAATAAATCCACAACAATGAAGAAATCTCAAAAACAAGCTAAGAACAAATTCATTTTGTGTTATTTTTCACTCCTTTTTCAAGCAATTAATCAAACTCTACTTGACTTTAATTAATAATCACTACATTTAATGAAACAAATGTGACTTGTTTCTTTTTATCTATGCATTTCCTCATTTCTTTTGATAAATCTGAGGGTTTTTATCAACATTTAATCAAAATCAATCAATTAAACTATTAGTTTTACGCTTCGAAGTAAAAGCAGTTATGGAGCGAGGGGAAGCAGAGAAACCAGGCGGCTCGAATATCCCCTCATAAAATATTCATCTCAGCAGACGATGGATGTGATGACAGATGCAGCAATTAACCTGAAGGTAATCTAATACTGCCAAAAGATTTAGGCCCACACTCTGGAACAGAACTGTTGGTGTCTTCAGAGAGGATAAAAATGTTGTAGAGAAACAAGAGAATATCTCGATCTACTGCTGCAAATTCAAGGAAAAGGAGAATATTTTAATTTGGAAATCCAGAAAGCCAATGCGACACCTCCATAGGGATCACAGAGACTTTTTTTCACTGCAGCAGTGAGTTCACCACAGATATTCAGCATTTATTCAAACTGGGATGGAGGAGCCAGGAGGAGGAGGAGGAAGAGCGACTGACGCAGACGGCTGCACGCTGACTCAGGGATAATAATCCCTGTTTTTTTTAAAGCATGCATTAATGCACAATTCCATAACCCTGTGATCAACATCCTGTGATCAACATCCTGTGATCAACAGCAAGGCAGAGATGAGCAGATCACCGATGGTGACTTATAGGACAAATAGAAAATGACTTAACCCTGGAGAACCCAAGAGGAGTTTTCTTATGGGTTTTGGTTTGTTCATTTTAGGTAAAAGCTAACACACCGGCTATAGAATAAAAATAAAATAAAAAATAAAAATAAAAATAAAATAAAAAATTAACAAACTTGATTAATACAATAAAATTATTAACAAATATTATTAATGAAAGAAAATACAAAAACATTAAACACATATTAATAATAAAATAAAATAAAATAAAAACAATTAACACATATTAGTAATGAAATAAAATACAAACAATTAATAAATATTAAATAGTAAAATTAAATTTGATTAAATTACTAACAAATATTATTAATGAAATTAGATAAAAATAATTAACAAATATTAATAATAAAATTCAATTAATTGAATTATTGACACATATTACTATTGATTTTTGACTATCAGCTTTTCCCTTCTGAGGTCGCAATTTTTCTTTCATTACAAACAAATATTATTTGTAAAATAAAATTAAATAAAATTATCAACAAATATGTTTAATGAAAAAAATTAATTAACAACAAATAATAATAATAATAATAATAATAATAATAATAATAATAAAATAAACAGCGGTAGATTGACCAAAAAAGGCAGTTTCTGAAATAATTAAACAAATTTTGGCTAACTATTTATTTTAAAACCTTGTTTTTTAGACATTTAATATATCATAAGTATATTATAAGTATATTATAATATAAGTTTTTTTTTTACTCATCTTTGCTCCAGACCTTTACAA
Organism: Oryzias javanicus; assembly: GCA_003999625.1. Classification (NCBI taxonomy): domain Eukaryota; kingdom Metazoa; phylum Chordata; class Actinopteri; order Beloniformes; family Adrianichthyidae; genus Oryzias; species Oryzias javanicus. Next base: position 28,743,862 of record CM012449.1, on the reverse strand, counting down.
GCTTGTCCTAAAATAAGTCGGTAATTTTTTTTGTCTCACCAAGAGCTATGATCTAGAAATAAGGAAATTATTATTAAAATGAGTCAAAATACTTTTGCTCCACACTTTTGACATCAGAAAAACTTGATTCAAGACAAGATAAACAAAAAAACCATCAAACTCAAATTGCACTTAAATTGTTGGTTCAATTTTAAGAACTATTTCTTTAAGTGAAAAAAATGTTCGCAAGTTAAATTTTATTTCTTGTCATTAGTTTGGAAACAAAAATGTAGATTTATATTCTAAAAATAAGTGCCAGTTTTAGATTTATTGGAGATTTATTGAGATGGATCAACTTATCAGATTGTATCTTGTCTTCTTCACATTTTGTTCCAAAATGAGCCATTTCCACTATTTACCCTAAGTTTTTCACAATAATCAAAATGAACCACACGTAGGTTCATAAAACATAAAAAAAGGCAAAACATTTGTTAAGAACTAACAAAAAACACAATTATATTTAAAAGTAAACTTTTTAGTTGATTTGCCATTTTTGTATGCTTGTGTGGAACTCTGTTTTAAGATAGATTTTGATGTTTTATTGTTAAATATAAATTACTTGTTGCATGGACAGATAATTTTACTACTTTGCTGATTTTTTTGTAAAATTAAGGTTCTTTGGCTATTATTAAGCTACAGCTCTGTCAAATATTCATGTGTAAACACACCTCCTCCTCAATAATTCATCTCAATGTCAAAACTATACTCTACCATAAATCCATTTTCTGTCCATCTGAACCAAACTGACAATAAAAACAAAGCTGCTTTATTAATAAAGCTTCGAGGCAAGGCTGGAAGTGTTGCACGACACATTTTATGAGATCTCCTTTAAAGAGAACTACCAACATTATAAAAACTAATTTATGGATTTTGAGGAGATCATAAAAACCCTAATAAAAATCACACAGAAGTGTTTGGTTTATGCCAGTCGTTAGTGGCAGTAAAAACTATTAAAAACATGTTATCAAGCTGTGTGTGGATTTCTAATATATATATTTATTATTATTATTTTTTACTTAAATGTAAAATGCAAACATTACAACATTAATGTCGCTGTTATTTCGAAAGCTCTTTTCAGTCTTGTTTTAAATTTCTAAAAGAAAATATCAAGCACATAAACTGGGGTACTTACAGTTATATAATTTCATCTTAATAATATTAATAAAACAAAGTTTATAAATATTATGTACATGGACACATACATATAATTATTATTAAAAGACTCATGTAAAACCTGAATGACAGCATGATATAAATATGACATATTTAGCCCAAATATAACTTGATTTTTTTGTCTCATTGCATCAGTTCTCTCAACTGTTTTTTTCTCCATTTTCTTGTTATTGTTTTTCAAATTACCTTAAATTTTTGCGGCAACAACCATAAATTTCCTTTTCAGCTCTGAATTTCTTTTTTTATGAAGAAAAATAATGTTTGTACTCCTGGTGTTTATTGCAATAAAAGAGCTTCAATGTTTATCGGAAGACTGAAAATGTGATATAATTGCCCTCGCTGGCCCTTGAAATCAGCATAATGCAGCGACGGAAGGATAAGAGGTAACAGAAACCTCATCACAGCACAAACATTAACAGCTCTTTGCTGCTCCTGGTTACCAGCCACAAATAAAGCAAATCTCCTGTGTAATTACATTTCGACTAATTGATTTTCCTTGACAAACCACATGTTTATGCAGTCTGAAATGTACATGTTCCCTCATTTCCCTAATTTATTTGTATTTGCTCAACAGTAAGAACATAAAGAAATGTCAACTTTATGTGAACTATATGGAAAAATAACAGATTTAACTACTAAAATTCTTGTTGCACTGCCACAGAAGGCCTCTACAACATGAACACAGCTAAATAAAAGCTCCAAACGTGCACAATTTTTCCCCCTTGTTGCCCTGGAGCCTCACAGCAGCTCAGCCCCGTGAACTCAGTGTGAAACCAAACCAACTGAATGGAGGAGCTCGACATGCCACCAGCTTCCTGATGTTCATCACAGCATCCTCTTCTGTGAGGAAGAGTCTCAGAGACGCACTGCCGAAGCCCAATCGTGTTGAATGTTGATACGCACACGGCTACTACTACAAGGAGCTAAAGCATCTGAGCCAACTGCCTGCAGGGAAATTCGGATGCTCAGACTGCCAGTTATGAATATTACATCTGGGTTACTCCCAAAACATTTGAGCATCTGGTTCAGACGGTTGCTGGAGCTCCATTTGGGCTTTCATGTTAGACTATGGTGACAAATCCCAGAATGGGCCCCGAATGCAACTTTTTCAGTAAATTTGGCAGGTGGCCACAAGGCGACATTTGTGTATCAAAAACATTAGGAATACAAAAACTGATGGGAATTCCGGTCGTCTACGCGTAATACTAGCAGAAAAGATGCACATTGCTGCAAATTTTAAGTGTGTCCATGGCTAAATGTTGCTGTTGGTCACAATACTCAAGTTAATTTAAAGTTAATGTTCCATTATTAGCACTCCACATTTGACTCATTCAAGTGGTGAGCTGCAGACACGCCATTTGATGGTTTAACCCTGACCGTAATCCTAACCCGAACTCCTTACTCTGGGCCCTTATGGCCAAGAAATAAACTTCAGCACTGAATGGATTTGGAAATAGACATGGAACCACACTTTCTGACTTTGTTAATAGACTAGAAACTTCCAGTACAAGCAGAGACTGTAAGGTCCAGTTTTGTCAAACATCATTTGCTCAGAATCCTTTTTCAGTGAAAGGGACCAACCTGTGGAACAGTTTTCCTATTAATATAAAGTTTTGACTAGCTGGACTTCCTCTGGTCTGTTAGACCAAAAAGAAGTCCAACACTGCTAAGATGTATTTTGAAAAAAATTACATGCGACTTTCTTTTTTTAAGTGCGATCAACAGCAAACTAGCATGCTACTCGTTAGCCCAAACTTCACGCTTTCAGGCTCTTAACACACGATTTCTGTCCTGCGATGATTCCCCTCGGTCGGATTGTTTATTTGTTGAGGTTTGTGTGGTTGATTGCAAATATTGCGCTCCCTTTTGTGATTCTTTGCGTACTTGTTCGGACCTCCTCAGTTCTACTCAAGAAGACTCCATGCATCGTAATGGCGCATGTGTGTCATATCCTATGTCACGTGATGGTGGTCTAATGGTCCGGACCAATCGTAATCTTACACGTCATCAAGTCGCAAGCCCCCGAGCACATGTGGTACCTACACCTGGAAGGCCAAGGGTATTTAAAAAGCGGGCCATTCTAGTTCAGTTGTGACCACAGCATCAGGCGTATCTGCATCTTAAAATTAAAGCTAATAAAAACATCAAAAAGAACTCATTTATTATTTTCCAAGGCTTCAATTCAACATCTAGCAACAAGAATTTGTGTGAAGATTTTAGAGAAAGATGTTGCATCAGAAGACAGAATATATTATGAAGAATGTGACGTTTTGGTCACACCAAAGTGGACTCACGCTGAGTGTTCCGGCAGGGGTCACCCTGGCTGCTGTCGCTGGACTGGTTGCTGGAGACGGATGAGATGCTGGAGCTCCGGACGAAGCCAAAAGCGGCCAGTCGGGACGCCGGAAGGGCAGAGAAGCCCGGAGGACGAAGGCCGGACTGGCCCGGTTTGAGCAGGAGGCTTTTCGGGGTGGTTTCTGGAGCGGAGCTCTTCTGCTGTCCTGCAAAAAGAAAGAAGCAAATTTCTCCTGAAGAGTGTGGAAGCACATGACGGATGATAGGAGCTGACAGAAGTTAAATCTGTAAAATTCCAGTGATTTTCACTTCAAACACTTGGAGCCGCCGGCCAAACTAATGGCGGGATGAAACATGAAGAATTTAATTTACCAAACCAAAGAAAAGTGCTGAAATAAGGTTTCACATGTTGAATATTCGAAATACAGGACTTAAAGAACGCACAAATTTCTTCCATCAGATCATATTTCTCACCTGATAGATCATGGTTTCCCAGAGGAGGAACCTTGGCGGCCTGAGTGGACTGGCACGGGGCATTAGCTGTCTTTTGCCCCATGTGCTGAAGCCGAGTGTTGGCCACAGGTTGCCGGGTCACCGCCCCCAACCCCAGCTGAGGCCTTAAGGTTCTGGGTGAGCGGTGCAAAACTCCACCGTCTTGTAGACCGTGCTGACAATGACATGATTCTGTCACTAAAATCAACTGCCGTTTTGCCAAAATTTGTAATTTTTTACAAAATAGATTTGTCTGAAACGTGAGGTTTTTTTGGATGTTTTTGGGAACAGGGGGTCAACTCCTTACCTCGTGGAGATATTTCCTGGACATCTCGTCGTGAAAGCTTGCAGACTTCCCGCCCGGCCTCATGGGAACGGTGCTGCTCGGCGGTTTGACGCCGCTCACACCAGTGTATCCGGCTTTCTGCATTTCCTGTCGGTATTTGTCAAACAGCAGGTTGGAGGAAGAAAGCACCGGTGTGGATCTCGACTGGGGGAAAGCCTTCGAGTCGTTGTGAGCTGGTTGACCAGAGTATGAGGGTAGTCTGGTGGAAGCTTCCTCCTGTTGTGAACTTTTGCGGATGTACGTGATGATTTTTGGTCGGACATTTTTGGGTTTCTCTGGTTCGTTGTCTTTCTGCTGAGACGTGACAGGTTTGGGAATCCCGCTGCAGCTCACACTTGTCTTTAATGGAGGGACTGCATTTTTGTGAAGGCAGTCGCTGCGCTCCAAACTCACAGCCCTGCTGCTCTGGACTTTGGCTGGAGAGCCAGACGGTCTTCTCCTGGGAGAACAGGATCCAGTTTTTGGAGACCCCGCAGCCGCCGGCCGACTCGGGCTTCCCCACGGCTTCCTCCTCTCCAGACTTGAAGAGTTGGAGGTGCTGGTTTTCTCAAAGGAGCCCTGTTTTTTTAGGGAGTTGTCAAAGGAGAGCTGCTTTTTGAGCAAAGTATTCTCAAACGAAGGCTGCTTTTTAAAACTCCTGTCAAAGGAGCTCTGCTTCTTCAGCGAGTTATCAAATGATCCTTGTTTCTTTAAGGTTTTGCTCTCGGCTGATGACGGAGTGCCCGTTTTGGCTGCTTTGATCAGGTCGGGAGTTTCATCAGCTTGGGTGCTTTTATCCCTTTTAGTGTTGCTTTCCTCTTTGGATTCTTTTGCAGAGGATAAAGCGTCAGTACAATCGCCGACTCCTGACACAGACTTTCCCGTCTCATTCTTGCCTTTGTGCTCATCGCTTACATCCTTCAGTGAGTTTGTCGCCTCTCCCTGTGATAGGGCATCCTCTGAGTGACAGTTCAGATTTGTGTCAAAGTCTCTCTGCTTTTTTGTGCTAAATAAAGAGGGATCGGGTCTGAGAGAGCTTTCTGAGACAGTGCCACACGTTTGAGACACCACGTCCTCTGAATGAGGACCAGTGGCGACATGCCAGGACTCGGTCATCTGCGTTGCTGTGGCGAAGCTTGAAATAGAGGTGCAAGTGACAAACGTCTCGTTTTCAGAGCTCAGTTCTGTCCGGGACGCCTCCCTGATCTCAGCCATGCTTGATTTCTGCTGGTGGGTGACATCGGCATGTGCGTTCATCTCTTTCTGGCTCGCGGCATCACCTGCTTGCCGGACTGAGGCTTTATCCTCCGACGAGGGCTGCTCCTGAAGTTCCTTCCGCTCAGCAAGCCCAACAAAGTCCTCCTCCTCCTCAACCAGATAAGCCTCTAACTCCTGACACTCCAGCATCTCAAACTCAGCCAGCTCGGGGTCGTCACACTGAGAGTCTGTACCCCAAATGATGACTTTATCCCGCTCTGACGTGTCTGCCATCAACCCCAACAGAGAGCCGCCGTCACCCGTTCCTCTCCCGTCTTCTGCCTGGATCTCGTTGGCGTTTGCATCTCCGGCAGCCAGCATGGCACCCCGCTGGTTGTTATTCTGTAACTCCCCATTGGCAAACGGCTCTCCTCGCTCACACATGGCGGAAATGGATCTGTGTTTACGGCACCCTGACGGGGTTTGAAGAAAAAGAATCACTCCTGCATGCCGTCAGGTCTGAAAAACCAGCTTATCCATTAAAGAGTGTTTGTGGCACAACAAGGACCTGCTGTCACATGTTTTCCCACTAGAGTCCCAAACACCTTCATGAAATTTATCCTGGTTGTCCTGAAAAAAAAAAGCACAGTGAGAAAACAATTAATATTAATAATCTACAGCATATTTTTAGAGTTTTAACCTGATTTTGAGTCCTAACTGAGCCCTATTCAAGATTTAAAGCTCCTGTTAAAATATAAGAGTCTGCTAACAAATATGTGTTTTCTGGTCAATTTAAATGCATGGGCAATAAGAATCTATATTTTAAAAAACCTGCAAACAGTAATAGAAGAGATCTTTGAATCTATAAATATGCAAGCAAACAAACGCCCAAACTGGGACAAACCCGAGCAGTCATTAGAGAATTGACCTATGGGATATGAAGGAGGACATAATTCAGCAAAAGGGCTAAAGGACAAGAGGAACACAGGATCATTAAAAAGAAAGAGGGATTCGTGGAAAGTCTTGTTTTTTTGTTTACTATCAGCGTCTTAGTCACGGCGCTCCTGCTTCTGCTTCAGCTGCATCCTCCTATAAATACATTACAAGTGCTGGAGCATTTACACCCATTCATCATCGTCGGACGGGAGAAGTAGCATCTTGTTTGTTGGCTCAGATGAGCCCTCGCGATCGGAGGATAACGGCTGCGCTGCGGGAAGAGCAGGTGGCCTTATGCTTTGTGTTTTCGGGATATAGTTGTAATGACAAAACTGGAAAAAGGATGCTGGTTTCTAAAAATGACGCCTGCCTTTTGGATGTCTTCAAGCGACAATTTTGTCCTTTTTATTTGTATAATATATAAATCTGTGATATTGATAAAGTCAACAGGGGTATACTACGGAGCCCCAACTTAAAGAGACAGAAGTAAAAAAGAAAAGTATTGAAACTAACTGGTGTGCATTAGAAACCAGAAGTTAAGAAACATTAGTATTGGTATCTTCTGCCCGCCAGAAACTATCTGGTGTGCATCTAAGACTAACTGCTGTAGGCCAGAAACTAGAAATAAAAAAAAAAATAGTACAAGTTTCTGGTGCCCACCAAAAAACAGAAACTATCTGTTGCGCACCTGAATCTGACTGGTCCAGGCCAGAAAATAGAAGAAAAACGAACTAGTTCCCACCAGCAACTGGAAACTGAAACTAACTGGTGCACACCAGAATATTACTGGTGGACTCCAGAAACTATCTGGTGTATGCTGGAAGCTCATCAATACAGTCTAGAAAATATCTGGTTTGCACTACAACCTCACCAGTACGCACTAGAAACTACCTGTTGTGCAACTAGAAGCTCACTAGAACACACTAGAAACTATCAGGCATGCACTACAAGCTTATTAGTATGCACTGGAAACTATCTGGTTTGCTCTAAAAGCTCACGGAAACACACTAGAAACTGTCTGGTGTGCACCTGAAGCTAACTTGTGCGGACCAAATAAAATGTGTATTGAGTTCTTGTGCACACTTGGAACTAACTAGTGCGCACTTGAAACCAGTACTATTTCTTCTTTTTTTTACTATAGGGGCTCCGTAGGTTTACTGTCAGAAGTCTGTCAGCAGTAAACTGCAAATACAACAATATCCCCAAAAAACCCCAAATGTTTCAACATTGATGTTGTTTTCTCAACACTGCACAGATTTTATTTTAATTTGATTCAATGCGCAGCTCAGATTTGACTTTTTAAGAGGCAATCTTGACTTAGTCTGTTTTTTTTTAGACTTTTAATCCTCACAGCTCAGTACGAAGCTCTGACCTCCAGCAGTTTCCATGGCTGATACTGAAGCTCAGCCTGAATTCTCTTATTATATAAACTTCTTCCAGTTCTGTAACAGATATGTGGAAAGCTTGTGGCTTTTGGAGCTGCGGTGTCGTTTTGACAGGAGGAGCAACACTGAAACGGCCACAGAGCTCAAGGGTAAAAACAGCAAAGCAGGTTGTGTGCATGAACATGCCACATACCACGGTTAATAAAAAGAGTGAGTGTTCTCTTACTTTTTTTTTTAGGTGAGGGTGCAAAATGGTAGGATCTGATCAAGCTAGCTAGAATTTTTATAGCACAAAACCCATAAATGGGTTCAAACCTGTATCCTTATTTTATTTGAAGTCTATTTTCAGGTAAAATCTGGTCTTTTTTGCTATTTTGTTGATTTTATTGACCGTATAAGAAAACTGGACTGAGTGGGTGGGATGTCACCCATAGAAGATGGTTTACTTATGAAATCAATTCCGTTACCATTTTTGTGATACGTTGAAGCCAAACAATATCACTAAGCAGTGATTGGGCCATCATTTCTATGACAACCATCCTCATCAATCAGGAATGAATCTATCTGGAATTAGCTCCTCCATAATACACCAACCCTGACGAGACACGCCCATCTCTCCCTCCATCCCTTTCAAGATCAGCATGTTGCTAGAGCTTATCCTAACAACTGTTGGGACAAAGCAGTGTACACCTCGAACAGATCACCAGTCTGTTTTCGGGAACGAGACATGCCCCTTTTTGACATTTCCCCTCAACATTTTAACCTAAAAGACGTCAAACCTGACAGTCTGCATTCTGTCAGACTGGATCAGTGTGCAGAAAAATGTAGATCAGAAAAGCATCACTGCATCTAAACATCAAGTTTCCACCACTTAAGCTTAATGTCTGCAATTAACTGGCTCATCTAGTAACATTAATTAAGCGAGCGCTTCCTATTAATTGCATGTTTTTGGGTTTTTTTTTGTGAATTGACTACTATTAATTACTACACGTCATCTATACATGTTTAATTTCCTTTTTTAAAGGATATTTTAAAAAGCGCAGCTGCAAAAAACTTGGATTTTAGATTGTCCTTTGTTTGCTCTTTAAAAAAAAATGCAGAAAGCTCAAAGACTAAGGTGTCAGTTTGCGGCAAAGAATTGCTGTGTCAGCGTACCCTCTGCAAAACAGAAACCAATAAATCAGCTCTCCACACTATCAGCTCTCACAGCGAGACATCTTCTGCCAACCACAGACACAATTCTGCTTTAACATCTCTACTTCATGGATTTTAGGTTGCGTTTTTAGCGAACAAGTTACTCTGACTCTTCGTTACAGCGTGTAAAATAACAGGTAATTACATTTGAGAGGATTCTTTTCAGCTGCAGATAAACACAATCAAACCACATAAATATAATATTATAATAAATATATATTATCTTTGAAAGTTTTAGCTTCCTCTGGAATGGATTACAGGATATCGCACCTGCCTCCTGCATTTTTTGTGAAACTAAGCATTAAATGATTCATTTTTTTCAACGGTAGAAACCAAATTAGTCTCAATTTAAATCCAGTTTTTAATAATTTCTGCTTCCTTTTCAAACTCAAACTTATGATTTATGTGATAAAACTGACCGAGACTAAAAATCCTAACACAAATAAACTTGAAGTGACTGGAGGGATATTTTTCATTTTTTCTTATCACCACATTTGCAGGTTTGCCCTCAGAGAATATTCAGAGCTATTCATTTCATTTCAAACCCACTCTTAAGGTGTTTTTGTGGCATTTCCCTCATGATGGAGGACAGATATATGAAGAAAATTAAGATAAAAGTTGCATGTCTAAGCTTTTATTTATTCAAGTCGTTGCAAAATAGAAGCGCATGAAAAAAATTTGTTGGAAAAAGCTTGTAGCTGTGACATAGAAGCTACTACAACAAGCCACAAGCTCCCCAATCAGCTCCATTCTGATGCATCCGCTTGAGAACGTTTTTTCTCGTCAAAACTGCATGGCCGGATAACTCCAAAATCGCTCGCTATTTTTGTTGTACCTATAATGTTAGGTTGGGGGTGTGAGGGCCTTTAAGCTGTCAGGTGAGCACATAAACAGATGAATGGGGTGGGGTTACTCCGCCAAAACAGTCCCGTCCACAACTCGGAGGCAAATTTCTAATAAACAACTGCCCTGCAAAAATTATGTCCTGGCAAACGACACACACTGAAAAAAAGTGAAACATCTGAAATTAACAAAAGTTGTGTAATTTGTCATTTTTTTTAATTATTTGTTTTTCTCCAATCAAAATATTCAGTTAACTTAAAAATTTAATTTCATGAAAACCAATTTTTTTAAAATTGTAACAAGTTAAAGAACTTTTGTTAATTGGTCCAAAGTTTCACTTTTTGCTGGGCAGATTTTTTAATTTTTGATTTAAACAGCATGAATATAACTAAATATCACAGGGAAAGCTTTGAAAATGGATCAAAATGAAGATTAAATTGAACGATTTAATTCATTCTAGGAGAAAAAAAAATCCTCCGTATTTTATTGTTTACTTTTTAATTTTTAGCAAATTTAGAGCAAAAATTGCTAGATTAATCAAGTAAAATTTGCATGCAAAAAAACATGTGCAGAATCTGACCACATGCATTGAAGTTTGGTTGGATAGTGCTGCAACATCCCGGTCAGCTCCAAACGAAGACCTATTTTATGTTCAGTCACTGGGCCCAGCAGTAGCAGAGTTCCTACAACATGTTTCCCTCATGCTCCTGCAGCGACTGAGTAATTATAGCACACGGGAGCATTGGGAAATTTATGCTCCAGTGACATGCTTCCTCCGGGCACCATCCCCCCATGGTTCAACCACTTACATTCCCTGCCACCTGATAAGGAGGCAGCACCTTCATCAGGAGGACCTCACAAGTGTGACCTCAAAAAAAAAAGAAAAAAAAAAAAACTCCAGACTGTACGAAGCTGACGTAATTGCTTCAGAATCCTCATAAATTATTGAAAATGAGTGAAAATGGAGGCACAATTTTTACACTTCAGTGGGTCTTGGTGGGTTCTTTGTGCAAAATGAATTTAGATACTGGGATTGGGAAAGAAAAAATAGGTGTGTCTCTTGATTTTGAAGCATGACACTTTTTTGTTGCTTGAAAAAGTAAAAAAAAAAATTTTTTTAAGGTTTTGCATAAATATAAAATATTAAACTTCACCAAGATGTGTTGGATCAACAAGGCCTCATTTGTAGATGCTGATCTCTGGTCACATCTAGTATAATAAAGCTGAAGGATGCCACTTCACTATTACCCACAAGTCATTTCCTTTTTAACCAAACTCTACAGAGCATGCACACTCATTATCTCCAGGTTGAAAAGGAGGAATTTTCTGCAGAAGAAGCTGGAAGATCCTCACACTCAGGAGAGCCCACTCACGAGGAGGACGCCTCATTCCAGCAGAACTGCAGGCAGCAGCAGCTCGCGCGCGCGTACACATCCAGATTTAAAGATAACACCGCTCATGTCATGACGAGCTCCATCCATCAGCGACACGCTCATCCGCAGCATCTCCATCCAGATGCTGCATCATCTTTACATCTAAACCCCCCCGCACCACCCTCCTTCCCTCCCCGGCGCGGATCGGAGCTTCACAGAGAAACGGATCCGGATTCTTACCGCTCAGATCCGGATTATCCCCCGCAGAAGAGCTCGACAGTGAGGATGATGAGGGAGGAAGACGGCCAGATTGAGCTGACAGGGAGAGGGCTCGGTCTGCAGCGTTGCTGGAAACCCGGTAAGAGACGAGAGGAGCCGAGAGGAGCCGAGAGGAGGAGACACCTGCTGACCAGGACTCAGGTCGCCCCCTGCAGGCGGGAGCCGGAACTGTTTCTCATCCACACAAAATCAGAATAAAAAATCCTCTAGAGGTCACTATTGACACAGAACCTAATGGTTTACTTCAGTAGAAAAAAATACAATTTTTTTAACAGTTTCAAAAAGTATTTCAATTATAAATAAATCAAAATATATATTAAAATACAACTGTAGATATTTATTGTACTGCTCTTTAGTATTACCATATTTCACCTATTGTATAGAAATTTGGGGTAATAATTACAAGAGTTCACTGCATCCTCTCTTTTTGCTTCAGAAACGAGCCATCAGAATTATACATAAAGCCGGTTATCTTGATCACACTAACAATTTATTTTATCAATCCAGAATTTTAAAACTGTATGACCTTGTTGATTTTTACACTGCGCAATATCTATACAGAGCTAGTGGGAAAACATTACCATCCAATATCCAACAACAGTTCTCAGAAAATGAAGGAGGATATAAACTGAGAGGATGCAGGAACTTCAAGGTCAGATTGATAAGAACCACAAAGAAAAGTTTCTGTGTTTCTGTGTGTGGCACTACACTCTGGAACAAGTTAAGTAATGAACTTAAACTATGTTCAAACATTTATCAATTCAAGAAAATGTATAAAGAAACTCTAATTTCACAATATGAAGATAAGACGAGTTAAAGATCAACTTGTGTTTGAACAATTCCAAATGTCTGAACTTGAATGTGATAAAATAATCAAAGCTTTTTTTTTTTAAATGCAATCAAAGAGTTTTATGTTATGTGATATGCAGTAATGATTATTGATAAGTTTACAATCACTATGGCATTAATTTTCCTTTCTTGATCCTAAATATGTAGCAATGATTCATGTAACTATGTGTTTCTAATGATAATCAATGATTATTACATATTGTGTGAATCATTAATGTTTAATGAAAATATACAAGAATTCTTTCAGGGAATGATCAATAAATACTCTAATGTTAATTGAAAACTTGTTTTCAATGTGTAATTATTTTTTATGCATAGACATGACATTGTATTTTGATGATAATCAATGAGTATTACATATCATTACATGATGTATGATTGATGTTACTGTTTACTGAAATAATGTTTTATGAGATAAATCAATAATCAACAAGCACCTTACTTTACTATTGGGAATGTATTGAGAAAAAAAAGAAAAGAAAAAAAAACAACCGGAAGACATAATTATGCAAAACAGTTAAATGAAGTAATCAAGTAGGGGTGGGATTATATAAATTCGCGTCTTCCCACTCCTTTTCAATCAATCAATCAAACTACTGACTTTAGTTAATAATCACAAAGAATGAATGAACCAAATGTGACATAAGTGTGTTTAATTTTTGTTTGTTTTCAATTTTCTAATCAATGCATCTTATTGTTTCTGTAATGAGTTTGAAATAATTGTGTTTTGTCCTGTATTTTCAATCTATGCTTGAAATAAACCAATCAATCAATCAATCAATCAACAGTAGATAAACAAATTTTGGCGAGAAATATTTGTTTAAGCCAGAAATGACACTGAAAAGTGGCCACCCAAATATAAAAAAAAAATGAAATGTAAAAGGTTTTAAAATAAAAGAAAGGCTTAAAAATAAATATTCCTGAAAAAAGAAAAGTTAACATCATTTTATGAATCAAGAGTGAAAAGAAAGTTAAGATTGGCACACTGAAACTACTGTGGTGCATTTTTACAGTTATTCGATTAATAGTTGATTCAATTTGTTGCAATTCTTTCTGAAAGTTGACTGGAATATAAAAATATTGCTTTTACAAAGTTCATACTTGAACCAGTAAAATGCATAACTGAATGAAGCGTTTTAATTTCAGAGATGAAATAATTCTAACATAAAATCTGCTGTACCCGATGACATTCTCACATTCTCATCATTTTTGATTTATTTTGAAAAAGCAGTTAAAGGAGAAAATAAAGAATTCACTTCTTTACGAATTAAAAAATGTGGGTTTCAACTTTCACCTTTATTTATGAACAGCAGAAACAATACAAACAACAACAACAAAAAAAAAAACATAACTTAAATGGCCAGAAAACCTATTTAAAAAAATCATTTAAATATCAGATACTTTCATGGACCAAAAAAGCAAAACAATAAAGTTATTACATTTAAAATCGTTGCATAATAAGCAAAGGCACATATTTGTTCCAAACTCCTCTTTACATTTTTGTATGAAAAAGAGCAGGATTCAAACTTTAAAACACAGAAAAACATTTCCAAACCAAAATATCATGTATTAAAACAAAATTTAAAAAAATAATTAAAAGGGAAAAAAAAGAAAATGAACAAAAAAATTGAAGTGAAAGAAAATAAATGAAAAAAAAAAAACCAAACATTTGCATTAAAAACCCTCAATTATAGATATTCTCTAATACATAAACCATATTTACAGCATAAATTAAATAAAAACAAAGGCAATTTTTAAACTTGATGTTTTAAATAAGCATTAAAGCTAGAAACAGGATATTTACACAATTATTTTAAAGCTTTTGTGTCAAAAAAGGTTATTTTTTTCAAAATAAAAGCTTCGTTCTGACATTTTAAAGAAACAAAACTGACCTCAGATCAGAGCATCAACATGCACAACATGCAAATAAACCGATCAGAAATGTCAAGATTTGCACAAGAGACGAAACGTGGCACTTATTTTTATTACTCTTTGGTAAACACATCTTTAAAGCTAACGTTGATTTTATCAGCTGCCTTGTGGACGTGCATAGTTTAAACCTTCATCATTCTGCGTTGAGAGAAACACAAGTTTGCGTATAAATGTGAAGTGTTCCCTGAAGTCTGTACAGACGTCCACTAGGAAGTCAAACCCGCAAAGTACGAAAGTGAAGTTTTATTCAATGAACACATACAAGAAACTCTGTTAAAGCTTTCAAGTAAAGAGGTTGTCTGAATCAGTAACTTCTGTTTTGAAAACAGGCTCATATAGTGTAACCAGATCACAGAGGTTTACCACTTTAGAACAGTCATAACACTAATGCTCTTGATATGCTTCAATGCATCATTTAGGTAAATCTATCGAGACTCATTCAACTCAAGAGTTTCTGTCTAAACCCCTGTAGAAGAGAAATGAACAGATTCCTGTTTAGTTTCCTTTAGATACTGTTTCTCCCTTATGACCTTATGACTTCTGAGCAAAATAAAAAAAGGAAAAATATGCAAACATGTTTCTTCCATTGATACTCACACACTGCTGTTTGCAGCTGTTCTCATCAGTAAACTGATCAGTAAGCTGTTTGATCAAAGACGTGAGCTGAATAAAACTCTGAAAAGATAATATCTAGACAACAAAGGGCAGTTGTGGATAGATGGAAACTTCAACGGGGTGTTACTGTGACAGAAAATGACTCAAAGTCAATATGACTGATGAAAATGTAACTGAAAGAGCACTGATGCGGACAATTTTCTAATTCTGAAAGGCTATGTAGTGTAGTCTACAGCAGGGATGCCCAGTACATTGATGGTGATTAAAGGAAGTGTGGATAGATCGTGAGCCATCAAAAATAAATCAACTATGTCACTAACATCCAGAACAAACTGAGTGCTACGTTCTGCTGGCAGATCAGGAGTTTTCCTTCAGCGTCAAGACTCGTAACCGTGGTTGTAGCTGATGATGTGCTTCATTTTTTACTCGAGATCTGTCACTTAAGAAGAACGCAGAACGCAAAAGGAACGTTTTTGGTTTTTTGGCATGACAAATACAAACCAATTCAACAAGTTGTTGAGGGAACACAACAGAAACAACTATTTATCATGTTACAATCGTTACAATCAAATTTTTGTTTGATTCACTTTAAAGACCCACTCCAATAAAAATAATCTTTTTGGTGTTTTTACACGTTCTTTTAGCATTTATCTCATGAAGGAGAAGAAATAGAAATGAAGATTAAAACCGCATTTGAGTGTTTTCTTTATTCAAATCATGTCGGATCGGGAGCAGATTAAAAATTGGATCTCTATAAAAGCTCGAGTTTGTGATGCAGGAACTGCCATGGTCTCCCTGCTACTTTACAATTGGGAAGCATCCACTCGCAAACAAATAGATCCATAAACGTCTTCATTTTTGTCATCCGAGCTGATGTTCAACATTGTACGGCCTTGCTTGCATTATTTTTTTGCTACGCTAATACTAGCTTGGGCTTGCAAGGCACTTGTTGCTAGTGGGAGAGTGTAAGCAAAGGGTCCAAAAACGTCA
Source organism: Oryzias javanicus (assembly GCA_003999625.1). NCBI lineage: Eukaryota > Metazoa > Chordata > Actinopteri > Beloniformes > Adrianichthyidae > Oryzias > Oryzias javanicus. The sequence goes on along the minus strand of CM012449.1, from coordinate 28,727,945 downwards.
ATGCCAACAGTCAAGTTGAGAGGGATCTGGGTGCAGGCAAGATGGCGGCAAAATACAACATTAAATTCCTCATTAGCCGGGAGTGGAAATGTCACAACTGTACCCGGAAGCTGAATTTTTGTATCTATACTAAAAGATGACAAACGCTAACCATAACCCAGTTCCGGTATTGTTCTAGAGCGTGAACTTCGTTTGACCTGTTGCTCTGGCTCCATCTTGGGGTCAGGTCCTTTGGGTCCAGCTCCTAACCCAAAAGTGAATCTCTAATGAGCTCCTGCTGCTCTGCATATAATGCATCATAAAAACTGACACAGACTTTATGAATTTTGCAAAAAAGTGCACAATCATATTGAAAAGATGACTGGGAATAATTTTACGCTAGAAAAAATATAGATGGAATAGGACTTTAAAATTTGCTATTCATAACTTTGTGTATTTTAGTACATAAATATGAAAACAATCAAATAATGGTTATTGTATTATATGGTTTTATTTCATAAAAATGCATCTATAGGCAGATCTTTTAAAGCTGTTTGCTGAACAAATGTGAGCACCCCTCATCTGTAGAGACCAAACTCCCAGTATAGAATGAGCTGACTCCAATGTCACAACTTGGGATCCTGACTCTTCGCTATCTGCTGAAGGTGGTTAGCACACTTGTTTCATTGCGGGAAGCCTCTGGTTTGAATCCAGGCTGGGACTTTTCTGTGTGGAGTTTTCAGGTTCTCAGAGAATAAGTGAATCTAAATCATCTCTTAGGCGTGACATGAGTCTTATTTTAATGTATATTTCTATTTTTAAAAACTGCTTCTCTAAGAACTTTGCATCGAAGAACATGTGTTCTATAAATAACATTCTTGTCACGTTATGAGGTCAGCAGCAGCCACTGTTACTTTTGTTAGTGGCAAATTTTATTCTAAGTATATAAACAACACTTTTTCGTTCTTCATTAGAAAAAAAAAAAGACCTACTTCAACTGTGACCCATGGTCATTCTGACTAATGTAAAGGGCACCCCTGTTTTACAGCCTTAAATACTGGGATGATTTAAAGTATTACTGTGTATTTCTCTAAGCTGTGATGTTTCAGAATAAAACTGTCACATTTATGCAATGTTGTTGTTTTTTTTTTTTCCAGTAACAACATAAATACTTAAAAGTTGTGTCTAAAGGTCACAAAAACACACTTGTGGTAGATCAGCCTTGCTCCACTTGCAAGTCAACATAAAAGTACCATCTTAAATAAATAAGTTGATCTTTGACGTCTTATTTTGAAATTCTGAGCGAACGTCTTTGCTTTGCTGTCTGCTTGGATGAGTTTAGCTGAAAAAAGATGCTTTTTGTTCCACTTTGAATCAAAAAGGTGCGTAAACAAACTCATGAACAAGAATGGGTTGTGCAGACTCGCAACACACTTGTGCCCGGAGTTTCACAAGTACTTTGGATCGTGTAGTACATTCAGATGCTTTGCATTTCTCATTTAACTGTAAACACAAACATTAAAATGTCCAGACATGAGTCATGCATTTCTCATGCATTTCAGATGAAAAAAAGAGGAACTTTCAGGGAATCTATGGACCAAAATAAAGTTTACCAACAGGTGTGTACCATACATGATGATTGTGTTTGCACCTGAGTCTGAGCTCTGAGGGCGGGGCCTTTCCTCATAACTCATCGTCTGGGCTGTAGGTCTGTGTGTTGTGCAGGAAAGCTTCCTTCTCTGTGGTCATGGGCTCCCCCTTGATGGTGCAGGCTGGGATGTCAGCATCTGAACGGTTCGCTGCCGCCTCTGCGCTGTTGCGAATCCCGTAGGTGAAATAGATGATGAATCCTGCAGTTTGTAAAAAGCACCGATGCAGTTGGTTGATGGAACATTTGCTGCTCGTGTTACACAAAATCAACAGGTCAGAAATGTTTTTGCAAAACCTTTTTCTTCTTCAGATTGAATCTTTAGCAAAGAAGCAAAAGTATTATATTGTGCATTGTGTATTATATGCTGAAGTTACGGTGGCCGACACGGCTCAGAAAACTGTTAAAGACAAAACGCAACGATGACCAAAGCCGAAGTGCGACCAAAAAAGCTGAAGCATGGTGACAAAAGCTGAACCATGATGACAAAAGCTGAACCATGATGACCAAAGCCAAAGCGCGACAAGCTGAAGCGCGATGACAAAAGCTGAAGCATAATGACAAAAGTCGAAGCATAACGAAAAAAAGTCAAAACATGAATATAAAAGCTGATGTCCAACAACAAAAGCCGAAAACGAAACGACAAAAGCAGAAGCACGATGACAAAATCCAAAGCGTGACAAAAAAGCTGAAGCAAGATGACAAAAAACACAAAACAACGGAAGTCTTTTACCACAGAAATTAATAAAATCCTTTCAGTTTCAGCAATTGGCTCTTCAATGGCTTAAAACTTAGAGCTTTAACTCAAGACGGGATAAATGATAATAAAACTGGGGGGGGGGCTATTTGTTATTCTCTTAACTATTGCAGTTTTTTTTTTTTTTGTCATCCAGATTTGAAATAAAACATTATAGCCATGGAGCTGGAGTACCACAGCTGCTTCAATGCTCTGCTGCCAGACATCTGACAGAGCAAGCGAGTGTCGCCACCCAGGCTGCTGGTCCCTGGGCAGCAGAGGCCACTATGCTGGCCTGCTGGGCGTTGGCAGCCCGGTAAACAGAGAGCCGCCGGCTGCAGTCGCTATTGAAGCACCAATAGCTTAAAACTGAATGAAACTTAAAAACAAAATTTCAAAGTCTGTTATTTATTTCTGTTGTGGCTTTTGTCAAGTTTTATATACAATATCTAATACAACATCTGTGTGTGCTGCATGCATTATTGTAAAAATGTATGAGTAATTTATGCATTTATGTATGAGTAATCACACTGTTAAGAAGGCTATATTCGAATAAGTCTATTACTTGATATCTGAAATGGGTTTGATTTATCTGTGCTTTGTAATTTTTTACTGTAGTATTTTTCATGCTTGAAATAAAGCAAACAAATCAAATCAAATCAGCGCGACCTCATAGGATTGTTAACCCCAAAGTACCTAAAACCATCCAGATGGCGAAGCGGATCCACGTTCCTCGGTCAAGCTGCATCATCAAGTAGACGTTGACAAACATGCTGATGACCGGGACGAAGGGCAGCAGAGGAACCTGAGCGGAGAAACACTGAGTTAGTTATGGAAAGGTCTGAGCAACCGAAAATCAGAAAACGCTGTTTCATCACAGAAATCCGATTTAAAAAGTGTGATAGAATCCTTTTAATCTATAATATGAAATAAGATGCTGGTGTTCCAGTAATCTTCAACCCTTTGTCGCTCGACTTGTGTAACAATTTTGAACTGTTCCCGTTTAGCTTCAAGGTTAAACTAATGTTTGTTTGGCTTGACTCGCTTTAAAACACAGTGACCCGCTCAGGCGGTGTCACTTTAGGATTGAAAGGGTTTGTTTTATGTAACAGTTTATTCTGACATTGTGTCTGAACAAACCGTGTTTTTCGGTGCCCTTTCAAGTCTCAGCTGGTGGACTGCAGGAAACCTTTAAGTTAAGGCGTCCACTCACCTTGAATGCTAGCTTGGCTTTGCTCTGCGGCTGTCTGCACACAATGAATGTGACAACAAGACAGATGGCCGCAATAATGCTGAGCACACACACAGACCAGGGAGCCAGGCCTCCTTGAACAGCCACGACACCAAAAACACACACCAGAACACCTGTTGGGAGGAACACCATCAGCTACCGTCTTTGGGTCGAGTTTTCTTCAACCTTTGGCGCTATTTACCAAGTATGCTGGTGCAAATATTGACAACAAGTCCAGACAGAGGGGAGGGCTCTGGTTTTGGGGGGAAAAGGAGGTTCTTGACGGTGAAGCGGTCTTCTGATGGAGGCAGGATGTCGTTGAAGGATTCAGTCGTGTCAGCGTCGTCCTGCGTGTTGGCCATTTCATAAGCCATTCTGAGCTGCTCGGGCTGGTATCTGCAGAGAAAGAGCTGTTTTAGTTTACCAGCAGGAGCTGCCAGTCCATACATGCAACGTTTAAGGCCGATTCCCACTGATGCGTCTGTGGTGCGTTGACACAAAAAATGTTTACGTTGCTTCCGTCATGTCTGCATCTCATTCGTCCCGCCGCAATGCGTTACAAGCTTTGTGCAGGAGCTCTATGTCCAGTCCTTTGACACCTCGATTTTGCAACTGTACAAATGGGAAACTCAGATAGAGCCTTTGTATGGTGCCAATATAGGATCAGTTTAAAAGCGAATGAAAAACCAGATTGTAAATTGGAAAAAAAAAGTATAACAGAAAAGTAAATTGGAAAACAATTTTTTTTATTTTAAATGAAATAAAAAAAAAAGACAAAAGTTTTTATTTGTAAAAATAAATAAAAATATTTGTCTTGGCATAAAGAAAAAAAAAATTACTTGAAAGAGATACTGAAAATTAAAAGAAAAAAATAAAACATTTCAAACTTGAATGAAAAGAAAAATATAAACCGATAACTTTTACCCAAAAAAATGTTTAGTAGTATTTTTAACTTTTTTTGGTTCTCAGTTTTAATTCAGCTTTCATATTTTAGCTGCTGAGCTGATCCTATTTTAGCGTTGGGTGGGGTTACGTGCCTTTCAAATTTTTATATATTTTTTAGAATTTACAATTTGTTTTTTTGTTTACTTCAAGCTGATCCTAAATTGACGCCATGCATTAGGGCCACGATAAAAACAAAAAAAGTCGTAAAATGATTTAATGAGAAGAAAGTTGTGAAATTACTTAAAAAAAAGTAAAATAAAAATAAAAAAAAAAAACAATATTTTACAATAATAAAGTAATAATTTCATAAGTTACTTAAGAAAATTAATGGTGCTTTTGTCCAAGTAATTCAGGAAATATTTTTTCAACACTCAGCTCTGTGGGATTTTCACAACAAAAAATGCTTCAGCATAGAAAAAAAAAACACATTAAACATTAAATGTGTCTTAACCAGAAATAATTCATATCTATGGTTGAGAAAATAAAGTGCTTGGTTTCTAACACTGCTAAATGTAGCTTAACCTGTAGTTTTAAAAGAGTTCAGGTGCTTGAAGGGAAACATTTTAGTGTAATGACGCAGCATTTTTAAAATCTATACAAGTATTTCACTCAATCAATATTTTCCTATACTTCTGGTCAACATTATTTTTGCCTTGGACAACAAAAGTTTAATTTTGGAAGCACAAAAACATAATGATTTTTGACACAAAACACGCATTTCATAAAGATTTGGTGAGGAAGGAGAGGGCATGGGGCTCGATTGCCAAAGTTCTGGATGAATTACTCAGGCAGGCAGGTCAAAGCACTCCTCCAAACACCAAAGACTATGTAAACAAGCTGACGGTCATGAGACGGACTATCTATGAAAGGCAATGGAGATGGCACCACAGACGGACCAGAGTAAATCTGGCGTCAGGCGGCAAACATAAAAGATCAAAGACTACCTGAGGACCAGGACACAGGCTGCCACCAGAGTATAGGCCAGCAAAGTTCCGATGGACATGAGGTCAACCAGATCCTTCAGGTCAAACAGGAACGCCATGACAGCTGCAGAAAATGCACAAAAAAACAAACATTAAAACACAAATAATGTAATGATTTCCACATACCACATAAAAACAGTGTTTCTAGGAATTATTCACATCTAAATGTAATTCTATCACCCTCCTCCTTCCACAAGGGGGCACTCTTGCCTCAGGCTTCGTGTCAGCTACCTACCAGACAAAAGCCCTGCCACCAAGGTGGAGACGATGGGCGTCTTCCTCTCGCTGACACGAGCCAGAAACGAGAAGAGCAGGCCGTCGCGAGCCATTGCAAAGATAATGCGAGGAAGAGGAAACATGGAGCCAAGGAGGCTGAGCCGAAGATGGAGGAAGGAGGAGGCAGAGATTTATAACACGGAGTAAAAGTCTGTCAACTCTAGTTTAACACATTGCCTCAGCTGGTTTCAGCCCAGAAACATCTCTGCTGCTGGAAGGAACTTCATGCAACACCCATCCCATTGTCTAGAGGTCATGTCTGCCCGCTGTCAGGAGGGATTCTAACCCCAGTCGGTTAGTGAGTTTAGCCACTGCTCACCTGCCGCTACACCTGATGTTACTGTAGCTGTTAGAGGGGTTTTGGTTCGCGAGCTGACTGATGCCAAACATTTGAAGAGCAGCCCATCCTCGGCCATGGCCCAGATCACTCTGGGCATTGGGAACATGGAGCCCAGTAAGCTGTTAGGGGGGGAGAGAGCAGACCAGGCCATGCAAGGAAAAAACACAGTTAGAGAACACATGGGGTATCTAGACATTCAAATACACACAAAAAACACAATAATAGTAAACTACAGCTCTAAGAAAAAGTATTCAGAATATCTCAGACAAATATGTTCAAATAAAGACTAAAAACAATTTATCTGCACATTTACATTTTTTGAAAAATATGCAAAGACAAAAAAAAGAAATACTTTTCTCCAATGAACATTATTTCATACCAAAAAATAAAGTGAAATGTGAGAAATCCTTTTGAATTTTTTCAAACAGCCCAAAAAGATAGCCTTTTTTTTAATGAGATGCAGCCAATTTTGCACTTTTTTTTGTGAAAACAGTCCTGTGAAAAAGTCTTGGACACTTCTCAGCTGTGATTTCTACTTTCAAGCAATATTTTTTTAACAACTCCAACCCTATTTATAAGATTTCCTGTTTTGTTATGAATTATTTCCTTAGCGACAATGTGAAGCTGTATGAATAATTTAAGCCCCAAACTGCAAGAAAATTCATCAAAAATAATTTCGGTAGCAAAACAAATTAATCACTCTATACTAAAAGTGTAAAAAATAAGGAAACTTTTGTCTAAAAATGAACAGGTGCCCCTTAGAAAAGAATGAAAACGTGGGAAAAATGCCTCAATGGAGTCCTTTTTCAAATTCTAACATAAAAGAAAGATTAAATTAAAAATGTCCTTAAGAATGAGGCATTCATAAAGCTTTCTGAGAAAACAAAAGAATCTAGGAGATTAAAGTAAAACACACTTAAAGAAAAAATGTTTTTATTTTATGAAAAACAAAAAGAAGTAATTTTGTTTTTTGAAATCGGAGTAAATATGAAAAAACCTACATCAATAAATGTTATCTTTTCTTTGAGAAGGCAAAAGGAAACCCTATTTGGACATGTTTGTTTCGTCTTTTACAGCATGAAACAATCAGAAAATTTCCCTGAGTGCTTTTGGCTTTTATTTTCAAAAATTTTGTAATTTACCTTTTGGTAAATTATTATTGTGCAGACTATAGGAAACTGTTGAAGCATTTAAGAACCTTTTTATTTAACTTTTTAAAACCTGATTTTTTTTGTCTGTAGTTCGACAGCCTGTTCATGATGAATTCTCAAAAAAAAAATCCACAAAATATAAACATTTAATAATTTATTTTCTCACCTTTACTGAATTTAAGATTTCAAAAATAGTAGCATCAAGCCCTCAGTGTTGATAGGAAACAGTTTCTTGATGTAAAATAAAACAAAACGATTTATAAACGTATTAAACGTGCTGCATATTTAGATTTTTTAACCATCACATTTTTGCTTTTATTTGCCGTTTATTCAAATAAAATGGAAGTTTCAGTGAATCTGAAATGACTTCTAACTTTCTGTAGACACATGCTGGAGAGTTGCTCGTCCTCTTTGACTCGTCTCGCTGAGAGGCGTCAGAAGAGCCACTTACCTGGTCGACAGAGCGCACAGAGAGCCAATAGCCACGGCATAAGTGGCTCCCTTCCAGCCCACATACTCAAAGGCCACAGGCAGAGGGCTGTCCTTGCTCAGCATGTAGTACGGCATCATCACAGTGAGAGCGGCCGACACACCGAAGTACGCCACAAAACAGATGAGCAGAGAGGCTACGATCCCGATTGGAATGGCCCTCTGCGGGTTCTTCACCTCCTCTCCTAAGGTGGGGGATAACCAGATGTGAGGCGGGAAAAATGACACACAGGAGAATTTAGGAATTCTCTCTAACCTGTGGTGGCAATGCAGTCAAACCCCACAAAGGCATAAAAGCAAGTTGCAGCGCCCGAAAGGACTCCGGTCCAGCCAAAGGGCATGAACCCGCCGGCGCCGATCGCTTCCTCACCCACTACAGAACCAGAAATGCTGAAAAGAAAGAGATAGAAAAATAAACAAAACAGTGAAACCCCCTAAAGAACGAGCAGAGTTTCACTCACTTCACAGAGGAGTTTCTGGTGGAGTTCAGGATGACGTCGGGGTTCAAGCTCCAGTTTGTTTTGTCGCCTTTGACCAACCCAGAGATGATAACGAACAGCAGCACCAGCACGTTGATGCAGGTGAAGATTTTATTAACCAGGGCGGACTCTTTGACTCCAAACACCAGCAGACCTGCAAAGAAATCAAATAGTGAGGCTCAATTTAATCCCTCCTTCCAGATTATCATATCTTATTTTACACAAACCGTAAACATGGCTATGAAAGCTGACAAAAATACTGACGTAACAGCAGATGTCAGGATGTCTGAGCTTATTAAACTGGAAAAAGCTGCTGAATTTGAAATGTCTGTCACTGGAGAGTTGAACTAAATCTCTGCTTTTTTATTTGGCTGTCGACTTGTTTACAAATATTTCTTCTGATTAGATCTTTTTTTTCAGAATCTTTGTTGGCATCAGTTTTTTTTCTTGACTTAAATAAAAGTGAGAAAATCTTTAAACAGGCGTCTACATAAAATAAAAGCTGAAAAAATAAATAAAAAAAATTGCTTTGAGATTAAATAAAAGTACTTGTTATATTGTAATCATAATATTTCTTTATCATATAGTTTTATCAGCAAACAAAAATAGATTAGCATCATTCAGCGTAATGTTCATATTTCAGACTATCATCCAGGGGGATTCAAGTTGGTTTGATCCAAAAACGTAATAAAAAGGTGTATTTTTTTTTTTTTACAAGAAAAATATATTTTAAAATAAAAGAGGTTAATCTGATCTAGAAGTAATTAGGGCTGAGTATCGCCAATAATTTCCGGAATCGATTCAATGTCCTGATTCTCCTGGAGGGAGTTTCAGTTTGGCCACTAGATGGCGATAGCGCTATAGAATTATACCTTTTTCCATAAGAAGATAGTATGACCAAAAACAATGTTTTAGACCACAAATTGTTGATTTAAAAACAAATTTCCTTAAAAGAGTTTGCAAGATTTATGCCTGTTAGTTTATAAAGATGTTCATTTAGTCGACAATGCATCCTTACGTCGACCGAGTGTTAGCACTGGCCGTCTGATGGGAAATCCCATTATATGTTAGCATCAAGCTAGCAGACTTTAGCTTTATGTGTTAGATAGATATCTACATTTATGGAATGATTACTCATCTATTAAGCTTAGATTGATTCAGATTGATTAATTGGTTTTATCAACCAATCCTGAGCAGAAAGGTATTTTTTTAGTTCATGTACAATAAAAAAAAAAAAAAATCTGCAAAATATAATAATAAAAATTAAATAATGGAAATATTTCTAAGGAGATAAATATTTTTTTAACCAAATTAGCAAAATACAATAATTAAGCGGTATTGTAGAACTTTTAGGGATAAAGTCTCTTTTTTTTTTTTGCTTTTCTGCAACAAAAAAATTCTGGCAGGGACTAAACCATTACTGCCTGGATTGAGGGGGACATGCGGGCCAAAGGACTGACGGTACGGTTGGTCCATGTCATCACGAAATCAAACATTGCACGCTTTCTAAACACTTTGCACTATCTCTGACCTGTTAGACTGAGTATGATGAGGACGGCAAAGATGTCAGGATAGTCTGCCACCCCTGGTGCATTCATGGGCAGGTACCGTGAGGAAAACCTCTTGATGTGGCCGTCGATCAACTCATCAAAGGTGGCGCTCCATGCCCTGGCCACACTTGAAGTTCCTGTCCAGAGAAAAGCCCTCACATTACCCCGACAACATCAAAAGAAGCACAAAAGATCCAAAGTGGTCTCACCTATCACATAAGACAGAATGAGGTTCCAGCCGGTGATGAACGCCCACAGCTCTCCGACCGTCACATAGCTGTAGAGGTAAGCCGAGCCGGTTCTGGGGACGCGGGCGCCGAACTCCGCGTAGCACAGACCGGCCAAAACGGACGCCAGGGCGGCGATGAGGAAGGAGAGGACGATAGCGGGCCCAGAGTTGTCACGGGCTACGGCGCCGGCGAGAACGTAGACACCAGCGCCCAGAGTGCTGCCCACTCCCAGAGCCACCAGATCGAAGGTGCCGAGACATCGGGACAGCCGGGACTCCTCCGTGCTGCAGTCCACCACCTTCACTCGCAGCAGCTTCCTGCCGAGACCTTTCAATGTTGCCAGCAGCATGGTCCTGTAAAAGTACCTGGATTACTTCAAAAACTTTCAGCCCTCTTTATCAAAAACAGATTCAAATGCTTTTTGTATCAATTCATCTAAAGTTCCCCCAAAACACAACATTTCACTCTAGTTAACTAGAGACTGACAAGGAAAGGACAGTTAAAATGCAAATGAACAAATGAGAACAACATGCAAATCATAGCCGGCATTTAGATCTCAAACAGAGTCAGACACCATGTCGGCTGTCATGTCAGCTCCACGCAAACGACAGAACAGAGGAGAAAGAAGAAAATCAATCAGCAGCTGTTGATGCAGATCGTTGACATTCATAGCTACTTACTTTCAACCCCCCAAAAAAAAACCCTAGAATGAGCTCCGATTCAAACTCTGCTGGGAGCAGAGCACCTATAGCGATGCGGCGAGCTGCAGGACCTTTACAAGTAGCAGTCTGACATGTGACACCGATGCCTCTTTGTGTGCAGGCGAACGGCTTCACAAATAGAATGGTGACACATGACATGAGCTCGGGGGCAGCTGCCCCCACCCAGCAGGACCACGTCAAGACAGAAAAACAATTGCATTCTTCAAATGTCTGTTTTCGATCTTTGAAATGACATGAAACCTAAGTTTAGATTTAACTTCTGGTTCTCCTGTTGGTCACAAAGCGTCCAAACGATGAAGATCCAAAAACTCCCAGTTTATGTTGGAAAGTTTTTTTTTTTTTAACAAGCTTGATTAAAAAAAAACATTAGTAAATGGAACAAAAAGGCGATGACAGGAGGCAGATCAACTGTGGAAGCAGAATGCACGTTATACGATGGGAAAATGTGGGTTAATAATAGGAGAGGAGGCAGGACACGACCCTGCCCACCTCTCATCCAATCACAGGGCTCTGACACCAACCCACGGCAAGCCAAAAGTTATGTGGGCGGAGCTTAGAGCACAGTCAGGTGCATGTTCTTTCATATTTGGCTACAAAAACAGAGCCGGTGCTCCTTGACATGACTTTACACTGACATTGTTTACACTCACAGAGAGCAATAGAGATTTTACCCTGACCTCAACCCACAGGGATTTGTGGACTCACTGTACGAGCATCTTATACAAACCTTAGATGAAATTATAGAAATACATTTAAATGTATCTGACTCATTTGAGCTGGAAGGTTTCACAACTGAAAAAAAGGTGCACATGCCGCCAATTTTGTCTGCATGTTTGGAAAAACAGATTTTTTTTTAAATTGTGAAACTACTAAGTATTTATATGAAAATAAAGCAAATTTAAGACCCCATAAAAACACAAACGTAAAACTAAACTGCCAAAAGAAGTACAGGAAGGAGAAGTAGAGTAAAAATGAAGTGAAAAGATTCAAGGGGAAAAAATTAACAAATCTTGTCTTCTTAAAGGGTAACCAAACCCTAAATCAAATCTGTTTAATTCTCTAAATGTAGCTTTAAAAGTGTTCTCGGTTGGTCTTTGCCAAATTTTTGACAAATTAAAATAAACGTGTTTAATTCGTGAAAACAGTCAAAAACCGGCTGTGTGCTGCCCCCTACAGGTTGAAATAATGTGTTACAGTCGAATTTCATGAAGTCCCATGTCATGATCTGCAGCTCCAGTAAAGATTACAGTCCTGTTGTCCAGCTCCGCCCTTCTGACTGGATTTTTTCCAATTTGGCTATGGGTGGAGTCAGCCTCCAACTTCCCTGTTTAGTTACTCTTTAAGACGACAGTCACATATTCCAAAATGTCACAGTGTAGAAATGTAAATGCAACTTTTTATATATTTGTGTCCCGTGTTTGTTCTCTTTTTTTTGCAATATGTCGTATAAGTGCAAGTAAATAAATAATGTTTTTCAGCTGCCACTTTTACACGCCACATGGTGGCCAGGGAGGTATTACGAAAAAGTTCAAATGAAACGGCGGTTGGACAAATTTTTGACATTGTTCAGTAGCTGCCCGGCCACATTTGGAGGTTGCGCGGAGGCAGTGACTGGCTGGTGGCGGGAAGGCAGTAGGGTGATAATTGACAAATAGGAGAGTATCCAAGGTTTCCAAAATCCTCCAGCCACCCCTCTGCCCCTGTGCTGCTGTCCCACTGCCACCGTCAAATGGTTAGAAATCATTCAGTAGCAGAGCGAGAACTCAACAAGGGCCGCAGACACGGACCGGGGGCCTGGCGATGACCAAACATTAATCTGCCGATCCTGGCCACCGAGGGTCCAAATGGCATTGATGCTGCACAAAAATCATCACGCCGTTGATAGCACCACGGCGACTCCGAGTACTTGGATACTGGCCATCAGCTCCAAAAAACTTGAGCATGAATATTAGCAACATCCAATTTTGTCAATTCACAATCTTTATAATAATAGTAAAGTGCAGTAAAAATACAATTCAGGAATAAAGTATTTTTTGCTCCAAAAACTAAAAATAAGCCAAATGCGCATCACTACTGTCACTGGAAGTAAACAAATCTTCAAAATAAAGTGTGAATGAAGCTTCACATTTTCAAAGTAAAACTATGAAGTGTATTTTTGTAATTGGAAACAATGAAACTGAAATGCCGTTTACTGACGAGATCGGAAAAAAAGGAGTTTGCTTTAACATCTGAGCTTTAGCTCTATTATTTTGTTTCCAGTTACTCTCCAACGGTTGACGCAATTAGTGCAATTCCAGCTTATTCTACAGTGGAGAAAAGTGGTTTTTCATAACAGTTTGGAACAGAAATGCAATGATTTAGAACATAAAGTGCTGAAAAATTTTGAGGATGGAAAAATTGTGGAAAATATTTCAGGACTTGTTATTCAAAGACTCAAAAAAACAGGGATGTTTAGGTTTGTTTTACTGCTGAAATTAACCAGAAAATTTACAAAAAAAATAAATAAATCTTTGTTTAAAATGACAAAAACCCTTTTTTTCTATCTAAATCTTTGTGCTTTTAACAGTTTTGTTGATTCTAATCTCCAGCTCTAAGTAAATGTGATCTAATACATATCGTTTTAAGTTCTAACATCCAGTAAAATACTAAGCAATTTTTACAAATACATATTAAAAAGTAAGAATTGTGCTTCGATCTGTGAATTGTTGAACTTGATTGGTGATTAGAATCGGATTGATATCGATCCTCATACCTAGTATTGACAAATCACAGTCTAAACCTTGAAGATTCTGCCAGTGGATTTCCATCACGCGTTGGCAGTTATATTTGTGACCGTAGCATCACAGCCAGTGCACAATGAATATCAAACACTTTGATCTGAAAATCAATAGGAAATTTGCACAAATCTAGACCTATGAGTGTTACAGTATATCTGCAGAGGTTAAATCAGAAGACAGAAAATCATCGCCTTCAACTGTGCAATAAAACAAACACAAAGTGCTGCCAACAACAGCACAAATGTAAATCCTCACGTGTCGCGATGAGCAGAGTCTCTGCTTTACCTCGCCGCCTCTGTTTACAGTGGCTTTGTGCCACTGTAAACTGCATCCGCAAAGCATTTCTGATTAAATATTGATTTCAGATTACCATGTGTAGTTGATGAGCTTGATGAAATTCACATTTTAAAAAAGAAGATAAGTGAAAAAAAAGCTACAAATAAAGCTAATCCAAAGAGAATCCATGGTTTGGGAGCAGCCAACAAACAGCAGAATACTTAACATACGTGGGATATGTGTGTTTACTTTATTTACATATTGACATTACAGTCTGGGTGCACACTATTATATATTAAACACTTTTCAGTCTTACAGTAGAAAATGGCATGACAGCAGAGTTTATGGAAAATAATCAAAGACAGATTTTTTTTTTTTTTTAAGTAGTAGTTTTCTTGATTACAACGTTTCTAAAGAAAAGCATTACATAAAAACCAGCTTGCTTTATTCCAATACGGCATCTATCAAATCAGATACTTGTTTTAAATCCAGAGTAAAATAAGACATAGTTGAAACAGACAGTAGTAAGCTATTCAGGTATTCACTCTTACTTTTAGTTTATTGCAAAAATCAATATATATATTGAGACTGGAAATATAAATCAGCTTTGCATTCATGAAAGCTATCAAAACTGTGCAGATATTTTGATTGACATCTGAGTGTTTGCTTCAGCACTTGGCTATGGTGGTTGGCCCCGCCTATTTGCCCATTTTTGGGAATACTGGGGTTCGGTGTCGTCACGCCCCGTCAAGATACTGACAGCATATCAGCCACAGAATTTCTGACTTATTCATGGATAAAATATGGGGGTGGAAAAGAAAGTTTCCTCTGTGTCAGCCATTGCTGGTACTATAAAGAATAAATGTAATTATTAATCTTTTGCGAAAGATAGAATAGAATTATCAGGAAGAATAAACAGAGGATTTTACAACAGCAAACATCCACGTCATCCATGTCAGCATAGATGAAGAAATTATCCTCCTCCCACTTCTGAAAACAGACTCTGGATGAAGAAACTCATTTTTAATCTACTTTTTAGATTTGTGGACAAAAAATGTATTTAAAAAAAAAAACAGTCATGAACCAAATCTAAGAGAGCATGGACACTGTTAATCCATTGTGTTGTTTAAGAAGTTTTGATGTGATTTATATTAGTAATAAAAGAGCAATAAAAGTGAAAAAAGGCTTGTGGTAAAAAATAAAATAAAAAAATAAACAGATGGTGATGAACTTCAGCTAGCTGAGTTTGTAAATATAATAGGTCTAATACTTATAAATTCCGGTAGTTCAGATTTTTTATTATATTAGCCCCATTTGCTGTGTTTTTATAAATTAGAAGAAATTTTAGATAAATCTAATCTAAACAAAATTTTATTTCAAAATAATTATTTTAATGTTATGATTTTTTTCAGATGACAGTTTTGGATATTCTTGGAAAATAGTTTTTGTTATAAAAACGTTTGTTCTAGTTTCTAAATTTGTTTTTAAAGCCAACATAAGAAAAATAAAATAGGTATTTTACTTCTTTGATGGTTACATTTCCACAGCAGTAGAAAAGTGCTGCCCACAAACATGCCTGCTAGCTAATCACCTAAAATATAAACAAATAAATAATAATAAAAATAAAGTGTATATTGTTTACTTTGTGATAATTTACATTTTGGTATGAGATTATATCTTCAAAAAATAAATAAAAAATAAAAAGTGGTCATTTATTAATGAAATTTTTCTAAAAGTTAAAGGTCAAACTTGAAAAAAAAAGAACAAACCCCGAGCTGTTCATGGTGGCCTGACTGGTTTTGCAGGATTAGAGCAGCTGTTAGCATAAAAGTAAAATGTGTTTGAGGAGCAGTTACTGACTTACTTTGTTTTTATAGAAATAAACTAACTTTGAAAAGCAACTATTGTTTATTTATATAAAAAAAAAGATAACTAAGCAGGAAGACAGATGAATACCTCTGTAAGAGCTCAACAAAAAGCTAGTTTTAGGAATAGACGTGAAATAGATTTTCTGATGGTTTCTCATTCAAAAAGTAAAAATCTGATTTAAAAAAAAATATATTTTGCAGGTTTGTTCATTTAAAAGGTGCCCCAAAATAGCCCACTTTGGTGGACAAAAATGTACATTTCAGTACATACTTCCTTCGTATTAATAGTGTGATACAGTATGCAATAAATAAAGAATACATATTCTTAAGAAATAAATTATAACTAATTAACTGCAGTAATTAAATGTTTTGTATGTAATCCACATCTTAAGAGCTTTTCTCGGGGTGTGGGTTCATCCGAGTTCATCAGTCAGGCAGCTGCGGGAACTCCTAAAAAAGGCAACGTTTCTCCCCTGAGTGTGGCTCGCAGTTTCTGAGCTCTATCAAACGGTCTTCTGATTGCTATATGAAACTAATTCGTGTTTTTGACTCGTCTGCACCCAAGCGGACCTGTTTAGTCAGCAGAGAAGTGCAGAGAAGCTGCTGTTTGGATTGCATCAGCCCGCCCGCTCTGATCTTCCGCGTCTGGTTTTACGCGCACGTGCCGCCTTCCGCGTGGATCCTAAATCCTCCCCTCCACCATTATTCATAGATGAACACTTTAGTTCTGAACTTACTTTTAAACTGAACCGCAGGGTGCTTTCGGCTTCACCTCCTGGAGCTCCTCGGAGTCGGTGGGAGAGGAAGGGCACGCGCACGGAGATGGTGGAGCCACGCGCGCACACACGGAAACCCAACGGCGGGAAGTTTAGCTGATACACAACCACTAGATGGCGCTGTTTACAAGTCAATCTCCTCCCGGGGAATTCTTTGAAGCATCCTGGATGGTGATCAGAGAGAGCGACTTGCCCTGCGGTCATGTCTTCATTTAAATTTATCCCTATAGCCTATCAGTACATACTTCCTTCGTATTAATACGAAGGAAGTATGTTTGCAACACTTAACGCCTCCAAAACAAAAGAAATCATTCTGGACTTCCGCCGTAATAGAGGCACCCACACACCGCTGGAGTTAAACGGCGAACAGGTGGAGCAGGTGGAGTCATTTAAATTCCTCGGTGTCCACATCTCTGCAGACCTCTCCTGGAAAGCCAACACCCACGCCCTAGTCAAAAAGGCCCAGCAGCGGCTGCACTTCCTGAGGGTGCTCAGGAAGCAGCGACTCCACCAAAAGCTGCTGGTGACTTTCTACCGCTCCACCATAGAGAGCCTGCTGACTTACGCCATGTCAGTCTGGCACTCTAGCTGCGCGGTGGCCGACAGGAAGAGGCTGCAGAAAGTGACAAACGCAGCCCAAAAAATCATCGGCTGCCCTCTGCCCACAATGGCCTCCATCTACACCTCCCGCTGCCTCAACAGAGCCAGAAACATTGTTAAGGATAAAACCCACCCTGGTCACCACCTCTTCAAACTGCTGCCCTCTGGCAGACGGTACAGGGCCATACCAGCCAGAACAAACAGATTAAGGGACAGCTTTTTTCCAAAAGCCGTTACTGCACTAAATGTAAATAAGCAATAAACCCCGAATACCTGCACATCAATATGCAACTGTTGCACATCCGTACTGTCTCCCGTACCTTACTTTTTTGCACATACCTGTTTTTATTTGCACATATCTGTATAGTTAGATGTCCTCCTTCTATTTATTTTGTATTTTATTACCCTTCCCTGTTTGTGTTTTGTATTTTTTTTGTCCACAATGGTGTGAGCTGTACCTAAATTTCATTGTGGCATCCACAATGACAATAAAGGCATTCAATTCAATTCAATTCAATTCAATCAGTATGCATATATTACAGCTGGGCCCCCTGCTGTGCTTCTTTTCCTTTCATCATTGCAGCTAAGCGTCACACCAGCTTGCCACATGCTTATGGATTGCTTGTGAAGTTGTGAAAGTGTCTGGTGGGAGGAAACCAGGATGTTCTGCATCCTCCTCTGAGTTTCCTGCTGCGGATGCATGCTGGCGAATCTCGAATATCAGCAAGGATCCTCATATATGACATGAATCTACATTATCAGGAAAAAAATCACTTAAATATCCAGGACAAAAGTCCTATCTGAAGACGCTCAAAGCTCCAGCAGAGACAGGATTCTGCATGTTTGTGGGCCTAAACCTCCAGTACAGGCTGTTGAGATCATTTGGCTTTTTATATTGCCTCATGATTCCCTCCTTTGCTGCGACCATAACTACTAGATGTACCCAAACCCCCATAAGACATAATTGGTAAGAAAAGCGCCTTACACCGCCTTATCTGACATTTTTAGATTTATGGCTGCACCCGTTGGGCCAATTGTGGGTTGCCTTGATAAATGGGAATAGGTGGTCTTAGGTGAATCCAAAGTAATGCAGTTCCATGGCGCTCAGAGAAAGAAGTGCTTTAAAATACTTTCCAAGCCAGATATTGCTGAATTTTTACTCCTGTCAAGTTTATTTCTGCACGGGCAGCTATTCGAACCATATATGGAACTATATATTTGAACTACTTTAATAAACGAGAGAGCCTGAATTCTGGATTTGTTTTCATTCTCAGATCATGAAAAGGGTTATTAGTTTTCATTCATTGTTTGGGAAAAAAACATCATAAATGCATGAACTTCGGAAAAAAATAAATACCACATATTCCTGGAAGTAAGGTCTGCAACCTGCAACACTTAACTTTTACGATAAATATACATTTTTCTTTGCACAAAAACATAGACATAAAGAGAAAATAGCCCTTTTTTCCCCAAAAAATGAAATATATTTTTACAGAGGTTCCCATGACTTCCTTCCAAAATAAAAGATCACATTGTACCATCTTGCAGCAAATGTTCTAGTATAGTGAACTTTCTAAAATGATATTTTTTAAAAAAGAGTTTATTGAGGTGCAGTGCACCTCATCAAGAAATATGAAAATGGAACTAACTAAAATTAAATCAGATATAACTAACTCCCCCAAATGTGAAAAAAACAATCCATAATTAACTAAAGAAATACCAATTTAAAAAATAAATTAAATTAAATAAACAACTAAATAACATAAAAGACAAAAAAGTCAAGGAAAGACGGACAAATACACTTAAAAAAAATTTTAGTGGTGTACGATAGTGTCAAAAAGTTTAAAAACATATCAAATAGATTAAAAGATGAATAAATAAACTGGGTTTGGAGGGATATGACACTCCAACTCTCTGCACACCCATATTTGTCCCTTTAACAGTTTACCTGCACCCTGTAATGGCGCCGGCTTGCCTGGAAAGTGTAGCGGCTCTTCGGCTTTTCAGGGATAGTCCAGCATTGTTGGAAGAATTTATTTGTTTTGCAAAGTTGGATGATGGGATATGATATCGATTGCATCTTTAGGCAATCAGTAAACAAACACCATGATCAAACATGCACGCTCACTCTTATAAAGCCAAAAGCTTCAGTTTATCAAACATCTTTCAAGCCACAAGGTTTTTTCACAAAGACGAAATAAGAAAATCACCTTTTGACAAAAGAAGATCATGAAAAGTTTATTGTATGGAGACAAAGCTGCAAAATAAAACACAAGCTCTGGTCGGGCTTTATTTATTCTCTACTTCAGAAGCTAACGTGTTATGCATTTTTGATGCATAATTGTGCTTTCCTCCTATTTATGAACATGGCCTGCCTGAGAGGCTGTTTACACTGCTGCCTCTTTAAAATCCATCTTCAGAGATGGTTAAAAACCCCCAAAATAAAATAAAGCAAAATCATTAAGAAAAAACCCTGCAGGTTATGTTTTATTTTATGCAGAAAAGCTATTTGAGTTTTTAAATCGTACCAAAAAACTGAAGTAAAGTAGCTTCTTTGTTTTTAATGTGTACTTTCTGAACGTGGTCATTAACTTCTCTTTTATACTCATGTAGACAAAAAAAAATCTAATTTGATTTTCAATTAAATCAAAAACAATAATGAAGCATGGAGCACATTTATTTAACCCTACAGATGCGTCAAACCACTTCTGGTTCAAACTTACCTTATTTAGCATCTACATGCAACTTTCTTTCAGAGTAGGATATAAAATCAAAAGTTAAGGGCCTTAAAAAGTCAAAGAAAATGAAAATGTAGAAGGCACATTTGACCACAAAAATAAATATTTCATGCGTAAAGGCAGAATATTATTCCTAAAATCAAATTGGCAACAACTCGTGTCCATAAAAGCAAAGCAGTTCATAACAAAATGGTGAAATAAAGAGATTTCTATTATTATTTCTGCTTTAATTGGATATTTTGATAACCTTAGAGCAAAAACAACATCTCCTTTTCACATCCAGTAAAACCTATCCAATAGAAAGTTTGAATTTTCTGGACGTAGAGATGCTGCTATAAAACAGATTTAAGGCGGAGGTTTGGACTGTATGATCATCCATACAAAGAGACGAATTGCACACCCCTGTTTTTATGGCCGTGTTTCTTGAATTTATTTCCAAAATATAGTATGGAGCGACAATAGGATGTACAGTGAAGGCTGGCGCAGTCTCACGGGGTCAGACTCTGACAACATTATCTCGCCGCGCTCCTTTGAAGACGACGCTCCCTTCCGGGCATTTGTATTCACGTGAGCAAATGAGAAAAATTGCAAGCCGACAAAGTGTTAGATCAGAGGGTGCACAGCCTTCGCATAATGAGAAATCTGTCCCTAGCTTGTACTGGCACGCGTGTTTCACGTTTGTCACACCTGCATCGAAATAAAACAACCATGTGTGCAATAAGGTTCTTCAGTATGCCAGGTATTGTACTAAGGTAAACTCCAAGGTTACAGCCTGGGGTGTTGCATTATCTGTGCAGCATATTTCAAGCACTGTCTGCTGACATTTGGTGCTCTTTTATGTTCCGAGCATCAAATTTACTGGCCAAACATAAATACACGCGCCACAGTGGAGGATGGAAAGTGTAACTCACTGGGTTTGGCAGGTGTGTACCACTGTGGGGTTGGGATCTCTCCTCCTGACGAGAGTAAAAAGTTGTATGAAGTGTGTGATGCAGCTTCAAACGGTGAAGTGAGGCGCCTGAGAGACATAAAGCTGCAGGGCGCGAGCCAGACAAACCTCAAATTCCAGGGACTTACAGATGAAGTGGTTTTAAACCCCCCTAAACTGAAAAGAGTCCAAACAAAAACGACATTTTCCCTAAACTGCGTTCCCCTGAACGCGGCAGCTCTTGAGAAGGCGCCATTTATGTCGCTAATGTTTGGTGTTAGTGGCAGGAAACGCAGGTGCTGAGAAAATGGGAAAATGATAGGCTGCCTTTCATCCCCGTTACATCACGTTGTAGGGCGCAGAGAGGTGGCTGCTTTGTGTAGTCATGCAACAGCATTTCACAGCCAGCCTCGTCACCAAAAAATGGAAAATTAAACTTTTATGTTCGGCATTGTAGAGAGCAAAGTAGAAGTTTTTTCTTTGTCGTTTTGGAGATTTCCTCAGCTTTGCTGCTTGAAGTCGAAGCCAACAACACGGACGGCCTTCAAAGCTGCTCTTTAAAGACCCACTCCCATGAAAATCATGTTTGATATTTTTTACTATTGTAGCATTTTTTCTGACGATGGAAGACACAAAGAAATTGAGATTAAACCTAATTTTTTAGTATTTCTTCAAATTGTTGTGAATCAGGAGCAGACATAAATATGCTGTTGGATAAAGCCTGCAGCAGTGTCTTAGTTGCGCAACAGTTGGTGGGCGGAGCTCCACACTGGTTCATCCACTCTGTAGATAGATTGATCCATGGACGTCTTTGTTTTCCTCGTCTGAGCTGGCATCTCAGAATATCTCAGATATTGCTCACCATTTTTGTTGCAGCTGTGATGTTAAGAGAACTGGACTGTATAAAAGAACTGGACTGAACAAGTGCGACGTCACCCATTTAAAATGCTTGACATTGCCAATTCAGTCACCATTTTTCTGTAATATGTCCGTCACTATTTTGGAACTAGCACTTCGTAAGTTCGTTGTTTGTTGGTCCGAGTCTACATTTCTATGGTAACCACTGTCTCCAATCAGGAGTAAGCATGTTAGAAGGCCACACCCCTCCACTGAAAACAGGCTCATCTGTCAATCACACACTCCGACTGTTCGATGCAAGGTCACCAACTTTTATCTAAGGGCCATGATTACCAAGATTTTCTTAAGCTAAGGTTAATTAAACATTACAAATCCAAATTCCAACCATAATCCCTAACTACTATAAATACTACCATACTACTACTACTATAAAACTATATGGTGCAGAACTATCTAGTTCCCTGGATTGTAAAAGTACGATCTCACCCAATGTGATGGTTTATTACAAAATTACATTTAAACAATTTTTTTTTTTTGGAAGAAATGTTAAAATGTTATGTACTGCGGTCTAAATTTGCCAATGTAGTGAGCATTGATGCAGACTGGGTTTTCGCAAAGACTACTGGGAATTTTCTAGTGCACTCAACTTGGAATTATAGGTTCAGACAGCATCACAAAATGGTGAATGCACTGTATAATGATATAGGAATTTGAACACAACCTATGGGATTTTGGCTTTTTGGGACCAGCAGGAAATTCTTATTTGAACCACCAGGGGAGACTGGTCACTCGGTCCACTTCTTTTATACTGTCAATGATTGTAAACTAGAAGGAAGAGCGTCTAGACTCTAGACAAAGGGATGATGTGAATTGTGAGGACAGTTCCACCCAGAAATCAGAGACACATTTCTAAAGAACCCCTGCCGTTCTGCAGAAACTATGTAACAGAAAACCACACAGGTTTTTGGGTTTTGGCTAAAAGCTGCCTAATTCAAGAACAGTTTTTTCATGGTAATTTTAGCTAAATTATTGGGTTAAATTAAGTCAAAATCTATGGAAAAAAGTGGTCTTACATGATTTGATCACTTTAATAGTAACAGCAGTAAAATGTGCAAACGTGGTAGCTAATGTAAATAAGTAATTTTAACATGCAAGGAGTTGAATATGAAGCCAGTTGGTCAGTCAGTACCCCGGCAACACCTCTCATTTACAGGACTATATCAGCAGTCAGACGGCACACTCGGTTCATCCACATTCCAGTGAGTTGACAGCCTCTGATTTATTATCATTAGCAGTAATGAAAGAAATTTGCTGAAACAGTTACAGTGCATCAGACATCAATATTTCGTCCAGGAACAAATGCAGACAATTCATTGTGGCTGAGGTAAAGTGACAACGACATTGGGTCAGATGAGGGGTGATTAAACACCAATTCCGGAGCTGCTCGTTATGAAGGGTGATCTTCCAACGCGGTGGAGAAAGGCTTTTCTTTTCTTTTCTTTTTTTTTCAAAAGTTTAAAAGAAAAAAAAAAGATGTTCATGATGCTTTTGACTAAACACAGAAGGCTGGCCTTGAATATAAATGCCTTTGCTTCAGCTGCAGGCAAGAAAGATCAAAACCTGCCATATGCCACAATCCACAGCTTAAATGAAAGTCTGCACTGACGCTGGAGGTGTGGATCACAGCACTCATGGCAGTAAATAAAAAGAAAATTAATCACCCTTTGTTTTATTTCCATCCATGCTGCTGTGATAAAATGTGACGTCCACATCCAAGCAGCAAGGATGGCGTTGTCAGCCAGAAAGAAGCCGGAAGCGCATCAGCGACTGTGTGCAGAACAGAATTTGGCGGCATTTTTGTCCCCGAAACACCTAGCCACATTTTAGGTAATCAATAACCTTCTCACGTTTCAGCGTCGCAGGCACTCTTTGAGCCCTTTAGCAGAGTATAACGGGACAAAACTCACAAAAGTCGGAACTAATTGAAAGACACACATGTCACCTTCGGTGAATTTAGGCCGTTTCTGTGTTTTGCTGGAACGTTCCCCGGGGAACTCCTGGGGTACCTAATGAGCACGCCGCACATAAATCACAACTTCTCACAGTAGTCAAGAGTGTGAGTCGTACCTGCGACATTCCCTCCTCTCACATGAAGGAGTGCGCTGATCATCAGTGTCAATGTACTGTACGGCGTTTCAGGCTGAAGAGTTTAGTCAAATCTGAGGCTCAACAGTTTAACTGCAGAGAAAAATTACGACTTTTAAAGAAAGACGCAGTAACTTGCGTATAAAGATACTCTGCAGCAGACCCAACAATGCTGTTTAGAAGGATTTTATAGCAATTAACATCTTAAAACCCATTCTGATAAAAAAATATTTTGTCTTTTTAACATGTTCTTATGGCATTTCTCTGATAATAGAAACATGTGAAAATAAAATTAATCTTAATATTGAAATTTCTATGTTTCTTTATTCAAATCGAGGTGAATCATGAGCAGGTCATAAGCTTCCTGCCCTGCTCTATTCTGATGCATCCAATTACCGTATTTTCCGGATAATAAGTCGCGTTTTTTTTTTCATAGACTGGCCAGTTTAAGACTGCGACTTATACTCAGGGGCGATTTATATGTGATTTTTTTTAGACATCAGTAGGCTCAAATGTTAGTTATTTTCTCCACTAACAACCAGTTGCCCATTAGCGGTTGTTTCCCCTAACACCCACTAGAGGGCGGTGTAGGTTTGTGCGTTAATATTTGCGGCCGTCTGCTGACAGAAATGCAGAAGAAGTAGTTCCGTTCAAAATAAACGTTGCTCAGAATCTAATCATTCTCCTCATGAACTTTGTGATGTTTTTCTTATTTGCATCAAGACATCATTATTATTGTTTTTTTTTTTTTGTCTCCTTGGATTAATGCGGGACAGCAAGCCATCAAACTGGGATATAAACAGACAGAAGAGCAGCTAAAAACAGTCATTCAGATGCAGCTCCTGCAGGCTAGAAGGTAACCGTCACAGTAAGAAAGAAAAAAAAAAAAAAAAAAAAAACTGCTGTCCTGAACCCAGAATGGAGACGTGATTATAGATGCTTTTAAGATAAATATCTTAACCTCTCGATATTGTCCGTATCTTCCGTTTGTTTTAAACGAGATATACAATCAAAGCCTCCATCATGTAGCTATGAGGCTAAATGATAGCTTCTCCACATGCAATGGGAGTGTCTAGTTTATGAACACATTTTTGGACAATCATTAAATTTGACGCTCATGAAAAGAGCCAGTGGACTCAAATTTGACGCATGAATTGCGTTCGGTGTCAAATTCAACATTATATCGAATCTGTTCATAAATGTTAGACTTTAATCTTAAAAGTGCGACTTATACTCCGGAGCGATTTATATAGGTTTTTTTTTCTCCTTCATTATGCATTTTTTGGCCCCTGCGACTTATACTCCGTACAAATAGATCCATATGTCTTTGTTTTCCTTGTCTGAGCTGGTATCTGGCTCAGAACGGTAGCAGTGGGCTGCAAGCTCCCTGCTCCATTGCATTCTGATGCATCCACCTGTAGACCGTTAGATCCATGTACGTCTTTGTTGTCCTCGTCCCAGTTGGTATCTGCCTCAAAACTGTACGGCTGGATAGCTCCAGTAGTTTTGTTGCATCTGTGATGTTAAGAGGCTGTAACTATTGACTGTATAAGAGCACTGGACTGAGTGCGTATGACATCACCAATTGAAAATGTGCTGGGTTCTTACCAAATAAAGTCAACTCAGTTGCCTTTGTACATGATATGTCCGTCACCATATTGGAACCAGACATCCTCAGTAAGTCATTATTGGTCAGTTCGAGTCTATATTTCTATGGCAACCACCGTCTCCAATCAGGAGTGAGCATGCTAGAAAGCCACACCCCTTCCATTGAAAGCAGGCTCTGTAAAATCTATAAGTCAAATGCTTTGAACGTTTGAAGCAAGGCCACCCAAGTTTATTCTGGCATTTGATTGGTCAGCTTACAAACAGAATAACACTCTACAGCAAAAATATGACGAAAAAAAATAAAAAAAAATGTGTCAAAAAGATGTAGCAGAGCAAGAATGGATACTATGACAAATAGAATTACTGAGTAATAGCTGTTTGTTTCTTGATTGAAGTCAATTGCCATATCCGAATTCCCTTCCTAATCTCTAAATACTAAAAGATTATATAGCGAGGACTGTTTAGTGCCCTGGATTTAAGTCAATCTGGCTCAGAACTGTAGGGCTGGAATGCTCCAATTTTGTTTGCAATTTTTGTTGCATTGGTAATGTTATGCTACGTTCATACGGGACTTGGAAACCCGCGTACAAGCGACCATTTCCAATAAAAAGTCAAAGTTAACAAGCGTATATCTGCATGTTGGGATTCCATCTTCAAAACTCGTGTTCACGCATCACCAGGCAAGTTGTAAAGTCAATGTTTAAGAATAAATTAAACCAGATGAAAATTGACCAATCAAGATTTTGTAGTGACGTATGGGTGGTGTTTGTTCAAAACACAGAAGTGGAAACCTTTTGATGGTGAAATTAATTATTGTAGTTTGTTCCTGGCCGGAATTACATATTTGTGAGTTTTGCACCATTTTCATTTGCTAAAACACATGGTGTGTATGTACTATAGCATTAGGTTGAGGTTGTGAGGGGCTGCAAGCTAGCATGAGAGCATGTAAACAGATGCATTACAAGAAGGGCGTTTATTGCACGCCATTAGTGCCGTCCACAACTTAGAGGCAGATTTCTAATGAAACACAACTGCTCTGCAGAGACTATATCCAAGAAAACAACTTTTTTTTTTTTTAATTTAGGCTGAAAATGACAATCATACTCTTTTAGAATAGATTTAAAGATGATCACAGTTGGTCTCTAATACTTAACCCTTTAACTATGGAGCTCCAGTGTTTGTTATTTCACATAATTTAATTTTTTAAATATTAACATGATTAACATAATTCCAGTAGATTCGGAAGGTGAAAAGTGGCAAAAAGTTACAGTATGTTAACAATTTTGTGTTTAAGTATTACAGGTGAAGCCTTAGGTGTTAAAGGGTTAACATTCCTTAAAGCTGCAGAAATAGAACTTCTTTGATTAGACAATGAAAACAAAATAATTAAAGACAGTTTTTTACTTTGTGCAAATGACAATTTATTCATACACAGTGTTTGTCATGTGAACGTATCAGAACACAATGAGCTAATACTGCTTAGTGTGTTTTTATTCAACACAAAACCTTCATTGAACTCATTCAAATAAAGGAGAAGTGACGGTATTGCTTTTCCTGGCCAGAGTTGCCAGACACGTATTTAAGGTACAAACTGAACCCACAAACAGTTGCAGGTCAGTTCAGGATGGACTCAGAGGTTGTTGTTGTTCAGGACGTAAATGCTGTTTGCTTGGACACTTCCCAAATGGGCCGTATAAGTCGAGTTACACAGTGTCTAAGGTTGCAGCTGGTACTTGAAAGCCCACAATCTTGAATTTCTTTTTCTTCTTCTACCACCTCTTTAACCTTCCACTTAGACCAAAATATAAAAAAAAGGGCTCCAACACAAAAGGCAGGTTTGGCTGGTGTTCAAGGTTGACACTTCAAGATGAAGGTGACTGTTAACGCTCAGTTTGAGTTGGGAATCCATTCTCAATCCTGGTCTCTGTGGAAACAATCATCTTCTAATAACAGTAATCTATCTCTTCGTTGGCCAGGACAATAGCTGTTCTGCAGGGGATGTAGACCTGAGAAAGAAGGAGACGGAGAGAGAGAAGGGGAGACAAAGAAAAGTGAGACAATTTGAGATTAATGATGTTAACAAGAGCTCCAATTTGGGGGGATTACTTAATCTTCTGGTTTATCCTTTTCTCAGAAGTGACACATGCTGGCAGCGGGGTTTGCCCCGTGGTCACTCCTTACAATCAAAGTCGGTGTGTTAGCCGAAGCAACGTCAGGCAAAAAAAGAAGCGATAAGGAAGTACTTTTAGAGGATACTCATGATAGTGGCAGAAATGTAGCACACAGAGAGTATATTCTTATAAAAAACTGAAGTTTTTTCACCTCTGACCTTAAAAAATAAAACCAGTCAAGTGTGATATCAAGGCAAAACCACCAAATGTATCTTTTTTAAACTTTAAAAAAATCTTCTTATGGGAATAAAGACTTGAATTTTATCTGAACAAAATAAGTTGTTGAAACCAAAGCTCACTCTGTGGTATTCTCAACATTTGTTCTTTTGTGATTTTTACTGTTGATTAGCTTTTAGCAGAAAATATGACAACTTTGATCAAGAACAGATTAGATTGAAATTAAGTTTTTTAGAAGCCCAATCTGACAACATATCAAGTTATGTATTCCTATTAACAATGCGGATATGGTGAATGCAAACACTGATTGCTATGGAAAACAATTGCTAAACTTAGAAGTTTGGGGGTGTATAATAACGTATGGATGGATTTCATTGAGTGACAACTGTAGCTCCGCCCCAACTGGTCTGTTCCATTTTTCTATGGACCTACAACCAACGGGGGGACCAAAAATGGCCCGGATTGCTCAGTGGAAAGGAGGCATTTGACTGTGGTCACATTTCCCACAATGCTACTGCGCGATGACCTAAATGCAAGTTTATCATCAAATTTGGCTTGTGCCATATGGCAGCATTTTTATTTAGGAGACATCAGTCACATTTTTTTAAGAAAAGCTAAAATTTTACGACAACCAGAAGATTTTTCTCTAAAAGATGACACTCGGAGGTCACCCGGCTGATTTGGAGGTCGTGTGGTGTCAGTCCAGTGACAGGCAAGGTTGACTCCACCACAAAATCGGGAGACAGCTGGGCAGCCAAAGGTTGGTGGCAGGCAGAATCGCTGACTGGCAGCACCTCCGACTGAGTGATGTATATATTTCTCTGGACGGAGGCCGTCTATGTCAGACTCGGACTACCAAGGGAGTCTCAGGGTTTAAGACAGGGGTGTCAAACTCAACCGCACAAGGAGGCCAAAATCCAAAACACACCTTGGGTCGCGGGCCGAACAAGATAAACATTTATTGAACACACTAAAAATGAATTTGTAAAACTTTAGAAACGTTACTTTTGACCATTACTGAGAAAAAAAGCAGACAGAAATATTATTCAAGAATAAATCACCTCAAACCTTAAATAACTTTAAATATTTTACTCACCGTAAAAATATATTTAGTCAAAATTAAATAAGTTAGAAATAAGCACAAGGTAATATCAAGCCATTAAAAACAGTAAAATAAAATGATCCGGAGGGCCGGATCCAGCCCCCCGGGCCTCGACTTTGACACATGTGGTTTAAGAAAAAGTGGGTCATTCTGCACCCCGGACAGCTGACGCCATCTATATTAATGATCATGCCAACAACTTTCACAAAAATCGGACAGAATCCTGAAGATTGTGCAGTTTTATTTGTGATCATAATATGAGTTGCCTCCCGGCGTGCATGCGAGTGTGTGGTCCTACAACAGACTGACAACCTGTTCAAGTTGTACCGCGCCTTCGCCCATTAGTAGCTGGGATAGGCTCCAGCAATCTCATGACCCCAAAAGGGATTCAGCGGGTTCTGACGATGGCTGGATGGATAGAAGTATGCCGGATCTGCAATCTGCTTGAAGTTCTGGAGATAAAATATTCTTGTGCATCCAAATGAACAGTCCCAAAATTAGCAATCTTGTCTGAATTGGGGGCAGCCTGCCTCTGCTAATTTTTCATGTCAGAATTTT
The DNA here is from genome assembly GCA_003999625.1 of Oryzias javanicus. Lineage (NCBI taxonomy): Eukaryota > Metazoa > Chordata > Actinopteri > Beloniformes > Adrianichthyidae > Oryzias > Oryzias javanicus. The sequence goes on along the minus strand of CM012449.1, from coordinate 28,698,604 downwards.
TCCAATCAGTGGAATAACTTTGTCCCTCTTTTCTTTGCAGAAGATGAATTGTGCATGAGGTGTAAACTTTGGTTTCTGCGGAGATGCAATCCGCCAGCAGGCATAGACTGATCTAAAGTCTGCTCTGTAGGCTAGAAGAGAAAAAAGTCAGAGCAGGAATAAAAAAAAATTAACAGGAAAAGTAAAGCTTGTAAATGTCAGAGTCCTTTATATACACATTCGCGGCAACAAAGAGCGACTGTATTGAATGCATAATGTTCGAGTGATGCACCTAGCAAAGTCCTTGATCAATCTTTTTGATATTCAGAGTGTCATTTGGAGGCGAGAAGCTCCCGTGCACCATTATTCACTTCATATTTATGCCAAAAGGAGAAGCCAGGCCGTCATAGATGATGTTATGTTTCCCCCAGCACAAAACTGAAAAAGGTACCCGAGCTGGAAGCTGCTCAACACCCCCCCCGCCCGCCGCCTGAACTCTTCCAGCCGCCTCTCGGCATCGGCGGATCTGAGCTCGAGGCGGATGCGTTTCTGTGGCGACAGTTTGTCATCGAGGGAGTTGAGCAGCCCCGGCGCTGAAACACTGACACAGACACTGGTGCCTAATTAAACAGTCACAGTAGGAGAGTCTCCACGCAGGAGCACCACTGAGAGGAGCAAAGACAGAATGAATCACTGCACCTGTTTAGACAAAAGCCACCACCACCACCGCCGGGCCCAACCTGGAACAAGTCGACAGGCTTCACTTCCACACAGACACAGAAGAAAGTGCAAATTCCAGCACATACTATAAAGTGTCGGCACAGCAATCAGCGGAAGTTTCTCCTAAACCGCAGAAACGGGAATAATGTGATCAGACGACTCGTCAGTAAACAGCAGTAAGTAGCTGTTGATGTTTCTCAGCCACGTTGCCAATCATCCAGTTTCCTGTGCTAATGACTGTGCATAACTAGTTAACCCATGTGTGATGCATGAATCATCATTTCATATCTCACACACAGTCATTCTGCATTCAAATGAATTACTCAGACGGAACAACTAATGCTCTTCAGAATCGGACATTACTTCTTTAAAGACACACTCAGATCAAAATGATGTTTTTGGTGTTTTCAACATGTTCTTGTGGCTATTTCCGCATGATAGAGGACATAAATAAAGACAATTAAGCTTAAAATTGCATTTCTGAGTATTTGCTTTTTCAAGATAAGAAAAATGTTGTTGGAAATATATTGTAGTTGTGTCGTAGAAATGCTCCCTGGAAAACCTGCAGCAATGTGGCCCTCGAGGCCTGGAGTTGCCTCTTCCTGGTCTACATTATTGCCTCTGTAAAAACAAACTTTCTTAACTTGGCTTTTAAAACACAGTAAAAAAGTTTCTTTCTCCTTTATCGAAGCACGTTTTGATTAATTCTCTTTGATGAAATGTTTGTGATATGTACCCTTATGAGCATTTCTTTGTGCACCTTTAATCTATTTTTCTCCATTTCTTTATAATTTTTCTATCTATTTGTCACTGTACAGCTCTTCAGGTCTGCATGGACAATTCAAGTTCCTTTTAAATGAAGTTTTATTGTTGTTGTTATTATTTTTATATCCTAGACAGATTTTATTTTTTACTTTGGGTAAAAATTGCATAATTATAATTAAAAAAACACGTGGAATGCGTTTAAAATGGCTCAAAAGATGATTGGTGTGGGTTTTTAATCTTTCAGAGCTCAGGTTGGATGTTTTATTCATTTTGGCATACAAAGTTAAATGAAAAATATAAAAAAAAACTCATATTATGGGGTTTAGAGTAGTTTAACAGATTTTACTTTTTTTTTTAAAATGAAATATAATTCCTAACCTTTTTATACTATTTTCCCTACTAAAAAAAATAAAATAAAAAAGGTTGTTTTTTGTAATGTTTTTTAAAACATGTTTTTTATTCTATGACAAGTTAAGGCAAAGCATGTCCTGTAATCTCCAAATCTGTTGTATTATTTTTTAAATTCTGTTTGTCCCAACCTAAAAACAAACAAGCAGGATGTTTCATTACAATTGAAGTTAGTAAAACTGAACTGCTAAAACAACTCAAAGGCAAATTTCTACTAAAGTCCTGCCGCTCTGCAGGAACTTTGTCCTAGAAAACGCTCCAGGCGTTCTGATTTTGGCAAAAAAGAAGCTCAATCATAATTTAAACCTTTAATAGGGCAAGTATTGATCATTTCTGCCACACTTCATAAAAAGCTAACCTCCTGTGTCTCAGTGAGCTCAAAAACCAAGTGACCTATACTTTCCAGAAAAGAAAACCCTTCAACACAGATCGCATAGCGTTGGTATTCAACCAATAAGCAGAGACTCACTTGAGGCAAAATTTTTGAAAATTTCTCCAAACTCACTGTACATTTCTGATAATTTCTTCTAAACTAATCAAGGTAAGTTTATGAAACTCAAATATAGTATTGTTAAATAGTTGTGCTCAGTGATGACTCATGTAATTATTGTGGAAGACCAGTGGAAACAAATAAAAGCAGGCACCATATTCGATCACCTAAAAACGGGAGTTCATAAGTAGTGACTAAAAAGGTATCAGTGAGTAGTTTTAATAGATTTATTTCCTCTAAAAATAGGGAAATAATTAGTTTTTTTGTCAGTTTGTGACCCTTCGATAACCGTTTTAATGTGTGAAATTTGATGGCAACACTCACCACAGATCCCAAACCACATGAGGCTGTTGCTTCTACCAGTTTTCACCTTAAAGGCTCCTGTATGTGGTAACTGTCAGAGCTGCAAATATTGTATTAAGAAAGTTAAAATCGTAAGGCCAAACATGGTCTGCAGGGTCCTCATTTGGCTCAACAGCCAGCGTAACCACTTCATTTGTTTCCATGAATGAGCTGTCCTGTCTTTGAATCTTGTTCTATTTGTGTAGTTTATAAGGTTGTAGTTATGTTATAAAAAGTACATTATAAATGTTGTACTGTTATGCACTAAATAAAGTTAAATTAAATGTATTTCTTGTTGTACAGTTTATATAAAGGAGTCTATATGAACATTTATGCTCTAAAAGTCAAGTTTTAATTTGTGGCAGACATGTACCTTTCACTTTGCAAGTGATTTTGTTTTATATTGAACCAAATATGATCACTTTGATGTTGTGCAAAATGATATTTTTTGGAAAATTTTAAAAACAAAATAAAATTGCGAAAATACTAGTGTGAATGCTTTTTACTGAAAGTAGTCGCTGAAGATGCTGTACCTTTTTACTGAAAATGGTGATGCAATTTAATTTAATAGCTAAAGGGATTGACTTATAATGCAAAAGCTACTTGTAAAATGTTAAATATGTTATGAGACTAAATTTGGTAAGGAACTATAAAAGAGCACTAAAGTTGACCATAATTTCTGAAAAAAATTGTAGTAACATTGCTTAAAAATCCCTCATATGTGTTAATTGTTCTAAAAGATTTAGTGTTGTTTTAATATGAGCTAAACTCCAAGTTATCCCAAAAAAACCTCAGTAGATGCCAAATTATCCAAACAAAAAAACTGCCAGCAAATTGCTTAAATACTAACTACACTCCAAAACAGCCAAAATTCCTCAGTAAACTAAATTAGTTAAAAACATTAGCCTGCTTCTAAGATAGAAGCTAAACTATATATTAGCCTATAAAAACCTCATCAGATAACAAATTAGCCAAAAACGTTAGCATGTTGCTAAAATATTAGGTAAACTCTAATTTAATCTAAATTTTTTAAATTTGAAAACATTTATTTCCTATGGGGCATATTTTTCTCAATATTTCAATAACTATAATGTTTACGAATACCAAAATTACAAGCAGCCATGACCTTAACGAGCTGAACGTTTTGATTCCAAGATTGCTGAAATAGCTGAAAGAGCGAATGAGTTTTTACATGCCGAAAAACACAAAGGAGCAGGAAATCATTACAGGTTGAACAGTGTGAATGCTTACCAAGTATTTAAACGAGTATAATTGTTGTCCACAATAAAGCTCTTCTGTTGATTTCATAGCATTTTAATGGATGTCCTAAAACTTAAAAGACCCCTGGGAACATTTTTAAAAAAGATCAAAAGCTGATTGGAGTGGGTCTTAAATTCGGATGGGATGAGTCAGAAAGACTGTCATCTGTGATGAGTCATTAGGACCCATTTTAGTTGGGTAGTTGGGCAAAAACAAAACTTGCAAAGTTGAAGGGGTGTAAAGGAAAACAAGGTGAAGGAAGGAAACTAGTTATTGGGAAGTATGTTAACAGAAAGTTTGGTAAACCTTTTTTCTGCTTCTTTTGTCTCACGGATGTTCTGTGTTGCCTCATGGCACGCTCACATGAGAGAACTTGGATTTTGTACTCCCCTCCAAAGCAGAGTCCAGCCTTTGGGCTAATACTCAATCCGATCAATGTTCAAACACGCTGATAAAGGATTCATGAGGTGCTTCGCTGGAATATCCACTCTGTCTCCAGACCCCAGCAGCGTGCAAGAGCACTGCCTGACTATCTGTGCACTTTAACTCTCCAGACATGTCTCTGTTTGGTTCCATTATTCACTTAACCGGTTTCAGCTTGCTGTTAGCTCTTCTGCAGATTCCATGTAGTTTGTGTGTCGAGCCCTCGGTTGGCCAAACAACAACTACACGCCCGACTTTACTGTCAGAATTCTGAATCTAAATCTGAACCTCTTTAATTTCTTTAATCTGGAAACAGCTGCATAGTTCTACTATAAATGAGGATCCGTGCTGCATATGTGCTAATGATTTCTGTGTATGTAAAAATATGAGGCAGGTCCTCTGTGTCCTGTCACAGTTTTATTCTTTTTATTCCTGATCAATGTCAGGCCTTAGATCTCGGCGATGGAATTGAACGTCTTTTGATCATTTGCCACACGCCTCTACGTTTCCTTTTCTTTCTCACTTCAGCTTAATTTCTTTTTGTGAAATTGTCACAGGAGACAACCCCTTTGATGCATGCAAAGTTTATCAAAAGGGTTGGGAGCGGCTAAATATTCATCACCCTTTCTTAGCGTAACATCTCTGACATTATAACCCTCAAACAAAACGGTGACACGCCGCCACGGAGGATCACCTAAAATAAGTCTCCTCACTTGAGGAATCTTGGTCTCAGACTATTTAAAAGTTTCTGTCTTGTTAAATGAATAAATTGCAATCATTCAACAAGAGTTCATGATGTACAAAATTCTCATGAAAGGCTCTGCGGAGCACATCAGGGCTGTCAGATGAGGAAAGCTGGAGAGTTTTTCCTCACATAAAGGAGAGGAACGTGTTTGTAGCGAAACTTGTAGAGAAACTCGGCATGAAGTTGATCGGCTTTATTGCCACTAAAGTGTTTTTTTCCTATTTTAAACCTGGTGAATCAAACGCAAATGTATGAAGGAAGAGTTCTGTATTCATTAATATTTAAACACTCGTTCTCTGTGCAAAACTTCTTGTAAACAACAGAAAGTGAAACAATGCTTTTATTTATTTATTAAGATAATAGTCAACAGAAATGAAAACTCCAACTTTATATACACAATAGCTAGTCAATATTTGATGCATGAACTCTCTGCCTTCAAACATTGCAGATAAGTTGATGTATTTTCTATAGGGCTTTTACAGAAGCGTCTCCTCTGGTTATCCCACCAATGATTTTCAGATCAGAGCTCAGTGAAGAACAAACCTCCATTAGCTAGAAACTTTATGTTTCATACATTTTAAGGGGTCTCCTGATGATTTTACTTTTATTTCTAGTCATTCTCCAGAAAAATTGTTTTTTTTTTTTTTTTATGGATGTGTACTACCAGCACCACTAAGAACCTTTAATATGTCTCACAAATGACTCAGGTTCAGATCTCGCATGACCAATGTTAATAAAATAAGTAGATTGATGTGATAATAAAGCCATATAAATAAGAACTGGCCCATACCATAATTCTAACACTATCCAAAATTATTAGTCTTAAGTCTACTGTTACATTTACAGCAGGCATGCATGGCGTGTTCAAGAACATGCTTTTAGCATACAGTGTCCACACAGGTCCGTCGCTCTTAGATACTAGCGTATGAACTCACAAATGTGTTTCTCAGCTCTATTCCGATATATGAAAGACTTAGACCAAATCCTAATTCTTCTCCTAAACCTCCAAACTGGAGGGGTATGAAGAAGGCATTTGGAGCTTTAGTGGTGTCGGTAGGGTGATCTGTGTCGTACTGCGTCACTGAGGGGAAACAAATTTCCTCATATGTGGGCATGCTTTGAAGCACAGAAGTTTACATTTAGAAGTAATTATTTTTATTTTAGCAAAATACTCTAAAGTTATAAAACTGATATTATGTTTTTTCCAAATGCTGGCATCTACACACTAACGTAGATGACTAGCGACTATTGATGACGTCATCGAGAAGTAGTAACGTCCAAATTTGAAGACAATATTTTTATATTTTCCCATTTGGAGGACTAAATTTGCTAGGATTTTGGATTTGGCCTTAATTTACAATCCTGAGTGGAAAAAAAGCCTCAATTTGTCATTATTAAACGGTTGGCACTTCAGTATTTTGGAAAGGATACTCACCAAACATCACTACCAAATAAATCAGAGTACCCAATTGGTCAAAGTTCAACTGGTTTGAAGTTGCGTTCAATTGCTGCCGGTTTTGTGTGTAGATCCAGAAAACAGACTTAAAAAAATTTGAATTCAGAACTTTTGGATGTGGAGGCCAGAAACAGCATAAATGTGCATTAACACAGATTTAGTGTTGAAATTGGTTTCTTAAACCCACATTTTTAAGCCTGGGCTAAATGTAGCAAAATATCGGAATTGTCGTCAGCGACACCTAAATAATACACAGTTTGACTGTCTACATGATCAACGTGAGTCTGCCGATACTGATAAAAAGAAAAGCTGCTTTTCATATTCGCTTTCTAGCAATATGCAAAAAAAAAATATTGACAAGTGTTGCAAAATGGTGAAGTCATTTATCTCGGCTTCAGGATCCACTTTAGTAAACAGTCGAAGAGTTAAGGTAGTTGAAGGAATATAAGAATTGTAGCCAAAGCTCCAGCACTACGTTCAAATATTTTTGAAAGTCTTTACCCATCTTATTGATTTTGGTAAGTAAAATGCATAAAAGCCTCTGTGAGCATCAAGGAATATGAAAGACTCCTTCCGTTAGCAAGAATTTTCACCAGATTCCTTTGCGTCCTGGTGGACGGTTACACGTGCTGCTCTTTGAAGTGCCACGCCTCGCTCTTGGCGGAAAATTGCGGCCCATTTCTCAGAGGATGACCTGAGACTGGTGTGGCAGATATGGCAGCGGAATCCATTTAAACAACACAAACTGCTCACAAGGCCATGAAGCCGAACTGTTTTCTCTCCCTTTTTCGAGGCGAAAACAACCCGAGTCCCGTGTCACAGACCTCACTGAACAATAGCTGTCACGCACTAACTGTACAGGAACCTGAGCTGAGACACGCACCAGGAAGATTCCCCTCCCCGACAGAGGACCAGAAAGGTACTCAAAGGATGTGCTTATCCGGGTTTAGCTCTTCGGTTAAACAGACTTTGGTTGTAATGAAACACCTTGTTTGTGCAAGTTAGAAAAAAACTGAAATCTTGAATTAATACAACAGTTTTAAGTTTTATGAAAAATATAATGCTTTAACCTGTTGTTGATTGACAGTTTTATTAAATAAACTTTTTTTAACAGAAAGTTGGTGGAAAAATATCTATATAAAGGTTGGGAATTTTCTTTTATGCAAAAAACTACAACCACTAAAAAGATCCCAAAATCTGTAAAATAGCTATTTTTCAAATGACTAATATTTTTCATTTAAGGAAAACTCACAAAATTGACAAATACGCCTAAAAAAAAAAAATCCTACCTTCACTCTGGAAAATTAAAGTTCCACTACGATATCCTTTTAATTATTTTGATTTATTGATTATTTGATTGCCGGCGTCTCTTAATAATGATTATGCAGTTTTTCGCCCAAATAAAAAATAAAACGTGTCGTTTTCCTGAACATGGATCCTGCAGAATGGCTTTAGTTGATTAAAAATTCACCTCTGAGTTGTGAGCAGGACCACTGACATGAAGCAACCACACCCCTGTTCCTCTCTCCATTGCAGAGATCTCTCTTTTTACACTCTCCAAACTATCTTACATCCCCTCACACCCCCAGGGGTGCAGCAACAATAGTGAGCAATACTGGAGCTATCTATCCAGCCGTACAGTTTAGAGTCAGATACCAGTTCAGACGAGGAAAACAGACGTTCCTGGATCTATTCCATAGACATATGTTTTTATCACTGGATACAGCTGGGTGTGACGTCACCCAGAGAAAATGCCTTACCTCTGGCTCCAGTGAAATAAGGTCAAATCCATCAATGATTTTTACACGTTTGGAGCCAGATGACAGTGATTGGTCCGAGTCCGTCAGAGTCACGTTATTAGACAAACTACAGTCGCTAGTCACGCATGAGCTTGTTCAAAGTCCACATCACTTTCACTAAAAGTGGCTAGCGAGAATCTGTCAATTAAATGTTGGAGGTGGGGCCAGCAGGCATCACATGCTTTTACTGAAGCATCTGATTGGTCAGTTTATAACTTGAATAACTTGTGATAAAGAGAAAATGTCATGAAAGATGTTAAGAAAAAGGAATCAGAGCACGAATCATTATTTTGGCGAATGGAACGACTGAGAAATGTATGTATTTCTCAATAGGAGTCTATGGGATTTAGACTTTTTGAATTGAATAAGGACAGATATAAAAACATGGACACAATGTAAATAGCAGTCCAATGCCCATGTCATAAGGCTTTTAGCCATAGCTAGTTTGCGGAATTTGTCCTTAGCTGGGTGTTCAGAGGTAGTTGGTACTTCCTACTTGGAACACGAGGGGGAAGGGGGTCATGCTGTCTAATGACTATGCAGTTTAGGATCTATTTGTCAACCAGTGGATTGAATTGAACTTTAATAATATCCCAAGGGATAAATTTATCAAATGCATCAGAATCGGGCAGAGCAAGGAGCTTGTGGCCCGCCCAGTGTATTTTTTACGTAGCAAATAAGATGAGTTTCATACAGTGCAACTGATTCACTATGATTTGAGTAAAGAAAAACTTTAATTTTCTTTATCGTCAGGAAAATTCCACAAGAATATGTAAAAAAAAAAACCAACTCATTTTTATTTGCAGTGTTTACGTAAAAATTGAAAGTGAAATCCTTATTTTTTCATGTTCAAAGAAATAACATTGAAAACTACTATTACTTTTGTGGGTAACATTAATACTGAAGAGCTATTCTAAAGAAAGGAAGGGAAAATTGCTGCTCTTAAAGCCTAAAGAGGGAAGTAAAATGTTCAAACTAGATTTTTCTTTGGACCTCGCTTGATAAAATCCTGTTCATGTCTGTGTGTGTATGTTGCTTTTTTCTTTTAAATTCTTGATTTCATTCTGTAGCGAGGGAAGCATTTTAAGGAGGAGGACAAAGCGTCATGGCAGCATTGGCAGATATGGGGCATCCGGGGTCCAGGAGTTATGCGAGAGTCTTTCCAGCCACCGGGACGCTTCTTGCACCTCCCGGCTTCATCTAATTACGCGCACATACATACAGTCTGAAGTGGTACGCGTCTTCTGAGAACGGAGGGAGTTTTAATATCACTCAATAACGAGGAAGCTGCAGAACTGACAGATGCATTAAAAAGACAGGGGAACAGAAGTTTGCGTCGGCTTTGAAAGCGAGGGTTGTTAAATAAAACATAGATGGTGCGGGTACCTCTCGCAGCCCCCGCAGTGGATGAAGCAGATGAAGGGAAGAGGAGGAAAAAGCAGCGCTAGGCGAGACCATAGTCTTTCTGTGTCACATCCATGAAGCAGCACAAAGATACGGCGGTGTATGGAAGAAGGCCCCCACTTGGTTCCATTCTTCCCTCCCCGTCGGCTCCAACCCCCCCCCTCCATGTTAATCCACACTGGTGCCAAAATGAACAGATGACTGCTTAACTGAACTGCACATTTTGGCCAAGAGGGACGCAGTTGAAATGCGTGTGTTTAAATTAATAAGAGTTTGAGAGAAGTGTGGAATTTGTGTCATTAACTGATGAAACCTCGACTAATGTGATGGAAGATCACAAGTCTGCGCTTTCAAAACCGGGCCGGACAGAATCTTAAATAACCCTGAACTGATGCTCTTACAAGGAGGCGCAGCTCGGAATTAAAGCAATCTGCCCGGCTCTTAATACAGAATTATATCCTCAACCCATTAAATGCAACACTTACAGTATTGATCTGGAGAGGTTCACGCTGAGTTCAGATAAACACCTCGCAGGGTTACTGTTTCTACACAAGTGAGGGGAAAAAAAAAACTTCAAGATTCTTTTGCACCAGCCCACTTCACAGGCATCACTGCCCTCCTGTTTTAATTGGGTTAATTTGCAGAAGATCTCCTGTTACACAGACAAACAGGGTATCTATGGTGATCCTCACTAATTCATCCCTTGACCTTCTTCACACACAGCTTATTGGCTTTCAGCGCTCTAATCAAGACAAACTTAACTCTGAAAACGAGGGAACACACAGGAGGAACGTCCTCTGCTCAAAATGCACATCAGTGCTGCATTTCAAGGACGGACCCGTTTCCAGCCACAAGCCTTGAGCGCTTCACATGATGGAGATCCAGCAGTTTCTTTTCCAAGATATATATATATATTTTTTTTATTTTCCTCGCCGCTCCATGACGCTGCTCGAGCTTAAAAGGCATGCACATGAAAAGGTAAGTTCTGACGCCATGAATAATGCACATTGTTGGCAGGAGAATGTGAACGAGCTGTAGATATCAGATTCACACGTGCTCAATAACTCCAGGATAACTGCTGCCTGAGCACGGCAAAATGCAGAGAAGCCAAATATGATATTCACAAACAAAGCCTCACACCGCCGAGACCATAAACAATGCTCACCAGATAGACGTATATTGCTTTTTTGCTGACTTTTTATTAAAAGCTTATCATATTAGAGAGGAAGTGACTAAATTACGACACTGCTGTTTGAATGAGGGTCCCAAACCGGGGAGAGGAAGAAAGAGAGAGTGGCATTTTGCCCGAAGAAGCAGCCCTCTTTCATGCCAGCGCACTTAAACCTCATTAGAGTGGCTTTAAAAAGATCCTCTCACCACAAACACCATTTCAGGCTAATTAAACTGATTTGTGAAATCAAACACAGAACATAAAAAGGACAAAACATTAATATGCTGACAGCTATTTCGTCAGATTCTGCATCTGCAGCCAGCACTTACGATACATAAAAAAAAGAAGAGATTGTTAGAAGATTCAGCAAATGTATACATGTTTGAGGAGAAAAGAAATCCAAATACAAGGAACAGTATTTCCTTCCAGCAGCAGCTGCCAACCCAACTGCAAAGGTATGACAACAAGCCTGTCATAGCAGGTAGATAGCTCTGATTTGTCATCGTGTAGACTTTAATTTAGGCAACCGCTGTAACTTTTTCAACACCGCTTTTCCAGACTCCACATTGCTGCAGAGCATTTCCTGAACCCGAGACAGTAAATCCATAATTAATCACAGGATGAGTGGGAACGCTGGAATGGGAGGTTAATACATGTCAGGTTTGGCGGCGTTTAAGAAACGGTGACGCGGTTATATCCGTCTGAGAAGAATCTCTGGAGACATCCGGGATGATTCAGCCATCATCTGCTGACTCATGCATGGACGAACACATCTGTCAAAACTGTGGGGATGTCCAAAAGTTGTAAGATTTAACAGTTTAGCTGCTCCGTGAATACACGTCAATCAAGTCCAGCGCACACAGTTTCGGAAGTTCCTGATAATATTGAAAGGTTGGGATTTTTTCTTAAATATCATATCAACAAGACAATGAAGGAACAAAACAATCAGTATTATACAATATCAAATTAGCTTTTTTACAGTTATTTTTATAAAAATAAAAAAATACGCTTTCCTGAACTTTGCTGTAAATTATACAATACTTGAAAATACTTCAAGATATTTGACCAGGTTATAAGTTGTTTCAAAGTATCTATTCTCTTCAACTTTCCAAGCTTTCTTTAAAGGTTGAGACTTCTTTTTCTTATTAAGAGCTAGAATTTAGAAATAAGAAAAGTGTTATTAAAGATGGGTGAAAATCATTTTGTCCCTTACTCTTGATGGTAGAAAAACTTGATTTGAGGCCAAAAAAACTCAAATTACATTGTAATATTAGGTTGAATTTTAAGAATGCCATCCATCTTTTTGCGCACATACGGGATCAGTCTAAGCAAAGATGCACAGACTTCCCTCTCACTTCCTCCGGCTCCTCCAAGGGGACTCTCTGAGGCGTTCCTAGGCCAGCGAAGAGACATAGTCTCTTCAATGTCTCCTGGGTCTTCTGCTCAGTGGAATATACCCAGAACACCTCCCCAGGGATGTGTCCAGGAGGCATCCAGACCAGATGCCTGAGCCACCTCAGCTGGCTCCTCTGGATGCGGGGTGAGCGTCGGGTGACAGAGCTTCTCACCCTATATCTAAGCCACCCTTTGGAGGAACCTCATTTCAGTCACTTGTAGTCGGGATGTCGTTCTTTGGGACACGACCCAGAGCTCATGACCATAAGTGAAAACTAGAATGAAGATAGACTGGTAAATTAAGAGCTTTAGATCTTCCTTTACCACAATGAAGAGTTACAGCCTGTCGATGTCACGCTCCGATCTTCCCTAACTTGTGAACAAGACCCCAAGATACTTAAACTCCTCTACCAGGGGCAAGCTCACTCCACCCACCCACCAAGAGAAGGCAAACTATCTTTTTCCAGTCAACAATTTTAAGGATGTTATTTTAAAATGTGTTAGACTGTTGTTCGAGTAGAATTCATTTTCATCATTGTGGAAACAAAAATTTTGACACACAGTATTCCCCCTTATTCATCACAAAGACTCAACAGCAACGCAGATGAGGAGTATCACTCTGTCTTTCTGTATCTTAACCCTTCCGCTCTCTTTGGGGTCCAGATGACACCAACCACATATTGATGTATGTTTCCTTCCATGACAAATGTGGACAAAGGCGGACAGGATTTTATGTCTGCCATGGACATTAGTGAAACTCAAAAATCATTTATAAAAAAAAGTTCAGCAAACTGTCTTGTGGGGTCCAGATGACCCCACTTTTCATGTAAACAAGCTAAGGAGAGAGGAAGGGTTAAAACAGGGGTTCCCAAACTGGTGCCCGCGGACCAGATCAGGCCCCCCTCCTCCACATTTGGCCCAGACCCCCCAAAAAACTAACAGAGACCCATAGTTTTTTTTTTTTTTAATTTGGCTTATCAAGACTCACATAGAACGTGACTCTTAGTTCCACCCTTCTACAGTCTGAACTATGAACTATGATGGGAGATGAAAAACTAATCGTTAAATTTTAAAAATCTTTTAGTTTTTTCTTTTCTGTGAAGATTGCGGAAAAGAATTATTTAAAATTTGGTTATCTGTGGCTTTCTTGAAATAAATAAGTGTTTACAATTAGGCTCTGACTGTTGCACTTTTTCTGCTAGTCTAGTCTACAAAACGATCCCGGCTCCATAGCAAAAAAGAAAACAGTTATGCGGCCCTCACAAAAAAAAAAAGTTTGGGGACTCTTGCCTAAAAGCAGGAGCGCATGCTTCCTCCTTCATCAAATACTAAAAATTTACTCAGTATAATTATCCTTCACAATTATCTTCTTTAGCAAATCAAGATTTTTCAGCCGCTTCTGATTTAGCTGATACCATTTCTCCATGTAGGGGCAGGGTGAGAAGGCGGCCGGGGGGGGGGGCGGCGGTAGCGGAGATGCACCTCAGCACCTCCTTCAGGTAAAAAAGTTTCATACAAGCGTCTTGAACTGTGAGTTTTTGCGACGAAACGGAAGAGTACATGACTGAACAAAAAATCCGCAAATACGCAAAACCGCAACTACTGAAATATGAATAAGCAGGGAAGCAATGTATATACCAGTAAGTGTTTGTTTTAGAAATTATAAGGGTTTATTATGATAGATCAACTCACTCTAAGATGGTTTTCTCATTTAGTTCATTTTTTTCCCTAAAATTAATAATTTCCACATAATTTTTTTTGGTCACTGTAGTCAAAAAGAACTGCAATAAGGTACAAAAAAAACCTCAAAACATATAAATCATTCGCCTAGAACTGGCAAAAATACACTTATTATTGAAGTAATTCTATCTGTCAGCTTTTTAAGTTTATTTTCCTTTTTTTTAATGAATCTGTGGAACTTTTTGTTTCAATATTTTAATATTTCAATTCAAGATTTCTTGAATAAGTAACTTTATGTAAAGTACTTTATGGGTATTTTCCTCTTAAAATTAGTGTTCTTTTCCTATTTTAGTCTACCTCTTTTAGCAGAGCATTTGTAGATCCAATAGGGATGGCAGCGGGATTCTGTTTTTACTGTCTTTAAAACTTTTGAAAAATGCAAAGTTCTGTTTACAATAAAATGCTGAGGGGACAAGTCTCTTATGCACCGAGAGGTGGTCCAAACTCACCTGTCAACCCCGTGATTTCCACCCTTTGACTGCTGAGAAATCCTCCAGGAATGCACACATAATGAGCCTTCGGTGTGCAAACCATGCGGATGACGGCTGCTTTCTATTTTGGTGAGCTATGTCAGGATCCAGGATCACTGATGTGAGAAGCTTTTATATGGGTGAGAGTTATTGATAATGTTATCTGTTATGCCATGCACACGTCCTGCTAAATAGTCCGAAAACTGCTGAAAGCTGCCAGAAACAGGCCTATGCCTTATCATGGAACACCCCCAACACATTCAGATCTGATCCACCTTTCAAGACAGGCAAACATCAGCATTTTCAGGACACATCTGCTATTATTAAATGTTAAAAATGTTGATACCCATGAGGGCAAATTCATAAGTCACAGTAAGAGCAGATTTTTACAGCTGAAATTGTTTTATTTGAGGTATGTCCTCTTTTTAGGGGGCTAAAAAACAAAAGCCGACAGCTTTTTGTTCTCAGAAAACAACGTTCTTTAGCAGAAAAACAGACACAATATCAATTTTTAAAACCCACAAGTTTTTCAAAACCTATTTTTTCAGTCTGGCTGTTAAACCTAACATGAGACTCTGTTCTGCTGTTGTTTTGATTTTGTTTTATTTTTAAACAGTTTATGTTTTTATCTATTTTTTACAGCTTGCATCGTGTTTAACCTTTAATATACAAACTCTTGCTACATTTGCAGTTGTGTCAAAGTGCTTTTATGAATAAAGACGGCTTGACTGGACTTGGTAGTATTGATTTCTTAAATATAATATTGTCTTAAGTAAAGAGAGAAACAACAATGTCATGTTGAAAACAGAATATATAAATATATATTGCAAATATTTACAATAATGGTTTAAAGTAGATACGGAGAAAAAGTGAATTTTTTTTGCAAGTTGGTAAACATAAAATACATTTAAATGATTCAGACAGATCTAACTGGCTAATATATTTAAATGGGAACATCAGTGTGAGAATGTTTGTGCATGTGTGACTGGAACTTGTAAAGCGCTTATGGGACAAATGTCTTCGTCCTAACTTCCCCTATAGATATGGACTGTGAGGGTAAAAAATGGGTCAATCTGTACAGGGGCACGCAGTTGGACCGCACAAAATATCAAGGTCGTAAACCGCTCTGTAAGCCTGTAGGTTGAAATTGTTCAAGCACATTTTCCATCGGGGATGCTGCGGGCAACAAGTCCTAGCAAACACTTAAACAACATGTAAGGTTAGTTAGGGTTAAGAGTATGAGACAACATTCCTGGTGTGTCCGTAGCATTAAATTGGTCTTACAAATCCTTCACAACACTCTTATTATACGTGCAACAGCTGCATGCGACATTTTCGTGAACTAAAAGACACCTTAAAGATAAACTCCTTCCTGTTTTTGACCTTCAATGGACCTGGGCAACCCAAAAATGGTTTTGTGTGACAAAGGCATGTATAAAACTAGAAAAGTGCTGTGTAAGTGTCCGCCATACATCAATCATCGACATTCATATAGAAAAATATTTTAAAGACATAAAAGGTGACCGCATGAGCCACAAGGGAAGACGCATGTTAAAGATGCACTCCCTCCTGTTTATGACATTCTATGGGCCTGGCCAACCTCAAAATGGGTGAATGTGACCAAGCCATAAGTACAACTAGAAAAGGGCTGTATAGGTGTAGGCCATACATCAATCATCTCCATTAATAAATACAAATATTTTAAAGGGGTAGATGCTCTCCCTCCTGTTTATGACCTACGGGCACAGACAACCCAAAAATGGGTGGATATGACTAATGAATAATTAAATCTAGAAAAGTGCTATAAAGGTGTAAGCCATCCATCAATTATCTACATTAACAAAGAAAAGTTGCTTTAAGAAGTAAATTTGATAAAACTATTGACAAAAAGTTCTACCTATTTGTTTTGCTACTAAAGCTGACTTTTTCCCTGCTATCCACTGCTGCTCCGTTTGCCCACCTGTGTGCACTGTGCTGTTGAACAACCGTGTCCAACACTTAGTATGCATCATGACATTTTTGAGTGTGCTTAATTTGGCCACTTCGTCTGCGCTAATATGCAACGACCACCAAAACATGTTCAAATTAGCATGCAGATTGGGTTGGTGATCTAGCATGGGTGATGGGGAAAATGGAACAGGCTCAACAACAGCAACCTCGCTTCTATAATTGCAGGATGCTTCAAATCTGGGCTTTAGTGCCATTAAAAAAAAAAAACATGACCTTTAATGAGTCGGAAAAATGTCACGTTGAAAATATTTACCAGCATGGAGTTGGAGCGGCCGTTGAAGGGCTGGGCCTCTGTGAAGAAGTCTGTGTTGTGGTCGAGGCGTCCGTGTCCTCCATACCGAACCTCGTCGGAATCCAGCTTGATTTTGTATCTGGCGAAGGCTGTGGTTAAGGCGCCGCAGAGGCGGGAAGCCAGCTTATGAGATTGAAGACCAAAGAAGCTAGAATAGAGAAGGCTTTATCATCAGTGCAGAGTTGCTTTAGCGGTGCACAGGTGGTGTAAACTCCTTAAAATCCTCACATCCATCAGCATTCATCTCAAAGTGCTGCTTTGTGACAAAACAGGGCCCAGAAAGTTTAGGAAGAAAAGAGTCCATAAACCTCAAGTAGGGCTGGGCGATATGGGATTTTTTATATCACGATATAGCTTTTTACATATTGTGCGATAACGATATTGGTCACGATATAAACAAAATGACTATATTTGACTATATTTATTTATATTAGACTACTAAACTGTTTCTTCAGTTCCATTAAAAAAACAAAGCATTAAGTCTACAAATAAATTCTAATGTTTTCAGGGTTCATATAATAAAAATGTATTAATATACTACAAATTATTTTTGTTGTATTTAGTAGCAGTGTAACAGATCACAAAACACACGGCTCGGATCGTGTCACGGCTTTAAAGTCATGGTTCTGATCATTTTTCAGATCAGTAACAAGTAAAAAACAAGATAAAAGCCTAAAATTACTTTTTTTAAAAAGTTAAAAAATATATGTTTTTAAAAAAAGTACTTAAAAGCATTAACTCACACATTTTGAGCTTTGAACATAAACAAAAGATGTGCATGTACATGTCTGGAGACAAGTCTGCAAAAATTGAGAGAAAGGAATGCTTCATATGCTATCCCACCAAATTAAACTGCAATTTTGAAATTAAACTTTCATTATTTTTTGTATTAATTGTTGTATTGAAATTAATAGTAGCAACATTTAAATATGTCAAATAAGTATTATTAACCATAACACTTGTCCAGGTGACGCACTGCCATACCCGCGTTTTTTCTGGTTAATTTTGACCCTAAGAGCTTGCCATAGCTCAATCCGTCGGCTCTTGCCAGCTGGGTGCAGGAGTGCGACAGCGGCCGCTCCTCAATGGAAGGTCTCCTGAACTCAGACACGGAGATGTGTACCGATGTTTTTATTCAGCTCTTCAAAATAAATCAATCTCTCGGTATCCGCGTTCTTCACGAAGAGTTCCAGAAAAGTTTTGACGGAAGCTTCTTCCACACGCAGTGGTGCTTCGGAGCGACAGACTATCTGATGACTGACAAGCATCAAATCTGACGCTTTTTAAAACTAATACAGTGTACAGTAATTTAATTTGACCCCAAATGCATTCGGCGTGGACAGACAATTGATTGTAACACAGCGCGCGGGGCGCGAGGTGCGCAGCAGCAGCGGGGGTTGCTGGTAGAAGTCGGCTCGTGCGCGTTTGTTTACCTTTCATGCAGACGAAGGACGCGGAGTGGAGTCCAAAAAATGACCCAAATGAGAGCTAATAAACACAATAATTAGATACAAACACTTACTCGCCCTGTGGCAACTAACTCTCTAACTTTTACTCGTGAAATAGGAGAAACTGTTCGCTAGCGAGTGTTATTTGCGGACCCTTCAAAATAAAAGTCTATCGCGATAGACTCATTCTTCTATCGAAAAAATGTTCTATCGCGATATCAATAATTATCGTTTTATCGCCCAGCCCTAACCTCAAGTTTAAAACATGACTCCAAGGTAAAACAATGATTAGATGATAAAAAACATTGATCAGACACCTTTTAGAAAGAATACTCAGCTGTATTCCAATTATGAAAGTTGACCTGAAAGAAGAAGTCAACATTACAAATGCATTCTTCTTTTGTCTTGTCAAATGTATTAATATTACCTGTTTAATGTTATAACTTTTAGTCTGCTTTCTGTTATGTTTGTGAACAAATTTAGATCTTAATAACTTGAATACATTCCAAGGCAAACCCTATACTGTTTTTTTTGTTGTCTATAGTGATTTGACTTTTTGCGAACAAAAGATTAATTAAGCTTTAATTCAAAGTCACACAACAATTAAGCATTTTAGAAAAGGATAGAGTCGAAGCCACAAAGAGACAAACAGTCAAAGCAAAAATGTGAAGTCTTTTGATCCTGAATAGAAAAGCTGAATGCGTGGAAGAGGAGTATGGGTAATCCCCCCATGCTGTCACTGTTCCTTGATTTTTTTTTTTTTTTTCTCTTACGGTCTCTCCTCTTTGCCTCAGAATGGAGGATTTTCTATAGACTGTAGAACTGACTGATGCCATCTTCCATAATAAGGCTCTCATGAAACGTGTATTCTCAAGAAGGAACCGAGATAAAAAGACACAGCTTGAAATATGGAAATGGTGTCATACAGTGTCGATAGGGCTCTGAGCTACAACCACCTTCTTCTGAGCGCTCGCGACAATATTGATTAAATGAACACAATGTCCTTCAGCAAGGGAAAAATATATAGGACACTGTCAAAAGTGACACCTAAACTGTTAAACTAACAAAGTCTATGGACATAATCTCCAAAGGACACACTGGATTGTTTAACAAATGCTAAAAATACAAATATTTACTTAAGATACTTTTAAAGTTGCACTTAAAATTCAAAAAAGTGCTTGAGAATATGTAACAGTTATCTCGTTTGCTGGCCATGAGAACTTCATTTACATTTTCATTGTGTGTTGGTTGGGTGGCAATAGATTGATCAGTTGCATAACATCTGATATTCCAAAAAATTCATTATATATAACATTAAAGTGAAAAAACTAAAAACGAGGACATGCTTTGAAGATGGACTTTTTTGATAATAAATACGTTTCATTATCCCACATTTTATTTTATTTTTTTTTAATGCAACAAATTATCCGATAGAAAATACTTTTTCCTCCTTTTGAAGCTGATTTAAAACAAAAGTAAAGCAATTGAAGCAAATGACCAGTTAACCACTAGAAGGTTTGTTATGCTAGGAATTTAGTCCCCAGTACGTCCAATGTTAAATTACCTAACTAAACATTATACAGATTGACATTCCAACACCTTTTCTAACATCTG
Source organism: Oryzias javanicus (assembly GCA_003999625.1). Classification (NCBI taxonomy): domain Eukaryota; kingdom Metazoa; phylum Chordata; class Actinopteri; order Beloniformes; family Adrianichthyidae; genus Oryzias; species Oryzias javanicus. The sequence goes on along the minus strand of CM012449.1, from coordinate 28,678,673 downwards.
TTGTTTAATAAGATTGATTGTATTTTATACAAATAAAAAAAAATTCCCACATAGCATTTTTACATTTCTTCCTGGTTAAAACTCTCAAAGTTAAAACTTTCTTAGAAAAATAAGTCCAATATCATATAATAAAAACAAAGTTCTTCTTGCAATTAAAGAATTATGTAAATGTAGAAAGCTGAACATATTCTCCACCTGAGACATGGCACAGAGGGTAGTGATTGACAAGGTCTACAGTCGATAAGGACACAGAACACAATGTGGTTTAAACCCAGCTCACACTGCGTTCGATCCGGCTTGGGTGCGGACACCGGAGCGGTGTTGGTATGGCTGATGACTCACACTGGCTACAGATGGTTGAGGTAGTGCTCTACTTTAAACTCACGTAGGTTCACGTGACACCTACCTCATTCATTATGTATATATATATCTTGGTCATTAACCTGTACATGGTCATCTCTCTATACATCTGATCTGTAAATACTGTCCATATCCTTTATAACAACCTGTACCATACTTATTTATCATAATATTTATACCACATGCTCTTACTGCCTATTGCACTTCTGGTTAGATGCCAAACTGCATTTCGTTGCCCTGTACATGTACATGTGCAATGACAATAAAGTTGAATCTAATCTAATCTAACTCACCATTGTATAGGAGATACTAGTAAACAAACCCTCATTCTGCCATAGTTTTAAATTATATTCACAATACTTCTTTTTCTGCATGACTTGTCTTAAGTAACAAACATCTATTTTTTAGCTGGAATTTATTGAAGACAGGAGACAACTGGAAGATATATGGTATTCTGCATCTAAAATGAAAGTTTTTTTTGCTGATTATCACTGGTAAGGGGATAAATCAAATGTTGTGTAAGCCGGGGGGGGGGGGGGGGGGGGGGGGGGGGGGGGGCGGGGGGGTAGGGGGTGGAGCTCAGATTCTTCCTGGAGGGAGCTGTTGGCAACAATCTTACGTCAGCATGTTTCCAACCGCTCGTTTTCGCGGGTATGGGAGGGGCTGCTGCAGACAGTGCGGGTTTTTAGAGGATTACTCTTAAATGCATGAACGGATCAAAATGCCGTTTTAAGGTTCTTTAAAGTGAGGAATGGACAGTAAAATGCATTTAAAACCTCAAAAAGGAACATTTTCATGGCAGGGCCCCTTTAAAACCCTGCAGAGCTTCTTTTGTCGGCATGTTGGTGCAACTGTTCGTGGAGGCCTCGATTTAGCCTCAACACTGATGGATCTGTCGTGTTCTGCTAGTCAATGCAGCTGATGCAACATTTGTGGTAGTTTTGCAACGTTGCTTATCCTGCTACTAATACATTACATTAACTGGCATGAAGTGCAATTATGTTTATTCATTCAAGCTGGTAATTTTCAAAACTGATACAATGTACGGCAGTTCAAAGGTGTCAATGATCCTAACTTTGAAAACACTAGTGAAAACCAATAAAACATTCATGAGGTGCAACATTTTGTTTGGTCTATGAAGAGTCGTGCGGTAACAAAGAGCAGGAAAAGGCGGCCGACAAGCATTCTTTAATTGGCTGGCTGAATAATCATCTTATATCCCCAGGTGACATTGTAGAGTTTGAGCGTTCTCCTGCAACACTCGTCTCATTTCGCCCCAGAGCGGGAAAAATTCGCCTTTCGCTGCATGCATGTCTGCTTTGATTGTGATGATTAAAAAGAACTTCTTCCCTTCATGTACATTGTTTTTGCCGAGAAGAAAAACCCTTTTTTCCCCCGTCGCACAGATCTAATTCTCAAATTGCTTCTACAGCGATTTATTGATAGAAAAAAATTATTTTGCAATCAAGATTTTACCCATACAGAAGACGTTTTTAAAGAAGTGTAATGCTTGGAGGCAAAGGTTTTGGTTACGATATTTAAATTACTTTTCTATATTGGAAAAAGAATGTATAAAGGATATCAGCAGCTTGTCTTCCCTGATTTTGCAACACTTCAATGAGCACCAACATGAAACCTGTGCTTCTTATCGCCCAAGGCTCTGTTTTATGCCACATCTCTGACCTATTCAGGAACGGACTCCACAAGACCTCTGAAGGCCTCCTGTGGAATCAAGCGTCAAGCCTGTTGAAGCCTTGTACGCTTTAAGGTGGAGGTCTCCGCGGAAACTTATGGTAGATGTTTTTATCAACCACGAGATGCTGGACCAAACTGAGATTTGGGGAATTCAGAGGCCAAACAACAACTCGAACTGTGTCTCAGAAGGTTTTTACAGTATTTTCGAGTCCAAGGTAGTGCGTAGTTTGCAATTAAGATTAAAAGGAACTTCTAAGCCGATGCCAAGACTGGAGGTTTCCCAGCAGAATACTGACCAGACTATCACACTGCCTGCTGTTTTGTTCTTTTCACAGAGGATCTCACTTCAAATCTTATCTGCAGGTAACCACTGCACAGCTTCCCAGAAGTCTATGTGATGTAAAAAAAAAGAAAAAAAAAAAGAGAGATAAACCCAGTGAGAGGCCTTTCAGCAGAGTACACAAGCTACTGTGTGCTCTGAGAGCCTGCACAGCACCATTTTCAGCAACCAGTGATGCTCTGTTCTGACATCTAACTGTCATTTCTTCTACAGACAGCATTAAGGTTTGCAGCAATCCAGTCTGTGCCACAGAAGCTCTTCCGTGGGATTAGACCACACAGGCCGATGACTGCTCTCAACACGCATCAGGGAGCCCCGAGTGCCGGTGACCCTGTCACCGGCTCACTGGCCATTTTATCCTTGGTAGGAACTGACCACTGCAAAAGGCAAGATCCCGGGAGACCTTCCTTTTCAGAGAGCTCTGATCTTCTCTTCCAGCCATTACAGTTTGGCCCATGTCAAAGTCACTCAGATCTTTCCCCCCTAGCCCATTCTTTCTGCTTTCAACAAATCAAATTCAAGAAACTGACTGCAAGACATATCCCCATGACAGGTGCCACTGTAATGAGATACTCATATTATTCACCTCACCTGTCAGGGCTTTTTATTTGGTGTCTGATTTGTGCCCACATGTGTGTGTGTGTCTGCCACAGAAAGGGCTGGCAAGGAGACACAGATACAGTAATTCCCCCAACAAAGTATTCTGCAAGGATGTGAGGAGCAGCACAAATTAGTAGTTGGAGGCTCTGAGCCATTACGTCTTTGTTAGCGGCTACCGATAGATGCATCAACAGCTTGCAGTGTAGCTGCAAAGCATTGTGATCAATAAGGTCTTTGTGAATAATAAAGGAGAAGATTAAAGAATACAGTCGGCTTTGCTCAATATCAGGATAGAAAAGTCTGAAATTTGATTTTTGGAATTTGTGATGACCCAAAAACTTTCCATGACCCCAGCTGCAAACTTAGATACTCCTAGTTTCTCTGCAAGCTTGTGTATTTTTCATGTTGAATAACAAAAATGACATCCTGCATTCCAAGGACTGGAAATAAAGACAGCTTAAAATTGTTTGAGACAACATGACTGATAAAGACTTTTTTTCAACTACCTTTTAAGTATTTTGTGCTGCATATCTCAACTGACCTTCGTGTTCTCTGCATTTACTACAAAAAAATACAAATAAAAAACTATTTGTAGAAGAAAAATGCACTCCAAGAGTTTCCATAGAGGCTTAAAGGGAAGTAAATTATCGTAAATCAACTTCCCTGAATATCTTGATGATTAGTAAAACTGCATTTATTTCTGTTCAAAAATTACTTCCCAGATAAATTAAGAATAATTATTTCCAAATAGAAATCATTTAAGGCTGTGCCACACATTTTCCTGGAAGTAGTCATTCAGCAGATCAAAATATGTCAAATGCATTTCCAAGAAACAAAACATTTTCTTTTTTATTCTTGTATCAACATAATTGCAAAAATTGAAGAGAACAATAATTAGACTTTGTTATGAGTGAAGCTTCTAATTTAACATAAAATAATATTTTCTGTAGAGTCAGCATCAACTCAGTGACTTCTGGCTTTAGGGTAGGGGTCTCAAACTGGCGGCTCGCAGGCCATTTGTGGCCCCCAGGTTGATATTTTGCGGTCCCCTTCTTAATATGAAAGTTAAATATCTACTAAGCAATATCTTCTGCATGTCCATGCTTTTTCATGATAGTTTTGCATTAACTTTGTGAAGTTTCAGCTTGCAATAGTTCTATTTTATGATATCTATTTATGTACTGGGGAGCTTATATGTCAAGAAGAAAGCATAATTTTCTTTTATTTATTTTCAAATCAAATGAATAATGACTTGATTTAATAAAGTATGTATTCTCATTTTCATTGTCTATTTGTTTTTTTTGCTAAAATAGCTTAAAATAAGCCAATCAATGGTGGGAGAAGCACAATTTGGATGAAACTTTTTCCCAATAATTCATTGGTGTTTAGTTATTTCTCTCGAAATTTGTGTTTATTATCATTATCTTAACACAAAGACTATCTCACAGTATCCTCGTTTAAAGCAGTTGTAAGAAAACAACTGAGGCATTTAGGCACGTTGTATAAAACACGAGAGATCATATCAGAGTGCAATTTTTTTTTTTTTTTTTTTTTATCATTCAGAGTCTCACTTCTAAAAAAAGTTAGTGAAGACATGCTTATAGTTATACCATCTTCGGATGGCCTCCAAGGAGAAGCTCAGACAGAGAAGAATGATGATAACCTGCCACAATCACAACTGCCTATTGGCACAGTGTAAATCAAAGACAATCTGTCCCGACAGGCAGCGCTTTGACGACGAGATCCAGCTGGGATTTCAAATACTCTAACCAGCCAGATAAAGACCATTGCCTGAAGATTGTGCCCACCATTAGTCAGAGAGAAAATAATAAAAGACTGATAGGTCGAGAGCCAAGTGAAAGCCTGACGTTGCCTGCATTTTAACGGCCAGACAGGTTTTGTGAGGTTCTGCATTAGTTTTTGACTTGCTCAATGAACAAAGGGGATAAAGTTTTCCAAAAAAATAGGAAAAGTCACACACAGCAAAAACACGAAATCCCACCAAATTAGACCAAATTTTCCATTAAACTTGATTTAAAACAAAACCAACTTCCTAGTCATTTTTCAATAAGGTGCAACAAGTTGTTTTGAGAAAATAAATCTTGAGCCATTTGATCTTAAAAACTTTCTATTTTAAGTAATATCTCTGATTTACCATACATAATATTTTAAAGCAGAAGTTGTATTTTTTAAACTTTCGTAGTCTTGGGCCTTTCTGACCTTTTTTCCTAGCTTAGATTTTTTTTAAGTATCTATCTTTATTATCTTTAACAATTTAACACAACTTTAATTGTATTACATAATAACTCAGCAATAAGCCAGAAACGGTACAAAAAATGTATAAATTGTCATTTTTTTACCTGAAAAAATGGAGATCAAACAGTTTTTAACATTTTTAACAAAAAACAAACTTGTAGAGAGAAAAAAATGAATAAATCCAAAATCAAAGTGAAGACAAAGTCAAAACAATGTGAAAAATGAGGATGGTTGGACTGTTATTGAAAAGAGACAAAAATAGGACATATTTGGGAGAAAAGGTCTATGAATGCACCTAAAAATAATTCTCTCTTTTTTTTTTTTTTTTTTTTAGCAATCCACACTTATTTTAAGACATACAGCTGCAGGGGAAAATATGTGAATCATTTGGAATTAGTTGGTTTTAAGCATAAACTGATTGTGTTCAATAAAAACATAAAACTGTGTGATTCAAGCAGATAATGATTTTCTCCATCATTTTTATTTAGATTGAGATTTAAAAAAAAACCATAATGACTCATTTTAAAATTCTCAAATTAAAATAGTCCCAAATTCAATTTAATTTAATCAATTTTTTGTGTCAATACAACTCTACAAAGTGTTCACATACTTTCTCTTGCAACAGTATTTCCAATCATAAGAGCAATAAACCTAATAATATTTTTTATCATTTTAACCTATGTTATCTAGCCATCTTTTATGTCAAGCACCTATTAATGAAGGAAGCGACTGATGGAAAAATGAGTGTTTATGGCTAATTTTAAAATTAACTTTGTCCGAAAAGGACATCACACCTTTAATACATTTTACGAATGCAACCACTTTTAGTTTCATTAACTGATTTTTTCACTTATAACAAGAAGAAAACATCTATTTTTTCAAGTTTTTCTACTTGTTTTGAGAATTCTTTCCACTGCAAAGGGTTGGTCTTGAGGGAACAATTCTGGTAGAGAACTTTTATACATTTCTTTTTGCATTTATGATATAACATTTTAATATATTGAGTTGGCTAAGGTAAATTTGGACAGGCCAGTGTAAACACCAGGGCTTTATCTAATGGGCCACTAAACTGCAGAAGGGAACTCGATTGTGTTTCTTATTTTAAACCGGAAAGTGACTCTGATGTAATACAGTCTTTGTCACATTGCAAAAGGAAATAGCATCCCACATTGGATCAATTTTCTGTTGTGCACAATATGTTCTGCCACATCTTGCTATTACAGCATTTCGCAATCCAGCTTTGGTGCTGGGCTCCACTGCGACACCCTGACCCCTCGTGCAGGTAGAAGAAAGTTTAAGTATATGACAGCTGAGTGTAATGAAAAAGCACTTTTGGACTCTTTGAGCTCGTCTTGTTTACCTCCTCTGCCTCTGAGTGGCACTTTCATCTGTCTTCTCCCCTAATTGGATCCTCTGCACACATTCCCATCGGAGGATCTGCATCCTCTCCAACACGCTGCACATTTACCTTCCTCACACGCACGGCACATTTGCCTTTATGTGTTTACCGCTCCTCCGTATAATGACAGCCGGAGCTTTGCCCTCACATTTATTTGCATTTCCTCTCAACCCACCCAGTGTCTGAGGCCTCTCCTTAGACTTCAAAAGAAGCACCAGGAGGAAAAGATGTGGTTCTATCTAAATGAAAATAAACCCTCAAAAACGATGTTACAGACACTGTGCAGCTAGGCTATTAGTGCTTTGCCCAAGTTTTACCCCATCAACGCAGAGTAAAAAACATGAGGCAAAATGTACAATTACAGAACATCAAACAAACCCACACAGAAAGCTTGATAGGAAAACATTACAGGTCAGACAAATTTTCTCTTGTTTTGTCTTTTCTCTTACATATTGATAAAACATCAAACCTGTAATATTAATGGAAGCAATTAAATATAAAGCTGCAAGCGGGGTTGTATGGCCCGCAGGCACTACTTTTCCCCGCCCTCGCCGCCCGCCTCACTGACTGAGCGGTTCCTACACGGCCTTTACTCCCTGCCTTTGCAGACTGGTCAGAACTGCATGAGTCAAATTCATGGAAGACAAGAAAAAAAAACTCTTTTTTTTTTAAATGATGGCTTTTCTGTTAATTTTATCTCCATAGCGATCAATTTATGTTTAAGTCACCTGAGGGTGACGAACAAGCCTATGTCATTTTTAGAAGAATCGGGTAAACTAATTTTTTGAATTTCCTTGGCAACCCAGGTTTTCTTTAGCCACGCCCACATTCCTAATACAATCAAATTGTATGTCATGTTTTGCTCAGCTTGAGCCAAGGATTTATGTTACAACCCTTGGGCTATTCTAGCCTTGTGTGTGTGTGGGGTGTTCTTCCAGAGGTCAAAGTTACTTTGGTGGTGGTTGCTGACTTAAGCTGGCAGCATGTGTGTGAAACTTCGTAAAGACCGCTTGAACAAAAATGTTCTTTGCCATTACTGTAAGAAAATGAGTAAAAATGATTAATTTCAAACTTTGACACAAAATGCCTGCCAAGCCATCGGCCCAGTGGCCATCCCATAATAATTTCAAAACTTCCTTTGGAATTTCCAGACAGCTGTGTTTTGGTTTCCTTAATTATTATTTTTTTAAAGCCTAAAAAGAGATTTTAGCCCCATTCATTTTTGATGGTTTCCCCTGCTGTGATGTCATTGTTTTTGGGGGTGGATAATTCATGATGTCAAAATTCAATTTCCCGCAGGTACTTAAGTCCATGCATATTTTGGTAAGTTTTAAATGTGCTCAAAGTAAGAAGAAGAATTGTTAAAACAATTTTGCTCCTTTCAGGACACAATGAACTGTATTTTTAAAAAATCTAAATAAGGAAAAAAAAAAAACGAAAGTAAATCAGTTTAATGCATATAGACATAACATTCAGCTTTTATCAAAAAAGTGATGGATTGAAAGTTATTCTATTAAATAACAGGCATCAATTTTACCAAGTTGTGGGAAACAAAAACGTCAAATAACCCTCACTTCAGTCAATCTAGTCAATTGGGGCAGAGTTGATTCTATAAAAAGATCTGAACTCCTGGCAGTCAAAGAAAACTAACAAACTGCTTCCCGACTCACTGTTTTGGTTTAAATCAAAAGCGAGAGGGAAATACAGCCCGCGCCCACCTGGGAAACTGATGGCGTGAGCACCCGTGGTTCTCATAAGGGAGTGATGCCCGCTATGATAAACACAGATCTGTCAGTTTCCGGTCCCCTTCCACATTCCTGATCATCAAGTCTGCTGTAATCACAACTCTGGGACTCATTAAATTCCTGACAGCCAATGTTGCTAAAGAGAGCGTTTCTGAACCACTGGGCTCTGATATTATTTCTCTCTAAACAGAATAACAACATTACAATAAACAACTGACTCATATTTCCCTCACCAATTACTGCTAAAATTACATCACAAAAGCAGCAGCCTCAGAGAAAACACTGCTATTAAAACCGTGGTTCTTTACAAGTCTCATTTACTATCGATATGTCTCACACAGTCTTTGATCCACTTCTCGGCTCCTAGGAGCATTCTTTTAGAATGCTAAATGTCATGTGAAGTCTCAAAAATATTTAATAAAGAGACCAGCATGTCTGCTGTGCTGTCAAGAAGGAGTAACACTATGAAATAATGACTTTTAACAGTACACAATTTCCTAACATTTTTATCTTAGGCAGCAGTGGATGCAGTTTATTTTTTTCCAGACAAACAATCCAACAGTGGAGGTTTTTGTTTGTTTATGCTCCTTCACAGCAGAAAAAAACTTCCAAACAAACTAAACATCAAGTTTAATTTTTTATCAAATTGCCAAATATGAGAATGTTGTGTTGATGAAATGTGTGTCTGTATGTATGTTGAGTTTATAACAATTGATATGTGAATATTTCTTTCCATGTGCTCCTTTTTAACATTGTACTTTTCCCTTAAACAGAAAACAAAGAAACATTCTCTGACAAATAATACAAGTCAAAAAGTTTGATCTAGAATTTCAGAATCTCAAGTCATAAAGTTTACAGATTGTTTAATGTGAATAGGTTACACAGATAAGACTAACAGTAAAACCACTTTTTCTGGATGTTGACCTCTATAAACAGGGTTTTAAAAATGCTGACAGTTGGTCCTTGCCACAATTTTGACAATTTAAAATTAACTTGTTTAATTCCTGAATATATATATATATATATATATATATAAGCATTTGTGAGTCAAAAATAAAAATAAAAGTCAATACTGGAAATGCCATTTCATTTTAAAAATATACCTGCATTACTTGTCTCTTAAATGAAATCAAAAAGCTATTATCAAAACTGGTTTTTCCTTTACTTCAACACAGCTCATTCTGTAACTTAATTAAAACGGTAAAGAAAATGGCATTTGACATTTCATTTTCAGAAGGTTCTTTAGTATTTTTGTACTAAAACTCAATCAGAAATATCAAATTTGAAAATGAAAATGCATAGACAGAAATGCTTTTTCCTTTTCACAATGTACCTGCATTATTTGCCGCATTTGCTTAAAAAGCAATTCTCAGAACGACGTTTTCATTTTCTTCTTGAACTCTGCTAATTCTGTGACAGAATTAAAGTGACAAAGCCAATGGAGATTACTTTTTCGTTGTCACATTCTGCCCCGCAAAAAGTGTCTCAAAAATCTGTAGAAGGTCTGGAAGGTCCCAAGGGCGCACAATGATGACATCAGTGCTCCTTCTCCTCTGGTTTGTTCTTTCGGGAAGCTACATGCTGTTCCCATTGATTTATATAGAGAAAAGGGGAAAAGGGAAGGAAGAGGAGGAAAAACAAGCTCAAAGCTGAGTTTTATCATTTCCAATTAACTTGGATTTTTTTAATACTTTAAAGCAGGGCTGCTCATTCCTGGTCCTCAAGATCTACCACCCTGCCTGTTTTCCAGCTCTCCCTGTACTGCTTGCTGCTGATTACCTGGACCAGGTGTGGTCCTTTCAATCAGATTGTGGAGACATCTGACTGAGCCAATCAGCAGTGGCAGGGCTTGGAGATCTGGAAAATAGTCAGGGTGGTAGATCTCGAGGACCAGGAATGAGCAGCCCTGCTTTAAAGACTGAGAAAAGAGGGATATACTGCGGATAGTTTGTCTGTTACTCCCGCCGCGTTCTTTGGCTGCAGCCTGATGCAGCAACACATACAGCGGAGCTCACACGCTTAACATTCCGGCAGACAGACAGCTTTGCTGGGGCTGGATCATGCTTCAGCCTCCATAACTTTGTGATATTTTGCCTATTTTCGACTGGCGAAAGAGGGACGGGCCACACACTCAAAATTGAGAGTTTATCTTTTAATTTACAAATAACTCCCGTTTTTAAAAAGCATTTATATCATCCTCTAGTGCGCTTGCTGTTCGGAACATCGGGGCTCCGCAGCCCCCGGGATGCAGCGCCGGACGCGAGCCGGTACCACCAGACGTGGTACTGGACGCAAACCAGAGCCGGGTTAGGGTGCTGGAGCTCTCCGCGTCCTGGTGCTGGGCCGGTTCTGGCTTGCACCCCTCCCAGAGGAAGAGGAGCACTGACGCCATTGTTGTGCGCCCTTGGGACCTTCCAGGCCTTCTACAGATTTTTGAGACACTTTTTGCGGGGCAGAATGTGACAACGAAAAAGCAATCTCCAATGGCTTTGTGTCACAGAGTAAGCGGTGACGAAGAAAAAAATGAAAACGCCGTTTCATTTTATTTAAGAGACAATTATTGCAGGTACATTTTGAAAACAAAAAAGCATTCTGTTCATCATTTAATTTTTCAAATTTGATATTTCTAATTGAATTTTGGTATAAATTTACCAAAGAACTTTTTGGAAAAAAAGTTAATCTTAATCATATACTTGAAAATAAAAAATGTGACATTACTAATGAAGTTTGATTCTGAAGTAGTTTTGTTTTTAGTGGATTTCCTGTTCGAAGCAAAAACTGAGCACTGAATGGATTCTGTGGTCACAAACCAAACCCAAATCATCGGCCCTCCACCACCGTGCTATACCTTTGATCGTTTTCGGTCAGATTTTTGACCAAACAGAGAAGCTGTGTGTTGCAGATTGTGGGTGAGCTTGTCCGCCGTCCAAAAGTAATAAAGCTATTTTTGAAACTGTTGGTGGGAAACTGTTTAGTGGAATATACTTCACATTTTCTAAGCACTGTACTTTCTTCTGTCAGCACCTGCTGGGATGCTTGTTCATTGGAAGATTACCAACTGACTTGAATTGTTTCCACCACAATGAACTCCTAATTGTTTGGAAACGGTTTTATGACAGCACCATTTTCTTTACTTTAATCATTAATGATGCTTTTGTTTCTCTTTGACATAGCCAATTGTACAACCTCTTTATTTTTTTCCTACAAAAAGGTTTTTTTTTTATATATATATATTTTGTGGATTTTATCTGGCAGAGTCTGAGGACTGGTTTTAAAAAAATCCTTTCACATGAAGGTCTTTGGTTTTGAGGGGAGCTAAAAGGTTAGCTTTTTAAAGAGCAGGTTATTGATGTGCACTATTGTATCTCTACTTTTCTCATAGATGTCCAGCAGAACTTTACTTCCTTCAAATAACACTTTTGTGAGTGAATAAAACTGTTCTGTTTTAAGATTTATTTACTTGACTTTGTTTTTTTTTCTTTCCCAACAACCAGAGCAATCATGTTTTGTGTAAAAATGCTGTGGCATGGACACTTTCTCTGCTAGGCACTATGATTACGAAAAAAGAAAAAAAAAAAAAAAAAAAAAGAAGTGGTGACATGACATATGAGAGTTAAAAGGATACTTTCCTGCAGCTTCTACACCGACCCTGTAGTCCTGGAAGCTTCTGTTGGGGTGGAAGTTGAAGATAAAGAGCACGTTTGCCCTGTCAAACACAATGACCTTGTCCCCTTCATGCTTGGCGCTAACAAAGGCCTGGAGGGGGAAAGAGAGAGAGAAAAACAGAAGCTAATAAAGTATTTCTCCAGAAATAGTTATTACCATTCCATGCTGGGTTTAGACAGGTTCGCTGAAGGACGTTATATCAGCGGACTACACATTTTCAAACAGAGCGAGCAGCATCCCCACACTGAATTTCAGGTGGTACTCATCAGCAGAAAGCAGCAGCCCAGGATGGTGCAAGGCAGACACTGTCAGCTTTAGACAGCTGCACATGATAAAGGCGCCACTTTCCTGTGGAGCGAGCTACTGCTAACGTGTCATTAGCAGAGATTATCAATGTCACCCAAGCCCCTATTTTTAGTGCCTGCCTCCCCAAGCCAATTTCAAGGCAGCATATTCACGGCTGAAGGAGATGATAAGCACCTCTGCAACCGGACTCGCCGAGGATGGAGGTTAGGCAGAGAGCTAAAAGTCTGGAGTCTGTCCATTTCATCCAGAGATCTGAGGAAGTGCTAGATTCCTCATGCTTTCACAGATACATTTAACACTGCAAAACATATTTAACCCCCACCCTTCAAATCAGTTTTCGATAAAAAAATAAATATAAAAAACTCCAACTTTGATTACCGTACTTTTCAGAGCATACATTTTTTGCATAGTTTGGCCAGGGGTGCGACTTATATGTAATAAATAAATATATATATATTATATATATATATATATATATATATATATATATTGCTGCTCACAAAAATTAAAGGAACAGTTTTTTATTGGGCCTGGCATGAATTGAATGAAACCTGTCTGATCATTTTCTTGCTGGTTAAGCAGCTGGGGGCCTCGTTAATCAATTTCAGCTTTATTGGTGTTCATGGAATTAACAACAGGTGCACTTCAGTGGCAACAATTAGAAAACCCTCCAAACAGGACTGGTGTTACATGTGGAGGTCATTTCAAGTTTCTCCCTCCTGATCTTTTTTGCCTGGTTTTCCACTCGTGCTGATTTTGTCTTGTGTAATTCTCTCTACTGGCAGTATGAGGAGATTCCTTAACCCTACAGAAGTTGCACAGGTTGTCCAACTTCTCCAGGATGGAACATCCACACGTGCTGCAGCAAGAAGCTTTAATGTGTCTCCCAGCACAATCTCCAGAACATGGAGGAGATTTCAGGAGACTGCTGGTTAATATGGGAGAGCTGGACAGGGCCGTAGAAGGTCCTCAACCCCTCAGCAGGACCCATACCTGCTCCTTCGTGCAAGAAGGAACAGGCTGAGCACTGCTCCAGCCCTACAGAGTGACCTCCATATGTATCTAATGTGTTTTTTAAAGTGCTCCTTTAATTTTTGTGAGCAGTGTATATATTGCCTCATTTATTAGTTGTTTTCCCACTAACAACCACTAGAGGGCACTGTAGGTGTTTGATACTGATTGAAATGTTAAAGAAGCAGCACCGTCCAAAACAAACATGGAGGAGAATCCAAACGTTCTACAACTGAAATGTATAATATTTTTCTTATTTGCATCAACATTATTACTCTTGTTTACATTTTTTTCTTTGCTGAAGCATGCTGAAGTGATGCTGAATTCATAGTGAATGTGATTTGCAAGTCTGTCGCCTCTCTTTAGACGCTCATCAAATTTGCCGACTGACACTTGTCCATAAATGTGTTCATGAACTTTAAGTGGGAGGAGCTACCACCTAAAGTTTTTCTGTCTCATTACATCCAGATAATCCAAGGAAGAGTAACATTGAGCGATCTGGTTTATTTATTTTAAAGACTGGAAACCATGTCACCATGTCTGAGTTCATGAGATCATTCAGAGACTTTCCCATTAAGGTGAAGTTCACCATCTCCTGCAGGAGCTGGTTCTGAACGATGGCCACTTTCAGCAGTACATCCATCTTTCTGCGACCCAGTTTGAATACTTACTGCCGTGCATTACTCCGAGTGGGAAACTATTATTTTTTATAATTATTGTCTTGAAGCAAAAAAATTGTAATACTTTAACGTATGAGGAGAGGAGAGCAATCACATTCTCCTCCATGTTGGTGTTAGACTCCACCCACTGAGTGCGTCATCAACACATTACAAGCTAAAGCTAAGTCCCTGGTTGGTTGACACAACGCATCTTCTTTGCCAAAGTTCAAATTTTTGCACACTTGATGAGCTGCAGTGCCCCAAATCACACAGTGACCCCCACCATGCATTGCTGCCAGACTAACACGCTGCACCTAACACTCACATTGCAACACATTACCTTTGATCAGGCCCTATACATTGACTTAGCAATGAACCTGGACGCCTCTGATGTACAAACTACATTTGGTGTGAATGCAGCTTAATGCGGCACAGGAAGTCATCAAACTAATAATAATATTAATAATAATACAAATATTAAGACGCTAAAAATCACTTGCTATGCGTTTCCAATCATTCATTGTGTTACGACAGCGCTCTAGGCTGTAACAAAGAATCATTCACTCCTCATTCATGCAAGTATCTCGAGTTGTCTGAGTTTATGTGACCAACAGGAGGAGTCACAAGACTGGAAAAAAATCTGGGAAACCTTAGTAGTGAGATGTGGATAGGCGGGGGAACACTGCACCCACCAGTGAAGCCAGTCTAAAGGCAGGGAGGGTGAATGTCTTGCTCAAGGACACAACAGTTGACCTTCGATTATTACCAGAATTGCTTGACAACCTGAGCCACTGCCGCCAAAACTGGGTTACAAAGACTCAAAGGTACCACTGATAGAATTGTCATTCAGACGCAGCTCCCCAAACCTCAAAGGAAAAAAAAAATACTTCATGTGATCTCATGAACCCAGACATGGAGATGTGTTTACCAATGTTTTTGTAGAGCTCTTCAAAATTAATAAACTTGATCTCTCAACTTCATTTGTGTCTTCCATGCATTGTAAATAAGATAAACAGTCAATGCTTCCATGTAGTGATGAGGATAAGAACCTGATGGTAGCTTCTCCACACGTGAAACGTCTAGTTTAAGAACCCAATTATGAACGAGTGTCAAGCAGAGAATTTAATGAGTGTTACAAAAGAGGCAGCATTACACAGGGCCTGGCAGATATGTTCAGTAGCAATGCACTTTATACTTATACATGATTTTTTTTAGCAAATTATAGTCAGAAAATACAAAAATTAAATGTTCTTGATGACAAATGTGCAGTAGGAGAAATACACTCAAGAGAGCAAACGTATGGCGGTTTCATATCAGAGCAATGCCTTCCCTTCTGACGTCAGGTCTTAAGAGTCTGAAGAGTTCCTGTCTCTGTCAGTGCCTGCAGCATAATGCTGACCTGAAACAGTTTTGTGTGAAACTTAGCCAGCCAAAGAGAGCAGGGTAAATCCCTATTTGTGAAGTCAGCACTCTGAGAAAGTGGATTTTTCATGGGGGAGAAAAAAAAAAGTGTTGAAATCCAATATTTGAGAAACCTCTCTGCTCTGCTTCTTCACTGGAACTTAAATTCAGTCGACTGCAATATTGTTTACAGAAGAAAACATGGATTTCAGTTTTGTTTTTTTGTCATAGCTTAGTAAGTAGGACAATGGTGTCAGGGAAAAATGCATACTCAGCTGGACTTGTGCCAGCTGCAGCAAATAAATAAATAAATATCACTGCAAGTACACAGATGTGACCTGAGTATTTGTGTTTTCATTTGCCTCTGTGACTCAGCACGCTTCATAGTTTGCAAAAATAAGCACCATTAATGGCACCTCCAATGAGATGCCCCGAATGTTTCTATCTCCAAAAAGTTCCTTCCCTCCAGAGACAACAAGGAGAACTGTTCATAGATCACGTCATGCTTACACTTCATCTTCAAAACGCCCTTGGATCCATCCACCTCCTTAAATTATTGAACCAGTAGCACCATAGAATATATCTAATAAGAGCAATTACCTTGCAATGTCATTGATAAGCTCTGTGAAGGATTCAGACTTATCTGCTTATTACAGCACAATCCATAAACATTATTGGCATTATCTCTGAATGATGTTCTACAAAGTCTTTGTCTGATCTTTTATTAGTCTCCAAATAAGATGTATTTTTCATTTTTCTTTCTTTTTTTTTTTGCCCACAGCATCAGTTGGAGGAGCCACTGGAACCGAGTTATCATGCATCTGGTTTCCAGATAATCTCGCGTGTAATGCTGGTTTTGATCCATGTGAATTCTTTGATGCCAGCACCTTCAAGCACATTATTCTGTATATTTAGATTTTCCTACACTTCCACAACACCTTTGATATTTTGTTTTCTGAATTATTAATAAAAGAGGTTTTTTTTTTTTAGGTATTACGTGGTGTCTGAACAGAGCACCTGCTGTGACTGCATAAGCTGAAAAAACAAGCAGCACCATAAATATATTTGAATAAAAATTTATCTTACAGTTCACAAACTAATAACTTACAGTGATGACGTGTGTGATGCATTTTTAACTGTTTACACGTTTGTAAAGTTATAGTTTTGTAGGAATCTATGTATGCTACATATATATATATAAATCAATAATCTGTTTTTTTTAGGTCTTCTACATTTGTGCACTATATTTCAGTTTGGATCTATAAAGGTTGCATCGGACACGCTTAGCTCTGTCAGGTATTACTTGATGACATGATCTGTGTTCTCAAAACAAAAAGAAAATTGACTAATATTCAGTTTTTAGTTTATTCAGACACACCCAAAACTATTTTTTTTAATGTTCAAAACATGTTATACTTACCAAATACTTCCCCTATGTGTCAAAGTCAAGGCCCACGGGCCGGATCCGGCCTGAGGAGTATTCATATCCGGCCATCCAGATCATTTTATTTTAATATTATTTTTCCCCCAATGTTTTCTTTTATAACTGTAACAGGATATATTCCATAGAGAGCAATTTTTTTAAGGATGTTTATAAGTTCAATGTTATAAATTAAGTAAAGAAACTTTAGAGCTTTTTCGTTAAACATTTACTTCATTTCAACCTTGTATAATTTTGACAGATTATTAGAGAGAGGAAAATATTGAAATTTATTTAAGGTTTAAGTTGATTTGTTCTGGAATCTGGTTTTATAATTTTTATTATTTTTAAAAGTGATGTTTTTAAAGTTTAGAAGGTTTCACAATAATGAATGTTTATCCTGTTTGACCTGCGACCTACTGCGTGATTTGGATCACACATCACTCAATGTAAGGGTGGGGTCATCTGGACCCCGTAAGAGAGCATGAGGGTTAGACTATTTTGGACAACCCGACTCCTTCAAATGCTCCTAAAACTGGAGGAGTTGGGAGAAGCTCTAGGGAGAGGTAAAGAATTCAAATTCAGAAAACTGTTTTTACATAAACTTAAAAACAGACTGAGTGGTGGTCTATGAGTTTCTAGACGCAGTTACTCTTAAGAAATATAGATTATTCATAAAGACCCTCTCCTAACATTCTTGAGATATTTTAAACGTGTTCCCAGTGATATGATTATGGTAATGCTGCTTTCAGTCAAAATAAAAACATAAACTTGTCTTTTTTGGACATTTTTTACAGAGTGCCTCTAATTTGCGGGTGGGACCTTCTTTCTTGTGGAGAAACTCCGCCCCCCTTTTCTTCTCATTGCTGAGACCACAGAGCAGAGAGCTTGTGGCCCACCAATTGTACTTTTTTACGCCATTTTATTAGCTCTTTGTCAAACTGCATTTTTTTCATCTGTTCCTGATTCACAGTGATTTGAATAAAGAAATACTCAGAAATACAATTTAAGCTCAAATGTCTTTATGTATGTCCTCCATCATTAGAAACATGCCACAAGAACATGTTAAAAACACAAGTTTCATTGTTTAACTTCATAACTTTTCCAGCTCAGACTCTTTTCATTCATCTCTATAGAACCAGCCAATAGTCTATGTATGAAATGCTAATTTTAGCTTTTCTTTCCTTGAAAAAAACAAATGTGACATTACTTATGTTTTTTCCTTCTCATAATTAATGTTTCATAGGGATTCTGTATTGATTTTTCCATAGTGCTTTTGTCTTCTGCTCTGCTTCCCTCTGTGAAGAACTCTGGGTGACATTCTTATAGAGGGTGCTCTCTAGATAAATGTAAATTGAATCTCTGGTAATTATTTAGCATCACCTCTGTCTCTCCTCTGGCCTATTCCACCATGGAATTCAGGCAAGCACAAAATCTCCAGAAAAGTCTTCCAAACTTCTGCAAAACTAATTTAGGGCAACAAAACAAATGATTGTTGATCAATGTAAACAAATAAGAGATTGACTGGAGGTAAAAAAAAAAAAGCCTTAAATAAAGCTTTAATCTTAACTTTAGCTTTTAAAAATGTCTTTCAGTCTGACAATTCAAAGTACAATTGTTTCTGGTTACGCGCCAATATTAGGACTTAATACTAAAATATTTTCCTATTTAAAAAAAAAAAAAAAAAAAATGTGGCCACTGAACCACTTCATGCAGACTCGTTCCCATAAGTTCATGCAAATTGTGGCTTTGGAAACCCACTCCAATGAAAATTGCATTTTTGCTGCTTTTACGATGTTCTCGTTACATTTTTCACATGGTGTAAGACATAGTGAGAAAATTAAGATTGAAACTTTGTTTCTTAGTATTTCTTTATTCAAATTGTTGTGAATAAAGAGAAGACGCAAAAATGCCTTTGGAAAAAGCCTATATATGGCTGACCAAAAGCTCTGCTCCATTCTGATCAGTGACGTGCAGTCAGGGAGGCAGGTCAGGCAAAATACAGCTTAAAAAATACATATAAATTAAATAAAATTGATATACTTTCCATTCTTAAAAATAAAAAACCAATACACAAATATATCTCTTGTTTTCAGTTCTATGATTACTTTTTTTTGTGTGGGCTTTCAACATTTCTTTGTTAATAAGGCAGCAAATTTCCTGTTCAAATACGGAAATATATATATATATATATACATACATATATATATATATATACATACATACACACACACACACAGCTGGTGAGGCAGCAGCCTGTATCTCCTCTGTGCCGCAAACACCGACTGAGATCACACATGATCTTTACTGTTTCGGTCTTTCTATCATCATCAAAGATGCTTTATTTTTAAATACTTCATTTTTTTATTTCTTGCTATCTGTCTGATTACATTGGTGCCACTTTGTGACTCATTTAGTCTTTTTATCTGGTAAAAAGGCACTTCAGAAATACACTGGGTGAAGCCCG
This sequence comes from Oryzias javanicus, assembly GCA_003999625.1. Lineage (NCBI taxonomy): Eukaryota > Metazoa > Chordata > Actinopteri > Beloniformes > Adrianichthyidae > Oryzias > Oryzias javanicus. The sequence goes on along the minus strand of CM012449.1, from coordinate 28,659,348 downwards.
CAGTACACACGCTTAAAGGTAGAAGGTCGCTGGTGAGACCAGTGAATGTGACACTAATTTAGTGCTGGCCAGCCAAGTGCAGCCATCTAGATACTCTTTAATATCATTTAGCATAAATAGAGAATTATGTGTCTAAACTCTGGAATATGTAGAGAAACGTCACTGGCAGTGATCTTTATTAAGACAAAGAGACTCTTAAAACTGAAGAAAGAAAAGGAAGACTTCTACAAACAGGTTCTTTATGTGTTTCTTTAGAAGGAGCAGTATATAGCCTTCCTTTGTAAATAAAAGTAGGTCAATAATAATTTTGGTGATTTTTTTTTTTTAATATGATGCAGTTTGTAAACGGAAGAAAAACGTTGACCGGAAACTTTACACAACACACTTTAACTGTTTTCAATCAAATGGTGAATCAGTTACTCTGTAGGGTTCATATGTTTGTAAATCTGATGATGCCAATGCCTTCCCTGCCGTGATGCATCCACTCAAAACTGAACGGTTGGACAGATCCGATAATGCTTGCCATTTTTGTTTTACCGCTAATGTTAAGTTGAGGTTGTGAGAGGACGTAAGCTAGAAGACAATTCTGATTTTGGCTAAGAACAGCATAATCACAATTTTTTTAAAAACAGAAAAGCACTGGGAACCGTTTTAAAATAGATGAAAAGATGATCTCAGAGTGGGATGTAAATATATATTTACCACACAGTTTCATGTGGAAAGCTCAAACAAGCCATGCGGTGGTGACCTTCAGCCTGAAGCAGCTCAGCTTTGTTGCAATTGTCCTTCCTTCCTACCAGCACAGCCTCTTCTAGGCTCAGCACTTCCTCTCATTTCCACAGAACGGTCTAATCATTCTTTACTTTTATCCATCACGTTTACGTCTGTTTACATTTCTGTCCTTCTGCTGCATTGGTCCGTCAGCGGGTCAGTGTCTAAAAACGAAGGTGAGCTGGCTTAAATCTGACGACCAGCTCCCGCGATTGAGAAGAAGGGTATTTCTGAAACAACTGCACAGACTCACTTCTAATCCCTGTCAATTTAGCCACACTCTCCATTTGCATTATCCCATTACTTTGCTACAAACCCCTCATGAGAGAAACATAATTTATTCTCTCAATTGCAGCCAAAGACAGAAGCTCAAGGAAGCGAGTGAAATCTATTACTGTTCAACTTGACAGCAGGCAGAGAAACACGACACTTTTTAAAAGGAGCTCCATTTAGGGGGCTTTTATCTCTGCGAGAAGGCCGAACAGGTGTGTAAAGATGGTGACTGGAGAACAAGTTTATCCTTGGAAAAAAATGATCTTATAAGACCGACTAATCAATATTTTTTCCCTCCATTTTCACATGTGATTTTTGTTATGGAGCATCTGCACAAGGTCTTCTGAAAAGTCGGTGTGTGCCGTTCTTACAGGTGGAGCCGCCAGCCATCCGTACTGGTCTTCGACGCGGTTCATGTCCCGGTCAAAGGCGTAGAGCTGGCGGTAGCGGAGGTGATCCATATCCACCAGGTTAAACTGCCGTCGGGCGTAGTGGTAACTCTGATTGTTGCCTTCTCTGGGGAAATCCAGCCACTCTGGATGGCCAAACTCATTTCCTGCAACACAGAGAGCGTTATTAAAGAATGTACATAATGAAGAGACAGGCATACCATCTCTGAATTGGCATACTCGACTGTGTCATGCTTTATGAGCTCTTCCTTCCTTTGAGGTTTTGTGAAATATTAACAAGGCAAAAGAAGAGACAGATCAAACACGCGAAAGGCAGCGACAGACTATGACCTTGACAGACTTTTCCACAGCCTGCCAAAGATATTCCCATATTAAAACACCAGCACAATACTCCTGCAGTGTTTTTGCCAGCAAGCACTTTCCAGCCCAATACCCAGCTGTTACAGAGGTAAAACTAAATAAAGGAATAAACTGAAAATATATTTATGAAAAGGGATTCTTTGATATATGGTTTTATAAGTCGTCATAAATAACGTTTCTCTATTAATCAGCACATTTTAGATTAATCTAGGGATGTAATGATTAATCAGTTTACATTTCTATGATCTGACCAGATTGTTGATCAAATTCAACTACATCATTATAAAATTGTGTCAAAATGAAATAAATCAATTACATTATTATTGTAAAATACCATTTGGATTGAGGTGCGTTTACTATCATGTAAAAATGATCATCGCAGCGGACAACACACACATGATGACAGCAAAAAATGATAAACCATTATTACAGTTCAATGTGTAGAAAAACTTTGAATTTAGCAAAGACGTGACCATACAGTGTGGTAGAATGTTCTAACAATTCGTAGTATTTTGAAGTTTAAAAAACAACAAAGGGCTGAACTTTATGAAACTAAAATGTAAATGGATTTGCCATTAATTCTTGTTTACTTGTTTGTACACATATTTAATGTACACTTGACTTAACCCAGACTGTTCAGTACCAGGTATTTATCTCTGAGTCACATATGTGGAATTTTTGAGCAAGGATATCCTGGATCGACTATACATCAATTATATGAATTGTATCATCAACCACAAATTCTTGATAATGTAAATCATTAAAACCCCATCTTAACCCTTTAACCTACGTGCTCTCTTATGGGGTCCAGATGACCCCACCCTTACATTGAAGTGTTAGCCCTTCCATGACAAAAGTGGACAAGGCGCACAAGACTTCATGTCTGTCATTATACACCAGTAAACATCGACAATCATTGAAAGAAAATAGTTCAGCGCACCGTCGTGTGGGGTCCAAATGACCCCACTTTTAATGTAAACAAGCCTAGGAGAGCGGAAGGGTTAACCATGAATTATGATCAAAGCAGTTAGGGATTTTTTTTAACAGTTTTTATTCATCTTTAGGGATAAAGAAAACTGTTTTTTTTTTTTTTTTTTTTTTTTTTTTAAATAGAAAAAAGCTGTTGTATCTTTAAGCTCTATAAAGATACATCTATTCGTCCACTGGTGATTTCCACTGGTGTCTGTGGCAGACATGAAATCTTGTCCACCTTCATCCAGATTTGTCATGGGATGGATGACACCTCAATGTAAGGGTGGGGTCACCTGGACCTCATAAGAGAGCACAAGGCTCAAATTCTCTTGGCGTACTGAATAAACTCCAGTGTTTTGGAGCCGTGGGGCGCTGCATTAGGCTTGTAAAAGTAAGTTAGTGAATGAAATCCAGAGCCCGTTATAGTCCAGTTGCTTAAGGAAAGTGAAGCGTTACTTTCTTTGGATAAGAAGATATTTCAGTAAAGGGCATAGAGCCCTTCCAGATGTCCTTGTTTCCTTGTATGCCTCAAAAGAGGATCCTACAGAGGACACTCATTGGCGAAAGACACACGTTCATCTCAAATCTCAGCTTTATCAGTCATGATTTACTTAAATTGTAAGCTAAAGGCTTTGCTGGAGTCTATCTTTAAGGTTATATTTTCTTTCATGACAATTCAAAGAAAATCTCACACGTGTAAACAACTAGAGCTCCACATGCCCCAACATCTTGTAAACTTTTCACTCCCCACATCCAAGCTTGTTCCAATTTATTAAGATTTGTTAATTAAGACTGGAGACGAGTCGCTGCGGAGAACAACAACTTCAGACGACCAGCATTGTTTCATAAAGTTGAAAAGATTCTGCAGAAGTGAAGGAAACAACAGGCCTGATGTTGTCAAGCCAGGAGATGAGATAATGAATCTGTTATCGAATGTCACAACAACATCAAAACACAACAGCCGGGATAATTGAATTCCCAGCGGAGAAAGACGAAGACAATAGATTGAGGAAGATGGAAGCTAGGTAAATAAATAAATATAAATAAAGATATTAAAAAAAAATTATACTGACAGGCTGAAGTGGAAATGACAGGGAGTGACAGGAGACTAATGAAATATATGATGTAGGTGTTAAAGTAGTGGAAAACCATAAGAAATGGACTGCCAATAAAAGGCACCTCAAAACTCACATTCAGAGACAGACATGAAGCAGAAAGACGGTAGAGTTCCTCTCGTGACATCTGCATGAATAACAAGCCTCCCACTCAATTTAACGTGAAAAAGAGAATTACACCTCAGCACCAGCAACCAAAATTAAGCGTTCTTCTCCATAATCCAGCAGAGCACCGTCTATACTGTAAAGCCCATGTTGTAGTCTTTCACATTTAGAGCACAGGACCTGTAATGTAATAAGTCACAGTGCATTGCACTGGCATAAATTTAATTACCTGTCATGCCCATGTATATGTCAACTTTTAAACTGCTTATGCAATGCAATTTAATGCTGATTGTTATTAAATATCAAACTGTGACTACAGTTTCATACCATTCATCAAACCTTTGTCAACGCCAACAGTTTTTAATTTAACAGAATATTAATGAGAATGAATAACTTTGCATTACATTCATTTAGCACGAATGAAGAACACAACAGGAGGGATCTAGCAGATAAAGACTCACTCCAATGAATATTTTGTAAGTGTGTATATATATATATATATATATATATATATATATATATAAATAAAAGAGAAATTACGATTAAACTCCGTTTCTGTAAATTTCTTTATTCAAATCGTGATGGATCAGGAGCAGACAAAAACCTGTGGTTTGAAAAAGCTCAGGTTAGTGACGCACCAGCTGCTGTGGGCGGGCCAAAGTCTCCTTGCTCTGCTACAATTCTATTGCAGACAAATAGATCCAGTAACGTCATCATTTTCCTCGTCTGAGCTGCCACATGTGGCCCATTAAACTATTTAATCTGGCCTGCCGAACTGGAATAAATTATTTTTATTACCTGTATTGATGTTTAATTTTTCATGTAGGTGTCTCCCTATAGATCACGAACTACAAATAAGTTATTCTGCATTCATTTAGTGATTGAAGATTTGCTGTTTTTATTATATTTATGTGCGATTTCCAAGTTGGACGGTCATTTTTACGATTAATAACACCATTTGGATGTAGCATTTCCCTGAAATTGAGTTTTTCCCTGAGGGTCATCGACCTGTTGGCAATAAATTATGTCAATAAAATGAGAACAAAAAGCACAGTTTTGAAATAAAATCTCCAAAATGTGGTGTTTAAAAGTAATTTTCAATCAAGATTAAGGCATGTTTTAATCCAGATTGCTTGTCATTTCTTTCTTTTACGTGGTGAATTACCACAACACGTCACGAATCTGCTGCTGGTGCATACCTTCTGACAAACTTTAGAACTCTTTGTGACTCAAGAGTAAGAAAGTTTGCCCATCCATTACCTAAAATGTACGGCAGCATGGCTCTGATATTGGCTGCGTTTTTTTTTTTTTTCTTTTTTGCTATGCTAAAGTTTGCTTGGGCTGATGAGGTGGAGTAATCTCATGGAAGAGAGTGTAAACTGATGGGAAAATTAGCAGAGAAATATGCTAACAGCCACACAAATTTCTAATGAGCTCCTGCTGCTCTGCAGAAAGTGTGTTCCAGAAAACTGCACAGGCTTTTTGATTTTAGCTAAAAACTTCAAAATCATAATTAAAATACTACGGAAAATTATTTTTTTGCCATTTTAAAACATTCCTAGTATGTTCATAAAAGAGGGATAATGCTGTATTTAGCTAAACATTTAAAAAAGCAATGTTTTGGTCTTCTAGAACATAGTTTCTCCACAGCTGCAAAAATTCACCTAAGTTGTCAATGGGATCGCTTACCCTCCGTAATGCTGAAAGTTCCCCGTTTACACCCTCAACCTAACATTAGATGTGCAACAAAAATAGAATGTGGCCTGCCGATTGTGGTTTTTACTTGACAAATATAGTTTTTTCCAAACAGCATTTTTTCATCTGTTCGTAATTCACATCAATTTGAATAAAAAAATACTCAGAAATGCAATTATGTGTTTTAATATTCCCTCCATCATCAGAAAAATGCCACAAGAACGAGTTAAACTCAAGATTTTCATTGGAGTTTGTCTTTAAATTGATTGTTACTTCCTGAGCTGCAGAGGCCCAGCATAACTTTGTTTTTAAAAATTTGAGTGTGACTTTGAGAGTAACCAGCCACAGAACCCACTCATTTGTAATTTACAAGCTCCAAGAATGATGGTGTGGCAGCAAAGGTCGCAGTGTCAACAAAATCAATAAGTAAATAGGCTAATGTGTGGGACATTAATGGTAATGAGATGCATTCTTAATTTATGATGGCCATCAAAAGTGTGGCCCAATTGCAGGACAGTGAAGGTCAAACTGCTGCTAAATTTACATTTTTAGAACATTTTGGGTTTCCTAAATTTTCTTCTTTTTTGGGGCTTGATGCACTTTCCTAATTCATAAATATTGTTTTAAATATAAAATTATAATATTTGATAAAAATATGGAAAACAATATCTGCAAGAAACAGGATGGGAAACGGAAACAGCTCTCTAAATTAGTCATGAGCAATGTGAAGATGATTTTTGCTATATATAAAAACTTAATGAGGAAAAAAAGTTTTGAAAAGACAAAAATATTTCTTTAAATCTCTTTGCGGGACACAAATGGTGACTTGAATGTTAAGATGGGCAGTCAGAGCATTTTGTGAATATGCGTATTGTGCATCTTTCTGTGCTGCACTTGTTTTAAGGAAAGGTCCACATTTCTTAAACCAACTCTCAGTAAAACATTTCCCAGCCATTGGCTGTCACATTCTTCAGTTTGATTCTAAACCACAGAAAGGGAATGTGTCACAGCTTCTATTTCAACAGAATTAAATAGTTGGTATGTGTCAGTATACCAAAGTAGTTGTCATTTAAGTCATTTCAAAAAATGATTCTCCAAGCACACCAGAAGAAAACACTTTTGTTCCATTAGAATACTGTGAACCTTGTGCTTTGCTTTTCCGTGGTTCTATCTCCTACCAAGACAAAATTAAAAACTCATTTTTTTTTATCTTTGAATCAACTTCTTTGGGTTTTTTTTCCAATGCTGTGGCACCAATAGAGATATGTATGACTGAACTCTGTCATACATAAAGCTAAAATCCAAAAACAATATATATTTTTTTTAATTTTCAGGACACAGTTTCTGCCATACAGTTTTGAGCCAGAAACCAGTTAGAACGAGGAAAACAAAGATGTTCATGGATCTAGTCGCCTACAAGTAGATGCATAAGAATGGAGCAGAGCTTGTGGTGTATTTTCTATCTCACAAATAAGCTCTTTTTCCAATGGTATTGAGAGGGACTTGGTTACGGGCAAGATAGTGCCCAAACACGATATTTAACTCATCATTAACCGGAAGCGGAAATGTTGCAACTTTAATCAGAAGCTGAATTTATGTGTCTATAATAGAAGAATCCTGACCCTAACCCGGTTCTGATGTTTTTCAAGGGGGAAGAGTAGGAACTCGATTCAAACTTTGGTCGAAGACCACGGCTAATGATCCTCTGGTGCCATCTTGGGGCAATGTTTTTGTCTGCCACCAGGTTCTCTTGAAGGTATTATTGCATCTGCTACTGATTCACAAGGATTCAAATAAAGAAATACTCAGAAAATACCATTTTAAGCTTATTATTTTCATATATCTCCTCCCTCTTGAGAAACATGAACATGTTAAAAGCAATTTTCATCAGAGTGGTCTGATCCACTGTAAGATAGCCACAGAAAATACAGCATTATCTCTCTTTTTTTGTAAATTGTAAGATTTCTATCAATTTATCCATATTTTGTATATAACGGAGCATTACAGATTTTCATGTTCAACCTGTGCATACGCTAATTTTCCTTATGGCAAAGTGTCTACCAAACTTGTCTCCAAATTAATTAGTCTCATTAAGATGTTCATTTAAAGGGACTTAGCTCTCCATCTGCTACATTCACTGTTGTTCATAATCCCTCAATGCTGAGCATACTGCTCAACTTTCTGGTACCAGCTCTTTCTTGTCACTGCAGCCCCAGGATGTTGGTTAGAGAGGAGAGTAAAGCTTATTCTATTAAATCTGCTTCGAAAGCTTCATGTTAATGGCCCTCCTTGATTTAACTCACCTCCAAGCTAATTTTTTTTATTACACTGCCACCTTAAGAAATAAACAAAAACAGAGCGGTTTGTGAAGTCATTAAGATATGAGGCTATCATGTTCGATATCAGCAGGAAGTTGCTTTTCGATCATCCTTCATCAAGACGGTGCCGATTAAACTGGAAGCCACAGCTATGTGGGCTTTTGCACGCCTGGTAAAGGTAAGAGATATCCCTTGTATTAAGTGGCTAATTGAAAAAGCACAGCATCGTTCTCATGAGCTCTTTGCTTCTATTAGTGAAACACTCGACCATGTCTGTCCCTCCAAAGACCTGGTAGCTGTCTGACTTCAAAGAAATGGTGCATTTTAGGTGCCGCTTTAAATCATCCTTTTAAAACTCTGCTGGGTGGAAGTGTTTAATCTGCTGCAAGCTTGTACAAACGACCAAGATGATTGGTTGTAGATGAATCTGGAATTTTCTTTTTTAAAACCAGTACTGAGGAATGACTCTGCTGCAGACGGTGACAGACAGTTGGTGAGGAAAATGTTGCATGTCAGAGTTGCAACTGGCATGTCTACTCTGTCAAAGGTATTTTAGGAAGGCAGAGACACAAAACTCAAGAGTGTTACATTAATATTATATTTCATTTGTTGTAACTGCTACGTCGGTTGAGATGTATTAGCACAATTCTCAATCATTTTAAATGAATCAAAAAATCTATTTGTCTATAGTTTTTTAGTGGTTAATGTCATAAAGTCCAAATGTGCATTTAAAGAAGTGGACTTACAGAAGGCTGTCAACACTGTCAGCACACTTGAAAGGTCTGTTGTGTGGAGTGAGTGGCATCTGGAGCGTGCTATATTTTGACAAGCTTTCTTAAGGGAAAGAAACTTTTTTTTTTTTTATTATTCAATAAAAGAGGTCCAAAAAAGCAAAAAGAAGGTATAGATTCAAGCAGCTTTTAGATAGACACCTGTAAAAGTGAAAAGCTGTAAGCCAGACGATTTTTTAATGCCTCCATACAAACATCTGCTCCTTGCATCCTCTAAGAACATTTAAGAATAATACATTTTAAAGTCCCACTCTGGTCATCTTTTGATCCTTTCTAAAAGTGTTTCCTGTTGTGTAGTTTCTAGGACATAGTTTATGCAGAGAGGCAGTAATTCATTAAAAATTCAGCTCTGAGTTGTGGGAGGAACCATTGGCGCTGATTAGGCAAGTCCATCCCTTTCCCATCAACCATCCATTCTCCAGCTAATTTACAGCCCCAACCTAACATTACCGGGCAACAAAAATGGTGCGCAACTCCAACTCAGGTAAAAAAAAATAAAGACATACATGAATAATATTCTTAATATTCTTATGGGCGGCCGTGGTGCAGTGGTAGGGCAGTCGTCTCATGATCGGAGGATAGTGAGTTCGATTCCCTGCCCTCCCATGTGTCGAAGTGTCCTTGGGCAAGACACTGAACCCTAAATTGCCTCTGGTGGGAGGTTGGCGCCAGTGTTCGGCAGCGGAGCCACCACCAGTGTGTGAATGTGTGTGTGAATGGGTGAATGGGTCTGTGACTGTGAAGCGCTTTGGGCCCTCGAAGGAGGGTAGAAAGCGCTATACAAGTATACGCCATTTACCATTTACCATTAACAATTATTCAAATTAATATCTACCAAATATGCATTTTTATATACAAGATTATGTTTAATAGAGTCAAAATCCCAGACCATTTTACCTTCTACTTTAAAGCTAATGCAGAACTTCATCACTATGACACTCGTCAGCGCAGTCATTTCCATGTTCCAAAATGTGTCGCATCTAGAGGTCAGTTTTGTCTACGATTTAGAGGCTGTAAATTGTGGAGTCAGTTTTCACACCTTGGAAGCAAAGAAATATCAGAATTATCATTTAAAAAAAGCTTAAAAAATTATCTTTTTTTGTTCTGTTTTAATTTATTATTGTTAATATGTGTCTCATGTGATTGCATGCACAGTTATTGTTGGAACTGATTATTGTTTTGTTGGGTGGAGGCTTTCATACAAACCCTTTTGTTTTTTTTTTGCCTCTTCCTGCACTTATTCTATTTGAACAAGTTTCTTTGAGTCACATACAAATGCTGTATACGTGCAAACAACAATAAATAAATAAATAAATAAATTTAGTTGTCTACAGTATAAAAAATAAATGTATCTTGTGACTTGCCGTATTAGCTTTTACATCACAGCTACAAACTTTTCTCAACTGCATCTTTTTCTGCTCTTGATTGAAAACAATATGAATGAACTGTTACACAGAAATGTTATTTTAAACTTAATTTTCTTTATACATGTCCTCCATGATGAGCAAAATGCCACAAAAACGTTAAAAACACCAAAAACTACAGTTTTCATTGGAGTGAGTCTTTAAAGAAGCAAAAAGGAAAAGCAGTCGCCGGTTCATGATTATAAAATGAACATCAATAGCTGACAGCTGGTACAAAAACATTTATAAAATCTGCTTGGCCATTTCCTGGAGTGACATGTGCACAAAATAGCACACAAGCTCACCAAAATACTAGAGAACTAGAAAATTAAAAAGGCTAAAAATGAAGACTGAAGATGCAAAGTGAAATAAAAAAAAACCTAAAAGATATTTGAGTAAAATTCTAGATTTCTAGATATATTTGCGAGACAAAAAGGAAAATATGGAATGTCCTCTACACACCAACAACACACTAGGTAAATGTTAGAGTCTGATATCCAGACCTCGTACCCACTGAGCTCACTGACGGAGGTGTGATTTTTCGGACTCACTTCGCAACCCCAGTAACAGGGCACCTTGGAGTCATTAATTCAACCTTGAACTCCTCTGTATGCAAAAGTAGGGCAGGGTTGAATGTGTCTGATAACCAAATCTTAGCTGAAATTGGGCCACGCAGTGGGACATTCACTGCAGGTACACATGTAAATCCACGTTTGGGAGTACGGCCGTGAAGTACTTTGTCTATAAATGGAAAAAAGGGAGTTTGGAAAAACAAAAACAAAGATGGGGCCAAAGTATTTTCATAGACATACAAGGTGTGGGAACATTGGGGAAAAATACTTTGCATAATATTTATGTTAATCTTAATCAAAAATGTCTTGCTTTGTGTTATTGGTGTTGCTTACCTATAGGGAGTTTAATTAAGATAAGTTTTCATCCTTTCAAAGCACAAGAAAATGAAAACAAGGGTCCTTTAGATTGTCTGTAGCATCACTATAAAGCTAAATGGTTACATTTTGTGCATACCATTGTGTGAAAGGAGGAGATATAAGCTCTGGACTACTTCCTGTGTGCTGTGGTGATGGATAGACTGACAAGTGAGGTAAGAAGAATCTTCATGGGCCGTGACATTTGCAGATCATACGAATGAAGAGTTGGTAGAGAAAAATCTAAAGAGCTAGAGGTTTTCTATAGAAAATGAGTTATAGAGGTTAGTTGGAACATAGCAGATTACGTGTGTGGATGAGAGGAAGTGGAATTGTGAGGTTTCAAGAAGCTGAAGAGAAGAAGTACTTGGAAACACTGATAGTTGAGAGCAGCAGAGAGTGTGGAAAAGAGGTGAAGTGGTGTTTAAGGAAGTTGAACTTGTGACAGAAAATGTGTCAGGTGGGGTTTGCAACCACAAGGTTTTAGGGAGAGTAAAAGGAAAAGTGTACAAGGTGATAGTGGTATCAGTAGTGTTTGGTGTATGGTTTACAGACAGTAGCACTTATTAGGATGGTGGACAGTGAACAGAGTAATGCTAGCTTTACATTAGTCTCGGAAATGTTTGCTTCAGTGACCCCTTCCAATGAAAAGTCTATGCAAACGTGCATAAATGCACATTTTGGGCTTCTACATTCATGCAAGTTTTGACGTTGGTTTCTGGTACATCTAAAATGCGCAGTCATTGAGTGTACTTTAAAAGTTTAACTAGTTAAGCTCTGATCATTCAAGGATTCAGGATTTGGTAGTTGCAAATGAATGGCATCCTCTTTAAAACACGGAAGTACCAACCGTTTGAAAATTGATCATGACAGACAAGTATTAGAGAGGAATTGGTTTGGACATGAACAAAGCAGTGACAGTAAAAAGTTCCAGGAGGCCGAGAGTAAGACCGACTCTGAGATTGTTGGATGCAGTAAAGGAGCACATGAGAGTAGCTGTTGTCAGGAAAGAGGATAGGGTTAAATGGAGGAAGATGATTCCCTTCGTCAACCCCTTAAGGGAGCAGGTGAGAAAAAAAGGAGAATGTCCCAAGGTAACAAGGAACTTTGAGAGGCATGAAAGAAATCTCTTTGCTCAAGGTTGTGTTGCCTATAGAATGAAATTCATGATCACCCCTGGGAGAGAAATCCACACTCTGACTGTCCGTCCACATATCCATCATAAAGGTAACTTGTAAACATCTACAGTACCTGTGAGCTCCAACATTTCCCAATTTGGCTTTCAAAATGCCTAGGAGATATGGGATGTCTGCACTGCATTGAGCCACATTCCATATTTATAGGAATGTTGTTTCACAAGAAAAATGAACCCATGTCTCTGAGATCCATAGGAGAGGAATTGATCCATGAAGGACTACATAATATGCTCTGTTGCATTTCAAATACCTCTGATGAATCACAAAAACACACGTTTCATGCACACAAAGTTACCGTCTGCCCAGCATGCTATCAGTTCTAAGGTATTTCACTAAAACTCAAACATGTCGCGTGCAACTTTTCCAAAGACTATGTATTATTGAGGATTTTCAATAAAACATTATGGCCCCACAGGCCAAGGCAGAGATAATGGCATACCTGCATCTTTACAACTCATTTCTTTCTGGGATTGAATTTTAAGCGACGCTACAGGCATTACTTAAAGGGCGGAAACGTTGCTTAATCTATCAAATGAAATATTTTAAGATCTGTTAAAGAGATTGCCATAAAGGCTTCAACTCAGACATTAAAGTTCTCAAGAGGATCGAGCTCATTGATTTCAGTCATCCTCAGACTTTCCCTGCGACATCATGCCATGGTTGACATTTTGCGCCTCAATCAAACCACCACTTTAACGACAGAGTGAAAATTTTCATTTTTTAGTTATGAGCCATAAAACTACTGGCATTCTCATCTGCTTCACAATATAAAAAAAGCACCAGTACCATCTGAGAAGATTCAATTATGAATATGTCTACATTGAGGAACCATGGTAATCCAGACAATATGGGAGGTATAAAGCTCAGTGTAACTCGTGTAACGGTCATGGAGGCTATTCTTTTTCCAATCAGGCATGTGAGGTAATTTATGTCTGTAATTATTAATGACAAAAGAAGTCCAGTCACTTTGTGAATTGAAGTTTTTTTTTTTTTGTCTAAACCAGGGGGTCTCAAACTGAGTGTGGCTTAGTCTGGACCGTATGGGGATCCATTTGTGCCAAAACTATGTTTTTGCGTCCACTGTCTATATCTTTGGTCCATTTTCTATGTCTACTGAACTAGTTTTATGAGCTTCTGTTCATGTCTATGTTCTACAAAGCAATATCCTCTGCGGGTCCCGTGAAACGACAGGAGCTAACGACGCTAGCAACTGTTACTAAGAACTTTTCTGACGACCAGATCCACTGACAATAGCAAATGCAAAGTTTTAAACATAAAACAAGCTGAAACATCACAAAGCAAATACAAAGCTATCATCGAAGAACTGTGGACACAGAAGACGTTGTAGCTCTTTGGCTATGAAGAAAACTTCAAACTTAACTAATTAATACATTTTTGTTTAAATTTTTGACATTTCAGATAGGAACCACTGATCAAAATGATAGTAAAAGATTTAATCAACTGTCAGAATGGTTTATAATCAGAGTGACATCATCTTATTTCGATTCAATTCAATTTTACTTATATAGCCCAAAATCACAAAGAAATTTGCCTCATTGGGCTTATTGCATTTACATGTATAGATTTTAAAATTATTTGGATTCTACACTAATATTGTTCTGTTTTTATTCAAAAACAGTAAAAATAGTCAAGTTAATAACAGAATATCTAATGTTTCTTTCATTTTTGAATAAAGTAAATCTGCTGCAGCTGGAAGATGTGATTAAAAACTTTTAATTTTAAATTTTAAAGGAACTTGAATATGCTGTTTTTAAAAGCAAACAAATAATAAACAATAGAAATAGAAAAACTCAATTGCAGTGACAATTTAAAAGCTATATTTTTTATAAATGAATGTCTTAATTGCCTCAAAAACATAAATAAAGTGCATTTTTCTGACTATGAAGTGAAACTTTGCAGCTCTCGCTGAGATTCGGTCCATAGGAACCTGAACTAAATGGCTCTTTTAGCATTAAATGTTGCTGACCCCTGATATAGATGGTGGACCAAAGACAGACAGTGGGTGGACGCAAAAACACATTTTTGGCACAAATGTGACCCCATACAGAACTGGCTGCATGTGTTGAGAAAGTTACATGCACAAAGTCACTTTCTGGAGAAAAAAAAAAAGTAAGGAACTCATTAATGTGGGGAGGGGGGTGTCAGGTTTCCTGCTCTAAAAGTTTCTCTGCCTCAAACCCGTTCAATATCACACCCCCCAAGAGCTATATACCCCACCGTGATTGGCTAGTTTGTCAGCTCCGCACACGGCACTGTAAAAGTGCCATTCATACAAAACTTGCGAGCCGCATCAATGTTGAACTTTTATACTAAGGCAGGGACTGCAAAATATTGACTTGGGGGCCACAAATGGCCCTCGGGCCGCCAGTTTGAGACCGCTGGTCTAAACTCAAATGGGTGAAAGAATGGTGTCACTAGCCTTTGGTTACTAAAAGAAACCAGTAAAAAAAAAAAAGTTTTATTTAATAGATTAAAACCATTAAAATACATTTATCGTTTTTCAAATCATAAACTGGAAATCCACATTGGCCTTAAACATATTCCCTTATAAACTTATAAAACCACCATTGCCCAATATGATCTCTCAGAGTATTTTCCCAACATTTATTTCACAGTGTGCAAATGTTTAATGCAGACCTCTCAGTTTTATCAGTTCATAACAGACCTTGTCACTTTCATTTCTTTATAACAGTGTGCCATATGGAGGGCAGCTTCGTATGTCAATACACAAACTCTTGTGCATGCACAAAAACACAAAGGTGAGGGAAGGAAAACACGATCCGTCTGCTAATCTCTGTCCAAGACACCCAGCCGAGACGCAGGCAGGTGTTCTGATAAACAGCCCTTACAAGAGCTGCACTTCATTAACAGCTCAAGTGCACCAGTCTGGCCCATTTATTCCAGCCTTTCAATGTTGTACTTTGTAAAGCCGAGTGAAGACGACCGGTCTCAGCAGCTCCTGTAAGCCTCTCCTTTTGATTGCGGCTCTAAAGAAATACTTTCTGACACACCTCCATTAGATAATCATTTCCCTCTTCCCTACAATAACACAGCACAGTTCCTCCCATATGCCTCCATTAATCACTAGGATAATCACATTCTTCTGCCTCCTCACTGATGAAATAAACCAGACAGCGCTTTCTGTTCAAGAATAAATCATGATGGATCCTCGTCATGATGTGCACATAAATAAAGTCATCATGAGATTACACAGGCAATACTTCCTGCTTTGTGGAGTGTTTCAGTTTTATATGGAAGGATTGTTGATAACTATTTAATGATGACTAGCTTTGTTACAGCGACTGACACAAATTATCTCTGTCAGGAGAGTCAGCAGGTAGCTTCTCAGAGTTTTTACAAAAAGAAAAAAAAAAAGCATGTGGACATCCTAATTATTCAGTAAGTTTATATGGAAAAGTTTCATAGTTTGGTACATTTAAATGTGTGGTTTTTAAGTTTTCGGTTTAACTGCTTGTTTCATTTTGCCTAAAGTGATGCTGCTTTGATCTCAGACATTTTTTTAAGTTGAAGTTAACAGATAAAAGTGAAAGCCATAAAAGTACACCCAATCTTATAAAAAGGCAGTTATCGTTATAAAGAGATGCTTTGAAACCTCGTCTTATTAGTCATCATTGGTTAGAGATCAACAGGAATGGATGCTGACACTTTTAAACGTCAAAATGAAAATGGGGAAGTATTTTTAAACTTTCCATGACTTGTTATCAAATGAAACTCTACAAACTTTACAACATTCAACAGGGTTGTGACTTTGATCTGTTTATACCATGGTGTGTGAATACTCTATTCTGATTGGCTGCAGGGTGCCCATTAAAAGTTGGTATTGGACACCAAATAAAGAAGTTCTGGTTACATAGCCTGAATGTTTTATATTATGCACGGGCCTAATGCCAGTGGATAGAAACTTGAAACATAGGTGGACATGTATTATTCTACAGTTTATCACAACAGCAAGACAGTAGAAAAGATCTCAGTCCTTCACAAGAGACTACGGTCATGCCAGTATCTATATCAAATTTTGCAATCAGTGACATTACATACATAGTGAATAAATTAGTTTACCATTCATTTATAAATTCTTTCATAAAAATAAAATTGTTTGTGTGAAAAAACTTTCATTTCATCCTCAAATATGCAGTAAGAGGTGTACTTTCCCTCTGAAATAATGGTTTGTATCACTTAACATTATGTCTATTAAATAAATAAACCACTTTTCTTTACTAGTTAGTCTTTAAAGCACCTGAAGCAGAGCGAGGTCGGTGCATGCTCGGTAACAGTTATCAATATTTATTTATTTTGTAAGTGACCAAGGCGTAAGCGGGACAATGCTCTTCGAGGTATGCTTTTTCAGAAATCAAAGGACAAGGCGTGAACCGCCCGATGTGAAGCGGAGATTGGTTGAGTTGCTCCTGCGAAGCAGCTTTCTGTTAATATGCAACACTTTATAAGCTGAAGCCAATCTTTTACACCAGTAAAGTGTAGAATATCAGCGTAATGCTGCTTTTCTCAGCTTCAGAGTTTGTTGGAATACTGTTAATTGTGTTAATGTTCTTAGAGTTATGGTAATTATTTCCTGTTGCTGGTGACCGCTCTGGTATTACAGGATTAAAATTGTTTTACCATTTTTTTTTTTGGACATTCAAAACCCTCTTGATCATTTACTGAAACACTGACAGATGGATTCTGAAAAAACGATCTCAATTTAGAAGTTATTGCAGGTTCAATCAAAATTCCCCAACTATTTGTTTTGTTTTTTTTTTTTACTTGTATACTATCCCTTGATGGGACTGAACGATCCTGAACATAGCTTGATATGTGCTAAGTACTTGAGGGCGTCCCAATGAATTCTTTATGTGAAGACCCCTAAAGTGTTCCTTTTCCAGAGAAAACTGGAAAAGTCAATATTGACGACCACTAACAAGCTCCCTGTGGATCTGTCCATCCATCTTTAGAACACGTGGAATCTCTTTCAGGGCTGCTTAAGCCAACCCAGCTACTGTTGGGCAAAGGCAAGGAAGACCCTGAAAAAGTGGCCAGTCTGTTGTGAGACCACGCATTCTCACAATTTAGAGTCACCAATAAACTAATGAAGCATGTTATTTGGATAGTGGGAGGAAGCGTGTTTGGAGAAAACCCACGCTAGCACAGAGTGCACATGCAAACCATGTGGGATTTGAACCAGGGCCTCCTCGACGTGAGGCAAGAGCCACTCCACCACTGAGCAACCCTCTCTGTAAATCCAGTACAAGAGATGTTGCTAAATACCTAAATGCTTTAACCCTTGTGCTATCCCAGGCATGTTTAAATTAAAAGTGGGGTCATCTGGACCCCATAAGATACCACAGGGGTTAAGGAAGTGAATCACATAGTGGTTGTTGATCCCACGTGATCAGAGATAATCTTTCACATCTCAATACAAAGAAAAATATATAACAACTTGTGTTTATTAATTTTGTTGTCACTTTTTTACATTGTCTATATTTAAAGTTATTTAAAAGTGTAAGTAACTATGGCTTTAAAGGGGCCGTACCATGAGAAAACCCAACTTTTTGAGCTTTAAAGTGTATAATACCGTTCCTTTCACGCATTTCTGGGTAATCCTATATAAAGCTGAGCTCTCTGCAGCAGTCCCTCCCCTACCCACGGAAATGAGTGGGGCCTCACGTCACAGAGTGAGAACAGCTCCTTTCAGGAAGAGTCTGCTCTGCCCCAACACAAAAACCCAATTTCTCCACAGAGCTAGTTAAAAAAAAAAAAAAAAAAAAAAAAAACTTTCATTTTAGATGCAGAACACTGTATATCTTCCAGTTGTGTCCTGTCTTCAATAAATTCCACCCCAATAGGTGTTTTTTACTTTAGACACAGGGTTCCTTTAAGACCACCCCAAATCCGGGAATAGCAATGCAGACGCCGAGTGTATTTGTGTTGTGAACCAGTGTAGCGATGGCCTGGCCGACTGAGGGCAGATATATGGTATGTGCATCCATCAATGAAAAAAATTTGATGTTTATTTCCGTGGGAGAAACAAAGACGGCTGCTGGCTCTAGGGTGACATCATGAAATGGGCGGCACCCACACACAGCGGCAGGTAGAGCCTCAGGAATTGAGTCGTTTTACTTCCGGATAGGAAAAAAAAAAACACGAAATATAATTAAGATTTCATAAATAATTTGTTTTTTAGTGTGCCAAAGCTAATATATGATCATATAGATATAGTTTACTTTGAAAGGCTTAAGAAAATCATGGTATGGCTTTTTAAGAAACCACTAGGGGGCTTTTTACAAAAGCAAGTCAATAGTTTTTAATATCTAGCCTTCCTTTACTAATTCTTTTTTTTTTTTCTCACTGAATGTTAAGCCATAGACATGCCTGTGAAATTTTTACCCTGGTGGATTTTTATCTTTTTCTCTATATTTAACCTTTCTATGGATAGGTGACACATCCTCAGCTTGACAGCCATGTATTCTAAAGAAAAAAAAAAAAAGATGTCAGGTTTCTTTGTCCTGCCTATTAACCCAATTTAAGACTAGTCAGAGATCAGCTGCCGGAAATAGCATTGACCACGGAGCTGAATAACTAGCCTCAACATAAATCAGGACGAACAGATGGATCGGTTGACAGGTTTCATCCACCTCTTTTCTCTATAGGTTTAGTCTTAAACACTTGCTAAACCAGTGGTGTAAAAAAAAAAAAAAAAAAAACAATTAGGAAACACTAATGGATTCATGTCAGCCCCAATAGTAATACAACAATACAAAATAATAACTTTAATGGGAGGGACAGCTGTGTTTACACACCATTATGTCAGGTATTTTTTCAGCTGGCACATCCCATTACTTGTCTACACGACCCTGAATCAGATAAGGGCCCGACAGTGACACGGTCCCCTCAGTAATTAGCAGCACGAGAAGGAACCGAGGATCAATGTGTTTTTCATTGTGAGGGATTCTGGCAAAAGGAGATCGATGAGAGCATCGGAAGGGTGGAGACGGTGGTGGGGAGTTGCCAGAGTTTTTTTCCATGCAGACAAAAAAGTTGCAGGCGTGATGCAATGAGTATTTGCATTTGTGACATTGATTTCTTGTAACTGTCTTAATGTTCGCTCCCTCCTCCACCATTCCCAGGGAGGAAAGAGGAGGCGAGATGGGCATCAAATTCCAAACCTGAGAGCACAGTTAGCTCTGAGTGGGATTATGCATTTGAAATGTATGGGGAGGAAGAGCTAGTTTTCAATTCACAGTCCAAGGCTGCACCATAATGTCTGCTTGTTGCACAGCGGCTCCCGTTGAATGTAAAGTGCTTGGAGAAGTCTTTAGCTCAGAGATTTAGACTGTAAATCTCCAAGGTTATCTAAAGTCTTCGTGAGCTCTGAAAGTCAGCGAGCACTTCCATTTTTTTTTTCTTCCCTGCTGATGTAATGATAAACCCACTGAGGCGTTTCATTACTGCCACGCCACTGGGCGCTTTAATGTCACCGAGACTCCAACATCCTTTACAGTATCCATCTCTCAGCGCCCCTAAATGCGGATGCTCCTTTTGTCCTCCCGCTTTGCGGTGTTTGCTATTGGTCATGAGTAAATAAATGGGGTTTTTCTAGGCTCGGCACTTCAAATTGATTTGCTTGCTCAAACAATTTGCTCTTGCTCAGCACCGGCTAAATGACTCTGCCACATTGATCCACTGACATGCCAAGTCATCTCAGATTTACCTGATTTTCTTTCTTCTTTCTTGAGTATTTCCCTAATGCGGATGTGATGACCCAAACCTGAGAAAGTTCGCAATGCCTTTGAGGATGTGACAACTTTTTTTCCTTTCACTTCCAAGACTAGAAATTTTTCTGAATATATTTTAACTTGAGGAGCTTTGAAAGCGCGATAGCAGGGCTGTTTTAGTCGCTGTATTTCAGGTATAAAAATGCTAATGTCCTTCCTTTCCACTGTACGGCACTTTCCCTGCATTTTTACACTTGACAAAACTGCATATAGAAAGTATGAAATACCAGTTGGCGTTATTTGCCTGAGTGATAATGCAAATTCTGAAACAGAACCGAATAAGCCTGAGTGCTTTGGAATATTTTTTACTCTGTTTACTTTTCCTTTTAAGAGAGGCCATGAATACCACAAAACACCGCATGCAAAAACAACTGCAAGCCGAGGAGGAAAAACAGCTTTTCAACAAAGTTAGAACTTAACATAAAGAAATATTTGCATCTAAAAACATGCAAATGACTAAAACGCATGAAAGTTAAATTAGTTACTATGAACCTTTTTTCGACTGTGTGAAGATTACTGACTAAACTTTGACACAAACTTAAAACAGAGAACTAATATGGTTGTTTTTTTTTAATTAATTCCTCCAAAAAAATCTAAAAATATGAAAAACAAATTGCATAGATGATTTTACACTCAAAGATATAGTTTAAAAGACGCTATAGAGGTAGCTTCAACCATATGAAATTACTGTAAAAAGTGAAATATTGAACCCATTAACAAAAGCTCCATAACTTGTAACATTTAAATATATTAGTTTGCATCAAATTAAAATTTTAGCTCAAGTAAACCATTAATTCAAAATTATGAATTAATGAAAACTAATAATTTTAAACATAAAAAGGTTTCATTTTTGTCCAGAGTATGTTGTGTTAAAATTGGTTATTGCTGGAAAAATGTGTACAATACACCAGTAATCAAGTTTTCCCACACCCCACATCTAACAGAAAAGCTTCTTAACTGAGAATCAGCACTTGTACTCAGCTCTATACTCAGGTTTTGACTATTTACTTTAATATATGTAACATTTGTATCTTTTATTATACTAATCAGTAAA
The DNA here is from genome assembly GCA_003999625.1 of Oryzias javanicus. NCBI lineage: Eukaryota > Metazoa > Chordata > Actinopteri > Beloniformes > Adrianichthyidae > Oryzias > Oryzias javanicus. Next base: position 28,638,148 of record CM012449.1, on the reverse strand, counting down.
AGAAAAGTATTTTTTGGTCTACTACAAATAAAAAGACTTGTTTTAAATTAAAACCTTTATACTTTCTTTCAATTTTATTTTAATGATCACACCTTTACTTTTTCTTTTTTTTTTATGTTTTATGTAAAGCATTTTGAATTGTCTCTGTACATGTCGTACTTTACAAATAGGCACTTGTCTTGCCAAATATGATCAAAGATTCGTTTTGCTTTAGTAAATGATTGGGTGACTACTTTTGCCATCTACCCAAGGCATAGTTTATGATTACGGAAGATTAGGGCCACCATGAAAATAAAAAATGTAAAAAATTATGAGAATTAAGTCATAAAATTATGAGAAAAAAAGTTGTAATTTTGTGAGAATAAAATCCTTCATTTATGAGAATAAAATCCACGCCTTTTTTGAAAATTTAGTTACTGTTTGAAGCCTTTAGATTATAAATGCAGACTAAATCCATTGTTATAACAATCGAGTTTTTTTTCTTTTAATAATATAAATGCATGTGCCATAATGTATTTGAAACTTTGCCCATGCCATAAAAATCCACTCCTTGTGTGTCAAGAATCTTCTTCTGTAGAGACACAGTTTCCAGCTAATTTTTTTCCAGTGTCTTTATACTTATGCTATACTACTTAATAACAAAATGTTGACTCGCTAAAAGATGTAGTATTTCCTTATTGTTAGAAAAAAAAAGAAAAAAGCTAAATTAATCGCTTGCAATACAATCAATGTCTCTCAGACGAAAATATGATAGTTTTTTTTTTGTTGTTTCTATTTTTCTGAGTATATAGATTTTGCTTCAAATGTATGATTTAAATCTTGTAAACTTTCAAATTATTAATTATGAAACTATAACTTAATTATATTAGAAAATTGATTCTTTTACTCAGAATTTTCTAAGTTTATTCTTGTAATTTTTTGACTTTTTGCATATAATTACAACCTTATTCTCGTAAAATTACAACTCTTTCTTATAATTTTTCTTATAATATAATTTAAGATTGTCAATTTTATATTCTAGTCTCTATGATTATTAGTACCATTTTATTTTGTGTAAATATCCGTATTTCAGGTTGTACTTATAAAAAGTTTGTCATCACTTCTACTATGAAATGTAAAGATTTGAATTTTTCACTTGAAGTTGAAAAATAAGTGAGCATGTCAGCAATACTTACACCGTTAGATTAATAAAACATTGCAGCCTTTAAGGCATCAATCCTTTGCAATGCAGAATTAACAATAATGTCCTATGTGAATACAAAGAGAAACAACTGTTGTTTAGCTAGGAAAGTTGTTTTACATTACATACACACACCTCTCTGTGCCTGAAGATGTGATAATTGCATGCGGTGTTATGCGGTGTTACACTCATGGGGAGTTTGAATTAAACTTTGATTTTTATCTGCTTTTTACTCCTCAGAAGTGTGAGAACGTTAACGCCAGCATCTCTTCTAACTTTGCGAAAGATGTCCAGCGTTTCATCTTTAAAACACCCATCCGTTCATTTCCTAGACTCGCTTTATCCCGTTCAGGGCCCAGGTCCTCATTTATAATGGAAGCCAATAGTTTAAACCAAGGCTTCCTCAACTCTTGCTTTTTAGTCTTTGAAAAGCTGAGGTGCAAGCTTTTATTTTATTTTTTTACTTTTACCCCCTCAAGTTAAGAGTTAATTTGGAACTGAGTCATGCTGAAGACTTTTCTTTGGTCAGCACATGTATGTTTCACTTGTTTTGGGCAACTGAATTGAACTTTATTCATATCCCAAAGGGATAAATTCATCTGCCATGGCACCTATACACCTACAAAAACATTTGCAAACACATATATTCCTATAAACATAAATATGAATATAAGTAATATACACACCTATTTACAATAACTATATATACATGTAAGCCGATTAAAAAATGTAAACATTTAAACAGCAGCGTTGTACAGTCTGAATAATAGATTAGGTGAACTTTTTGTTTTTGGAAGTAAATCACATACTGGTTGTTAATTCTCAGACAATTGTTGAATTTGAATAGTTTTTTCTAACCTAAAACGATTAATACTAAGCCAATCCTCTTTTGATCTGTTTTCAAAGCGTTCCCCATGGTCTTTTAATGATTGCTGTTGTTCGTCAAAATGTAAAAAGTTTCAGGACTATTTGTGGAGTAAGCCCGCCCCCTTCCCCATCTCCATTGATGAACGGAGCATAGTTGTGGTCTGACCAGTCTCTGCTCCTGATTCACAATGACAGGAATAAAGAAACACTCATGTTACTGACACACCAGGCATGTGTGGCTCGTTCTAAAATGCACTGAGCCAGGATTTTTGAGCGCACTTTTAGCATATGAAGTTTATACAAAGGTCTGTTGTTACCTGATGCTACTGCATGTACTCACAGTTGTAAGAGAATCTATACAAAATTCAAAAGCGGTGCAAATCTCACGAACTTGCTGCAAACTTTACCTTTTACAGCTCTATTCCGATATATGAAAGACTTGGTATCATTGATTTTGCATGTTATAGGCCCTTTAATTTTTTTATAAATGTCCATCAGAAGAACAATGCTAAAGGAACATGTAAAAACACCAAAAAGACTAGTTTCATTGGAGAGGATCATTAATCACAACTCCGCCTGGTTTATAAACACCTCTGAAACTACTCAAAGAGCTTCTTTGGAGTTTCAAACAGCAGCTGGTATTAGGGTCCTCCTCCAACAGAATAAATCTTTGTCAGTCCTCCAACCCCCAAAGGTACACTGTAAACTAACTTTCTTTAATAGAGATGTCTATTTTTTACCCTTGGAGAGAAAAGTAAAACAATTTTGACATCAAAAGTTTTTGTCCCAGGATTCCTCCTTCTGCAAAGCGAGTGTGTGAAAACTTTACAAAGCACGACATGACACTATGCTGACACTACATTGGAAATAAAAAAAATTTAAAAAAAGGACCCAGGCCACATTGTGTTTTTTTTTCCTTGTTGTTTTTCCCAGAAAGCTATACGATACTCAACGAACAACTCACCTCACACAAGATTTGAGTAGCGATCTTGTCTATTATGGTGTCAGCCGCTTAGAATAATAATCTGAACCTGTCAGTTAAAAGTACAAGCACTTGTAATTTGCTTTGCATGATTACACCTTTTTATTATGTCGCTGCCATTTCAGAGCTGCCAGTCAGGGCTTTGTCACTTTGACTGCAAAGGAAAAAAAGAAAATCCTGGAAGTTTTCTTTAATACAAAGAAGGGAAAAGGCAAGATGCACTATATTCAGAAGTGAAGACAACTAAAATATTCTATGCAAATACTATGAAACTCCAACGGAGACAGGACTGGGCTGAAATGGATCTACAGCTTTGTCAAAGGTGTTAACATTACAGAAAACAGTTATTGTTGTAACACTTTTTTTTATTTTGAAAGCAAATTAAATTTAGTTCTAATACTATGTTCACACCAGGCTTGGAAACGCACATTCATGCAACCTCTTTCAATCAAAAATGAATGTGTGGTCTGGGCTTCTGCATTCAAAACTTTCATGTTTGTACGTCATTATATACCTTTTAAAATCAGTTTTCAGGCCATACAGGCAAAACAGGCGTCCATTGAACACCTATCAAAAGCTAAAACAGTTGAACTTTGATTAATCGGGGACTCTGATTTGGTAGTGGTGTATGAGCAAAATCCTTTATAAAACATAGAAGTGCTGATCGTTTGAAAATTGATTATGAAAGAGAAATTAATAGTTAAGCTTTAGGCCCAGCTGGAATTATATGACAAGTCTTTCATATATTGAAATAAGAGCTGTGATTCACAAGATTTGCACCGCTTCAGGCTCTTACAACTGCAAGAACATGCGGTAGCATTGGTGGTGGTGACAGTCCAGTGTGAACACCATAAGCTAAAAGAGCTTTCAGGAATGCCCGTTTACATGTTCTGCTGTGCACGTACCATTAGGGTTTAGTAGATTTGGATTTAAATAATAATAAGGGTACATTAATATTTGCTTGCAGTATGAGATGTTTGATAAAATTCACATATCGCTCTTCATTTCATGCTGTTTTTTTCCTTTACTTCTATAAAAAATAATTGCTTTGATGTTGGGTTATTTTTGAAAAAAATAACTATGTTAAGGCAAGTTTCAACTTTCTTTGTTTTAAATGGCCTACATTATAAAAAAAAATAAAATCACTTTTTAGAGCTATTAAGTGTATTATAATGTTAATTTCTCACACTGAACAACACAAAGCAGTATTTTGATCCATTCACAGAGCATTTCTCTAAAACCCTATCTGAGCACCAGCCCCTTCCAATCCACAAAAACAAGTGAGTCCTCACAATGTGTTGTAGATGCCTGTGCAACAGCCCCTTCCAGGCAGAGTCTGTGCGGCCAGCTCCGCCCTTAGGCTAACACACTCCCACTTTTCTCAGTTGACGGCAAATGCTTTCATTTTAGATGTACATCTATCTTTGCAAAAGCTTGAATATTGTTTGTCTTTGTGGGTGAAACACACCAAAGACAGCTCTAGATTGATGCCATGAAATGAGTGAAAGGAGGAGCTTCAGAGAATGAGTTGTGTTACTTCCAGTGAAGAAAATAACTTATAATTATTAAAAAATGTGCTTAGTGTTCTTATAATTATATTCTTTTATATATCTGGATGTAGTTTACTTGAAAGGTATAACAATAGATCATGAGTTATGGAAAAATGTTCTTCAAAAAATATTTTTGAAGTGCATAAAACATTTTTTTTGAGAAAACAAGCCAACTACATCCTAATAAGGTGTAGCAGCTGCTGTGTTGGTAATATTCTAACATATTTTTTAAATTTATGACCAAATTTATTTGGATTTGAAACAGAATGGGAATTTGTTTTCTGTGGAGAACATTTCTGACTGAAACATTTCCAAATATTGTCGATGATCATAAGTTTTTTGCCGTGTGTTGAAGGAGAAATCAGACTAAAATTGTTTGTTTTAGCGCTCTACAAATGTTTGGTGCAAAATCTCAGAGGACCAAACAAAAAAATCCTGATTGACACAAAAAAAGTGATCGTTAAACTCATTGCAAAGTCTTTTTTATTTTTTTTGCATCGTTTGCTTCCAATACTGAATGAAAATTAGCCAAAAGGGAGACAAAGTGCAGCAGAGTGTGCCTTTGAGCTACGCTTTTGCCTGACAATCAGATATAATTACTGTTACCTGTCCTTCAGCTGCCTACATGGGGTCACTCTCTGACAGTCTAATCATTATAAGCTGCCCCGTTATGATTGTCCGTGAACAAAATCTGATTTGATTGTGCTTCTTTCACCTCACATTTCAGTTCACTCAGAAAATCTCAAAGTGGATCGTTCGCTTTTCTTAAGTAACACTTCAAATCCTGGCTGAGCGTGGAGCGATACACCCAAAAAAAAAAGAAAAACCCGGCAGACAGAAATATGGACAGAGAGTTTGACCTGAGAACAACTTTGCAGGTGATGCAATAAGTCAGTGAATCACTAATGCAAGGTGTATTTACACTAAGCCAGAACGAAGTACACTGAAGGAAACGCAATCTTTCTCGCCAAGGTCAACTTCAAACCAACACCATTAATTATCTTTTTATTATCTCCACCAGCAGGACTTGATAAAGTCATGCCCTAGTTTGGATGATGAGTTGCACATGAGGAGCATTTCAACGGTACTTGGGAAGAAGATCCATTTGAGGTAGAAAAGCAATCCATCTGGTTTTTGTCCTGAGTGTCGGCGCCAATTCTGGAAAGTGAAGTCGACTCATCTTCAAAAGCTTCTTTTATCGCCTTTCAGCATTACTTATTATCTGGAGAAATATTCACCAAAAATTGAATACTAAACATAACTCTCAAGTGATGATTAAGAAATGTCCCCATGATGGTAAAGACAGAAGATCAGGTTATGGCAGATATCTGCAATACTTTTATTAATTATTCATTCTAAAGTTTACCATGTAAAACTGGAGTGTTTTGTTGTTCAGTAAACATTATGGGTGAACATGCTTTAGCGGGATATGTTAAAGACTAAATACACCATCATAGTATTAGTATTGTTCCATCGTTAGCATTGAGAAGTATTTTAGAGAAAAAAAAAAACTTTGAAAACCTTGTTTTTTTATCATTTAGTTTTCAAATAGCTCTTAAATTTTTTTCAAACTTCTTTATATAATATATATATAAAAAATGGCTTTAATCATTGGCTTTGAAAATCATTGTGTAAACATTTCCATCTGGTTAAAGGGAGTCCCCAGTTTCTTCTGAGTCTCACATCTCTTCCTCCTCAAAGTAGATTTACCTTAGAATCCTAATAAACTCTTAGTCTGTCAGCAGCAGCTTAGCAGCATTAAAACAAGGGAGTTGCACCAAAATGCTAGGAGCTAACTTTTCCAATTACCAACTTTGACAGATTCAAAGTCATTTTACTTTTCATAAGTCAAGGCAAGGCATTTCTTTACATTTAGAACTAATTTTCCAAAATAAAATATGCTTTAGGGCTCCTAAAACTACCAGCTGTGTTTGACTACAGCAACGTGATAAACACTCTGCATCCACTGGTTGTCTTTACATTGACTTTGGTATTTTTTTTTAATGTTTTTTTATTTCTCTACATGGTGGCTTTTTCCCTCTGAACTCCTATACCATAATATTCAGTTCACCTTCTTGGGTCACTTACTCCAAATTGTGCAGTTTTATAGTAGCAACTCCAAAACTCTGGAATAATCTGCCAGTTCATGTCACTATTCCAGCCAATTTTATGTTGTTTTTTTCCCTAAATGAATCTCCTTTTTTGCAAGTGGAGTGGTGCGTTACTTACGTGCAATACATGTATATATTATTACTTTACACACACATATACACACATATACATATATATATATATATATATATATATATATATATATATATATAGCTGTTCCTTAAATTTCTCTCTCTCATATAGTTGCAGAAGAAAATATGTGAACCCTTTATTTGGTTCTGAATAAACTGGACACATGACTGCTTTTAAAAAGAATTGAAAACATAAAATGCTGTGATTTAAGCAGGCAATGTTTTTTTTCCATCATTTTGATTTAGATTGAGATAAAAGAAACACATCATGTGTCCATTTTGTACAAAAATGTTGGTCCTCCTGAAGGGTTCACATACTTTCTCTTGTATTTGCTCCAAATATGCACCAAATATTGGTACTATCACAAGTTCTTTGTCAAACAATGACAATGAAAGGGTTATATATATATTTTTGCTTAAAATTCCTTTCTATGGGTACTTTATTTAATTGGTATTTACTTAATTTATTTTAAAGCACTTTGTCACTACTCCACCATTCTATAGCACTATATAACGATTGGTATCATTTTTAATAAGCACATTTCTGAGACCATATCTCATTTGCAAGATCTAAACTTTCCCTAAAAGATCATTTTATGCAGCAGAGCTGGTAAGTTTGATGTTTTAGACATGCATTTTTTGGTAATGGTAAAAAATTTGGCGTGGATGTATCTCAGGATCCACTCTTTTAGAAAAGCATGCTAGTTATTTGTCAGGTAAATTAATCTTGACATTGAAGAGAAACACAGTAAAAGACCACACCAACAAGCAAGATTTCTTGTGCACGAGGGAGAAACAAGTATGATAGGAAGATGCCACCATCCTTTTTTCTCAGAGGACTGCTTCTACTTTGCTCCTTTTATTGAGAAGACACTTCGGGGGTTACAACATTCAAACAGAGACACAGAGTTGAAAAGTTCATTAGGGGTGTCATGCAATGAGCCTTTTGGGAATGTTTTCAGTTCAAACTGCATCCTTCCTTATCTGCTAAGAACAGTGTGTCGTATCTCTCTCTCTCTCCCATCCTGGTCTGGAGTAGGAAGCAGGCAATAAAACACACAACTGTTTCAAAAAGGTAAAATAAGTCATTTTTAAACTTTAAAATGCATTTAAACAGTGATAAAAATAAAACTATCTCTTTTGCCCCATGAGAAAATTCCATAATGGTGTCTATTTATGAAGACGGCAACCACACACTCAACTGTTACAAAAATATTTAATGTCTTTTTGCCCCAGTCTCAACAATATGGACTGTTTAAGCCCAGAATGTAGTCTTTAAGTTGAGAGAACCCTACAGAATACTATTTTATGTATCCAACATATATATTATATATATAATTTTGAAATCTTAGATTTTCTCTGCTTTTCTTAAAAGGGTAATCCTGAGGTACATCAATGCCAAATTCTGTGCTTTTACCACATAATACATACCATTTTCATGTACGACTTGGTCAATGTAATTCTGCCCTATCGTGGATTGTCGTTCCACTAGGGGCTTTATAAATGGCTGCTTCCATGAAAACTGAAAAGCACTTTTGCAAATTTTCAAAACTTTATAGGGGAGAATAACACATTTATTGATATTAGTTCTTTAACCAACTGCTTGCTGTATTGAAAATGAAAATTTGTAGATAAGTGATTCTATATAATACAGTTACATGTGTGTTTCAAATTTGAGACAGTGGGTAAATACAGTTAGTTTTTCAAGAACACTCATGTTAATATTTTTGCATCATTGTTGTAAGCAAAAAACTTACTAAATCGCCCAGTTTACCACAATTGACACCATCTATATCACTCAAGAAAAAGGTCAATGTAACATTTTTTTGTGGATTTTATAAAAGATCTAAAAAACAAATTCAACATTCATAAAATTTTTAGAATCTTCCATCAGTTCTTTAATGTACTTTATGTGGTTAAAGAGCTTACAAATGAAGATGGATTGAATTTTACAGAATTGTGAAATCAATCAAATATGCCCAACTATGCCATAAAAGTCAACATGAATGCGAGACAGATACTTTGGTGACACACTAAGCTCAAAATTAATGTCTAGAAATCAGCAACATTATACAATGGTTCAATTAACAAAAGCTCTGTTATTGTAGGAACTAATTTTTTTTGTTATTAAATAAAATTTTTAAGTTGAACAAGCCAGCAACTCATAATTTTAAATATGACGGAACTTTTGTTAATTGATCCAATGTTTCACTTTATGTGGTGTAAACCGCTAACAATAACAACTCACCGATAAAGTTGAGGTAGCCTTCTCCCCCGAGACCATGAGTAAGCAGGCGGATCATCTTGTGCAGCTGAATCCCGCGGTCGATGATGGGCGACATGGGAATCAAGGCGCTCATGTTGGTGTACATTTCCTTGTCCATCAACCAGAAGGCCAGAGTTTTGTCACCAACCAGAGCCTGAGAAGGTTCAAGTTTCATAATCGAGAAATCTCAGACGCTCCGCTGCTGTGAAGTGAGAGATAACGTCGAAACTCATACCTGATCGTGGCTTTCTGCATAGGCAATGCACTTCTCTCCATATCGCCTGTTGGTCAGAGTGAAGACAATATTGCCCATGTTCCAGTCCTCATCTTTAAACTCCTTCAGGATCTACGAAGCGACAGAAGGGTTATTGGAAAAGGGCATGATAGATGTTTGGCAGAGAGATCCATTCAGGCTCTTGACTGATGCTTTCAGCTCAGTATCTCAGTTCTGGTGGTTTTTGCACCCTTTCTAAGCCTTCTTCTGGGTTACACTTCCAAGATCAATCTCTGTTTTGACATGTCTATATCCGCTGTGTGAGTTATGTCTACCTTTGAATGGTGGTAATGGAGTTTTTAATAACGGCACTACAGCCCATGGGTAGTAAGGCATCAACCCCCCACCCCCCAACCTGAGATGGGCAAGGTCAGAACCTCTCATCCAAACAGAGGGATTCAACAATAAATACAACCGTGGAATCAATGCCACTGCGCTGCCCTACCTACATGCACACCTTCTGCCAATGAAGTCATTTCCAGAGGTCAGATGGAGACAGGAGGTCACCTAAGCACAGATTTGAAGCACATCGTCCGCAGAGCTGCAATAAAGCCCCCGTCGTTAAGAGGAACATAAGCAGCTAAAAAAAAAAAAACAATCACGAAGCTGCAGTTGTTGGAGAGATAATTTTGGAAAGAGAAATGAGAACAAACAAACTGTTTATGTCCTCCAAGAATCCTTGGTAATAGACATGCAGCGAGTCTGACTGGAGGGAGAGTTGGGAAAGCTATTTCAGTGACATGCTGAAGCCTGCTCAGTGGAATTGGCACTGACAGCTGACTGACATGTCAGGAAACCTTTATATTACTCCAAAGAGCCATAATCCTCTGAGTAAAGAGAGTAAATTGTGCCGATCAATATGTCTGAGATGAACTGGCTGGTCCACCTAAATGGAGGCTATCCAACTCCATACATCACCATCTTCTTACACTCAATCTTCCTCGCCCCTCCGTGCCTTGTGTGGCTACAGTCGCCACCAAAAACCACCTCCGCGGGGGGGGCTCGTCATCTACATGAACGAGAACATTCGTGCAGCTCTTAGATCTCTGCGCTGGAGATGAAAGCCGTCTGAGTCGAAGCACTTTAGTCATTAATCCATCAGTCCTTGTGTTTAAGAGGCTCAGGCTAATCAAGAGTTAATCAATTCTGGATTTGAATCCAGCTGCCAAGTCAGCTTAAGTATTAATGGGAACATATTTATGATGAAGAAAAAAATATGTCAGGTATTGCAGTCTATGTTTAGACCAAAAAGTAAAACAAAAAAGTATTTAAATGAAAAATGTTGAACAAAAATGAATAATAGCTTTACAACGGAATTAAAACTATAGATTTTGAAGTTAATAATTCATTGCATAAAAAAAGTCAACAACAGTTTTTAGAACTAAAGGAGATGCCTCCAGGATTCTTTTGGATAATATAATGGAATTAAAGACCCTCTCACATTGCAATGGATAAAAAAAAAGTCTCTTCTAAAAGCAGCGGCTTCATAGGACTTCATAGAACATCTTTTGGACGAATGTCTTTTATATGTGGCTGAAGGACACAAAAGAACAGGATAGCACCCCACATGCAAAACTATGCACATGAAGAAGGATAATGCCTTTTGATGCATGTCTCTCCTGACAACGAGAGCAACAATGTGATGCTGAGTCCTGATGGAAACCATTGTGCATTGTGAAGTGACCCATCACAGTGGAATTTAGAGCTAGAGAAAAAAAAGTAACTGGACAACATTGCAGATCTTACTGTTCAAAGGCATAGCACATTTATGTCCACCCTCATTTAAACTACACTGATACACACTTTGGTTTTCCAGACTAAATAAGAGGCAGCAAAATTATCTTTTTTAAACTTCATAGTTCTAAAATTGTTAAACTTTAATAAATGTATCTGCAACTCGTAAAATTAATGAAGACTTAATACGCATGACCGCCTCCACAAAAACAAGCATATCAGGAATCATTGAATCTGGCCTGACAGTCATCCAAACCTATTTAAAAAAACATGGAAAAAAAACAACAACCTCTGGGGGAAAATAAATTAAATAAAGCAGCTGAATTGAGCATTTTCTTTTAACATTTACGTCAAAATTCCTGATTTATGTATTAATATTTTAAACTTAGACTTCAATTGTAGTAAAAGTTAAAGTAAATGCTTTAAAACATTTCACCAGAAGCAACATTTCATTACACAATATTCCAGAGGCTTTATTTTTACATTAAACTAGTTTTTAGAAATTTGAAAAAATAAAATTTCAATAAACATTTTGAGAAAATAAAATGTTTTAAACATTACTATAATAATAATCTTTGCAATGCTAAGGTTACACACAAACCTGCACTGCAACAAGGACACATTTTTTTCCATGAATTAGTTTCATTGTACCTAATCTTCTTTTATGTTCTCCACTATTTACTGAACTTAAGCCCTTTTGTTTCAGCTCAATAAATGTCACCAAAGAGTTCTACAGAAATAATTGTGCTTTTTTTCCTAAATGTAACTTCACCGACATGTTTGGACTAAAGTTACATATGGGGGTGATACACACGTGAACTATTCACCTTAATCGTTTCCTCTTCGATGGGGACATTTAAAAAAATATATATAACAGGTATTAATTCTTGAATACCTGTTCTAAAATAATAATAAAACACTTACTAAACTATTTTAGAGAAAACACTTAAAGGGTAACACAAGAGGACAGTAGGAGGCTGACTGCACTCTGAGCCCAGGTTTGAAAGATGCAAAAAAATGGGCGAGGTCAGAGGGGGAGGTGTGGTTAGAATCTGTGATTGACAGGAGCAGTGAGGTTAGCTCGAGGTAACGTAGTCACTGTACATCTTCAACGTGGAGGTTGAGGATTGTATACCTTCAGCTTCTCCCAAGAGGCAGGTGCTCATGGTCCAGACCGAAGAGGACCTGTGTCTGAGTGGTAAAATAATGCTAGCATAATAAGCTAATAACTGCTAATGTCTTAAACAAACAATCCCATCATTGCAAATCCCGTCACCAGGACGGAGTTTGGGATATTCAATGCCTTTTGAACTAAACCACTGTTGCCTAACTTCCAAGTCCACTAGAAAGTTGTAGAAGCCAGTAGATTTTTGATAACCGTAGGCGAAACACCTACAATCCATGCGAAAGCTAACATAACGACCATTTTAGAATCAAAGATGGGCGGGGCTCTTATACTGGAGCTGCAGTGAATGATGACGTGAAACCTCTGAAATGACGTGGGACTTGCGTTCACGAATCACAAAATTCAACAGTAATATCTTGTTTCAACCTATAGGGGGCAGCACACAGATAGTTTTTGACTGTAAGATTTCAGGAATTAAAGAAATTTATTTTAAATTGTCAAAAATGTGGCACGAACCAAAATACAACATTTTTAAAACACAATTTATAGAGTTAAAAAGCCAAAAAAAGTTGATTTAGTGTGGTTACCCTTTAAATTTAGTTTAAATTTGCTGCTTTGGATGTATAAACAGCATTATAAGGGACAGAATCCTGCCAACATGTGCTACATTTTTAGTAATAAAAAAAAAACACTGTCAGATTGAGTGATCTAAAAATTAAAACAAAAATGATCAAATTCCCATCTCCTGGAAATCACAGAAAAATCTCCAAGGATAAATAAAGAAAATGAGATATTATGAACTGATTGCACCATTAAAATCTTATAGTAAACTCAATAATATACAAACAAAACTAATTATAAAAAGATTGAACAATTACAATATTCACATATTCAAACATGAACGCAAGAGCAGTTAGAAATAATAAACCCTCTCCAAACTTTTTTTTTAATTTACCACCAGTTCCATTATAAAACTAAACAAGTGAATCTGCGAGAATGCCCTCGAGATCATCCTGACCGTCTCCACACTCGACGCACAATCAGCACAGCAACATTTTACACTTCCTTATGAATCATTACAATTCAATTCAACCGCAGAAGTGGTCTGGGAGCAATTAATCTGGGAGTGGGACTGTTGGAGCAGAGAAAGGAGTGAACGGGTTGACGACTTCTCCACCACCGGCTCACCCGCATTAGCCCCGGCCAGCCGAGCTTCCTGGCACCGCTGACACTCCACTTCATCAATGATAATGAGCAGTGCACAAATCTTACTTTACAAGGCTGCTGTCAGGAGCCAACCAGAGTGGCCAGATTAATTAGACAGAGCCAGAAATAAAATAAAATAAAATAAAAAAATCTTGCAAGTGCAGGATGAGGTCATTTGGCTGCCGCTGACATGCTGTGACTGATTCGAGAGCCTCTCTGCTACCATCACACGCTGCTCGCGAGGGCTTAATGGCAGGGATGAGTTTAGTTTAAAGCTCTTGTTTTACATTTTGCGGCTGACCCGACAACCCTACCTCTCCTGTCTTTGCAAGCACGTCCACTTGAGTTTTTTGGTTGCTATAGGGACGTCCTATTGTCGCACAGACAGAGGGGTCCTCCCGGCAAGAATAAAAAAAAAAAAAAAAAAAAAAAAACTCAAAAGCGCAGACTCTTCAATCCCACGGATCAGGATCCTCATGTCGTTACATTTTCACAGTTTAATGAACTTTCGGCAGTGGGCTTCACGTTGCTGAAAGGCACTCTTCAGGTCACCTCACAGCTTTTCTGCAAAAAGCCTCACGGAAAAATACGGGGCTGTCAGTTAACACCACGCAGAGGTGGCCTCAAAGCGCAATTAGGCTGAGGGAAACTGCGATGTTGTTGCTGGCGAAGCAGGCAAGCGGGCCGTGACACAGCCAGAGCGGGTCAAAGAGTGGGCATTCTTTAAAAGGCTGGCGATGAGACTGCTGCTTTGTTTCCGTGAATAAGCCCAGGTCCACCACTGCTTTCCAACAGGAGGAATTTATTAGCTCAAATTAATATGAAGACCTGCTGTGAGTTATTAGTGTTTTTAAGATGTTCTTGTGTCATTTTTCTCATGACTGTAGATGTATGGAATAGACAACTGAGCTTTAAATTATTGTGCATCAGGATGAGATGCAAAAATGCTGTTAGAAAAAACCTCCAAGTGTGATGCAAAAGCTTCTACGACAAGCCACAAGCTCCCTGTTCCATTGTGACGCATCTACTTGCAGATAGCAACACTGGCTGTGTTTATATGGACACAAGTTATCGAAATTAATGCCTGATCAGAATAAAAATGCGTCATATAACAAAGAAATCAGAATACTCTGACCCGATCAGAATCATTTGGATAGAAGTTTCTTTCCGATTGAGATAGGTGGTCTATGCTGATTGTTGATCCGATCGTGGTGCATGTAAACAATTTATTCTGATTGTGAGTCATTACTGTGCTGGCTTTAGCGTCATGCGTAGACGGTGTGGTGCTCCAGAGGAGACTTCCACGAGCAATCAGTGTCTCTGAACAGAGCAGCCGGACTTGTAGCTCCGTATCTCCGAGCAGAATAGCATGCTTTGTTATGGTGTGTGCTCCGGAGGAGGCTTTGGATCGCAGTCTCTCCAGCTGCTCTGCGTGAACTGGGAGAACCGTGTCTTTGAGTGGACAAGTGGCTTGTGTGAGTTAGCGGAGATAGCTTGTGAATCCAAAACTGCCGCTCTGAACAGTCCTGATAATCCCTAAAACCAATCATGTGAATTTGTGTTAACAATCGTACCCAGACAAAATAAAGGCAGATGTTATTCCCACATATTTCTATACGACAAAGATGCTCATTGCTGCATTTCCCGCACATGTTTTAAGTGCGGGAATTGACTTAACTTTAACTTTAAATGTCTAACTAACTATTCCTCCAGGTCCATGCGGCCAAGAAAACAAAGCACACAAATTTAGAAAATTATGTGCAAACAGTCACTTAAAATTAATATTAATAATAATGAAGAAGATAATTTTTCTCAAAGCTGCAGATTTGTTTGTCTACAGTAGAACTTTATTTCTTTTACGGCCGTTTCAGGTATTTAAGATATGTATTTTAGGCATGTAAAAATTATTTATTCCAGTCAAATGTAAGGTATATGTAAATGTGTTTCTCAGGCCCATGTACATGATTTTTCAAATTGCTTTCTCAGTTCTAATCAGATCTTTGATCCAATTAAAGACATTTTGCATATGTACACACAGCTATTGATTGGCGTTTATGTTGCACTAATAATGTTAGAAAGTAAACTAGAGAGAGAGAATGTAAACTGATGGATGATGGGAAGGGGGTGAGATTACTCTGCACAAACAGTCCCGCCCAAAATTCAGAGGCAAATTTCTAACAAAGCCCTGCCACTCTTCAGAAACTATGTCCTAGAAAATGACTTTTTTTCTTTTGTGGCTAAAAATGACCCTGGAAATGCGTTTAAAATAGCTCAAAAGATCATTGGAGTGTTTCTGCTGTGATGGACTAAACAAGAAATTGATTTTTTGTTCCCTTCCCTTAAAAAAAAAAAAAAGAGGAATAAATAAAACGCTCCGAAGACTGATACTCTCATTCAATTAAAACAAACAGCGGAAAACCAACAAAAAAATGGAGACAAATGACTCTGAGTTCATTCAAGTTGACCGGCTAAGAGAAGCGGAGGGATGAAGCGGCGAGCACGAGCCCCTCATCCTCCTCTAATCGCCTCAATTACATCTCAATCTATTGTAGCTGGAGGGAAAGGGTGCTTGTTAAATTAGAGGGCTTTTGTAACATTATCCATTAGGAGTGACAGCATTTTATGGTCATAATCAGATCGAATCATCCAAACTTGTGCCGCGCGCCTTATCTGGTCTTCTCATTAGGATATCTTAATTTTTCACAGTCTGTTGGTCCTAACAGCCTTCTGCAGCCAGTAAATGAGTCATATCAATCAGTCATGCTGAGGACGAAACCCAGCGTGAGGCCCCGGCAGCCAAGGAACAGAGAGATTCATTCGTGCACACATGTGAATCTATAAATAAGCTCCCAGCTCTGCTGCTCTGAGCCTTTGTCTCTCCTTCCTTCACTTTCTTCCTGTCCGTCTGTCTCGGCTTCTCCCCATGAATGCCCGCCCCCCTCGATCTGTCTCTCCTTTTCCGCAACACACACCTCACTGGAGGCTCCACTTCAGTCCATTCAAATCCCTCCCTAATTGACACTGTGAGAAGAGGCAAGGCTAGCCCTGAGTGCACTTCACTGACAATACCAGAGCATGTTCATATGAATGCTTCCCTGCATACAGGAATCTCGCTGCTCACTTTCTCTCCCGCAAGTCTCCTCGGGGAGGCAACACATTTAATTAAAAACCAGAGGAAGAATCTAAACAAATACACCATGACAAGCTTAGCCTTTTTGGCGAGTAAAAAAAACGGGGACACCTACTGCAAAAAGCTCCAGTAATATCACATATTATTATCTATATATACACCAACTGGCCACTGCATTTGGTGCACCTTGCCAGTACCGGGTTGGGCTCCATTTTTGCCTTCAGGACTCCCTTAATCCTTGGTGGGATAGATTCAACAAGGTATTGGAAACATTCCTCAAAGAGTTTGGTCCATATTGATATGATGGCATCATGCAGGGATGATGCCAATCTCCTGTTCCACCTCATCCCAAAGGTGATCTGTTGGGTTGAGATCTGGTGACTGTGGAGAAAATCGGAGTCTAGTGAGCTCATTGTCCCGTTGAACAAACCCGTCTGAGATGATTCCAGCTTTATGACATGGATCCTTATCCTGCTGAAAGCAGCATCAGAAGATGGTTCACTGTGGTCATGAAGGGATGGACATGGTCAGCAATGATATTCAGGAAGGCTGTGGAATTGTAATGATGCTTAATTGGTACTAAGGGGCCCAAAATGTGCCAAGAAAATGTCCCCCACACCATTACACCACCACCAGCCAGAACTGTTGATGCAAGGCAGGATGGATCTATGCTTTCATGATGATGACACAGAATTCTGACCCTACCATCCGAATGCTGCCGCAGAAATCAAGACTCAACATTTCCCAATCTTCTATTGTCCAATTTTGGTGAGTCTGTAAAAACTGTAGCTTCAGTTTTCTGTTCTTAGCTGACAGCAGGACTATCCAATGTAGTTTTCTGCTGCTGTAAATAGTAAATGGCGTATACTTGTATCGTGCTTTCTACCTTCTTTCAAAGGCCCAAAGCGCTGCACAGTCACAGACCAATTCACACACACATTCATACACTGGTGGTGGCTCCCAACCAAGGGTTCAGTGTCTTGCCCAAGGACACTTCGACACATGGGCGGGCAAGGAGTCTAACCCACTATCTTCCAATCATGAGACGACTGCCCTACCACTGCACCATGGCTGCCCCCGCTGTAGTCCATCTGCCTCAAGGTTGGACGTGTTGTGCGTTCAAAGATGCTCTTCTGCAGACCTTGTTTGTAACCAGTGGTCATTTGAGTTACTGTTGACTTTCTATCAGCTGGAACCAGTCAAGACATTCGCCTCAGACATAAAAAAGGATATTTTCTCTTGTTCTGACTATTCTCTGTAAACCCTAGAGATGGTTGTGAATAAAAATCCCAGTAATTTCTGAAATACACAAACCACCAACAACAATGCTACATTTAAAGTCAATGAATTCACCTTTATTTCCCATTCTGATGTTCAGTTGAACTGCAGTAGATCATCTTGATCATGGCTATGTCTGAATTACCACCAAAACTACTTAAAAACTATCTAGTGCCCTGGATTTTAAAAGCAATTTGGACACCATGCTCACCACTATTCTTTTGTTTTGTAACTATGACATCACCAATTTCACAAAGTGGATATCTAATCAATACGATCATTTCACGACGTCTATTTATGACCCCACTATCCTATAATGATGAAAAAGTGGATAGTTTGTCAAAAACTTACAGTTAAACACATTTTTTTGTTCAACCGCAATGCATTGTTGTCTTTATTCCCTAATGCAGTGTGCAATGATGTACACTGGTTTCGTTAAGACTTATAGGAAGTTCTCGATTTTGGAATTGTAGATTTGCACAGCACTAGCAAAACTATATAGAGCATTATTTAGTCATTTGGACATAACCCTTGTCTACATGCCTAAATGCATGAAGTTTTTGCCCTGTGATTGGATAATTAGAAATTTGAGCTAACGTGCAGCTGGATAGGTGTGTTTAATAAAGTGGCCAGGGACTGTATATATATTTTATCTTCAGGTACAGTGCTGCTGGCTGTAAAGATAAAATCAGTACTGGAGTGGAGGGTCAGATCCAGGACACTTTCTCTCTCTTTCACCTTCTTTTCTCCTCCTTCCAGCCCTGGGACTGAGCGAAACAAGTGCTGTGAGAGACAGACTTGATTAACGATGCACTGACTTCTCCCTTCAAGAAACCCAAGAAACTGTGGTGCGTGCATGCTGTGCCGAGGTCACTCACCAACACATTACTTTTTTTTTTTTTTTAAGAGTAAATACAGTTTAAAATCCACTGTGGGTTTGTGGGATTAAAAAAAAAAGCTCACATGAATGTTACAACAGGCAAACTTTTTAGGAATTCTTCAAACAGCACCATACTTTAAATGCACTAAAAAAGGCTCCGAACGCGCACACAAAACAATCCACATTTCATCCAGCGGACTAACCCAAACAGACTGACACATCCCCGGGGAAAAACCTGCAGCCCGTCTGTGTTCCTACAAATGCATTTTCTCAAGTAGTGTTTTGCGATTTCATAAAAGCTCTGTTGTATACTGAAAATAAATAGATGGCATTTTTATCGATACAGGTTTGGAGGAGACGCCAACTTTCTGACAGCATGTCTGCTCATGCAGAGCCGGCAAGGATAAAAAAAAAAAAAAAAACTTCTAGATAAAACACAATAACATCTTTTGTGTGTTGGATGGACGTCTGGGTCTGCATGTACTTTTCCTGCGATACTTGGCTTCAGCATTACACCGTTATGGGACCTGATGACTGAACAGTTATAGACAATGTTTTCCCAATGCGGGCTATTAAGTACTTTGACAGTGGCAGTTTGAGCTGGAGTGTGGAGCTAAAGGGTGCTCCACAGTTGTGCTAAAAGAGTTGATATTTCTGAATTTCACATCCAGACTGATGCAGTGTTGAGTGGTAGCACATTACCGGATAATGTTATCACTTTGGCAACAGAAAGTAGCCCATTTCAGTAAAACAGGACAAATTAATTGTTCATATCAGACAGAAAATCTATATTTTTTGTGGGAAAAGGAAGAATAATTCTATTTGGGGCTAAAAATTGATCTTATACAAATGGATATTTAGATTAAATGTCGGATATGTAATCTTATTATGTATTAACAATCAAATACTAATTATTTTTCAACAAATCAGATTTAAGATTACTTTGAACGTCAGAGTGGGGCAAAATGCAGTCGCATTAAAATTTAATAATGTGTGCTATATCCTCTGATGCATAGAGGGGGAAATAGAAACTTTATTACTAAAACAAAAAAATCCACAAATGAAATGTGAAACACTGTCAAAAAACTGTAGATTTTAGAAGTTTAGAACTTTACATTGTCAACAGTTGGTTATAAAACAATTAATAAAAGTGAAACTGTCCAATTTTACAAATGAAACCAATTTTTTAACAATAATTTTGACAGTAATGTCCCACATAAAGGTCAAAAACTCCCCTTAGTTGTCACACACCTAGGTATGTGAAATGTGTTCTCCACATTTGACCCATGCCCCTGGAGCGCTGAACTGCAGCCACAGCCACGATCAGGAACCAGTTGGTGGTTCAACCCCCTAATTCAAACCCTTAGTGCCGAGTGTCAAGCAGGGACGTACTGGGTCCCATTTTTAGAATCTTTTGTGTAACTCGGCCTAGATTTGAACTCATAACCTTCCAGTCTCAGGGCGGATACTCTACCGCAAGGCCACTGAATTGGTGTTGGACTTCATGATTTTTGCCGTTATAATCAAACATTTGATAAAACTAGCCAAACATGTCACAAAACAGCAGCAACAAGTCAACAAATCCATTTTGTCAATCTGAAGAAAGTAACTGAAGGCCAAATCAACAGAGTTGGGAGATTCAATCCCGATCAGCAATAAAAAGTTGGAAGACAAACTATTGTCAGAGGCAATGCTGCAAAAAAATAGATCACATTTTGATATTTTTATCTGTCATAACAACAATAAAAAAAAAAAAATTGTTGTTAACATTTAAAAAAAGCAGTTTGTCCTTGAATGCACAGCTCTCTGGTGCATGCTCTTTTTTTTTATAATTTTAAATAATCTAATTTCTCTTTTCTTCATCTGCGACTTTTCAGTTATAATTTTCTAGTTTTGTCATTTTGCCAATTTCCATGACATGCCAGACAGGCTGCAGGTGCAATATTAGATCTGTTTGAGGTATGATATTAAAAAAAATCTAAATTGTTTGATTGTTATTAAATAGATATTCAAACACCTGTTTATTTTGGACTAAATTCACAGATGGAATAACAAAAAGTCAAAGCAATATTTTTTCCCTTTTCATTTACCTTGCTTTACTTTAGACCTTGATTATAAAAATGTAATGTAACAATTTTCTGAGACTTAAACAGCACTTAGCCATCTCCTTTAAAAAAGCGCAAATTAGAAGAAGTCTAATTTAAGGAGACAAAACTCCACAAATGATTACATTAATTATAAAGCATCAGTTCTTATTCTAACACATTATGCATCACTGTTAAAGAACAATGAGGGAACGTTTAGATTTTAAAGCAAACTAATGACTAAAAAATATATTTTTTGGATCATTTTGCAAAAACTGAATCACTAAAAGTGATGAACAAATGCTCGTATCTTCTAAGGGGAAAACAAATTTCAATATTTAGAAGTGAAATCTATGCTTTAGATCTCTTAAAAAGGTATTTTTTTCATGTACATCATGCAAATCTATCTCAAAGAGACCTTTTTGCCTGAATAATGAATAAAATGAGATGCAATGACATTCAAAGTAACTCTTGAAGAAATTTCAGCTTGGATCAGAAACTAAATGACCTTCATTTCAAGATTAAATCTAATCTTTCCCCCCCTTATTCATATAATAATACACACCCATTTAAAAAAGAAGAAATTAAGGGTCAAAGAAAAAAAAATGAATGCAATGGTTTAATAAATCAAATGCTTTTACTTTCAATAATCATTACGTTGGTCCGCTCATTTATTCATGGTTCTTTCTCTGCAGGGTAAATAATGGCCCTCCTGAGTGCACCGCAAGAGGAATTAATGAAGAAAAAAAAAAGAAAAATAAATCAGACCGGCTTTATATGGAGCAAGGAACTGCTTGATACAAGCTCCTGTTTGCAGGTCCCGCTGATTTCAAGAAAAATACTCAAAGAATGTCTTGACCCGAGTGAAATTTGGAGCATGCTCTCCAGAGCATCCGCTGAATGCTAATGCGAACCTTTCACAATTATAAAAAGGTAGCTGATGTGAATGTCATCAGGGAGGATCTCTTTCTTTTATATAAAAACAATAAATATATTAGAGCAAGATTTTATTTTTACTTTATCAAAACCCCACCTCTACTCCGGGACTCGATGTTTATGGGATTTCTTTAGATGGAATCAATGTAAACTGACCAATGTAAGTCTCATAAAGAAGCAAACTGAAATTGGGGTCATATGTGCAGGCCTTTTTTATAGCATCTGTGGAGCTTATAGTGCACTCCAATGCTTGGAAGAAAAAATAAATCTAGTGTTGGGAGAGGGAAAAAAAAGAGTAAATGAAGAAAAAAAATAAAGATGAAGAGGTCACCTTACCTGAATCCACTTGTCAGGAATGGCCATAGCCAGTCGGTAATCAAAGCCCAGTCCTCCCTCCTGCACTTTTCTGCAGAGTGCTGGCATCCCTGAAACATCCTGCAGAGAAGTCGCACCGTGTAATATCACATTTCCTCTTTGTGTGCACAGGTCTCTTTCCTGGTTTCACACATTCAGTGGGGACTTGTGCACACCACAAGGCAAAAGATCTTTTTTTTTCTTTTGCATCACCTTTTAATTAGTGATAAAAAACTAAATAAATGCTTTTAATTAATAAAGGCTTAGGGCTTTGTTTTTACCTCTGCGATGGTGATGCAGTCCGGATACAGGGTATGAAGAATGTGATTGGCAAGCATCAGGTAAACCAAAGAGTCTTCATCCACGTGCAGGCCAAAGTATTCATTGTAGTCCCCGGAGAAGCCGGTGCCTGAGGGGTAAACACCCACACAGTCAGCCCTCATCACGTTCTCCTCCCCAACTTTCAAATTCCTCTGATTTTTTTTCTCCAAGAGATGCTGTTTCACCTCAAGCTCTGTTCATATTTAACCGCAGCTCTTAAACAGAGCATAGCATACGTGCGTGCTGTTATTCAGGGGTTTATAAAAAAATAAGTCACATGGTGTATTATTAAATGACTTCATCGTGTTTGTTCAACTTCTCTTTCATGAAATATACAGCGGGCTTTAACCTTTTTCTGATTATTGCTGTCGTGTCCAGGTTGTTCAGAAATGTGTTTTGAAAAAAGTTTGAAAACTAGAGATATTTTTTCTTATATTAATCCCCCAAGAAAATCACAAATACATATAAAATGATTACAAGTATTCTAATATTTGGAGGCTGACTAAAAGAAAAAAAACAGAAATTCTGCCACATCAATTCCATCTGAGTTTTACGCTGGCTCCCAGTCAGTTACAGAATCCATTTCAAGCTTTTTGTCAGTACATACAGAGCTCTTCACGGTCTGGGACTTGCATCATACCCATCCTCCTGGCAGAGCACGCACCAAGATAGGAACAAAAGCTGATCAAGTAGATTTTTACAAGTTTTAATTCGTGAAAATCTATGAATCGATTATTCTGTTTTGTTTTGTCTGCGATAAGGATTTAACAAATTTAAGTTAAATTTTTATTTAAAGGGGCTCTACCATGAAAATTCTACTTTTTGAGGTTTTAAATGCATTTTACTGTTCATTCCTCTCTATAAAGAACCCCAAAATGGCACTTTGAGGCATTTAAGAGTAATCCTCTAAAAACCTGCATAGTCTGCAGCAGCCCCTCCCATACCCATGAAAACGAGTGGTATGAAACATGCTGACGTAAGATTGTCGCCAACAGCTCCCTCCAGGAAGAATCTGTGCTGCAAGCTCCGCCCCCAGACTACAACGAGCTGTGGTGCAGAGATAGTTCTCCCCTCCCGCCAGGATCTGTCTCCTGGCAGGAGATAACCTCCTTCCTGTACCAGGAACCACTCTCTGACCCATTTTTTTCAAGTCTCGGTTCTTTTCCAATCAGACCAAACTTCGGTTCACTCTGAGATTCCTCAGTCTGAATATGAAACCAACCGAGAGCGGAACAACTGAACCAAAACGGCTACCGTACCCGACAGTCAAGTCAAGTTTGAAAAAGGGAAAAATCCGGACAAGATTTAGCAGCCTCCATCTGTCTTATAGTTTTGTTTACAAATTTTGTTCAAGCTGGATGGGACGGCTCAATGATGATGTCATGAAATGGGCGGGACCGACAAAGAGCGAGAGGTGGAGTCTCATAAATCGAGTAATTTTACTTCCGGGTATTAAAACGGGCCACAAAAATGACTAATATTTTATAAATAATTTGTTTTTTAGTGTTCCCAATGTAATATATGGTCATACATATGGATATAGTTTACTCTGAAAGGCTGAAGAAAATCATGGTAGGGTCCCTTTAAAGCACCACTGCAATGAAAATTGTGTTTTTTAAAATGAAGAAAATTAAGCTAAAAATTTTTTATTTAAATTTAAATTTCAAATTGTTATGAATCAAGTTCAGGCAAAAAAAAAAAAAAAAAAATCCCATGAAAAATATAAGTGTAAAACAAACTCCCAGCTACACTACATTGTGATGCATCTACTTGTAGATGACTGAATCCATGACTGCCTCATCTGAGCTGGTTGGTTGGCTAAAAACTGTGCGCTTTATAGCTTCAATATCACTTGAAGTTTATTTTATGCTACTGTAATGTATGCACTAGTGGGAAATAGTGTTCAAAAAAAAAAAAAAAAGGGATAATGGGAAATGAACATAGGCTTAATGACACTTCAGGTCACCCACAAAGACACAAGCAAAGAGACAAACGCCTTGATTTTGCATCAGTACCATCTCTATCAATTAATGCAATTTCAAGCAAACCCCATCATAAAGATACAGGTTAATTAAACAGATTTTCTTAATTTTTTCTCTTTTGTTTGAGCCCTCCTTTGCCCCGGACCTTTAACACCGGAGATTAGGCAGACAACACTTAAACACCCCTGTCTACGTGGTTGTTTAATGTCTTGGCTGTCTACGCAGTCAATGTACAGTATATCAGCGGAAAAATCTGGTTTTCATTTCTGCAAAGCCGCTTTTCTCTGCTTCAGAATCCACTGGAATTTAGTTAATTGTGTAAACAATTGAAAAGTTACAGTGGCTGGAGGATTGTCAACACTGGAGCCAACGCTCTGGGGTTAAAGGGTCAAGGGTCAGGTGGATTGTACCTCCAGCCAAACTCCAGCATTTCTGTCGCCCCCGTGAGTCTTCTGGCTATGAAGGAGAACAACTTTCCCTCCCGTTTCATGAACACAAGGTGCACACGGGGAAGTCTTACCGATACCGTGGTGATGGTACAGCATGGAAGTTACACCGTCAAATCGGAAGCCATCAAAGCGGTACTCCTCCATCCACCAACGCAAGTTTGAAAGCAGGAACCGCAGCACTTCCCAGCTAGAAAGTCACACAAACACACACAAAAACATTCAAGGTCAGATAAACAAGAAGCTGTGAATTATTAACACATCTCATCATGCACTTTGGGCACCAGAGATTAATTTTCAGCGCTACAGGACATTCACATATTGATAACTGAAGCTCCATTATGTTGGAGATGGAGAGCCGGTGACAGCAGACTGTGTTTTCATTAACTACACTGTGGAGAGGACAGTCTCACATATCAAGTTGTCATGATGAAAAATCAGCGGCTTTACAGTCCACGCTGATTTCTATCTCGGGACCAGTGGAGGACTGTTTTGCATGGCCAAAACCATCCCAGGGCATCTGAACCGACGCGAGAATTTCAAGCTCCACTTGGGTAAACAAGCAGCATGGACGGAAATCCTCTGGAGGAATCTTTCATTCCTACTCATGCTGGCATCCCTTTGTCAGATATCTTCAGCTCTACATTCAAAAAACATGAAATAAAACTGGTAATAACAAAATAAAACTTTTAGGTTGTCAACAGTTTTGACTGGAGGAGCTGGATGGAGCCAACGCTCACCGTCTGACTCCTGACTCAGAGAGCTGTCTGAGTCTGAGGAAAAGTACACCGCACACCTCAACTCTATCCATTCAGCGGTGCGTCTCCATAGAAACGACAGTGAAAACTCAATATTTGGTTGTTTCTATGCAGTGTGCGTAATGAGCAGCAAATGAAACGCAGTACACGCGGATTGCACGGCGGAGGGCAGCGGCAAAGCACAGAGGATGTGAGACGAGAGACGTGTTCAAGGCGTCGATTTGAATTGTAGCCTCTGCTGAGGCTAAAGGTCTCGACCCACATGTAATCTGCCCTAAAAACTCCAGTGAGCGTTTCAATTGGGCAACACACTTACAAGCACAACTTCTTTTAAAGAATGTTGTTCTGGAGCAAAGCTTTAGTTCAGACATTCAACAACTTTTTAGGAGACATGTTTCCGTGTCCATCCCTTTTTCTGGTGGGGGCACTTTAACATTTCAGCAGGGGCTCTTAAGAAGAGAGTTTATGCAATTGAAAATCTGTTTTGAAAAGCAGAGAAGTTCCTCTTTATGTAATTTCCTGCTATTACAGTAATTTCACTTTGATTTCCTGAGGCAGGACAAGCTGCCCGTTAGCTACCGGTAAAAACTCTCACAATGGTCATGAAGTACCAGAGACAGAGCAAAGAAACGGAATGGAAAGATGCACACGTTTAGGTTTAAATTATAAATACAAGTCAATTCAATTATAAAACTATCCTGAAAGTTCTAAATTAAAAAGCCCCACTCCAATGACGATGTTGTTTCGGCCTGTTAAGGACTTTATCATGCTATTCTACCCCATTCAGAGGAAAGTACATCTATATATATATGATTATATATTACCCTTTGGCACACTACCCGAAAGTAAAACGCTTCAATCTCTGAGGCATCAGCTTTCACTCCTTGTGGGTGACACCCATTTTATGACATCAGCTAAGACCTCGCTGTTGTTGTCTCTGGAAATTAGGTGCAAGAGGAACCAGAGTCGATGCTAAAATGTAAGATGACAACTTGACTTTTATATTAAGTTACTGTACTGGTGCATGAAAAAAGTAAAAAAAAAGAAGATACTCACACATTCTGGTTTTTTGATATTTTCAGCTGTTTTTTATGCTTATATAATGCAAATACTCTGAGTAACAATGTATACATAGTTGTACCTTTTGCTTTTGTTGAATGTATGCATGTAAAACTGGCAGAAAGGGATGTTTTTCTTCACACTGCTCCCTTTCATTTTTCTTGCATAAGATGCCTTGTATTGCCTTGATGTATAGGTTTTCTTGTGGAAATGAAATAAAGACAAATTGGTAGTTTGTGCCGCCCCCCCCACACACACCACACACACACATTCATACATACATATGGACAATGGGACACAGTCGGTGTCATAGACTGGTTGGGGCTGGTGCTCAGGGATGAGTGAATAGAGCAAAATATCACTTTAGGGTCTTTTTTTTCATTATAATAAACTTGAAAGCTCAAATAAGTTGATTTTCCATGATATAAACCATTTAACATGTCCTTGAGGTATTTTTCTAATGGAGGACACACATAAGGAAAATTATGGTTCAAATTTGGTGTCCGAGTATTTCTTAGGAGCAGATGAAAAAGGCCATTGACAAAAGCTTGTAGCTGTGATGTAGGAGCTACAATCAGCATCGCTCCATTCCATGCATCCCCTTGCAGACAAATAGATCCATGTACATCTTGGTTTTTCTTGTCCGAGCTGGTCTCTGACTTAAAACTGTACGACTAGATAGCTCCAATATTGCTCACTATTTTTGTTGCCCCTGTTATGTTAAATTGGTGTTGTGAGGGGCTGTAAACTAGTGGGAGAGTGTAAACAGGATTAGGGGAAATGGTGGGCGGGCTTTCTCAACTCACAGGCAAATTTCTACTGAACTACTACCACTCTGCAGAAACTATGTCTAACAAAACGACACAGGTTATAAGTAGATGGTAATTTAAGGTAATGTTGGACCCAAAGTGGTTTCATATTTGCACCAGTAGGGAAAAAAAAAAATCTATAAATGAGAACATTGTAAAATAGAAAATTTTGCATAGACAGGGACATATAACATCTAGCTTATTTCATGTCTGAAAAATGTAAGAAGAAAGGTAGACAGGGAGTTTACCTTTTTGCTGTTTTTTCTGTAACTAAATTATTGCACATATTGTCATTTTTCATTGCCATTCAGAATTGTATTCTATTTTATTTATTTACCCATGAAAAAAAATTCCATTGAGATCCACTGATCTCTTTTTCAAGAGAGTCCTAGTCAATATTCAAATGTTACACACATCCAAGACTTGTCATTCAACTAAAATGTCAAAATAATAATAATAAAATAAATAAATATATAAAACAAAATAATCAATTAACTAGGACATCTACAGATTTGTGATGCCTTTTCCAAGTCCTTTATAATAACATAAAATTCTGGCAAAGTTAGTAGCTTTGAAAGCTGTAGGGCTGGGTATCAATATAAGATACTTTATTACAGACTCAAGGTCCGTTTGCCACAAAGACACAACAGATAAAAGACTTAAAAATAATAAAATAAAAATACATATATAATAAAAAATCTAAAAATAAATAAATAAAAAGAGACACTCATGTTGATCAAAGTATAAGAGCCAATAAAAACAATGGCATAAAATTACCTGTATTGTAAACTTTAAAAACTCAAAAACAATTACAGACTTATAAATTACAAACTTGAAAAGTTTAAAAGAGGCGGCCATCCCAAAACCTCCAAATTGGGGATCGGTATTTCAAAGTGCTGAATTTCACATTGGTGAGAGTTAAAATGATTTGGTTATTTGACACGTTAAGACGAGAAATAAAATCATAGATAAAACCTCCCAACAAAGCTTTAAGAGTATTAACTCTTGCACCAACAAACAGACTGCTTGTGCTGCACCACCGTGGCTAATTTTAATAAAAGTCTCAGGGCATCATTATAGGCAACCTGCAGCCTCCTCATGCTGGATGCCCTTCAGTTGGTCCACAGGTGGGCAGTATACAATGGTGTGCAGTAAGTTTTAAAAAAGAAGAATTTTAAGATTTTCCAAATATGAATAAAACCTGTGTGCAGGCATGTTTGCCTGAGCATATAAAATACAACGTTGTCTCTGAATATCATCATCATCTGTAAATTTATCATTGATGATATGTCTAAGATATTTTACTTTGAGACAGATATTAAGCTCAGAATCAGAGAGTTTAAAAGCAGGAAAATTCAATGCTACATCTTCCTTTGTACGACAAATCATCACAGCACTTTTACTGGAATTGTATAAAATATCATTATTAAAACCAAATACAGAACAGACATTTAAAAGTTGTTGCAATCCGGAGCTGCTGGGGCTAAAAACAACCAAGTCATCTGCATACATCAGATGATTTACTTTAAAACCACCAACCACCATCATCCACATACAGGTTAAAAAGAAGTGGGGATAAAATACCTCCTTGTCTGACTCCATTGGTCACACCAAACTGAGTAAGTAATAAAAATAATATTTTCCAGAATTGATTTAAATCACTTTTGGATTAATTCGGTTCCGATTTTTTTTTTTTTTTTTTTTTTTACTCTTTCGATCCACTCAATTCAATATGATTCAATTTAATTTTGAGTTTACACATTTAGACACAATTGTGTAGAAATATATTAACAATCCACTATATTTTTGAATATTTTATATTAATCTGATACAGTTCACATAATGTAAAATGTATTAGTGCAATAATAATTGTTAATAGTATACAGTGTTACATGGATTCTCAACAGGAGAAAATAACAAAAAAAAAAGTTCAGATCATTAACATTGTTCTGGCTCTCCTGGAGGGCATTTCAGTTTGGCCACTATTTAGAGCTCGCGCTATAGCAGTACACATTTTGTCCAAGATAATAAGCAAAGTATTAGCAAAAAATGTTGTTTTCGACCCAAATAGTTACTTTAAAAAATGTTTTATTAAATGAGTTTGGAAGTCAGAAATGCATGTTTAGCTCGGCCAAACGTTAGCATTAGCCATCTTATGGGAAATTCCATTAAATTTTAGCGTCAAGCGAATGGACTTTAGCTTTATGTGCTAAATCAATCTCTACTTTTTTTGCAGAAACTTCCTAAATAAAGTTTTTAATAACACAAAATTACAAAAATTTTTATAGTTCTAAAATTTCCATCAATTTATAAATCCTTGCTATTATGAGAAAGGTTGAATCAAAAGTATTGATGAATGAAAGTATTTTGCCAGTTGGGCCAACCCACTGAAGGGAAGGAAGTGCAACAGTTTCTTACTCAAATGACGCAACGCTCAAGATTTCAAAAACCGGATGGAGCAGGGGATTTGAGTTTCAACAACATCTCATCTACAAGTGCAAAATTCTCCCAGCTCCACTCGAATCATAGATCTTGAACAGAATTACCCTTCTGTGCTTAATGGTGGGAATTACATCCAATGTGACAAAAAAAAAAAAAAAAAATCAGATTCTTTTGAGTCAGAAAGCCATGACATAAAATGTATTTAAATTTGTTCGTCTCTGTGCTCCATTCCTCAGGGACGACCATCTCGGGCACTGTTTGACAGGTGTGAAGCTGCATGTTACATCTGCGCCGTCTTCTTCCCTTGAGGAAAGAGCACAAGGGAGCCTGCTATGATCCGATATAGCAGTGTGGCTGGGTGGTCACGCAGACCCTGTGATAAATAGATTAGGTCCTCCACTCCACTGCGCAGAGCCAACAAAGGCTCAGACACGATGTATCCTCACGGGATGGAGATAATAGCCAGTGAGAGCCAGAGGCCCGAGATGAAACCATACTGCCACATTAGGACCCACAATGCCATTCATCATCAAGTCCAATTACGGTGAGAGCTAGATCTTTGCACCAGATGCAGCACACCGCTTATCTACGCTGTTCCATGAAGTTATCTGTCTGCACTGTTAATATAAAAGCAAATTGCTTATTACAGTATTCTCACATTAAGGCCACACAATGACAGAGAAACCTGGTTAGGGAGCACGAACAGAACAAAGAGCTAATATTGGTGCTTGTTGCGGGAAATCCGACAATCGATCGCATGGGTTTGAACAAAAGCCACAAGTTCATTTCAAAAGCTTTGTTACCCAAATTCGCACCTAATTTAGAAACATGTTGCATAGCTACGAGTTTGCGTAGCACATCATGGCAGCGTGTCATGACGAGAAAGGAAAAGATTAAAGTCCCTGTTCTCACCACCGCACAGGTGAGCTGCAGATAAGAGCAAATAAATTCAAGAAGCTGACAGGTCATTCCACAGGAAGTGCGATGCTCCAACAATGATGCTCAGGCAGCCCTGATGGATGGCGGGCATTTATGGGACCAAAAACAGACGACAGAAATGCCTCTTTTAAATCCCTTAAACTATTCCCCCCACGGCCGGCGCGCGCTGACAGCCAACTCACCGGCTGATTTCTAGGACCGTGGACGTTTTTTTACGAGAAACACTCATAGAAAGGGATGATTCCTGATCTCATGCGTGTCCAGGTTTCAGACACTAGTTGGACGCTCAAATCATAAAAAACAGGCAATTATGGGAACCAAAGAAACATGTCTTTACATTCACATTGCAAGCAGCCCCTGTGGCAAGTTGGCAGTGCTGCCTGCCTCTGCGGGTAAACTCTCACCCAGAGGTCTGACAGGCTGCTCCTGCATTGCTGTTCTTTGTGTTAGATATGTAGCATTTGTTGTGCATTCTTTATGCTGCCTGGCAGCTACCTGCTCTTTCCTGGCTCGCTGATGTTGCGGAGGGGGGGGGCACTCTGCTGCCTGTTACACTGTTTTATCCTTAGCAACCAGTAATTAGCATCACTTTGTACGTGCCATCTTTCAGGAATCAATGGCAGCCTGTCAGGCTTATTGTGCATCTTTGGAGTTTTCTCCAACAGACGGTTTTTCAGGACATGCGGGAAGAGCCCGTCCTGCTGAATAATCACAGGAGCCATTTGAATGGTATGGTCGTTCCAACACTGTTGCATCGGTGGCTTACACTCAAACCGAGGCCAAACTTAAGGGAAGGAGTCGCTTTGCAGGTTTTACAGAGGGAATAAAACATAGCTGCCATGGGGGGCTTGTGGCCCAGTGAGCGCCATTTCATTAGGGGTGACTGGCATACAGTTCCAGCAGAGTTTACATGTACTGTTAAAGTCCAAAATATGTATAAACAGCTCACTTGGTGTCCTGAGAAGCAGCAAAATGTAATCATTAATTTCCGTGATGCCAACAAAAACATTTTTTTATCTGTTTGTTGAATATTAATGATAATAAATCAACAAAAGTTTTAAAAATACAACTTTATGATTTTTTTTTTTTAAACAAGATATATTTTTAAGCTTGCTACCCACTGGCTCCTTATCGTAGCACCTTCGAGCGCTACAGGCAACTCCAACAAGCCCCCATGTACGAGTGCTGCTAAGCTGAGCTCATTAGTTGAAGCTCACCAGAGGGGAAAAAAGTGCTTCACCCTGTGCTGTGACACTTAATAGGGAAGGAGAAACAACTCGTGGGGGCTAAATATTGAAATGACCCGATGGCTTGTCAAAATGTGAGTTTATTGATTGATAGGACTGGAGCCATGGTCCAAAGTTGGTAAGTAGATGGGTCATGCAATAAAAGTGCAGGAGGAAGGGGGGATTTTTTGAAAATACTGGGGGGGGTGTTGTTAAACAACTTTTTTTGGACAAAAGCCTAAAAGTCCAACTCAATCTTTTTTGCCATTTTATTGTACAATTTTAGTTTTGATTATGCAGTCTTTTGCCAAAATATAAAAAATGAAAATGTAGTTTTCCCACGAGGACCTGGTGGCAGACAAGATGGTGGCATAAAATCATTACCCGGAAACAAAAATTCTGCAAGATTTCAGAGTTGTACCCCGTTTTATTAAAACTTTTTTGTGTGTTCAAGATTAGCTTAAAATGTGTCAAAAGAGGGTAAACACTTTATTAAAGGACATAAGCAAAAGTGTTCAGATTTGTAAAACTGTTAAGTCTTCTACATTGGAGCTTTAGCTCCAGACTAGTGTTTATATTTGACCGCAGTTGGCTTTAATCCTGTACGCGATCAACCTGAATCGGCGTATTCTGTCACGGACAAATGCAGCTTTTCCCCAAAATATAACACTTTATATTAGTAATGTGTTGCATATCGGTGAAAAGCTGCCTTAAAGTATTAGCTACAAGCGCAAAACCGCCTTTCTTTGGAAATCGGTTAATTCATGTTGATTGTGCAAGGAGTTCCTGTATGTCACATAGCGTTGTAGGTTTTGACAGAAACATTTCAGGTGGTAGAGGTGTAAAGCTTAAAACGCAAAAAAAAAAAAAAAAACAGCAACTGTTAGGGTGGCCGGTTTTATGGCTCTTTTTTAACCAAAAGCGAGTATTTCTCGACTAAAATGTAATGTTTGCCTTTGAGTAGTGGGCGGAAATGTTGGCACTACGTAAGCAGAAGAGCTTGTACCCCGCCCATTGTAGTTTGTACGTTGCAACTACAAGTTTTTTCTCAATTGCATTTTTTACATGGAAAAAACACCAAAAATACAATTTTCATTAGAGTAGGTCTTTAAGAAACATATCTTGGCCATTCAATTTATTATGGAATAATAACAATAATAACATCCTCCCTCCGCCCAAAAGAAAAAACTTTCAGACAAAGATAAATTTTGACTTTGGTAAAGCAAAAGTACCAACTGTCAACTTCAACCCTAAATTGGGTTCCTGGGAGTATAAAAATATGCAGGGAAATGTTCACACCACAGTCAATATATTGACAAAATCAAACACCATTAAAAAAATATTTAAACAGAATAAAGAGCAAACTGAGAATAATCTCGTCAAAGAGAGACTGGCTCCTGGACTCCGGGCTGATCTCTCAGTATGAGAACATGGAGAAGAGTTAAAAAAGCATTTTCAAAAGCCTGGCCCGGGGCCTGTTTTTCATATCTTAAGAATTCAAACAAAGATTGATGAAAAATGGATGCAAACGATCCTGAGAGAGATGGGGGGATTATAGAAAGAGCACACATCAAGCTCCTCAGAACTCACAGCGCAAACCCTAGTCTGCCAAAAGGCACAGCTTCTCTGGTTGCCAGCCCCCTACATGGCGAGCCGTAGGCTTCATTCACCGGGGTTGCAATGTCAAGGTGACTTTGACGTTTTTGAAGGAAACCACGTCCGATGAATAATGCAGAGCTCTCCTGGTTAGTTTCTGCTCATCAAAAACAGCTGATGCTTATATCAAACGCATTCGGATTTCCTTTAAGCAAGAAGTTTGTTCAGGTTTTTAGAGCAATAATCAAAATTCAATTAAAAAAAGAAGAGCATCAACAAGTTTAGCTGATAATGATCAGTTTTGAAAAAATGTTTAAGAGCAAAAACAGTAGAAAAACCTACAAAAGTAGAATAAGATTAGAAACAATTCATATGGGAAGGGTTTTTATCTTTGCAATTTCAATAGTAACCACTTTCAACTACGAAGAATGGTAAATTCAAAATCTAACTTTTTAGAAGTAATTTAAAAACCGACTCCAATCCTTTTTTAAACCTCTTTAATCCTTGTGCCATCTTATAGGGTCAAGATGACTCAAGCCTTACATTGACGTGTCATCCATCCCATAACAAATGTGGATTAAAGTGGACAGGATTTAATGTCTGCCATGGACACCAGTGAAAATCAAAAATTGAGGGAAAAAAAGTTTATTAGCTGTCTTGAGGGGTCCAAATGACCCTACTCTCAACGTCAACATACCAAGAAGAGCACGAGGGTTAAAAACATTCCCAGTGGTTTTTGTGATGATTAAAGCTTTTAGCCAAAACAAAAAACATGTGCCATTTTCAAGGACGTAATTCCTGCAGAGCGACATTAGTTCATTAGAAATTCGACTGAGTTTTGGGCGGGACTGTTAGCGCCACCGACAGTCTATGAGAACTGGACAGAGTATCCCCCATAGACATTGAATAGAAAGAAGTGGACACATCATCCCCTCTCTTGTGTTCCTAACAGGAAGTATCCGCTAGTCCCAAAATACCAAAGATTTCTATTGAGAAATAAAAAGATGTTAGTCATTCTGTTTGTCAGAATAACCATTCTTGCTCTGGTTCCTCTTTTAAACATGTTCTTGCTAAACCTAGTTCTTTTTATGAT
The DNA here is from genome assembly GCA_003999625.1 of Oryzias javanicus. Lineage (NCBI taxonomy): Eukaryota > Metazoa > Chordata > Actinopteri > Beloniformes > Adrianichthyidae > Oryzias > Oryzias javanicus. Next base: position 28,603,387 of record CM012449.1, on the reverse strand, counting down.
GTATTTTTTTAATCGCAAAATATTAAAGCTATAAACTAGGCAATCAGAGGCCTGAATAAGGGCATGTGGTGCCCGCTGGCCCCACCTCTAACATCGGGAGCGTTGGACAGATTCTTGGACCAATCACTGCTTACTATTGTCATCTGGTCCCAAAATGGTGAAATTAGGTAATATCCCTACTGCGGAATAATGGCGACTGAATTGGCTTCGTTTCATTGGAACCCGAGGTAACAGGCAAGTTTTGTCCATCTCTTTTCATGTCAATGGTATCCCTTCCCCCCTCGCGTTCCAAACAGGAAGTACCTGCTGGTCCTGGAAAGCCAAAATCCCATAGACTTCTTTAGATAAACTGCTATCACTCAGTCATTCCGTTTACTCCAGCTCCTCTTGTTAACATGTTCTTGCTAAGCCAATTTTTTTTATTTTCTTAATCGCAAATTATTCAAGTTTTAAACTGGCCAATCAGATGCCTCTGTAAAAGCATGTGACACTCGCTTTCCTCACCTCAAATGTTGACAGCTTCTCATGAGCCCGCTTTCAGTGAAAGGGGTATGGCTTTCCAAAAAAGCTTACTTCTGATGAACAAGAGAGGTTGCCATAGAAAAGATGACTCAGACCAATCACTGCTCATCAGCGTTGTTCGGTTCCAAAATGGCAAAGTCGGTACCAAGCAAAAATGGTGACTGAATAGACTTCAGTTTGTTGGAACCTGAGGTAAAGCGTTTTCTATAAGTGACACCACAGGTGCTTTGTCCATTTCTATATACAGTCCAAGGTTAGTGCAGAGCAACCCCACGCCCCTTTCCATCATCCATGACTGAGAGCTCTCTGTTTACACACTCCCCTGGTAGTTAATAATCCCTTACAACCCCCAACATTATGAAACCCAAATCATTTTCATAAATAATGACTCATATTTAAACGTGGGAAAACTAATCATCCAAATGAAAGATTAAACAATTCAATATATTGTTGTCAACAGATGTTTTAATAAAATTGACCATGAATGATAAAGAACATAACAAACCATTTCATACTTCTTTTTGTACCGCTCCTTATTACCAACAATTTGAATGAAGAAAAAATTAAAAATGAAACTTTAAGATCGATTTTCTTTACATATGTCTTTCTTTAATTAGAAGAATACAACAAGAAAATGCCAAAAACGCCAAAAACATGATTTTTATCAGAGTGGGTTTTTAAGGAACTAAAAAGGGCAAAATAAGAGAACTCAAGAAGTGAGTGTTAGTGGTGTGTATTGGGTCCTACTTCCTCTAACTTTTATATTGTGTGGAAACTAAAAGAAAATTAACATCCTAAAGCCAGCAACTTTTTTTTACTAATATTTTACCAACTTTAAAATTTCAATTTCAAAATTTCTAAAGGATGTCATTGACTATTTGAAGAAGCTGGCGACAACAAATGAAACATAATTGTTGTTGACATCTAATCAAGAAGGCAGACACAAAAGGTAAATGTGCAATACTTTTTGTGCTAGTTCAAAAAGGTGTGTTCTTGTCCTTGTAAAGTTTCAGCGCTGTCAAGTTGGTATTCAACAACTGCAGAAGTAATTCTAAGATTTCCACAGGCTGAATTCAGCTCTAGGTGAGTCAGACATTCACCCCTCTCTACCTAAACAGCATTCTCTTAGGTTCGTGCTGAATGTTTTATGAGCAAAAGCTGAAGTGGAACACAAAAAAAAAAAAAAAAAAAGGTACCCCTGATAAAGATGCTGCAAAGAAAACTGAACAGGAAAGACAGCAATAGCGGGGGAAAAAAAAATGCATATTTGCTCCAATTGCTGGTTTCAGTCAGAGTCTGTCAGGCTAATAAGAACATCATGGTCAGACTGTTACAGCTGATAGAAAGGCTGTTTGATTAAAAAACAGGCTGCTTCACACTTGCTCCACAGTTTTTCTCTGAGGTTCATTTCCCTCCAGAAAGAGTAATAGAAAGCTTGACACAAACGACTTGTCCAAACATCCTGTGAGAGAAAAAGAAGACAAATGAACTGGCTCTAACAGTGCAGTGCTCTTTGGGGTTTTTACAAATGACTCCTCATATGCCTCCCAGTCATGGCATGTGTCTGCACCATGTCTAATGAGTGCTTCTGATACGAGGACAGTTCAATAACTAATGAAAGAAGAACCTTGTTCTCTTATTATAGCCCCATGCCTGACACTAAGCATTGTATAATGTATTGGAAACTGCCGCACACTGACTCACACTTATTAAAAGCAAGTTCAAAAAGGCATTTGATAGACTCAACAGTGCCTGTTCTTCTCTAATGTGTGCTGGGATCATTTTCTGGGTACAGCAGCAACACGGACGCCTAATTAGCAGGACCTGCAACAATAGCGGTCGCGAGTTTTGGTGAGAACTGAAAGACAGAAAAAGCAGCCTTACGGTTTACGGATATTTGAAGCTGAAGTGATTTAGCACAGGCCGGCACAAAAGATGGGATACATAATTGTTGTAATGCTGAGATGTCCAGTATCTTTTGCAATCTCAACATCCAACTTGCAAAAGAATAGTTCTGTTTTTGCAAAGGTTGTCTGAAATCAATCAGAAGTATTGGTATGAGCTGATTGGTGGTACGAAGGGTGCACGTTTTGTGCTACTTTTAAGTGAAGACATTTCTGTACAATGCAAAAATGAATAAGTTAATAAACCAATGCACAATTTGGTAACAAACAACTCTCAAAAAAACAGAGGAAACACCAAAACAATTCAATGTTACTCCAAGTCAATCACATTCTTTCTAATATAAACGTCCAATTAGGAATAAACACTAACAATGTCACATGTTTTTGTGCAAGTGGAATAGACAATGATCAGCAAGACACCTGGAGTGGTTCTGCAAGTGGTGACCACAGACAACTTCTCCATCCTTACGTTTTCTGGCAGATGTTTTGGTGACTTTTGAATGCCAACAGTGTTGTTACTCCAACAGCACCAGATGGCGTCTACAACCCACAAAAGTGGTCATGGTAGTGCAAAACATCCAAGACGGCACATCAATTCAAGCTGTGGCAGCGTGTTGGTCAGCGTACCGTCCAGAGCATGGAGGCGGAACCGGGAGACAAGCCAGTATATATCAGGAGATGTGAAGGAGGTACCATCAGGACCATACCTCCTCGCTTGTGCAAAAAGAAACAGGAAGAGTACTGCCAGAGCTCTGAAAAATGATGAAAGCGATGGCTTTAAGCCACAGATGTGCAGAACCAGACTCCTTGAGGATGGTATAAGGGCCTGACATCCACAAGTGGGAGTTGTGCTTAAAGCCCAACACCAGGCAAAACAATTGACATTTTACCATGGAGAATGCTCTACAGCCTGCAACATCGCCCAGTATCACTGGTTTTACAGTGGGTCAGTAATGGTTTGGGGTGACACTTCTTTAGAGCTCTCCATGTGCTCACCAGAGGTAGCCCGAGATGAGATTCTAACACCTCTTGTAAGACTGAATGCTGGTGTGATGGAAGTGTCTCAGCATTTTCTGCTAGACTAAGGTATTGATGTAATGGTCTAGCCCGACCGTTCTCAGACCTAAATCCAATTGAGAACATCAGGGACATCATGTCTGGGTCCATTCGCCAATGCCAGGTTGCACCACAGACTACCTAGGAATTGTTGGATGCTTTGGTCTAGATGTGTGAGGAGATCCCAGAGGAGATCATCTGCCACCTCATCAGAAGCATTCTCAGGCTTCACAGGGAACTTTTATGGGCATGTGGAGGCCACGCCCACTACAGAACCTAATTTTGACTTATTTTATAGACATTACCTGAAAGTTGAACCAGCCTATAGTGTATATTTCCAATTTCATTTCCAGTATGATTCAACATCCGAACCTCTATGGGCTAATACATTAAATTTCCATAAATATTTTGGTGTTTGGTTGTGTTGTCAGCACATGCAACTATGTAGAGATTAAAGCATTTCATTTCATTCGCTCAGGTATAGGATATGTTTTTTGTAGTGTTCCCTTTATTCTTTTGAGCAGTGTGATTTTAAATGCCAACACAGGCAAATTAAATTGTGAGAATGTTTACAGGGGACTTGATTATTATTAATAAGTAAAGACATAGAAAACATGTCTTGTTTGAATACACTGGTTTGGATTTTTGCCTGAACTTTACCAGTTTTCTTGTCATAAAAAAGGGTAAAACAGAAGGAAATGAGAATCTCTGCATCCATATGTTGCCCTGTTTGTCGCTTTATTACATTTTTCAAATACACAAACTCATGTCAGAATTCCTGAGTCTGACAGGTTCGGCTTATAAACGGTGACAAGCTGTGATAAGTCTGTCTTATCTGATGCCATGTTGCTCTTCTTCACCTGATCCGGTCTTATTGTGCCCCATCTGTGTGCGGTGTTCTTTTTCCTTCTCTCGCGCTCTTTTATGAAATCCAGCTAAAATACTGTTATTTTCCCCCACAAATTGAAGCACATTTAAACTGGATATGAAAGTTTGATATTTCATGCGGGAACTGAATTATTTAATCAGCTTCAAAAGGTGTTTTTCTTACAAAAACATTTCCTGAGGATTTTAGAAGAAACACCTGCAGACTCCGATGTAATCCATTACAGAAGCACACATGCAAATTTTCCTTTCACATGGTAGCAATTTCTTAAACTTATTGCTTCACCTGTGGGGAAAAGTGATCGGTTTCCACTTGATGCGGGGGTGTAAGGGTGTCTGTAATACTAGTAAATGGTGCAAATGTGTTTGATAAAAGTAGAATTCATAGTACAGTAGATTCAACACATTTCATTAGAGTGTTATATTAATGTAGTGAGGGCATATGAGAGGATTAATTTCAGTGTGGAGAACTATAAGGCACAGTAGTTGGTCCTTTTGTCTGACATTGTAAAGGCCCTGGTTCGAAGCATGGTCCATTTTTCCAAAAACTCTGGTTTCCTCCCACAGTCCAAAAACATGCTTCATGAGTTAATTGATATTTCTAAATTGTCCCTAAGGTTGAATTTGAATGTAGTGCCTTGTAACAGACTGGTAACCAGTCCAGAGACTACCCCAAGTTTTCCAAACAACAGCTGGGATAAGCTCCAGCAACTCCATGACACAAAGATTCATCAGGTTTGTAAAATGGATGAATGGAATTTAATTGTGTTGGTACTTGTCTCTCACTTATATTTATCCGATTTAACATTCCCCTACATGGCAAAGAATAGAGTTTAAAATCGTCGCATGTTTAATGATGCAATGTGTAATTTATGCTTTATCACATCACTAAAACAACTTAGGTGAAATTTGTGTTTTTTGGTGTTTGAACATGTTCATGTGGCATTTTTATGATGATAGAGGTCAATATAGTACAAAAATTAAGCTTAAAGTTAAAATTGAATTTCTGAGTATTTCTTTGTTCAAATTGCTGTGAATCAAGAGGATTTGTAAAAGCTTGTAGTTGTGACGAAGAAAATACACTGAGAGGGCCACAAGCCCCACACTCAGCTTTCTATTTATGCATCCGCTTGTAGACAAATAGATCCGTCCGCGCTGGCATCTTTTTTTTAATGCTTTGGTACAAAACCTTTGATTGGCTTCACTAGAAGGGAAGCCACAGAGGATTCATACTTTGGACAAACATGGAGTAGGAAGTGAAATGGCCTCCCATTAACAGCATGTACCACTTGTCAAAAAACCCATTTGCCTAATAATTTATAAAATGATACCAAATGTTGTGCTTTATCATGAGTCAACATTAAAAACTCCAAACAATGGCTTCCCATTTTTTAAATTCATCAGTCAATACACTTATATTTTTGGAGCCCCCTGGTATATAACAATTTTTTTTTTGTCACAAACTAATAAAATCGCTTGTTGTGCTACACAAATTTTCGGAGCTGATAAAAATTCTATTTACCATAAAACATATTGAGCCATAAAACTGAGAAGTTTTCTGATGTTGCTGGTATTAACAGGTAAATACTGGTAAATAACAGACACTGAATACATTGTCTAACTTTATTGCTGGCTTTGGGTTCTGTAGCCAACCCCTCCCACATCCCCTGCTCTGCAGTAGAAAAAACTAAAACAGGTATTCACAGAAATGTCTGTGACTGAGATATAATACACCTGTTGCCATAAAATACTTCAAATGACAAAATGTAGTTTTTAAAAAAAAAAAACATTTTTACCAACAAACTGTTGTATTTTTATTGTTCTGCAGTAAATTTGTGTCACTTGTTAAAGTGTCCTGTGACGCGTATCAAATTGAGCAACGATGTGCAAAATGTAACTGCTTAAATTCCAATCCTAAACTATTTACCTTTTCTAAACTTCTGAGTTACATTCTATCACAGGCAAGCATGAAGTTTAGATTTGTTTAAATCTAAACTATCTGTTAAAAGCATGAATATTTACTGCCAAACTGCTCAAAGGGGGCTGGGATACACTACTGTACAGATATTTTCTACTCGGTAAGCCTTCCACAAAGCTTAGTAAAGATGTGCTTAAAAATCCTTGATCTTCACAAATATTTGATCTCGTTACATTAAATCTCTCGGAGCTTATGACTGCAAAACATCTCCCCCTTGCAAATTCAGAGTTACTCTGCAAATACTATTCAGTGCCGTCATCTTTTGATCTGGATAATTAAATCCACTTGAATAGTGTCCAACCATAGGTCTGCTACTTTCAATACTTTTTGTGTTATTTTCCGACTGAGCAAAAAAGAGCGATGAATTTCAATGAAGGAAATGAAACGTTGATAAAATTGGTGAATAACAGAGATAACACAGAGTCCCTGCAGAAATGTGTTCTGTGGATGTACGCCGTGAGAAAAGTCCTGTTTTTTCATGCTGTTAGACTTGAAGACTAGGTAAGTCTAAAATTAAAAGCTGATTATTAATTTAACAAATAAGTGTTCACATTGAATACATTTTGTGCGGCATCGACTGAAGCACAAAGACGAAAAGCTACCTGGAGTAGTTGAAGAGACGGCTGTCCCAGAGTGAGTGCTCCCCTCTGGGTGGTGAGTGGAAGAAACAAGAGTCGGTGCCATCGAAGAGGTTCAAGCCGTCCTCTGTGTTCTTGCAGGCGTGGCTGTGAACAACGTCCAGCAGCACCACAATGCCCATGGAATGAGCCACGTCGATCAGCTGCTTCAACTCATCCGGAGTCCCGTACCGACTACAGACGGACACAAACGCGCAGAATCATAGTTGCTTAGTCAAATATATCAGTATCAATATGTATTTTGTAAAAGTAATCTCAATATCATACAAAACCTAATCCAAGACCAAATACACTGCAAAAACTGAATCATAGAGTAAAAAAGATCCTTGTTTTGAGAAAACGTTTTGATAGCACAACAATAGTTGTGTTTCTAGTACACATGTGCACAAAACTTTATTGAAATTCGAGAAAAGTCAAATAAACAAAAAAACGACCTATTTTGCAATTAAACTCTATTGTATAATAATTATTCAATTAAACACAAACTAACTCAAGTGATAAATCTTTCCAAAACATGGAAACAGATGTAAACAAGACTTTGATTTACAGCAGATGCATTCAAATTTCTGCTATAGCACTAGCGTTCATCATCATCTATCAAAGGAGACGTTGGCGTCTTATTTAGGCCATGTAGCGGCAAGCTATGTGGGAGCGGCTACTGATGAAGAGATTTTGGGAAAACTTGTTGGTGATTTTACAGAGGATCTGTGGATCCAACAATTCTGCATGACACACTCAACTTTTGATGAGCTGCGTGATGCAGTGGGACCTTTCCAGTCACTGTTGGCGAGTGACTCATTTAATTCAAAAAAAGTTGCAGTTTTGCGAAAGATGTGATTTGCAATACTCCTCAAAACAACCTCCAAGCTCGTAAACGTTTTTTGATAAAAACAATTTTAAGAAATTTTCTTGTTTCCATTAGACAAATGTATTATTTAGGGTCCAGATGACCCCACCCTTACATTAAGGCATTAGCCCTTCCATGTCAAAGGTAGACAAGGTGTACAAGACTTCATGTCTGTCATTGGACACCAGTAAAGATCGATAATCATTGAAAAAAAAGTTCAGCGCACTGTCTTGTGGGGTCCAGATGACCCCTCGTTTAAAGTAAAGAAACCTAGGAGAGCGGAAGGGTTAAGGAAAATATGCCAAAGGGGTAAAACCTTTTGACTTATTTCTACGGGGCCTGCATGTTTCTTGCAGCATAGACCAAAGTTTGCATTTTTATCTTTTATTAAATTAACCTCATACAACCACCTCAACTCAGTTGTGCAATGCCTTTTTCCAATAGTCTCTTACAGTCATTTGTCGCTTTAAGGTTTGTTTAAACTAATATTTTTAAGATGTTTTCCAATGTTTAAGCCCTTTTTTATAAACGCTATCCTGTCTTTAACAAAGTGAACTCAGAGAGCTGTGCTGAACACACATTTCTTTGCATGCACTCCTCATAATGTCCAGTAACATCCCATTTGTCCTTCAGGCTATCGTAAGATCGGCTTGCTTGCAAAACAGGACACATAGGATTACCGCTCTTCCTGGTCTTCAACGGCTAAGGTTTTAAATTACACTATGAGATCAATCAAGGGTGAAATTACAATATATATGCTACACTCGCTGGTTTGTGCTCTACTCCAGGCAAGGAAGGTGGATCTCTAAAAGAAGATAAAGACTCAGAGTAGTCCGCCTTTATCTCTGCCTCCTTTCACTCCGTGGATTAACAGAAATTGTATTTACAGAGAGATTACTGCCACTGTCAAACTTCCTAACCTTGATTTGAGGTGACAAAGTTGAAGCTGTACGTTCACTTTGCTACGGTATTGTATGAGTGGCTTCAATAGGGACACTGAAAAAGCTTGGAGAAGGCCTTAAGCTGCAATCACAGTAAAGCTACGTTCACGCCGCTCACGGCAACAGGTGGTCAAGCTATCACTTTTTATGAAAAGTCTTTGTTAGCATGGATTTCAGGCTTTTAAACCTTCACATTCACATGTAGCTATGCAAGTTGTAAGTCAGGTTTCAGGCTCTACATACAACACGTGCGACTGTTGAAAATTTAACTAGTTGAAGTTTGACCAGTCAGGAACTTGGATTTGATAGTGACCTATGGATGGTAACCTTTTAATTCACAGAAGTATCAGCTGTTTGAAAACTGATCTTTGAGGAGAAACAAAGATACAGTTCTTCACTTGTTTCATGATGAGCAACAACTTAAGTTGTCCATGTCTCTCCATTTGGAGGGGTAAGGAGAAGCTGTATGGGTAGAAGCATTGACTGTATAAGTAGGAACTGAACTGAGAAACCGCTCTCTTCTCAGTTCAGGATTGCAAAAAGACCAAAGTCCCACAGACTTTCCGGTGAGAAACGGACAGTTATTGCTCAGTAATTTTATTTGTCAGAATAATCATTCTTGCTCGGTTCATTCTTCTTAGCATCTTCTTTCTAATCCTAATTTTGATTAAAGATATTTTTTCTTTATCACCAATTATTGAAGTTATAAACTGAAAAATCAGATGCCTCAGTGGAAGCATGTGGCTCCCACTGGCACCAGCTTGAACGTTTGACAGATTTCGCTGAGCCGCTTTCAGTGGGAGGGGTGTGGACTTTGAACAAACTGGAACAAGCTCACTCATGATTGACTCAGAACGACTCTGCTATACCAGGAAAAGTAGTAAGAAAAAGTAAAGTATACAAAAAAAGGAAAAAACATGTGTGCGAGTAAACAGCTAGCTGGAAGGAGAGCAAAAACAAATTAAAGACACATAGAATGTTGCACGTCTATCAATCACAAAAAGACCTATAGCATATTTATTTGGTTTAGTTACATTTTCCATTATTGTATTTTTGCAATCAGTCTGACTGTGGCAGTGAAGAAATTGTTGAAAAAATAAGTTCTGCGTTCTATGTGGACATGTGCTAGTATTGGGTAGCGGCAAACCAGTGTGAACTCCATAGGCCTTATGTACAAACAAGAAAACGCGGTTAGTGCGTTCAAGAACGTTTCCCGGTACGTTCGATTGATGCTATGGTTACAAATACAAATGCCACTTTGCTATTGGAGCCATTGGCAGAATCTTCAAGATTAGTTGCCGGCGCCGCCGATTTTTTAAATAATCTTTGGCATGGTCATGAATGCAGATGGTGGCAGACAGTCCAAAGAAAAAAAAAAAAAAATAAAACTTTTGGCATCTTGAAAATTACAAAAATAACTAACTGTAAATAGTGAATAAATGTCCCACATATTTACCTGGAAGCAGCAAAGAAGCTTGTGATTTGATATCCAAAACAGGCGTAATAAGCATGCTCCATAATAGCCATAAGTTGAATACAGTTGTAACCTGGATGAAAAGGGGAGAACAAGCATGAAAAGCATTACTTTAGTTCATATTCAGACACTCGACACAGTCATTGATTCAGATATTAACTAAAGGTATGCTAATATGTGGGATTTTAAACCATGGCATGAATAAGGATACCAGCATGACACCAGTGTTTCTTAACACCCTGGTGCTTAGTTGTCATTAAGAGCATTACTTCTCAACTCTTTGGAAGGCTACTTTTTCCTAAAATAACTGGAGGGGGTAATATAACTGTCACATACTGTCAGTTTTTTATAATGATTTATTTAATAAACACCCGCTGCTCAAATCTTATCTAAAGTATGTGCAATAAACTGGCCACCAAGTGAAAAATTCAAAATGCTTTCAAACCCTCTAGAGTTCTTTTTTTTATTTATTATATTTTCATTTAGTAAGGGCAACATTTTCTTTTTATAACAGTGACTTGAGGTATAAAAACAAAACACAGTTTTATTCTGATAACATTTTAAGTGATGGAAAATAAAAAATAATTCGGAATGATTTAACCCCTTTAACACCAAAGCCTTAGCTTCTGACTGCCGTAACTTCAACAGTTTACGAAATTAACGTACTTCCAGTAGATTCTGAAACCAAGAAAAGCAGCCTTGGACTGATGTGTGACATAGTACAGCAGTGACATGCTTACGCAAATCAATTCAAATCAAATGATCTGCGCCATTATCAAGAACTTAACATTAGGGATGTAGTGCATATCGAGCAAAGCTGGCATGAAAAGCTACTTTTCTTCGCTGCTGAATCCACTGATTCATGTTGATGGTATACGAAAGAAGAGTTATGGTACTACAAAGAGCATGTGTTGTTTGGATGTTATAGGAAACAAAGTATTATGCACCATTCATGTTCAAGCAGCCATTTTCAATAAAGTATGGCTAAATCAGAATTGCTTCCCTACCCATCTGACTCCCTATTGCTCTAATTGCTGGGGCGTTGGAGATGTAGAGGTGTTTTAAAGTGTTTGTAGCCCTTGTGTTATCCTTGGCATGTTTACATTAAAAGTGGGGTCATCCGGACCCCATAACACAACAGGCTGAATTTTTTTTAAGGATTTTTTATCTTCACTGGCGTCTGTTGAAAATTTGTCTACATTTGTCATGGGAGCGATCACACATCAATCATCATCATGGGTGGGGTCATCTGGACCCCTTCAGATACCACAAGGGTTAGAGGACTCATAGGGACTTGGGGCTGGCTATCCTTCTGCCGGGTGACCAGCGAGCGTTTGTGATGTTGAGGAAAAACACTTTTTTTTTTTTCATGCTTTGAAGCACAGAAGTTTACATTTTAATGCAAGAAGCTACTTTTTGTTCTAGCATGACTTTCTGAAGTTATATAACCGATGTTATGCATTTTCTGAGTGCTGAGCATGCATCGATGACCGGTGATTATTGATGATGTAAAGTGTTTTCATTGCTCAAATTTGAAGACATTCATTTTTTTCATAACTCTCAGCTTGGGTAGGGAAGCAATTCAAATTTGTCCTATGTAAAAAGGCAATTTGAACACGATGTTCACTACCTTTCTTTTGTTTTTCTAAAAGCCAGATATGACCTCAACGATTTCACAAAGTCAAAATGGAATCAATACGAACATTTCACGACATTTATTTAAGACTTCACTTTGTTATTATAGCGAAAACGTGGATGGTTTACTCAAAAATTACATTTAAACATGGTTTTTTTTTTGGTTTGAAATTGTTCAACCGCAGTGCATTGTGGTCTATATTCACTAATCTAGTGAGCGAGTTATGCACGCGTAGTTTTTGCGCAAGAGACTTCTGTAAGGTTCTAGTGCGACTTTTATAAATTAATTTGAATAAGTAGCTTCCAACAGCACTAGAAAATGATGAACACACTATATAGTGAGAAGTGGAGGAATTCAGACATAGCTACTAATTTTCCACACCTCTCTGTTTAGAGTGCTAAATAAAGATGTGGGCAGACGCTGTAGGTGAAGGAGAAAAATTTGGATTCAGCCCAAGTCTTTCATTTATCAGCTGTGATAGTCTGGAGCAAGACTTATGAGATTTGCACCAGTTTTATATTTTCCGATAAGCCTCTCCCAACTGTGAGTATATGTGCTAGTATCAGATAGCAATAGACCTGTGTGAACACAACATGCAAAAAGTGCATTCAAGAACCTACATTCAGTTCATTCTCAAATGCGCATCACATGGCCAGAGAGTGCGTAACTTTAAAGGGTTAAATAGAGGTTACAACGCTCTTGTAGGAACAAAACAACAGATAAATTGTGAATTACAACCCTATTACAGTAAATTTAAGCACTAAATTTGGTGGTGTACAAAATTAGAAGATCAAACTGCACCAAGAACAGCTTTGTGTCTCACTCACAACAAGCTGCAAGTTGCAGCCATGACTTTCTGTCAAGTCTCATCGAGTCACTGCAGGTACTTGGAACATTTCAGTAATGCTATATTTTACCTGTCTGAGGCAGGTGGAAAACTAAAAATAAAAAACCACTCAATCCAGTTTTATAACAAAAAAAAAAAAAATGGTTTCAAAAATGTTCTTTTCACTTCTAAAGGTTATAATATCCATGGCAACAGGAGTGGAGGTAAATTTTCATGAACTTCATATCTCAGACAGATGATGGTTTAATCTTCAACAGGGTTTTCATCCATGAACGACCAGGTTTAGTCACATATTTGTTCATTACAGTAATTTATCTTAAATCATTGTTTTCAGTTTTCATCATTTGTCAAGAAGTGATGGACAATTCATGAGACTAATTCATGAGAACAACATTTTCATTTGAATTTTTGAGAAATGTCATGTTTAATCCATGAGAAAATCCTACATATTTGATCTTTTTTTTTTTTTTTTTAAACCAGAAATCCATATGTGATGCAAACAAACTTGAGTTTGTGTCCATGTGACGATTTTTTTTTTTTTGCTTATAATCTTATGTTTCCTGCTTTATCTGACCTATCACAAGATCCTAGCCCAAGGCCTGTAGAAGAATCAAATCAAAGTGAAAAATTGGTAGTCCAGATTAGAAGACTACAGGTAGATAGCCTGGTGGAAACAATCTGAAGTTCTTTTGCAGTAACAAAAAGAAAAAAAGAACAGCAGAATGGATTCAATAATCAAACTGCAATAAAAATTGTGCAAGTCATTTATTGTTCAACTGTATTACAGTATTTCATGTACTCTGATGCTCATAAATTAAAGTCTTACTCAGATAATCTTTTGATGTATTTTAAAAGCATTCCAGGAGATCTATTAATGCTTTTTTTTTTTTTTTGCTTTTTTTAAGCAAAAATTTAGAAAAAAAAAACGGACGTACTCTGGGACATAGTTTCTGCTGAGCAGCAGTAGTCCATTGGAAATTTGCCTCCGTTTTTTTGTTTCTCTGGGTGCTGTTTCTTGGTTTAGTTTAAGATTATGTTTGCTTTATTTTTATAATGTCTTGATATCCCATACTTGTGAAGACTTTATAAACAAGCTTAAAATAAAAAGCAACACCCCCCCCAAAAAAAAAAAAAAAAAAAAAAAAAAAAGAAATTTGTCTGAGTTGCGGCCTGGACCGTTGGCATGGAGCAACGCCACCTCCACTTCCCATTAACCATTAATTACCGTTAGTTTACAGCAGCTCACAACCCCAACCTAATATTAGCGGTGCAATATTGGAGCTGTCCATCCGTACAGTTTTGAGCCAGATGTGAATCCGGACGAGGAAAATGAAGACGTAGATTGAGTCTTCTTTCTAGTTGTCTACCAGTGGATGCATTCGAATGGAGCGGAGCAAGCCCATTGGAGTTTCTATATGCCAACTACAAGCTTATTTTAACTGCATTTCTTTGTCTGCTTCTGATTCACAAATTAAGAAATACTCAAAAGTGCAATTACAAGTGGGTTTTTAAAAACCCATTCTGATGAAAATGGTCTCTTTTTGTGTTTTTAACATGCTCTTGTAGCATTTTTCTCGTAGTAGAGAACCGAACAAAAATAATTTTCAATTACAACTGCATTTCTAAATATTTCTTAATTCAAATCACATTGGATCGAAAACCGGATGCTAGAAAATGCTTGGACTAATTCTGGTTTAAAACTGTTCGACTGGATTGATCAAATATTGATTATCTTTATTTTTGAGCTACTAATATTAGCTTAAGGTGGAGTAGGTTGATCTGTGCCAACAGTCCCGCCCACAACCCAGAATTGAATTTCTAATGAGCTACTGCCCCTGTGCATGAAATATGTCTTAAAAAAAAAAAAAAAACAAGTATTTTTTATTTTGATTAAAAACTTCAGAAAAATAATTAAAAGATCACTGAGAACAATTTTACGATAGAAAAAAATATAATACGAGTGGGACTTTAATGATATAAACAGTAACGTTTCCTAAAAAGTAGGAAACTCAACTGCTCAGCAAGTCTAAAATGAAAAGGTTTAGCGTTTAAATTAAGCTAAATTCTAGTTATTTGTTGGTTAAATTTCTTATTTTTTGAACTGCCTTTATGATTTTTTTGTTGAAAAAATGTAATTTGAGCCAGCTCTAAACCTATCTGTGTCTCAGACTTGTCATTGACTGAGGTGCAAATGTGTAGGAGGAAGACTTTGCTTTACTGCTTGCCTTCTGAGTCAACAGTGGCTGTCTGAAATGGAAACAAGTTGTCAGGTTGGCTCAGTGCTGTGACTTGAGCTGTGAAGGCCCTTTTTACAAAACACTGCCCATTGGTCAGGGATCCCTTTATGTCCTGCCAGCAAACAGGGTGTTGACTCGCTGATGTAGTTTTATGCAGAGGAAGTGTGACAGGTCTGCCTTGGAAAATACTCCTCCTGGAAGACCAGTGGCACTCTCAGCAGCAAGGCATGTCAGCTATTATAGAGGCCAGTTTGGATGGAGACACTGGCTGCTTTATTTAAAAGAAACAGTCGAGTAAAAAAAAAAAAAAAAAAACTGTCCTGAATCCCTCAGCTTCTGCTTCTCACCCAGAAAAAAAGCTGGCTCAGAACTCCGCCGGGCGAAGATGTTAAATTTTCTCAAGTTGAGTCCACAAAAGCTCAAAGTGGAGGGAAGAGGATTAGACTGAGTATCTAATAAAACAAGACTTTGCCCATATCTTACCCAAGTCTTTTATTCGAGGCAACACATTTGTTGTGAAGTTGGAATATGAGGCGACTTTTGGCTCTGGTGAAGCGATGCCCACGTGAGCCTCATATATTCTCAAACTTGTGGGTCTCTTTGGCCGAGGGTGGATATGCTGGAGAGGAAACCAAGAGTGGACAGAAATGAAGGCAGAGTCTGGCACACAACATTACATCTGCTGACTGATACTAAACTGTTAAGTCAAGATCCAGGTCTTAACTTGCTTTGCACACTCTGAATATATCTGCAACACTTCCATATCAATAATTTTCAATGTGTGACACAACAGGAAAGCTACTTATTCTGCAGACATCCAATATTTCCTCATGGCTGCCCAGAAAGCCTCATGAACCCAATATTTGAAGTGTAAGATTAAGTCTCTTGTAAATAAAACAAATATACTGCCAATGAAAGAGCTCCTCTAATTAAAACGGTGCCAAGTAAAGAGAGATAAAAAGAGTAAGGTGAACTTTAATGGCCTATTGGCTCTTTTCCTAGTTCACTCTACAGCTAAGGGCATTAAGTGGCATCGAGACACATTCAGATCTCCTCAAATCAGTACGCAACAAGAATCCACTTTAACCATAGCTTTACAAGTGAGAAATGTGTTAAGTTAAAATTGTAACACATGGATTCACACTGTTGGGGAAAAAAAAAAAGATTAAAAGGGACAAAACATTCAACTTTTGTGAGATTACAATCTAAAAACTGCATAAAATTTACTTTTAGAGAAAACAAAGAACGTCAAAGAGAAAATTTTACTGATTTCCAAATGATTTTGTATGTTACCCCACTAACAAAGATGAATATCAGTAATTCTTATCATAGGTTTATTCAGAAGAAATCAGCATAAAAAGCTAAAATCACTCCAAAAAGCACAATTATATTGTATTGCATTTGTTGTATTGCATATACGTATTGTATTTCAGGTAATCAAGTATGCCTCCTTCAATAACCAACAATAATTCTGGCTCTGACATATGGGTTATGTGGTCCAGATACAATCTGTCTTGTCATTTAAACTAAAGGATGCTAACAATACAAAGACAGAAGTTGCAACTTTCTACAAATCTTGTCACCTTAAGAAGACCATATAGCGGCCAAAAGGCAACAGAAAGAAGATTGTAGACCCTGCTGGAATACAATACAAAGATGCTTGGTTGAAAGGCTTAATGAATGTTTTTTAAAGGGAAGGAATAAAAAACCATTTGCCACCCTACGTTAAGAGCAGGGGTCCTAAAATCTGGTCCCTTTGGAACCTGCTGGTTTCCCACCACTGACTGTACGTGGAGTACTGGACGAAGCGAGTACGATTTCACCCAATGAAAAAGCCAATTCAGTTGCCATTTTTCCACAACATAAATTTCACCCAGATTACAGGGATTGGTCTGAGTCAATATGGCAACTACTGTCACCAATCAGGAGTAAGTTTGTTCAAAGTCCACACCCCTTTCACGGTCAATCAAACGTTGGAGGTGGGGGACCAGCGAGCACAAGATGCTGTTACTGAGTCATTTGATTGGTTAGTTTACAACTTGAATAAGTTACAATAAAAAAGTATATATTATGAAAAAAATAGAGATAAGCAAATTGTTGTTAAAGGGCCTATGTCATGGTTTTCTTAAGCCTTTCAAAGTAAACTATATTCATGTGATGATATATTACCTTTAGCACACTAAAGAATGATTTTTTAAATTAAATATTAATTATTTTTGTGAGCCATTTTCCTATGGGTGCCGCCCATTTCATGATGTCAACCTAGAGGCGGTCTTGTCGGCGTGTCTGTATTACGATTATCACTAGCCCAGTGGAGAAAGTGTGTGTGTTTTAGTCTGGGGGCGGGGCTGGCAGCACAGACCTATTCTGGAAGGGGCTGTTCCTCACTTGTAAATGTCACTTTGTAAGGACCCGCTAGTTCTAGTGGATTGGGAGGGGCTACTGCTTGGAAAGTAAGTTTTTAGAGGAATGCTTAGAGATGGTGAAAGGAGCAAAAAAGAGCTTTGGGGTGTTTTTTGTGAGGAATTAACATCATGATACACCTAAAGCTCAAGCAAGTTGATTTTGCATGACATAGGCATTAAAGAAATGGGTATCAGAGCAAGAATGGTTATTCTGACTCATAGAATGAGTGATAAAAGTCAAGGGGATTTAGGCTTCTTTGAACCAGCAGGTACTTCATATTTTAAATGTGAAGGGGGAGAAGTCACTCAGTCCAGTTCTCTGGCATTTTCTATGAGTGATGTCACAACCGCTTCGTCCAGACAACATACGCTGTCTATTCCAGTTCTCTACACAGTCAATGTTTCCAACACACCTTGTGACTTCTTTTTGGCAGAACACATCAGATCCAAGTGATCAAAGTAAGATAATCAAACCGGAGAGTGGTCCTTAACAACTGTTGTTAAAGAACCTCGGTCTAAAGCTCCTTGGGGAATTTTGACTCACTGGGCCAGAATGATCTTGTGATAAGTGAGGGCTCAGCCAGAACTACACTGGAGGAGCTTGTGATTGATGTCAATGGAGTTGGGACCACAAAAGCTAAACAAACCAACACCACAACTGATTCAAATTCTGGCCTACAAACAGGAGGTTTACCTCAAGCTGTGTGCATGCTTCAAATGCAGCTGACTCAGGTGTATAGTTAAAACTTGGATGAGGATATTCTCTCATTAACCAGGACAATGAAGTATGACAATGACCCAAACAAGGGGATGGCTAATAAAGTCCATTAAGGCAGTGTTTCCCATCCCTGCTCCTCTGGGTGCACTGTCCTGCATTCCTACCCTGCTCAAACACCTGCCTTTGATGGCTGCTATTATCAGGCTTCTGCAGAGCTTGACGATGAGCTGAGTCAGGTGTGCTCATGCAGGGGAACATGACACACATGCAGGACGGTGTTCCCCAAAGACCAGGGTTGGGAAACACTGCATTAAGGTCATAAAGAAGCCTACATCGTCTAGATTTTTGAAATGTCAAGTGATGGCCAAAAAAATCTTTTGGGTTCATATCAGATTTAGGAGTGGACCGAAAACTTCCAGGGATGGATAGAGATAGATATATATGCCTGATGACTAACGACAAAAAAAGCCAACCTTTGGGTTTATCAATAAAATAGTCTCCATCATATACAACATTGTAGCTTCTTGGAGATCAAATGTACGGTGTCCCCGAAGAACAATTTACATAATCAAATAACTTGATGCAAAAACATTTTGAAGATCACAACAATTAAAAAAGAAAGACAAATAACATAAAGGCAATTGGATGACAAAATAAAATTTAAGAAAACCAAAACGCAAAAAACAAAAAAGAAAAACACATTTCGGACACCTTAAGTAATTTCCAGAAAACTGATAGAAAAACGAAAAAACTAAACACAACAACAAACCAGAAATGATAGATGTCATGGATGAGAATTTCCAGTTTCTTCACATGTTAAATAACTTTCAGTTGAAATAATGGACAAATGTCATCATCCAATCAGCGATGTTACATTGTGACTACGTTTAATTACGTCTTTTGTGTTTTATTTTTCTTAAATTGTCTTACACTTGTACAATTTATTATTGTTATTATTGTTAATATTTTTATTTTTGTTTTTATTTCACATATTGTTTTTTTTTATCCCTGTTATTATTTTTAACTTATTGCCCTGTGCATTCCTGCTGGTGGACCACCCACAATTTAACTGTTGCTTACTGTTTTCTGGTTTCCGTAAAAAACAAAAACAAAAACATTTTCAGGAAACAAAAAGAATTTCCACAAAACAAAATTTAGTGTTAAAACCGAAAACGATACAGAAGTAATTTGAGGCGAAGCGATACTGGATGTCATCATCCAATTAGCGATGTCCCATAGTTCCTATCTTTTCTGGTTTCTCATTGTCTTTTGTTTTTTAACATTTCATTTTAATCTTTTGATTTTGTTTTTTATATTTTTGTTTCTAGAATTTTTCTTTGTTTTTATTTAATACTTGATTTACTTTTTTAATTGTTGTGATCTTTAAAATGTTTTTGCACTTTAGGGCCACCATACAGATGCTGATTTTCACAATAAAATACAAATACAAAGTTTCTGCCATTTCGATGAAATGCTTTTTTAAGTTTATGATTGATATCATGACTATAATGTTGGAAAAAATATTATAATAAAAAGTCTTGTGCCTACATTTTTTCAGTAAATGGAAAAATTTACTAAGCACCAAGAGAACAAGTGGTTTCCCTTTGCAGTCAGCATATGGCAATACTTTTAATACATCCTTATTTATTTACTAGTTTGTCTAGAAGTCCTAATGAACAAACAGAAAACTCCAAATGCAGACACCTAGCTAACTTGTTAAGATGTTTAACACATCTAGCAAATTTTGCTTTAAGTTACTTTTGATCAACTAGCAAGATTGTTCTTGGTTGGAAAATGGACAGGTGTCTTTCAGAGGGTAACATGAAGAGGCTCAAAAGGGCCACAAAAACCCTGCTTTCATTTCTGTTGCTCAAAATTTGCCAGAGGAATGAATAATTTTGAGCAGCACAGTATAAAGTTCAGTCTTACGACGTAAGGATGAGGAGGATCCCAGTGAACCCAGTCATAGATGACAGTCTTCTCCTCCCTCGTCACATATTTTGCCCAAGGCGAGATCCGGTAGAGGCGCTGACCGTCACCGGTGTGAACAACCACCTGAGTGAACAAAGTAAATAGGTTTTATCTTGCAGGACAACAGTAGTCACACACAAAAAAAGAAAAGACGAATGAATACAGTTTAATAGGAAGAAAACACCAGCAGAGCTCTAGATAAAGAACTGGAAAAAATCCACAAATCATAAAAAAATGGTTTAAAAATGTTCTCTGCATGTGATTTTACCGTCAGCATTATTTACCCCTTCTAACTGCGGAGTGCTTACACTATAAAACTCTTGCTACACCTCCTCTATTATAGAGCGAGATGCTGCAGATTGTGCAGCCAACGAGGCAGGCATTTTTAAAAATGTGTCAGATTGAAAAGCATCCCCCTAACTGGAAGGGAGTCCCTGCTCGCCCATGTAAAAGCTCAAAAAGAAAAAAAAGGAAAACATCTCCCACACTAGCACGGAGACGCAGCGGGGTGCAGTGGTTAAAAAGCTGCAGTATTGACCGGAAGACTTGTTGCAGTAAGTTTTTATTCAGAGGTGATTATGCTTTGTGAAGAGTGCAACTCTTTTATTGGCTTTAACGCAGCGATTTACTGGCCCATCTTGAGGGGAATTAAGGCGGGGAGCATTTTAGAAGGGAAAAAAAAAGAAAACAAGGTCATATAAATCATTATCCTTTAGGGCTTCATCCATTATGACTGCAATTCAGAATTGGAAGGGGGCAAAATAAACATAGTTTGGAAATCTGTCAAGTTACTTTGCCTCCATTGTCAGATAAGAAAGGAGAAAAGCAGCGTGAGAGTTGGAAAGACTCACTAAGAAATCGATGCTGTAGTGTTACCCACAGTATGTGTTCACCCTGATTTGTCCCCTGCAGAAACAGGCATTAGAGCCCAACTAAATCTGGCTACTGTTGCGAAGTAATGACTGTTCCAATGCCACCTGCCTGTGAGCTGGTAGCCAGACTCCCCGATGGGGTTTTTTCATTATGGGCAGGCCACCAAGGGGTTAGCTGCCTGGCTCCCCTTATGACATGCTCCATAGTTTATAGAATTAGGAAAAAGATAGTTAAATAAATGAGCTGGCATAAAGCCTGACGGAGCGGTGGTCCTTCAGACAAATTGGCCGGAATTTAGTACGTTAAAGAAAAACTTGGACTGAGAAGAAACCCAACGCGGAGTAGTTGTGTGTGGCTAAAATGATGTGTTAAAATGCTTCGCTTCACATCTTCGCTTGAATTACAAAGCTCTCATTGTAAAACTAGACCCAAAAAAGGACACTACTTGTTTACGGAGACAAATTGGGCTCGGAACAAAAGGGATGGAAGGGCAAGCTGCTCTCTGTGAGAGTGATTGGGCCCGGGCTTGTGCATTCACGAGGGACTGCTCTGGAACCGATTCTAAAGTGGAGCTCACGGCGCGATGGCCATTCATAGTTAGAAGGGGTGCGCACGGAAAGGCCAGGTGCCAGCTTTTCCATCTGCTTCTTATCATCCTTAAACTGACCTCCGTTGACAATGGAAGCTGGGCAGGCGGGCTAGGGAGCGCCAGTGTGCGAGCAAGTCCCAAGGAGAGTGCAGTAGCAGTGCCATCCACTCTGCAGCTTGCATTTCATTTCTGTGTTACCCCCTCAACCGTGCCCAGACAATGCATAAAGGGAGGTGCATATTGTACCCCTATTTAACCCCAATGAATTATTTACTAGAGCTTAAAAACCAATGGCGTCCACCCACTGTGGGCTGTGTTTTGCGGCAAACAAACATGGCAAAATGCCCTGAGGGATACCTGCCACAGATGGGAGCTGAAAACAAAGCCATCAGTTGGGCTCCTCAGGTGTGTCTACTCTCCACTGTGCAATCTGTGTACACACAGCACTGTGCAGGGCAAGCATGACATGTTTCTGACAACATGCCAGGTTTTTTACTTGGTTCATGAGACAACGCGCGACAGGGAACCGACACGGACATGATGGCGACAGCTGCCTGTGCCGTCATGGCCAGGCGACGCCCATGGAGGGCGTGAAAACACACAAGAAAGAATGCTGTACCTTCAGTTTGGAGTTATGATCCACAGCTGGGGACCCGTCATGCTTTGGCGGAAGAATTAGTTCCCATTTACCAAATTCCTTCTTGGCGTAGGGGTGGGAGAATTTATTCCAGTCATCTATGAGTGGGCAGAAATAATATATCACATTAGTTTGCAAACAACAAAAATGGAATAATCATGACTAAAACACCACTGGGAACACTTTGAAAATATTGAAGTTAATAAATATTCTACATCCCATTTTGCTCTTGCAACATTGGCAAATTAAACAAACAAGTATTTTCTTTCATATTTAATTATAAAGAATTAGAAAAAGCGGACAAAAAAGGGATTAATTACTAATTAAAATATACTTACTAACCAACTAATAGAACCAAACCTGTACAATGCATTTCTTTTAAAAAATTTAAGAGTATAAGCTGAGAGTTGAAGTCATTTCCTGAATTCTAAAACGGTAACTTTTAATTATTTGTGTCATAAAACAATAAATAACCTAAAAGGAAAAAAGGAAAAAAAAATGTAAAAATAGAAATATATGATAGCTTTTCTGTTCCAGGAGATTCCAGGAGATCAATTTTTTAAGATTTGAATTTTCATTCAGATTTTTTTAACCTCTGAATTTACATTCTGAATTTTTTTAAACCTTTGAATTTTAAATTCATTTATGAATGATAGTGAAAATTAGAAATGATTATAGCAAAAAAAAAAAAAACAGAAAAAAATTGGTAAAATTAAAAAAAGAGGAATTGTTGTAAAAACATTATAGCAAAATTAAAAAAAAAATCACAGCAAAAAAAAAAAACATAGCAAAAACTAGAAAATAAAAAATGGCAAAAAGGAAAAAATTACAGCTAAAATTGAAAAAAAATATAGGAATAACTTTAGAGAAAATATATACCAAAAACAATAAAAATGATGGCAAAAATTAGAAATAATTTTAGAAAAAAAATGATTGCAAATATTAAGTTGAAAAATAATGTCTGCAAGCAAGAGAAGAAGTAAAAAAGAATAGAAATAATGTTATAATGGTCCCCTGGTTGTAACCTGTACTCACTCTCAGCCTTGGTCTTTTAAAAATAGCAGGGATTGATATACTTGCATAAAAAAAAAAAAAAAAAGTTGATTTTTATGCATGCCAAAAAATGACAAGGAAAGAAACTAGAAAGTCTTGCAGTGTTTGTCTATCATCATCAGAAGGAACACTCAAAGTAAATAATAAGAAATAATAGTTATTTTTAATTCCAATTGAAACTATTAGCAGTTTCATCCTCCTAACACCGGTGTCTGCCACCCTGCCTTGTGCAAACAACAGTTTGTAGCTGGCAGTCTTCTCTGTGGGCTCGGTTTCTATTTTGACATTTCCCTCTGGTCGCAACTTTATTTTTACTATTCTGATTTCTACTTAAATTAGTCATCGCTCGGCATCCAAGGAAGCTTTGTTCTTTTCTTGCATTTGTCTTTTTTTCTTTATTTATCTGGAATATCAGGGAAAAGGAAGTTCAACATAAAGAAGAAAAGCAAATGAAAAATTTAACAATCATATATCGTTGCTCCTGATATTCCATCGCTGAGGGAGCGACGAGGGAGACGTCGCATTTAGAATCTGCCGATACCACATAACAAGATGATATGACTGACACACAGCATCTATAAACAAAGTGACCACCTTGGACTGTCAATTTAGGATGTGTTTGTCATTGTTATTTCTGCTCGTTATTCATGAATGAAAAAAGAATCACAGAGGGTGCTTCAGAAGTAGCAGAATCCCAGTACTTTTTTACTGAGCTTTGGGGGATTTTCCACAATTTATTTATCTCCCTTTTGCTTAAACTCCCCTAAAAAAATGGTGCATTATGCACTCAACTGGTACCACATTTACTGTATGACCGGGGGTGATGGGTTGTCCCCTCGTTTGCTATAACTGGAAATCAAATAACAAGACTGAGCCGTGTCAAAATGTAATCTCTCAGAGTTGAATCCTGGAATTTCTGCCTAAAGTCCAGGGAAGGTAATTAATCAAAAAAAGAAAGGAAGCAGGAAAAATATGAAGAGCAAATGACAGAAACAATAAGCACATAAATCAAATGATGGTATAAAAATTGACACATTTCCAATTTTGTACCATTTCAATCTGAGAAAATTACTATAATACAATTAATACTGAATTAATGCAAAACTGAAATAAGTTTCTGCACACTAAGGTTGAATTTTAGAATCTTGTTTTTTTTTTTATTTCAAACCCTATCTTGGTAATATTTTTTCCCAATTTTTCCATTGTTTTCACTTTTTTTTTAATAAAGTTTTTTTTATTCCATCTGGCTAATCAACAATAATTCTTGGACACCTCCATTTCTCACTAAAGTCTGTGTCTTTAAGGCTGCTAATCCTTTCTTTAGCTCTGCCAAACTAATTATTACTGGTTGATGTGAAATGTAATGCTAAAAAACAGCTTGTATGTTAGAACTTAATCACCAACATTGACTTAAATATGTGAAATAAAACAAATTTTCACTTGCTGCTAATTATCAGATAAAAAAAAATAATAAATAAAGTTTAGTTTCTTTCTAGATGTTGTTTTCTTTGATACCTGTGAAAGTACAAATCCACTAAACTTGTTTCATTAAGACAAAATGACTTCAGGATTAATACTGGATCTGAAAATGCTAAATGTTTCATTAAGACCCACTCTGATGATAATTTGATCTTTTGTAAAAGTTCTTCTGGAGGTGTTTTAATTGTTATCATGCTGTTTTTAACCAAAATAAAAAAAAAAATAAATAAAAAAAAATGGTTTTTTTAAGACATCGTTTCTGTAAAGCAGCAGGAGTTCATTAGAAATTCTCTTCTGACTTTTGGGCGGGACCGTTGTCTCGGAACAGCCCCCCCCGTCACCCTACAGTTCCTGAGAGCTCTTGTTTACACTTTCTCCCGCTACCTTACAGCTGATCACAACTCCAACCTAATTTCACTAGTTTACATTATAGTTTTGAACAAAATTCCAGCTTGGATAAAGAAAACAGAAATATTTATGTGAAAGTGGATTTTCTACATCTACATATTTTTTTTTTGTCTTTTATATCCTCCATCATGAGAAAATGTTAAAAACATGATTTTCATCAGGATGGGTTTAAAAAAAATACTATAATCTACTTCCACTCTACAAATTCACATTTGCAGTGAAATCTTGTAAATGCACTTCAATTAACTTTTATTTAAATGAAAAAAATAGGACTTTTTCTTGTGTTTTGTTCAAAGGCCAAATCACACTGTTGCTACTTACGTGTATCACAAATGAAGCACATTAAAATCTCAAAAGATGTACTAATAAACCACGCAAATATCAGATAAATTTGGAATAACTGGACAGAACATGAAGTCAACATCACTTGCTGTGAATAATTCTGTCCATTTTGCTGACGGAATGTAATTTTTGCCAAGTGCTCTTATTGTCAAAATGAAGAAAAATGGGAAGTGCATTATCGACACACAAATGTTGTAAGGCATCTGTGGGTATTAACACTCAGAATATAGCAGTTAGAGTTGTATTTTTTATAGTTGTAATTATGCATATATAATGTTTCCTCAGCACCATGGCGGGTGCTGTCCATGGCGCAGACGTTATGTGATCTCTGCCCAGTGCTCTGATTGTCAAATTAAAAGAATTTCTCTGATCTTTGTTTGGTTTATTCGCACATCTTTGTACTTTGATGACCCTCGACGGACATCTGGGCAGATCAATGAATGAGGGACACATCATATACATTTATATTACATATATCACACATGTATTACGAAAAAAAACAAAATTACATCAAGGAACATGTGCAAAAATTTGAAAGTGGCAGTATGACAAAGCCTTTCGTTCATTTATGGTCAAAGCAACAATACTTATTTTTAAAATTTTGCTTAATAATTTGTCTTTGCTTGATCATTTTAAGGTGAATTACTGTAGATCCAGCAGAAGAGGATGCGGTTCACTTGAAATTCCTCTGAAGGAGGAGAGTTTGTATGTGACCACACTTGCAGACCGGAATGAGTCTGCTCCTGCTGCTGCTTAAATAATGCCGCCGCGCTGTTGTTTGATGGTTTTTTTCTCCTTCAGGTTGAACGTGAAATCACAGAGGAAAAATACATGAGGGTTCGGATGCAGTGTTGAGCTTGTTGATCAAAAGTATGGAAATGGAAAGCACACTGTGAGGTTGCAATAACTGCATGTTGAAAACATCCGTATTGC
This sequence comes from Oryzias javanicus, assembly GCA_003999625.1. Taxonomy (NCBI): domain Eukaryota; kingdom Metazoa; phylum Chordata; class Actinopteri; order Beloniformes; family Adrianichthyidae; genus Oryzias; species Oryzias javanicus. The sequence continues at coordinate 28,577,014 of CM012449.1, read as the reverse complement.
CTTGTTAAGAAAAAATTGAATGAAAATCTGTTCCTGGGATGTTCTGATTGGAGGAGATTTCAGGCAACGATCGAGATAACTCCCCATGTCAAATTAAACATTTCACCATTTTGCTGTGCAACCCTTTCATTAAAAATGATAGATTTCAGAGGCCCTGCAGTCTGTTAACATGGTCTTTTTTTTTCCCCTCTTGTATGCAGTTTGTTTGTACTGCTGAGCTAGTTAACCGTGGTGCCGGCATGGGAAATAATGGCAGCACAGCAGAGTTTTCGTTAAAAATGACTAATTCTGCAGCTTCTATGACTACAGTGCATGCATTAGACAGAAGGGGGCAGCTGTTGTTCAGAATCAACCATTAATTGTAACATCAACCTTGCAAAGAAAAGAAGTTCAGGCTGCCCCCCTGATGTGCTCCTCAATTAAAAGCTAGTGTGGATAAAAAAACTTACACTATATGACTGTAATGTAATGGAAATTCTCAGCAGTGTTGCAGACTACGTTTTATAATTAAGATGCCTTGATAAGAAATTGAATATGGCTAAAATAACTTGATTTATCTTTTAATCAGGAGCAGACGAGTAATTATCCCCAAATTAAACCTATGACTAGTATGCTTCCTCTTACTCATAGTTGAATGATTAAATCCAGAAAATGAATCCCGTCTGATAGTGTGTGCTCTCCAATGTGATGATACAAACACTTTATGATTTTTTTTATTTTTTATTAACAAAGTAAATTGGAAAACAGCCTCCAAAAGTATACCAAAAAATTACTTTCGAAGCGTTAACTTGAGGGAATACAGATTTCAGTGGAAGTGCAGAGGTTGCGCTCACTCAACAACTTTGCGATGATGAAATAACCAGCTGCTAAAATATTAACCAGCACACCCACATTCAAAAGACCCGCTCTTTTTAAGTGGGCATGTTCCTCCTGTGTAATCAATATCTATAACACTTCCTATTCCTCTGAGAGGCGATCAAAAGGATGAAGCCCTTCCCACTGCACTGCACTGAACTCTTAGGAAGTAGGCTTTCTATTCTGAAAAATTCTCTTCTGCAACATTCTCAAAAACTCTGCACAATTTGCTAGTACTCGGTAAAAAGGAATTAATTTTGGGCATAACGAATGACCCTTCGGCTAAAACGATGACGCCATAGCAAGGGAAAGCATCAAAAAAGATAAATGGAGCAAAAATCTCTTATGAAAAGGACATTTTTTAATCCAATAATGAAACTAATACACATGTATGGGGAAAATCAAAAGGAAGTTTTTATGTTATGGGATGATAACACAACCTGGAGCTATGTGTCAAAAAGTGAGATTTGGTGATTTTCATGTTTTCCCACAATATGGGAAAAGACTGACTGACTGATTTTAACGGAATTTCCCACACACGCTCCCAACTTAAGTCTAGAACTATCACAGAAGTTTCGCTGACCTTTGACCTTAGAGAGAAGCTGCCATGTTGAAGAAAAAAAAAACAAAACAAATGAAAACTCATCTCAACTATTCTCTCCTAACTTCTCAAATTTCATTAGGAATCAATTGGAGGAAAAAGTGTTGCAATTAGAAGTTGTAGATTTTGAACGGCATGTGTGTGTCAAGCAAGCAAAAGTGACGTTCTCCAGTAGCTCGAACATTTTTGTAATGGAATGTAGTGAAAATGTATTGAATGGATCCCTGGCAAAAGCTCAAGCAGACAATATAAATCGAACCACGATTATTTGTCATTATAGAAGCAGGGCTGCTTCAATGACCCAACAATACTCATGTTAGGAGTGACCAGGAGTCGGGATTTAAACACAGAAAAGCATTTTGGGGGATTTTGCACCTACATCCTACCATTGTTTGAGCATTTTTCATTTACTGTATTTTCATTACAAGCCCCAGATCTTATGCGAGTTATGATACAATCTATTTGAATAATACATTTTTAAAAATATCAAAATGCTTTTTTATTTTGATAAATATTTTTAGATACAACTCAATGTTTAACCAAATGAAGGAAAGTCAACTGAAAAAAGTTTGAAACAAAAAAAGTTCTAACAAAAGTGAGTTATTTTCAGTTGCAGGAAGGAACTCACATTTTTTACCTACAAGGTGATTATTCATCTTCCAGCATAAAAATTGTTGATCTGAAAAGTCTCTCACATTTTGGCTTTTATTGTGGATAAAATAAAACTCTCCAGGATACGCTGAATATATAATTACAGGAGGTGCAATCAGGTTTTGTGTAAAAAAAAGAAAAATTGCTAAATATTATTAAATTGGAATACAGCAAGCATTTTGCAGATCATTAAAGACGCACTCAGAGGAAAATGGTGGGCTTTTTGAGTGTTTTTAACATGTTCCTGTGCATTTTTCTGACGACGGAAGACAAGGAAATTATGTTAAAAATGTTTTTATTAAAATATTTGGTATTCAGTAACGGATGAAAAAATGCTCTTGGAAATTAGATTGTATTTGTTATTTGGTTAAATAAATAACATAAGCTCCCTGCTTCACTCCATTCCAGTGTATCCACCATCAGATGAATAGATTCATGTACGCCTTAGTTTTTCTCAAACTGTACAGCTGGTTAGCTTCACTATTGATCACCATTTTTGAAGCATTGGTAATGTTAGGTTGGGGTTGTGAGGAGGGCTGTAAACTAGTGGGAGGGCGTGTAAACAAAGAGCTCTCAGTAACAGAGAGGGGAAGGGGGGATGGTGTTGCTCCGCGCCAACTCAGAGGCAAATAACCAACTCCTGCCGCTCTGTAGAAATTAGGTCCTAGAAAACAACGCAGGTTGTTTGATATTTCCTAAAAATAATCATAATGCAAAGACCACTGCAAACATTTTTACAATCAATCAAAATATAACTGAAGTGCTTCTTTAAATGTTAAAACAATTTTTACAATAATAGATTCGTTTTGAAGAATGATTCCACCTTTTTCAAAAACGATGTAAAAAAAAAAAAAAGGAAAATTTAAAAAACAGTCAAAGTCGGACAGAACTTGGATACCACACGTGATGCACATGGTGCTTCTCCAACTACTTACTGAAGTCGCCGGTGAGGAAGAGGGCTTCTGCAGCCGGAGCCCACTCTTTCAAGAAGAGGCTGTTGTCGGGCTGCCGCTGCACTCCAAAGCTCCGGTAGCTGCGCGTGAACTGGTCGAAGCCACCCTCTGTCTCCTCCAGCTGGAAGAGCTGCTTCTGCAGAAGCTCGTACCTTCAAACCCACAGAAGAGTTTAATGTTTAAATGAGAGTCGACTTTTTGTTTCTACCTAATAAAGTGACAGACTTTTTCTCCTCCATTTACTCCCCATCAGTTTGTATTTTTCTCCCTTTTCCATCATTTAATTACAGTCTACTTTTGTAGAAAAACTGTGAAATAAAGGCTGGTTCTTTATTAACTGACTAAATCATTAAGTTAAGTGCTTCCTTTAGAATGTTCTTCTTTTCTCTGCAGCTTTGTTTACCCATTAAAACATACCAGTAATTGTACACAAGCAATCCAGAAAATCTATATTTCTGGAATATATATATATTTCTGATATCTTTGTGAGATTAAAATGACTTAATATTAGGAAATCCAAACAATTAACACATAAATTGGTCCTCTAACCACTCTATGTAGTTCATTCATTTTGAAAGTCACTTTTATTTAAGAACATTGATTCATTAAAAGAACAACTCCAGGAAAAATTGTCTTTGGTGTTTTTTAACAAATTTTTGTGGAATTTTTCTCAAGATGGAGGACATATTTACAGAAAATTTAAATTAAAAAATTGCATCTTTGAGTATTCAACTCATTGTGAATCAGGAGAAGATGAAAAAAGCTTATAGAGGGGACATAGATGCTGCAATTGGTGAGTCACAAGCTCCCAGCTTTGATCCATACCAATGCATCCACTTGAAGACAAATATCCTCGTCATTTTGTTGCACCGGTAGTGTAATGTTGGGTTGAAAATGGCTGTAAGCTAGCATGAACTCGTGTCCAAATGTCCAGCTGACACTGCGACCACTCCGACCTACTCCTGGTGGCTCACCTGATTCACGTCTTGCGAGTCGTGACTTAAATCGTATGTGTCGTGACCCACGAGAGTCGAGTCATGACCCACGACATTTGAGTGGCGGCTCACGAGACGGAAGTAGCTCAGAACTGTTTGCAGCGCCTGCTGTCTCTCCAGATCGATGATGGGAAATGGGGGCGGGCCTACTCCACCCTAAAAGTTAGAAACATCTTAGAGCTAAATTTCTGACTAACTCCCGGCGCACTGAAGAATCTAATTAAGGGGTGTACAAAAACATCAATTTAGTAAAATATTGCGATATTTCATTTGGCGATACTTGTATCGACTTAAAATGCTGCCATGGCAATATTTAATCAATAATTTATAAGCATTACATTATTTACAACTCAGTTTTAACCAATAATGAGTAGTGAACTGAAAAGGTGTGCGAAACTTGGTACTGGTACCATTTAAAAATGAAAAATTCCTGTATTCTGTGACTGATGGAAGAACAAGTGAGACCCGCCGCCCAACGGCGCACAAAGTGCACCCCGTAGCCTAAGTAAAATATGCTGAACACAAAGTGGGCCAAAGTGCTGCTGAACCTCACAGCAAAAGATTCTGATTCAGCAACCTGATGGATCAGAGTGACGAAACGCAATTTGTATGAGACATCTAAAGTGCTTAATGTTCTGATCATTAAATAACATTTATTTTACCTTTTTTTGTTGGATAAATGAATATTCAGATAAAGTTTAAAGTCAAAATTTTAAAAAATTTGTCTCTGATATTGTCTCGGAATATATTGGTTAAAGTATCGTGACACATTTATCGGAATATGTATTGTATCACTCGACTCATGCCAATACACACGCCTAACTAAGTTAGAAAAAAAAAAAACTATTTTTAAGTTTGGACTGAAATTTCATAATCATTAATGAAAAACCAGTGGGAATTCTTTGACAACAGATCAAAAGATGATCAGTTTGAGACTTCAACCGTTTTAGTGGTAAAACAAATTTTAAATGGACAAAAAAAATTTTCAGATGAATTTGAAGAGTTTACTTTTCCTAAAATTGTATATTAAAAAATGTTGCAGCATAAGATGGGGCGAGCCTCTTTCCAAGATCCAACCTCAGGATCCAAACCTGCCTCTAGAATGTGACTACAGGCATTCCCGAAGAGATAAACGTTCATTACCTTCAACTGCAAAGGATAGACAAACTACTCTACAATTTATCTCACTTTAGTTTCCTGCAGCCAGGCTGGTGTCCATATCAGATTCCCCGGGTACAGCGAGCCTCTCTCAGCCGGCACAGTTAAGTGCACTCCCTCCCCTATAGCCCCGAAGCAAAGCTCAGCCTTTCCTATGAATGCCCTGGGGTTAGTGATGATGGGCTGAAGTAACAGTGTGATTTTTCAGCAGCTGCTCCCTGCGTGGAGCATGTTGGAGACAAAATGCAGTTTCCAAGTAGAACCTTTTAAAGCCCAACCGATGTTGCCACATGCCTACTTTGTCACTTTGTCACTGTTTCCAGATTACACCGAGAGGAAGGACAACGGCTCTATTCACACTTACTTCCTTTGCAACTGTATTTATACCCCAGAAGGTCCAGCCTGTGGAAGAATCCAGAATTTTCCACACAATTCATTTTATTTCTTAAAGTTCAGAGCAAGTGAAAAGGTCAAATTAATGGTAATCGGATCAAAATACCGCTTTGGGGTTCTTTATAGAGAGAAATGAACAGTCAAATGCATTCAAAACCTCAAAAAGTAGAACTTTCATGGTAGGGCCCCTTTAAGTGAATTTGTGACATTACAACATCATCATTTTTCCTTCAATACCTTGTTGAATTAAACTTGTGTATTTGTAGTTGTGATGTCATGGTGTGCCATTCTGGATGAATGAAGATCGACCGTGAACTATTTTGTCAATCACAGATTATGGTATGAATCAAATCATGGTCACACCCCTACAAATAACATTTTTGTTTCCAAAAATATTAATAAAAAAAATAACTTTAGCATGAACTATTTTTAATTACTTATGTTACAAATTGCACTCTATCCTTTAGTCGAGACGGAGTAGGAAGAAAAGTTAACTCAACAACAGGAAGGAGTAAATGTATGAAGTCTATACATTAAACAGAACAGAGGAAGCAGCTCATCTTAATCCAATTAAAATGAGCAGACAAAGACTGTACTTTAAGTTCTCAGTGTGATATCTGGCTAAACACAGACTCCAGAAACATCTGAATGCAGTCTGAAACACAGAATCTTATCACTTGTAAAATGAACGTTCAAAAGAAATTCAAAGAATTTCAACATTAGAACAGAATTATTTACTGTATTTGATGCTTAAAAAAAAAAAAAACTTTTCTTATGGTTACTTTACATTATTAATTAGGCTTTAGAAAACCTTTTTTTAAACGAAATCCAATTCCCAGTTTGAAATCTTTTGACATAATTACATGCCAGACTTTGAAACCATCAAAAGCGGCTGCTCTCTGAAACATGTTCATACATTCAATGTTGAGACAATCTGAGCATCTAAATTTAGAGTGACTGATCCAGCCTGTTGTGATGTTTGAGTGGCAGTGACAGCCGAGGCGCTGTAGCATTGCTGCGTCTGAAGCACACCAGAAAAAAAACAAAAAAACACAAGAGACAAAAGGAAGAAGTCTGTTTCACCGGTTCACATGGAGGACAGCAGCGAGGTCACCTTCGAATGAGGTCATGAAAGTGCTCTCCGAGAGAGTGCATGAAAGGTTTCCCTTCATACAAGCAGGGTTTGAAAATGGGGTTAATTAGGAGTTGGTCCGTGACCTGCAGAATAATGCAGATCCTTCCTTCTGTTGTTGTTCGTTTGCAGAAACAAGGAGTTTCGGATGCAAGTACTCATTTATTATACCAACAGGGTCACTTAGAGAAGCAAAAATTGTGACAAGAAATCAAAACTGCTCAGGATTATTTTTTATCCAAGCCTGGTGGTCTGTGTTGCAGGACATCGTCCTAAAAGTGAGGCTATAAAAAAAAAAAAAAGCTTTCAGCAGACAACTTTTCTGGGGAAACTCCCCAGATCTGTGAAGGCTTTTATGAACCAATTCTGAATAAGGACAGAACTTGACACTGCGCCTAGTTAATCTAACAATAAAATACGAAAAAACAACTTTTAGGAAAGAAAAAAAGTCAAAAATGGCCACAGTAAATATCAATGAAGGTCAGAGCAACAGGATTAACAATAGACACAGTTCCAGGAAACGGTTGTCTAAATGAAAAAGTGGTGTCATAAGACTGCATTTAAAATGTCCCTAAAAGGCACAACATATTTTTTATTAATTATTTTAATTCTTGGAAACAAGCTCCCATATAAATGATGATAACATTTGGGAGTCTTTGCACATAAGCTGTTTGGCCCAGACTAAAGTGTTTGAGCTAACGGTTGGCTTTTATTTTGGCAGGGTAAAAATAAAGTTTGTTTGCAAACCAATTGAGAAAATCTAATTTTGCCAGAAATTGTTTTTTTTTTTTTTTTTTTTTTTTTTTTTTTTTTTTTACAAGTAAATGCTGGTGTGGGTTAGTACAGTTTGGATGTGGGTGGGTTATCAAATGAGAAAAACATTAAAAAAAATAAAAATTTAAAAAAGAGAGAGAGAGATACATAAAAGCTGTCAATTTGGAACAGGAGAAAAACATTACAACACAAACTACAAAAGAAAAGATGGATAAAATGTCTAATAAGAGTAAATGCACTCCAAAAGAGGTAAAAGAAGCCTCACATTAAACATCGAGTTGCTTTTTCCTCACTTTTTTTCCAAAATGGAGAAAACTGCCCACAGACAAACAGTTTTAACCAATCAGGGAAAAGCCACTCTGATACAAATTGTGTTTTTAAAATGTTCTAGTGGTATTTTTCTGATGGAGGAAATAGATCAAGAAAATCAAAACTGCATTTCTGATTATTATTTTTTTTCTAAATAAAACAGTTGTGAATCAGGGGCAGACAAAAGAAAATTTACACCAACATTCCCACCCACAACTCAGAGGCAAAAAGTCTAATGAAATACTGCCGATCTACAGAAACTGTCCAAGGAAAGGACATAGTTGGTTGATTTTGACGAAAACAGCTAAATCCTAATTAAAAGTAATAATAAACCACCAGGAACACTTTTACAGTAAAAAATGACCAGAGAGAGAGTCTTAAAGATCAGGTTAAAGCATGAATTGTACAATTTAATGCTGGACCATCTTGATCCCATATGGCATCACCACACTCGCATGTCAGAAAGAAAAAAAAAAGATTGGTGTGTCTGTGCGTGGAGGAGGGGGGTGCTGGAGCTGATGATAATATAATAAAAACAAATTGTCTATTAATTTAATGTAAATATTAGGGTCATGTGAATTCATCATATTTTACAACTAGGTAAACAAAATGGTACATTTTGACATTTTTATGTACCCAAACAATGTTTTAAACATTTTGCTGCCAAATATAAACTGTTTACTTGAAAGAAATTAAAAAAAAAAAAAAAACACTACTGGGATAATTTCATGCAGACTAAAAAAAAATGTTATTTTTTTTTCTCATATTCCTTGCATTTAATTTTTATATCTTATTTAGAGGGCAAGTCTGCAATCAGTTTGGCTTTAAACCCATTGCATCATTATAACAAACTGATGACCAAGACAAAAAAAAACAGCAATCTCAGAACTCCCTCTTTAGAACCTAAATGCTGTTCCAAGGTTCAAAATCCAAACCTATGCAAAAGGAAGAGTTCATAATAAAACATGTCAGCAGAGCACAGCTTGCTCTGGCTACAGATTGAATGCACCTTCAAAGGTAAAAAAAAAAAAAGGTACTTTCAATTTATCTGAAATTATGACATAAAAATCTGAAACTAAATTCAGTAAAATATTATTTAATAAAACAAGTCCTGCCTGCAAACAAAGATAACTGATAGAAGACGGTCAGAGCTGTGGCGCGATGGTGAAATCTGGAGAATCAATCTTTCTGGTCAGAGGTCTCCTTCTGATAAGCCAGCCAAATTCTCAGCGCTGGGACTCAGCATGACGCTGGCACCTGAGAAACCTCTTGATTTCTGCCTGCGAATGGAGATTGTGGGCGTGTGAACAAAGAATAGACAGGAGCTTCAGCGAGAATTGTAAAACCGATTTATGCCATCAAAAGGTGCTCAAAACACTTCAGAGATGCAGTGGAGCCATTGACTGTATTTGAGAACTGGAGTGGGTGATGCCTCCCCTCAAGAAGTGCACAAAGCCAAAGTCCCATAGACTTCTATAAAGAAATAAATAGCTATTACTCCATCATTATATTTGTCAAAATAACCATTCTTGTTCCAGTACCCGTCTTTAATAAGTTCTTGCTAAACTTATTCTATTTTTTTTTCCAAGTTATAAAGTGGCCAATCACATGCCTCAATAAAGAGTATGTGGTCTTACATCAAATGTACAAAACATTTCATTGACAGACTCCACTAAGCCTCCTTTTGAATGGGGTGTGGCCTTCTAACAAGTTCACTCCTGATTGGTGAGAGTGGTTACCATAGAAATGTTACCCGACTGACACAGACCAATCCCTGCTACTGACAATTTCTGGTTCCAACATGGAGAAATCTGTAACGTGAAGAAGAAAAAAAAAAAAAAAAAAAAAAAAAATCGGGGCCTGAATTGACTTTATTTTGTCAGAGCTGGAAATGTATTTATCTATTGCTTTTTACAAAGTTGGCATCCATCTCTACTGCTTTTAGGTTTACATGGTATTTTTTTTACTACTTACAATGTTTATCAATTATTGCCGGGGACATGGGTCTTCAACCCGTCACTTGCGAGCTACTGGTAGCTCGCGGCAATATCACACGGTTTGATTTGTCACTTGGTGACACCTATGGTTGTGCACCAAAGTTTGGTTGCAAATAGGAACAGTTATAATTTACGGGGTTCTACTGTAACCGAAAGCAGCACCTGCAGACGGTGCTGTGTTTCTAGCCAATCCCATTGATAGTGGCCGTCTTACATAAATGAACTGAAGGAGCGAGCATATTACATTTCAAAGCAGATCAGTTTGACAGGTCGCTGCCCACATCAAGAACTCAGCTTTGGCTACGTGTTTTCAGTGAGTAGATGAGCGGGTAAAATACTAATCAAATACGAATGTTTGGTCCTGTCGCAGCGCGGCGGATCTCTGACTGCAGATAAACTCCCAGACCAGCGGAGTTCGAGAGCTCCGCTGGTCCGGGAAAGAGACAACTGCTCAGGAGTGGTGTCCGGAACGCAGGTACCATGCTCGGCTCTCCTGAACTGTGATATTTTACTTATTTTCATAAAGACAATAATAATAAAAAAGGGTCCCCTATTTTCTCTCCTCTCGGGTTAATGTGGAACAGCATTCAAACTCAGAAACACAGGAAGCGGCTCTCATATGATACACACCCAGAGTGAGATGAACCAACAATTACAAAAAACAAAAAAATCTGACATGATCAGTGCTGTGAAGGCCTTCATGTCAAGCTCCATTTATTCATACAGCAAATAAAAAAACTACAGATTTCCGCTCTTCCCCTCAGTTGCAAAGATGCTGGAAGTTCATTCAAGAGCAAAAAAGCTCCTTAATGTTTAAAAATATTGTGATATCTGTCCAAGCTGCTAGAAGAGTTTTCAAACCGATTCTTCAACTTTGAAAAAGTGTGACATTTCTTGTCAATCTTTCCTGGATGTGGACATCAGAGAGTTGTCAGGACAGATGCTGACCTGTTCTCTGTTGATCCTGTGGAGATGGAAGTCATAAATCTCCACAATGATGTTCAGCTAAAATCCCGGCAGCATTCTGAGCTCTTCTGGAGTTTAGATCATCCAGAAAATGATAAAAAAAATCTCCACCACGCTGCTCTAAAAATGCAGCATTATTTGGGTCCACATACCTCTGTGAATCTCCCTTTTCTGACATGAATGTCATCAAATTAAAGTTCAGAACCAGACTGACAGATAAGCATTTAAATGACTCCATCAGTGGATCACTCCTGCTTACAGCTCTCTGGTCCAATCTATGCAGTGCCAGGCTTCTCACTGATAGAATCATATGTGAAAGTTAAGAAAGTTTTCAACATAAAATGTTTTATTGGTCTAATTTTAATGTTTTTAATTGTTAAGTGTGAAAAATTGACGTATGAATAAAAGTTTTCAAACGCGAGTGGCTCTCCGGCTGTTTCAATGTGTAAAAGTAGCTCACTGAGCAGAAAAGGTTGGAGACCCCTGTCCAAGGATGTAAAAATTCCTAGTAATCCTTGTGCTATCCGAGCAATGTTTACATTAAAAGTGGGGTCATCTGGACCCCACGAGACAGCGCTCTGAACTTTTTTTTTTTTGCCAAAGATTTTGTATCTTCACCGGTGTCAGTGACAGACATAAAATGCTTTCCACCTTTGTGATATGAGGGACATCTGGACCCCATCAGAGAGCACAAGGGCTGATAATTACAATATTTATTGAATAAAATGCGACATAAGTGTGTTTTTGTTTCATTGTTTATTTTTCTAATTAATGCATTTTATTATTTCTGCAATGAGTTTGAAAAATCAGCGTTTTGTCCTGTAAAATCTATGCTTAAAATAAACCAGATCGATCAATCAAACAAAGATTGAACTGCAATGATGGATTAATCATTTTTTGCTACCATGATGTGAGTTGTCTGCTGTGATGGTCGTTTTTACGTTACAAGAAACCTTCCATACATCAATCCAGATAGTATTTTTTTTTTTATTTTAAAACAATTTTACCATGATGTACTGGTAGGTCGGTTGGATTAACAACTTGCCTCAAACAGATCGATCTGGTTGGATCATAGAAATAGAAATCGATTAATTGATTAAGTTGATTGTTACAACTATAATTCCAAGTGTTATATTTACATAAAGTTCATACTCAATAATATTGCTTCTATTGCTTATTGACATTTATTGATATTTTTAACTTTTTAAAAAGTTGCTATACACTCCAATTCTCATTCATGTTTTTTTGTTGTTAATGTAAAATGGTTTTTAGGGAAACATTTTTACCAACTGTCCAGGGACCACAGATGAAAAACAGCCTTTTGGGTAATTTGGGTACATTTGGAGAGACTTCTTTCTTTTTATTGTGCATTTCCCTAATAATAATTAAAAAAAGAAAAAGTAATTTTCTATGGTTGACATCACAATCACTCAGTCCAGTTCTCAAATACAGTCAATGGGCGGAGCCAATAGATGAAGTCAACTTTCTGTAAGGGTGCAGAAAGAATCTCTCATCAGCTCCAAATACAAGCAGATGGTCTCCCACCTGCTTGTATGAGGAACAAGGTCTGGCCTGATATTAGAAGCCTTCAATCCACAAAAAAAAGAAAGTGTACAGTAATCATAAAATCTGAATTGCAAACACTTATCATTTAGCAGCATGAAGCCATCTTGTTCTAATTGACTCTATCAGGTTAAATAAACGGACTTGCAAAGGTTAAATGGAAAATTAACAAGAAGTAATGCAAAGAAAAAAAAAGAAAAAGCACAAGACTGCAGCCTGCTGACGCACTAGTGTCTATTTGCTTATCTAGATTGCTGCAGACACAAGGTCAGAGCATTCAGACATTTTGCCTTCCACCGCACAATTGAAAGCTTTTTGTCCTCCTTTCTTTATTAAAACTTTGTTATTAGTGCACAGAATAATGCCCACCGTTTCATTTCCGGCAAATGACAAAAAAAGGAGAAACATGATGTATGTGAGCTGACTCTGAAAAGTATTAAACCCAGCTAGTTAAACATGTGCATGTTAAAGTGTGCTTTATCTGTGCATACATTTTCATATCATTTAAATGTGTACATATTAATAGGGGAATGAGCACGTGCTTTGTATGCAGAGATCTCTGTTGATTTCATAGTAAGTTGATTTTAAAAAATAATGTAATGCCACAAAAAACAAAAAAAATCTCGTTAAATTTGATCTGAAATATTCTTATGTTTTATTTAGAACTTGTACTTTTCTGTTAAAACCAAACAGTCACGCTTCTGAAATCAAAACTCTTCACTTTGTCTGTTCATTACAGGAATAAATAGACTCAGTGAAAATATGCATCAAGCAAACATCAGGATTTGTGATGGACATTATGACAAACAGCAATCTCTGCAGCCCTCTAGCCCAAACAAACAAACACAACCCAGTTGTTGGTAAATTATGCAGCCAATTTATATTGTGAGTAAGGAAATGTTTGCATTACTTTTGTTGCAACTTAAATCTTCTTTGAAGGTAAAATATTATTCTTCATTTGTTTTCTGCTGATTTGAAAGGGGCCCTACCAGGATTTTCTTCAGACTTTCAGAGTAAACTATATCCATATATATGGTCATATACTACATTTGGACTGGAGCACCAAAAAACAAATTATTTAATAAATATTAGTCATTTTGTGGCCTGTTTTAATACCCGGAAGTAAAATGATTCGATTTCTGAGCTTCCATCTCCCGCCCATTTCACGACGTCATCCCTGAACCCGCCTCCCCAGCAGGAACAAAATTTGTAAACAAAACTATAAGAAAGATGGATGCACTGCGGTCTGCAAAATCTTGTCTCGATTTTTCCCTTTTTCAAACTTTTTATTTTGTCGATGGATTTTGAGCAGCTTCTACTCGGTTTGGTATCGCCAAGGAATCCTGCACGACAGATACAGGAGAAGCTACCAGTCAGGTACACACACTAAATGACACGTCGGTAGAATCAATGTGGATCACGTTAAAAGTTCTTTTATTGAGCATGAATTCCTCCGACCGCATTTAATGAGTTTCCGTCTCTCATCGTTGTGGTTTGATGGTTGCTGATACTGCACAGAGATGCTCTGTGTCTCCTACGCGGCGCGCGTAGGAGACACATAAAAGCTAGTTATACGTTTTTTGGTCATGTTATAATAAATGTTCTAACAAGTAAATGGTTGGACCATTTATTTCTTTTCTAATAACATGACAATTAATGTTCTACATTTGTCCGCGGCTCACCGATCACCTCATTTCTGATGCGTTTACATCATGTGACTCGGGTACGGTGGCTGTTTTAGTTCAGTTGTTCCGCTCTCAGTTCATTTCACATTCAGAATGATGAATCTCAGAGTGAGCCAAAATTCGGTCCGATTGGAAACAAACCGAGTCTACATTGAAAAATGGGTCTGAGAGCGGTTCCTGGTACAGGAAGGTAGTTTTCTCCTGCCAAGAGGCAGGGGAGAACTATTTCAGCACCACAGCTCCAGAGAAGATGGGGGTATGTTCGCTGTAGTCTTGGGGCGAAGCTAGCAGCACAAAAATGATGCAACTAATCTAAACAATTTTAGATACAGAAGTTCACTAGGACATCTATTTGCTTAATTAAAAGCTTAGACATAAACAGGGTTGTATCTTTACAGATACACCAATATTTTCACGAACTGATTTTGATTTTTTTTTATCCATTAAAACTATAAAACGTGGTGAAAATAGTTTAAAAATAAATAAATAAATTAAAAAAATCAAAACTTCAGGATCCATATAAATTCCATTAGCAAAACATTAAACAAAGGAAGCGATTCCCAATTAATCTGACTGAAAAAAATCCACTCAAGGTGCAAATATTAATACATACAGTTACGTAACTCATCTTTTCACCATTTAATTTTCAGAGCTGAAAGAAAGGTAACCAAAGAATCTCCCAGTTAGGATCCCCCACAGCAGCAGCTGTCCCGCAGAGGAGAAAACCACTGCTCCATAACAGGGACACATATAGTCAGGGGACGATAGTATGGCAAGCAAAGGGGATCATAAATCGGCAAGAAAAGCGGGCACGGCAGCGCCATCTTTTACGGATTACAATTATTTTAAATATTTTAATGTTCCCAGAGTTAGTTTCAATTAAACAATTGATACCAAAAATAATTTTAAGCTTTATTTCAACTGATTTATTTACAATTTAATTTGAACATCAGCATTTTAAGGAGTACTCTAGATAGATTTGGCTTTTTGCAAAACTATTTTAAGTATACTTATCTCCCAATTTTGTAGATTTTGTCTAAAGATATGTACATGTAATCAGAAACTACATGTTTCAGCATTCTGTTTGTGTTCAAAGTTTAAAGATGTTTTGTTTTATAAACGGGCCTCAATGAGCAAACATGATTTAATATTTGTTTTTAAGCTTTTCCAAAAATGTATTTTAGGCTTTTATCTAGTTGTTTTTTTTTCTATTTTTTATTGATCCGAAAAATGATTGTAATGGTTAAACTAAAATCGTGACACGATCAGAACTGTGAGTTTTGTGATCAGTTACACTCAAAGTTACATAAAAAAAAGGGAATACAATAACTTTGGAACGCGCATTCCTGCAGGTTCAGGTTCCCTCAGTGAAAGGGCAGTGAGTAAAGAACTGACGTCACGTAAAAGCAAATAATTTGCACAACATGACTCTGAATATGACTTGCTACTAAGGTTCATGCAATACAATATAAAAATGGTCTTTAGTTTGACTATTTACTTACTTGCTGGTGCTAAAAAGCTAGAAGAGAACATAACTATGTTTGTGGTTCATGCTGAAGCTAAAGCTTTGGTCAAAGCTGCTGATACACGCTGTCTGTGGGAAAAAATGGACAGACCTGTGCAAGGCACAGAGGTGGCCCACATCTAATATCTCAATGAGTCTGTAGAGCAAAAATGTTAATACACTTTCTATGTGCATGCTACAAGCAACAGGTCGTAGCGAACACTTAACACGCAAAGGTACGTAAAGGTGAGGTAGGTGAGATCCAGGCGTGTCGTAAGGATTTTTTATGTTTTTAAAACCTCTACACTCCAGACTGTGCAAAGAAGCTTGAAGCGCCCTTTTCTGGAAATATTCTTATTTTTAAAAGTATAAGTTTTTTAAAAGCACTTATTTAGACTTTTTATGTTAATTATTGGGAATATATTTTTAAGAAAGTGGGAAAATGTCTAGTTTTACCGGATGTTATTCACAATCAAAGTTTAAAACGGCTGACAAGAAAACTATGGTGAACGAGCATTCTGGTAGTACTTGAACGCATCTCTCACGGATAAATATGTGAGACGTGAAAAGAGTCTCACGATAGATTTGTGCGTAACTTAGGCTGTGTGCGTGCGTAAGAGGTGATCCATGCGTATTTTAAAAATATATTTTTGAGTAATTAGTTTCTGGCTGTTGTAATTTTAATTTGTGCATGTGTAAATTGCATTTTGCATTTTTTTAATTTTTGTAATTTTTTTACTTTTGCAAAAAATGTATTATATTAGTTACAAATGAAGAATTATGCACGCATAAATCCAAATTTATGCACAAATCAAGAATTACGCATGCACAAATCAGAATGAGTCTATTTTTTCTCCATACTTGAAAGAATGTCTCTCAGCTGGCTACCTTGGTGTTGACGTAATATTCTATTGTTGCATATTTTCAGGGGAAGGAAGGGAGTTTTATGCCAATTCAGTGATTTTTTTTTCTTTTACTATGACAGAGTCAAATAATGATGGTGATTAGGGGCCCCAGGCAGTCGCCTACCTTTGCCTAATGGTAAGTCCGCCCCTGCATATTATGTGATCCAACATGAATTTAGAGTAAATTTTTGTGCTAGTTGTACGTAAATACACTCAAACATCAATCAAAAACATCAAATTAAAGTGGGTGTATTCTAATATCAGCCTACTCAGAAATACAAAATGGCTACATCAGAAAATGAGCAACAATTGCACATGCAATAAATGACCAAGCAGACTGTCAATATGACATGAACATAGTGACTGGTTTATGTGACACAACTGTAACTGAATGTGAACTAAAAGGTCAAGTTCAGGCGGGAGAGGATCATCTTGCAAAGGAGTGTGAACACTATAAGGGGTCAGAAACACTATTATTAGCTTGGATAGTGAGGTTACTCAACAGGAAGATGTCAACTGATCACCGTGTCTTAATATGCAGCTTGCATGATAGTTAGTGAATGTACATCAGAATATGTAAAGCATTATATGCTTCTACAAGCGAGACTGAGGTGCTGTCACGTGCTCATGTGGATTTTCACCAGCAGCATTGAGGTTTTTCACCCCAACACGACGTGCACGTAACCCTGATTGAAGCACGTGCGGCCTTTCTGACCGCCACGCGCACAAACGCCGAGAGCCCACGGGTCAGAGTTTGAGGCAGCGGCTCGTTAGTTCTGTCAGGTGTGCATCCTCTGAACGAGTTCTGTTCAGCAGGCAGAGGATTTGGGAGACAACTGAGAGGTGAATAAACGGGGAACGGGGGCTGTCCGTGTTTAGGACGCACAATTTAACTTTCTGTTAGAATGTAATGAGCACTTTCACATGAGAGTTTTGACTTATTTTTAGGGAGAAATGGCAGCGTAAATTGCACTGTCACTTCGCGCCACTGGAGTTTGCTTAAAGCACTCCGGTGCACAGAAATTCCCCCCCTGCCGGAGCCGTTTTACCTCCTCCTGAAGTCCTGCTCGAAAGGTTTCAGGTAAGGGTCCATTTGGAGAAGGGAGCTGAACTCGGGAACGGCGATACTGCCCTCTTGGTCTGCCATGGTTTCTCCAGACCAAACCAATCGAGCACCGAGCGGGGCTGACAGTGACAGAAGCAGAGGGCAGACGGACTCTGCGTCGGGGCTTTTCATGTGAAGGGGGCTGAACCGAGTGGGCATGCTGGCTCCTAAGCCCCGCCCATCACAACACAGAGTTTCATGTAGGTCAGACGTGGCTGTCAGCCCCGCTGATGTGTACTGTCACTTTAAGACACTATATGACGAAAACAGACTGTTCCATCTAAGGTAGATAAATCGATATATATATATATATATATATATATATATTATATATATATAGAAATTGAAGAATTCACTTTTTTCCCACCTTGCTCTTCAAATGTTTATACATTTTGTTCAAGAAAAACACAAAAACTTAATTTTTTTGTGTTGTCTTAGTTTAAGAAGCATACTGTGTTAATCATGTGATATGACCAAGATGAAGATCAGAACACATTTTTTCAAATGCATGGAGAAATCCAAGTAATCTTAAAGACCAGAGGCCTGGGAGATTGAGAGTCCTTCGCAGTTTCTTCAGCTGTTCCTTCATAGCAATATGCTTTCTGGACTGAGATGTCTGAGGTCTTTCCAAGGATCTGCTGTAGCGCCTCCTCCAGTTTGGGGGTTACTGCAAGTGCTCGAATTACCACGGTCACCACTGTCCCTTTAACCTTCCAAGCTTTCTTCAGTTCCTCTCGGAGTCCCTCGTCTTTCTCCAGTTTCACGTGTTGCTTGGAGAGACGGAAATAGACTAGATAAATAGATAGATATTTTCATTGTTCCTCATTAAAATTGTGTTTAAAGTAATTTGGCAGCTTTTACATAAATCCACATCCTCATGCGAGGTAGACATGTTAGTGCAGACAAAGTAGCTCATCTACGTTTAGTTTATTTTCTCTTTATATTGATACGTTTTTTATTTACCGTATTTTCTGGACTATAAGGCGCACCTGTATATAAGCCGCACCTGCTCAAGTAAAAAAAAAAAAAGAAAAACAAGCCGCACTGGGCTATAAGCCGCAGATATCTATATTGAAAAATAAGATAATTACTATAACAATTTTGTACTTTAAATGTACATGTATGTACTTGCCGTCTGCAGCGTCTCACCATAGATTCATTGATGCTAAGCTTGTGTGCAGCAGTGCGGTTTCCTGCCTAGATAGCGAAGCTCCATATCTTTCAACTTAAAATGTACACCACAAAAACTTCTTTGTGTGATTTCCACAATCAAGAAGGATTTTAAAAATAATTACTAGTTAGTAATTTGTCACGAGTGTTCTATCTGCTAAAGATAAAGTAGTGTTGGCTTTTCTGATTTGCATTGATTTTTTGTCTATCTTGTTTTTGATTCAAAGTCCGGTAAGAGCTCCCCTAGCAGCGGAAGAACAAGAATAGCACCTTTGTATAAGCCGCATGATTCAAAACCTAAGAAAAAAGTAGCGGCTTATAGTCCAGAAAATACGGGTATATATTTACACGTCGTACATGTTGCCATTTTTTTTTATTACATTTTTTAAGGCAGATGTTATTTGCACGCATTTACATACACAAAGTTATGGAAATTCATGTTGGCCACACATACTTAAACTTAAGCTTAAAGTTGAAATTCTATAAGTTGCCACGCTTCTAAGTGTGTGAAATGTGTTCTCAGCATTTGATTCATTCCCCTGGGGAAGTGGTGAGCTGCAGACACAGCCGCACTAAGGAACCATTTGGTGGTTTAACCCTAACCGTAACCTTAACCCTTCTTGATCCATACTGTGTGTGGCAGTGCTAAAAAAATTCAGCACTGGCCGCATTTATTTTGAAATTACGTACAAATAGTAATTTTCCTTTTTTGTTTAATGTGCCTGTGTGTTATACATTTTTCAAGCCACTCTCTGCACCTCATAAAAAGATTTGCCCTTGGGGAAGAAAAGAAAAATAGTTTCTTCAAATTTGATTGTTCTCCCACTTGATGACGTCATCAATAGCCGTCAGTCATCTGTATTAGTGCGTAGCTGCCAGTGCTTGGAAAATTCATGACAACATTGACTTTATAACTTTAAAAAGTCATGCTAAAAAAACTGATTACTTAAATTTCAATGTAAAGTGTTACTGAAATGTTAAAAAACAAAACTCCACAAAAATCAGAAAAGGTGGATACTATGGTGATTTGTAGGTGTTATTTGCCCTTAATGGTCCCCATACATTTAGTAAATGTCAGAATTCTCACCCTAATCCCTAATTACTAAAAACTATATAGTGCAAGAAGATCTAGTGCCCTGGATTCTAAAAGCATTTTGACCACTATTCTCTCTACTTTTTTTTTCCTAAAAGGAACATATGATGTCACCAATTTCAAAGTGAAAATCTAATCAACACAAAAATGTTACGCCTATTTAGAAATCCACTGTGTTCTGATAATGAAAATGTGGATGGTTTGTTGTAAACAAACGCTAATATATATAATCTATATTCGCTAATATAGTGAGTATCAATGGATACGAGTTTTTTTTCAAAGACTTCTGGGAATTTTCTAGGGCATTCGGTTTTGGAATTGTAGATTTGAAAAGCACTATACAAAATGGCCAACAGGAGCATTCAGACTCATTATGGAAAAACGATCAGTTCCTTCATCAACCCTAATGTCCTCACTCTCATACTGCGTTCACACCCAACACGATTTGCACACCAAATTTGTGTGGGCTGTTTCTCCTTCACCGTGCTACGAACTTGCTGCTTATCACCTGTCCAAAAATGTGTACCGCCCTGGCTGCGTGTGGGAGGAGCTACCTGCTCATGTTTTTAGCCTGATTGTTACATAGAGGGGTGTCTGTGTATATCTCACTTCTAATTTATGGAAGACACGAATTATGTTGAGCGATCAGGTTTATGTACTATGAAGAATTCTACAAAAACATCGTAATTACGTCGGCATGCTTGGGTTTGTGAGTCTTTATGACAGCCGCTTACTTGGTGTTTCTGTGTGTCTGTGACCCAGTTTGAAGACTTGCTGTCCCGCATTACCTAAAGAGAAGAAAAAAAAAACTTTTTTTGTTATTGTCTTGATGATAATAAGAGAAATATCAAAACGTTTTAAAAAAAGCTTTGTTTTTGCTGTTTTAAATATGTTCTTATATCACTTTGTAATGATGGAGGACATTTATGAGGGAATTTAAGATTAAAACTGCACTTCTGAGAATTGTATTCACTCAAGTTCTTGTGCTAAGTACTACAAAGACACATTTACACAATATGTAAATACTCACTGTACTATGTAAAAAACCAGTGTGTACAGCATAAATGCCCAGTAGGTACCACATAAGTATGAAACAAATAATCCCACATAAATACACAGTAAGTACCATGTAAGTACCCAGTAAGTACAACAAGTACCATGTGAATACCACTTAAATACCCTGTAAATACTCTGTTGTAAAAGAAAACTTTATCAAGTCATGTCCTCTTACGCAATGGTTAAGTGTGTTTTTTATTAGTTTTTTTTTCTCCATCAGTGTTTTTAATTTTTGCAAATATGACATTTCTTTTCTGCAAAACAGGATTTTTTTTTTGGTTTGTTGAAATGAAACTTTGACTGTTTATGAATACAAGAAGCTGCATTTACAAAAGCAGTAGCAGAGATGCAAAAAATCGATTTGGTCAAAGTTTATCTTAAACAAAGTTTGTTTGGTGTCAAGGCCTGCTGTCACATAACAGTAGGAGAGCACATTCACGGGGACACAGCATGAGCATGTGTGCGCATGACTGAGAGTAGTAAGAAAACTCCTGTTTTGTCGTGTGACACAATGAACTTTGTTTAATGTACATAAATCTTTAAATATATTAATCTGAAATCTATTTCCTTGGGAAATAGAAACTCTTAACAAATTTACAATGCTGTCTCTGCAAAACCGGAGTACTCCTTCTTTTACTCTTTTCTCCGTCACAGCTTTTACCACAAACCACCTCACAGCAGGGAGTGGACTGAGTTGTTGAATTCGAGACGGATAGCCTTGTGATGGTTTTGATTAAATCCCGTTCGGGGTGGCTGATAAATATGCATGCTGACTGAACACATGGAGCAGCTCTTCAGAGTGTTGTCCTTGTCAGAAAACAAAACTGTCCCAGCTAAAGGTCACAAAGTGAGCGTCATTCTAAAGAGCCATCTGTTGGTAATAGATGGAACAAGAGTGCTGCTGTCCACCACCGAAGGTTGTGCCAATAAATGTAGTCTCTTTGATTCACAGCTAAATAACAAATGTTTACAGGTGTGCAATGAAAGGCACAGGATCCGGGAACAACCTCTGGCAAAATGTTAGATTTTAGCTGAAGGATGTCATGTTGACGAGCAGCGAAATGATTGTTTGAGGTTGTATAGTTAAACTTGACTCATGTAATATCTTTTAAACCTCAAGCAAACTGTAATACAAAATAAATAGGACCATGGCTCACTACTTAGATGGCAATTGACAATTAGGAAATCAATTTAATTTCTTACTTTTTAATCTAAATATGTTTCAATGGTTCTATGGTTAAATGGTCTTTTTTCTGGATAATGAAAATTAAAATGATATATTTTTGTCAGCATTTAAACCTTTATTTAGAACAGATCAGAATCATTAAAACATAATACAAGAAAAAAAAAAATTTTGAAGAAAGAAGTGGTAATTTTACACTCAAGTTATTTTTTCAACTTCCTGGTTAACTTCAGCAGTAAGCTAAACATAAACATCACTGTTGATTTGTATCATTTTAAAGTAAATAATTAAAACGTTCTTCGTAGATTTCAAATGCTGACTACAGTTCCACTCACAGTTCTTTATTCTCCTACAGACATCTTAAACTGACTTTTTTGATCTGAAGAGGAAATTGATCACAATATTTTTGTAATATTCTTAATTTCACTAGCATACACTGCTCACAAAAATTAAAGGAGCACTTTAAAGAAACACATTAGATCCATCAGATCTCAATATGAAGTTGGATATCTATACAAATAACGACAGGGCAGTGTCTTTGGAACAAAAGGATGCCAAGTCTTTTAATGGAAGTAAAAGCTTTCAGCCTACAGAGGGCTCAATTGACACCATAAAATCAGAATGAAATGAAAATGTGACAGGCTTGTCCATTTTTTCCAAAACTTAATTTCTGCAACTCAAAATGCTTTTCAATAGAGACAGTCACACCAGTGACCCTCTGAAGGTCATTCTGTAGAGAACGAGCAGTGCTCAGCCTGTTCCTCCTTGCACAAAGGAGCAGGTATCGGTCCTGCGGAGAGGTTGAGGACCTTCTACGGCCCTGTCCAGCTCTCCCAGAATAACCAGCAGTCTCCTGAAATCTCCTCCATGTTCTGGAGATTGTGCTGGGAGACACATTAAACCTTCTTGCTGCAGCACTTGTGGATGTGCCATCCTGGAGAAGTTGGACAACCTGTGCAACTTCTGTAGGGTTAAGGAATCTCCTCATACTGCCAGTAGAGAGAATTACACAAGCCAAAATCAGCACGAGTGGAAAACCAGCCAAAAAAGATCAAGAGAAACTTGAAATGACCTCCACATGGAACACCAGTCCTGTTTTGAGGGTTTTCTAATTATTGCCACTGAAGTGCACCTGTTGTTAATTCAATGAACACCAAAACAGCTGAAATTGATTAACGAGGCCCTCAGCTGCTGAACCAACAAGAAAATGATCAGACAGGTTTCATTCAATTCATGCCAGAACCAATAAAAAAAAGTGTTCCTTTAATTTTTGTGAGCAGTATATATATTTTTTACTATTATTTTTAAAATCTAATCTATTTTGCCCATTTTTTTTTATATATATATATTTAAAACATTTTTTTTCCTTGAACCTAATTTGGTAAACTGATTATTTTTTCTCAAAATCTACTGCAATGCGAAAAACACTTGATAGCTTTATTTTGAAAATTAGAAGAATCACCGACACTTTATTTAAAGGTTTTATTTACTCCTGATGACAGTTGCGTATATGTTTAGTTTTTTTTTTACGCAAAATCTAACATTATTTGGAATGATGATTGTATTACATGAATTATATTTTTCATACACTATTAGATTCATAAAGATTTTAAAACAGCAATCTTGGACATCACAAAAACTCACACTGAAATTTTTAGGAACAGATCGCAAATATTTGAGTATTCTGAAACTCGTTAAAGCCCTAATAATAAAGCAGAATTTAAAAAATACATATTTTTTTCTTTGCAAATGTCATGGAAATCATCTTTTTGTTGCAGTTTCTTTAGTTTACAAAAGTTATATTAAAATTCTCTAGTAACATATGGTGAAGTTAATGGGGACTTTTAAACCAGCTGTTGTTTTTTCATTTTTTACAACAGTAAGATTCACAAGTTTCATTAAATACCAAAAAGTCCTTGATTTAGAATTAAAGTATTTTTTTTTTTTTGTACATTGAGTTATTTTTTCCAAAACAAATGTATTTAAGAAAATGTAGCATTTTAGAACAGATCAGAATCATTAAAACATAATACAAGATAAAGATAAAGTCAATAGTATCCTTTTAAAAATTATGGGGAAATGGGGATAAAAGAAAGCAACATCTTTCAATAATTTGAGTTAATGATTATTATTTGCATATCTGCTTAGTGATATTTGCTTTAAAAAAACATTTATCTGAAAATTTGCTATAACATATTCATTCCCTACCCCTTCGACTCCTCATTATGTCTCCAATTGAAGGAGCATTTGAAGCTGTAATGATGTTTGAACTTGTTTTTTCAAGGGGAGCCGGATTGACTTAGGGCTCAGTATCCACCTGCCGGTATAGGGTGAAAAAAAACACATTTCTTTCCATTGGTGTGCTCTGAAGATCAGAGGTATACATTTAAATTTAAGTAAAGACTTCTTGTCTTAGCACGACTTATTAAAGTTATTAAACCAATGTTTTATAACGCAAATTTTATTTGAGCAAAAATGTAGATGACCGGCAACTATTAATGATGTCATCAAGTTGTAGTAAAATCTGGATTTGAAAATAATGGCTATGGCTGAATTCCTTCCTTACTCACTATATAGTACGTTCTTTTTGTAGTACTACCAGTTCAAAATCAAATGGAAATTAGATTTTTTGAAATTGAAATGCAATTTTCCCATAAGTATTTGCAAAAAAAACAAGTGTTCATCGATGTCCACTACATTGGTGAACATAGACCACAATGCATTGTGTTTGAAAATTAATTTGAATGTATTTCCTTTCAATACATTGTTGACATTTTCATCATAAGAACACAGTGGAGTTACAATTAGTTTTCACTTTGTGAAATTGGTGACGTCATATTTGTCATAAAATAAGTAATAAGCATGGTGTCCAGATTGCTCTTAAAATCCAGGGCTAGATGGTACTTCACCATATAAAAATTTTAGTAGTTAGGTATTAGGATGAGAATTCAGACATAGCCAATATTTATCCATATATCTCCACTTGAAGAGCTAAATGTAGAGGCAGGGTGAAGGTGTAGGGTAGATCATTAATTTGGATTTGGCATTAGTTCAGAAGTATAACTGTATAAACATCTTTTTAAACTTTTTTTTTCAAATTTTATTTATTAGTGTCATAAACTTTGGATTTTTTAAGCTCAGCTAAACATTCATTCTTCAGTAGCAATGCTTTTATTTCAAAACCTAAATTTTTAACTTGGGGCATTTTTTAAATTTGTTGTAATGTATCTTTAACAATTTCTTTGTGTCTAGTACTTTAAATGTGTGCATCTGTAAACACTACACACATGCAACGTTTTGCATAGTCACAAAGTTTAATAATCTAGACAGTTAAAAGAACAGTGTCCATTTATTTTCATCCATCAGAAAATGCTCTATATTGTTTAGAGGGCTCCTACTTGCTGGTTATTTGTTTCTGCTACATCAGTGTTATACTAAATTAAAGGAAAAAAAGTAAAAGATATCTCTTTAAATTCTGATTTTCCAGGTAACACTTCCTTGCTGCTTGTCCTAATTTATCCAAACTTTTCTTGAACAAATTATTCCTTTCCCCCCTGAGACATTTAGAACTCTGTGTGTTTTTAATTTATTCAGTCTTAAGAAGTGAGAAGATGTGTGAAGATTAAGCTCAAATGACTTTGGTATCATGAACACATCCTCCCTGCGGTGCTGAAATGCACATCCCTCCGGAGTTAGGAGGGCATAAAAAAGTTAGAAGAAAAAAGAAACACACAACACAGCAGAGTTGTAAAATACAACCAATCTGTAATTTCAGCATTTCTCAAAGAAACAATCTTCGCATTCGACCAAAACTGACTTGATTACACAAGCATGGAACACTGATATCTTTTGTTTTGAAGAAAACACAATTAGTCCTTCAATACCTGTAATTATTCATGAAAGCATTATTGTGCGTTGAAGCTGAGAATTACTTTCCAGGGTGTTTTGCAGAATGTGAGACACCTCCATGGCAAAATTAGAGGATGCCAGAAGATGGAAGATTGAGCATGGATGTATCTGAATACTAAAGACAGAACTGTGAACGGAATGTCTTCAAATAAACAAGAGCTGGGTGTGAACAGGCACGATGGAGCGGTAAAACAACAAGTAAATATATACCGAGAAGAAATAGGAGGAAAGAGAAAGTACCTTTACATGCAGATTTGATTCCATTTTCCTTCCTTCATTTGGTTGATTTGACACTGTCCTTTTGAGAGTGGTCCAAACTTTGAGAAAAAAAATCAATGTGACAACAAGTGCTTGTTTTTTGAGTGATTTTGCATGTAACCAAACTCTTGCAGGTTCTACAGTTTCAATTATTTTTAGGAATGTTTGACTTCACTGAGGTAAAAAGGAGGTCTGGCTTGCACTTTTTGATCACAAAGACTATTTGTCTGTCATGGCCTGACCTCTGATTGCGTGTCACAATATTGTATGAATGAATGTTTGATCTGTGAACTTGCTACAAAGGTGTAAAAGAGTGGAGCCGGCATCAGTAGCTGTGTTTCCAGCACACATGGGTGACTTTCTAGACACCCATGAGGCTTCATTCATTTAAGCTTTTTCACCAGCATGAAGATTAAAAATCTGACCGGGATAACTCTTTTTATGGATGGAGACATTGAATTTGAAAAGAAATTTTTAACTTTTTTTTAGAAAGCCCTTTTAAAGCATAAGTAACTCAAAGTTTTTTACATAGTACTCAAACACACACATGTTGGAATGTTAAAGATTATTCAAACTTGACCTTAATTTCTAAGAAAAGTTGCTGACATTTATGAACTTGTCTGATGACAGGCTAGCCTTGAAATGAGCACCCTTGTGCTTTTTTTGGGGTCCAGGTGACCCCAACCTTACGTTGAAGTGTTATCCCTCCTAAGACAATAGTGGACAAAGGTGAACAAGATTTCATGTCTGCCATGGATACCAGTGAAATTGAAAAACTATTGATCATAAATTCAGCGCACTGTCTTGTGGGTTCCAGACAATCCCACCCCCCTTGTAAAGGGATAGCACAAGGGCTGAATGGTGTCCAATGTTACTTTTGAGCTACATTAACACCACCTTTAGCAAAGGGGGTCCAAGCAACCATTTTTAATAAATAAGCGTGCGTTCTTCCGTGTTCAAAAGTCACACTCGCAAGTTTCTATGACCGTTTTCGGCTCTACGTACAAAATTGAATGCGCATTGAAAAGTAATCCAGGTTGAACTTTGAGCAATCAGGGTCTCGAATTTGGTAGTGATGTGTGGATGGCGTCCTTTTTAATTCACGGAAGTGCCAACTGTCTGAAAATTGATCATGGGGGAGAAATGAATAATCGTGGTTTAATCATATGAGACAGTGTCTTTGACATTTCGCACAAAGATGGCATACAAGCACTAGAATTAGGTGGCAACAGTCCAGTATGAACATTATATGGTAAATGCGTGTTGCCGTGTGTGAACGTAGCATTAGTGCTAAACCGTGAATTTCAAAAGAAAAGAAAGCTGTGTTCTTTTGTATCTTAGCATGAGACAGATGAAAAACATCTTAGAAGGCAAGAGGGATATATCCGTTCGGTTTCCGTATAAATTAGTTATTGACTTATCTTTTGTTTTTGGTTCAAATCCATATTTTCAGATGACATTGTGCTGTCACTTAAGCACGCTCTTCAAAGATAGATTGCATATCTGGTACTTCATGTTCGTTCCTTGATTAGCAAAAGGACGTCGTGTTTGTGGGCTCGGAATATGTGTGGACTTCCTCACAGATGTCTATGGTTAAAGATTTTATTCCCGCTCAAAGAACATCTAGGAGCTCCAGCTGTCGTGCAGGCGTGGAGTCGGCTCGTCTTCTGTGAACTGGAAAAGAAAGGGCTCTGTTTTTGCATCATGCAAAATGCATCAATCAAACTAAACAAAAGCATAAGGCACCCGCTCTGTAATTGCATTCATCCAACGACATAATTAGTATACATTTCTACGTCTCAAATTGCTGCAGACTTGAGAGGCTGTGAAACTGAATATTTCCTAATTCCTCATCAGCCAATTATGCTCAGACTGTTTTGTGGTTTATTGTCCATGAAAATCTAGAAATATGCAGTTCACAGCACATTTTTTCTGGCAGCAGTCCTTGTAAAATGGAATTACAAGAAATTGCTCGTACACTAATATTGTAACAGTTTCAGTAACATGAATTGGATAAAAATAATTGTAAGAAAAAGATCCTGACACCAACATACAAAGCTTTTTTTTCCTCTGTTAGGCGTCGGTGTGCTGAAATTCTGCAGCCGCCATAATTCATTAAAAAAAACGGAGTCCTTCACGAATGCCAACAAGTAAGAAGGTTAACATTGAGCAATAAAAGGAACCAGACGGAATGGGAATGAGGCTAATGAGAGGCGATAAGATTCACTCCGGTCTTCAATTTCAAGCATGGAAGAACTGGGATCTCAGAAAGGACAAGAGAGTGACACAAGGATAGAAATCTTTAATGAGCGACATTTAGAGAAGGAGGAAGAGATATCCGTGCGTCAGGTGGGAGCGCCAACCTGATGGTGGTTGTTGATTCTTTGTTGGTCGCAAACGCAGGAACTAATCTGAATATGAAAGAAGCACATTCTGGATAAGAAAAAAAGTTGGTAGTATAGTGAAGTAGACTCCAAGTTATAGACATTTTTCGAAAGACAAATCCAGGTGAGGCAGATTCCATCGCTGGCTGCTCTATTTCTTTCTTTTTTGGGGGGTAAAACTCATTTATGAATTTCAGAGTGGTGTGCCCCTTGAGGAAGAGTGAATTGTAAACACCTGACCTCACAATATAAAAAGGCCAACTGGTTTAAATCAAGCAGAAGGGGCTCAGGGGACGGCGTCAAAGAAACAAGGGGAAGAGGCCACGTTCCAGCTCGGCCTCAGCAAGGAGAAGTCCTGCCGTCTTTAACAAAAACAAGGTCGCTATTGTCAAATAAGGTTAGAAGAAAATAATTACACCGGCCTTTAAGTTTTGTTGCTTCACTTGTAGCTCACTCACATTTTCTGCTGCAAATTAAAACCCCTAACCGAAAAGTTAAACGTGCTCAAATTGCATCGGAAGTCTCTAAAATTCAGTCCATTTACGCGGAAAAGACAGGGTGAAAGTTTTAATTTAAAAGTAAACAGAAATTTCAATTCAGCTCCCACTTAACACCCCAGAAATAGCATTCCATTAGATCATAAACATCCAACTTCATTTACCTGCTCAAATGAATGCGGCTACCGAAGAACAAAACACCGAGCTGCATTTGTACCTCGTTTATGTTGGGCGCTCATGTCTCCCCTGACTTTCAAGATCAAGCCGTGAAGCGAAAACAATAATTTTCAATATGACAAGGAGCAAAAATTGATTCCCATCAAATCAGAGCAGGCGTAACAGGAGATCATTCATATTTTAGTTGAATGTTGTTATTCGGAAAGTCCTATAAAAATACTAGAAAAACAACAGGGGGAACGGGAAATGATAAAATATTCAAAGCAAATGTGATTGATTTGTTGTTTGATGGGAGAAACGCACATGCTACAGAAACCGTGGCGAGGAGTTTCACTCCCCTGATCTCATTACCTGCTCTTCCCATTTCATTGTTGTCTGGAAGCGTTTTTTAAACCTGAATATGATAATGAAGTGAGTGTGCCCCATCAAACCAATGAAGCTTATTTTACACATCCTTAAACAGTGATCAGTAATCATTTACATAAAATAATTACCTAAAGAGGAACATAATGTCTTCCAGTTGATGCAACAGATGCATGTGTGCCTTAAATATCAGATTCATAAGAGTTCTGTTCATAATTCTAAGTCTCCAAACATATCCTTACTATGATGTTATGTTTAAAAAGAACACTACAGATGAGTTTTTCCATTTATCTGAAGCTGTTATATCTATGTTTTTTCCTAAACAGCTTTACATCTGCAAATTCAATCCGCCAGGCGGATTGGAGTGGCGTCCGCCATTTTCGGTTGCTTCACCGCTCCGTTGTGGTGAAAAGAGAGCTGAGCCAGAACGCAACGCTCTCAGTTTACCAGTGGACCTTAGTTCCAGTACTCACCTATGGTCATGAGCTTTGGGTCGTGACAGAAAAAAAGAGATCCCGACTACAAGCGGCTGAAATTAGTTTTCTCTGGAGGGTGGCTGGGCGCTCCCGGAGAGAGCTGGGCCACATTGAGAGGAGCCAGTTGAGGTGGCTCAGGCATCTGGTCTAGATGCCCCCTGGAACCCTCCCTGGAGAGGTGTTCCAGGCATGTCCCACTGGGCAAAGGCCCTGGGGAAGACCAAGGACACCCTGTAGAGACTATGTCTCTCGGCTGGCCTGGGAACTCCTTAGGGTCCCCCCAGAGGGGGTGGAGAAAGTGACCAGGGAGAGGGAAGTGTGGGTATCTTTGTTCAGACTTTTGCGACCTGGTCCCAGATGAGTGGAAGAAGATGGATGGATGGGTTTTACAGGGTTAAAAAGAACACTGGGGATACCTTTGATGGCCTTGTGGTAGAGTGTCCACCCTGAGACTGGAAGGTAGAGAGTTCAAATCCCGGCCAAGTTGAACCAAAGACTATAAAAATGGGACTCAGTGTCTCCCTTCTTGACACTCAGCATTAAGGGGTTGGATTGGTGGGGTTAAACCACCAATTGGTTCCCGAGCGCAGCTGTGTCTGCAGCTCACCGCTCCCCCAGGAGGTCAAATTCAGAGAAACAAATTTCACATAGATGTGTGCCAACTGATGGGGCTTTAACTTTAACTTTACTATAGCTCAAAAGATGATCTGAGTTGGACTTATAGGAAAAAAAAAAACAAGAATATTTATTGTTTTTTATTTTTTTAGGCAACATTGCAGTTTGAGTGAAATGCCCCTGGATGCCAGAAAACTATATTTCCCAACTTTTTAAGATTGATTTACTCAAAATACCTGAAAGTTGCTGTGCATTTGAATATAGAAATCTTTGATGAGACAGAGCAAGATTTTGTTTTTATAGTTTAATTTGAAAAATGAAAAGATCGGCGTTTGCTTGTGTTATTTTTTCCTGCATTTAAAACACTTTGATTTAAAATGACTGAATGTGACAAACAGTCATGTAAATTGTTTTCCTTAACGGGGTACAATACATATACGTATACATATACATTAAGCACAGTGGCTTATAGTGAGTCAACTCCTTTAGGCCCCCTTCTGGCCTGAGGCCCTAAAATATTTGCCAGTCAGTGCCTTTGCTTGTTCCTTCATCAAGTTTGAGATTAGGCCTACTTAGCGCTGATTAATTGTGCTGCTAAAAACTTTTCTCATTTGCAAACACCAAGGTAGAATCAAGGTGGAAAATAATAAACATGGAGATTTTTTTTTTTGCCTCTCGCCTTCTCAGGAGCCAAAACATTAGAATCCTTTCTCACCATAATGCAGCCAATTAGTATTCATTCACCTCAAATGCAAGAATTAGCCCTTTTTCTGCTAGTTAAAATTTCAACACTTCATAACCTTCATAAAACATAACTCCTGAAGTGAGTATTGGACTGAATCTGATGAGTGAGGCAGATAGGTCTATGCGGATAAAAAAATCTATTGTGAAAAGAACAAAGAAATTTAGTTTAATGGCAAGGACAAGGAAAAAATGACATAAAATAACTTTTAAAAAGCCAGTAGCACCCCACAAGTAGTACGTTTTCAGGGAGTGCTCTGAACAAACAGAAAAACTTTCAAATTACAGTTGAAAGTGTAGATGCTGAGGCTGCAGTGTGTTGCATCCCTGGTGATAAACCCCAGCTTTAGGTGGTCAATTAAAATTGCATGATCTACAGCATAAGAAACTTTGCTGAGGTGCTAAAGGATTGATACAGAAACATCCCCCACCCACCTTACTTGGCCTTCATTTTAAAGACCCACTTCGATCACTTTTTGAGCTATTTTCAAAACGTTCCCATGCTATGTCTTTTAATTATAATTATGCTTTTTTGGACAAAAACAAAAGACCTGTCATCTTCTAGGAACTAGTTTCTTCAGGGTGGCAGGAGTTAGTTAGAAATTAATCTCTGAGTTTTGGGCGGCATCTTTAGCACAGAGCAATCCCATCCCCCCTCTTCCTTTCTCTTGGTTGGTGGTCCGATTTGATTCACAAATCAAGATCAACAATAAACAGATTGAACCACAATTCTTACTTAATCTAAATTAGACTGAATGGTCACTATATTATATATTTATATGTACTATACTCTTCTATAGTCGTCATCCAGACTGTTCCTGAGGAGGAGTTACATCCATCTGGCTTCAGGACTTGTTTTTGTTTTGCTCCTAAAATACTCCTCCTTTTGGGTCTTTTGGGCATCAAGGGTCTGCCCTTTTGGGGAGGGGTACTGTGAGGATTCTGTGGTTTTGTTTGGATTTTGTTATATTTGGCCATGTTCTAAGTTGCCCTTGTCAGCCACACATGTTTTAGGTTTTTTATGATCCACAGCAGTCTTAAGTTCAGTTAATTGCCCCCAGCCTATTTATGTGTCTGTTTTTTTTCATTTACACATTGACAGGTTATCTGCTCTGTTCAGTCAACATTTTTGTCTCTGCATAGGGTTTGGTAAATTTATGAAATGTGTTTAGTTTCTGTCACCAAAGCACGGTTTCCTGCATTTCGGTCTCGCACCACCTCTTGCTGACAAATATAATCTTTTTCAAATTGCATTTTTTTTGTCTGCTCCTAATTCACAACAATTTCATTAATGAAATCTTCATAAATGCAATTTTAAGCGTAATTTCTTTTAAATATGTCCTCCATCATCAGAAAATACCACAAGAACATGTTAAAAGCACAATAAAAAACAATTTTATTCAAGTTAAGGAAAGTAATTAAAGAAAATAAAATAAGAAAATAACAAATTAACAATTACTTTGTATCTTGATATAATCTTAGTTTTTTAAAGTTATTTTTGCAAAGAAAAACAAATCTTTTAGAACTGTTTTTGAAAGGTCATTGAGTGATGTAGTTTTGATCGGTCAAAACTCTGATCTTTGACGCAGTTATTTATTCAAAGGAAAACTGAAGAGTAAGTGGCATCAAATAAGCCTGCAAGTGGTAAAACTAATCAGAATTTGAAACCAGATTTATTCAGAATAAGCTGAAAACAAAAGACTTTCTTCAGAAACTGAATTCTCATGTTTTCAGAATGTGATTAAATCTTGACTAGCAGTGCTTGCACAGTGGTTGTCTATTCTTGTTTGTTTTTAAAGATCTCCTCCAAGACTGTCAGACAGCTATTCAGACCTGTGCAGCAACTTTAAGAGGGGTCCATTAGAAAGGGTTATTTATCATTTTTAGTGCATTTTTCTAGTTTGGATGCAGAGAGTGCACCAGTTGTCCTTTTCCCATGTAAAGGCCCTGTCACACTATCCAAAATTAGTGGATAACACAAGTGACTATTCCAAGAGGTGAAGTACAGAAAGAAAATTACAAAACTACCAAAAGAAAAAATCACCTAAGGATAATAACAATATAGGATAGCAAGTACAAATGTCTTAAAAATACTTTTTAAACTTAAGTTAAAGTAACCAAAAGTAAGAAAAAGTAATAAAATACAAAAATAAAAAACTTCATGGCCAGTTTTTTTAACCTGTCTGGAAATAATCTTGGCTCTTTTGTTTTTTTTTTTTTTTTTTTTTTTTACATAAGCCTTGTAGTTTGGAGAGATTCTAAAATTCTTTTGCCTGTTTTACTTTTCTGTTTAACAACTAATTTAAACCTCACGAAACACATGAGTAAAAATATTGCAATGACAATAACATTGTCTTTTTCTACACCCTCTTCACAGACTGTACAGCTTTTACTTTTTATAGTAGGTGGTATTTGACTTTATCTGGTATTCTCTTTAACAGTGAAGTGTTCTGTGGAGCTCTCCAGATTTAAGACTTTATTTCACTGCTTCAGGAAACTCACAGTTTAAAAAAAAATATGCACCATTTAGTTATCCTTCAGAAATGTTTACTTTTATTTAATTGATTTTTACACCAAATGAAAAGAATTTCATCTGTTACTTACCTCATTAAAATCCAATAAAAATACAAGACAATCTAGACTAAAACTGATTCAAAATATCCCCATCTTAATATTCTTTAATCTAACAAAAAAAAACTTAAAAACACAGAATAACAAAGCAATTTGTTTTGACATGTATTTATAAAAAGAGAATTAGGAGAGTAGTTTTGATTGGGATGAAATAGCAATGTTTTCCTTCTGTGAACGATGCCATGGTTATCAATGTTGGCATTCATTTATTCAGAACACAGCACTCCAAATCAAACCACACACCAGTGATTTTTGTGGAAATTGGACAATAACTGAAGGCATTTGTAAAACAGCTTTGATTGGTCTACAACAAACATGAGACTTATAACTCAGCATGAAGCATCAATGTATTCAGTCTTGTTGCCTCATTTGTGTATCCTTTTTGTTACAAATTGAAACAGTATCAACTGTTCGTTTTGCGTTTTGTGAAATATCACTGATTTCGATGAACTTTTCTTTAAACTAGTAAGCTCAAATTCCTACTAGTTTGTAAAAACTATAAGTGAATAAGTTCAAACAAGTTAATAAATAAATGTTCTAAGAAAGGAAAAAATCAATTAATCCAAGTATTATTGGCACTTAATTTGTGATATTAGATAGTAATGAATAATGGGTTTCAAGAGATAGTAGTGATATAAAATGTATTAATTTCTAACATAAATAAGTCAGCAGCTACATTATTAACTGATTTATGTATGGGTGTGTAAATAAAACAAGTAAAAAATATTAAAAAAAAAAACAGCAACATGACAAAGTGCATTTTATGGTCAATTTGCTTTCATTATTTGGAAGGTCGCACTTTATCACATTATCAAATCAGGCATGCATGTTTACTGTGTGCCAGTTTTTTAGTGCAATCAGAGCCATTTTTATTTTTAAAATATTATTTTTTACACCTGAGCGAAGCACATTTATTGCTAAATAATAAATTATTTTTCATTTTTAAAATGTCACCAAAGCTTTCATTGTCGGTTCGTGTCAGCCTTGCAGACAGCACTTGTCAATCATACGGAGTCTAACCGAGGACAGGTGTCACTCAATGCTCGCTCAAATTATTTTGTACACCTCCTAAATTTTCTGTGAAGTAGAGAAGAGAGGGAAAGAAGTTATGACGTTTTACTGCATCAGTTTGTGTTTTGGGTGTGGTTGCTACAGTGGCCTTGAGGGGCAAATTAACAATTTACTCAAGGCAAATATGTGTCAAAGATCCCAATAATAATTTAAAAAGTATTACATTTTAGAAATAAAAATAAAAGAAATCCGAAAATAAAATCCAAAAGTAGAAAAAAATATTATTTTATAAAAGTAATTTCCAGAAATAATCATAATATAAAAACATATATATAAAAAAAAAAAAAAAAAAAAAAAAAACTATGTACCACTGCCACTGGATATCATTGACTGGATGAAGACGTTTGAGTTTTGTAGAATGGGAAAAACTGAAGGAGGAGGTCTTAGCTAAAATTTTGGTAAAGAGCTTTATGACCATTAACTGAAGATTTTGTAAAGAAATAGTTTTATCAGTAGGAAGATATTGCCATGCAGAAGAACTTCCAGTTAAAAAGGTGAATAAACATAATGACCCAATCTGGGCCAATATGTCTGTATGTATGTGTAGCTTTTTGTGTTTCACTTTTTACCATTTCATTTTGATTTCCAGAAGGTACTTAAATATTCCATATATATATCAAATATCAAATATATCCAAAATATTTTCTTTTTTTTTGGAAATTGTCTATTGTTTGTTTTGGAATTATGTTATGAAATTTCCATTCTTCATGACAATTCTAAATAATCCACTTGAAGAGAAATACATCCATTAATATTTATTTTGTCCAAGTTACCATCTGGCTGCATTGCTCCAATATTACTTACCTTTTTTTGCTACACTAATGTTAGCTTGAGCTTGTGAGGTGCTGTAAGCTAGTGGGAGAGAGCGTAAACAATGAGGCTACAAAACAAATTTCTATTACGCTTCTGCTGCTCTGAATAAAATAGGTCTTATAAAAACAAAACAGGCTTTTTGATTTTTTAAAAACTGCTTAATCATAATTAAAAGACAATTACCACTGA
Organism: Oryzias javanicus; assembly: GCA_003999625.1. Taxonomy (NCBI): domain Eukaryota; kingdom Metazoa; phylum Chordata; class Actinopteri; order Beloniformes; family Adrianichthyidae; genus Oryzias; species Oryzias javanicus. The sequence continues at coordinate 28,540,842 of CM012449.1, read as the reverse complement.
TAGATAAAAGTATAGTTTGAGTGTGATTTGAAGTGATTTTATATGGTTTGTAATTTCAGGGCCATGAGGCTCCTCTATGTACAGGTGCCCTGAAGTGCAAATCTTTTTTTTTTTTTTTTTTTTTTCTGTCTTGAACGTTGAAATAAAAATAAAAGCTTTATGATTAGAACAGTAAAATCCAGTATAAATGTATGTCCCGAGTGATTTCCTATAATGCCTACCTTTTTCAGTTTCTTCTGTTTTTTCATGTTTACCATTTTATTTTGAAATCTGAAAATCACTTTTGTTTTTTTAAATGTTTTTTGCTACTTTTTCTGATACTATAAGAATGATGACATTTGTCCATCATTTCAAGCAGTTTAATGTTTTTGTCATGAAGCGATTATGGATATGCTCCATTACATATCATAAAACTGTAATAAGTATGTAGACATTAAATTAGAAAAAGCTCAACTTATCATCCAATCAGTGATGTCCCATAGCACCTAACTTTCCCGATTTCTTATTGTGTACAGGATGTTACAGGATGTCTTATGCATCCTTTAACGTTTCATTTTGTTATTTTTGACATTCCTTTTGTTTCCTGAAACACTAGTTGGTCCGTTGGCTAGATGTACAACTGTTGCTTGGGAAATCAGAGTTTGTTTCATAAGGGTGTGATCAGCTGATCCTGGGCAAGACCCTTTGCACTACTGCTTAACTATGTAGCCACAGGGGGTCTGAATCTGGGTCTCCCTGTGTGGGTCCCCAGCCTGGATTTATGTTTTCTAAAATTTTCTTTTAATTTCTAAAATATTTTTTTCCTTTAAATTGTTTTGATTTTTTAATTGTTTTTTTTTTTTTTCCCATCAAGTGACTGGGTGTTATTTGCATATCTGTCATAGTTGCCTCACAAAAAAATGTTTGGAAGTTTTAGGATTGTGTTTGGAGGATCCTATATGATTATGTTTTTTGCTAACAGTCACTTGAGTTGGATGCTAACTGCTCTTCAATAAGCTGGGGGCAGAGCAATGTGTGTCAGTCTGCCCGGGCCTCCAGTGCCCCGATAGTACTTTTCTCATTGCAGACCTGATTTGGAGTAATGCCACAGATGGTGATGAGCCTGTGTAATCCCTGCAGATTTCCACGGTTTATAAACAGCAAGACAAGCAGCAGGTCTTTGCCGATCTGAACAAACACTTCTAAATGAGGAGGTGTTTATCATGCCTGTTTGGGGTGGAGGTTGTAATTATTGCAAATAAGAGCAAACACGCAAATAGAAATGGATTTCACAGATCTAATTGATTGGGGGAAGAGCAGGAGATTTAGATGCCACCCTCTCCACATACACACACACACCACGCCCCAACAACAGCACAACATAGTGTGAAACTATGAGATTTATCATACTTTATAGCAACTAATTCACAGCATTCAGACTGATGCTGGGTGCATTTCATTTCCTGGGGCTAAATCTGAAAAAGCTCTCTGCAAGCACAGTTGGAAACGGCTCACTGGCAACCTCAGAGACGACTGTCTTGTAATCATCCAGACCACAAATCTCACTACAAGCCCAAACAGAAAAGGTTTATCTCACTTGATAATTGACAAACTTGTTTGGTGAAATGAATCTTTCAACGTAACGTTTGCTCTCTGTCAGGCAAAAAGCATAGCGGGAATTTGATGCATAGCCTCTCCCCTTGTTTTTGTCAGCCGAGCGGTTTTCTCACTTTTATTAGGCAACAATCAGAACATAAAGAAATCAATTTGGTGCTCTACATGTTGACATTTCATTCGTCAAAATCTGTCAAATATTTAACAGGTATAACAGCACATGAAATTTGTCAGATGAAACTTTTTTGTGGTTTCTTTTTGAGGAACAGTTTTGGCACATTCTTCAGGTAAATAAGATACATTTACTGTTCACTTCATAAAGTACACTTGTCAAACTGTTAACACAAATTTCTAATCAGCTTATTACATGGCAGCAACTCAACATATTTAGGCACGTAGACACGGTCAAGATAATCTGCCTCAGCTCAAATGGGACATCTTATCTGAGCATCAGAATGGGTGTCATGGTTGTTGGTACCAGATTGGCTGGTCTGAGTATTTCAGAAACTGCTGATCTGCTGGGATTTTCACCCACAAACGTCTCTAGGGTTTACACAGAATGGCATAGAAAGACAAAAATATCCAGTTCTGTGGGCAGAAATGTCTTGCTGGTGCCAGAGGTCAGATGAAAATGGCCTGACTGGTTCTAGCTGATAGAAAGGCAACATTAATTAAAATAACCACATCTCAAATGACCAAATAAGACCATCTCTGACCTTGAAGTAGATGGGTTACAGCAGCAGAAGAACACACCAGGTACCACTCAGGTTAGAACAGGAAACTGAGGCAACAATTCACACCAAAACTGGACAATAGAAGATTGGAAAAACTGATGAGTCTCCATTTCTGCTGCAACATTTAGATGGTAGGGTCAGAATATAAAATCATGGGTCCATCCTGTCTTGTGTTAACGGTTCAGGCTGGTGGTGGTTGTGGTGTAATGATGTGGGGGATATTATCCTGGCACACTTTGGCCCCTTTGTACCAATTGAGTATGGTTACAATGCCACAACCTACCTGAGTATTGTTGCTGTCCATGTCCATCCCTTTATGACCACAGTGTACCATCCTCTGATGCCTACGTCCAGCAGGATAATATACAGCTGGAATCATCTCAGACGGGATTCTTGAACATGAAAAAGAGTTAACTGGACTTAAATGGCCTCCACAGTCACCAGATCTCAACCCAATAGATCACCTTTGGGATTTGGTGGAACGGGAGATCATCATCATGGATGCTCAGGCAACAAATCTGATGCAACTGTGGAATGCTATCATGTAAATATGAACCAAACTCTCAGAGGAATGTTTCCAGTACTTTGTTAAATTTATGCCACCAGGGATTGAGGCAGTTCAGAGGACGAAAGGGGTCCAACTAGCAAAGTGTACCTAATAAAGTGGCCAGTGAGTGTAAACAACACAAAATAAATAAAATGTTATTTATTTTATTCTTACAAATGGAAATATTCAAGGGAAATTCAGACAGTCTGTAAAATGTGTTTAGCATCTATAATTTAATGAAAATTGACAAAAAAATTCAATTTTAAAGATTGTCACTTTAAAAATCAGCATAAAGCTAGAAAACAAAGAACCTTTATGTTTTTGTGTTAAGTAGGGTTTTGTTTTTGTGGTTCACCTTGTTTAACAGCAACAGGAGAGTCATCTAAAATTAGCAGCACAGTTTGAGAAACAGCAGGTAGTGCACCGCGCTAATAGACTCTGGAGGTGAATTGGCCATCAGCTGAAAAGGCTAATTCACCTCTAAACCAGATGTCTTTGTGAAAGTAGAAAAAGTGAAGTCGTAAGTCAACCGTTGAGAGGTAAATTTTGTGGAGATTAAATTCAACACTTGGCATGAAAATGTCGTTTTTATACCATTTCAACCTGTTGCCAGTTTGCTCATATTGGCCAAACCACCTGTATGGAGCGAACACGAGTTATGATACATGATCTTATCTTGAACCCTTAGGCTTATACAAATACTTTGTTTTAGCCAGAATTTTAATTTTACCAGTTAAGCGTATTACAAATACTACTGGAGCAATGCAATAACTTAATCTTAAGAAAATAAAAAGGCCCTTGTTTGTCTTATTTTTTGGAAAATAATAATAATAATCCTATTTTTTAGATATTTTTAAATGTGGCAAAAAAAGTAAGTTTCAAGAAAACCTGTTTTGGTGATTAGAGTATTTTTTCTTATAATAAGATTTCCTAGTAAAAACATTCTTGTCATCCCGTTGACAGATTTTTTCCATTTAATTATTTATTTTTTGCTTATTTAAAGAAAGTCTGCCACATGTGTTGGAGTGTTTGACCTTTTTCTGATACAAAACACAGAAATTGAAATAATTGAAATTAATATTAAATACAGGTGCAAAAAATGGAAATGTGGACAGTAAGAAAGTCAAAGGAGGCTTTAAAAATTCCATTTATTAGATTCGTAAAGGATTTGTTGTTAAAAAAACAGACTCATCTGTCTCAATATAACATATTTTACAGAATCTTTTAGTTTATGCTTTCTTATCTTTGTGGCATTCACTTGCTTTTTACTTAGATATTTGCTCTTGTTGGTCAGGTTTAAAAGGTCAACTGATGCTGGTGCAGGTCTGGTCTGCATGAAAATAAGTCCTTGGTTATCATGGAGATGAACCCTGGCATGGTTCTCAGACAAAAGGAATTCAGCCAGACCAATAAACCAAGAGAGAAGGTGAAGTAAGTGCAATTCAGTCTTTGTAGAAAAAAGAATTAAAAGAAGCACAATACTTGGAAAAAGAAAAGTACATTGTGCCGGTAGATGTGGAGCAATGAGGACGTACAGACACTCATCAACACAGAGGACTTCAACTGAAAGGACACTGGTTTTCTTTTTTTCCTCTTCTTTTGAGTCCAACCTACAGCTGGTGTCTTTGTGAATGTTTAGACAGTTTGGTCAACTCTGAAAGATATATTATGGAAAAACTCTATAATGAAAAGAAAAAAAAATAATACAAAACGTTTTTTCCTGAATAATCTGCTAATTTAAAACTGGTTTTTGGTATATTATTATATTATATAATCCATAAAATAATCTAATAAAATTTCCCCAATTTAGTCAAAAGTTTAAATCATATTTTAAAAGATCAAAGAAATTTATTCAGATCTTTATAACATTTTTAAATTTAAATCATATTTCTCAAGGAATTATTAGTGAAATTCCTACTCACAGTTTATCTTTTGAATCATATTATGAACTTTAAAAAAAAAGTTTCCCAAAGAGGAATACTGTATTAAATAATTAATTACGCGTTTATAGTCTTATCAATTAACACCAACCTAGTAACATAACATAAAACAAAAAAAAACAAAAAAAAAAAAAAATGACAAAAAATACAGAGATACACTTGCAATCCTGCTAGCTTACAGCCCCTCACACCCCCAACCTAACATTAACGTAATTAACAAAAAAGTAATCAATAATAGCTCTATAGACGTACAGTTTTAGGTTTATACAGATATACACTTTGCGTTTCAATGACCCCTGTTGTGATAGTATAATGTGTCTAACACAAGAGGCTCTCAGCGCTTATCTGTTTGCTCAGTGGTTGGACAGGACAATTTAAAAAAGAAAAAAGGAATTGAACAGGAAGCTTGTGGCCCACTGATCATAGCCCCTACATCACAGCTCCTGATTCATAATGGTTTGTATAAAGAATGATTTGTATAAGAAATGCAGTTTTAACTCATGACGTCAGTGTAACAGAAAAATATCTGAAATGTTTTCATTGGTCAACTTACTTTGTGGTATTTTCCACATTTTTTTAAAGGAAAAAATATTTTGGGTCTTTATGGGTTAAGGTCTATTTTCTTCATATATATCCTCCTTCATGAGAAAAAGACCTCAAGAAAATGTAAAAAAAAAACCCATCAGAACTGCCTTTTTTGTTATCAGAGTAGGTTTTTAAGTTCATGCTTTGGAAAAAGCTTGTCCTCTTCCATCTGATGACATTAACCGCATTCAGAACCTACTAATATTGACAGATTTTAATGTCTGTAAAAAGCGCAAAAAGAAAATAATTTCTCATTTTTACCGTCTGATAGAAATCCAGTCTTCAAACTAAGAAACAGATTATATTTGAACAGCAGCTCCCTGTTTTAATCTGTCGGTGAGGTAGTTTGCCTGTAAGAAAACATCATCGTGAAAGTTTGGATTTTTTGTGGAGCATCTATTAGCTCGAATGTGCTTCCTTACATACCATCACTTATTTATATCAGTTTATTTCACTTTGATGTGAGCAAAGCTTGTAATTGCGTGTACCTCAGTCATCATGTTTTCTTGATTAAATTTTTATTTCAGCATGAATTATGTATCAGTTGTGCATTATGCAGTAATGGAATTCCACTTTTTCTCCAAAACAAGACTTTGGAAAGTTTTTTTCATATATTTTCCTTGGTGGTAGCTACAAAAAAGGTCTGATGTTTTTTTATTAAGAAAAAACTTTTTTTAAGCTATAACTTTCCAAGCACCACCAGTGAGCAGGTTACAGCCTCTGTTAAATGCATCGATGGAGGCATGTAACCACACCAACCCGCATCACCGTTTGGCTGGAGATGTTTTACAGCCGTCTTTCAGCGGTTTGGAGAGTGTATTAGTCATTCCTGTAAAGCCCGAGGCGTGCAGCAGAGTTCTTAACACACTTGAGTGGACGCCAGCCGTTGGCTCATGCAGGAAGCGGCGAGTGCAGAGGCCCGTCGAGGAACAGGTACGCTGTTGTGCTGCAGGTGGAAATGAGGTCATATTTCGAATTGGACAACATGCAATCTTCCCTTCCATGCCCGCTAAAGATGAAAACAGGATTTGTACAGCAATATCCGTCTTGATAATTGAAACAATTTGAAAACTTTTTTAAAAAACTGATTAAATCTGTATTTTTTATGTTTTAAACAGTTTCTTGTGGCATTTTTATCTCGATGGATAAAACATATAAAGAAAATTAGGCCTAAAATTGAAAATGTCTTTATTCAAAATATTGTAATTCAGCAGGAGACAAAAAATACTGCTGCAAAAAGCTTGTAGATGTAATATTGAACCTACAACGACAAGCTAAAAGCTCCCTGGTCCACTCCATTCTGATGCATCCACTTGTAGACGATTAGATCTATGTACGTCAACATCAGGGATTGGTAACTTAAGGCCTTGGGAGCTGCAGTTTCTGCATGATTTCCTGACATCCAAGCCCTCCTCCTGACTGATTACCTGGTTCAGGTGTGTCCAGCCAATTAGAACATGTCAGAGCAGGGGATGTTGGAAAACATGCAGGGATGTGCCCCTCGAGGCCTGGAGTTGCCAATCCCTGGTCTACCTTTTCCTATTCTGAGCTGGTATCAGGGTGTAACTGGACGGATGGATAACTCCAAAATCGCTGAGAGTTTTTGTTGCATCTGTAATGTTGGTGCATTCACACTGAATGCAACTGGCGTGCAGAGGTAGAACAGTTTCAATGTTAAGTCAATGGCACAGACATGAATTGAGGCAATTGGAAGTCCTATGGAGTGGTGGTCTGGCAACAGCAAGACTTTAGCGGTGTGGAGCAAATATCTAAATGTTGACATGTTGCGGCGGAGGATCTGCCAATCAGGAACTCACACGTGACGTTTTCAGTGTCTATCAGCTGGTAGAAGACTAATCCAATGCCAGCGTTTTTGTCCTGAACCTCCATCTATTTCCTTAACCCTCTGGGGCCGTGGCGTTACCAGAGCTCCTCCTGGTCACTGCTGGGCGAAGGTGGGAGATCACTAGCCTTTTCCTGCAGAGGCTCTCTGGCCACAACTAGCTTCTCGGGAGCCAGCAGAGCTCGCTTACTCGATACGCCGGCAGACAGAGAGCCGCTGCGATGTGCAAAGGCCGGCAGTTCAGGGCTCCTGAACTTTGTGATATTTTTCTTATTTTAATTGAGACAATAATAATAAAAAGAAGGTTATCTAAATTATATTTTTGTTTTAATTTTTCCTCTCTCGGGTTAATGCGGGACAGTGAGCCTTTAAGCTCAGTCACAGAGACAGAGAAACACAGCCGAAGCAGCTGTCATAAAATTAACACAGACCTTGAAGTGAGAGTGAACTAGCTCCCAGAATATCAGAATGAATGAAAACAGATGGATGATGGAAAATGGAGACAGGCTTACACCCTGCCAACATTTCCGCCCATAACTCAGCTCACAACTGCTCCCATACAGAAACAATGTCCTAAAAAGTGACAGTTTTTGGGATTTTCTTGGCTAAATTCATCAAAATCATAATAGAACAACATGACAAAACTTTTAAAATAGATCACAAGATGGAAAAAAACTTTTGTTCAAAATAGAATTTATTGGCTGTCGATGTCAACGTCCTTTGTAATCTGAATTTTAATGTCAAAACTGATAGAAAGCGATGCAATCATCAAAGGCACTCACAAATCTGCTGTTTTTCCTATAAATTGCTTGAGACAGTTCCTCAAAATAATTGTGTTGTTGTTAATCCAAGTCCAAACCATGACATTTTATTATAAGTTGAGGAAGTGGAGAGCAATTTAAAACTGTTTATATGCAGCCAAACTTTTAAGGACTTCCAGTCTGTTACATTTCAGATGCTGTGTGTCTACTTATGTGCATATGTGTGTGTTTGTGGAGGAGAGGGCGAGAGTAAAATCCGAAAAAGAATGGTGACAGAAACAGAAGGAAGTGGAGAGGGAGAATATGATATCAATACAAAGATTCACTCAGTAGGGAGAGGATGTAGAGGCAGAAGCTGGCACATTCAGAAGATTGGCAGCAGGGAACAGATGGTCAGGAGGAGAAAAGAAACATGACCAGGATGTGTAGTTATGCAAAGATAAGCAAAGGAGGTGCTGAGATTGCTGATGAGCTTTGAGACACTGGCATCATGGGTTTGTGTATAACACGCCTTTCCAAGTTATCAAAACTTTTGGTTAGCGTCTGAGATTGCAAAAACAAGCTCTGTATTACCTCCAAAGATCTGCACTTCTTCTTCCAGACAGACAGATGTCACTCTTCTTTTCTCCTTAATTTTCAACCTTAAAGTCCCATTCCAATCTTTTTTAAATTTTATTTTTAAACCATTCCCAGTGTTTATTGAAAATTCGCCTCTGAATTGTGGGCAGGACTAATGTTTTTTTACATATCCTCCCGCAAGCTTACAGCCCCTCAAAAAACCCAACTTTACCGGTGCAGCAAAAATTGGAGCAAATATTAGAACAAATATTGAAGCTTTTCAGTTGTGCAGTTTTGAGCCAGATGCTAGCTCGAATGGGGAAAACTATGGCATCAAATTTACGACAGACGGTCCTCACGAATGTGTATCAAACTCTCACGAGTTGCAATAAATGTTCCATGCACAATTCTTTCACCAAAAACTCTTTTACACCTTATGGAAGTATTCCTGCGGTTAAGTAACAACTCCTGCACACTCGTCATGGTATCAGCATAGCCTAGCAACGGTTGCGAGGCAGGGACAAGAGCAAAGTGGCCAATCACACATGAGTTTATGTGTCTGTTTTTTTTCAATGAGGAGTTTCACAGAGTCACAGGAATAAAGGAGCGCTTGTGGTGACTGCATTGTGAGCGTGCAACGTTCGATATGGAATTTTTTATGACCCTACATATGTTTTTTTTCCATTTTGAGCAATAACAACATATATCACAAAATGAATCACACAACTATATTTGTCAAATTTGAACGCTCTGCGATTTAAAAAAGAAATATGTTAATATTTATTTCATATCATATTTTAGCATAACAGATGCATTGAACATGATGCAATTGCTTTTTCAGATAACTTAGAAAACAGCTCACATATCAAAATTTTACCTATATATGTATATAAAACTGAGCTAAAAATGAGCACATAAGCTTTCATTTTCAAGACAACATAAGTAAAACAGATCAGTAAACTGTGATAATTCAATTTAAAAACAAACAATTAATTATACAAATACATTCTAATGTTTTCAAGTTTTACAGCACAAATCTATAACACTATTTTACACATAAATACCATAGGTGTTTGTAAATGATAATTTTCTATGATAATTTTCTTTTGTCATCTAACTGTAAACCCAAATAAAACATGTTAAGAGCAAGATGAGATTTTCTAATATTGTCTCCAAGTGATAACATTTTATATTAAATCATAAAAAAACCCAGCCTGAAAACATGAAGGTTTGGAATACTGTTATTATATATCATTGACATTAAAGCTGGGAAGCTCTCGCAAGGGAAGGAAGCAGGGTGGAGGTTCTGCACAACATCTAACACGGGTTGCAGTTTTCATGTATCGCCCGCAGCTAATACACAGTGAATTCTATTCTGTCAGTTTATTAAAACAGTTTTTTTGTTAATGTTCTATGAAATAATTTAGTTGTGTTTATCTGCCACATCTTAAAGTCTGGTCAGTGAAAATATTGTCAGACTTTAAACTACATTAAGGTGACACACGAAACGGCTCGTTAGCATTAGCATCTCGCTATTCCACACTTTTGATCGAGTTTTCTGTTTCTGCTTTAAGTCCAGCGGGTTTGTCTTGAAGTTCTGACTGGATCCCGTTAAAAATCACCAAATGTCCCACTGCTTCATCACCCGAAACTTAACGTTACACAGAGGTGATTGGCAGAAGTTATCACGGGGATGTTGGACCCTTCAAAATAAAAGTCTATTGCTATAGACTATTGTCTATAGACTCTTTCTAACCATTGAGATAAAGATCCATCGTGATAGATATCAGCATCGTTTTATCGACCAGCCCTAATTTGACGTCACAGAAAACAAAGATGTACATGCATCTAGTCGTCTTTAAGAATGGAGTGGAGGAGGGAGATTGTGGTTTTCCATAATACATCACGCTTTATCCAAATGCCTTTTTTTTGTCTGTTCCTGATTCACAATTCGAATAAAGACATTTTTTAAAATGCTTTTTAAAGATTATTTTCTTCTTTTATATCTTCCATGATGAGAGAAATGCCACAAAGACATGTTAAAAACACCAATTTAAATGGGTATTTGATCATTTTGATGTCATACAACAACAGGTTTCTCATTTTTTTGAACAATATTAGAACTACTTAACCCTTGACTTTCCCAGGTTATTATGCAGCACTGACGCAGAGACTAAAACAAGTTGTTGTGATTTCCGACCGTCATCATCGCGGTTATCTACAGTTCAATACAAATAACTCCTTCCTTTTTTTTCTTTACATACCATTAGGACAACAAAGACTGCGACATTGATGTTAACACAACACAGGCAGGACTCAGAACCTCAGTGTTAATCTTGTGCATTGCCATAACAAAGTGATTCTGGCCCTGATAATTGCAGAGTGAGGAATCCACCACGGGCAGCTAAATCCTGAAATCGTCCCATTTTCCATGCAGTGGTCTGTGAGAACACCAGCTGCTGTGGGCGATCACGGATGTGAGAAAGCTCTGCACTCTGCATAGGGCACCCGGCTTTGTTAGTATATCCACGGATGGAGCGATGAAGAGCGGAGTTTGACTGTGGCTCCCACAGGAACGGATTGTACCCTTGAAAACATCCTTTGCCTGTGAAGTTAAGACAAAAGGCCACTATTGATTAAGTTATTATAGCTCTTCGCTCTGAAGCTGTGCACTAATGATACACTAATTACCACACATCTGCCCGGGCCCAAAGATGAAGGTGGAGTCATCCATGTCTGACAGCAACAACATATGACAGTGACAGTTTTGGTAACATTTAAAAGATTGATTGTAGTGTAATATTCACAACAAAACGGGGGGAGGAATACTTTACTGTACAAGGAATTTGATGAAAAAAAAACCAGATCTGAAGATTTTGATTATTCCCCATTTCTATTTCTTATCTAGCTTCCTTTTTTTATGACAGCAATCTCTGAAGGCCAGCTTCTGGCAGTTCACAACTTGTTCCTTTGTGACAACATGTTTCTTTTCCCATTTCAGTTTTGTTGACCTTGCTCTTTGTTTATCTTCTTTTAGTTCACTTTCTGTACATTTTCACTCCTGTTTATCTTAAACCTTTTATACTTAAGCCACTTTACCATTACATGTGAAAGAGATTTGCACATTTTATTGCAGTTTGAAACTTGCAAAGAGAAAAAAAATGTTTGGAAAAGTAAACACAAAAACCCTTGATTTTTCCACTTTTGATGGTCATTTTAAACAAGAATATCAGTACTAGTGGTAACTTTTCCAAAACTAGAGTGGTGCAGTGTTGCATAAGGCTTCCATTAACTGCTATAACAAGGAATCCCACCGGTGTGAGGATGACTGCTGTATTTTGGAACACTTCTGAACAAAAGACAAAATGAACCAGAAGATGGTCTTGATTTTTTTTTTACAGCAGAGCTTTGGATTTCATCTCACTTTGGTGATCATAAATCAAATTCCAAAACCATAAAGCAGGAGCTCCTACGGAGAAAACACTGTAACTTCAGGATGCGAGGAAGATTTGTGGCTTAGTACTTTAAAACTTCTAATCACACGGATTTGTTGTAAAAAGAAATATGCCAACGAATGTCTCAACACACATTCATTTTTTAAAAAAAATCTATTTTAATGCTTTTTACCTAACAAAAAAAGACTTTTAACAAGTGTTAACAGGTAAAAGAATTAAAGAGTGAATCTTTATTTGCTTCTTTTTGCTGCAAAAGAAGGATCTTTTAAATTAAGTACACGTACAAAAATCTTGATATAGTTGTTAATTATCACAGCAGCTTTGCGTTTTGTCCATTTTTTAATCTTTAAAATTACCTGGCAACCCAAAAAGACTACTTATAAACATCTTCCTGTAGATGCACTACCATCAGGAAGGACCATAAGGGACCATTGCAATTTTAATTTGGCAGACAGTCAAGAGCAGGTCCCTCAATTCATTTAGGTGAACTCTATCGGGACGTGGAATGTCACCACTGACGCAACATACACACCAGGCATGTGTTGCACATTCAAGAACACTGTTTCAAGCTTCTTCTTCCCCTTTTGTTTTCTTTTGTTAATTATCTTATGTCTGTCCCCTACAGTTGGAAGAGGCTCAGTGCATAAATGTGGTACAAATCTTCCAAATCCTTTATCCGTTTATTTTTCTATAACTAAAATCCTTAGCACATCGTTACAACCTACAATTATTTATTTCTCCTCCATGATCATTTTTTAACCTGTTGGCACATCCCTGTTTTAAAAGGACGCCATCCATAAGTCACTACCAAATTTGATTTCCCAATTGGTCAAAGTTCAGGTGTTTGGCGTTAAAGCAGTCGAAAGTTTGACTGGTTGAAGATTCAATTGGCTGAACTTTGGAGCCAGAGTTTGGCGGATCGATAGTATCAATCCCAAGTTGGTATCAGTATTTAATGGATACCAGCCCGTAGACATCGATATTTCACTCTTGTATGAAACTTTTCTGTATCTGCAAAAAGGACCAAGTTTTGATAAACAATTTACCAATTAATTGAAACTATTGTGCTAATTCTGTTTTTATGTTTATGAAGTAATTTAAAAAAGGGAAACTTACAAAAAAAAAAAAATGTTTACTTTGATTAAAAAGGAGATTTTCAGGCTCATGTTGCATCCACAATATTTACAGTAAACATCAATATTTGTATCAATATCTGCAATACTGACCAGTATCGGATGGGTATTGGATTGATACCCAAATGCTCAGTATCGCCCAGCCCTACTTGGAACCGAAGGACAGATATAAAAACAGTTGTAGTGGCGCAAGGACGTGAGGGCTTTTGAAACTCCAAATGTGGGTTTATGGGTGTTTACATAGACTTTTCATTGTTGTCACTCGAACACCAGTTGCAGAGGCTGGTGTAGCTTAAGAGGGTAAGACTCATGACCAAAAGGATAAGATCCCAGTTATGAGCAGTCGAAAAGAGTTTCTACAGTAGGAAAGTTAGATTCTCCCTTAAAAATAGAATGTGGACTTTGGTCACCGGCTGCCCCGTATAGCTAGAAACCCAATGACAGGGTAAGGACATCTCTTTCGGATGCTTCTCTGGGACGACCAAGGAACCTCTGAACTGCGATTCTTGCCTGGCCTAAGTGCGCCTTAGGGTCCCTTTTGGAAGAACCAGGGAAAGTTTGAGGTGAGAAAGGTCACGGGACCTCTGCGAAGACTGCTGCCCCCACAACCCAGCTCTACATAAGTGGTAGAAAATGGATGGATATATCTTTTAGCATATAATTTCTCTGTGCTGGAATCTCATTTTAGACCTCGTGTTGGTCTGACGCTAACAGATGGTCGCACCAGCCTCACCAATGCACTTTCAAGTACGTTTTGGCGTTCACAACTGTCGAGTTCATGCCTTTCTACATACATTTTGAAGTCAGTTTTTGCAGATCTGGCCTGTATTATAGGCAGTAAAGGCAAATGCTAAGGACGCTGCACATCCTGGCTTGTGCCAGAAAGGGAGGAAGAAAAAAAGGGCAAACTACTCATTGACTATGTATTAGCGCCTGCCATCAGATTAATATAAAAATTCCTTGTAAAAATAAATTAAAAAAGAGTAATACATTAAACAGGAAATAAAGTAACTCAAAGGTTTGACATAATCAATAACCTTGCCCGGTGCGGTACCCCTCCTTACCTGATGCTGACGCTCTTTAATCTGGGGCTCGGTGTTGCCGAGCGATAGAGACTTCAGTTTCCAGGAGGTTCGTCGATGCTCCTGTTCCTGGCAGTGGACCTCGTCACTGACACGTCTCGCATCCCCAGCCCATCTGGATGAAGCCCATCTGCTACTCTAGTTAGGTATTTGTAGAGCTAGATAATCTAATTCTTTTTTAACAGTCCTGGGAAATCGCCTGTCCGTCCAGGGATAGGATCTCTCCCTCATGTGGGCATCCCTGAGGTTTCTTCTTTTTTTTTTCCTGAATCAGGTTTTTTTCAGGAGTTTTTCATTACCGGAAGATAACCAGTTTTATTTAGTCTGTTCAGTTTAACATGAGTTATTTCTATTTTATGACCGACCCTCTGCTTCTGTAATATTACCGCCATGAAGCTCAATGAGGCAATTGTTTTTGTGATATTGAGCTATATAAATAAAATTGAATTGAATTGACAACTACTTTAATTTTTTTTCTGTTGTTTACAACAATTTTGTACAAAGCAGTGGTACTGCTGTTCATGTTTACGATTGTTAACACTGAATTTTACAGATAATGACAATTCAACTGGTGTCAAAGACGTAGTACTACTGATTTTATTAATGCTGCACAACAGTGTTTATCATTTGTTGTATCACTTCACTTGTATCACAGGCTGTTTACTATGATTGTGTTCAAGCTAAAAAATAAATGGGGATATATTTTCCCAAAAACGATGCTCTTCCATACAATATGAGTATTAGAAACCATTTTTACCAATTATCGCAGTATTGCGACATGATTGATATCGTGAGCCATGTATCTAAATGTATCGTGAGGTACCCAGCGATTCCAAGCCGTAGTGAACACCGTATGCTAAAAGTGTTTTCAAGAACTAGCGTCCAGCATCACACCAGTACGTAGAATTAACATAAAAAACACCAATCCTGCAGGGCTGCGTATAATGATGGACACATTAAATAAGTTCCTATACATTTTTTTTGTAAAATGTCGTTGTAGTACAATTAAAGTAGTACATTATCCAAATAATGATTGTTTTGTAGCTTGTTATCCAGGGTTCTTATAAAAAAGTATTTTACTTTAAAAGTTATTTGATTCCTGAGACTCTCCTTATCCAACTGTGTCCCAGCTGCACACAACTGCATTGATTTTGGTTCACTTATGACTTCAAGCCCATTTATTACATTAGATGGGTGATGAAATTAGACAAACACATTTAGTATTTTATTGGAAAAACAGCAACCCCAACACGGTTTACATCTCCACACAATGCATTTAAGTGATCACTTCTGACTTAACCACATATATAAAGACATTTTCATATAGTGCTGACTTGCAGTGTCACTTGAATAAAGCAATAAACTGAGAGAATTGTATTTCCACTCACCATCCATAACAAATATTGCTCCTAGGGTATGAAAAAAAAGTGGGGAATTCAACACTTAGCACAGTGTTCAATTTGAGATGTTACAAAGCTTGAGAGAGCAGCTGTTATTTCCCAATGGAGCGCTGATGAGAGAAAAGCATATGTGTCTGACTCACTGGATTATGAAATTTCATTAAAAAAAAAAAGAAGCCAAACAAAGACTTCAATTGTTTATCTGGCTTTTGTGTGTTATAGAATAAATTGCTTAGGAGACATTTAAAATCAATCCACGTTCTTATCTAGTGTTTAGTGGTTCATTGTTTATGTGAAGCATTTTGTTGATTCTGTCATTCATGTCCAGCCTGGAATGGACTGCGCAGTGAAATTGCTGCGCTTTGATCAGGAAGGAGGGATGAGAGCTATCAGTGGTGAGTTAATGCATAATAAAAGTCGCCTCAGCCTTGACTTTGCCTTTGCTTTGTTTGGATTCTTTTCTTTGCATTTTGCAGGGCAGAAGTAGAATAACTCTGTTCTTTTTTATATGCCATAACAGGTAGTTGAGAAGTGTGTCTGGTGACCTTGTTAAATCTGGCATTGCACACAACTGGGGATTTTAAATTATACAAAGTACAGAATGGAATGCAATATAATGCCCCAGAGATAAATGCAGAGGGGAATGAGCTCCTCTGCATTAGAGATCTGTGTCAGCACCCCCAGCCTTTTTTTTTTTTTTTTCTTTTTGCTGAACCCACATGGTCAATAAATTCTCGCTGTTAAAAAGGTGCATGAGTAGAATTCTACTCACAAAGATCTAATGAAATGACGAGAATCTGACCTTCAGGACACATGGGATTGATTCTTTACCCTCATCCTCATGGTAATTGGCTTTGTATAGTTCTGCTCCGAATTATAAGTGAGTTGTAAAGAGAATGTATGTCACACAAGAGCACTCAGTCCTTCAAGGTTTACAGTTCAGAAAGGCATCAATGGCTCCACTGGGGTTAGAGATGCGCATACATGGTTCCAAGTTAAAAGGCTGAATCGCAGCATCAGCATCCCTCAGTGAAAAAGAGCCCATCTAAGTAAGAAGTTCCTCTTCGACCCGTTTTGATTAAAAGCATAATTGATCACAACATGCAAAAAAACACGATCCCTCTCTTTTTATTCTAATATTTGGTGATCTATCTAAAACTGTGTTAGGATGAGTGTTTTAATGGTAGAATTACAATTGTATCCAATATAGATAGAATCTAAAGGTGTTTTAGGACTAAACCTGTCCTCAGGTGGCTCGGCCAAGTCTGCAATCTGATTTGAAGTGGGAGTGGCATTGAAGGCCACTGTGCAAAATTGAACCAAATTCACCCAGCAGAATGTTAAACCATGTGTAAAATCCTTACGATCGGCTTAGAAAATGATCCCTGGCTGGAGCTGCTATCCACTCCCCGCCTCACCTCTGTCTTTAGGGATGGTCACACTCATTTCTCTGTTCCTCCTGGGAACCTTTGAAGGAAGAGGGATGTCCAGCAGCCCATTAACCTCCCATTGCTTGTGCACTCATTTCTGACATGCACCTAGATGCCAGGTCACAACCGTTGAAAAAGCAACTGCCTTTATGAGGAACGTGAGCCACGCTTTCTCTTTGTGCTTCAAGCTGTCTGTTCACTGCGTTTTGGAAAACATGGAGGGAAAAGCTGCAAATGTTTTCCAGGTAAAGTGTTGATGTTTGCAGTGATAGTTATTTTAGACATTTTTGGATTTACTTTGGGCTTGTATGCCAGCTCCTGGCTCTGGTGTAGATCTTTAGATTTGCCAAAAAAAACCCTAAGCTCTACTTTCTTTTGTTGTTGTTGAGTTTGATATACTGAAAAAAAAAACAGTTTGTGCAGGTTAACACAAGTTTCTAGGGTTTTCATTGAGAAATCAATCTCATGCTTTTGTTAACAAATACATAAATAAACAGTCCTTACAGCATTCTCTTTAACTCTTTTTTTTGCAGAAGCATGATTTACTCCCAAACAACCTTTTGTTTGTTTTTTCTTGGTTTTACCATTGGTGAAACAACCAACATGAAGGTGTAGTTCAGCCATGAACAAGTGTAAACAGAAGAGTGAAAGAAAAACAAACCAGTTACTCCGCTTAAATCCAGAATTCTTTATGAATTACATAAATGTTTTATGAACAAATTTGATTATAATTTTTCAAATGTAAGAATCATTCAAGGAAATCCTTTTTCTTTGCATCACTTTTTATTTAGTTTTTCTGTGCCCCGGGCATTGATTATGATAAAAGAACAAAATATTTAATGCTATTTTATACTGTCAAAGGCACTCTTCACTTTGATAAGTTACTTTTGGAACATTGTGAGAATTGTTGCTTAGACAACACTATCAAACTAAATCAAACACTGCCAGAGGGTCAAATATGGAAAATTACTTTTGGAGTCCCATTTTATTTCCAAGTTTCTTAATAGTGAACTGTATGATGATTTTGTTACTCTAGAAATTAACACTTCCAATGTTCCTTATTAATACTCAACCAGAAAAAGTTCAGAGCTATAAATCTTTGGCGTTATGCATGCATTGTCAATAGTCTGGCAATACAATATGTATCGCGATACACGTGTCACACAACAGTATGTATCACAACATATCCCAACACTGTACCAGAGACCATATTTCACAATTCTTTTGAAAGTATGACTTCGAAAAAGCTAATAATACATCTTTTCACATGAAATGATCATAGTCCTAACTACTTCAACTACATCTCATAAAGCTGATTTTACCCATGCAAATTCATGAAGCTTCTCTTGTTGTAAATTAAAACTTTTTTTTATCAATGTTGTTTGATTTTTCAAAAAATATTTTTCAGTTTAAGACAAAATGAAAGAATGAATATGCCTTAACCAATAAGGTTTTTTAAGTATGATTAAGAAAATGAAGTGTTGTTTATTTTCTAACATTGTTAGATGTAGCCAAACTGATAAACGCTTCAGGTGCCTGAATCGGTGCTTCAAAAACTGTAAAAAAAAAAACAAAAAAAAAACAACAGCAATTCTTTACATAATCATTTAGGTGTGATGAAGCAGAGTGACAGAGTCAAGGAGAGCGCTTGAATGTGGCTAAGATGCTTTACTTCCATGAATGTCTGTATTGCAGCTCTGCTTTCCAGCATGTGGATGTAAACACAGATTTCACCTTATTGTTAACCTTGATGTTTTTGAGAGCATTATAGACGTCATCTGGTTCATCAGGTCACTTAACTAGAATCGCTTTGAAGTACGGCCAAACTTTCGCTTTCTGTAAAACAAAAGCAAGACACTGAACTCCATGTTTGCTTTTAGATGATTAATTAAATTTTGTCTCTGCTGCATTTTATATTAATAAGTATCGCCAAAGGAATCTTGCTTCAGGCTTTTTGTTACACAGCTCTATTCCATTAAATGACTGACTTTGTGTCCAATAGCTTAAATCTTATTAATTTCTCCTCGCAATCACTTTTCAAACACTTTTCAGTGTTTTGAAAAGAACGCCATCCAAACGTCATTATTAGATGCATGTCCCTGATTGGTTAAAAGTTCTGCTGCTTTAACTTTTAATACGCTTCGACTTCAGGTTTTGTACATAGAGCCCAAGAAGGAACCTAAAAACTTCCACGAGTGAATGTAGCATGAATGTGATGCTAATTGTTTTAGCTGCTAAATTAGCAGATTTTAAATCTCCAGATTCCAAAATACTTTCTGACTTAATTAATAGATACTGGAGGAAGACACAAGTGAGCACTTAGTAACGTTGAACAATAAGGGAATGACTCTAAATTTGTGCATTGAAGTATGAAGGGATGCTACAGTTTTGCTGTGGGGCTTATTTCCATCCACTACAACCCCCCACTCTCTGTGTGCAGCTAAACAGTGACAAATCACTGTCCTATTGGCTGTCAGACCAGTGTTTATCCTCTAGAATTTACCATGAGTTGAATCATAGCTAATCTCAGGAACCATTTGATGGTTTAACTCCTAGTTCAATTCTTAATGCTGAGTGTCAAGTTGGTGGGGGAGCATTCCCACTGTCATATCGTTTGGTTTTCCCACCCACAACTTCACAGTTTCAAGACCAACACTCCACCATCTTACCAAAAAGCATATGAAAACACAACAGTAATGTATAAACTAAACAATCCAATCAGAACTCTTGTTCACAAAGATAACAGAGATTGCTTTCAAAGTAATTTTCCTGTTTTTGATGGAGATCTTCTGCCATACAAACCGAGACATGGGAGCTTGAGTGGAGATGCGTGAAATGGATCATTCACACCACCGTTTGCAATGCACGTTCAAGTGACCACTCCCAATGAAAAGAGGAAGTGAATGAAAAGTTAACTGGCGTTTCTGGATTCCACATTCAAAACTCTCACATTCGTGTGTCGCTATGCAAGATTCCGGCTCAACGCACGTAACATAGAAAACTGAATGTATGTAGAAAGTAAAAACAGATTGAACTTTGACCAAACAGCGACTTGAATTTGGTTGTGACGTATGAATGGCATCCCTTTAAATTTACGGACGTGTCAAATGTTTGAAAATTGATCATGGAGCAGAAATTAATAATTAAGTGTTTGTGCCGAGCCATAATTATGCAAGAGGACCTGCTGGGAGATATCAACAAGTGTTTGACTTAGACAATAGAAATAAGCTTCATACTTACTCTTAAAGGCCTCGTGCGGTGAAAATCATGATTTTTCTAAAACTGCCATAAAACATTAGTATTTATGTCACAAATGAACCCCCGTATAATTATTTTGTCATCCGCGGCCCGTGCACTCTCTACAAGCGTTTAAAAATAGCGCGGTCGCTCAGATTTTTCTGCAGCTCCGATAAGTAGGTCATAGGTCGTGTGACGTCATGGCAGGAACACACAGCTAGATCCCCTATTGTTGTGCTGACTTTCTGGCTTACTGACTTACTTCGCATGATAGAGAGTGTGGATTTTGGGATTTATACGGGATAATGGTGAATAGGTGTGTTGTATTTGGGGCTCTAATGTGCCGAAGAAGGGGGTCTCCCTTCGAATTTCCTTGACATGAAGAGGTTGTCGGACCGGGTGAAACCATCAAGGAAGGGAAAAGGTAAACATGCAGAATGACTTGGTTCTGTGCGGACCCGAGGAATGCGGGCTGGAATGGAACAAAAGCTTTGTAAACAAAATGCAGGTGGACATGGGACTTGCCAAAAGTCTTATTCTCAAACAGAATGCTATCCCGTGCTTGTACCCCGAAGGGACATGCCACAGCCAGGCTGCGGGTGGACTTGCCACACCTACTCCCCAACCCAGCAGTGCAATGAGAAAAAGACAGGTTTTACAGGTAGGTTTATAAATCCAACGAAACCTAAAAGCCGTTCCTGTTGTTTTGAATGGGCTGCAACTGCGTATCATATGCACGCAAAAACCGTGTTTGGCGTATACTATGCACGGTATTCCGAGGGTGCAAAGCCGCGGAATAGGGACGCATTTCACTGAGACCGGGTTGATAAATCATGGGTTTCATAGTTTATTCCCACATCATTTTAAAACTCTTATATCTTATATCTAATATCTGGTTGTACAAACAATCGTATTTCAAAAGAAGCTTCATCAACACACATATGCTTAATTTAAGATTTCATTACAACAAAATAAAACATTTTAGGCCAAAGGTCTCTCCAAAGCAACACAAAATACATACCATGACAAATCCTGCAGCCTCCATTCGGTTTCGGCTTGATCCCCGCTAACGCTGTGTGAGCTTTCCCTATCGTCATCCGAAGCCCCGGTATCCTCAGATGAGGAAACCTCCGGCTCAAATTGGTAGGGCTGTACACCCTCTGAACCCTGTGTAGTTAAAATTTCCCTGTTTGATGAAGGGTCATAACTTTCATCAAAAGAATTACCATCTAAATCGCGGTCTACGTCGCTTCCCAGACCGTCCGCCATTGTTGTTTACACTCTGGGATCCCTGACGTGACGTCACGCGCAGCCCCCGCCCATCACCTCCTATCACCCAAATTTAAAGCTGTGCAGGACCATAAAATGATCAATAAAATCGCCCTGGATCATTTTAAGTGAATATTTTTATCAGATTCGTTTTCTAAGACCCATTGACTTTCTAAATTTAAAAAAAAAATTTGCCACTGCACGAGGCCTTTAAGCTATTTATATAAGCAAGATTCACAAGATTTGCATCACGTTGACTTGTAAGTTTGGATTAACAAATATCCAAATGTACAACTTTCTGAGTCCTGGAAGTTCATCTGCACTTTCTTCTGAGAATCTTATGCTAAAGTTGTATTTTGTTGAAAACTGCTGTTAGGAGAAAAGGTATTAAGGGAAATTCTTCATCCCGACAGTCTTAATAAAGTTCTAAAAGACTTTCACTCAGCAGAGAATACAGTTAATCACAGCCATTATTACAGTCCAAGAAGATTTGGCTTAAGTTATGTGAACAATCCAATCATTAAACATTGACTTGCTGGTTATTTGTCTCAAGAAATAGGAACTATGAGATAAAATGCTTAGCCAAAGGGACATAACTAGGATTTGGTTTGTTTTTAGTTGATTCTTTATTAGGAAAGGGCGATGTCTTTATAGCACGATGCCCTTCAGAAGTTGTCAACTGGAATTCTGATTTCAAATTCAAAGAAAAACTCTGGAGGCTGAAGTTCTTGCAGCTCCTGAAGAGTTTTAGAAGTCTTTGTTGTGTTTTCTTTTTTTGTGTATTAAAGCATTGATCTTTATTTAGTGAGACAATGGCTTGACCATAATGACAACCACAATTTTAAGCATAGATTTAGCTTTAATGACTCCCTTTTTTATTCTTAAAATCAATTACAAGAAAATATGAATTTGTATGGCTCCAAAATAAAACATGAAATTACATAACAAGTGCATGCTGGGATATAAAAAGATGTAATTATTGATTTATTTCTCTAATTGTGTTTATATAAACTCAGCAACTTAAATAGAACACTTGAATTCGCCTTTCACTGATGAATTGATTTATATAAACCCAACAATTAAATCTTTTAATTTTTTATTTTATTTTTAATTAACTTTTATTTAACCTGGTGAGCTATTAAAAACATGTTCTTATTTAGAATAACAGCCTGTAAAGTGGATAAATGCAAAAGCACATCACAATAAAAAGCCCAATGAGGCAAAATTCTTTGTGATTTTGGGCTATATAAATAAAATTGAATTGAATTGAAGTGAATATACAGAACAATTTACATAAAGAAAAGCTATTCAGTTAGAAATAATACTGGAAAATATACATAAATAAAAACATTTTGGTTAAACGTGCAGGATTCAGGCTGTTCATTCATTAAATACGTTTAAAACTGAAATAGAGACATAGGTGCTTTTTACTTAAGTAATGGTTTACTTTCTACACTAAAAGTAGACTGAATCTATCTAACAAATTACTGTTTAAAAACTATTTATAATATTTTTTTAACCAGTTTTGTATAATAACAAATGGAATTAAATCAAATTTTAAACGTTCAGTACAAAAAATAGAAAGAAAACTTAGGTATCATATCAAACATGAAGCCATCTGTCATATTTTCATTTCAATTAAATCATGTTTTTTTACTATGTTTTATACAATAGCTTGACTAATTGGTTAGAGGATTTAGTGTTTTATTTTGTAGCATTTCTTGAAATGTGTGAATGTTTTACATTAACTTTTCTGCAATATTGAGTTTCTTGGCTGCGCCTCGTCCTTGTTTCTTTTAACCTTTTTCAGTTAGACATACACCCACCTATCCATCCATCCATCCATCCATCCATCCATCCATCCATCCATCCATCCATCCATCTCCCACTCATCTGGGATCGGGTCATGGGGTCAGCCGTTGAAGCATAGACACCCAGACTTCCCTCTCCCCGGCCACTTCCTCCAGCTCCTCTGGGGGGACCCCAAGGCGTTCCCAGGTCAGCCAAGAGACGTAGTCTCTTCCATGTGTCCTGGGTCTTCGTCGGGGCTCTGCCCAGTGGGACATGCCCAGAACACCTGTCCAGGGAGGCGCCCAGGAGGCATCTGGATCAGGTGTCCGAGTCTACTCAACTGGCTCCTCTCAATGTGGAGGAGAAGCGGCTCTACTCCGAGCTCTCTCCGAGTGACCGAGCTTCTCACCCTATCTCTTAGGGAGCGCCTACCCATCCTACAGAGAAAGCTCATTTCAGCTTATTGTAGTCGGGATCTCGTAGTTTTGGTCATGACCCAGAGCTCATGACTATAGGTGAGTCCTGGAACAAAGATCGACCTGTGAATTGAGATCTTTGTGTTCTGGCTCAGCTCTCTTTTAACTACAACGGACCGGTACAGCGACTGCAAAATGGCGGACGTCGCTCCAATCCGCCCGTCGATCTTACGCTCCGATCATCCCTAACTTGTGAACCAGACCTCAAGATATTTAAACTCCTCCACTTGAGGCAGGAGCACAAGCTGCCTTTCTCCGGTTTAAAATTTAATGTTCCTTTATTGCTCCTGATTATTTTTCCCCAGATTTTTTTTTTTTTTGGTGTGTTCTTCCATTCCATTTAGCTTGTTTCAGATTTCATGCTGGAACAATCTTTATTTATTTATTTTCGTTTAACTTTGTCAACATCTAGCTCGCTCTGACTCTTGTGCGTGGCTCCATTTTCCTGCCTCCCATTTCTAATTTTATTGCAGACATAAACAGAGCATAAGTAAATTTACTTGTGTTCTTCTATAGAGCGACATCTGGGATTTCATCAAAGTATCTAAACTCAGGCGTACGCTCTGTTTTGTACTTTGGCTTCCTTCTCTTGCATGTTGATGAAGCCAACTGCACCAAACCCATCCGAGTGGAGATGTTTCCCTGCATTTAGAAGTCCTCTAAGGACACAGCTTTTTGGACTTCATCATATTTAAGCACAAATAATCACACTCTTTTTGCTTCTCATTTGCACTCGTGTTTTTTTCACTTTATTTTTGCCACTAATGGATTAAAATGTATTTGTTTCCTTTATTTTTAGCGGAAAATTGAAAAACGTTCCCGCTGTGTGTACTTGTTTGCTGCTTTTTTTAAGATTACATTGCATTTCCACCATAGGTGCAAAAGAAATTGAATATTACAGAATACGGATTACCATTCTGTGAATTAAAAAAAAAAAGTTACCACAGCCAGAAAGTACAAATACAGAACGTCAGATAATGGTAAACAAAATTACCTAAAATTTAGTGATTTATCTATAATTTATTTTAAATAATTCAAAAGAGTATAGATTAAAAAAAAAAACTATTGTTGTAATATGCTTAACTGTCAAACTGTTTATAACATTTTAATTAACATAAACATGCACACAAAAGAAAAAAATGAGGAAAAAATCCTGAACACAAGATGTATTGAATTCAGGGGCGGAGCTACAGGGGGTGGAGTTGGGCAAAAAGCTTTTTCCCCCACCCCCAAATTTTGAGTAAATACTGGTAATATTATTGAGAGAGACTAATAAATATTAATGCAAGCTTGTTTAACCTTCTTGTGTTAGCTCTCTGTTATGTATTAACGGGTCAGTTTTGACCCGTGTCTTGAATCAGCTTTAAAATACACTCAAAGGAAAAATCTATCATCCATTTTTTTGTTATCTTGTTAGGCTTCCTTATCTATTAAAATGTTGGTTTTATTATTTTTTTCTGTGTGTCCAGGCCTTTAAAAAAAGGTATGCCTCTAGATTTCAATAGAAGCGGAAACAATAACCTCAAGAGAATCATATAAATAAACCACTTGGATTTTCTGAAGGTTTTAGAACTCGTCTCGGAAACTAATTTGCTCGATTTATTTTTCAATTTTTGAAATTTTTAGCTCTTAAAAACTTCTATTACGTTATAGGTCAGTTTTGATCGATGCATATGTTCCTCAAGAACATGCAAAAATATATATAAATGTTTGTTAGCAATACAGCTTTAATCCAAACACATTGGAACACAAACAACTGACAAAAAAACCCAAATCAAGCCAATAGAAATCCCTTACATCTGCCATCTGCTGTGACTTCAGCTTTCATCTCAGTATATAGTGCTGGGTTGACTGTATGGGTGAAGAATCGACGGGAAGGGATGTTGAATCTCGGCTCTATAATAGGGAACAACATTTGGAAGCCGTCATTCTCCACCACAAAATATGATCTCCAGTCCTTTGTGATAAAAGCTCTGATTGTCTTTGTGTTTTTCTCAGCCTTTTTCGATGACGGTGGAAGTTTCTTTATATATGTATATTTTTTTGACCGTGGGAAGTGCATTGTTAAAGCCACACTCACCAACAAGAGGAAGAGGTTTCCAACCTTTAGCAAATTTGTTGTTTGTTTCCCACATATTTAATTTTGGTCTGGTAGAACTTATACACTGTATGACTTTTATCCAAAGCCAATTGGCCGTCGACACAGAAGTCGGCCAGATCGTATGAAACTGTCAGCCATGTTTGTGTGCTCCTTATAATATGTCCAAGTGAAGAGCGCCTCACGTTTAGTTCTGCTTCTTACTCTTACTTAGATCACATGTGTCAAAGTCGAGGCCCAGGGGCCGGATCCGGCCCTCCGGGTAATTATATCCGGCCCTCCAGGTAATTATAGAGATTTTTTTTTCTATTGTTATTAACAGCCAGATTTTATCTTGTGCTTATTGATTGTTTGTGGATTGTAATCGATGCATCTAATAATTGAGTTTGATGATGCACAATCAAAATACCGGTAAATTGTTCAGGACAATCAGATGAACAGTCGGCATTACCCACGTAAGGAAATTTTGATTGGAATGATAGTGCCGGCCGGATTTATCCAACATATTTATAGCATATAGATATCGATATTTCCACTCTTGTTTGAAACTTTTCTGTATCAGCAAAAAAAGACTCCGCTGGGTCGCTGCCTCACCACTCCTCTAAGATCTCAGCAGCAGATTTCACAGTCACATTTACCAAAAATATCGATATTGGTATCGAAATTGGCGATATTGACTAGTATCGGGTCTATACCTAAAGACTCAGTATTGCCCAGCCCATACCGAATGTGATCGGGTCAGAGTATTCCGAGTGGCATGTTTGCATGAAGCATTTTTATTACCTATCAGTCCAAGTGCTGTAAATGCAGCTACAGTTGACGCACCTTTTTTTTTTTGGCCACCAATGACCTTACCCTCCTCTTGTAACCCATCTACACCCATGCTAATTGGAGCGCTTCAAAAAGTTGGGCTGCTAAACAGTCAGCCTTGTGTTCTATTCTATTCTATTCTATTCTATTCTATTCTATTCTATTCTATTCTATTCTATTCTATTCTATGGCAGAGATCTAAATGTCTGATGTTGCATTTGTCTGACTGTCCTGATCATAAACCAGATTCATGCTGGTTTTTATTTCTGTAAATGGATGTATAAAAGTAGGAGTGCAGACAGTGTAAATGTTTACCATAGATCAGAAGTGTTGCTCGTTGTTTGCCATTGGTGAAGCGTCTTCATTAGTCAAAAAGCGTGGGCGGGACTCTTGCTCTCTGCAGCGAGTCAAAGTGAAAGGCAATAAAGAGAAGCAGTGGCTGCACTTTGCCGACGAGCATCCCCGCCGTCCTGCCTCACCACAGTGATCACAGTCCCCCCTTTTCACTGCGCACAGAAACACTGGGACTCCTCAGACCGCAGCCAGAGTTCATCAATGCAACTCCGGTCAGCCACAAACTGCGCCGTTTAAGCCGGATAGGTCCGTCCTGTGTGACAGCAGAGCAGAGAGAAAGACAGAAGGAGAGCCCGAGTGGAGTGTTGGCGGAGCGTTGTGAAGGAGAAGATGATTGTCCAGCAGCACCTGATCTTCATCCTCTGCAGCTTGTGTCCCGGCGTTTTCAAAGGTGAGACTGGGATGCTGCCGCCGTACAGACGGGCGTGGTGTGTGCGTGTGCGCGCGCGCAGAGGGATGGTGGTGATGATGTTGGCGGCTGTGTGAAGTGTGAAAGGTGGTTTGTCATCACTAAGTTTGACGCGGAGGCGCGTGGATGTTATTTTTTGCGCACGCAGCTGCTCGCGTTTGCGGCCGTCTGCTGGCGGAGCAGCGGAGTGTGCTGGAATGCATGGAAGTTGAATTGTGCGCCGCAGCGGAACGCAGAATGCGGGTGCACAAGTTTTTCTTTTTTCCTGTCTGGGGACAACTTCAACCCTTATGTGAGATAAAAGAGAAAACAGGAGGCTGTGGATGATGCTGTTCTTTTCATCCAGCTGATGAGGGTTACAGCTGGTGGCATGCGCGTTCTTTTGCTGGGTCAGGTGTCATTGACACCCCCCTACCCCCACCAGCACCCCAAAACCCTTTATAAAACTGTTAATCAATTGCAATGGTGGAGATAAGTGACACAATGAGCGCATGTGTGCAGCTTTTGTCCTCAGTTCGCGTGTGCGTCCTGTGCGTGGCGACATCCTGGAAGTGCCGCTGTGCATTAAATCCTATTCAAAGTTAATTTTCTGGTATGATTATTGCGTGTGTGACACCCCCACCCTCCCTATTCCCCTTTTCCCTGTCTGCAGTCATGACAGGAGCCCATCTCCCCGCAGACCGTCCCGCTTCTGGACATGCGTGCGCAGCCACCGCCCTGTAGGCGACCAGTGCACTTAACGTCTGCCAGAGGGGGGGGCGAGTGTATGAGTGTATATGTCTGCATATTTCTGTCCCACCACCAGACCACATACATTATCCCCCCCCTCCTTTCATAATAATTAAAAAAATATATATGTCCCACGTGAATCTGGTGATTTAATGTACTGTACTGATAGTGATAATGAGTGTGACCAGTAATCAGAGTGATTATTTCCACAAAAGCTGACAAGAATAATTACAGTGATTTGAACTGGTTCTGCTGAGGACCCCAATCAAGGATCTTTGAAGCAGCAAAGTCCAACATCCCACAGATCTAAAGGCTCATCAGGGTCCCCCCTCTGCAACAATGTCGAGTCATTGTGTTCAAACTCCAGCTCCATGCAGTGCGTTGATATAAAATCATTTGAGAGTGAGTTGTAAATTCCTCTGTTTATTATTAATCCGGTTCTCCCTCGACGCTCGTTGCCTTCGGCGCTCTCACTGTAGGTTCTGGCCCACTTTTCTTTTTTCTGGTGGAGTTGTTCAACCAAAGATGCCATTGCGTGTGACACAGCTGTGACCTCATGAGACACCTACCCACATCAGTCTCCCACCGAGTCCCCCCTCAAGACATGCGTGTTTTGGGACCGGAGTCACCTTAACAAACACACTTAAAGGTTCATGAACGACAGCCTGGTTTCATGACTGCTGAAAATGGTGTTTTTAACATGTTCTTGTGGCATTTACTCATAACAGAAGGTGTATAAAAAGTAAATTAAGCTTAAAATGTAATTCTCTGTTCAAATTGTTGTGAATCAGAAACAAAGAATAAAATACAGTTAGAAAAAGCTTGTAGTTGTGATGCCAGAAACTCCTTATTCTGATGCATCCACTTACAGACTGATAGATTCATGAACGTCTTTGTTTTTGTTTTGAGCTGGCATTTGGCTGAATATCTCCAATATTGCTCACTATTTTTGTATTTTTGTAATGTTAGGTTGGGGTTGTGAGGGGCTGTAAGCTTGTGGGATGATGGGGTGTGTAGGCAGGCTCACTCCATACAACCTAGAGGTAAATTTCCAATGAACTACTGTCACTCTGCAGAAACGATATCTTAGAAAACAACATGTTTTTTAATCATTTTTAATCAAAAGACAGCTAGGAACATTTTTAAATTAGATAAAAGATTATGTTGACCATTTAATAAAGCTAATTGCATTGGAGTTTGTGAGCTTTTTCTCCAAATTGTATTTGGAGAAACATAGAGTTCAGTGTCTTGCCTTTTGACACATCTCAGAAAGTTATGGATCGAAAATCTGACCTTCTGATTGGCATTTGTAAGGTTCTGTGAACTAAATTAATTTGTGTTGTCAAGACTGGTGTTTTTATCAGCCGAATTCAGTGTAATACAACACTTTTTTCTGATGCAGCAATCACGATCCGAATGCATCAGCCTGTAGAAATACAGAACATAAAGCTTATGTCTCAGATTGTGACAACCTTCTCTAAAAGATGATGTACGGGTTTAATTTTTTACGCTGGAACTTTTCTCCGGATGGAACCAGCATTTCACTGAGTTAGAACTTCTTTGTTTGGCCTCAAACTAAATTTACATCCTTGGGTTGAAACATTATAAAGTGTATTAATGTTAATAAAATGTAGAACATTCAGAATATGCTAATAAAAAGAGTAAAATATTGCTCTCTTTTAAATTTTAGTTTTTCTTATTTGTCATGGACATTTATATCCTTTTAGATTTATGCGGAACTGTTTCTTTTCCTGTTGAGTTCATTTCAAATGCAGCGGTCAAATGCTAAAGTGCCCAAAATGTCAGGATCTACATACCATTTTCTTGCTTCTGCACAAAAGCCTTTAGTCTATTTTGCAACTGATTTTGGTTCCTGAGCAGACAAAGAGAGAACAGGTTTCACTCAGTTTGATCTTTTCCAAGAGTTCTGTTAAGACAGTACCCACTTCAAAGTCTCCCTAAAATATTTATGGGACGAGGCTAAGGTATGGACTTATGAAGAGTTTGAGTCAGTACTCTAGAAGCCTAAAATATAGAGATTTGCTGAAATGCGAGATTCTGAGCTCTGAATGGAACATAGACAGTGAATAACTAGAGAGAATGCAGAGAGAGATGGTATTCAGCAAAGTCTTTGTGATGCCCTCCATCCATTTATCCATCTACAGAACCCGCTAAATTCCTGTCAGGGTCGGAAGGCTGTTGCAGCCAACCCAGCTGCTGTTGGGCGAAACCTCAGCACTGGTGCCTCAAAAGATCCGAGACGGATGGTGCTTTAAAAAAAGTTATAAAACAGGGCTAATTTAAAAACAAAATTCCTACTAGTGTTAGTTTAATTGTTAAATATTGAACATTTATTTATTTATTTTTTTAACACACGTCAGTTGGTACTTCAATGAGTCGATTCATATGATTATAAGGTAGGACTGTTGGTGTTGAACAATCCCGGCACCCTTTCCTGTCATCCATTGCTGTTTAGCCTCTCTTCTGCTAGCTTGCAGCCCCTCACACCCTAAACCTAACATTACTGGTGCCAAAAAAACATTGACCAATATTACAGTTATTCAACCAGATGCCAGTTCAGACGAGGAATACGAAGACATAAATCTCGTCGTCTATACAACTGGATGCATGAAACTTGTCTTGTAGCTAGCATATTTTCAATATAACACATACAATGTTTTTCAAACAACATTCTTTTGTCTGATCCTCAGAAATGTGATTTTTAAGCTTAATTTTTCTATTATCAGAAAAATGCCACAAGAACATGTTAAAAGTTTCCCATTTTTTTTTTTTTTGGATAGGACTTTATTTTGTCTTAGAATATATATCTTTGTTTTTGAAACTTGGTTTCTGTAGAAGAAAACTACAATATAATTGTTAAATCACTCAAACAGAGGAAGATAAGCTAAATAAATCCAAGTGTTGAAAAGGAATGTTTTCGGTACGTTAAAGTAGCAGACCTGACATTTCTTAAATATACAGAAAATAAGATGGTTTAGCATGACAGCATGGAAAATATAAACTCCACTTTTATATATTTTCATATTATTTTGTTCGACTCTGTCCTCTTTTGGCTTTTCCAAGTTGTCCATCTGCCGGCCATTGTCATCGCTGGATGTCTGATGTCTTTTACTGTTTCATTTTAATGCAAATGAAGTTACATAAGAAGTCTGGCTCTGCATTAACACCTGCTGATATAAAAGTGCTACAACAATTTCCACACTAGATGATGCCCCCACTTATACCTGCTAAAGAAAAGACTGCCAATGCATCATTGTTTAAATTAAAATGGTTTGAATTATTAACATGCTTCAGGGAGGAAATCTGATGCAAAGAGATGGAGATGGACTAATCGAAAATGCCATTGGTAGATAAAAAGTGTAATATTTTAGCTCAGGAAAATTAACGTTTAAACAATGCAGGAGGTAAAAACCCAGCAGAA
The DNA here is from genome assembly GCA_003999625.1 of Oryzias javanicus. Lineage (NCBI taxonomy): Eukaryota > Metazoa > Chordata > Actinopteri > Beloniformes > Adrianichthyidae > Oryzias > Oryzias javanicus. The sequence continues at coordinate 28,509,166 of CM012449.1, read as the reverse complement.
ATAAAAGTGCAATTTCAGGTTTATGTTGTACTTTTTTATGTTTTTAATTGTCATTCTGTAGACACTTGAAGGTTTGTCATGATAGAGAAAACTGATGTGTCTATGTATGAAACATATCTTTTAGATATTTTACTATGATTAGTCAGCTGTGAAAAAAAGACGAATATCATCATTTTTTTTAAATGGTAGATTTTTAATGCTTTAGTCACATGCGGGTACCTTTCCAAACCTTTGGAAGGTAATAGACAGGTAAGACCGCATCTTAAAGGGTGTGTCGTGTAGTTTTCTTGTGGTTCCAAACTGTACAGCTGTGTTCCTCCAATATTGCTGCCCACTTTTGTTGCACCGGTAATGTTAGATTGGGGTTGTGAAGGGCTGTAAACTAGTGGGAGAGAGTTGAAACAAATGGATGATGGGAAGTGGGGACAGGCTCACTCCATACCAATGGTTCTGCCCACAACTCATTGGTAAATGAACTACTGCTGCTCTGCAGAGATGATGTCAGAGAAAACAACACAGATCTTTTAGTCATAATTAAAAGTACTTCCTGGACATCATAAAAATAGAACATACTCTTGTCGTGCATGTGGTTGGAATAAACAAACATTTGCTATGTTCTCGTTCTGGCAGCCACTTCCAATGAAAAGTCTATGTAAATGCGCATAAATGCAATTTTTGGGATTCTTTGTTAAAAAAAAACTTGCGTTCATGCGTTGCTGCACAAATTTCTACAATTGTTTTTGGCTTTATGTATGAATGCACTGCTTTTAGATTTTACACCTGTGTCTCACCTACTTCATTCTTACTTATTCATACATATTGCATAAGTGATTGCTATGACCTGTCACCTGCAGCATGCCCATAGATAAAATGTGCATGAACATTTTCACTCTATGGCATGAGTGTCAGTCCTTGAGGGCTAGAGTCTTACATGTTTTCCAACCAACCTGCCATTGAAGCCTCTTAGTTGGCAAACACACCTGATCCAGGTAATCAGGAGCAGGAGGCCGGCACTCGAGGATTGACTTTGGACACCCCTGCTCTATGGGCTCACCATGCGGTCTACGATCTGCCCCCAAACAGATTTGCCAATTGTCAGACGCCCCGTATCCACCTGTAAGGGCAGTTGTAACTAAGCCACAAGCAAAAACTGCGGGATTTATTTCCTGGCTTTGATTGTGATAGTACTAGATTGTTAACACTGCATAATCTATGTGTAAGCAGCAGGTAGGCCGGAGTTTCTTACATAAAAAAGGTATTCATAGTTTTATAGTCTGGGACAGCAGATGCATGTGGAGGTCCATGGATGATTAATGAAAGAGGAAGTGAGAGCAAACTAAGCCTCATGGACTTTTTTTTTTCCTCTAATCTTTGATTTTCTTTTTTTTTCTGAGATGTCAGATCCATAGCACATTTTTAAACCACATGTGGTGTTTGGAAACAAGGAAAGAAATCAGCGTTTATGGGAAGAATCATAAAATCATCCGTCACTCCGGACGTATTTGACTGTGACTTAACTTGCCACCACATTCAAGTGAAATAATGAGCACGGTTTTAGATATCTTGCTCCCTAAAAGCCAATAGGAAGAAAAGTAAGAGGGAAAACATAACCTCTTCAGCAGAGGTAATGAAAACAGTATCTCCGATGTGCTCAAGGCCTAATCGACAGTTAAATTGCAGAGTGCTGCATCGCACACTGCGGTGATTCTGGAGACAAGACTTCAGCTTCAGCAGCTCTGCTCATGCACCATATTGCTGTGAGTCATTCCACATACACTCATCCTCCTTTGAAACATAAAAAAAACAGAAAATACAACACTATTTTTGCCTATAAGCTATGCTGGACTCTAAATTAGAACTGTAGCCAATAAAGAGCGGGGCTGCCCAAATGTTTAAAAAGCCTGTGCGGCAGGATGTATTTCAGCGCTTCCTCCAGTTAAACTAACCTGCTGTGCTGTGCTCTGCGTGAGGTGCTGTTGCCCCCACATGCGCTTTGGTGGGAACTCATGTCACTCTGTGAGGTGTTGGTGTATCATTACACCATCACAACATATTTCACTAAAGGCAGATAATGAAGACACAAGACAGACTTGTCAGAGACAGTTATCAGGTAGGATGGCAGGCAGACAGGGCTAGTAATGCTAATTAGCCATGTGCTGCCGCTATACTTGGGCTGGCTGTACCACAGGATGCATGTTTTATGATCCGCACACTTCTTTGTTGGGCACACTCCCTGGTTTGGTGTGATATTCCTTCTTCTCAAGTGTTTCATCACTTTTCCTTCTTGCTAAGCCGAAAAAAAAGGCTCTCACACCACCAGGGGAACTTTCTCTTTGTTTGAGCACGGAGCCTTTCATCATGTCTTATCTCGTCAGGCATTTTGCCGAGTGCAGCCTACAGGTGGTGTGTGTTTGACCATGATTTGTGGGGGCAGTAATGATGGAAAAATGGAAGGTAAATGAGAGTGGATCTGTTTTGGGGGGTATTCAACTAGCTATGGTGTGTAACATATACATCAAAACAGGCGATAAAGAGACAGAAGAGAAATATAAATCTCTAAAATTAGGGAAAGAGTGTAAGCCTGCGGTTAAAAATGCTGAACTGTGCTTACTGGTCACTTTAATAGGAACCCCAGTACAATCTAATCTGATTTAATGTTCTAGCTCTGCTATAAATTCTCCTTTTACCAGGCTTTAATTTCCAATCTTCAAAGTTTTATGCCACTACTTGATATGGAAGGAAAGTGCTCTCATGAACACCTTTATGCATGAATAGTACACTAACCTCATGCCATTCAGCCATGGAGTTTACTTCAACAAATGTATTAGTTTGTTTCCTACGTGGCAGTTGGTGCAAAACTTTGATATATAAAAATATATTTGCTTTAAAAAACTGTCTAATTTGGAAGTTCATCAAAGCTTCTGGGTCAAACACAGAAATAATACTTTTTAGACAGAGATACATGAAAAGATGTCACCACCCGACCCCACTGTTTTCAATAGAGATGATTTAGAGACGTTTTAGAGCTATTTGGATGTCATCTGAGAAGTATATGAGATTATCGAACCATATCCTTTACAAAAATAAATGACCAGGTGGGACAAACTAGGCTGACACTTGCCAGAAATCTTACTGAATTGCTTACCAGGTGTAATTGCTTACACCTGGTAAGCTATTTTTAAGGTTAAATATATTCCTTAAAAAACAATAAATAAATTAAACGCACACAAAATAAACATGTTCTTATATTGGTTCTGTTTTTTTTTTTGTTATTATGTGGGACAAATAACATGGATGGAAATAGGGACTAATTTGTTTAGCAAACAACCACTCAGTGATTGCTTAAAAAACTCCAGCTGGCTCCAGTTAGTTTGTTCTTTTCTACTTTTTATTTTCTGCTTTATTTATAACTAAATGTCTCATGTCACAACAATTATATTATTCATATTGCTTAACCCTTCAACACCAAATCTGTATCTGACATTCTATTGACTAGGGCTGAGTATAATAATTTCCAGAAACAATTCAATTCAATTCCAATTTTTTTTATATTCTATTGATCCACTGAATTCAATTCAATTTTGAGTTTACAAAGTTTAAATATTTATACACATTTGTTTAGAAATACATTAACAATCTACTATGTTTTGAATATATTTATATTAATTTGATACAGGTCACATACTGTAAAATGCATTAGTGAAATAATGAGATTACTAATATCATACAGTGTTACATGGTTTCTCAAAAGGAGAAATTCCAAAAACAAAAAACGTTCAGATCAGTAACATTGTAAACAGTGTTCTGTTTCTCCTGGAGGATGTTTCTGTTTGGCCACTAGGTGGAGCTTGCACTATAGCATTACACCTTATTCCAGAAGAAGAAGAAATTATGAACAAAAAACTGTCTTAGACCATAAATGGTTATTTAAAAAATATTTCCTTAAAAGAGTTTGGAAAATTCATGTCTGTGAATTTATAGGATGTTCCATTTAGTCAGCAATGTATATTTAGGTCGACCGAGCGTTAGCATTAGCCGTCCTATGGGAAATCTAATTATACATTAGCATCAAGTAACAGACTAGCTTTATGTTCTAAATCCATTCATATTTTTATGAATTGATTATTGATCTGTTAAGCTTAAACTGATTCAAATCGATTAATTGATTTTATCAACCCAGCCCTATTATTAACTCTTAAACCATTTACGCAATTAATGTCAATTATAAACGGTTGAAAAGTTGTGATACATCAAAGAGTGTGTTATGTAGGTTTCACTGTTAGCATCTTTGATATCAATGGGCCAACTCTTTCAGTTTTAGGCTGCAATTGATTAAAGGTTTTTGGATTTAATCAAATTAAGCTTAAAAAATATTAATATTGTATCAATCATGTATCAATCATCCTACCTGAAAATGTGCTTCCTTGCCCCTACAGGAAAGCAATATTTAAAATATTGCAACACCAAAAAAATATTTCATAAGTGTTTTTTTTTTAATAAATATATAAAACGTGTATCAGTGTATTTGCTGCATCAGTCTGTTTTCTTATGTGTTGTAAATGAGGTGGGGTGTTATGTAAAGATGCTTATGTGGCTTAGACCTGTAGATTTTTTTATGTTTTGCTAACAAGATTAGGAGTTAGCATAGACACAGTAACTTTTGTTCTAGCAAGATCAGTCTTTTTTATTTATGTGCTGGGAGTTACAGGTGTTGTAAATATGCTAGCGCGACTAATGCTTCTAAGTTGGCTAACATGTAAGCGTGTTACAAACAAGATTTAGGCCGAATCCAAATACTTCTCCTACTACTAGTACTTGTTTTTTTTAAGGCGGAGCCTTAGGGACTTATAGGGCTCGCTAGCCCTCCACCAGAAATGTGTTCCGCATCACACTGTGCCACGGAATAATGCGTGAGCATTTCTTTACGTAGTTGTCCTACTCAGAAGTTTGCATTTAAATATGACTAATGAGTTTTTTTTATTTTAGCATGACTTTTTATAGTTATAAAACTGATGTTATGTATTTTCAGACCGCTGGCAGCCACACGCTAAAATATATGATTGGCATCTGTGGACGATGTCATTAAGTAGTAGTAACGTCTGAATTTGAAGACACTATTTTTCCATAACTCTTTGTTTGGAGGGCTAAGTGTAGGGGTAGGGAGAAGCTGGAGGGGTAGGGGAAGAATTTGTTTTTGACTTTATAGAATTATGGTGAACAGAGTAAATAAACTCTGAATGAGGAACTTAGACTACTTTCTCTCGCTTAATTATAGTTTGTTATACCTTATATATGAAACGCTTTATAATCCGACATGCCCCATATTCAGAAAACATGGTAATGCTTTAGCATCAATTAAAATCTCTTTAAGAAAACATTGTTCTAGCGTTCAGAAGTAAATTTAATACAGTGCCTTCACTCCTCACTTTTGCTTTTGAGTGTTCTGTGGAGAGGCAGCTGGTACACCACTCCTTTTCTTTTTTAGTGAAAACGTTTTTCTTCTTTTGTTCATCAAATTGAAAATAAATTAAAGAAAAACGGACTAGGAGAAAAGAAAAGTGAACCACAAAATGCCACACACTGAACCACGTTCTTCCACACAACCTGTGAGCAAAGAAAATCAGGTGTATAAGCTGCCTGCTCCACAGAACAGCTCAAAATAAGCAAAGTGATTTACGTTCAAGTATACCCGTTCCCCGGCACTGAGGGTTAGCTTATCCCCGCAGAATGTCTTCTAGCTGCCAAGTGCTGGCTCCTGTGCCGCGCTGTATGCCACTGCAAATGATAATCCAGTAAAAGGGGCCAATATGCTCCAAAAAAGCCACAGCCGCCCTGCTTGCTTTCTGTTGACAGATACACATCTGTAGGGATAAGCCTGAAGCCAGAGGCAAATGTGCTCAGACAAGTGGGGAAGGGGCCTTAAGATTAGCTGCTTTACCCATATGCTGTGTGCTGTCAGTCTCCCTTTTCCACGCTCTTTGTCACTGCACTTAAACACACCATGCCCCATCTGAGCAGCTATAGGCTTGGCCACAGAGTTGATGGACTGCAAGACCAATTATACTTTCAAAGATTATTTTTGGTCCATATTTAAAGGGAAAAAACAGTTAAGAGAGTTTTCTTTTTGCTTGAAAACCTCTCTCAAGATACTTCTGATAATTTTTAAACCTCAATTGGTCACACTGATAAGCAGGGAAGGCAGCACTCACATCAATTTCCTGCTCCTGAAGTCATTGTCGTACTCAGACGTCTGTAAGGTTAGCAGATCCGATCCTACAGTGTAACACAACTAAACACTCAAAGCTGCAAAAAGATTTGAATTTAAATCGTTGTTTTAACATGGAAGCAGAATGGGTTTCAAGTTTTATGTCTTGGGATTGGATTTAGAGTGACTGTGAAGCACACCTGTCATGTGACACATGGTCAAGAACGCTCTGGTTCTTGAATGCGTGTTTAACCCATAATGGACGAGTGGGGAGAGGCTTCTTTTTCGAGTATTAACTAGTACATGTTCATCTCCTATGGACGAGATATAGTTTGAAATTTTGTGAATCTTACTCTATTCTCCCCAAGCAGGCGTCCAGGAGGCATCCGGAACAGATTCTCAAGGTGGCACGGGCATCTGCTCCGGATGCCTCCTGAACGCCTCCCTGGAGAGGTGTTCTGGGCTTGTCCCAGTAGGTGGAGACCCTGAGGAAGACCAAAGACACGCTCGAGAGGCTACGTCTTCCGGGTGACCTGGGAACGCCTCGGGATCCCCCCCAGAAGAGCTGGAGAAAGTGGGCGGGAAAGGGAACTCTGGGCATCTTTGCTTAGACGGCTGCCCCCACAACCCGGTCCTTGATGAGCGGAAGATGGCATTGAGATAAATAGAAATGAACGAAACAAGCTGTGACGTCACCAATAGAAAAATAGCTTAAATCAACTGAAATCCGTTCAGTTGACATGTTTCCAAGGTACGGATATCACCCAATTTTGCCATTTTGGAACCAGATGACGTTAGTACGCAGTGATTGGTTCAAGAATCTGTCAAACGCTTTGAATGTGGGGGGGGGCATCTGATTTGCCATTTTACAACTTCAATAACATGCAACAAAGAAAACATATCATGAAAAAAAAGGTTTAGCAAGAACATGTTAAAAAGAGGTATCAAAGCAAGAATGGTTTTTCTGACAAACAGAATGACTGAGAAATATCTATTTTTTAATAGAAGTCTATGGGATTTTCTGCTTTCTGGGACCAGCGGATTCTTTCTATTTGGAAAGCGTGGGGGGAGGGGATGATCAATCCATTTCTCTCTATGGACTCTATTCATACATTAATACCAAATCCTAGAACTCACTGATCAAAGTTCAACTGGTTGAGCTTTCAACGTGCGATCAGACCCTAAAATTGTCTTAAAAATGTACTTAGCTAAGCATGAACACAAGAGTTTTGAACATGGAAGCAGAAACGCCCTTCATTAGTAGTGGTTCCTTGAAAGCGCTTTGCCGATGGTAGTGTGATTGTTGCTTGATTGGTGAAAAAACACCATCCCTTAGCAAAAACAAGAGAAGCACCAATCCTCACAAAACTACACTTTAAGAATCTGTTGCTAAACTTTTTGGAGGCTGTAAAGCAAATTACCATGTTAAACACAACAAATTCATCTAAGTAGCTCTTGAAAACTACATTTTATGTCTCTGAGGTGTTTTTATACTATGTTTTTTGTAGTAAAAGAAGCTTCAGGACTTCAGTAATTTTTCAAACGCATATTAGGTTAATCAAAAGCCAATGATTTTTGGCTAAAGGAACGTTTCTATTTCTTTTTAAATTTACAAAATTTCAGTTAAAAATGCGCATGGGGCTGGTGTCAAAGTCAAGTAAAGCAAAAAAGAGAGGATTATAGTAGATGCAGAAGAGTTTCTTAGATGTATCTTTTTAACATTTTTAATAAGCTAACTTACTCAGAAAGATAATATTCCGTCTTTACAGCATAGAGGAAAACCAATAAATTGCTCAACCCCTAAAGCTGAAATGTCTAAGCATTGCAGCATTTTTCATGTCTGTTGTGCAAATGCAATTCATCATTTAAAGCTCCTCAACATACAGCACAAGTGATTATATTGCTCCTCAAAAGACGCACAAGACTATTTTTGCAGTATCTTAAGGCATTTTAGCTCTTTAATGGGGAGCAGCACTCAGAGAATGTGAATTACTGTCAGGCCTGGGTTTGCTTAGGTGCCATATTGTATTCCCCCTTGCTCTATTTGTCTTGTGCATGGAGGGATCCTGCCTTCTGGCTTCAGGATCTTTTTTTTTTGTTGCACATATTGAAGAATCCTTTTTCTCTTTTAATGCTTAACTACGGTGGCCCTGCAGATCACACCAACAAACCACTCAACGCAAAAACACATTAAACTGTAAAAACTAAAACATTGGATCAAGTAACAAAAGCTCTGTAATTTATTACATTACCTTTTAGTATTACATTTTAGAAATCAAAACAAAACTTCAGAAACCAAAACATAAATCCCCAAAAATGAAACAAAATAAAGTTTTGGAATATAAAATAATCAAAATGAAATGGTAAAGAACAAAACAAATTAAGAAACTGTAAGGTATTATGGGACATCAGTAATTGGATGATATTTAAGTTCTGACGTTTGAATTTTTTTCATGTTCCATAGCACTTTCCTCATCCAGTTTTATTTTTTGTTTTATTTTCTAACATTTATCTTTGACTTTTAGAAATTTACTTAGTTTCTTTTTATTTTTTTTTACGTAAACTAGAAAAGGTAGGTACAATAGAACATTACTGTCCATAATTTCAACCGAAAATTGTTTGGTATGAAGTGATACTGGATACGCTCCTTATAAATCATAAAACTTTTATAGGTATGCAGAAATTGAAGATATATTTGGAAAAATGTGAACTTTAAAAAAATAAAAAAGACATCATCATCCAATCAGAAATGTCCCTCAATTTTCCGATATCTTATTGTGTATAATTTAGGGGTTGCAGAAGATTTCGGATTTGGCCTTAATCTTGATTTTGGATTTTTTTTTTTTTTTTCTCGTTTTTTGAAAACTACGACGGAGTATTAGGGTCACCTAAAAAAAAAAAAAAGGAATATTACGACTTTTAATCTCGTAGATATACGACTTTAAATCTCGTAAATTTACGAGTTTAGTAATATTACAAGTTTTTTCTCGTAGATATACGACTTTAAATCTCGTAAATGTACGAGTTTTAATCTCGTAGATTTACGACTTTTTTCTCATAACTTTATTAAAGTCGAGGGGAGTCTACATTCCAGCGAATGTATGCTGTGAACTGAAGCAGACCAACCAAACTGTGAAAAGCGTCTTGGATTTCATCAGGTAAACTGAATGTTTAAAATATTTCAAATATTTGGAAGTTCCTTTATTTGATTTACAGTTTAATAATGTTTTATTCGTTGATGGTGCTTGCAGGATCTCTGCAGATCCCGTTTATGAAGCGGTCCATATCCTCCAGCTGTCCACTTCAATCATTTCTTCCTCTGACAGACCAGATCTCCTCCAACTCTGTGATGCTTCCGTCTGAAGAGGACCAGTTTTGGAATTTTCAATGTTCTTGTGCTAACGTGACAGACTATTGTCATTTCCCAATGTTGTTTTGTGTCGAGACGGGACGTTTCATTTGGAGAAGGAGGCGTCCGGAGCTCTGTTTACATTCTCTTTTGGTTTCTGAGCATGACAGAGACATGATGTAAGGTAATGAAAGGAAATGAAAGACGTAATAAAGTGACGATCCTGATGAACGTGTATCTCTGAGCTCTTTATTTTACATATGAAACTCCGCACTGTTGTGTATTGAAGTTAGCTGTTTACGAACTGCATTACCCAGAAGCCCAAGCGACTGGTCACATGTTCGGTGCACGGCAAATGGTAAGCAGCAGATGAGCACCAGTCATGCACAGTGCAGCAGTAAGAAGAGACTGTTAATAAAAAGTCTGTTTAACACAATAATAGCGCCTCTTTTGCTTACTTGAAGATACGCAAGACAACACACGCACTACCGAACCCGGAAATAATTTGATTTTGAATCGCCAAAAGGTTCAGAATTTCTTTGTTTTTAACACCGATCTGGACATAATCTGCACCAGATTCTCCACGTCTTTCATCTTCAAGCACGGCTCTGATAAACAGACAACTTTGGTTCTTTTCTCATTAAATTACGACTTTTAATCTCGAAGATTTACGACTTTAAATCCCGTAGATTTACACGTTTTTCTCATAAATTACGACTTTAAAAAGTTTACATTTAACCTATGAGTTTTAAAGTCATAAATATACGACTTTATTCTCATAATTTAGCGGTTACGACTTTTATCTCGTAAATGTACGAGATTTAAAGTCGTATATTTACGAGATTAAAAGTCATAAATTTAGCCTATGAGTTTTAAAGTCATAAATATACGACTTTATTCTCATAATTTAGCAGTTACGACTTTTTTCTCGTAAATTTACGAGATTTAAAGTCGTATATCTACGAGATTAAAAGTCGTAATATTATTATTTTTTTTTTTTCGGTGACCCTAATACTCCGTCGTAGAAAACATTTTATTGTGCTTCGGTTTAATAATTTGTTTTGCTTCTTTTAAGTGTTGTCGTGATTTTTTTTGCATGTTTTTGCGTTGAGTGATTTATTGATGTGAATTCACCTCAGGGCCACCGTAGTTTTTTTTGTAATAGCCCCCCCAATATTATGTAGGGGACTTCAGACTACAGGTAACTGTGGTGTGTCACAAACGTTTTCCTTTTGATTACAGAACCTTCCTAATTTGGGATCAAACTCACAACCTGGTGCTTACAAACTCACCTTTTAGGATAAAAATCAGTATCTTACGCACAATTTTTAAAATAAAAACAAACAAACAAAAAGATGTTTAAATGTGTTTTTAGCTTAAAAAAAAAAAAAAAAAAAACTCTTGACACGTAAACCGGACTTTAAATTTGCCTTTGAAAATATTAAGCAACATTTTGCAAAATACAGCTGTAAATACTATATCGCTGTTGTATTTTTAATTTTTAGGGATGTGAAAGTTTCGAAAAATCGACTGGTACTGAGAGTTAGAGTTAAGAAACAAACAAGTTTGGTTGGTATGATGCTATCAAATCTATCAAAAAGAAATGAATCCATTTACAGTAAACTTTATCTCTTCTGCTGTTTACTGTCTGCCTTTTTATGTACATGTGATTTGTGCACATTGAGATGTTCATAAGGGAGCGAAAGATATACACCCCATTATTTATTTATTTTTAAAACGGGTCACAAAAAAGCTAGCTTTTGGTGTTTTTTGCTGTGAGTCAGGTTTTGACACGTTGCCAGCTTGTTGATCCGCGTTCCGCAGCACATTCATGTCCACTCCCTTCTTCCCTTCCTTTTTTCTCTTCAAATTCTCTATTAGATTCAATAGCACTAAATGACTTTTTTAGCTACAAACAAGATCAGCAAACAATGAAAGCAGGTGCTGAGAGAATACATGCAACACCGTCTGACAGATTTTCACTCTGTGTTCTGATGACAAATTTAAAAGAGAATTTTAAATTACCTTGAAACTGTGTTTGTGTAAAAATCAGGGAAAAACAAAACGTGAATTTTTTGGTGTGCTTCTTTCTTTCTTTTTTGGGAAGGGGGGTATTGTGCTCTAGCTTTTTAAAGAGGGGGGACTTCTGTTTTTGAGAACACTTTCTGCATTCCCTACATTACAGTATTGTGTCTGAAATGAAGCCTACACTTCATTTCATTGCCGTTTGCAGTGTTGACCTTTGCCGTTCTCTCTTGGCCTTCATCTCTGCTGAAGAGGGCTCTGTGCCCGACCGAGGATGAGCTTCTGAATCTCATTTACCCCGTGTGATGATCTCCCTTTTCTCCTTCTGCTGCACACACAGAACAAAGTTAATATTTTTCTTCAGGAATTATTGCGGTACACTGTTCTTTGACCCAGCAGGCTTCTTATCAGTTTTTTCCCTACAAACTTGACTACTAAAATATTCCGTTATTGACAAGTGTTTGTAATTTTAATCAAACTTTAAGTAATTACCGATTGTAAAAAAAAAAAAAATTCCTGATATTTCACAAAGAACTAAAAGAAAATAAATTGCAAAATTTTCACCTAAAGGAAGAAAATGTAGAGTTGAGGTTGCTGCTAAATGCTAAAATGCACATATTTTCTTTTTATTATTATATGTTTTTTTTTATCTTACTTTCTAAAAAAAGGTTAATATTATTTACAAAATTAGAATAAGCTAATGGTTATTGTTTTGTCTTTTTTCTTTGTATCAGTTTTTCCTAAGGCTGGGTATCGAGAACAATTATTAGAAACCATTCGATCTGAATCACCTGAGCCTGGATCGATTTAATTCTGATTTGTTTAGTTTTTCTATCCACTCAACTCGATTAGTCAATCTTGAGTTTACACGTATTACACATTTAGACACAAAAATATTCAGATTGTTAACATTGTAAACATTGTTCTGTTTTCCTGGAGGGCGTTTCATTTTGGCCACTAGGTGGAGCTTGCGCTATAGCTGTACACGTTTTTCAAGAAGAATAAGCAAAGTATGAGCAAAAAACTATGCTTTAGACCACAAATGGTTACTTTAAAAAATGTTTCATTAAAAGAGTTTGGAAAATTCATGCAAGTGAGTATATAAACTTCATTTAGTCAGTATGTTTAGGTGGACTGAATGTTAGCATTAGCCATTCTATGGGAAATTCCATTAAACGTTAGCATCAAGCTAGCAGGATTTTAGCTTTATGTGTTAGATTTATCTGAATTTTAATGGATCAATTATTGATCTATTAAGCTTAGATCGATTCAAATCGATAATCAAATTTTTTCAACCCAGCCCTAGTTTTTTGTCTGACACACTTTTAATGACATTTACCCTAAATCCATCCATTCATCCATTAAAAAAAGGTTTGTATATTTTATAAACAGTAAACTATAAAATATAAATAGAAATAGGGAACACACAGATTGACTGATTTATGGAGTTTAATAAATTGGTGACGACTCATCAGTCTGGGCTGTGAGCGGACTGGCAGGTTATTGCAGGACAGACTTGTAGTAATTATGCACAGTTTCTTATGAGCACTTTCTTTTGAAGTTCCATCATTTATGCTGTCAAAATGAATTTGCAATATGAATCCTAATGCGGGTTCATATGAACGTGTAGATTTTAACATTTTTAGATTGAATCAGACTCTTTTTCTTTATGAGTGTGCTGCATGTAAGAATGAGCAAGCAAGTGATATTTATAGCTACTGAGGCTCCATGATGCAACTGGAAAACAAAAATGGTTTGTAAATAGCTCAAAAGGATGATCGGAGTGGGACTTTAAGAGATTTTTGGGGTCTTTTATCATCAGATGGTAAATCTCATATATTTGTATAGTTCTTTTCCACCTTCCTCGAATGCCCAAAGCCCTTTACAGTCACAGTCCTATTCACACTTACATTCAGACATTAATGGTGCCAAATACTGGCGCCAACCCATAACCACCAGAGGCAAGGTGGGGTCTAGTGTCTTGCCCAAGGACACTTTGACACATGGTCGGGTAAGGTGGGAATCGAACTCTTCCGATCAGAGGTTGACCACCACAGCCACCCCAGTTTTAAATAGTTGTCAGAATTACATTGATTAATTATCATACCAGAAAAGTTTGTTAATTTAATTTATTTTAAATAATTATTGAATTAGATAGTAAAAATGTGCACATATTGGCTTTAGACAAATTTAGTTTTGCTCATTTTAAGGTAAGCAATTTCAAGTTGGCATGCTCGTTCATTGTTGGGATGAGATAAGTAAGTTCCTGTTTTGTGCTTTTTTCACTCTTTTTGACAACATGCATGTTGCGTGTTTTACCACTGAAGTTGTGAAGCTTTAAAGCTCAGTCCAGCTTATGTGATTGTCCTGCGAGAACATTGCCTGAGCTTCCAAAACTCGAAACTAAAACCTCAAAAAGCACAAATTTAGGTTCACGCATGTTTTTATGCTTTTATTGACTCCCTCTTTACAAGCTTTCCACTAGTCTCTAAAGCTGGAGTGCAGACTCGGGATGCAGGCATATTTGCAAGTGATGGTGAGGGGTAAAAGCACTGAAACTCATGTCCTCATAAAGAGGGATCAGCACTGCGAACGGGAGCTGCATACCGATGCAAGAGGTGCCTATGCACAGAGCCAGAGAGCAGGCTTCTCTGGGAAAAAAAGGAAAAGCCTTGAGCTGGGAGCAGAAGGGTAAAGGAAGAGAACGTGGGAGCCTAAAGTGTAGAGAGCAAAGGACACGCCATTATGTAAGATACTAGTCATTTTTCCATCTGCTGTCTCTAACCAAGTAAAAGGGGTTAGGGGAGGTTATTACATAAAGGATTATTCTGAGGGTCCACTCTTACAAATGCGCTAACAGGCAACTGTTGGCACATCAGAGTTCACTACTTTTTCTTTTTCTTTTTTTTTTTTTTTTTTGTCAAGTCCACTTAAAGAGAAGAGAAAAATCCAGCCAACAACACAGCAGCAAAGTAGTCTGTGAACACACTATTTCAATTAGTATGATTAGTATTATGTTTTTAATAGAGCTACAAAATTACAAAGAGAAATGTGGTGGTGATTTAATGATGTACATACGCAAATATGCTTGAAGTAAACTTGCTAATGGTGTCAGTAATAGAAATTCATGGACAGTAACTGTTTTAGCCATAGGACATGCATACGTACGACTTTAAAAAGTATCAATAATTCTTAATAAATACTAATGAAAACTATTAATTACTTAGAATGGATGTCAATTACTGGATTATGGCAACTATGTTTTAAAAAAAATGAGGAATTGGGTGGGATTACGTAGATTTTCTTCTTCCCACTCCCTCTCAATAAATCAATGAATTGATCAATCACACAAACTTTGACACATTATTTTTAAAGGATATTCAATGTATTCAAAGTGTGTGGGATTATTTATTTTTTTCTTTAGCTGATGGATGGATTGTGATTAATTGATTGATTCTGATTGATTGTGATCAACCGTGATAGATCAATCAATCAATCATGCCATTTTTTTTAAAGAAAACATTTCCTCAATAATAAAAACAAGTTCAAAGGCATTCAAATGTATGTAAATATGTAACTGCACTTGGACCAATAAAGTATTAGTAATACTCAATAAATAAAAATGTAATATTGACTATAAGTCAATTACCTGATTATGCTGACAATGTTTTAAACAAAACGTAGTAAAACATGAGAGGGGTGGGATTGAATAGGTTTATTTCTTAAGATTTCTAATAATTTATTTTTGTAATCAATCAATCAAACTTTACTTGACAATCATTATATTTAATGGATTCAATGTGTCACTTGTGTGCTGTGATTGAATAGTGGTTAAATCAATGATTGGAGGCATATATTCTAGAAAGCTAAACACTTTTTCAATTTAATTGAACATAAAACATATTTGCTTTGTCTTATGTTTGGATTATTTGGCAATATTTGAAATAGTCAATCTACAATTTTCACTATATTTATCATCGAACTCTTAGTGAAAAAATCTTAGTATATATATTTTTTTATTTAAATTCTTAAGCAGCTATGTTAATATTTTATCAAAATATCCAGTTTTGGACAAGATACACATATAGCAAAAAAGCCTACGTTAGTCCATGTAGATATTATACATTTAAGCCTATTGCTAAATTGAATTTTAAGGAATAGATCCCTAATATTATCTACATATTTGCATTAATTAAATGTTGCAGTTTTTTGTATTTTGGATTTAATATTATGGTACATTTTTATTTAACACTAGAGATGTCTTAGATATTCTTCCGTGTGATTAAAAAAAATTCATGCACATTTTTATAGTTTTAAACCTGTGAAATTTAAGGGAAGAAAGGTGACCCTTACCTTTGCTGCTGCTGATTACGAATATCAGTTTCAGGCAATATGATAGGAGAGTGGAAAATAGAGATTCTAACAAGGAATGAGAACACCACCTCTGCAACAGAAACCATATGAACTTTGATCTCAATAAGAGTCCTGCATTCACCATTTTGAGCTGGATCTGCTATCTTTAAGAAAATAGCCCCCCAAAAAAGTACCATTTAGGGGTAGCAGCGCTGAAATAGCGGTGTATGAAGCCAGGATGGACCTGACAATAAGCTTTAACAATAGCTAGGCTGGACACAGCCTGGATTCTATGGGCTCAGAGATGATTATACATTTAGTATCCTCTAGTTCAGGTGGAGTGTGAGGACATCCAGTGTTCACCAGGTGACCTGAGCCGCTGGAGCCGTAGCATCTCCCAGATAATGACCACTCTGAACCCCGGGAGCAGACACATATGGACTCGCGGTGAAAAGCTGCAGACAGTGACTTTTCACATGCTCACATACTTGCAGAAAGCCTTTGTGCTGTGAAGAAAAAGACTTGGTTGGAAGTCGGACTTTCATCAGAATTCTTTTTTTTTTTTTTTTTTTTAGGTTACTGTTCGAATACAGAGGAAAAATGGCAGATTTCTAAAAATGTACTGCTTTCTTTGAGCAATAATCTCAACTGGAAGAAAATAAATGCATCCAATGTACTAAATAACTGCGGTTATTGAAAATTGTTTAAGACTTTAGGAAAGTTATGTTCAGGAAGCCTCTGGGAGAGATCGTTCGGAATTGCTTTTGTCCAACATTTTCCACAAAAATCTGAGATGGAGAAAGAAGCGGGAAACGGAATTGTTTCAATGTTATCGTTAAATATTTGTTAGAACCTGAAGATCTTCCTCCCTCTTTAAAGAATTATGGGATGAATATGTTTTTTTCCTTTCTATTGGCTTCCAGTCAGACCCCAGTACCCTTTTTGGACTGGTATTATGAAAAAACAGTTCTTGTTTAACTTTCTTCCAAGAGGTCTAATATTTTGTCTTGATAACAACAATAAGAATTGCTTAAACCTTTATAACTTGAAGTGCGACATATGTGTCTTAATCAAGACAAATATCTGTTTTAGTAGAAATTTTTGCCTCTGTCACATGGTGCTTTATGGGGGTTGAGCCTTACGGATTCTTCGATTTTCTGGGTTGTCCAGGCCCGGGGACGGCCTTAGAGAGTTGGGCTGCACCTTAATGGACGTCATGGAAATTGGAACGTACCATGAAGTATTAGTAGGAATAATATAAGTTACTTGTATTAATAATTTACATGTAGAGGTGTAACGAATAATTGATCAATCCATTAATCAATTTCAAACAGATCTATCTGTCTGATGCAAATTGTTAATTAAATCAAATTGACCTATACCATTATAAAGATGTTTGGGGTGTCAAAATATCGCATGAACCGCAATAATTAATTACTGTCATCTTAGCGTGTTTTGTTTTAATCATGTAAATCTCATTTTTGTGTCGGAGGGTTGCTTATGTGAAGTCTGTTCATGTCTGATAATGCACACTTGGAAGAGCATTATCCAATTTATACAATGTTCGGCTAAGAAAAAAAAAAGATGAATTATTAGAACTTCAATCCTGTTATATTTTTAAATTTAAATAGTTTTTTAATAAAAAAGTGGACTATTTAAAACATAGTGACGTCGTGTTGTCATGGTAATGGCCACATTAAATTAGTGGTACATGCGGGAAAAATACATATGTGGAACGTTTGTGGAAAGCCACAAATTTACGTATGCATCTCACAAAAAATCACGCACATTTGCATAAGATTTATTCAATATTTGCATATAAACTACACATGAACTGAGTTATTCTTAAACAACCACAAGTTTTCAACAGCTCAAAACCGGATTCCCTTAAAGACCCGTCGGCCAAAACCTTTGATGGACATCTGTGTACATCAATGAAGGATGAATGCAAGAAACACTTAGAAATTATTTATTACAGGCATGTATCACAAAACACTGTGTTGACGATGCTCAAATTATACATAGTGGCAGTGTGACATGGCTTTAAATGGTGATCAAACAGAGAAGTTGGAAGCTGACTCCACCCACAGTCGAAATTTGAAAACCCAGTCAGAGGGGTGGGACCTGGGAACAGGACTGTTGTCATTACTCAAGTTGAAAATCATAACGTGAGACTTAAATGGTTTGACCAATCATGAAATTCAAATGTGATACCGGTACCTAAATTCAATCTGTAGGGGGCAGCACACAGAGGGTTTTTGACTATATTTTCAAGAATTAAACAAGTTTATTTTTAATTTGTCAAAATTTTTGGCAATGACCATCAGACAGCACTTTTAAAGCCCCATTTTTAGAGGTCAACAGTTGATTTAGGGTTTGGTTACCCTTTAAACTTCAACAAAAGAGGCTCAAACCACAGCCCAGATCCACTGAGAGGTTCCAACATGTTTCTTTTTACAGTCCTTTTGTGCTTTTTGTTTAATTTACAGTGACTCGGGAGAGTTCTGTGCATTATCGGGATGCCTTTCACTGCTTTTACTGTTTATAAAAATGAGGCACAATTTTCTTTTGTTTGCATCTTTTTCTTTGTTCCTCCAGCTTTTTTTTATTGTCCCCTACTCGCTTGCAATCTTTCTTAGCAATAGTAATTTTGCTTCTGCTAATGCAACATTGACTAACTGAGTGTTCATCGTGGGAGAAGTTGATTCTTTGGAGATCTTTAGCGCTGGCAAAACTTTTGTACTCCATCTCAGCCAAGCAAAGTCACAGAAAAAAACACTCACAAACTCTCTTTGAATTTCAAACTTACACAACCACAGAAGAACAAATTTTTATTTTTTTCACATTATCCATGAAAAACCTGAACATTTATTGCTGTCTTTTTCCTCCACTGTCTGCTCTCTGTTTAAGGCTTTTCTCCTCTACATCAGAGAAGTGTCCTTGTTTCAAACTCCTACAGAGATGATGTTGTTGTGTGTGGGTTATGTGGGGCAAAGCATTCTACATTTGTAATTGACTAACATCTGGCATTACCTTATTAGAGTTATTACAGTCATTAATACACAGATGTTGCAGCTGAAGAGGAAGCTATTCATGTTTCCTTGTTGCGTGTTTGAAATTCAAGAACTACTGCTATTATGTACCAAAGAACCATCTGGAAAGCTGCTAATCCCATCTATCCCCTCTTGCAGAAGTTGAACATTAGTCGGTGACACAGATTTCAGCTCTGATTAATTCTGATTATCCAGCCAGGGATGTTGGACGGAAGCTGAAAACATGAAAACCTTTGGGAAGGGTCAGAAGGCCATTTCCAAACAATCTGGACTCCATCACAATACTAAATTATTCCTAGAGTGTTTAGAGCTGAAAGGACATCCCACAAGGTTCAAACCAATTGTCTCAAAAAAAAAATAAATAAATAAAATAAAATGAACACTACATCCCAGACTTTACACATCTTTACACATCTGCTAGCATTATTAGCTTTATTTAAGGAAATCATATATTCTCACAACTACGTTCTTCCATGTCAACCTTCTGAACACCACTTAAACTAAAAATATCCAAAGCATTGATCACCGCACCAAGGTTCATAATTTGATTTAAAAAAAAAAAAGGCTGCAAGTTTTTTCACTCAAAAAATGTTCCACAAATTTGAAATGTTTTACAATATATTTTTTTTCCTGTAATACAAGTGTTATTTCAATTTTATCAGAAGGGGATTATTCTTCTCCATCATTCAAATGAAAAAAATTAAAATTAAAAAACTGGATTTTCATTTGAGAGCTCCATTTTCTTTATTTTTACTGTTTTCAGTCAATGATTAAAAACAAAAGTTTACCATAAGCTCCTCTTTGTTCATCCCTAATGGAACTGTACAGGAAGTTAATGCAGAAACAAAAAAAAAATAATTGCTATCTTTTTATCTGACAAGAATGAAAATAGTTATCTCTCAAATGCAATCATAAAAGAGAATGCATGTACTTTTTTCCCAAACTAGTTGTTCTCCGACTTAAAATAAAAATTAAGAGCATCATCGGGATACTAAATTTTTTTTCCAAGGTGACATTAAGTATTTTCTGGAATTGTCAGACTTTTGCCCATTACGATATAGAAGCAGCAGTATATAAAATGTGTGTTAGCCTGATTTTAAAAGAGGGCTGCAACTTTAAGTGAATAGCCAGATAGAGTTCTAATGATCAAAACAATCTTACTATAATGTCAGAAACTAATATCATTCAAAAATGTATTCATTAACATTTTATATTTTTATAATGGGATATTTTTTTTTCCTGTAATATATATCTGAAAAGTAGTTATTACTAGAAATTGAGTAAAGAGACCAATCCTTCTCTGCTGTTCCAAAAAAGCATTAAAACACTCACACAGACACATTTTTAAAACATAATTTAGAACACAAAGTTTTCCATCATTATTGTGGCCAAGGGAGGATTAAAAGAAACAGAGTTTACAATATTCTCTTCTTTAGTGTATCCTTTATGTAACTTAACAGCAAGATAAAAGAAAAAATAAATCATTGCTAATGTCTATCTGAAGTAAACACAAGTATTTACTTATCTTTTGTAATTGTAAGAGAGAATTTATGTATTTTTCATTTTATTTTTTCCACACTTGGAGTCTCGATTGAAAAAAAAAAAGAACTTTCAAGATTATGTTATTTTAAGCTTTTTTTTTAAGGTATTTAGTATTTACTAACATTATCAGACTTGTGCTAATTGTGATTCAGGAGCAGCAGCAACAACAAACTCTAAATTGGATAATCACTTATTTGTAAAAGTTTCCCAAATATTTATCAAAGTAATAAAGAATAGTTTTTTACTGTTGATCTGTTCTTTCCTCATGCTTTTAATTTAAAATCACTCACGTTTTTGACAGCTACAAACCAAGAGACATGTACTGCACTGTGTTGTCCAAGAATCGGGTTTATAGATGAATATTTATCAAATATATGAAGATTATCTGAAGTTTCTCACGGTCTTTAGAATTATATAGATCTATTGGTTAAAATGCCCACAGAGAGAAATATTTTAAGTTTGAATTTTACACATTTAATGCTAATAGTTGAGCAAATGTAATTTTTTTCTATGTCCTTATACTGATTTAAAACCTGTCAAGTGATGTGGTGGTAGTGCATATAATTAGTATAGGTAATTGATTCAAAGTGGCTGACAGTTTAACCTTTTTTATTTTGCACTTTTCATGAAAAAAAGGACATTTAAGGATTTCAAAGTGACAAAAGGTAACTCAGAAAAATAGCAACAAAACAAATCTCTGGCTTAACGAATACATGACACTTGTAAAAGCTTTACACACCAAGAATTCTCAAAAATATAACCAAGGAAAGTTTACATCTGTTGAGAGAAAGCCTGGATAAACCAAAAACAGAACTTAACTCAGGAGTGGACACATTTATTGAGCTGTAGACACAAGTTCCACTTGTACCTTCTGTCCCCCTCCGCCAGTGTACGTCTCTTTCCCAGGTGTAGGTAATAGAGTATTCTTGTCTTGAGGAAATCCAGAAAATGTGGTCAACTTGGGGAACCAACGGGAGAAACATTATTCGCTGGTTGTTGTACCTGAAATTCCAAAGAACCCTCAGATGGAGTCTCACAGAATGCACTCAATGTTTGGATTTTTGGAATTGTCATTGTGTTTGCCTTGAGTTTCTTGTTCTCTTGCCGGTAAGAAAGGGTAGACCGAACTGCAACCTGAGCACCCAACTCAACCTTAACATGATAGTCCTTAGTGGAAGACTCATTCCACTCACTGGAGGCAGCAAATCTCCAAAATTTAATGGCACACTCGTCCAAAGAATGTCATCTCTCTTGGGGAAGAAGGAGACGAAGACTCGCCTCATGGGCTGGGGCAACTAGATCAAAAACTGTCCTAAGAGCAGCTGAGAATTGCAGAAATGATGTGCATACCTCTGAACGGCGCTTCCACTCAGTACCCCACTGGCTTGCTCTTCCAGTTGGTAGTGAAATAGAAAAAAAACGCTTTTGATGTCTTAGGGAAAAGAGAAAAGCTGCAAGGCAAACAGAGTCTCCCATTGTGAAAAAAAAATGTTAGTCATTTGCTGAGATGGACTGAAAAACACTCCAGAGGTGGCGCGGTAAGTTCCAAAAAATGAACTGGGATGTGGTCAAGGGGCTCAGCTAAATCCTCAGAGAGGGTTTTTAGGCCTGATCTGCCATGATTTCTGAACATTTAGATAAATAATTATTATTGACTCCAGCTTTTTACTCCTAGGTAGTCCTTTTTGCTGAAAAGAAGGTTTTTGGACCTTCCAAAAACACAAGTGGACCCAGGAGCGTGCAAAGTAATGAATTTCTAAAGCTCCAATGTAATCTAAGTAAGACCAGCGGAGCGTACCGCACTAGGAAGACAGGAAAAATTGGAGCAGGACATGTCACCTGAAAGAGCTGACGGGGAAATATCATATTCTTGTCAATCCTGGAGGAGTACAAGTAGAAACAATGAAAGACTCAAGAGATTATTGCTGGCAGGTGAAACCAGGAGAGAACAGAGACGGTTAAACTGTGAATAGGTGATAACTGGGATGACAAGATGAGAAAAACTGCGTCACTTTACTTCCTGTATATGCGACAGTAGAAAGGTGTCAGAAACGTGCAATGGAATGGTCTTCCAAAATATATCCAGTAGGTTGGAGGTGTAATTCTAGGTGGTCGTGGCTGTAGAGAACACTATATAAAAGAAAGTCAGGGTCCAGTGGCAGAACAGTAGTGATGTGACTTTCTCCATCGAAGCTTTGAGGCATGTGGTTAAGTAGAGGAGGAGGCGTTTCCTTAAGGCTTGCTTCATTTAGGGGAGGAGCTAAAATTGAGGATGTCAGAAGCCTCACTGCCTGGCTGTACCACATGACTAATTCAAGAAGTGGTTCGGAATGTGCCACAAGTTCTGACAATTGATATGAATCCCTCAGTCCCCATTCAAAATGTGGATGAGTTCGAAAACAGTTTGGAGAGAAATAGAGATAGTTTGGAGATTTCAGGAGAAACTGTTGTTTTTTAATAAAAATGAATTAAAAGGTCTCCGTTTTGCAGTCATGATTGTCACATAAGCTGTAAAGTAACACAACACATCCCTATTTCCGATGTGTTCCTACTTCACCCTTTAACCCGATCACTGCACCATGACTACATGTCAATTTAGTCTCAATTTATGTTAATATGACAAGCGTTCAGCACATCACATGTCCAGCATGTACACAGCATGATAGGCAGACCGAAAATAGAACAATCATGATCATTTTACATGCTGGAAAAGTGACGGACTGAACATGGGTTCTTAAACGTGCTTTTAGAATTTGGTGTTCACTTTGAACTGTCGAGACCGATAACAATGCTACATATGTACCTACAGTTACAAGAAGCTTGGTGTGAAATTTTAAAGCAATACAAATCTTTGTCCAGACGTTTTCTTTAATAGCTCTTTGCCGATTTATGAAAGACTTGGTTTTACAAATCACATTTTTCAATTTCTCCACAAAGATCAATTTTCAAATGAAAAAGGATGCTTAATTTCCAAGTCCGAGTCCCTGATTGGTCAAATTTCAACTGGTTTAACTTTCAAAGCATATTTAATTGATGCATGTTTTGTAGGAGGATCCTGAAAACAGTCGTAAAACTTGCATTTCATTGTGCAAATGCAATAGTTTTGAATATGGAAGCCTCAAACATACATATACCTAAGTTTACACAGATTTTTAATTGAAAGTGGTCACTACGCGTTACTGATCCCGGTGTGTCCATTTGATGACGCACTTGGGATGTCAGCTCAAGAATTCAGCTTTTGAATGGAATGCTTCAGCGCATCATGGGCATTATTTCATCAACACTACAGAATAGTAACATGAAGACAGTAAAGTTAAGAATAAATGAGAGAATGAGGGAAATCAAAAAACAAACCAGAAGGAAAGAAAAGTGAGGTGAAGAGGGAAACAGCTCAGATCAAATGGGAACAAAGGTGTTGACAGAGTACGGCAAGTCCGAAGTGCCAAATATATTGAAGTCATGGGAAAATGCAATTTATTAGTAATAGGTAAATTAACTTAAAATTAAAGTATAAAAGACAAATATGCAACTAATACAAGTTTTTTCTCTTCCCCTTTCAGTAATTTTTTAAATATAAAACAAAAAAAAAAATGCAAAATATATTATAATAGTTAATAAATGGAAAGGAGCAGAGAGAAGAAAACTTTGATCTACCCCCTATCACTACAACAATAAAGGTATATCAAACAAAGAAAATGAAAATTATCTTTACATCAATATTAAGCCCAACCTACATTTTAAATAAACAAATTCATACAAATTTACCCACACAAACCCTCATTTAATATTATTTATCCACACAAAGTTCTGTGGGACAATTTACTTAAAGTTTTATATATGTATTTTACTTGATAAATACTTTTACATACTATCTATAATACTTGCCTAGCTTCTCATTTCAAGTACTACTTTTAAAAGTGGCAATTGATTTTGTATGTTTAGTTTCTTTGTTCACGTTTTTCATGTTAGGTCTGTATTCTGAAATAGATCTCTCCAATGACTATTTTATTTGTTTATGTTTTATTACTTCAAATTTTGCCTTCCTGTTTAAAATAAATACATAAAGTCAATTCAAAAGGCTTAAAAATACACACAGAACAACAACACAAATGAAGCAATTCAATATGAGGAAAGTTTAACACTTAAATGTATTGTTCTGACCCAGATTTGTACCTCAGAAAGAAAACATAATCAAAGATACTGTAAATTTGCCCTGCCTTTCTAATATTGGGAGTTATGGGAATCGCAAGTAAGCTTTCTGTGAGAGGGGGGTGGGGGATCTTGTGGGATGATCTTTAAGATATGATGGAGCATGACCATTAGCGGCTAAGTGATGAGAATGATGCTGAGGCTGACATTAATGCTTCACTGTTACTGTCACCATAAAAGGCTTCCATCAGGATTAGAAACATATTTTGTGATTAAAAAAACAAAATAAAGGTGAGCGTCTGTCAGCTTTATTGTATTTGGGTTATTATTGACTGGAATGATCAGACTAAGGTTTCTTACAGGAAAGTACTACATTATAGGTGGCTCCATAGTGACACATTTCGTATAATTCAGTTCAATTCTTAAACTAAGTTGTTGATTTGTTGTGTCAAGAAACCCCTCCACTCGCTTCCATTATGAGTTTTGCAGTGAAAATCACTAAAGCCTTCACATATTTTTTTTTTCTATAAAAGACAAACAACTGGATGGATTATTGCTTCTAAATAATAGAAACCATGGAAACACCACTTGCAATACGCTGTCAATAAAGTCAAGAGCACATCTCTTGCAAACTTTTAATTCTAATAATTTTGAGAATGCTGTTATACTAATAAAACTATTACTTGTACATTATGACATATCTCAACACAGAACATTCAGCAGCATAATTCAACTGGAAACAACATGCTCATAATTGTCTTTAATTATTCCAAGTACCCCCTTACTTTAATTTATTGGTTTTCATGCTTTAGTGCTGTTCTGACTCAGGCTTTGCTTTTATGAATCCAATGCAAATTATACAGAGATGATTTGTTGTGCTCTGATTTATCCATAAATTATGTAATAACTGAAGGTACTAACTGCAAAATTACATTAACATGAAATCTAGGTTTAATTTTGCACTTGTATGTATTCAGACAGATGATTAATTCATAAAAGACTAAAGTGCAGAGAAGTCCCGAGAGCTTTTCCACACACTAACAATGAACACAAACAGTTTACATGCATTTAGAGTTGTGAATTTTTTTATTATTTTTTTTTTTTCCTTTCTGGAACACAGCATACAATAGGTACCTCAAAAACACTGTTGGATAAAATAAAATGTAGAAGATAAAAGCTTTTGGGTTTTGCGTCTCTTTGCAGAATTGCATGTGTTGCAAACTCAGAGCAAACCGGAGCTCAGTCCAATACAAACAAAGAACACCTCAAAAGACGAATCAGAAAGTGGAAACCGGTTGAGTGTATTCAGAATGTAAATTTCATGGATTATCTGGGCAAACTCACTTTAAACAAACTAAACATGTCCTCTCTGAATACGACCTAAAAATTCACATTTTTTGTGATGGTTCACTGATAATGAAATCAAGTATATTTAATATGCCAATTATAAAATAGCCATAAAATCACAAAACAGAAAAGGGGGTGGGGGGGGTGGTGTCTTACGTCTTTAAAAGACCATTTTTTTTCTTGGATTTTCTAGCAAAATTGAGCAGTTTTTGTATAACAGAACAAAATATATAAAAAAATATACTAGAAACAAATTAAACAAAAAAAGGTTAAATATGTAAAAAAAGAAATGTCTGGAGTCTGTAAAATTGAAAACCACACTGATTCAAGTGGATGAACAGTAACCAATCATTTGTTTTTGAAGAGAACTGTTTCAGTTTTTTGATTAATATAGAAACAAATGACAGTCATTTATTTTTTTTTTTAGCCACCGTGCCATTACTGTCCTAGGTAAAAAAAAAAAAACAAAAAAAAAATCTTGCACACCTTAATATTGAGCATATGTTTTAAATATATATTGCATGTATAATACACACGGCATTACATATTCTTTGTGGCCTCACATCACTCAGATCTGTTGTGATGCTGGAGTTTGGATGAATTACTCGTGATTGTCACATCACACAAGGAAGTAATAGAATCAGTGGGGGATTTAATTCGACTGTTCTCATGCCCGTCTCACTCTGAATGCTTGAACAAATGAGTTGTGCTCAAAACAATCCAGCACGCTCTTGAATGCTTAGTCACTGGCCTGTGGGTCGTGATGTGGTACTTCATGTTTTTGATTATTTGCGATGGAAATGCATCCGTTTCTCTTCTTGAATGCTGGATCGTAAAAAGCATGCCCTTCATCTGAATATTGAAAAACCCCAAACTGCCACTTCCACATGTAACAGTTTGAAAGGATATGGAATCCATTTTTGGAATCAAATTTATTCAGTCTGTTCATTTCAGTAAATGAGAATCATAACTGTCAGTCTTGGTTGTGTTGGTGTACCAGCAACTAATACACTCTTGAAACTATTTTTTTATTTTCAAAATTGTGATAATCATCTATTTTTTGACCAAACTTTTAAGATCCAGTAAGATTAATTTTTGTATAAAATATTCTAAGCCAATTATCGAAGTTGATTACTGGTAATCAATGATGATTCTATATGAGAACTGGACAGAGTTATACATAGACAATGAAATGAAGTCAAGGTAGGCTCCCTCTTTTCATGATACAGCAGTCGCTACGTTGGAATTAGAAATTGTCGGTAAAATTGGGTAAATTGGTTTGAGTCCACATTTCTATGGCAACCACTATCCAATCAGGAGTCTGCTTGTTAGAAGAGCATACCCTTTCCCTCTGGATAATCTGTCAAACCCTTCGAATGTTTGACTCGAGGCCACACAGTTTTATTGAGGTCTCTGATTGGTCAGTTTATAACTTTAACTTGTACTACAACATAAATATTATTTAAAAAATACCAGGATTATCAAGAGCATGTTTAAAAAAAACGGTAATCGAGCAAGAATGGTTATTCCAACATAATGATTGGAAAAAGATATGTCTATTTCTCAACAGAAGTCCATGGGATTTCAGCAGGTACTTCCTATTTGGAACGCCAGGGGGACGGGATTATTCATTTCAGTTCTCATGTACAGTCAATGGTAACAACTTTAATATGCAAGACCAAAAATAAAGAAAATCATTACTTCAACAAACACTCACTCACACTCGTGCTGTGTTGCTGCTAAGGGTAACATGTACACCTCTTGGCTCCTCTGGTCATGTGACTGATGGAACGGTTCCATATGCTGTTCGCTTGGGGGTCTTTCAACACAAAACCAGCTCACCCAATAACTAAAAATATATAGACAGTACACATGCACTATTATTTTCTCTTGTATTATTTGATTATTAATTCTTGATAGAGTCGATGATGCCAAAACTGGTGATGTACTGGTATCTAGATTTTGATACCTTGGTCTCTCGTCGCTACTATTTTTACATTGATTGTTCTTAGCACCATTAGCTATGACTCATATCACTTATCGCCATTCAAAAAGACAAAACAAGCCAACTTTTTTTTTTTTTTGCATGTCTCTCTGGAGCTGAACTTCCATGTTAGGCCGGAGAAATGTTCTGACTTCAAACGCAAAGAAGCCCATTTGCAAGATGATGTATCCCAGACAGGAAATGTTCAGCTTTTATATCACTTCACTTTTGCAAACTTGTTATGAGCCATAAAATCAGTGATGGCCCTTCTTCAGCAAGTAAACAAACAACATAGGCCGATGCCCTGTTTTTTTCCAGCCTGATGGACTTTGCCGACAATAAAAAGTTAAGTCCACTCACACCTGGATTTTACTGTTTGAAAACAGTTCCAGTGGTTAAGTATCACAATAATGCTTGTTCTATTTATGAACTTTTTTGAGAAAGCTATGTTTCATATTGCGAAATCAGAAAAAAACCCAATAAACACCACTGTATATTATAAAAAAAGCTTTTTTTTTTTTTTTTCCAACACTTTAAAGGAGATCCTATAGTAAGCCGTCTCGCTTCATACCTGAATAGCACTTACACTCTAAGAGGGGAAGATTTGCTGATTGTAGGGTGCTCAAATTCTCTTTCATGCTGAAATATTAAATCAAGCATGTTTTTTTTTTACCTTAAGCAGTGATTGTGGAGAAGATGCTGAGGCCAACACTAATGTTTTACTCTTAGTGGTGTCATAAACCGCCTCCATCAGTATTAAAAACACATTTTGCGTGTAGATGTTAAAACCTGAAAGTGCATTCCTTTCAGCTTCTGCATGTTTTTTCTGGTCCATCAGTGAAATCATTGGACTAAGGTTTCTCTGAAAAGTCTACAAAAAATTGTATTTATTTGAACAATTGCAAAAACAAAACAATACAACAAACAGGTCTTTTTTTTATTTTGTGACAATGAAGGGGACCAGAAAGAAGTACACTTATTTCTGCCCCTTTTACTAAAGCCTACACTTTTTCCTCTTTCAAAACACACAAAAAAAAAAAAAAAAAGCCCAAACGTTTCCAAAATTGTGCGATTGTGACGTTCCCATCAGTTGTTTTGATTTAATTAAATATCAAATATGTGAAGAATTAAAGGGGGGATGTTTTTGATTGTCAAGTGGGTGAATCTTCAGCAATGTTAACTTTTCTTCGTTCAACTTTATTCAACCTTCAATTACATCTCTTGAATGTGGTTGAATAAACTCCAGTCACTCTGGCCGCCCCTTGTCTGGCTTCATTTTCTCAGAATCCAATAGAGGATTGTCAGAGATCATTAGTCATCTTTGTGATCACCTTTGTGGTTTCTCAAATGCCATCATCTGTGTGAAATTACAATATCATAATATTGACTGTCTTGTAATGGTGATGCTTGTTCAAGAATGCGCTGAATGCAGGTTCTTGAATGCTCTTTTAGCAAGCGGTGTTCACACTGGACTGTTGCTACCCGATACTAGTGCATGCACTCACAGTTGGAAGAAGCTTGGTGGAAAATATAGAAAAGGTGCAAATCAAAAGAGGTGCAATTCCTTGTCCAGGCTTTTTGTTTTGCAGCTCTATCCAGATATTATATGACACTTGGTGTCATGTGGTTCCATCCTAATCCATACGAATTATTTCCTCACGTTGAATTTTCAAGTTGTTGGCATTTCCGTGAATTGATAAGGACGCTATACATTCCATACCAAATCCAAGTCCCTGATTGGTCAAAGTTCAACTGGTTTAACTTTTAACCTGCGTCCAGCATGTTTTGTACGTAAGGCCAGAAAACAAACTTAAAGACTTGTGTAGCGGTGCGTAAATGCTAGAGATTTGAATGCTGAAGCTTTAAATGTGCAGTTGCGTGCGTTTACATAGACTTTTCATTTTAAGTGGCCACTTGCTTATGCAAAAAACTTCAGTTAAATTCCTAAATGGAGCAAAAATTCTTTGGGGCTTAAGAATGTCTCTGCTGAGTGCCACAAGTGTTGGAAACCTACAGTCAATATAATGGTAGGTTTTTGGTTTGTTTGGTAAGTTGGATGATATTGTTCTAAGATTAAAGACAGACTTCCAAAGAAGAGACTTCAGGGATATCCACATGAAGGAGGGATCCTCTACTATGAGTCGGACACCCAAGGAGGAGCACACTGAGGCCTAGATACTGTATATACAGTTTATTATGCTAAAGGTGGAGTGGAAACTTCGTTGCTGCCAGATGCACAGGGGAGTCCCCAGGAGAGCTGACGTTGGGGGTGTCCACATAGAGATGAAGGGCAGTGAAGAATCTTGAGAAATCCAGGCCAGGGTCATACACGTGGGGTCCAATCCAGAAATGCAACACACCAGGGGAGCACACTTGAATCAAAATCCAGGGTCAGAAAAAGGGTCAAAGCCAGCAGGATGGAAGGAGCAGACTTGAGCAGACTTGAGTGCTATAGAGCTTGAGCAGACCTGAACTTGGCAAAAGCACAACAAACTGGCAAGGAGGATGAGGAGGAGAGAAACTTAAGTAGTCCAGAGCTCAGCTGTGTGGAATCAGCAATCAGGAGTGAGCAGGAACAGGAAGCCCAGAGGGAAAAAAACCCACAGATCCTGACACTCTCCCAGGGCAGGCAGGGAATTTATCAGGACTATTATAGAAGAATAATCTAACTCTACAACTATGTGTAGTTGTAGTGTTCATTCAAATGAAATTAGGGGAGTGTGGGGGCGAGGTACATAGCCACACCGAGCCGGAGGTGAGGTCTACGGCCAAGAACATTCAGGACAGTCGAAATACTGTGTTGCTTGAAGGTGCAAGGAGTCACTTTGACTACGCCGTGCTTGATGCTTTAAAACATTTGCGCCTATCACACATACAAATAAACGACGCTGTCAATAGGCAAAAGTGTTAAATCTACTGTCAACCGTAGATTCAAAACTGGCTCCGACACAGGTCACCAGCATGTTCATACTTCACTGAGTGATGCTATTCTTCAACCAGCATGTGTCACAAAACTGCCAATGTTGTTGTATCATTAACACAGAAACTACAACAACAATAATTCCACATTTGATCAATAGGGATTATTTTATTGACTTCTAGAAGGTCTTTGATAAACTCTACTCTGTGTTATATTCTAGACTGGAGTTCAGTCCCAGAGATCTGGGATTGCCACTAGTTGCAGTATCTAGTTCTGAAATATCTGTGTTCAGAGACAAGCCTTGTTTCTCTAGAAAGGAAGATTCTGTAACCACACAATCACACTGCCGCCAACGTTAGATAAACTCAAATGTCCTGCAATCATTCTCAAAATCTTGTCATCACTCTTGACTTTTTTGTTGAACTCTGTTGAACAAATATGGTTGCAGCGATTACAGATGTTGAATAGTTAGTTAGAAAGTGAGTTGTGGGCAGGATGTAAGTCTGCCCCCACTTCCTGTCACCCTTTTGATTACGAGCTTACAACCCATCAAATCCCAAACTATCATTTCTAGTGCAATAAAAATGGCAAGTAATTTTAGAGCTATCCAGCCGTACAGTTTTGAGCCAGATAGAAAAAAATAAAGACGTTCATGGATCTATTCATTTGTAATCGAATGCATTTAGAACAGATCTTATGGCCTGCCAATTGTAGCTTCTATATCACAGCTACAAGCTTTTTCAGACTAATTTTTCCATCTGTTCTTGTCTAACAGTGATTTTAATAGATGGGATACTCAGAAATGCAAATTTAAACTTTTTAAATTTGTCCTAATATATGTCTTAATGGTAATGTAGTCGTCCATCACAAAAAAAATGTCACAAGAACTTGCTAAATGCACAATTTCCATCATAGTGGGTCTTTAGGAATAACCCCTTTTGGCTAGTTTATTCCTTGCAATGATTTCTTGATATGTCAGTATGTTCTCTTTATCACCATCTAAGCGCACTCTTGGAAAAAGAGCAAGAGTTCTTGCGAATCCCTTGGATCTTATAATCAGATACGGATATGACCGTTTACAATGTCATAACCTGAGCCAGTTTCTGCAACTTTATCCAAAAATTCCTCTGAATGTGACTTTCAACAGAATGAGACCCAAGAAATGCAGTAAATTGGTGCAAAAGGAGAAGGTGAGACTCTTCAGGAATGACCCCATCAATTTTTTTCATTTTTTGTATCACCTTTTTGGACATTTCATGAGAAATAGTCAGTGGTAAAATGTATGATCTAGTAAAGCTGCTGAGCTCAAACACTGATAGTATTTGTACATACGCGGCACAGAACTTCCCACAAAAAACAAACAGACAGAAAAATGCAAAATAATACAACCAAATCTGATATATTTCCCTTTAAAGACTGGGTTTTCTGTTAACATTTCTCTGCCACTGTGAGGAAGATTGTCATCACCTGCTGTGTATTTGATTTCCTAATTAGAATAAGCACTTTTTCAGAAAGACAAATGTATACACGGCAGTTAGGTTCATGAAGATAATTTACTCTGAAAACCAGCAACTGCTTGCAAATGCAGTGTTTAGTAAAGTCCTATATTTTTCCTATACCTCCTGTCCAGCCTCCCACATGGCGCTTGAAGGAAATGGTACGTTTAGGGAACAATCTCCCCCAGTATAGAAAATCCTCTTGCGTGAATAATCTGTGTATTTGTTAAACACATGGCAGCAAATCAATCCTAGCAATATGGGTCATAAAATGTGTGGATTGCCCAAGTGCTTGTGTTATTTCTAAAACTAGGATACACTGGTGCTTTAGATGCTCTCACAGTGTGGAGAGTGGCATATAAAGCTGCTTTGTTATGCTTATTATCGCACAGGTACGGCCTGCATGCATGGGAGTTTGCAGCAGGCCATTTGTTGCTTCGGCTTTTCACTCAGGCTTTATAAATGTGTGATATGTGATATGCATGGATCCAAGATTTATGTTAATATCTCGGAAATTAAGGAGATAACTATTCTTTTTTTGGCACAATAGAACACAGCGGAATTATAATTCAAGATAAAAGAGTCAGAGTCTGTCTGTCAATAAGACTTTATTAGTTGTGTTCACAGTAACTGTAGAACTTGTTTGTGACACAATACACTTGATAATACCCGCAACTCTCAACTTGCAATAAAAGTTCTGAAAAAAAATCTAACTGATGCCACTGAAACAAATGCTACTGTGGATAGACTAACACTCAAAAGCACAGTCCGACACTGCTACACATTAGCTGCGCTAGCTTATTAACAATAAAAACTAACCTTGTTTGCAACTTGTAAAAAAACACACAAGATCTTTCACGCTTCTGCCTAACTATGTAGACACCATGAAACCTGAGTCTGGGTCTCCCTGTGCTGGTCCCCAGCCCCGATAAAATACCGATTTATGTGTCGGGAAGGGCATCCGGCGTAAAACTCTCTGCCAAATCAGCTGTGCGAATCAGTGCAATGGATAGCTGTGACGACCCCTGATGGGACGTGCTGAAAACTGAGCATCAACCGCTATCATAAACCTTAGTGCGACGGCGCTAACTATCAACCTTGTTAGTAACATGTAAAGAAACGCTGTCTGAAACCACTTCACGTTAGCCACATTAGCATTTGAAGGGTTTCTATACTAAATGAAGACTTATATGCAATGTTACAATTTTATACTTTGAGTAACACAATGACATGACAAATGCATTTTTACAGTGACCCACATGGAGATGCAGATCAGTTTAAACCAGTTAAGGGAACCTGATTAGTACTTTTTAACTGAAAAACAAAGATATAAATTATTCTTTTACTAGGAGCGAGGCCACAGACACTGACCACTTAAGAAGACCGTTTGGGGTAAAAAATTCCAACGGGGGGTTCTTCTGTCCTGCCAGACTTTGACCTGAAGTTGCACAGAGCCCGCCTCATTGGACTATATCTATGGAGTCCATTTTACATGGCATTGCTTGTCGTGGTGACGACCCGGAGTACTCTGTGTGACTCTGATGCAACTTTTAGTTAAAAGGACCAAATTCCAATTGAACTTTTTGGTCACTTTCCTCCTCATTAACAAACTCGCAGGGGTTAGCTTGGTCTAACATGTATGAAAAAAAAACTTGACCTTGTTTAGAACTCATTAAAAAAACAACTAACATCATGACAGAGTGTCGTGTGTCTCTCAAAATCGCTTTGCCATCAATAAAAGCAGAATTAATCTTTACATTAATCCTGGCACTTTGAACTATGAGGGGCATTGTCACTTAAAATAAAAAAAATATTTTATTTACGGTACAGAAAATATGCTTTTTTTGTTCAAACACCTTCTAAACATTTGATACCTGCCAGCTCACAGCTGCATTATACATCTTGTATAAAATTAAGTCGAGCTCATTAACATTTTGTAGTTTGTGTTTAAAATTGATGTAAAATTAGCAGAAATCATGTTCCAAATTGCAAATGTTTATTGAAAATTCAATCAAACACAACCCTGTCTCACAACTTTGTTGTAATTAAAACAGAAACCGTACCAGTTAATTAGTGATTTTAACTAAAATCAAACATGCTGTGAGACAAATATAGATAGAAAGATGGACTAACAAGCTTTGACTCTGCAGTACTAGAGTAATCACTAGCTAATTATATTTCAGTTTATTGACGTACCTCTTTTATTTAGTAAATATTTTTCTTTTTTAGATATTTTTATCTGTGTTTTGATGTTGAGAAAATGAACCAATAGTGTTGGTGTGCTGCTTAAAACATTACTTTGTGTAGTTGCTTTCTTTTGACAAATAAATAAATGGTCCCCAAATGGAAATGCCAATTTTTTTGTCAAATCACATGTTTCTGCAATGATAAATCTCACCAGTTTTTGAGAAAAAAAAGCCTTAAATAAGTCAGATTTATCATTGCAGAAATGTAACGGCATATTAAGGGTCACAGAAAAGCTCAGAGCAATATTTAAACTTTCATGCCTATTATTGATACAGCTTTGCACTCTAAGTGGGTGCTTATGCTTATCAAAGAGTGAATTATCAAGCATGACACAAACAGGCATAATTAGACCATCAATCAAGTTAATTAGTTATGGATTATCTCTGGGTAATTGACCCTTTTGTAGAACAGGTTCAAAGTGAAACTTAACCAAATTTTTTAAAGTGGGCCGGCTCTGATTTATGATGCCTTTTAGGTAAAGCATACAAAAACCGGCGACTTTCAAGAGAATTCAAGAAAATACAAACATGTAGGTGAAGCTGGCTGGTGCACACTTTCTCCCAATGTCACACTTTGCAGATCCTGAGATGTAGATGTTTTCTAGCTTCTTTGAGATCTTTAAACACATTCGAAGTTCTGCGTCTGTGGAGATCACCAAAGAGCTGAACTATTTTGTGAAGGTGATTTGCACAGAGTCACTCTAGGGCCTTCTGATGCATCAGAGTCTCAGACTGGTTTTAAGAAACGCTTTGGTGAAACAAGCAGAAACTGTGATTTTATTGTCTAGGAATTCCACAGTAGAGCTGAGATAAAGATGGAGGGGGTCTTTAGAATCACACTAAAGCTGTTGTTTCTCAATGAATCAAATCATCTTTCTTTTGGGAGCATGAAACAAAATATGCATATTACAATTAGATGATATAGATTTTATTTGTATAAAAATATTAATAAGCCAGCAGCTTAACAAGTTTTAAGCAACAGGGTTTTATTTTTATATTTAGAAACACTAGAGAAAGGTGACACACCAAGTGACGCAAAAAAACCCAAAAAACTGTAAAAGTTGACTCTACATCTCTGGAAAATATTCAGAAATTTTTGCCATTCACTTTTAAAAGTATTGTTCCAACTCCACATCAAGCTGCCATCAGGGATTAACACCTTCTCTTCTGCACTGAACTGATGTCTTATATTGTTGCATGTGTGCAGTTTACCCCCAACAAACCAGCTGTAGAATTATTTATTGTGAGTCAGATTGTGAGTAAACAAATTGCATTATGTCTTTAGACTGTTAAAAGTTTACGACGTCTAAGAATCAGAAGTTACAAGTTAATTTTATTTTATTTTATTTTAAACCACAGAGGTTACTTTTAATCCCACAGCTTTGACTGCGTATTCCTTCAGATTCTCCATAGAAATATGGATTATCTTATAATTTGTCATCACCATTACACATCGTATTTTTACAGAAAATTATTTGAAGTTGGAAAATTACAATTATTATTATGACAAAAAAATACATTGGGCGGTCCACAAGCTCCCTGCCCTGATCTCTTAGAATTGGGGGAGGGGAAGTGGGATGGGGTTACAGTTCATCGCTAAAGAATTCTGCAGAAACTATATCCTAGAAAATTATTATTACTATTATTATTTTTTTTGTGCTAAAAATGGCTTTAATCATAATTAAAAAAAACAACTTGGAACACTGAAAATAGATCAAAAGATGATCGAAGTGGGTTTTGAAGAGCCTCAACCTTGACCCTGAATCTAAAAAATAGAAGATAAAGAATTCATGTAAATATGATATCTGATGGTTGTTTGTATTAAAACATTTTTCCCTGAATCCTATATGTGACTCTTTGACATTCAGATGAAAGTGGCAGCATGACCTGAACACAGCAAAGTATTTTTGAAAATGCCCAATTCTGCTTTTTGCACATAAAACCTTTTTTAGTGATTGATGTAGGGGTGAGATTTAATTTAATTAATTAGGATTTGTCAGTTTTAATTATAAGTCACCGACCAATAAGTACAAAAAAGAAAAAATCAAAGATTTTCAGCTCTGTTAAAACGATTCAAATTTGATGTGAAGATAATAAACGGCATGGGCTTTTTTTTTCCCTGTAATTACACCTTTATTTAGAGAGTAATACAAAAATGTTTCTTCCAGAGGACCACTCTGATGCTTGTTAGATCTAATTATTCTGTTTTGCAAAATAATGACATCTAATGACAAAATCTGACACCGTAACTGTGCAAATCCTTCTTTGTTTATATTTATTGCATTATGGAGTAATTGTGGAGTACATTCAAGGCAGCAGCAGCAGCAGTAGTAGATATTTTCTGTCCTGTGTTCCAGTTGTCAGAGTGGTGCTGGTGGTGATGGTGCGCTCGTGTGTTTGTGCAGGAGCCTGCAGGGAAAGCACATGCTGCGGATATCTGTCACTCCACTATTCCAAAGAGCTTATCGCAGGGGGAACACTTTCTGCTTCAGCAGCTATTTGAATTTAAATTCTGTCTGTATGCTTGTCTGTGTAATGCAGTTAAAGTGCATTATTATACTGTAGACATTTTAAATAACAGATATGTCATCCTTTTAAAGGGGAAATACCAGGCTTCTCTTGTGTATTCTTGCATTTGGGTACCGTCATGAATGAATTCATGCCAACTGAGCTCAATCTTGTTTTCGTTCTGCGGTTCAAACTTTTGAAATACGACTCTAATTAGCGATCTAAATAAATTGTTATATTTTCTTTTTTGTAACGGTGTGGTGTTCCCGTGTGCTGGTACTCACAGAAGGCATCGATGTCAAATCCACGATGAAGCAGATGGCAGAAAGGCGCCTCAAGTGAGCATCCCTTAAGGGCATGTGTTGATTGTTTTTGAAGTCAAACACAAGTCACTGCGGCGGCACGACATCTTTCTGTTTGATTTCATCACGATATCTGAAGAGCAGCGGCACTTTCCGATTAACATTAATCATACCTGGTCGTTGCTTAGGTGACGTTATAGCTGCTTTTATGTCAAATTTGGTAAACAGGTTGCCAAAGTTGCCTGTCAAATGTTGAAACAAATGACTGTGGGTGAGGTCACATGACCCCTTGGTTTGTATTCATGATAATCTGAATCATTTTATTACCTCTTAGTTGACGTGATCTTTGCCAAATTTGGCACCACAGATCCTTTCAAATGGAAAAAGCAAGAATAAAAAACAAGGTTGACATATGTGTGTATGGATTAGCCCAGTAAGGGTCTGTGTACTAGTCATCAAACCCTTTGACTTCAGAGATGTCACAGCGACACCTAATTAAAATACACGCTTTGACATAGCGTAAACATTCAACCGTTTATGCAATCAATGGGACTCAGCTGGTTTTTGATGTGGAAAAAAGTAGCTTTTTGTGTAACTTTATGCTAGTAATGAGTTAATTTGTTGCATATTAGCCCAAATATGATTTTCTCTCCGCTTCAGAATCCACTGGAATTGTCACTTGCGTAAATGGTAGAAGAGTTACAGTAGTTGAAAGAATATCAAAACTGGAGCTAAGGCTCCGGTGTTAAAAGTTTAAGAGACCACGCCCTTTTTGTGCACAATTATAAAGCCAAATGAATAATTATTCTACATGAAGAGGTAACTAAACATTTATTTCATGTTCAATAATAAAACATCTAAAAGACGGCTGTAGACATTTTGGAGGATCTCACATTAGTGAACATAGTGAATTATTGTTAATTAAATATTAAATTAATCTGAAGTGGGATCGATCTATTGGATCGATTGTTGATTTATCATTCAGTCAGTCAGTCCGATTGACTGATCGATCGGTCAATCAAAAAATAGTGTTCTATACAAAGCTAGATCTGACAGACCTGCTCTGACCTTTTTTGTGAAGGAGTGTTATGTTTAAGTCATTAAATCAAATCATTTAAAACTATAGATCCTCTTACAATCTGCATTCTTGCAGTCCAAATGATTGTTTCAATTAGAAATGACTCAATATTATGAAGAAAATTTGCAAATGTTTTGTTCTATTGTTTTAAAGTTGGAGGTCTCCAATAGCCTGCTGCACAAACCACAGGGCTCAAAGGAAGGATCCCTCACATTCTGGTGACTGGTTAGTTTAAGCTTCATCTATTTTGTAAATGCAACCATTTCTTTAAATTACATACAGTATATATTAATGAATTACCCAGGAGATTAGAAATTAGACTATTTATAAGACAAGAAAATATTTGAATTAAATTGAGTATGAGGGGATCCAAAAAGTTTCTTTTAACACAAAAAAATCAAAACAAATGTCTACTGTATTTTTCAGACCTAAAAGGGCTCTATAAGTTGCAAATGCAAAAAAAAGCAACGTATGTCGCACTTTAAGAAGCAATTTACATATATATAAAACAATAATAATAAATAAAGGATCAAGAACGGAAATCTCATCTTGGAAAAAAAAAATTATAATAACGGAAAAGATAACAATAGACTGAATATAAGTACACTTCCCTACCATTGTCATATTTATTTTCATAAATGGGAGGAATGGAAGGAGTGTCTAGTCCAACATACGGACAATTACTCAAATAACCATGGCTTAGATTACATGCTAACAAGTCAACAAAACTCTTTAAATCACTTTAAATGACTAAATCTGTGGAATTCTTCATCGTCTGTGTCAGTGTTGAATAACTGCCGATTCTGAAGCTTCTTCTTCAAATTAGTCGCACCTGAGCATAATTCATACCTCTGGCCAAACTATACAAAAGCACAACTTTCACTAAAATAAAAAGTAAGAAACAAATTTTCTTTCGCGAAAAGCATATTTTCTTTCTTTTAAAATGATTTCTTAGTAATTTGCCCAATTTTTACATTTTTAGGATTATTTTTGGTACAGAACATATTTTATGACCGTTATAAAAATGTACTATAATAGTTTACTTTTTTTAAGTTTGTTACCCAAAAAGCTTAGTACGATCACAAAGTTCTAAATACAAAACTAAACTTTTTTTTTTGTTAGTCCAGCGGCAGCATTTATAGACGGCAGCAAAAAGCATAAAAGTAGTGCCAAGTTTCACCTTGACTTTCCTAATACATGTTCTTTTTTCTCTCCGTCCCTGTGCTGCTTAAATTCATTACCTGCCACACATTGATTTGGCCTCTGTATGCACCGGCGATCCCCATTGTAATTCGTAGAGAGAGATATTCAGGTATTGCCCTTTTTAACAGCCCAAAGTTTCCTGACCAGCTTCACGTTAATAACCATTCGGCCCCAGAGTCTGGTGTCGTGTTGTTGCCCAGAATTTATTTGTCCTCCTATAAATTATTCAGTATTTTGCATCGACTAACTGCCATACCTTTAAGGTTGTAGATCTAAGACCTTGACACACCTTGCATGTTAATATGGCCAGTCTGGCGGGGTGAGAGACAATCCCAAAATGACTGCGTCTTCAGGAGAGTCGTCCTGAAAGACACAACCTCTGTCACACCCTCTTGTTGGTGACAAACTTTTTGTATGTGTTGCGGATCTGTAACATTTACTCTTCCTTGTGTTGTCTTCAGTACACTAAGCCTTTAGCTATCCGAACAGTTTGGTAACAGCTTGCTGGGCAGAGCATCAGATTATTGCACAGTGGAAGCCTTCTTTGTTGTCCGGCCAACATAGTGTGAGGTATTGTGGCCTGTCACCATCAGGATGTCAATGCAGATCCCCGGTCCATCTGTCTGTGAACATTTACTGTGAGGGCACATCCCGTGCTCTCTGACACCCAGAGCAATTACAAGTCCCTGGCAGCGTTAGGCAG
The DNA here is from genome assembly GCA_003999625.1 of Oryzias javanicus. Classification (NCBI taxonomy): domain Eukaryota; kingdom Metazoa; phylum Chordata; class Actinopteri; order Beloniformes; family Adrianichthyidae; genus Oryzias; species Oryzias javanicus. Next base: position 28,468,703 of record CM012449.1, on the reverse strand, counting down.
CTTTTAGCTGAGCTAATACTAGCTCACAGCGCACCATATTGCTTACATTCAGTCTCACTGCTGGTCAGGAAATGAAGCTGAACCCATGCATGACAGTTGTCTAGTTGCTGAGGGCACTTCAGATAACCATCATCAATGAGTTCTTCTTATGAAAGAGGTCTTGAAGGAAGATGTAAGGGGGAAAAAAATCAATCTTTTCTCAATAAAAGCACTCAGGAAATCACTAGAAAATGGCTATCACTTTTGTAAGTGAGCCTCATTTTTTTGCATCGCGAAAATCAGTGAATGACACATTCCTCATTCACCAGCTCGACATTTATCAGAAAAAGTTTGAATCGTTTTTTGTTACTGATATTACAGCTTGTAAAAGGCTGGGCAGCAAATCAGAGTTGCCAAATATGGAGCTCCCGAACGTTTAAAGGTCAACGAAAAACAAGAAAAGATCCAATGAACTCCATAGGAGTCTTTAGGAAATTAGACTATTTTACAATCATGAGAAATATTCTATCATTTCCTGCTCCGATCATTTCTTATCTATTTTAACACATTCCCAGTTGTTTTCTGATCATGAGTACTGTATTTTCTGGACTATAAGCCGCTACTTTTTTCCTAGGTTTTGAATCATGCGGCTTACACAAAGGTGCGGCTATTCTGTGGATTTTTCTTCCACTGCTAGGGGAGCTCTAACCAGAATTTGAATCAAAAACAAGATAGACAAAAAATCAATGCAAATCAGAAAAGCCAATGCTACTTTTTCTTTAGCAGATAGAACACTCATGACAAATTACTAACTGGTAATTGTTTTTAAAATCCTTCTTCATCGTGGAAATCACACAAAGAAGATTGTGTGGTGGACATTTTAAGTTAAAAGATATGGAGCTTGCTATCTAGGAAGGAAACCGCACTGCTGCACACAAGCTTAGCATCAATGAATCTATGGTGAGACACTGGAGACGGCAAGTACATACATGAACATTTAAAATTGTTATAGTAATTATCTTATTTTTCAACATAGATATCTGCGGCTTATAGCCCAGTGCGGCTTGTATTTCTTTTTTTTTTCTTTTTTTTTTTAAAATGAGCTGGTGCGGCTTACATACAGGTGCGCCTTATAGTCCAGAAAATACGGTATATCATTTTTAGCCAAAAATGCAGCAATATTGCTAGGTCAGAACTGTTTAATGGGTCGATTTTACAATGGAAACGCTCAAAAGACCGGATCGAACCGGACCACTCACTGGAAATGAGATTTAATTGTCTATAAGTGACTGCTTCAGAATGGAGCAAAGCTTGGAGCACTGAATGTAGCTTCTATGTCACAGCTACAAGCTTTTTCCATTTACCGTTTTTTAATTTGCTCTTGATTCACGACCGTTTGAAAACAAAAAAATACTCAGAAATCCAAATTTCAATCATAATTATGTTTTACGTATATAAATATATGTCCTCCGTTAAGAGAAAAATGACACAAGAACACTCTAAAAACAATTTTCATTGGAACTGATCTTAAAATTATAAAAGAATATTTCAATATGACAAAACAATATAACCTTTTTGAACTTTATTACAAAATCTTTGCTCAATTCTTGCATGTATTTTTCTGTTTCTGCTCACAAAGATAACATTTTGTGTATTTACACACACTATGGTACCAATTAGGCTGATAATAATGTGCATCATCCTTAAAACTAAACTATCTATGATGCAAAACAGAAAAGCACAAACAAATTAAACTAATACAAATATATGACATGATTAAACAGTCACATTTTTTAAATTTACTTAAGTTCTTAAAGTCAAATGCATCTAAATGTCACTTTTTTGGTTATGCAACATTGAAGTGACAATATTAGAAGTATTACACTTTTATGATAACACAGAAAGTGAAGAAAAATTAAACTTGATTTGATTACTTGTTTTGGCTGATCATCACTTCAAATCAGGTTTTTTTTGTTTTAAATATATTACTAAGAACTTTATGTTAAGAGCAAAAGCATTTCTTTAAAGTTTGCAAACATGGAATATTTGATCATAAGTGTTAATTTTCAATAGTAGTTCTCAATTAGCAGGAGACATTAAAAGTAACAAGCACCTGCATAAATAAATAACATGATTAAAAGAGAAAAGAAAAGTGAAAAATTCGTTAAAGTGATTTCTTCTGGGTGTTACACGAGGTTGTTTTTATTTTAAGGTTTCAAAAATAGGACATTTTTCTGGCTGTTGTCAGATTTCTTCAACACTCACTGACACTGACCGAAAGTCCTTCGTCTGTGAGGGACCTCTATGTTTCATCCAGATAATACCGTGGTGCTGTGGCCTTTATCTGCTTCTAGTTTAATATATTTACAAAGACTTGCAAAGACTTTGCTCCCAGCTCTTGATCCCAGAGGAAGTTTGGGATCTCTTTGGCCATTTGCAGTCTGCTGACACAAGCATCTTGCTTCTTTTAACCTCTTAATGACTCAGACTGAAGGTGCAGCTTGTGAACTGGTGGTGTTCTGCTTCAGTCATATGTTAAACCACTGATGGTGAGGAAGGGGGGGAGTGGAAGGTTATACGATGCATACAAGCAGCTTGAATGTGATTAGAAAACAGATTTTCTCAAATGACATTTGAACGACTAACCCTCAACTGCTGCTTGTGTATTTTTTTTTTTCCACGTTAATTTCCGTCTAATATGTCATGGAAGAGCAACCGAACTCTTAGTACATTACCACAGTGACAGTTTCTACCCTTATGACTAGTTGTCTGAAAAGTAGAGACAAATGGTGACAGTAGTGTCTCTATGAAAAGTTAAGGTTTTCATCTTGAATAATGCCTCCGAGCAGTTGCACAAAAATGGTGGAGCACTAAAAAAAAAAAAAGAAGAAGAAAAATGCTGGGTGCAGCATTTTGTCTGAGCCTCTGTCCTCATTGGAAACAGCTGACAAACTGCTGTGTGGACACAAGCCCCACACACCCTGGAGAATCAGAACATTTTGTGGGTCCCTATGATTAATTTACTTAAGAAAAAGTAATTAAAATTAATTAAAATGCATGCCTGATCTAAGGGTCTTTGTGGAATATGCCTATAGCAGCAGATGTTTATTTTGTGAATACATAAACTAAACTTGAGCTTTTTAGGGTTTCATCTTTTCCAGGTTCATAAATCACGCAGGATGTGGTATATATTTGCAGTGCATTATCCATGTTGGTGTGTTTACTACCGTTGGAGCCCAGGAGCCCTGCTCTGTGGGAGGGCCTGGACCAATAAATATACACTTGGTGTGGCCCAGGATAAATGTATCAGGAGCAGCTGATGACTTAAGCCCCTTTGATTGGCAGCCAAATATCAGTGTGACAGCTTTCTGGTTGGTAAAGTTATAAAACCTTTGGGGAATTTTTAAACATAAACACAACTTAGAGGGGCAAGCATACAAAAATATATGTAGTTACCCTACTTTTTCATAGAAATAAATGTGAATTTATTTCTTTTTTCTTGACAAAAAATTAACAATTTAAAGCAGGAGTGAGCAAACTACAACCAGGGGTCAAATATGATGTCTTAAACTACCGGTATTTAATCTGGTCCACCAAAAATAGCATAAATTGAAAATCCTTAAAAATGTTACATTTTTCCTGTAATTCTGGTGGTGCAAAAGTTAAATTTCTGCATTTGTGTGGTGTTGATTTTCTGATATTCATGCACTGAAAAGAGTGAAATATTAGATCATTTAACAAAAGTTCTGTAATTTGTTGCATTTAAAATGAATATTTTCATCAAATTAAAATTTGAGTTGATGGTTTTCTAAAAACTGGTATTTTTTTAATGTAACAAATTACAAAACTTTTGTTAACTGATTCAATACAATGTACTTTCTGAGTGGTAGAAGAATGTTTTCCACATGAATGCAGCATTTCTCTTAGTTTGCGTTGTTTCTGTGGAACATCAAACCATTGGTGCAGCTGACTCTAAACAAAAGCCACAGTTATGAAATAAAAACTCCAAAATGTTCTGCTTCATTAATTAAAAAAAAATCCACTAAAACCACAAAACTGAAGTACATGTACCTTACAAATATTTTTTTGCGGGCAAAAATTTAATAAGTAATCAAAAACCCAAACAGAGACATGGAGTCTCTTACATAAAGGAAAGTTTCAGCAAAGTCAGAGGAATGAAGTTGTCAGTCTTGACTCTAAACCTTGTGCTGATAAGAATGCAACAATTACAAAATGTTTTAAATTGCTGCCACAAAGTCATTTTGAGAGGTCTTAACAGCTAAATGATGGACACAATACTTTGTTGAGCAATTAGTAGACATATTTGAAAGTAGCTCCAGCTGCCTATAGGTAGCCTCTAAAGTTCATTACTCATCAAACACAGTTATCCCTCCAAGGTTATAGACCTAATGCTTTTAAACTCAGAGAAAAAAAAAAAACCTGCCTTTGTTCTCTGCCATAAGTTTGTCTCCATTATGCTGCATTGGCTGTGGGCTGTAGAGTTTGCACAGAAGGTTATTTGAGCAAGTGCTTTTTGTATTCAAACGAAGGACAGTTTTTGAACAAACTAGACAGGTAATTATGGATTATTTGTACTAACAACAATGTGTCTTTGAGCAAAACGGAGCTGCAGACGTATGGAAGTGTATTTAGCTCTGAAGCATTAATTAGGCTTTCAGGAACTGCCGTTAGTCATGATAGGTCTCCATCAGAACATGTGACTGGCCTCATCTTTCTTTTATTTGTTGATATCAATACAGAGTTGACAGTTTCAGAGCAAACATCTACAAAAGAATAAGAAGTGGATTAAAAAATAAACTTTTTTTTTTGTTTGAAATGTCTTGGTCTTAATGCAGAAACACCAAGATTTCATGTTTTGTTGAAAAAAGGTTAAAACTTGAAAAGTCATGTGTCCCTAAATGAAAAAAAGTTATCAAAGGTGTGTTTTATACAGACATTCTCAGCTATCTTTCTCCACTTTTGATACCATTAGTTCAGCTATCAGTTAATTGCTTCATAAACTCAACGCTAATAAACGAAGAGGTTTTTTTTTTTTTCTTCAATTTGTCATGCTTCCTACCGGTCAAAGTCATCTGAACTGTCAGGAACCTATGAGCTCATTTGCATATTGTTTGCAGTTGTATAATGACTCAAAATTAGCTTCTAATTAAATCTGAGGAATTCACACTTGAGTGCAGACATGTGTGTGTTTGTGTGCTTGTTTGCTCACACAGTTGTGTGTGTGTGTGTTTGCCTTCTCGGAGGTTGCATCCTCTGAAATTCAATTGGCTGTTCTTCACAGTAGAAGGAGAAAACAGTGGCTGATAGACTCAAGGAAAACATGTCATCCATGATCACGTCTCCTCGCTGTGAAAGTTAACTCCCAGCTACAAAGTTGCAGTAATTATCTCCCGTTTTTGTCCTAATTGTTTGATTTTAATGTGTCGCCGGGAAGGGTGGGTTTTTATGCGGCGCAACTTCTGCGATGTGTTTTGATGTTTGACAGGTCGGTGCTTACAGTCCTTTAACGCTTTTGACACGTTGAAATTGTGCAATCTGGTTTTAGTTGTATCGATTGTGCGACACCCCTGGCATTTAAAATCAGCTCACCCCCGCCACTTTGGGTCATCTTGCTTTCTGCCACACCACGCCTGATCTGAAAAATCACTTATCAATAACTGCTATGACTTGACACATGCAATCAATCAACAACCATGGATGCAGCAGGTACAACAGCAGCACAAGCAAGGATTTATATTTCCACCCGAAAAATTTTTATTTTACCCATCTTGAACTCTATTTATCCTCATTCTGGGATTTTAATCTTTAAATAACACTTTTTATGTTCGCCCTGAAAGCTCATTTTGGCAATTTGCTAATTTAGTGCGCAATGTAAGCACTTTTCTGCAAAACTACAAATCTACTTTGGCTTTATGGAAGCAGATGGTTTCATTTGTATGTAGTCATAAAAGCTCGCATCCTCCTCACTCATCGGTTGTTTAAATTTGCATTTAAATGTGTTTGACCTTGAGACTTCGCACAGCCGCCTCCTCTTTGTTGCTTCACACCTTTAATTGGCTAATTATTTTTGGGTTTTGTGCTCAGTCTGCTTCATTACATGTTGGGTGTGTTTGCTTTCTGCTAGTGAAAGGTGATTAGGCAGGAGATTTGTAAGTGTTGATTTTTTTTTCTGTGAGTGTAATTTCACTCTTGATGATTTCGAACAATCTTAAGATTTGGTTTTGAAATGGTGGAGGCTTTTTCTGTTGAAACCTGATGAATTGTGGGTAGGTATACATCTTGATGAGTATACGTTGGGGGCAAATTGAGGGACAAAGGCTTTTCAACTGTATGCTACCGTCACAAGTGCTACTGCCGCTGCACGGTGGGGAGGCATCTGTAGAATCCTCAAGAAATCCTTGGCGTAGTCATGAATGTAGACGGTGGCAGTCAGGCGTCCAGGATGGCCCACTTTTTATATTCCCCCGGGATACCTGGCGGCCGACGGCACTTGATATGGACAGGCACCATCTAGAGATATTTACACATCGTCCAGTCAGAGCTGCCACCGCCCAGCTGTCACCCCGTTCTGTAATGGTGTCATTCCCGCCTGTCACTGGACTGGCACCGCGTGACTTCGAAATGTACACTATATGACCAAAAGTATTGACTTACCTATCCAAACGATCAGAATCAGATGTTCTAATCACTTGTCCTGGCCACAGTTGAATAAAACCAAGCATTTAGGCATGCAGACGATTTTTGCAAACATTAGTGAAAGAACGCTAGCTCAATGAGTTCCTGCGTGGAACTGAGGATACCACCAATTGAGTCGTAAGATTACCTCATACCTTCCATAGTCACCGGACAGCTCTATCACAAAAAAATGGAAGAGTTTGGGAACAACAGGAACACGCCACCAAGTGGTGGGTCACGTAAACTGACGGAGAGGGGTCAGCGGATGCTGAAGTGCGAAGTGCAGAGAGGTTGTCGACTTTCTGCACAGTCAGTTGCTACAGAGCTCCAAACTTTACGTGACCTTCAGATTGTCTCAGGTACAGTCTACAGAGAGCTTTGGTTCCGCTGCATCCAAGCCACGCATCTCCAAGTGCAATACAAAGAATTGGATGCAGTGGTGTAAAGCACGCCGCTGCTGGACTCTAGATCAGTGGAGACACCTTCTATGGTGGGATGAATCCCGCTTTTCCATCTGGAAATCTGGTGGACGAGTCTGCCTTTGGAGGTTGCTGGACTACATTTCAGACCGCATTGTGTCTAGTGTGAAAATGATGGTGTGGGCTTGTTTTCAGGCCCCTTAGTTCCAGTGAAAGGAACTCTGAATGCTTCAGGATACCAAAACATTTTGGACAATTCCATGCTCCCAAGCTTGTGTGAACATTTTAGAGCAGACTCCTTCCTCTTCCTCTTCCAACATGACTGTGCACCAGAGCACAAAGCAAGGTCCTTAAAGACATGAGTGACAGTGGACAGCCTTCCCAGAAGATTTGAAGATGAAATAGCTGCAATCAGTGGATCAACATCATACTGAATTCTATGGGTTAGGAATGGGATGGCACTTCAGTTCATTTGTAAATCAAGGCAGGTGAGCTAATACTTTTAGTAATATAGTTCAACTGGGCAGCGACTAATGTCAGCTTCTATAGAGAAATCGTCCACTTATCGTAAAATGGTAATCAAAGTCTAAACCTGCAGCTCTTAATAAAAACTTCTACCTAGACGTCAAAATATCAAAACATAAATTTTGCATTTTAAGCAAGAAACTTGTAATTGACTGAATAAAAATTGTAAATATTTTGTCATATTAAAATGGAATGGAAAGTATAGCTCATAGAAGCCCCACTTTTGGTGCTTGATAAGCTTTTTGCTCATTTGACGTTTTTTCATTTTCAATTAGGATGTTCAATTCATTTTCTGAGCATACAGAAGCTAAATACAAACAAAATACATTAACAAAACTTGATTTAACTTTGAAATCACCTTTTTTCCATCATTTTTTGTCATGGAAAAAAGTACCCTCATAGAGGTTGTGTTTTTTTTTTTTTTTTTATATATATCCTCTAACATTTGAGTGTGGTTTATTAAAATGCCAATGAAATCCTGTAACAAGTGATAGAAAATTGATTTAGTAAAAGTGTTTTCTCTATTAATAGTAGAAGAAAACCAAAGCCACACATTTAATTAAGTTGTTTATGAAGCTCTGCTTTTTACAACAAATCACCTTGTAATTGAACATCACACCAGGCTGTGCAGTCACCTTGGAAGTCCTCCCCATCAGGAGCATTAACATGCAGCGATGATCCCTGCAGCCTTATAAGCTCAATGCCAGAGAGCTGTCGCATCACAATAACAGTTTGTCATTTGGCTCAGCCAGCCACCTGGGCACAAACCGTGACCTCAGCCAGGACTGCTCGTGTCCCTGCGGGCTGCTGACACTGATCGGCACACGCGCGTTTGATGCCGGATTGCATAAGCAATCGGGTTTGTCTTAGGTAATGTAAATATTTGAAGCAGGTGGGAATTGGCCTCTTGAGGATCTATGATGAAAGCATTTGCAAGAGAACTGTTAAGGAAGACTTGGTCTGTCAGTGGATTCATGTCTCTTTTTATGCCTATTAAATCGTTCTCTCTGGCGAGATAAGATATAAACAGAGATCGCAGCTTTCAGGGGCTTTTAAGCTTCATCAGGGCGTTTTGTTGGGAGTAATTGGCTGCGGGCAGAAAAATGCAAGCTGGATTCTGTGTCTGCATTCAGATTTGAGGAGCTCTTTACAGTAAGTCTATTCACTCTCTGCCAGCTGAGATGTTGGAATGACAAGACAAAAACGAGATAAGACAATGGCTTTAGCAAAGGCTTAGAGTAATAAAGACTTGCAGAAGTGCTCCTCCGAGTCAGTCGCAGTTAAAGTCCTACTCCACTTCTATTAAAAAAATTGTTCCCAGTGGTCTTTTAATTATAATTCTGCAATTTTTAGCTTAAATAAAAAACCCTGTTTCTCTTTTTAAGACATATTTTCTGAGTTGTGGGCAGGACTGTTGAGGTTGAAGCCCCCACTCGTTTCCCATCAACCCTTTTATTGCACTCTTTCCTTCTAGCTTACAGCCCTCACACCCCTGAGCTAACAACAGCACAAGAAAAAAGACCCAGAGGAAAATTAAGATGTTAATGTATCTATTTGCCTGCATCAGAATTGGAGCAGAGAAAGGAGACTTTGGTCTGCACATCGCAGTTTCTGTCATCTTCTCCTGACCCAACATGATGTGAATAAAGACATACTCAGAAACACAGTTTTAATCTCAGAAGGCCTATATTATGATTTTCTTCAGCCTTTCAGAGTAAACTATATCAAAATTGATGATTATATATTACCTTTAGGACACATAAGAACACATTACTTATGAAATATTGGTTATTTTTGTAAATGCTTTTAAACTTTTCCTTTAAAGATGCCTTAATATCTGAGGCACCGCCTTTCATTCCTTGTGTGTGCCGCCCTTTTTGTGACGTCCATCTTGAGTCGGCCTCAGCTCTGGGTTGTATGTCAGTTTGTATAACATCTAAACTTTTTCAAATATGGATGCACATACCGCATATCTGCCTTCAGTACCCGTGGCATTCAAAGACAGAATGGTGACGGCTAATGGTCTCATTTTGCAGTGAAATTCAGCCGTCATATCTGCTTGCGCCATTATTGGATATGTTTAAAAAATCACCCTAAATGCAGTGCAGATTCCTCACTGGAATGTTCTTTGGCATTTGCCACCACATGAAGTTGTGGGTCTTTAAAATCTGGTTGTTGGATTGGTCAAATTTTACATCAGAATGAAGGATGCATTGTTTTTATTGCAGAAATTAACATCCCATTAGCAAACTTTATGAGTGAAGGAGGATGTCTTTGTTCGGATTAAAGAGTGAATTGTTTCCTGCTTATGGGTTCACGGCAATAAAGATAAACTTTTATCATCAGGCTTAAGGATCCTTTTGATGGACTGATCTGCACTCAGACTGTTTACTGCACCTACTGTAGACCATCTGCTTCAATGTCAGACAGTTGTTTACTTTTCAGACTTAAAGTAGGGATTTGTGTGTGTAGAGAGGCGTTTAAGTCCTTTTACAACCTCAACATCCCGATTGTTTTTTTTTTAACACTGAAATGTGACGTTTGAGGTAAACAGAGTGAAGTTTATGTGATGAGGATGGCCTTTGATAGCATGATCGGGGAGTTCCTTTGATTAAACATTAAGCAAGCGCTCAGTAGATTCACATCAGACGTAATTTTACTTGATTTTATTCCGAAAATGTTTATTTTTTCTCTGAGCTGTCATGTTTATCTGTTTTGTTTGTTTCACTCTCTATTTGGATCCATTAATCATGGTGGCTATTTGTCTGCTTCACTGCCATGTTTAATTTTATTACGAGCTGTGATCTCAAAGCAGACGTCTGACTGACGAATTCCAAACTTAGAATCATAAAAATAAACGAGAGTGCAAAATGAGGAACGAAGAGGAGAACAATGGATTCCTCGAAGGAAAGCTCAGATCTTTTGTCAAGCCTGTCAGCGCCGAAAGTGAAATTTTGACTCTAAATTCTGACAACTAAAAGACAAACCCTGCTTTCTATAATGTGGCTCAGGTTGGGGTTGTAACAGCACCCCTGTTTTGTGCAGTGGCATCATAAACATGCACGTCAGAGTCATGCTCCTCCCAGATTGTTTGGCAGCACCAGGCTTCTATATCAAGGCAGCCAGCTTCACCAGCCACCAGAGAAGATGAATGGAAATTGTTTTAAGGAGCAAAGGGATTAAAGCCTTTGGGTACAATCTGCAGTGCCCAGATTATGGGTCTAGGCTGCTAAAGGGGTCTCTGGGTCCAGGAAGTCTCAAATGCACTGAAAGTCTCTGCGGTACCCACCTCCTATCTCAAAGTGCCAAACTCTAATCCAGTCTCGTAAACTCTGTAACGCAGAGAACTTATTATTTGCATTCCAGGATTTGTACAGATTCTCCTTGTGTAATCACAAACACGCGCTGAAGCTTACGTTCTGTTTCGAAGTTTGTAACAGCCTCGCGGCGTCCAGCTGCGGTTTTGATCCCAGATGTTTGCGCGCCGTCACATCGTTGAGAGGCAGTAACCCATTTCCTGCGTGGGCCGTTGATGGAGAAAAATACAACCCTGTCCTCAGAGGAATGATCCACTACCAAGATCAGCAACATGAAAAACAATTACATAATTACACAGTGAAAAAGCAACTTCATCAGAGTGAAATATTGATAAGAGATGGGGGAAATTCAGAGTGTGCAGTTTCAAAGCTCGATCCTAATTTAACTCTCTTAATATATTGCATGATGTGATACAAAAGTACCAGACTAGGTTGGAATGAATGTGTTCAATGTCACGGTGATGCAAAAAAAAAAGCATTTAAAGCATAAAAAATGTCACTGTGTTGCTCTTGACTGACTCCGCACATTGAAAATATCAGCTAACTCAGATAAATTCCATATGTGTGAATGAATATCTCTTTTAGTTAGTTTTTCAAGATTTTCTATATGTTCAGATAGAATGAGATCGATTGGGTGACAGAAGCATCTCCCTGCTACACTATGTGTCTTAAAAAACTGTTTATTTAAATGAGCAAAAGTACTCCATCTTTAACAGATACCAAAAAACTTGATGTTATTCTGCCTCCTAAACTTGCAAAACCAAATTGAATGTCAACTCTTTAACATATTGCCGGCAACTAACACATTGTAACGCATACAGTCACTCTTTGACCATTTGCTTGAACCAGCAGATTCTAACGTGAAGAAAAGTGGCTTTTCAAACCAGCTTTGTGTCGTTATCCAACACTTTAAGCAGTTTTTCTCTGCGACAGAATTGTTTGATTAATGTTAAATGCTTCAACACAGAGGTCACCAACCTTTTCCAAACTGAGAGATACTTCAAGGGTACCGAGTCATACGTAGGGCTAACAGTTTGAAATAACAAATTTGCTAAGTTATAGTTAGTTTTACATTAATGATAATGAATAATGATACTCATCTATGTAAAGACACTGATTTCTCACCATAATTATCAACAATGACAACAAGCTAGGAAGCAAACATCAATATTCAACACTTAATAAATCTCAGTAATTGTTACATTTTTAGATGATCACTTACATTTCATGGGAAAAATGTCAAATTTTCACTTTATTATACCATGTTTATCAATTATATAATGTTAAAGAAAAATCAACGTACACATTTTAAACAAATCCTGTTACATTTTGAACTAATGACCAAATCTGCAACATTTTTAATAAAATTATTGATCTTTGAACTGGAGTAATTCTGAACTTATCTAAAGTTCATGTATATTTTAAGAAGTTTTCATTTTCAAATCTAGGTAAATGCAAGTGTAATTTAAAAAAAATAGCAACAGAATAAAATTACATTTTAGCCACAAGTGAGTTGTGCTGTTTTCGAAGAGACATGGGGCACCCTTTGTGTTGTATTATTGTTGTATATCAGCGCAAAACTGCTTTTCTCTACATCAGAATTAGCTGGAATCCCGTTATTTGCGTAAACAGTTAAAGAGTTACGGTAGTCTAAAGGCTCAATGTTATTGTGCTTAAGGGAGAAATGAATATTTCTTTCCATTTTATTGTGCAAGCTTAATTTTATGGGTGCTGAAGTCTCAGCAGTGATGGGTATTATGGGTTATAATCTAATCAATGAAACTATTGATTTTGAACAAGGCTGAGTTGCTAAAGACTGAAAGTTGCACTTAACAAAAAAGTGCTACATAGAATTTTTCAGAGAGCTAAAGATTGTAAAGCTCCAGTGTTGAGGGGTTAAGAGCTGATATCTGATACAAACAAAAACCCCAATCACACAAACGCAAGCGACCTGTCTTTAATCACAACCGAGCTGCATACATGCTTTCCAAAACTGAATAAAATCTACTATTTAATATGAGTAAAGAAAAATATAAGATAATCAAAGATTCACTCCAATGAAAATCTGGCTTTTTTGTGTTTTTAATATGTTTGTATAGCATCTTTCTCATGATGGAGGAAGATTAAAAGTGCTTTTGTGAGTATTTTTTCATTCAAATCTTGTTGGATCAGCAGTTTGGTGCCGATATGCCTTCTACCGTAAAGTGTTGTGTATTGGTGTAAAGCAGCTTTTCTGTACTTTAAATTCTGTTGGAATCAAGTTCATTGCTTAAAAGTTCAAAATGTTATGTAGTTCGTATAGCCTGTGTTATTTTGTGTTTCCGGTATAAAAGGGTTAATACAGGTTGCAAGGAAACATATAAAGTAGCAAAATAGGTAATAACTGATTATACTGTATTATCCAAGTTTACTCTGACTATTTCCAAGACCTCCCTTTTTTTTTTTTTTTTTTTTTTTAGCAAAAACCATTACAATCATTTACAACTGGAGATATCGCCAGCAACACATATAATAACCCATGCTCTTTGACGTACCGTAACCCTTCAACCTTCACGAGAGCACACTCGTGAAGAATTACATTTTTCCTCCGTGTTTCAATTCTAAGTTTATCACATTCTAAATTAAATAAAGTTTCCTAAATTTCAGATTTTTTCATTGCTTTGACCAACAAAACAACTCAAATTGCACAATAATGCTATTAATGTTTCTTTGAAGAGAAAAGAGTTGGTAAGAAACCAAAGAAGAGACTTCGACTTTAGAGAGAAATAAAGCTGCCAAAATTTCCTCGACATGTGAAATTATCTAGACAGTTGTCATGTAGCAGAAGATGCTCTGTCTAATACACGTAGACTGGCTTTCGACTGTATCACACACACAGATAATAAAGTTACTAACACGGAGGATTCATGTTTATTTTATATTTAGAAAATAACAATTTTACAACGGTTGCATAATTTTTGCTTTATTTATCCGTCACATCTCAAAAGTCAGACGTATCAGAAATTAATTCTGCAAATCAACAACTTTATTAAAGTACATAAGAAATATAAGCTGATATTTTTAGACTTTTTTAAACAAAATTTCTTGTAGTAGAATTTTATTTTGTTTTATTTTTTTCATAAACCGGAAGCTTAAAAATGCCAATTTCTCCCCCGTTTGGACCGGTTACTGAAAATATTGTCAATTTTAAACCGGTCCGTGGCCTTTAAAAAGGTTATGGACCACTGTCTTTAACAATATAATAGCCACTGTTTTAGTCATTTTACCTAGAAGGAGGGGTATTTGTGTGTGAGCTGATCCAAGTCTTTAATGCGCAGAAGATGGAAGCCACAACCCCCAGAAAATGTATATTCTCTGATGTAAATCCTCATGGTAATCCCCTCATATGTAATGTCAGTTTAGTCCAAATTGTCAAACATTTGTTTAGATCTGATGCCATTTATCTTTGAAAACCATTTAAGCTACTTTGCTTTTTCATTTATTAAAGTTTTGGATAAAAGGAGTAAGCTTTCATCCAGCGCTATACAAATCACTGAATGCTAGAATGGATATTTTTGCACAAAGCATGCATGTCATTGCATCCGTGCTGCAGTGATGGATGAGATTTCCCAGTTGAAGCCTTATAGATATTACAGTGGTGTGAAGTGTTATTTTAACAGTCTTTTCCGGCTTTCCCTGTTTTTTGGAGTAGACGGATGGAGGTAGGTATGGGCACAGTGAGGGCAATGGAGTGTGGCTGGCCTCAACCCTGTCACTTTGATAGAGTGAATACATTGTGAGAGATAATGGAAACTTTCTATTCAGCGAGAGCTGGAATAAAGAGAGCCTTCCTACTCATTCATCAACATTGATTACTGTACAGCCCATGGCCTGGAAAGAGCATGGGAGCACTACTTCTTACAAAGACTCTGCTGAATTGCAGGTAAAGGAATCAGGAAACAACAAAAGTGCAATACTGGCCTTTTAAGAAACATCACCCCAATTTGTTTTAAGGTGAAGCTGTACAATGTCTGAGACACTGAGCTTAGGGCTTATGAGGAAAGCTGCAGAAACAACCCACAACCCGCCTATCCTGCTGGTACTGCTGGTCTAAAAGGTTGCAGCGACTAATCCTTTATTAAATCTATATTTGCAGCACATGAAGCCGAACTTAATGGGGCATTAAGTGAAATTCAACACGGAGCAGGTACGGCCTTGACAAAGCTCAGCGGGACACAATGATACCCTGAAACTGAACATTTGTAATGAAAGTCAAAGACATTGCATGATATTAGCACCTCATCCCAGCATAATGGCTAAATTGCCTCTGCGCTTCATTTTTACTTCTGGATCTGGATATGGATATTCTCATAAAGTTGCTAATATATCTTGCCCTGGGAAACATTTGACCATGTTTCAGTGATTTTATTGGGTGGGGGGGTTAGCAGATTAGCACACGTTACCATGGACACATAACTAATCAAGGTCACTTGTAATTTCACAGTTAATTAAAACGTCTTTTTTATATTTCCATGAAATAATCAGATTTACGACTTTGTATGACACTCTAGAGGCAAGTTCTATCTTTCATTGAATTTGAAACCTTTTTCTGATTTCCAGGATCAGTTTGCATATGTATTATATATTATACCAAACAAGTGAAAAAAGATAAATACCATATATATATATATGGTATTTATGTTGTAGACGAGCAATCCGCTCTGAAGTCCTCCATCTGCTTTCATTCGTTCAAAACACAAAGATTCTGAAGGTACTTTAAAGAAAAACGAGGAATGAAAGAACTTGAGCCTGAGCCAACAAGTGTTTGTCATTTCTGTTTTGATAAAGCGCTTAAGCTTGTTTGATTTCTTTATGGATTTTCAGCAGCTCATGATGAAGTTTAGACAATTAGGCTGATTTACAGTGCGCTGCGTCCCCTTTGCATTGACACAAAAGAATAGAACATTCATTAATCAATTGTAATGTTTACATCACCTCAGTCATGTCATGTATGACGTCCGTCCCCACGCAATGCAAGCTTTATGCAGGAATTCTATTTCCAGTCCCTTGACATGTTGATTTTGTGATAAAAATCTGGAGAAACAGGAAGCAGCTCCAGGTTTTAAAATAAAAACTTCCGTTGGACTTTCAAATTATGAAACGTTTTGTATTAAAAGTGCTTAAAAAAGTGCACTGCTGATAATACTAGTTAACATTTTCACTGTGGACAATGAAAGTTTAGGTTTTGTTAATTGATTATTGGTAAAAAGCCAGAGATACATAAAACAGGTCTAGTTGTCAGAATAAAGATTTTTATTTTATTTCCAAAATAAAGAACTATAAAAATTCTATTTAATTTTTGAAGTAACTTGCCCATGCGAAAACACACTTTAATGCCAGTATTAATTTTCGCCATGGACAATTAAATTCTAAGTTATGTTCGTTGTAGTATTGATTTTATGGTAAAAAGCCAGAGGGAAAAAAAAATTAAACATGTCTAGGTTTATAAATAAAAACTTCCAATACATTTTAAAAATAAAAATGTAAACAATTCTATTTTGTATTTTAAGTGACGTACTTATATGACAAAACATGTTGACAGCGCAGAGAACACTGTGGTCTGTTTCGCCATGGACAACGAAAGTTTAAGTTTTGTTCGTTGGTGTTTTGATTTCGTGGTAAAAAGTCAGAGAGACAGGAAGCAAGTTCAGGTTTCAAAATAAAAACTTCCATTTTACTTACAAAAAAAAGATTATCTTTTATATTCAAGGCCCAATAGGATAAAACTGCAGACAATACCGTCTATCATTAGCGCCATGAATGACAAAAGTTTAAGCTGTGACTTCTTGATCTCATGGCAAAAAGCCAGAGGATAAGAAAACAGGTCCAGGTTTCAAAATAAAATAAAAAAATAGTTGTGCTTTCAAAATAAAATTTTACAAAATTCTATTTTATATTTCAAGTGATATGCCCACAGAATAATGCATTGGAATTATTATCGAGAATAAAAGCGTAGTTCATTTTTGCCATGGAAGACGAAACTATGAGCTTTGTCCATTGACGTCTTGATTTTGTGGTAAAAAGTCGGTGTTACGGCCCGGGGCCGTTTGGGTCTGTTTCTGCTGCCTGTCCCTTTGCTCCTCCTCCCGCACAGGTGCATCTGTTTTCCACTCAGAGGATGGAGATAAAAGATCCACCTTAGAGTTGCTCGATAGAGACCCTTCTACGTCAGCCTGTTTCTCCTGGTCCTCCCTGCTCTGTTGGGTTTTCAGATGCACATTAAAATACTTAGTGCTAAAAAGCGGTTTCGTCTCCCATTTATTTACGGTTCAGAGCCAGCCGTAACAGTCGAAAAAACCGAAAACAGGTCCACGTTTCAAAATAAAAGCTTCAGTTGTAGTTTCAAAACAAAAAGGTATAAAATTCTATGTTATACTTAAAGTAAGGTGCCCATACGATAACACATATGAACACCGCGGATATTCCCAATGTCCATTTTTGCCATGGACGATGAAAGCTTAAGTTTGAAAGACCAAACACTTAACATCAGTTATGACAAAACATGTATTTTAGAAGGTCTCCGTTATAATGGATGCCACATTTTTTAAAGAACTACGTGATATGCGGGTGCCGTAAGATGGACTCTCCATGCAATGCAAGAAAGACGCGCGCCAGACGGAGCAGTGTAAATCCATCGTCTGTTTCAATGGGTTCCTCAACGATTTAAGAGTTTCCTTAAAGATGCTAATCGGTTCCTCTAGAATTCCCTCTTGAGGTTTGTAGTCTGCCCTGCCAAAATGGCAAGTATTCAAGCTTCAAGAAACTATAAGGAACAGCTCTGACATATTTCTCTGTTCCTGCTCCAAAACGTCTGTGCAGCGGCGATAATTGTCATTATATTATTATTGCTTGCTTCAGCACACTCCGTCGGTGCTGGCTTGTCAATATCTTCTTCCCCCCCTGGAACAGGTGCTGTGTGTTTCTCCCCTTATGGTTGAAAGCCTCATGTTCTGCACCTCATTTAGAATCAATTCTGCGAGTATTACTCAGGTGCCTTGTCATATCATACCGTGACTTGATCATTGCCTTAAAACTGTTAAAGCAGATTCGGTCTTTGTTTCTCCCATAAAAGCTAATAAAAAGTGTGCAAGTTTTTGAAACTTTCTGTTAAACTTTAAAGTGAAGCATGAAATAAAATATAAACACTGGAAAATATGAAAAAAAGATAACTATATGCTATAATTAACTCCCTGCAGGCAGAGATTACATTTTAGAATTGCAGAATCTTTTTTTTTTCTCTTTAATTTACCAAGTTGCAGTAAGCCTGATACACCTGGTGTGTTGCCTTTTATGTTTTCACACACACAAAAAAATCTTTGTTGTTCCTTTAAAAGCTGACAAGCTGTTATG
The DNA here is from genome assembly GCA_003999625.1 of Oryzias javanicus. Taxonomy (NCBI): domain Eukaryota; kingdom Metazoa; phylum Chordata; class Actinopteri; order Beloniformes; family Adrianichthyidae; genus Oryzias; species Oryzias javanicus. The sequence goes on along the minus strand of CM012449.1, from coordinate 28,450,378 downwards.
AACTGCTAAGAGAAAAGGTAGATAAATGACTCTGGTAAATAAGACAAAGTCTTTTATGATTAAATGGACTTAATATTAAAGTTAGGTTATTTTACGTTGTATCAAGCTTTGATCTGCTGATCAGTTTGATCCATACTGGCTTTTTTTTTTCAAACAAGCAAAGTTCATAGTGGAATGTTCCTGTGCAGAGGGGTTTCTCTGACCTCCTGCTGAGCTCTTCTGCACTGTGGCAGCTTTGTGACCACAGCAACAAATGTTTCTGGTGAGTTCTGAAGTTAATATTCAAGCCATTAAAGAATCTTACAGTTGACGTTCAAAAACAATATTCAACCCTGTTCAGACAAACAAAAGAAAAACATTTAATGTTGATTCATTTGTTGATTTATTTTTGACATTCACTTAAGCTTATGCCTCTGTGACATGCACCAAGACTACAGGTTGGGTGGCCGTGGTGCTGAGGTAGGGCGGTCGACTCCTGATTGGAAGGGTTCGATTCCCGCCTTGCCCGCTCATGTGACGAAGTGTCCTTGGGCAAGGCCCTGAACCCCAGATTGCCTCTGGTGGAAGGTTGCCGCCAGTGTTTGGCAGCAGAGCCGCCACCAGTTTGTGAATGTGTGTGTGAACGGGTCTGCGACTGTGAGGCGCTTTGGGCCTTCGAAGGAAGGTAGGAAGCACCATACAAGTATGCGATTTACCATTCTGGGTTGTCCAAGTCCTTGGAGGGTTGTGAGAGAGTAGTGAGAATATTTGTCTCACCTACTTCACTCTTACTTCCCCTTATGGGTAGTTTAAGTGTTCATTATGCCTTATCGCCCACAGTATACCTTAGTGCTGGGCGATATGATGATATATATCGTTTGAGCGATAGAAAAGTGTCTATCGTGGCATTTCTCCTCTATCGTCTAGATCGTCTTTAAGCTATTTTGATCAATTATTACACCAAATATATAATTAAATAGCCCAAGACAGTTGCGCAGGCGTTGCCTCGTCAGTGTGTACACAAAAAATGTATAAAGGGAACATTAAGACGAAGTAAAAAGAGATTCTTCATAAAAAAACTTTGTGTTGTGGTTTTGCGACGTAAAACTGCTTTACATTCTTTGATTCACGCGGGTTTTACGACATACAGATAAAATACAGCGATGCAGTCAGCCCAAGAAGAAACACTTTCAGCAAAAGAGGGGCATGTCTTTGATTTGGTTGCATTTTGGATTCATGACATCCGACGATGAGCAGAAGACTGCAGTATGTAAACAAGCTAGGAGGCTATTCCCGCGCCGATGCTAACAAAACAAAAGGAAAAGAAAGTCCACGCAAATGAACATATGAGATTACAAAAAAATAAGAGAAAAAGCAAGCTGTGGAACAGGACTGTAACAATTGAAATGATTCTCGTGATCTGCTCCCGAAAATTTGAGTCTGAAAATTCGCGTCACCCAAGATCACTGATTCATGATCTTTATGAATATTTTAGAGTGTCATGAAATGTTTATTGCTCTAAAATACAGAATAATATTGTATTTTAATGCGGAATGTACTGCGCGAATTTCACCAGAAGTAAACAAAGCTTCAAAATAAAATGTCTGTGAAGCTTCCTGCTTTCAAAATAAAACTAGCAAGTGCTTTTCTATCCATTCAAAAAATGAGATTGAATTTCTGCTCACTGACTGAAGTTCTGAGAAAAAAAAAGCTTTAACCTCTGAGCTTTAGCTCCAGTGTTTATATTGTTTTTGTTATGATAACTCCTTAACAATTGACACAATTGACTAAATTCTAGCCGAATTTTGTGCAAAAATGTGTTTTTCTACTCAGCAACATGAAACTCTTGTGCACTTCAAAAATTATTTCTCATAAAATAAAGTATTTTTTTCACAAATTCAGTTAAAATACATTAGATTTTTGGAACAAATGTGAATGCTTCTGTATATCATTCACATCTGTTCTCATTTGATTTATTTTGCTGCACTGAAATATTTGTTTCTTAATTGTGACCATTCACTTATCTGTTACTTAAAATACTCAGAAAAGTAAGATAAGACATTTTTTCAGTGAATAGCTGAAAATATACTTTATTGTCGTATATCGTGATATATATCGTTATCGTGATATAAAATATTTTATATCGTGATATACATTTTTGTCTATATCGCCCTGCACTAATATACCCATAAAAAAAAAAAAGGACATAAATAAACATTTTTTTTTCTACGGGCTATGCAAGCAGTCTATGACCTTGATATTTCCTGCGTGGCCCATTCATATTTGCCCATTTTTAGCCCGCAGACAGTCCGTTTCCACCATTAAGGGCTGTTGTGACGAAGACCTTAGATAGTCTTCAAAGTTATTGTCACATCTTGTAAAAACCTATTTATATTCAGCTTCATTGAAGTCCAGTCATGCCAAGGGCTCCAATGAACGCATAAACATTCTCTCGAAAAACATGAAACTCTCCTCTTTAAGTGTTTTTTCTCTGTCGAAATTAGAATCATAAAATAAAAGATTTAAAGGGTTTAAATGCTTTTTACGGCTCTTTTTATTTTAAGCCAGTGACATTGTCTGTCCTTTCCTCGTGATCTGAAAATGAGAAACACTTAAATCTATGTCCCCCTCTTCCTTTATTGCATGTGGTGTCATTCAAGGTCTGGGCTTTAAAGCGTTCAAGACATGACATCTTGGTGTAAAATTCGCCAAAGACAATTTAGATCAACAATCAGAAATAATAAGAAAAACGATACGCGTTCACAGAACAACGGTGCTCTTCTCTGTTCATCTGGAACCTCACCATAAGGTTTTTAAAACAACTTCCAGTTCACTCGCGTTTACAGGCAAATCTATTTTTGGTGCATCAATCATTCTATGCCATAACTGCATCAAACAGGATCAGGCAGGAACACAAATTTGACAGAGGAAGCTGAGGACTTCCTGATGGTGGGGAAGCAAAGCACTACCCATCCAGATGCCAGTGTTTTCCGTTAACAAACAAAGGTGTGAACATGAAAATGAAGACGGATCTCTGTTACAACAGCTGCTACATGCTCATACACGTATTGGCCTGCTTGGTTCCACTGCTTTGCATAATGCAAGTATTGCATGGTGGCAGTTCCCTCAGGTGGACTTGTTTTAGATGAAATAGAAACCAGATGTGGCTCACGCGGGACGGTGCATAAAAATTCAAGGAAGCTGTCAGCTCACTCTGTCTCACAAATAAAGCTGGGATGTTCACTTTGTTTTGACACAATGACCCCCAGCAATTTTGATAAAGTTACCCTACTTTTACAGTTGGTTTGGGAGAAAGATTTGCTGCTATTTCTTATTTTATAAATGGTATTTGAGCTAATTTTTGAGCAGTTTTCTAAAGAAAGGTTTTCCCTTAAATAGTTATATCCAGAAATTAGTTGAAGCTGGTGAACTGGACTGAGTGACCCTTCCCACCTCACGTTCCAAACGGGAATACCCACCAATTCCAAGAATCAAAAATATCCTTGACTTCTATTGAGAAATCATCAGTTATTACTCAGTTATTTTCTACTTGTCAGAATGACCATTTTTGCTCTGATATCTTTGCTTTTTTTGTTTTTTTTGTTTTTAACATTTCTCAATTAAAGTATGTGGCTGGCCGAAATGTTTGAATGACAGAGTCTCCCGAGCCAACTTTGGAGTTGCGGAGGTGTGGACTACAAACAGACTCGATCTTGATTGGCAAGACTGACATAGAATTGATGAATCATTGCTGACAAAGTCATGGTGGTATCCATAGTGCAAAGAGTGGCAACACTGACTATGTTTTGCTGGAGGTAGAATTAAGTCTTTTTCTATGGGTGACGTCACACTCACTCGGTCCAGTTCTGTTATACCGTCAATGGTTATGATTCGTTTAAATCGTTTACTTGACCTCTTTCAAATGACTGTATTTATTTTTTACAGTGGTCCTGAAATACCAATCACATCAACAAATTCCTCAACAAAAGGACATTTTGTCACAACATAAAAAAACTAACTAAACCAAATGTTAAAAAGTAGCATTATATTTTAGAAATAAATCTAAATCTAATAAATCTAAATCTAAAAATTCAGAAGACAAAAGTAATTTCCAGAAAACAAAAAGAAATGTTATATTTACAAAAAGCTTAAAAATCAAAACATTTCAGAAAACAAAATGAAATGTTAAAAATAAAAAAATATTTTAGAAAAAAAAGAAAAAAAAATCTGAAAATAAATTATATGTTTATAATTATTTAAAGAATAATTTCAAAAAAACAAATGAAATATTCAAATACAAAAACCTTTTTTAGAAAACAAAATGAAATGTAATAAAACACAAAAATCAGAAAAGTATTTTTCAAAATACAAATGCAATTTTCAAAAATAAAAATCTTTTTTAGAAAAAAATGAAATAATATGAAAATTAAAGACAATGATAAACTTGAAAAGGTAGCTACTAGGTGACAACACTGATCTTTTTTATAGCATTTCCTTTTGCTTTCTGTAAATCATTTTTTTGTTACTGATTTTTTTTTATTTCTAAAACACACTTTCCTTTTTTTTTTTGCTTTACTTTTTTTAATTGTCGTTGTTATCCTTCAAATGTTTCTTTTTTTTTTTTGTAATTTGTTGATGTGTTTTGCACTTTTGAGCCACTATTGTTTTTGCCCATTTAGCTCTTTGAACAAACTCTGATGTCTTAAATTGTATTGAAATTGATTGTTTCTTCAAAGTCTCATACACACTAGACAATAATTATAGTTGTGGTTAAGTTTTTGTTTGTAGTTACGTGTATTTTTAAGGTTATTTGTTGTCTATGTGCTGTTTTTAGAAGAGCAATAGTAACAAGGTAATTATGTGGGATAAAATTATTCTATTCTATTCTATTCTCTGTGCTACTAATTTTGTAATGCTTATGACTAGCTGTGAGGGAGCAGTAACTTGTAATTTCCACCTCTGTTTACAAACATGATATTGATTAGTATTAATTGCACATCAATTTCACATCCCCTGGTTTTAATAGCACATCGATGTGAACTTTATGCTGTTGAATGTCAGATTGATTGGGAAAGTCTCCTGGTCAGGATTTATATCAACATCAATACACGTCTGGGAAACAGCTTTTCGCAGCTGTTTTTGTCGTTTGTGAAAATTAAATGAGGAAGTCTCACTTTTCTTGTTACTAAAGAAATAACTTGTTGATTACAAACTGAATATATACAAGTATTTAACCCAAAATGTGTCAAAATGAAGTTTGGGTGCACTCAGAAGTGGAAGTCTTCATGGTGGTTGTTGAAAAAGAGTGCACCGCAGTCCAATTTCATTATGCTAATATGGGCTTGTTTAACATGTTAGATACTGGGTGGGTAGATTAGATATTATCAGCTTGTTTCCCAAAGCTAGCTCGGCCCACCCAGCGAATGTCTGGGCGCTGTATAGTTAGACATAGTTAAAAGCCTGTGGAGCTCACTAGGAGTCCAAGGATGAGAGGGAAATCTTAAGGAAGTTCAAGGAAGAGGTTTTCTTGTTTATGTAGATGAGTCTTCTATTTGTGTGAATGTTTATGTGTGAAGGGATTGAGACAAGCCTCAAATCTTCACTTTTATATCTTTGCTGCTTTAATTATTCAAATTTAGTCTCACTGCAGAGTTCTGTTGCACCTGATTGTGCTTGAAAACTAGATAAAACTAGACTGTATTCTAGATCTAAATTCTCTTTTCTGTCATATATTTAGCCATAATTTATGCAAAACGACTAAAACTAAAGTAACGTTGGATTAACTGGTGTTTGGTCCACAAGAGCACAAATAGATCTAATTGGTGTCGCTCATCAGCCAACTCCCAGTCTCACAGATCCTTCAGTTTTTCTGCGCTAAAGGACTCAAACATAATTACACAAACTTATAGGAATACAGAACTGTCAGGCAATTCAGTCGGGAAAAGATTACACTAACACACTCAACAAGCAATTCCACGAGTCAACATGCAGACAAAAGAGGGACCCAGGCAGCCAAACTAAACACAAACCACTAATGATGGAGAATAAACGAAGGAGCACGACTGAGGAGCTATCGAGTTGTTGATCATTACAACTCATAAATCTTTCTTGTTTGGAAAAGGGATGATTTGGGATTACTGAGTCAGCAGACAAAAAGGGCTGAAGTTTGGCTTGAACAGAAGAGTCATAATCAGAAACAAATTAATACTGATAATTAAGTATCAGTTAAGATGAAATGCCAGATTTCTTAAAGACCAACTCCGATAAAAGTCGTCTTTTTGGCATTTTTAAGGACCAACTCCAATGAAAGTCGTCTTTTTGTGACCTATATAAAATAATTTACAATTAAAACGGCATTCTTGGGTATTTATTAATTCAAATCAACCCAGAATTGTATTTATAATGAGCTACTGCTGCTGTGCATAATATATGTCCTTAAAAATGACTTAAAAACTTAATAATCATAGTTAAAATATCACTGGGAACGATTTTATAAAAGAAAAAATATGGGTGGAGTGGGACTTTTGACATGTTTATGTGGCATTTTTCTAACGATGGAGGACATATCTAAAGAAAACTAACCTTCAAAATGCATTTTTAAGATTTTTTTTAATTCAAATTGTTGCGAATTAGGAGAAGACACAAAAATGTTGTTGAAAAAAGCTCGCCACAGCACGCTCCCTGCTTCTGATGCACGATGATCCATGAACATTTTCAATTTCCTGGTATCTAGCTCAAAACTGTGCAGCTAGCTCTGATACAGCTTGCCATTTTGTTGCATGGATAATATTAGGTTGGGGTTGTGAGGGTCTGTAAGCTAGGATGGGTGATAGGAAATGGAGGCGGGCTTACTCTGCACCCTCAGTCCCTTCCAAATTACAAATTAGTGCCACTCTGAAGAAACTTTCTAGATTTATTTTACAAAAGATCAAGAGATAATTAGAGTGGACCTTTAAATGCTCCGTTATTACTGTATTTTTTTCTGTCAACAAATACATCTTTTTTTTTTGTTTACCTTCAAGTAAAGTTATTTTTTAAACTTAACTTTTAATGTGTCAAAAAATATTCACCAGTATTACAGCTCATAAAAACTAAGTACTGAAAGAAAAGGTAATAATGAATTATTGAAAAGTAAGTCATTTATTTTTCACTACCTAATCTGATTTTCGTGCCTGGTTTGGTAAATTTTTACCTTCTCTCCATCTGCCTCTGAATATTTATTTGCTGCTTCTGCATCACTCAACTAAAATGCTTTATTTGAGGTTAGAAAATCATCGTTGGTTGTGTTCCAGCAGAAACTGTAAGCAGGTAGTGTTTCGAAACATCCTTTTCTGGTTAGTTTTTTTAACCCTAGCTAATAATCAAAAGCATAAAGCATGCCATATTTAAATCGAATACTGTACAATCTACTGCATAAAGTGAATTCTCAGTCATTTTTGCTCTAGATACTTTTGATTGGACGATGTTGACTGAACAACAAAATCCATTTGCTGTTGTTGTCTCTGTTCTGCATCGATTGATGGTGACGTGAGTTAGAAGGAAACTTATCATGTTTCCGCTAAGCCACACAGAGCAAATGTAGGCTCAAAGACGTACAAACTGGATAAACTTGAACTCTTCCATTATGTGCCAAGTGGGACACACAGATTAAATCTGCTGTTGATTCTCGGGTTTATCAGCACTCGCACCGGCCTCAGCAAAGGCCTTATGTTGCTTGAATAAAGCTCCGCTTGTGAGTGTGTTTGTCTTTCTTGAAAATACATTAGCTCTAAAAATTGAGATGGGAGAGTTATCATCCAGACCTCAGCGTTTCCTTCGGTCCTCTGCGTACAAAATAAAGATCATTTCTGCAGCAGAAGATCGAGTGCACAAGCATCATCAGTCCTCAAAGTATAATCTTGGTAAAGTGGCACATACGGCAAATTCTAACAGAAAAATAAAAAGAAATTACCTTAAATTTGATCAATATTAAAATTGTCATTTGCTGGAAGTTTTCGGTTTGGATGAACTCAGTTTGACGGCTGTAGCAGTTCCGAAATAGTTGATGAACAAATTACTCTGACAAATCTAATAGTCAAAAATAAAAGGCAAAGATAAAAGTATTTTATTGTTTTTATGATCCAATCACCTCTTGACAAAACTATAACACTGATGGTAAAGACATGACAGAAGACCTCACGGTTGTGTTCACAGAAATTGACTTCAAGTCTAATAAAAGTTATGAAATAGTCTTCCAAATAACACTTCCAAGCAATTTTTGAAAATAAAAAAATAAAAAATGTTTTATTTATCAAGATATTTGACTGTAGCTGCGTTTACATGACACATATGTGCAAAGATTTGTATCAAAGTTCTAAATTGCAATTACAGTTTGTTGTTTTTTTAAGACTTATTGCTTTAACCTGTCTTTATGCATGTCTTTTATGTCAAGCACGCAAGTCGATGAAGGATACTCTTTAAAAAAATGATTAATTCATGTAACTTCCACAGAAATTAAACCATGCATCAATTTGATGTGGTTTTTATGACATGGTATGATTGTATGCTAATTATAATCATTATTTATGTATTTTTTTAATGTATTTTATTTTATCCATACATGTGTTAAAGGTACAAGGTTGTACATTTTATTGATAAATTCTTCCTACAATGACAATTTATCAGGAATATGTAGGGTGTGATTCATTTTAACAACGATTCAATTTAGTTTGTGGTTAACAATATGTTTTTCAGTTGATTTTGTTCCATTTTGAATGTTTCACTACACTGACCTCAAATTAATCTAGAACCTCTTTAGCCAAAAATGTAACCAGAGATTAATACCTGTGACTGAACCGTGCGGGAGAACTTTTCCAGACTGCTTGTATTTGTTGTAAGATAATAAACTGTAAATTAACCATGTGTACAAACATATAAGTAAACAAGAAACTCATTAATGCAGAATTTAGTGTTTCCACACACTGGACTGTGATGAAGAATTAATCATTTTTGGCTGACATCAAGTTTGTTGTAACACTTTTTACATCACAATAAAATAAACCTCAATCCAAATATCAATCCAATATTGATGTAATACATTTATTTCATTTTGAAATAAATACATGATGATAAAGGTCAATTCAGCAAACAACTTGCCTCAGGGGTGTGGATCGGAACACCCCTTGGAATATCTCTTTTCATAATCAACTTTCTGCCTATCTGTCCAATGTGTGCTGAATTTAGTTTGGAACTTTCTTGTAAAACAGTCAGCATGTTGATTCAAAACCCTTTACACTTTTTACAGTCAGTGTGGCCATTACAACACTTTGAGTTGAGACGTCGAGACAAGCTCAAGCTGGGCAACAGGACAATCTGATGGACCTCTTGTCACATGGTATCTATGTATTTTTTGTCTTGGAGTGATGGTTCATCTCTAGTCTCTGAAAAGGATCAGGGCGAGGTTAATATAAGGCCTAGCATTCATGTTGGGAAGTTTTGAGCAGCCTTTGTGATTGTAACGCCATATTGTAGTGCTCACCAAATGTCTCTCAAAGTGAGGTCTTGCACAGCTGGTTATGAAGTATCAATTATTAATAAATGACTGCACTTAATGAAGTGCCACTTGAGGGATTTAAAATTATGGGTGTCCTACTGAGACTTGGCCCCTTGTCCTTTACACGCTCAAATTTCTCCACAATCTAAATTTATTTATTTATATATTTTTTACATACAAGCGCATTAAAGAGGGTAAGATTTAAATAATTTTCAGTCTTTAATGAAGGGTTATTCTATTAAAATATATTAGTCTAGCTCATTCATTAGCAAACTAGATTTTCTTTGCAAATCCTTCTAAAATACCTGGCCTTCTTTAATATTCTACTTTTGTGAATAATAATAAAAAAAAAGAATAAAAATCCTTTTAATCACTACCCTCCAACCTAGATGTGTTCTTACTCTTTAAAAGTGTGTTTTTTTAATCAGTTTTTTTTAAAAAAAAAAGCACGTTTTGGATATTTTTTTAAATGTGTTTTGTTTTCTTTGATATGTCAAAGGATGTTATCGGAACTGATTTTTTACTGCTCAAAAGATGAGTTTTCAAGAATTGATGACATTGAAAGTCTTCTTTTAGTATTTTTATATTCTTGGGGACAAAAAAAACAATGTAAAGCTTGAAAAGTGTTTTCCAAATTGTTTAATTTAAAATTGGGTAAATCAGACATACTCCCATATTACTGGCCAAAGTGTTTATAGGTAGAGTAGTAAACCTCTGATTGAAGGATTGCAGGTTCGATTCCTGCCTCGCTTCCTCAGGCAACCGCACATTCCTCCCCTGATGGTTATAGATCTATACCAGTGTTATCCAATGTTATGCTATGTTCAAATTGGGCTCTGCAGCATGTGCTTAAGTAAATGTAGACACGTGTTTATGTGCATTTCAAGCTTCTGTGTTCAAAATCGATTATTCAATAAACCGATTGATCGATTTCTATACCTAGAATCCAACCAGATCGATCTGTCTGAGGCAAGTTGATAATCAAATTCAACTATACCATAATAAAATTGTCGTAAAATTCCATAGGATTGAGGCATGGTAGGTTTATTTTACAATAACATAAAAACGACTATCACAATGGACAACACACGTGATGGCAACACAGAATGATCAACCATCATTACAGTTCAACGTGTGGAAATGCTAAGAATTTAGGAAAGAATTGACCATACAGTGTGGTAGAATGTTTTTATGATTTGTGACTTGTCAAGATTAGATTCCACCAAAGTCTTTCATTTACTACAAAGAGGGCTGAGAGAAAAAGCCAGGACAAATATTTGCAAGGTTGGACATTTTGCACCAACCTCTCCCGACTGTAGGCGTGGATCAGATAGCGACAGTCCAGTGTGAACACCACCATATGCTAAAAATGTGTTCAAGAACCTGCGTTCAGCATACATGCCTGGTATGTATGTACCATGAGACAGCAGAGCGCGTGAATGTGTGTTCAAGGGCTAAGAATTCACCGTTTACCATTTGATGATCTGTTTTGATCGACAAAGTGTGCCTGTCTTCATAACATTGTGCCTCCTCCATTTTAGAATTGATGCTACTCTTTCACAGTTGTGACATTGGCATTTGGTCTCTAAAGCAACTTCATCAGAGCAGTTCTTTAAAGTTTGACAGATGGACGCATGGAAAAAAAACAATTTTACTACCCCACCCAGTCTATGAAGTAAGTGCCAGATGGAAGTTTGTTAGACATTGCTTTATGATATAACTTTTATCATAAATCTTGATGAAAAATTTTCCTCAATGAAAGCTCTAAGTGCTTCGGGATGTTACTCTGTTCTGATAGCATCACACAGTTACACCCTGCACTAAAAGGCTATAAATAAACAAAAATGAATCAAAAGTTGAAGCTAAAACATCAGATATCAATGTTTGACTGATTATGTTTAGAAATCTTTTAGCTTTCCTTATTCAATTAGAGCTGGAACTATGTGGAAATGATGGTCCACAGTTGAATAATTAGATTAGGACAATAATAGGATTCAATATTCTTCTTTCTCCTCTGTGGCAGATATTTTAATAGAAGCTAAGACCCTAACAGGCCATTAGCCAGATGGGTCAGAGCAACTTAATTTCCAAACAATGTCTTCACTGGAGCAAATGACCTAATTAGTTTCATAATGCAGGGCAGACCACACAGCGAGGTGTAAATGGAGGAGTAAAAAAAAAAAAAAAAACAATTGTAGCTCTTTATTAAGTGTAATTAAAGATGTTTGTTTTAAATGACGACAGTGAAACGGACAAGTTGTATGATGAACAGTGACTTCTGTCAAAGAAATATGACCAAAATAAAGATAAAAACATCAAACTTTAATTAGATGCTTCTTTGATGGCTTTCATTGACTTTGATACTTGAGACAAATAGCAGAGGATGAAATGGTCAAAAAAGGAAGTTTTCTCTAAGATCTTCCAGTAAGTTTGAGTGATAAGCCACAAACAATGACAGTTTGCTTAATTAGCCTCCATATTCTTTGCTATTATTAGTCCAGAAGCAAACAGTTGTTGAGTTATGACTGTTGTTCTTCATTTACAAAGTTCTGGTCTGCCCGCCTAAGCTGTAGATTTGAAGTTGCCTGACATACGGTGGGAGGTAAAAGACAAAACTCAGAAAAGAAAATCATTTAATTCTCTTTAGGGTCATGGGGTTGCTGGAGCCTATCCCACCTATTGTTGGGCAAAGGTTGGGTACACTCTGACCTGAACAGGTCACCAGTCCGTTGCAGGGCCACACAACCACATCTACACATTTTTACTCCCAAGTCGTCAGATATGGACATATGGTTCCATCCATGCAATATATTTAAAGAAATCTTGTGCTCTTCAAGTTCTACATCCTTGTATTGAGTATATCGCCTGGTATGGGCAGCTGGTCTTAGCCGAAATGTGTTCCTGTTGTTGTGAAGGTCTAGTATGTGGATTTATGTATTTGATTTTCTATTGAAATCCATATCAGAGGTGCATATTTATCTTTCTAGAACTTCCACCTTCTTTTACTTTACTTTTCACTTTTACTGCTTTACATTAATAATAGCAGACACAAAAAATTGGTCTTTTAATATTATTAACACAAATAAATCAGTTTTAAATGTGTAATTTTCCTTCTCTTTCACCCCATATAAAAGGCTGGAGCTTCACCACTGGTGACACATAAGACCTTCATATTTTATTCTCACTCCCAACTTGTCATACATGGATGTATGGTTTGAGCCCCCTCTGTGTCACTTTTTGATGTTTTGGGTGTCCTCAACACATTTTTTTTTTTTTTTGATGTGCTAGTTGTTCCAATGAAATCATCGGGTTGAGGGCTGGGGTCCCCTGATTAGCGTATGAATTGTTTCTCTGTCTGTGGCCCAGTACTAAGTGGCCCTCGGACCGGTACTGGTTCATGGCCCAGAGGTTGGAGACCCCTGATTTAATGGGTACAGCCAGCACGTCAAAGAATAACGAGTTGTGGACGCCCAGAACGTCAAAAATTGACACGGAGGGGGTCCTCCATATATTGCGAGTTTTAGTGAGACTGTATTGACAACACACACACCAAGACAATTTAGATTCAAGACAATTTAGACTCACCAATTAATCTATGAAGCATATGTTTGGACCCATGTATACATGACTCCACGCAGCAAAGACCCATCTGGGTTTGAAGCAGAGCCTTCCTGCTGTGATGTGAGATTGCTTACCACTATACTATCGAGCAGCCTAAGAAAAGAAATATTTTATTTTATTTAGTTTTATTGATTTTATTCATAGGAAACATAAATGTTAAGCCTTTTCCCCGCAGTATATTTGTTTTTACTAAAATCCCCCCCAAAAAGGGGAGCTAAATATCAGGTTTTATTTTATTTTCAAATTCCAGAACATCTATTAAAAGTATATGTATATCTTACACCTGGCCAGTCTTTGCTGGTTATTTTCAGCTAACCAAACAGATTTTAAAAAGTATTTTTGTTGAGTTAACTTTTGATTTGAAGGCTTTAAAGTAAAAACAAGGGTCCCATCAGCTGTGAATGCGCCTCTGTTGGGCTTTTTTCCAATTTATTTGCAGATCCCTCTGGGAGCATTTCTGAAAGCTCATTCCCAGAGTGGGGAGCTGCTTCTCGGATGCTCCTCGGCGCTTCTGGTGCCACCAATGATTAGAAGGTGGAATTAGCAGCTGAACCCCTGCAAAACGCTGCACAGTGAGACCCAAGAGCTTTGCTGCTACACAAAAATGTAGCTTTGTTGTGGACTCACACAGGAGACTAGAGGTTTTTAATTTGCTACAGGGTGAAGCTTAGTTTTAAGAGAACAGCCACTGGTGAAGAAAAATGTGTCCGAACTCTCAACCTGTGGGAAACCTCAGATAGTTTTTATTCCTGTGTCAACTATTTTTTTGGCCTTCCAGATACATTTGAAACAAACAAGAAATAAAGTAGCCCTGCAGATAACAAATGATTGTGCACAGAGGAACACTTGTGAGATTAGTGATCAATATTGCTTTGGCGATATCACTTGTGATTAAAGAACAGATAGTAAACAAAAGAGCAACAAATAATAATAATAAGATAATTTAAAATGATAATAAAAAGATAATTTCCATTTCACTACACATTTATAAACAGTCAAAATAACTTAAATTTTACAGCACGTTTTCTCATCATGGGAGTGGTAAGGACTTATATGTTGTGGAAGCAAAAAACAAAGAACACCCGTCTACCTTTCTGGTAGTACTGGCCAAAACGAAAATGGACTAATATGGATGATTATGCCATTTTTAGCCACATTTAAAAAAAAAAAAAAAACTGTCGTTTTCTAGGGCATAGTTTCTGCAGAGCTGCAGTAGTTCTTTAAAAATTTGCCTCAAGGTTGTGGGTGGAACCGTTGCCACCAACTTTACACTCTCTTTTCTGCTAGCTTACAGCCTCACAACCCTAGCCTAGCATTAGCAGCGAAAATGGTGAGCAATATTGGAGATATTCAGCCAAATACCAGCTCAGTCGAGGAAAACAAAGAAGGACATGGACCTAAACATCTACTAACGAATGCATACTTTTGGCTTGCCAAGTTTTACGACACACCTGTTAGCTTTTTTTTCTGCGGTATTCAATCATCTGCTCCTGATTCAGTGATTTGAAAAAAAAGCGTAATACACGGATATGCAATCTTGATCTTAATTTTCTTTATATCTGTTCATCATGGAAAAAACGGCACAAGAACATGTTAAAGACTCCAAAAACCCAATTTTTATCAGAGTTGATCTTTAAACACGTGAGTTGACATGTTACAATGTTTCCTGTAGTACTGAAAAGACTCGAAAAAAGACTGACCGTGAAGTACTAGTAGGATGCAGAGATACCTCCTTACAAGCTTGCTGACATGTGGAAATGTAATTTGGTAGAGTTTCCACCATTCCAAGAGATTTTCCTCAAGGTACATTCACACCGGCCACATTGTGGTCCAGCGGCCACTTTTGATAAAAAGTCCTTATCCCAAATTTTGGGCTCCCTTCTTCAGAACTCTTGCAATCACGTGTCGCTACAGAAGTTTTTAAGTCAGATCGAGAGTGTCTTTTTCAAAACGTGAAAGTACCAACTGTTGTAAACATGATCACAAAGGAGAAATGAATCGTTAAGGTCTGTTCCTGGCTGTAAATCCATGACACCAAGTAATACATTTATAGGTCTCTTCCTATAAATGTATTTCTTGGTGTCATAAACGATAAAAAAAATGGATGAATAAAATGGATGATTACGTGTCTAAACTCAGGAATTTGTGAAAACATGTCACAGGCAGTGATCTTAATTGAGACAGAGAGACTTTTAAAACTGAAGGAAGAAAAGGAAGACTTCTACAAACAGGTTATTCATTATAATCTGACTTCACACAGTAAGTAAAAGGAAGTCAATAATAACAATTTTGGTGATTTTTTTTTTTATGGTACAGTTTGTAAAAAGAAGAAAAATGTTGAAATGAAATTTTAAAGAACACACTGTTGTCAATCTAATGGTGGTTTTTTTTTTTATTTCATTTTTATTCATTAAAAAACATACAATATAAACTTGAGTTGTAAACTCAAGCATGATAGAAAATGAAGGAAAAAAAAATTAAAAGGGGACAGAAAGACGAAAAACGTATTTTGTCTGCCCCTTTTAACAATCAATACATCAATCTATCAATAAAAAAAAGAAAGATACAGATACACAAGCATTTGGCGGATTCATTACACAGTAAGAGAAAATTGGGAAAGAAAGAAAAAAAGAAAAAAAAAAAAAATCTTATAATTACAACATCAACCGGTGTGAAGGGAAAATAATACCTCTGGGATGAGTCATTGTTATTTGTTTTAGATAGTTTTATAGTCATTGATAATACTGTTTTTAATGTAGTTTTTAAAACTTGATATTGTTGTAGTATTTTTAATTTCTAAGCTCAATTTATTCCATATATTAATTCCATATACTGATACACATCGTTCTTTTATCAGAATTCTGTGTTTTGGTTTGACAAATATTTCATGTCCTTTTAGATTAAATTTACTTTTTCTTTTCATGTATCTTTTCACTAAATTAGGATTCAGATGTTTGTAAATCTGACTGATGTCGTCAGCGCCTCACCAGCCATGAACCTCACCGCACGTCACTGGAACGTACCAACGCCGTCTATGGCATTGACAGCAAGTAGATTTAAAGCTCAGCTTCCAGCTTGTGAAAGGCAGAACAGAGGAGATAGTGAGTGGGACTGTTTAAAAAACTGCCCATTAACTTTTTTATACATCACCGGGTGATAAGGTGGTTTATCGCAGTTTACGCCATCTATTCCGATAATTTTGTGACGACGAGACATTTTTGACTTGTTATGCTGGCCTGATGAAAAACTATATTTTTTTTCCTGTGACAAGGCTGCTCTTTTGCAATTAGAAGGATGAGCGGCTGACATCAAATCAAAGGGGGAGTGTCTAAAAATCACACAGTGATTAACTCTCACAAGCACTCCATGAAGGTTCCAAATAAAAGCAAACTTTTCGAAGGCTTTTGTGAATGAATAACTTTTCTATTTAAAGGTTTGCAGCTACTTACAAGGTGACATCATGTAGCTTGCCTCTCATGTACGGAGAGCACATTCAAGTCACATTCCTCGCCCTTAGGCATAAATGTAGGTGAATGATTGTCTGTTGTACTTCTATGATTAACTTTTGAGTTGTGTGTTGTGGTTCTCCGCCTTTTTTTTTTTCTGAATGTGTGCTGGGATTGTCTGTGTGACCCTGAATAACAATAAGGGGTTGAATGAATTATTTATTTTTTATTGTTCATTTCCTGCTCTGATTGAAACAGCTATGTGCTACAAACTGGAACACATTTTAGATGTGGTTCATCATCCTCACAGTGAGTGATTGGAGTTGCTTTTCGGTCTCATTAGCAAAAGTCAATAATTGAAGCGTATTCGATTTGCTTGTAAAATTCAGGAATTTCAGTTTGGCTTTTTTCATGCTTCACCTGGTGGATAAATGTACTGCTTTGTAATTGCCTCTAAAATAACACTGTCAGCTTGAGTTTCATTTAACCGCCTTTCCCCATACTTTAGTGCCCTCTGTGGATGTAATCTGCAATCTGATCACAGGTGAGTTTAGTTTAAATTACACGGACTAATGCAGGAGATTGTTCTATAAACATCTTTAAATCTGCAAATATTTATTTTTTATTGATGTTCTTTTTTTTATTTCCTGCAATGAATTTCCTGTTTGTCCTGCCAAAAACCTTTTTTTTCCCATTTTAGTCTGACAAATAAATAAATACTGCATGTCTCCCTAGAGATTGCATTGTTTTTAGGTTTTGTTTTATTTCTAATTCTTAAATCTATGATCAAAAGTTGATAATTTTTTAGAATTAAACAAGAAAAGAAGATCCTTAATATTCAAGGCTTGTCCCCCAGGATTTGGTTTGCACTTTGCTGTCACAATAATAATTATATTTAAAAAGAACACTTTTCAACTCTTGTAAAAATATGAAACATCTCCATAAAGCTGGAATTCTTTGGATGGTTTGTGTTGCAGGACATAGACAGGTCCCAGTCTGGAACACTGCTTTGGCCTACTTGTTACAGAAGGTTCGGCTGTCATCCAAAGCCCAGATGCTGTTTAAAAATACCTTTGTAAGACTACAGCAGAAATGTGAATTTAGGTTGTTTACCAAAATAAAAAAAAAAAATACACTTACATTTGAAAAGTGCTTCATAAACAAAGTTGAAACAAAAAATCCGTGGATGTGTCTGAAGTTTTCTTTTGCTTTAGGAGAAGCATTCAAGTCTGCATTTTAGATGGTTTTTTTTTTTTTTTTTATCAGCCGCAGGAGATTAAAGTGGGCTGATCACAAGTCCTAAGAGATTTGGAAAAAAAAGTCATGCCCTTCAAGCAGTAGCTGTTAATGATGTTATAAATCGTTCAATGTGTCTTTTGTTTTAATCCTAATAATCCATTCTTTCCTTTGAAGCACTTTACAAACACAGTGGATTAACAGCGCCTTCCTCATTATATGAATATGTCTAAGGGTGACGGCGGTGTCATTTGTCAGCCTGCATATAAATCAGCCCCTGACAGAGATTTGAAAATTGATGTGCAATTTTTAGGATTTGCTGTTCAAATGGAAAATTTGAAGGAATCTTCTTACAGCGGAAGCTTCAAATGATCCGATTTTAGTCTTTGCAGGAAGCTAATAGGCTTTTAACACAGATGAAGTGTGTTCTTGTCTTTGTACGGTTTTCTTCCTGCAGAGTGACTTACTGTTTTAAGGAAGCTTGCTGTCTTTAAATGCTCTTTTGGAATTACATTGCATTTATTTTTCAATTTCTTGCTGAGAAAACTGCTTGAAGTTTTTTTTTGTTTTTTTCTTAATGGTGCAGTGATCCCTCACTATGCTGCGGTTCACCTTTTGGAGTTTTGCTTGTTTTTTAAGTGAAATTTGGCATGCTCTTTTTTTAAACTGTGCACTGTGTTCTCTATCCTAATTGGTTGTGGACCCTGTCGGTCAATGTTCTCTGTGCCGTGTTGGCTATCAATGTTTGCCACATTCCCCAAATTTACCACACATTAAAGACTTTTTTTTTTTTTTTTTTAAACAACCATGTGTGTATTATATAGATTAATAACATTTGTGCTTACTGATTTTGTAGTGATTTTGAGAGGTACACAATGAAATGTCAAAATGATACTTATTTTACAATTTGCAAACAAGTTTGTGTTTTCTTTTTAAATGTAACTAACATGTAGCGGTGTCAACACGTTTTTTTAAAGTAACTAACAAGGTGTAGTTACAACAAAGTTTGTTTTAGCAGTATCAGACTTTTTTTACATGTTGCAAACAGAGGTGTCAAACCCCCAGCGGGGGGTCGGGGCGTGGGGATGTCCGGGCGCTCTCCCCCTTTGTACATTCTATTATCATCCACATTTGCACAACATTAACTCTCACCTGAGCACAGGTGTCAGCTGACCTTCGCACTAATAGTATGCGTGATAGAATGAAAGGCTTTACTTGTATCAGTTTGTATGATTAAGTGTGTTGAGCTGCAGCTGTATTGTGTACATTTAGACTATTTTAAATGTGGAGACTATTTTGGCCAACAGGTATTTGTGCAACTACTGAGTGTGTGTGTAGAGAGGCTCCGCCCATTCCAAGTTGCTATTTAGATCTGGTTGTTTTTCAATGTTGTTTCCCTCTGCTACCATCTTCTTTTTTATCTCTAACACCCCCCCTCCCCAACCTCCCTCTTTTCCTTTTCCCTCCAGTCCAACCCCCCCCCCCCAAAAAAAAAAAAAAAAGAGATACAAACTGATCAATGTAAATAAAGTTTAGCATGAAATACAACAGGGGTTTATACTCAATAAACCCCCGCTGTGACAGTAAAATCTTCCCAACACAAGAGGCTCTCAGTCCATATCTGTTTGCTCAGTTGTTAGACAGGACAAATTTAAATAAATAAATAAATAAAGTTTAATAGACTGATCCCCTTATCTCTTACTTTCTCTCTTTGTGCGCCTCCTACAAGACACAAGTTCAAAAATAGAAAAAAATACAGTAGATAAATTGATTATTGCGAGGACTTTTTTGTTTTTAATACTGTCTGGGTGTATTGTTTTTACGAAGGTTAACTTTAAGAGTTTAAACGAGAGAGAACATGTGCAAATGTTAATGTCTGTGTGTACATAGTGTAGTGAGTGGGTTTACAGTCTTAAAACATCTGTACCCAATTTTGCGGACTTTCCCTAACCTCCACGATAAACGAGGGAACGCTGTACAGTGCTGTTAGCGAAGTCAGAGTTAGTCCTCTCCGCATTGTAGGGTCAGAGTTATAAATTAATATCACCCTGGTGAGCGTTCAGAAATCAAACCGCAGTCAATCTTAGTCGCTGCTTGATCGCTAAAGCTTTGATATTGTGGAGTCGCGGCAAAGCTTTTTATCCGCACAGATGTTTGCGCTAGCAATCAGCAGCTACCGGTTCACAAGGCCCCACTCCGGCAGCTGGCATTACCTGTGAGGACGGCTTCAATCGCTGGAGGTTTTCATGTGTCAGAGAGTTTGAATAGTGACCTTTGTGACTCAGAGCCAAGCTGGAGATGTGTTCAGCAGGTTGCAACGCTAATCTTGGCTCAAGTCTAAACAGGGAATTTATTAGCACTGCTGGGTACATGCATAACAAATTCCCATCTCAGCCACGTTTTAAAAGCTTTTGAGTATTCTAGAGGTGTCGACAAGGATATTTGGAGGTGAGTTTAATTAGAGCACAACTTCCCTTTGCGGTGAGCTGGCAAAAGAATGCATAATAGCTTGAAGACACAAGAAAGCTGCTTTATAAGCTTGTCATGGTTTTGATTTCTTTACTCCAAGCCTTCAATCTTAAATTGTCTGCAGCAAATCAGCGTTTTCATTTAGAAACAATATAGTCACAAAACGGTAATAATTTGTTAGGATCAGTTCAAAAATGGTATAAAAAAATAAATCAGCAGAGGTATGTTTCATGAAGTGAAAATCTAATCAATGCAATCATTTTAGTATGTCTATTTATGACCCCACTGTCTTCTGATGATAAAACTGATGGTGGTTTATTAAATAAAATTGTATTTAAACACTTTTTTTGGCAAAAATTGTGCAAACGCAATGCATTGCGGTCTATATTCGCCAGTGTTTTAAGCACTGGTTTTTTCGCAAAGACTTCTGGGAAATTTCTTGGGCATTCGATTTTGGAATTGTAGATTGGGACAGCCCTAGGGCAAACATATCCTTAACATAATGAAAACTCTGCTTGTTTTTTCTATTTCCCTCTTAAATGGTGCAAGCTATTGTTATCTGAAGTGAACAGATAAAAAAAGGAAAGGGTGATCTCTCTCCTGTCTGATCTGACGTTCCGGTATGAATGGGATGGCGAGCTGTGACAGCTGATCGTGGAAGATGTCACTTGAGAACTTTTTGGTCATTCCAGGATCATTAGCACCTGCTTCCAGACAAGGTTAATGCTCGCTTGGTGTTGAAGGATGGCTCTCTAATGCGGCCATTTTGTTTCAGAGCGTGATACTGATCTCAGACAACACAGAGATGGCGTTTATTCATGTACAGAGAATCGTAGGGGGAGGAGATGAAGGAGAAACAAAAGCTTTATTGTCACACCATCCTTTTTGAAAATATTCAATCACGTCTCTGGCTAGTCTAGAACGCTGCTGCTCATTGTGTGGTTGGGCCGCGGAAGAGGGACCACATCACCCCCATCCTGGCCACACTTCACTGGCTGCCTCGGAATTTTAGAGTTCATTTTAAGATTTGTTTTTAAATAAAAAACTAAAATCTGAGCTTTTCAGTCATTAAACCCAGACCCAGAGCCTCAGATCAGCTTTTTCACGAGGTACCATGATCCAAGAGGAAGCTCAGAACGAGCATTTTCAATACGAGCACCGGAGCTGTGGAAGGTGTTACCACTGACAAGCCTGTCAACAACTTTTTTAAAAACTTCTCAAAACCATTTTCATAGCCAAGCTTTTGATGCAGCATCAGATTTTGCTCCACTTATGCGTTTTTCAGTTTTATTGTTTTGCTTTGTTTTTATCTGGTGTTTTTACATTTGTGACAAACTTAATTTTACGGTTTACCTTTAATATTTTTTTAACCACCGAGTTTTTCATTTTAATTTTGAGCTTTTAACAGATGGGGCCCTGTTTGACTGAACATAAACAAAACAAGACTGAAAAAATATGCTAGAAAAACCTTTAAAAGTTCCACAATGATCATATTTTAATCTATTTTAAAAGTGTTCTCAGTGGTCTTTTAATTATTGGGGCTATCCTTGTACAGTTTTGAGCCAGATCCCAAGAAAACAAAGAAGTACATGGATCTATCTATGTGCAAGTGGATGCATAAGAATAGAGCAGAGAAGGGACCTTGTGGTGTGCTGACCTACGTTGCAGCTAGAAGCTTATTCCAACTGCATTTTTTCATCTGCTCCTGATTCACAACAATTTGGATAAATAAATGCAATTTTAAGCTTTGTTTTCACTATTTATGTCCGCCATCATGAAAAAATGCCACAAATTCATGGTAATAACACACACAAAATAAAGCTTGTATTCCTTATGTATTTTAATATTTACCCTATTTTAGACTGTGGTTTACAGTAGATGTTACTCAAAGATACTCCATTGAAGGAATTCAGTTTTTCAGGCTTGTTGGTAGTTTCATGTTGCAGTTTCACATGTAAAAGCTTTTTCAAATTCTTCTGAGGTCTAATTCAGATTTTCATCAAAATGAAACATGCTTGTTCTGGTTACATAATGGCCGGGACCTGTGCTTGTTTTGATCTATTCCTAATGTGACGGAATTCCTTACTTTGACCCTTTTCCCGACTTCACCAAAGGCTTTTTGTGTCTTTCGTATTAATATTTTGGTATTTTAAATTGAAGGGCTTACCATGCGTTCAATGCGAGTGAATGATTAGCTCTTCAAACAAATCCTCTACCTCTTTCTGTCAAGGAGGACTGAAGGTCATCCATCTGTCTGGCTCTATTTTTCCTGCACTTTGTTGTTGAGTCGCTTTTCCAATATGTGAGGAGAGTCATTTCGTTCAATACACCGCCTGCCTCGGCACTACTGCTCGACACAGTGATAAATCACAACACAGAGAAACAGAACTTTATTTGCATTCAGCTTCCATCCACTTTTGAAGCTGCAGATTTGGAATTGAATTTTTTTCTCTCCTTCTCCCAGCTCTCTCTTTTTCTGCAGTAAGAGGCTATGATCTCAGAGCTGTATACCTCTTCTGTTTTTTTTGGTCTGCTCCAGTTCGTTTAAACACAGCAAACCTTTGCATACTTGTACATTTCCTGCACTGTTTTTTTTCTGTGTTTGCAATTTAAACGATGAGAAATTTGAGTATAAATTTTGTGTTGTTTCCGCTATAATATGCATTTATATCGTAAATATCGTAAGAGATGCTGGGGTGGGCCCTAAGGACAAAATTCCGCCACTAGATTTTGGAAGATAAACAGCGGTGTATGTGGCAGGATGTTGACTGCCTTCCTTCAGGCAATACAGGCTGCAAAGGGAATCTATCATTTGAAAGAGGCTATAGCCTCCAGCACACACCAGATTGCTCCCTCTGCATAGATGCACACACACACATTCGCACAGCCATGGCTGCTCAAGGGCTGACCCCTTCCACTTGACCGCTCCCGGTGGCAGCGAGGGTATATACTCCCTTTGACAGTGGCACTCTGTTGTCCTCCTGGAGATGGAGCTCAGCCCCTCCATCCTGCCGAAAGCTGGCCCACGTCGAGCCTCATGCGCCGTGACCTTCGTGTCCTACAAGCGGAGGTGAAAAGCAGAGCGACACCTTCCATCCAGACTAATGCCGGACGGCGTTTCATCTGTTTGCTCACACTGAACGAATTACAGATAATTTTGTATTCATCTGTGAGTCAAATGAGTCAACAGTGTCAGCGGTGTAGAGCCAGACTAATCTGCTTTGCTCGCTGTTGTTTGAAAATTACTGACAGAGCGCTGATAAAGCCTGAGCAAATTCAAAACCCGGACCACTGTTACATTGGAAGATGGCAGGAGATAGCTCCCCATGGACTGTGTTTAGAGAAGAGGATTTCAGCAGAAACTGAGGGAAAGATTGGGATTTCAATGGATTCTTTGAGGGTTTTTTTTTTTTTTTTCTAAGATTTATTTAAAAAAAAAAGTATCATGAAATTATAAAACTAATGATCCACCTCAGCCCATGTAAAGCAAGTAATTATTGCAATTATAAACTCCTCAAGCACTGCTAGTTTACACCCTTGTAGTGACTGCTGATTTTATTTTTTAAACTCTTCAATGAAAATCCTGTTTTTGGTGCTTTTACTATGTTCATGTGGCATTTTTCTCTTGATGGATGACATATATCATGAAAATAAAGCTTACAATTATGTCTCTGAGTATTTCTTTATTAAAGTTGTTGTGAATCCGGAGCAGAAACATAGCAAAAATGATGTTAGTAAAAGCCGTGACATACAGTAGGTGCTACAGTCGGCGAGTCACGGGCTGACCAAAATCAAAAAGCCTTTGTCGTTTTTTTAGGACATATTTTCTGCTGCACAGCATGAGTTTATCAAAAATGCTCATCTGGGTTGTGGGCAGGACTGTCGAAGCAAGTTAACTCAGCAAATTTTCCCGTCAGCTCTATGTTTACACTCTCTCCTGCTAGCTAAATATAACCTTGCAAGCCCAAGCTAACATTAGCGTAGCAACAAAAATAGCAAACAATGTCAGAGGTTTGCAGCTGTACAGTTTAGAACCAGATATCAGCTTAGACGAGGAAAATATTGACGTTAATGGATTTATTTGCAAGAGAATGCTTCAGAAATGGAGTGGAGTAGGGAGACTTTGGCTGAATCCCAATTCTTCTTCCTACCCCTACATTTAGCCCTCCAAACAGAGAGTCATATAAAAATAGAGTCTTTTAATTCGGACGACACTGCCACTCGATGAGGTCATCAACAGTCGCCAGTGAGCTACATTAGTGCTACGCTGCTAGCGCTCGTTATTACAAGACAACATTGGTTTTATAACTTTAAAAAGTCAGTACATTTAAATGTAAACTTGTTTGGCTCAGAGCAAACCCACATAAAAAAATGCGCTTCCCCTACTTGCCACAGTGCAACGTGGTTCCCCCTTGCGGCAAAGGGCTCCTTGCAGCTCTTAGCCCTCAGACAATCCTACCTCTTTAAATGCCCCTACAATTGGAGGGGAAGGGAGTATTAGGGGAAGAATTTGGCCCATCCTAGACAGTTGCTGTGTCACAATACTGAGCTTTTTCAAACATCTGGTTTTCATCTGCTCTCAATCCGTCACAATTAGAAAAAAGAAATACTCAAAACTGTAGTTTTAATCTTAAAATATTTTATATATGTCTTCCATTATTAGAAAATGCTACAAGAACATGCTAAAAACGTCAAGTGGATGGGGGTTTTAGCATTTTCCTTCAGCTGTAGAGATCCTGCAGACATTTGCAGACAATGTGCATACACAATGCACAGTGTTTACTTATTGCATTTCTCCTTTTATTCTATTTTACATTTTAACTTATTGAATTCTCCATTTATATGCCCTACTTTGTGTTTTTTTTTCTACGTTTATGACCTGTACTTTTGTATATTTGTTTATATACGTCTGCACAGAGTAGACGACAAAGCAAGAATTTCATTATACTGAGAACTTCTCTTCCCTATTGCATTCGAGAATAAACACTGAACTGTGAATCTTTTATTCTACCAATCTTTAGTTGAAAGTAACCTAAAAAAACTGTTTTGCTTTGCAGGATCTGTTTTTTTTAACTTACTTTTTAAAAACATTATCAATTCCATAAGCAAAAGTCTTTGCGCTTTTATGTATATTAAGCATTATTTATGCACATTTAATTGCTTTTTCTGTGAGCGCTTTTATTTGTCAGAGTAACACATTGGGACAGACTTACAAAAACACAATTATTAAACTAATTTTACCATGACAGGTAAAAAAAAAAAGTCCAAAAAAATGGAAGTAATAATTAACGTAGTAAGGCCAAAGCCCTCAGAGACCATAAAGTAAGGAGTGGTAATTGTCTAAAACCTGTACATTAAACACACCTATCAGTGGTGGAGGTGGTGTGACTTGCGGATTAAACCGCTTTGGATAATTAACAATGAAAAGTTTCCTAATGGCTGTCTGCCACCTCGGCACAGCAGTATCGGTTTCAGGGTTTTTCCACCAGAGTCGTAAGTTACTCATGTCATTAACATCACCACCCTTATATACATGGCTTAATGAACTGCTGACCTTTGCACCATTAAATACATTAAACATGCTGTGGTTAGATGTAGAGCGAGCCCATTGTTTGAAAAATGTATTCAATCTTTTGAATATTCATCCTCGCCCTCCTTAAATGTAGTCAATACAGTTGGAAGTAATGAGTAGTGGGTTAGAGTACATTAAAGGTCCTTTGACACCTCACTGGTTCCCGGATTGCTTCAGGCGCTGCCTTCCATCCTTGCTTGGCCTAATGAAGCATCGTGCACTCCTGTGGCAGACTACTTAATCTCCCCACCATGGCGGCATTGTTTGAGAGGTAACCGTGTGCTGGGGGGCTGTAGGTGTGAGCCCAGCTTCCCATCAGGAGATCACAGTCGAGTTAAGGTACCATCTGTTGAGGTGTTGCAATCAGTTATAGGTTCATTTAGAGTTCAGTGCCACTGATTTAGACGTTTCACTCCAGTCTTTGATTGGAGTTACTTCACCTTCTCTAAGAATTTTACAGCTGCGATACAATCTCAAGTGTCTTTTGTGTGCTTTTACATAAAAATTATGTTTTTAACTCATATTGAAGCTTTTAAAGAGTTTTTTTCTGAGAAAAGAAAAGCACAAGTCAAATAATATTTCAGTGGAATTTACTGTGTTTTTGCATTTATATTAACTAGACGTGGATAATTTGGTGGTAATTCTTTACTTAAGCTATCAGTTTTGTATAATTAGGAGAAACAAACAAAGCTGAGGATGCCAATCTGTAAATATTCTAAATAAAATGATTGGGAGGTCAAGGGCTTGTGTATTATAAGACTCATTCTAGTGAAATTTGTGTATTTTTAACATGTTTTAGTGGTATTTTTTCCCTGATGGAGGAAACGTAAAATGAAAATTAGGCTCAAAATAGGATTTCTGAGTATTTCTCTATTTACATTATTGTGAATCAAAACAGACAGAAAATGCTTTTTGAAAAAGATCATTTTTTTAGCATTTGAACTGTTTGGAAGGAAAGCTCTTATATTGCTTGCAATTTGTGCTACAGGAGAGCTTGTAAACAGAAAGCTGTCAATAGTAGGGAGTGGAAGGGGGGTGGGGTTGCTCCACACCAAAAACAATTCTGCTCACAACTCAGTGGCCAATTCTTAGTGAACTACTGCCATTCTGCAGAAACTATGTGCTAGAAAACTGCACTTTAAAAAAATATTTTGGCTAACAATGGCATAATCTTAATAAAAAAAACCACTGGGAACAAATTTACAATAGATGAAAAGATGATCGGAGTGAGTCTTGGAGTATAAACTACTTCTGCTTGAAAAAACCATGCTACCGACAGAGCTAAAGCTGCCCGCAAGACAGATAACCTGAAACGTTGCTGTTCAACAGTAGCTGTGTTTCCATTGCACATATATGCAAAACTTTACTGAAATTCTAGAAATTTAAAATAAAACCCAATTTCGCTATTGCATTGTTTCCATTCAATAATAGTTATGCGAATAAACACAAATCATCTCACGGGATAAGTCATTCAAAAACACAGTGACAGATGTGAACAAAACTTTGATTTACAGCAGATACAGCACTAGCGTTCATCATCATCTATCAAAGGAGACGTCGGCGTCTTATTAACCCTTCCGCTCTCCTTAGCTTGTTTACATTAAAAGTGGGGTCATCTGGACACCACAGGACAGTGCGCTGAACTTTTTTTTTTTCACTGATTTCGGAGTTTCACTAATGTCCATGGCAGACATAAAATCCTGTCCCCCTTCGTCCACATTTGTCATGGAAGAAATCGCATAACAAAATGTGGTTGGAGCCATCTGGACCCCAAGGAGAGCGGAAGGGTTAAGGCCACTGAGCACCCAGCTAGATTGAAGCAGCTATGGATGAATCGATATTTGTGAAATCGTGGTTGGGGATTTCACGGAGGAGTTGTGGATCCAGCAATTCCACATGACACGTTCAACTTATGATGAGCTGTGTGATGCTATGGGACCCCTTGTGGTAACTAGTTGTTGGTCACACGACTCATTTATAAAAAAGAAAAGAAGTGTTTTCATAGTAGTTTTACAAAGTATATCAATTTTAATACGTCTCAAAATCCACCTCCTCCAAGCACAAAAACTTTTTTTTTTAAGAAACACAAGTTTTTTCCAAAGTTTTTTGTGTCCGTTAAGGGAACTTATTATTGCAAATTCAATTTGTGCAATTTTATAGTTCGTAGAAATGTAGCTAGTGTGGAGTTCACTTAATGTGGCTTCTGAGAAAAGGTATCATTCAGAGTAAAAGGACACATTGATCCATTGTTTTCGCTTTGTTTTTTTCAAGAAAAAAAAACGTTTTTTTTTATCCATTCTAAAAGAAAACCTAAAAAAAGTATATAAATATATATATAATAAATCAAACAAAAACCTTATGCTTGACATAAATTATTATATAAATTATTATTTTTTTAATTTTAGCAAAACATGGTCAGATTATGATTTTAAACTGACATAAAAATACACAGTTACACTTTCTGGTTGAAAACAAAACAGATTTTTTTTTAATTACTTTTTTATTTAATATTTATTTGAACAAGGAGAGTGGACTTTTGTGAACACTTTTAAAAATTAGCTACAAAGATAATTTCAAACTGTAATCCCATAGGCAATCGGTTTGCCAACAACAAACATAAAAAACAAATAAGAATGACTAATAATTCAAATTTCAGTAAGGGTTTGAATGATAAAATAGTGGTTTCTAGACAGTTCTTCGTGTCAAGGGACTAGTTCATCAAATGATAAGAAATGAAAACAGAAATAATTCACTAAATATTTTGAATGTATATACAGCTACAAATTGAAGTAAAACATGGAATGGATTGTTCAAAGATGTGTAACTCTGCCAGAGGATAATCTACACACGCCTACCGATAACCCTTTTAGCGCTTTACAGTAGCCAGATAACAGGCTGGGCTGTGCTGACGGTTCCAGCAACGTCTGCCTGATCGTTGCCGCATCCTCACAAAAAAAAAAAAAACAAAAAAAGCAAAAAAGAAAAAAACTGGATTTTTGATGATTTCTGTTGGAGCTCATTGAATCTGCTTACTTGTCACAATTTGTCACAGTCTGATCTGACAGTACGCTTCAAGGAAGAAGTTTGACAGCTTCTTTGTTTTTGCAAATTTGGGAGCGCCGACTCTGCTGCGGAGCGATGACTGGCTTTTTCGCATCGATGATTATAAAGTCAATGAATGCTTCACCAGATGTCATCACACTGTTCTGTTTATGTTGGCATATTGAGGGGTGAAACATTGTTATAGGAATGCATTACCACCCTTCATTAAACTGAGACCAGTCACAGGGAGGATTATGTAAATGCACCCTGATATGAGAATCAGTATGCCCAGGACAGAACCAGCAGTGCCAAGAAGCTGGCTGGGAAGCTTTCACTCAGAGCCAAGAGTCTCTGGCACCAACAGCGCAGAACATGTGTTGGTCTCGATGTTGGAGTTGCTTTGCATTTTTGCTCCTGACAGTCTTTATCATCCGTTTGGAAATTGTGGAGGTAATTGGGTGATATGTCAGCAGATTAACTCTTCTTGTACAAAGCTCTTTTTCCCCCTTATTGATCTACAAATTCAGCGTAATGGACCATTTTAAGAATAATCACAATGCATATCAATCTCGTAATGACCATAGCCATCTGCACAACTCTCTGCAAGCAGCCAGCCAAATGTGTTAAAAGCACATGCTGGATGCAAGCAAAGGGACATCCATACTATAAGGCAGACCATCATTAGTGGCATACTCGTGGCTCAAACTGCTGCCATTAATTGTTGCTTCAAGAAACTGGTGATAAACTGCAGAAACAAGGCAGGGGATGAATTAACACTCATATTGTGAAAGCTGCACTTGTCTTTTGCATTAGTGGGTCAATCTGAAAATATATGGAAACATAACTAATATTATTTTATCTTATAGCTATCTTAGTTTATATTCGTGTCCATAAAAAAGGTGTCTTTTTTTTGTGAATGTGGCTTCATAGACTTTTTTTCTAAAATGCTCCATCCATTTATGACAAAAATTGTTTGAATTCATTAATTATGTTTCCTATAGTTATAGAATAGGTTACCACAATATCCATGTGCTATAAAATAAATGTATAGTACCCAACAAACAAAAAAAAAAAAAAAAAAAAAAAAAAAAAAACAAGTTTTTTTTCACTTTGAAAATTTAACAATTGTGACGTCTGTGATGTTCCGGGTCAAAACCGACCCGTAAAGATTTTCGATAGAAGAAAGATAAAAAGTCGATCTATTTTCATAAAACCAAATTTATTCCACTTGTAATAAAAAAGAGCAAAAAATAAACAAATAAATAAATTGAAATAAAATATTAAGTGCAAACAATATATGTTTTTTTATTTAGAATAATTAACAATAGGGACACCTGTAATATACGGGTCAAAACCAATCAATTTTCGTAAAACTAAATGTGTCTTACTCAGAATTACAAGTACAGATAAAAAAAAAATGCATATATATATATATATTAGACTAACTAACAATTGTGAAGTCTATGATATTGTCTATATGATGTCTATATATATAAATTCTCTTTAGGAGAAAGACAAAAAATAAATAAATTTTTATAAAACTTAATTCATTCCACTCAGAATTACAAGAGCAAAACTAAAACAGTTTTTTTTTCTTAATTTAGAATAATTAATATTGTGACTTCTGTGATGTCAGGGGTCAAAACTGACCCGTATAGATTCTCAGTAGATGACAGACAAAAAGTCAATCCATTTACATAAAAGGAAATTTATTCCACTTAGAATTACAAATGCAAAAAAAAAAAAAAAAAAAATTGTGAAACAATTTGTGTAAAGGGCTTGTGTGTTTATAGACGTGTGTGAACCATAAACTGAACATTGAAAAACAATACGATGTCACTCCAGCTATGAGTTTGTGTCTGTGGACACATTTAGCTACATTTGATCCACAAAGCAACCCACAGCTTTTAAGTGATGACATCATGTATTCTCTATTGGGTCCTGTTTAATCCATAACATCACTAAGTCATTATATTTTAAAAGACCTTCAGAATTGACAAAAATTGTGAAAATTATTTTCGTTGCATTGAAATAGTTGTGTTTGAGGACAAGATGAAGCCCATAGCCTAACTTGAGAACGGGTCAATTTTGACCCGAACACTAAAGAAGTGTTTAAATGAACACATTCTGTCAGGGATGTAAAGTTAAAAAGTCAAATTCAGCATTTCACAATAACATTAAGCGTTCTCTACAGATTGAGACTAATCCTGTCAGCTCGGGGACGGAGCAGCACCTGCACATTAAGGCTAAGTTTCTGCTCATTTCCCCACGCAATAAAGACAGACATCTTCCCAAGTGAGCACCACCAGACATATTTTTAATATTCTTGCCATGAGGATGAGCCTTCATAAGGGGCATCAGCATCTCTAAGTGTGTAGCTGTCCGGGGAGGCAGAGCTCCAACAGGGCTGAAGGTAATGACCATATTGCCTACAGCTTTACCAGGAGAGGGATGAGTGTAGCCCGAGGCCACTAACAACTGTCAGGATGGGAGGGCAGAGCGCAATATTTGTCATGATTCCTGTATAAGGACCACTGCCCCTGCAGAGATTCTTCCTAAGTACTGGTAAAAGAAGAGAACCCCGTTGATGTTAATGGTCTCTGTAAGAAAGTTGCGATGCCATCTTTGTAAAATGGTCATTTAATGACAGCAGCTGGGGGCTTGCTCCAGTTTGAAAATTAGACCTTATTAATTTTTCAAAGGTTCTCTTGGCTTCAGCTTTCCCTTCCCGTACCTGAGTCTGAGTGAAGGTTTCTTTTTCCTCAAATCTCTTTGGGATGTTCAGTGTGCAGCAGAAACAGCTTTTATGGATGGGGGTGTAAAACAAGAACAACATCAACTCTGACTGATGCGGCAGGTGTCCATAATTAAACCAAACATCATCCCCTGGGCAGGATATTTATCAAGAGAGATGAGTCAGGCTATGAGCCCGTGGAACAGGATGAAATAATGCCCTTGGCTCTTTTCGCAATGTCTTAAAGCCACGGATCACGGTGTGCCGACTGTGGCACCTCAGACCACCCCTGGGCAGCAGACACTGCAAACCGGTGAGTGTTTGACGGCTGTAATGTTCCCCTTAAGGATGCAGACATCAACTACTTTTGTTTTATGGCTGGTCTGTCTATGAGGTAACTTCCTTTATTAGCTCTTTGCATCTGAAAGTGGTTGTTTACTGGTTTATTTAAACGCATTAGATCTTTCAGGTTCTTTGATGTAAAGTTGTATGCTTTCAGGTTTATGATGAAAGCCAAATTGGATCACAGCAGTTTGCTTCTCTGGTGTACACTCGCTTTTTTTTAGCTATTTTTCTTACCTTTAGATTATTTGCAGCTTTAAAAGTCTGTCTTGGAGGTCAAACACTACCAACTTCTGAAAAGTTGGAAATGAGGAATACAGACATTAATGATTGTTTGGATTCTCAGTTAGGGGTCATAAAGACATTTCAATATCTTTGGAGTGCACCGCAATTACTAAAATTGTTAACTTAGAGGTACAGTCTTTAGGCTTCATAATTTATTCCACTGTCACTTTTAAAATACATTATATTATTACAATCATTTTGTACATTTTAAAAGCTTATGGTTCAGAGAACTGAAACTTGTTCTTGTTGCATTTTCTGAAGACTTATATAAAAAACAATGCTCAAAATTATTCAAATAGTTGTGAATCAGGAGCAGACACAAAAATGCTGTTTGAAAAAAAGAGTATATTTGTGATGCAGAAAATACAATAGGCTAGGCTCAAGCACCCTGCGCTACTTAGAAAGGGGCCGTGGTTGCTCAGCGCCAAAAGACCATTTATACATGAACTGGACATTTCATTTAATTGTATTTCTTCTCTCATCTGCCACCATATCCATAAACAAGAGTCAACCATAAAAAATAACAGCGTAACACATGTGCAAAGGGAGCAGGTCTTATTATTCATGCCCCTTTACCAAAAACACAAAACACAACATAGGCTATTCAGGTCACATGCATTTACAATATGACTTGCATGATGACATAGGAATAAGAAATGCTTTACCCTTCAGCTCTCACAAAATCCGGCCAGAACCTTCGCTGTCACTTACTGATATGTCTCCCGCCATATTGCTGCCGATTACCACCCCACGACAGCAATTAGTCTGAGTATCATTTTTAAAAACATGCTACGTGTCAACCAAACATGGGAGGTGGGGCTAGGAGGCACCACGTGCATTTACTAAGGAATCTAATTGGTCATCTTATAACTTTAATAACTTGCGATAAAGAAAAATT
Source organism: Oryzias javanicus (assembly GCA_003999625.1). Taxonomy (NCBI): domain Eukaryota; kingdom Metazoa; phylum Chordata; class Actinopteri; order Beloniformes; family Adrianichthyidae; genus Oryzias; species Oryzias javanicus. The sequence goes on along the minus strand of CM012449.1, from coordinate 28,417,222 downwards.
ATCCTTAAAAAAATGTTGGATCAGAAAGAATGTTCTAAGAAGAATGTATCAGGGCAAGAATGGTTATTCTGACAAACAAAATGATAAAAAAAAATAACTATTTCTTCATGGAAGTCTATGGAACTTCTTTCAACCAGCAGGTACTTCCTATTTGGAACAAGAGAGGGGAAAGGTTGAGCAGTCCATCTTTGTACGGTCTATGCTCAGCACGAGTGGTCCGCTCTGCAGAAACTATATCCTAGAAAACAATGCAAGTTTTATTTATTTTTTTTATATATATTATATTTAAAAGGCAACTGGGAATACTTTTGCAATAGTATTTAAGGATTTCTATTTGCTGTAAACTTTCCTGGGAAAAAATCTTGAGGGAAGCTGAAAAGTGCAGCTTTTCCCAAGATATTTTTGCTCAAGAAAGTTAAATTATAGATGCTACAATTTCCCCAACATGTGAAGTATCCAGATTTTATTACTCACTTTAAAATTAAGTTCATAACTCTCTGAGAACTGCAACATTTTTACTACCTAAACGTTTTTGTTTTTAAATAAACTAACTACAATCTTAGAAAATTAAAGAAATAACTTCTGATTCTGAGCACGAATGGGACTTTTTTTTTAGCCACACTCGACTAATGCAATAATTGCAATTACATGCCCTTTATCAGCTATTCAAATTAGTTTTACTACACCTTCTAGCCTTTGTTTACACGTCTATTAGCTTTTTTTGTTTACCTACAGAAGAGTTTGTGCTCAAATTGAAGGAGCCTTTAGAGTGTAGAAATATCCCATTACATTAGTGTTAGCGAGCTTCATTAGCTCCAGCTACATCAAAAGAACCTATATTCCCAACATGATTGCAGAATGCAAACAAAAGGCAAAAATAAATCCCAGCCATGGCACAGTTGCCATATTTAGGAGCTTTTGCATTGTATTTAGCTGTAATTAGTTGTTGGCTGTTGATGATGCTCTTCTTCTTAGTTTTCCACTAACAGAATAAGGTTAAAGAAACTGCTAAATAAACCAAATCAAGTCAAACTGAAGAGCTCAAAGCGCTTTACATTTAACAACACTCTTAAAACACTTAAGTTATTTCAACCCCATTTTTGGTTGATTCATGATAGGACATAGACTATTTTTAGGGTTTCTTTTTGAAACAATACTATTTTTTTTGGGTTATAGTTTATCATATTTTTTCTTTAGTTAAAATAACCCAGAATTTAAACCCATTTTTTATTTCAGATTTGGGTTAAAACTACCAAACTTGTTTTTTTTTTTTTTTGTATGAAGTACATTTCAGGTTAAAATCAATGTATAAAAAATATCTAAATACATTAAAAAAATAATAACTATCATTGAAAAGTATTACGTAACCAAGTGAGATCATAACAACTATAAAACTGTGTCTTACAACAGTTAAAAACATAAATGGAGTTATTTCTTGGTATGGTAGCACTAGATAAATCTTAGATCATGGAGAAAAACACGAGGAAACGTGAACAGTGATACTGCCAACATATAGGGTTGCTGTGGTTGTTCTTTCTGGAAGCCTCTCCTTCCCCTGTGGGAGCAGAAACTTGATCAGGTTTATAGGGCAACAGCTGCCACCCAGCTTTCTTCAAACCACTCGACTGTAAGGAGATTTGTTAGTATTCAGCCTCATCGCTGATAACCCGATCGCCATTTCTCACAGAGTCGTATAATGATAATTCTTTAGAATGTCAACTTATCCCTGACTGCTTCAGTAGACCAGTTAATTTAACAGTCATACAATAGAAGGATGCAGTGTGTGCGTGTCTGTGTGTGTGTGAACTTATGGATGTTTTTGACACCGCGAGAGGATTTGAGAATAGAAAGGTGTTTAAGTGGGTTCACACACTGTCGGCTCTGTGATGCTCATTGATCTGTTTGTACAAGGCACATTGACCAAGGGAGGTTTTTCAAAGGTTCACAATATGACTCTGAACTTGACAAACTTATTTTTGCCGGGTATTTCTTTTTCCAATCAATCCGCACAGGTGATGCATTTGTAAGAAGCAATCAGAGGCAATTCATCAAGCTCCGCTGTGATTTGCTGAGGCCATCACACCTGACAAATTCTTCTGTAACTCTCCCAAAACTGTTATAGATGACTGTTATTGCAGCCTTTGACAGGATTGTTTTTTATTTCCTTCTAATAAATCTTAAGTTTTGTTTACTGGCTTTAGCGCACAGCTTACGGTGAATTTTCTCATCCAGCTTTTGCAGAAGAAGTCACTAAAGGTCAAAGACATCCAGAAGTAGCATTTCCAGAAATGACCATTTGCTGCACAGAGAAACGAAAGGTCTGTTGGATGGAGAAAGGAGGGGGGGATTGTAGCTGTGCTCTGCTAGTTCCACCAGCGGTTTTGTGAGTGTTGTGTTTGGCTTGAGAGGAGGAGGAGTTGTTGTTGTGAATCACCACTGTGAGTTCTGAGAAGTCAAGGCTTGATAGTTCAAGTGAAAGAGAACGTTCACGCTGAGTGGACGATACAGGCTACTGGGACTAAAGCGATTTTTTATGCCTGTCTTTTGCTTCTGCTTCCTCACCCAAAATTGGCTGCTATCCATCCGTCATGACTCATTGGATCTTTTTTTCCTCTTTTTTTTTTTTTTTGTTTTTTAAATGTGAAACCTGTTTACTCTGGGTTCCTCCTGTGCTCTAACTGAGCAGCATGCTTGTCTGAAAAGAACAATTTGTCACTGTTAATTAACCAAATTTACTGAATTTATAACATATGCGTTACACATTTCTGAGACTCCTATCTCGTTGATCCAAACTTTCCGTGACCCTTTAACACCTGTGATGTTGTCAGTGACGCTTAAGTGACACTAACTCTTTAACATACCATAACTTCACAGAATTTCAGCATTTCTATTAAGCGCATTAACGGTTGAAAGGTTACAGTAAGTCAAAGAAAATCCACAGTGGAGCTCTAGCTCTGATGTGAAAACGTTAAAAAAGGAATTGTATATAACTCGGCCCTTGTTTTCTGTAGTGAAGTGCATCAACATTCCACTAGGGGGAGTAGAACGCGCTTTTCCTGCTCATTTCAAAATGGCTGCCTCCATGAAATCTCTGTCACTACACCATCTGCGGAACTCTTTTCGAATTATCATCTTCGAACTACACGTCACTTCTGCTATAACATATTTTACGGTATTTATGTTACAATTGCGTCACTTTTTGCTCAAGGATTTTATGGTTAGAGTATGTCTTTGGATGTTAACAACAATAATAACTTCCAAGAATGTTTATAACACTGAAAATGTTCATCATAATGAAAATATTTACTTTAATGTAAAAATGAAAAATTATCGAAAGGCTAAAAGAAACAATAAAAATCGATGCAAAACCGATAGAGTTCTGCATACAGATCAGGTAGTGACAATTTTAAAACATAATTTTTAAAACTTTATGTGAGAATAACTCATGTTTTCTTATTTTTTTATTTTTAAAATTACTTTTGCTTCATTGAAAACAGCAAAATTTGTTGATGAATATTTTTTTATAAAACATATTGTTAAAAATGTGTTGACTAAATATGAGACAGTGGGTAAATGAATGTAGAACATGTATGCCAATATTTCTTGATATATATTATTGAGCCACAATTTTTTTAACATAATGTAACTTTATTATAAGGAAATAAGCCAGGTTCTTCCCCTACCCCTCCAATTCTAGGGAAATTTGGAGCGGTAGTGGTGCCTGAAATTGTTTTTTAAAGAGGTAGTTGTAAGGACTTAAGACTGCGTAGTGCGTATCCCTCCACCATGAGGGTAATCCACATTGTGTTGTGGAGAAGAAACGCGTTTCTTCACTGTTCAGAAGTCTACATTTAACTGTAAATAATGAATTTATGTTTTAGCTTGAATTTTTGAAATTATAAAACCACTGTTGTTACGTATTTTCCAAGTGGTGGCAGCTACGCGCTAACGTAGCTGACTGGCAACTATTGATGATGTCATCGAGTGGAAATGGCGTCTAAATTTGAGGGCACTGTTTCTCCATAACTCCAGTTGGTGGGATAAATGAAGGTAAGTTGTAGGGTAGGGGAAGAATTCAGATTTGACATTAGATTTTGAGATTTCATGGAGGCAGCCATTTTGAAATAAGCTTTAAAGCCCCTCTACTGCCTCTAGTGGGGTGATGATGCACTACAGGTCAGAAACATGGCCAAAGTTATATACAATAAGTTAAAACAAAAACTTTGGATCATAAAGAAGAGTCTCAGAAATGTGTGTATCGAATATGATATAAATGGTTAAAAGGAATAACAGGAAGACATTATCCAGAGTAAAAATTACCCCTCTAAATTAGTATTTTTTTTTTTATAAATTTCTTAAAGTTTAGGGCTTTTGAGGGTTTAAAAAAAGATAGTTTAGCGGGTCCAAAGTTGTATTTATCCTCATAAAGAAAGAAAGGGGATTATCACAGTTTATAGCTCTCCCTACATCTACGCTAAAGATTGTTTTTACAGGAATCAAAAAGTTAAATATGCAGTGTACTTTTGCAAAACTAAACAAACAAAAACTACATAAACTTCCTTGGCAAGGCCTTAGCTTTCAGCAAGTAGAGAAAGGTTGCATAACCGAAAAATGTACAGCATTTGAGAAAACCTGGCAGAGATTAAAACACTCGTGTCAGTTGATGATTTCAAGGAGACTTGCAGCTTATTTTGGAGTCCTGACAGAAACGTAGTGAAGTCTGCGCTCATAATTCTGAGTTTAATTCGTACAGCTGTGAGACACCTCCACAGATGCCTTATTTACAGCTTTGATATACAGGGAAAATCTTCAAATTTACCGGCTGATATTTTACCACCTCACCTCATTTCACTTGAGTAGCACATGGTGTGACACATAAACTCAAACAAGAATTTAATTAGATCCACTCAAACTGCTGCTTACATGAACCTTTTTAACCTTATGTATTGTATACTTAACAAAATCTCACTGCAGAAACCATCATGAAAGCATAAAACATTGGGATTTATAATAATAGTTTGAAAAAAAAAAATACATTCTTAGGGACTCAAATTGACTTCCTTTTAACATCTGGGGATGCCAATTTTTGCCATTGAGACTCAAACATTTTTAGATTCGTCAAACTTGTCCCTTGCTCTTTGGTTTTCTATTTATTGTTTTTTTTTACTCTTTTTTTTTTTAATTCTTTTTTACTTTATATAATTTGCCATCTGTTCTGAAACATATCAAAAGCTTCTCCTCTTGTGCTTACATCTGAAAATCAGTGGCGTTCTATTTTTGTTTACAAAAATCAAAGAATTGCTTTTAAAATTCAGGGCACTAGATGGTCCTGCACTATATATATATATATATTTTGTGGTTAAGAGAGTAGGGAGGGAATTCAGACAATACTATGACTTGTTTGAAACCCGCTACATTTTACCCACATTAGCCGCGTTAACATATTTACAATAGTTGTAATTCCCAGCAATGTTTGCAACACATAAAAAACTGATACTATTACTGTGACTGTGCTAACTCCTACACTTGTTTGTAATGTGGAAAAAAAAGTAGTAGTCCGAACTTGCTATGTGTTAGCCAAGTTAGCGTATTTACAATAACACCCAACCTTGCTTGTCATTTGTAAAAAAAAAAAAAAAAAAATGAAAACAGACTGACATTTTGACATGGCACTGTGTACCTGTAAGTGCGCGTCAGAATGCAGAAAGTACTCTAGGATAATTGGGACCCGTTTCAAGGAGCAGGTTTAACAAATTCAGAGTTCAAACCTGAACTCAGAGTTTACTAACTCAAAATTAGCAAACTCAGGGTTTCTGGTTTCAGAACAGCTGAAAAGGTGATTCAATCAACTTTGATCTGTTGGACTAGGTGAGAGCGTCGCAACAATAAAAAGCCCTGAGCAATGGAGCAAAGATATTACAATTCACCATGGCAACGGGAAACACCATTAGGGCTTCATACTTTATGGTATCAGAAATTGATGTGCTCCTACAAGCATATGCCAACTGTGACAGTCAATGCATACGTCCACATTTGAATCATTTCAATCAAGGATAAGTACTAAATAATGTCAGGAATGTTATTTTGTCACTTGTTAAAAGAGGAATGGTCTTTGATCTGTCAGTAATTTAATGAGTAATCTCTGTAATTGCATGAATTAGTGTTTTTTGAAACATAACACCCCCACCCCCAAACACGAATACACACATCACTGCATGCAAAAAAAGAAATACTGTAGCTGCCTGGAATATGTCAAAATAAGTATTACTTAATTTTTATTCTCAAGAATTAAATAATAATCACAGATTTTTTTGTGTGCACAATATAACATGACCATAAGCGGAACTCAAACCCCCAACCTCTGCTTTGGAAGGTGGCCACGCTAACAATCACGCTAACATTTGTTTTATTTCCTGCAGCACGATAGATGGTTTGACAGGCATCTCCAGTGTTCAAAGTTTAAAGATTTCTGTTGATAAGGGTTTTAAAAAGAAGTAAAGAAACCTCGGTATTAATAATAACGAGTCCCTGGAAAACAGAATCGCTCAAATAAAAACGAATTGGGAAACGCCAGGCAATCGACTCGTGACCTCAAAATCCTCGCCCGACATAAATGAAATTCCTTCTGGATTAATCCAGCCTCCTCGTCTACAGGATCTTCAATGAATGAACTTGCCGTTTTGGTTTCAGCTTGGCAGAAACGTGCAGTCTCTAATGTGAATGTTCTCAAAAAGTTAATGAGGAAGTCTTATTAAACATCCTTCACTTTAAGAAGGGGCGGAGACTGTTGGGAACTCTAAGTTTCCAGAAGAAAACTTGCTTCAAATATACAAAAACTGATAGAAAAGAATGCTTATAAATAGTATTGAAAATACCAAATCTATTTTGGGGTACCCCTTAAAATACAAATGTCCTCATCCCACCCGCCTAATGTCCAAATTAAATCATAATTAAACATTTAAAATTAATTTTTTAATATATATTTTTTTTATTGAAACTAACTGTGTGAACATTTAAATATTTAAAATAATAATTATTATTTGTAAAAAGTGGCAATTCTGCGCCCACATTTCTTGGTGATTTTTGATCTCTTTGGCTTGCCATACAATCGTCCCCTGTTGCCACCAGTCTGTCATGGAGCTGCAGCTGTCTCCCATGTACCAATGCTTTTATTTAGCTGTTAACATTCAATGAACCTGATATCTATCAATCCGCGTCCTTCATTATGAAGTCGAGAAAAGTTTTTGACAGAAGCTCCTCCCACACGCAGCGGGAGCTACAGGTGAACAAACTTTAAGATAACAGTGATGCAGCTACTTTAGCATTTGTCAAAACAAATGGAATTTCCTTGAATTTGAGGCAAATTCCATTCGATGTGAACGGACAAGTGATTTAAATTATGAGAGCCTGAGGTGTGTCCGAACGCGGGGGTGGGGGTTGGAATGTTCCTCGGTACACACGTGTCCCGAACTTTGGCCTCTGATCCGTACGGACCACGGATTATTCGTGATCCTTTACAGACCTATTAGTCATACATTTATCATTTAAGGAAAAGGAGAGTAAAAACAAAATAGATAATTAAAACATTATACAGTGTAAAAAATACATTAACAGTAATATTAAAGGCAACAAAAGCTTGGAAATTGATCAAAGCAATGTTTTTTTAAGCATAAACTGCTCTTTTTTAAGTGAGGCAAAGACACAGAAATGGAAAAACAGGTGAAAAAATATGATGAAAGCATTGGATATTCAATGTCTCTTATCTTCCTGCACTTTTTCTCTGACCGAGATGCTTATGTTGTATTTTTGCCAGGCTAAGCTGCTGTGTCAAAAATGTTGTAGGGTATTTTTCTTTTTTTTTTTGACCGGGAAAAGTGCGACATGCGCTTTTTCTCTCTGCAAAAGGATGAATAATGAAGTACATGGTCCGCGTTTCCCATGGGTGGTGTAATTTTGTTTCCACAGCCTGACAGTCTGTGATGTGAATTTCCTCCTCAAGAGTAGAAGGAAGATGATTTATTTGGTCTGCTATTTTTATCTGACCTGATTGGGCATTATTCACATACCATCAATGACAGGTGCAAATGTGTCTAAGGAATTAATAAAAAAAAAAAAGAAAAGAAAATGTTGTCCCCTTAAGGCTGACAATGGAGATGGTTGAACTTACCATTGGAGCTTAAAGAACTTGGTTAAGGTCTTATGTCCAAACTGAAAACTTCACAGGATCAAGACTTTATTATAAAGTGACAATAGCCTCACCTTGTACTTAGTCACTGGATTACAGCGTCCGGTCTGAAGCTACATGTGGTCAGATGATGTTTTGTCAGCAGTGCCAAGAAACCGTCGTAAATCTGCGGCTCCCTTTTGATAATCCTCCTACTGTTCTAACCTTCACTTTTACTGCAGTTCATGCGTAAAATGGAGCAATCTGACATCCAATATCAGCTGCCTTGTAAAAACCGGACCCATATTTCTGCGGCTCTGTTAAACGATGCTCACCTACCGACAGATGTGTCAGCAAAGTGGCCCGCAGATGTTAGTGGTGGACTGAAACCTTTTAAAGTCATGCTTGACTTCATCAAACGTTTCATCTGTGACCGGCCCATCTTGAATCCACGATAAAAAATAAATGTCATTAGCTTGTCCGAACCCTACGTTTTAAAGTTATAGTGTGCCCTTCAGCTCCTAAAAGTAACCGTATGTGAAGATTTAATCTTAGCTGAGAATGTTCCTATTATTATTATTATCAAAATCTTCTTTGGTGCTTGGGTTTTGCCCTGACCGAAAATTCTATTCATAAGCTTTAAGGATCATCTCATAGAGTCCCAGAGTCCCAGAAGTGTCTTTAGGCCTCACTAGCTGCTTGGAGTAGAATAAAATGTAGCAGTTTTCCCTAAAGGGTTTATATATTGATGATATAGCTTGGCTCTCTGATATGAAGCCGGTATTCTGTCGTTTTAAATCATTAAGACCAGCAAGGAGCTGTTGATCTCATTAAGAGAAACTAATCTCAGTTTCTTTCTTGTCAAAAGACAGATTTTACTGTTGCGAGAATACAATTGAAGAGTTACATTTTTAGACAAAGATATATGCTGGATTTGTACTAAATCACTTGTTATATTTTTATTTTGTTCACATTTTTTTATTTTTGTGTATCAACATTATTTTCTGCTGAAATGATCAAGCCAAAACGCAAACAGTAGGCTTTAAAATCCCACAGATCATCGTTTTGATCCGTTTTGTAAGCGTTCCCAGAGATCTTTTAAGCACAATTTTGCCATTTTTTGCCAAGAAACTTAATTCTCTAGAGCATATTTTCCCTAGAGCGTCAGTAGTTCATTATAAATTCACACTCAATTCATCTCTTCATTTCTGAGAGTTTTTGTTTACATGCTCTCCAGAATATAGTAGTCAGAATATAGTAGTCTTTACAGTTGAACTTGTGGCCCGCCCGGAAACTCTTTTTCAAACTGTATTTTTTTTTTTTGTCTGCTCCCAAATCACAATGATTTGAATAAAGAATTACTCACAAACTCAATTTGAAGCCTAATTTTCTTTATAAATGTCCTCCATCATTAGAAAAATGCCACAAGAACACGTTATAAACACCAAAAACACAATTTTTAATGGAGTGGATCTTTAAATTTCTAAGTGGTGTGTTGAGAAAGAGCTGAGAAGAACATTGTGATCCCTCAAATCACAAGTTGTGATATTCACAACATTTTGAATATGAACAACCTGTGGTGCAGAGAGAGTTATGATGACATTGGAGTGTTCGCTGTTTCGTGTGACTAAGCGTCACGTTTCGTTTTATTCAGCATTACTCACACAAAACAAAATAACACATATTTGAAAAACAGGCTTACAGTACTCAGAAAAAAAACGACAAGAAAGCAATAAAAATGTGAAAGCACATGCAGACTTCCTCTCCTTTTTTAATTAGACTTTTCAGCTTAAAGCTATCCATGCAAAATATACATCATTCTTTTTGTCTGTCACATTTGTTTACACTAAAGTTGTGTGTTAACACAAGAAGCCCTGTGGTTATTTACAATGACTGGGTGGAAACCGCTGGTGTGTGCAGCAGCGTCTAAAGCCCTGAACACACCAGTGAGGACTTTTCTCCCGTCTGCATGAGAAGTTCAAAACTGTCCATGTTTTAGAAGCTTGTTAGTTCAGACCACCACTCACTCGGGACGTTTAAGACTTATAAAATCATGAATTTATCTGAGAGTAACAAGCACAGACGCTTGTGCGGTTTTATTTTGGGGGGATTTTCCAGGGGATTTTCTCTCTTTAGTATAAGACTTGCTGTCTGCTTGATCCTACTTATGCAAACTTATGGGTTCAGCACAGAAATGCGGCAGAATAGACTGGGCATCAATATTTTACAGGCGCTTTTTTAGGGATACTTCTGAAATGTGACAGTATGTGTCTATCGTGGCTGAAATAAGTCCCATATGATGCTGCTTATGCACGCACACACACCCCCCCCCGCGCCCCCCCCCCCCCCCCCCCCCCCTTACTGTACCATGACCAATATGAGGCTTTTACTCACACTGGGCAATTGAACCTGTTAGCTCTAGGAATTTTCTATCCCTGTGTGGTTTTCAAGCTCCTCATCAAACTTTGAGCTTGTTAACTACTGTTATTTTTGGAGTATAAGGGTGCATTCAGACTGGACACATTTGGTTCACTTAAAGTGAACCAGAGTTTGTTTCCCCGTATAATTTGGAACAAAGTTTTAGTCTGGATCTACGCAAGCGGACCCTTGTCCGGGACCAAAAACCGCTCTCTGACCCATCTTTTGAGGTTGCGTCAGTTCGTTTCCAATTGGACTGATCTTTGGTTTGTTCTGTAATTCCTCAGTCTGAATACGGTTCATGCTTGGACTGGAACAACTGAACCAAAACGGCCACCGTAGCCGGTCATTAGCGGACAAAGGTGGAGTGACACAACAGCAACTCATTAAAATGCGGTCAAGGGAATTTAAAAAAACATGTTTTAACATGATACACATTGCTTCTCACACTGTTTTCCGAATAGGTTATATGTCAAAGACACTTGAAAGTGTTGAATCTGACCTTCATGCAGATCTTCAAAATTGGTCAGCAAATAAAAAGTTTGAATAAGTCAGCAATCCTGGCATGGATTTGCAAACTACAGCACCTCCATTTTTCTCTTTTTGTTTTGACCCGCCCTATAACTGCTGGCCAATGACTGAGGAGATATTTGGTCACATGGTTTTGTTTACAAGTTTTGGTCCACAAAACAAGAGTCTCCTTGACTGCAGTCCGAATACAGACCAAACGCAAGGTTCGGGACTCGATTGGGAACAAATTATTTTCCTAGGCTGAATACAACTTAAGGCACATCTTTTTGCATAATTTGTTCAGGGTTCTGACTTATATGTGATTTAAAGAAAAAAAAAGACAAATTTGTTTGTATTTTGTATATTATTAACCACTAGAGGGCACTGTGTAGAACTATTTATTAATGACATCAACACAGAAGAAGAAGCACCACTCAGTCTCAAGATACGTTTAGATTACTCTCTGTAACGCGCGTTCAATGCACGTATATGTGTTTCAAGCTTCCTCATTCAAAACATTCGCAATCACGTGTCGCTACTCATTTTTAAGACCATTTTTAGGCTCTATGGATAAAACTCGTGGCCATTGAAAGTATCCATATGTATTTAGAAAATTATGTGCAAAATAGTCACTTTCAATTTTTTATTATTCACGTTCCTAAGACCTCTCCTTTTTAAAATATGCATTGTTGTCCTCTTTTGAAACTTCCTTGATACAATAAGTCTATCAACTGTTTGAAAAATGATCATGAAGGAAAAAATAATAATTGCCCTCAGCCAGAATTATAAGACACCAAGTCTTTCAGGAATCGGAAAAGAGCTGGAAAAGAAAAAGCCTTGAGCAAAATAGCGAGATTTGCTCTACTTTAACATTTCACCAACAGTCCAGTGTGAGCACCATTTGTGACACGCCTGTTCAAGAATGCATGTTTTGTGGTTTATTGAACGTTCATCACATGTCTTGTCTGAACGTAGCTCGGCAGAGCTGTTCAAAAGCAGCACAGAGGAGGAAGAATTCATAGATTCAGTGATTTGAAGTTGACTTTTTTAGCATGTTCGTCATGCTATCAGAATAGCTGTTCATTTGTTGGGCTAATATACCAGACACTTTTTCAATTCCTCCCATGTTTCATGAAGCTAAAGAAGCCTCATATGTTATGATAGTGAAGTGTGCATATATTTATTGCTATTTATTACGTTAAGGGAATTTGCCTTTCTTGATAAAATGTCTGTTTGTGGTTCCTTGATTTATTAAATAGATCTCCCCCAAAAATGCAACATATCGTACTTTTTCCCTTTTATTATGCGTTTTTTTTTTTTAAGTATGTATGACTTATAGTCCGGAAAATGCAATAATTGTACTTCAAAGGGACTTGATAATCAAGAAAACAAAAAGCCTTGACTTTTTAGAAATACAAAGGTCTGACAACTAACTGTTTTAAAACTCCTTTGTTGATCCTCTTAAGTATTTTAGCCTTAAAAACTGTTTTAATTACTTCATAAATTAGATATTATTAATACATCAAAACTACTCTGGGCAAAGATAGAACCACACACTTCCAAGATCACAAGGTTAATCTCCCCCGACAGCCAACTGCAGGTAATTAATCTCCGTGGAGGAAGAGTATTCTCTCTGTCCATCTTCTGAGAATTGTGATGGAGGGCTGAGCCAGGGACATCACTTAGTGAACACCTCACCCCGACACTGCCCTGCCTCTAGAGGTTTAAACGGGGCTTCCTCACTACAGTGTGGGAACAAACCTCTTTCCAGGCTCTGCATCCTTCAGGGCAAACACAGAAGAGCCATCAAGAAAGTCCAAGGTGATATTAGTTGATGGTTTAATAAAAAAAAAAAAAAAAAATGTTGACGCATAGTTTGTCTTTTATTTGTGTCATGCAGTAAACAAACTCAGGAAACGACAGTCGTAATCCAAAGCCCTTGGTAGTCAAGGGCATCAGCCCGACTGGGGTGTCTGCTCAACTGACAATGCTGATAAATGGAGGATCTTGTTTTTCTGTCATCCAGGTGACATGAGCAAATCTGATGATTGTTAGTCTATGAAAGCAACAATCAGCAAGACTGTCACTGATATTGGTTATGACAGAGCAAAAATTACACACAACACAGGCGGCACAGAAGAGGTGAGGGAAAGATGCATTTCTTTTAGGAAAGGAGCTGAAATCAGCTGAGTGCTGTTGAACTGAGGATGGGAGAAGTTAGTGCTGGCAACAGCGCTGAATAGTTATGTATTTCCTATTTCTTCAGGAGTGAAGAGCAGAGCCATGAATACGTAATGGAGCAAAGCCAAAGTAGTCCAGTAGAAACAACAACCCCTGCAAGGTCTATTAGTATGAGCTGCTTGGACTGAACAAAAAACTAATTCCACTTTTTTTTTTTTTTTTCTCAGTGTTGCTGCACTGAAAATAAGAACTGGCGGCAACGTGAAATGAAAGCAGCACAGTTGCTCTCAGTGTGCGACGCATAATATTGTTTTGCACAAAAAAGAACTGGCTTCCATGTGATTGCAATGATGAACATAGCGAGCCTTATCTGGAAGCAGTGTCTTCACCCTTGGAAGCTGGCAATTGGTGGATTAGACAGCTATAATTATCGAACATGGTGTGGGAAAATGGTGTTTATTGGCATTATCTCAGTTCATGATGTCAGCCTGACTCGATTAACACCTTCAGTCAGGAGTGAATGAGGTTATGGGCCTTATCAGGTAGGATTGCCTGAGAGCTGCGTTCCATTTGCCTGTTTGCCGTTGCCAGTCATGAAGACCTTCTCATACATGGCTGAGGTCTGCGAGGTCAAACTGATGTCACTGTTTTTAGTGGCAGCCGTGCACATACAGTGCTCTACTACTCCCTAACAGTCTCGTCAACTTTATTCCTTCTGCCCCAGAGCTGATCTGCCTTTAATCAACCTGTGGAATGCATTGAGAGGAATATCTTTACACACAATGAATACATCATCACCCCCTCTGCAGATATCGCTCAAAAAACCTTCATACAGTTATAGTTTTTACGCTTTAAAAATCTTAATAATTCTGAACACTCTTTTTAAGGTTAATTTTAAAAGAAATGGGTCAATTACACATTATTTGCCCCATTTTAGGCTCTTTTTACTCACAAAAAATTATTTTATACTGGTATCTGTAACAGTAACCATTCTTGACATGTTTAAGCTTTAAGGTGTTACAATTCTAAAAACTTGTTAAATGTTAATTTTAGGTGTTACAATTCAGAACAATCTGCTTTAAGGATTTATTTAAAGATGCGTTGTATTTAAGTGGAATAGGATAAAGTAACATCAAATCCTGCTGCATCCTCGACGAGTCTTCTATGAATTAAAGCCGAGTTTCCACATAAAAGTGTTCAACTTCTGCTTCTGTATCTCCCTTTTTTGCTGTTTTATTATCTTCTTCTTCACATTTTTTTTGTAACAAGATTATAACAATTGATAATAATAATTCATTATTAATTAATAATAATATTAATAATAATAATTTTTAAACATTAAATAAGAAGCAGATTAAGGTTAACTTCCCATCTCAGACCTTCAAAATAAAGTATATGCTAGTAAAAAAATATGGACATTGTGACCCACTTTTGGTTTAAACAAATCTTGACTGTTTAGTTCAGTAGAAACACAAATCACACTTAGGTGCATGTATTCACACATATAATTAATACATTGTAATCACTATTAAGGGATTGCCAACACACGAAAGTCACAGTTTTGGGATCAATATGTCCTATTTTGCAAACATTTTTTAACCTTTATTTAATCTGTTGTGATCAATATCTCTTTAACAAGGGTGACGTCCAAGTGGTCAACAGCACACGTTCCAAAAATAAAGTTACAGTAAAAACAAAAAATGAAATAAGCAGTGAAATTGGACTATGTACAATACAAGATTTAAAAGTGACAAGGCAGGGTAATAAATCTAAACAGATATTTTGACGGTGCAAATGTTGAGCATTGAGTTATAGTTTTTCTCTATTAAAAGTTCAAAAAAACAATAAAGCCTTAAAATTAGCTAATTAAAATATGACATTTTTGGTTTAAAAATATTTGAACATTTACAAAAAAAAAAAAAAAAAAAAAAAGAAATGTGTTGTTTTTCATCTCGCTTACTCTCTATCTTTTATTTCGTTTGCAATTTAGGACATTTTGATCTCAAAACTGTGACTTTTGTTTCCAATATGGTGGCAAAAAATCACTCGATAAATCAGAAGCTGTTCCTTTATATTCAGTGTTTTTATACATTATTTAAACATTTTGAATTTGCTTGATAATGACTTGACCGCTTCATGTTTATTAATAAATGCAATATATAAACAAGAAAAATAAATCAGCTTCTGCCTCAAGTTTTGTCATTTCCTTTTGATGTCAGGCGCCATTTTGTTGTCTACAGCCAAAATTTATGAAAGGCACCCAACTATATGTTTCAGTAAACTGATGCTCTTAGGTTTTAAGCTGAAAACATTTGGTGCGAAACCAGAACATTTGTGTTTAAAGTTTCTCGTCACATGATGGTATTTTGGAGAAAACAGTATGTTGTGTTTCTGTGTTAAAGTAATGGCAGGATAACATGAATGTACCCAAAGGTGTAAGCAGCCAAAGGTTATAAAAAGTGATATCATGTTTCAAAGATGTTTTGCAACCTTGAATAAACTCCCTGTGTTTGTATATGCTGCGGATGGTGTAAAGGTGAATAAGCAGCTCCCTTCATCTCAGTGACATGCTGCAAAAAGACTGGATGCCCTCAGAGCACAACTTTGAAGATAACTTGTCATAGCCTGCCCAGGTGCAAGAATAACATAAAACCTGCTGGACAGGTGGCGATGTGGGAGAGGAGGGACTGGAGGTTCAATAACGCCATGTATGCCAGCCAGACCCCATCTGTTGCCATGCACACAAGTCTGATCCATTAAGCTGCGGCTCATTCAAGTTTTGTCACAGACGAGAAAATAACTGAGTGCAGACTCTCTTTTACCTTGAAGCCATCGGAGGTTACTTGTTAAAGCAGCGATTTGAAAGATAGAGTCTCTTTTCCGCAAGGAGCTGGATTTTTAACATTCCAAATGCGTCTGCGTGTATTTATAATCTCGTCGTATATCTTCTACACACTTTCACATAAGTGTTTGCATATATATTTATAAATGGAGAGGTAGCTTTTGCCTAATTAACCGAGTACTGTGTAATCAGAATATGTTGTGGTGCTTGCAGGGAGATTGCTCATCAGTAGGTAATTGCAATGGAGATCAAGATAAGTATAAAGTCTAATGAAACTGCTTTTTTTTCAATTTATGTCATTAAACTGCTAGTCTTTTTTTAAGTTATTTAGCGGTATAGTTAACCAAATGTAAGTTAAAGAAATAAACTGTTCCCTTTAGAAATTCTACTAATTAAAACGAAGCTTTAAATGTACACATGTACGTATTTTTTATGTCTCAACTCATTACTGGAGCTCAGTGTTCATTCAGACTCCGTAACAACAAAGTGACCTCCCTGCTTATAAAAAAAAATCAAAAGCAGAATGTACTCAAGTATGAATCACAAAAAGGACTTCAAAAACGATTTAATACAGTGGAAACAAGTTTTAATCATCTCTTACTTACAATAAAAATATATTTTTATTGGTTTGGTTAGTTTTGGTCAGGAGGTCGTGGGTGACTCACGATACTAAGAAAAAATCTACAATACAGTCTGCAACTTGTGCCCACAAAATATTAATACCAAAAAACAAAAATGACAATTTAGTTATTTATTTTTTATGGATTCGTCATGCCCAGAGTTCTATAGATGGTCGTCTGTAAACTAAAGTTGGGTATCCCCAAAAATCTCTCAAATTGATTTGATTCTATTAAATTTTATTTATTTATTTATTTTATTTATTGGTTTTCTCAATTCTTTAGATCCATTCAATTTGATTTGATTAAATTCAATTTTGAGCTTACATGGTTCCCAAATTTAAACACATTTGTTTGGAAATACATCAATAATCTGTATATGTTTTGGATATATTTATATTAATCTGGTACAGTTCACATAGTGTAAATTTATTAGTGAAACTGTTTTGAGATCGTTAATAGTATTCAATGTTACAGAGTCTCAAGCAGAGAAGCTCCAACAATTGTTCTGCCTTTCCAGGAAGTTTGGCCACTAGGTGGCGATCGCACAGCATCATTACACCTTATTCCAGAAGAAGAAAGTATGAGCAAAAAACTCTTATACCACAAATGGTTGTTTTGAAAATGTCTCCTTTAAAGAATTAGGAAAATTCCTACCATTAAGTTCATAAAGATGTTTATTTAGTCAGCAATGTATGTTTAGGTCAACCAAGCGTTAGCATTAGCCGTCCCATACAAAATCTTATTATAAGTTAGCATCAAGCTAGCAGACTTCAGCATTATGCGTTAGATTGATCTCTACTTTTATGGATTGATTAATGATCTTTTAAATATAAATCGATTCAGTTTGATTCATCAATTTTTTTTTTTTTTCAACCCAGGCCTAGAGTTCATTGCTGTAAAAAGTTCTGTGCCATTGTGTCTGTTGAACAACCTCTAGCTAGCAGACTAAATGGTAAAACTGTGGAATAAATGAACATGTCATTTCTCTCTAGAATACCAATTGTCAAACTATAATTTTTATTAGTGTTTTTTTGTCCTTCTTGCCCAAACAGGTCTCATTAGTCCAAAGACCAACATTCTGGAAGATCTTTGATCTATTCGGCTTCAGCACAGCCGTTTTGCTGTATGACTTTAAGATAAAAGAAGGTCTTCTTTGGCAATTTTAGTCACTTTTCCTGCCTTTTTTTTTTTTTCCTGTCATGCTATTCCGTCCTATAACGTTTATTTTGCCATTTGAGGCCTATGGCGAGGGGTGTTCCTCAGCTTCTCTAAAGCAAGCTCTCACTTCTCATAAAGCTTTGCGCTGGTTGACATTTCTGTGCAGTTACAGACTCCCACTCTTAAAGACTAGCAGCTGCTTTGGTTTATTTGTCGTGTCGCAATTACACACTGATCCAATTGAAATAACTTCATACTTTTTCTAAGGCTAATTATAAGCATATTTTTTCAATACTTGGTCAAACAGTTTATTTGCTTTTTCTTTGAGGGCATTAACATATTGTGTGGATTCCCACTCATTCAGGTTGACACAATCAAATAGTCAGGCCTGCTTCATAATGTCGTTGGTAATTTTAAGGGAGTCTATAACTTGTACAGTTTGTAAACTTATAACATGAGGATTTCAAAAAGCAATTTAAAATTTCTAAGGTCACCTTGGCAGCCATCTTGGATTTTTACAAAATTGGCAGCTATTCAGAACTGAAATGTCAACTCTAATACTTTATTTTAGTTTTTCTAAGCAGATTGTCCTAAAGAAACAGTAATTTTAGTCTTAGCTAACACATTAGCTGTTGAAGACATTTTGAAACTTACAACAGAACAATCAATTTCTATTAATCATTAAAAAATGCAACACAGCCATGACGGGGCCCAAGCCAGGGTCTCATTTCGCCGGTCCCAAGCCCGCGGAAATACACAGATGGTTGTGTCAGGAGGGACGTTTGACCTAAAATATTTGACAAACCAAATATGCAAATCAAATCTATGAGAAGCTTATTCACTGTGGCGACCCCTGAAGGCAAAAACTATAAACCTACAACAAATGGGGGGCCCTCAAGAGGTAAGGGTTGGAACTATTTAATGGGTCAATTTAACAATGGAAACGCTCTGAATACGGGATCAAACCGGATCATACGGTACTGCTCAGTGGAAACGAGGCTTTAGATTAGTCGCCACTGACAGATGTTACCCAGAACTACAACAATTATATGTGGCAGCAACTGTATTAACAACATAATTATCTTCACAAATTATTGAAAAAACACCAAGTTTAGTTGATCAAATTATATTCAAGATCCTCAAATGGGATTCCAAATTAATCAGAAGTCAATACTATGGGAAATCGTTTTGTTGAAGTCACAGATGGCCACCAAGATAATCTTGAAAATGTTTCTTTTTAAAATCCTCATGTGATAAGTTTTACAAAAATGTCTATTTTAGTTTGTCTCCAGAAAAAATACAACATTTGTTTTTATGTACATTGCAGGCTTGACTAAAAGTAGTAGATAAAAAATAAATAAAAAAACTGGACTTGTTTTTGATTTTATTATTTAAAAAGTTTTCACCAAAAGATAAAGTATTTTCAATAAAACATTCACCAAGTCTAGTATATTGATAATCTCTTAGATAATTGAAAAAATGTAACAGTCCAAAACACTACAGGCAGTAATAAAACAAGCATGTTAAGCTACATAACTCAGGTAAGTTCAGATGTTCAAAAAAAGCAGAGTTAAAAAACTCCTATACATCAATCCAAGTTTTTTTTCTTTTTTTTAAGTTTAAACCAGAGTTATAGTTTGCATTTGTTTGGCCACTTTATATAGAAAAACAACCTAAAATTTGCATAAGGAGCAGTCTAAAATAATAAAACAATATACCCACGTCTATTTTAAATTGCACAAACTAACTGTAAACAGTCACTTTGGAGACGCTGTGAAGTGAATATGCGCACTCTTCTTGTTTATGTATTTTACATTTGAAGGGATATTTACTTTATTATGCACCAGCAACGCCTTATTAATGCTGCCTTATTTTAATGTATATTTCATGTTTTGAACATGTGAGGATGTTTTTAAATGGAGGCAGATGAAGACAGGAGCCCTCGCTTACAGTCCTCTCCGACGAGAAGGCTCTTGCATTGTTTGCATACGTCAGGAAATAGTTCATGTGTTTCTTTGCAGATATAATGTCGACATAACTGTCAAAACTTTCCTGCTTTTGTGAAGTTCTTCTAACTTGCTGATACTTCAGGAATCAAGAGCATCACCTACTCTCAGACGCCTCACACAAAGACATACGTTCCACGTTTCAGTAAAAGAAGCCCTCACATAGCAGCACTTCATGCAGGTTATGGTAGAGAAGTTGATGTAAATATCTCTCTGAGTGCATGTTCTGCATTTTGCTTTTGTCACTTTGAAAAAATTCCCTGACAATTACCCTCAGAATGTGCCTTTACCTTGAGTTATCTTCTTTTTACTCTGAGTTTTTTTTTTCTTTTATCTTTGCCCAAGTACTTCTCTGTCTACTTTTATTTCTTCTCTCTGTCTCTATTAAACAGCAATAAATTCAAATGTAGATTCTGTATAGGCTGGTACATAAAAATCCACATTCACATATTAACACTGCGTTTTAGGAAAAAG
This sequence comes from Oryzias javanicus, assembly GCA_003999625.1. NCBI lineage: Eukaryota > Metazoa > Chordata > Actinopteri > Beloniformes > Adrianichthyidae > Oryzias > Oryzias javanicus. The sequence goes on along the minus strand of CM012449.1, from coordinate 28,396,849 downwards.
AAACATTGGATTAAAAAAGATGAATGTTTCTTTGAAATGGGCTCTTCTTGGTATCTTGATTGTGTCAAATTGCACTATGGGTTCAGTCTCATTCATCATGTCCTCCAAAATAAAATATATCAAATTTAGAAGAATTTTAAAGTTTTAACACATTGGTAATATTTATATTTCATGTTTGATTTTATCATTCCTAGATCATGATGTTAAAAGAATATAAAATAACTTAAAAGGGAAATGATCTAAAGAAAATTCAGCCTTTCACTGGGTTTGGTTTCACCCTCAGGTGGACGTAACCTTGTGGAAGAACACCATACAGTTTCTATGACATTAGCTATGTCCGAATTCCCACCCCAATCCCTAACGACAAAAAAAAAAAAACGACATAGTGCGGGACTTTCTAGTGCCCTGGATTCTAAAAGCATTTCGGACACCATGCTCAGTGCTTTTATTTTGTTTGACATTACATCACAAAGTGAAAATTGAATCACTGCAAACATTTCCATGACGTTCATTTGTGACTCCACTGTGTTCTGATAATAAAAAATGTGGATCATTTATTAAAAAAACTACATTTAAACACATTTTTTGAAAAACAGTGTTCGACCACAATGGATTGTGGTCTTTATTTGCCAATGTAGTGTGCATCTATACACGCTAGATTTTTGCAAGGACTTCTGGGAAATTTCTAGTGCACTCGATTTTGTCGATTGAGAAAGGACTACAAAATGGCGAATGCTCTACATATTGTACAACATGGTGAATAGGGGAGGAATTTGGACACATTTGGAGTGATAATGTCTGAAACAAGAGAAGAGAAAGGTAATCAAAAGCATGAAGAAGAAAACAGTCCAATCGCCATAGTACTTTGATTGTAATATATTGACCTTCTGCATCACATCGAGGCTTTCCAATATTTTTTTTAATTTGTGCTTCTTTAGGTTTATGCTGTAGACTTTTATTCCTGTTCAAAATACACATCACTTATACAGTACAGGCTGTGCTGACCCACATTTACTTTACTTAACCCTTGTGCTACCCTGGGTCTATTTACATCAAAAGTGGGGTCATCTGGACTCCACAAGAAAGCGCGCTGAGCTTTTTTTTTTTTTATCAAGGATTTTTTATCTTTACTTCGTGGCAGACATAATGTGTCTGTGGCAACTAATTAATTTTTACTCGCCAAAGAGGAGAAAAGGCGAGTGTCGATTTCTGACCCTTCAAAAGAAGTCTATCGCAACAGACTTATTTCTCTATCAAGAAAAAGTTATATCACAAAAAATAGCGTTATCGCCCATCCCTACGTAGCGGCATTGTGACACGGCCTTTACAAATGAACCAAGAGCCTTACAGTCCAGTCTGCTTGCCAAGAAAAGTTTCTCAGAAAACAAACTCTAGCATGGAACCAAGCAAGAAGCAAGCTTTGGTGTTTGGGATTTTTGTGCATCTATGTGTTTACTTGCAATGTTTCCTAACGTCTAAAATGAATCATAAAGTGTTTGTCTTTCTTTTGTACTATTATGCGTCTTTGAAGTAGTAATAAGATGGACTGCCATCCTGTTGACCTTGTAGCGAGTCTTCGCTCAACGACAACTCTTTCATGTTTTTGACCAGAGTGAAGTGGGTGAAAACAAAATACATTTATTGCAGGAGATCTTGTTTCAAACTTTTTTTAAAAAACAAGAACCACTTCCAAGTAACAAGTAGGGACAAGTCAGGCCCTTGACTCCTATCTTAGTATTTAAGTTTTTTTTTGTGTGTATTTGGCTTTAAAGCGGGATATGTGGCTTTGTAAACTCTTAGGTTCTACAAGAGCCAAGTCTTTTTTTTTCATCTATTTGCCGAAGTTTCAAAAAACAAATCCTATCACCATAACAACAGGTTTTTATCTAGCAAGTCACAACATTGTTTAATACTAAGGTGAACTTAAGTAAAAGAACAAGAAGTCCTGTATTTTTCCCTTTTGGGGGAAATTGCTCAAAATGGATATAAAACTAAAAAATACACCCATTTGGATTAGATTTGAGGTTGATATGAATGGAAATATATTGTTTATGTAAACCATTCCAGAATATTTTTGGACACAAATAAACTTGTAGAAAAGAACTTAATTCATATTAAATAAATTAGAATTAAAATATGCACACAGGGCTGCACGGTGGTCAAGTCAAGTAGTTAGAGCTGCCCCACAGCTCTCGATTCAAATCATAGTCAGGTCTTTTCTGTGTGGAGTTTGCATGTTTTCTCTTCTTTCCACAGTTTAAAAACAAGCTTCATGGGTTGATAGGTGACTCTAGTTTGGGGATGGGCAAACTTTTTTACTCATGAGCCAAAACGAGTTCAACATTTTGACAGAAAGTGGATGCTGGAGTGCTTACCCCAACTCATAAGAGACGGAAATTGCATGGAATCAGGACAAAAACGTGCTTTAAATTTGATTGAAAAACGATTTATGGGTTTTCAAAAATGCTGCGTTCATGTGATTTTGGAAGGATTGGAAAAATGACTTTTCAATTTGGAAAAACACACATGAAGAGTAACCTTACGCACTTACTCCAAGTCATTGTATTTGTAGTGTACCATCTATGACCCATGTGTCAATGTCGAGGCCCGGGGGCCAGATCTAAATATATTCGGCCCTCCAGATAATTTCATTTTATTGTTATAAATGGCTTGATTTTATCTTGCACTTATTTCTAACTTCTATAATTTTGACAGAAGCTATTTTCATGGAGAGTATGATATTGAGATTTGTTTAAGGTTTACGTGGACTTTTCCTTGTAAAATATTACTGCCTGTTAAAAAGTTACAGTATTAAAGTTTTTAAAATTTAGTTTTATAAATGTTTATCTCGTTCGGCCCACAACCTAAGGTGTGTTTTGGATTTTTGTCTCCTGATCTATGCGCAGACACTAAAATGATAGAGAAAACAAATATTAATGAATATTATCAATTAGGGGTGTCCCAAAATATTGATGCTGCAATATAACATAATATTTAGTCATGCAATTGATTGTCTTTTTTTTTTGTACTCAATTTTTATTGTTTTCCAAGTACCCACATTCCCACACAAATGGCAGTTCCGACAACCCGAAAACAATGTATATACACACATGAAAGAACAGGCAAATCTTTAAAGTAATAAAAAAAAAATAAATAAATAATAATAATAATAATAATAATAATGGTGGTGGTGAAACTAAATGAATTGACTAAAATATATATAATGACCCAAGAAAAGACAAGAAAAAAAAAATAATTAATAAATCATGCAATTGATTCTCGATGGGTTATCACAAAGGATCAATCTTTTCTTTTCATTTGAAGAGGCTGTAAAACATTATGTTTTTCATCCTTTGGTGAGACGTTCCTTCAGGGTTAGATAAGGGGTGCGTGTTTCAAGACTGCCTTTCGTGAGCACCAGTGTCCCTGGCAGCTACTTGAGTTATTTAATTTTTAATTTGTTGTTTACAACTATTTTTCACTAAGTAGTGGCACTGCTGTTCATGTTTACTAGTGTTAACGCTGAATTTTACAGACAATTCCGATTCAATTGGTGTCAGTGCTTGTCAAAGACATAGTATTACTGATTTTAGCAATGTCTCTGTTACAGTGTCTGTTATTTGTTGTACAAAATAAGAGGCAGGTTGTTTATTAGGATTGTGTTCAAGATAAAAATAAATATGGATATATTTTATTAAAAAATATGTGTTCTTGGATGTAATGTGAGTTATTATAGATGATTTTACCAAATATTGCAGTATCGCAATATCATCGAAATTGTTAGCAATTTATTGCACATCACATTGTCTTGTGAGGTACCCATTGATTTGCAGCCCTGTTTTAATCAGTTTTATACCAGTATGGCCCACGGCCCATAGTTTGCCCGTCCCTGCTTTAGATGCTCCCTTTGATGTGAAGTGTGTAGTTGTCTGTGTAGCCCTGTGATGGACTGAAGAACCGTCCGTGTGCACCCCGCCTTCGTCGGACAGTAGTAGGGTAGGCGCCAGCATGCCCATGACCCTGCACAGAAGTGAGATAAAATGTGATGAATGGATAAATATGTATGCAGGCAATATAACCATAACCCTAGGGATAAATATGGTCAAAGTTAAGATTCTAATGATAAAAATATGTAACAGTGTTCGTTGCGTTTAGAAATATATGTCAAACTATACCATTGGTACAATAATAAGCAGGTGGATTCATTGACTTTGGCTGCACTCAGAAACGCTCACAGTATGAAGATCTAGTGGATGTAGTGTCTAATTCCATGTGAAGAGCAGAAGTCTCATGTTTTGTGAATGGCTCTGCCACTTTCACAAGCATGTCTGAAAGAATCCCCTAAGAGCACTGCAATGACAAGCGTCTGAATGACTGAATGATGTCACTTCAACAGCTGTAAGTGTTGAATATCCATGTCTGGAAAGGGTTTGCTTGTAAACAATGGCGCTGGTAGCGGGGGTACTGGGAATAACCCCGGTGACATTGATGTTGCGTGGAGATTTCCTGCTGTCAGCCGAGGGCCTGCATTGTTATCACGTAGCGTGGTGTGTCTGTTGTCAAAGAAAAATGAATTCCCACTTATGCTGCCTCTAAACCTGTCTGGGGAGTGCACTCGGTGTGGCGGCTGGCTCCCTTCCAGCAGACGCATCCTCTCATCCACAGCAGGGCGTGTCTCTGGTCCGGTGGCTCCTATGGCTGCTCCCCCAGATCCAGGATTGACAGCAAAGCTCATCCGTTTCTTTTGATAGGAGAAGGGAGTGTTCTATCAACTCACGTCATTATTTCTCCCACATCTCTTTTTACTAAAAGGAAAAGCTTTTTTATTTATTTGTACAATTTACTTATTATTACTTTTCTAGGACAGAGTATTAAGGGCACCAAAAAAATAAAAATAGATATATTTATTTAAGTAAGTCGTAAAATTATGAGAAATAAGTCATAATTTTACAAAAATAAACTTGTGGAATTACTAATGAAAATGTTAATGTTTTGCAACATAAAGTTATATTTTAATAAATTATAAGTTGAGAGTTTATTAGATTAAAGTAATAAATTTATCAGGCAAAAGGCTGTTAATAAATAGAAATAATAAAAAAGAACATATGTATTTTCCAAGTATTAGATATGTAGAGCACATTGCAAATGGCTGCTTCCGCATTGGTTTCACAAATAAAGAATTGCCAAGTTTTTAGTGAACCAACATAGACTTACTGTAAGCATTCTTTGATAAACATGGCATCACCATGTGGACTCATTAATGGATTTAGTCGGCACATATCAATAATTTGTACCAACAATTGTGTTTTTGAAACTTGGTGCATTTTTCTTGAAAAATAAAAAGAATTTCCCATTTTTTTCATGTACATTTTTAACTTTATTTTAACACTTTTATGTTTTTTCTCTTTCATGGTATTTCTTATACTTCATCATAGTAGTAGCACCACAATATTGTAAATAAATATTTGTGATAGTTGAAAAAAATGACAAAAATGTACAAGAATAAAGTCATAAAAGGATGAGAAAAAGTCAAAATTTTCCAAGAAGAAAGTTACACATGTATGAAAGAAGCTTTTTGTAAATTTTTTTTGCTAAATTAAAAGAATACGGTTGTAAATTTATGAAAAAAAGTTGCAATTTTATTAGAATAAAGTCAGAGTAAATTTATGAACAATATTTGTAATTTCACAACAACTTAGATGTAAAATAATAAGAATAAAGTTGTAAATTAATTAAAAAAATGTTGCAATTGCATTAGAATATAGTTGTGAATTTATGAAAAATAATTGTAAAATTACAACAATTAAGTTGTAAACTTATAAGAATAAAGCTGCAAATTTATGAAAAAAGTTAAAAAATATTTTTATTTTACGAAAATAAAGTTGTAAATTTACAAAAATAATGTTACAAGTTTATGAGAAAAAGTTTCTAGTTTTATGAATATAAAGTTCTAATTGTATAAGAAAAAGTTTTAATTTTACAAAAATAAAGTATGAGCAATTGTTGTTTCTAAAGGAAAAAGCCATCCTTTTTTAAAAAATAAAGTTGGTGGTGTTGCCCTTTACCCACGTTACGTGCCGACTAAATCCATCCATGCAGCCGTTTATGGTGATGCCATAAAGCTTAAGGTCACAGGAATTTGAGTGTCATTTTGTGATCCATCTGGACCTCTGCAACTATACCATTGACAACGTAAACAGCACGCCTGTTGGAAATGGGTCAAGAATCTTTATTATTCTCAACATCTCTTGGGGAAACCATCAAGCTCCTCCCTCTGAATTGCTCTTTGATGTAACCAGTGTAATCCCTGCAGCTGACTAACTTCAACCATGTTTTCCTCCAAGAAAGTCACAATTTCTCCCAAATCTGTGGGACATTTTATGCTGAAGAGATCCTATATTTTAAATGTCTTTATACTTGCGACAATACAATGTTGACTTACTAAAAGAGTTACGGTAATATTTCCTTGTTTATGAACTGATCCTATTAGTGATGTTAGTGTGATATTCTCAGTAAACAGCTTTTTACCACATGAATGACTTAAGCCTCATGCATTTTCAACACATAACTTTTAAAATTAAAACTTTATTTTGTAAATTCTTGATTCTCATTTATTTATTCAGTCTATGTTGTTTATTAAGCAGTTTTTCAGTTTAAAAATGTTTACCCTGATTTTATTTTTAATACTTCCAAAAGAGTTTTTAGTTTTTGCCAATAAAGCTAATAAAATGCTAATAATATAAAAACAACATCTGACTAAAGAGAACATTTTTCATAAAAAGCAGCGTTTGTTCTTGAATTGTTTGATGTTACAACAGTTTTGTGTTACTCAGTCGGAGCAGTCTGCCAAAAGGCTCTGATCATTCATATTTTTTCCGTCAGAGTACAGACAGACGTCCAACCAGCTGGCACTGCGCAGCCTCGGCTCCAGCCAAAAAACATAAAAGCTCTATTGGTCATGCTGCTTCACTCTCATCACGAACAGCTTTAGATTCCTACAGGACTTCTACGAAAACTTTAGGAAGTCTTCAGATAGGAGCGAGAAAATGTACTCAAAGCTGTCGAGGATATAAATATAAACAAATTGACTTCTCTCTACTCACTGGTGCATTTGCCAATTCCATAGATTATTTAAAGTGAAGAATGACCCCTCATTCATTCAAAACTTAATGTGAGGGGTTCAAAAACTTATTAACTGCAAAATTGTTGGTTTAAAGGAAACAAAACAAGATTTATAATTGTGAAATACCTTAGGGGAAACAAACACGTATCATTGTGTATAGTTTATTAAAGTTTTGTCTGTTCTTTCTCAAATCTATACACATTAACCCAGAACACTTTCGTGCTTTAAAAAGCTACAATATCAATCATACATTTTTTTTACACCATCACTTTTGCCAGATAAATTTTAATTGATACAATATACCCAGTAAAAGTATTTGTCGTTAAAAAAATAGATTAAAATATGACAACACGTGATAAATTAGAGTTTTTTTATTTCGTTTTCAACCGTTGTAAATGTAACAAAATGAAAAATAAGAACATAGGAAGATTTTAAATACATGCTCGAAAATTACTGAAAAATTACAAATTTGTGAACAACAAAACACACCAAAAAATAATGATACTGGAGACTTGGCCTTTGGTTCACACTTCCTGGGACATGTGAGACTTTACCCAGAGACCCATTGCACTCAGAAGAATGCAATGTATTTAACACAAACTAAATACTTTTGTTTGGGTAAAAATCACCCTGCGATAGTGCTAAAGGGTTAAAACAGTTTGATCTCATTTCTTGTGATTTTTCCAGTTAAAAAAAAAAAAATAACATTTGTTACTTAGAATTGAGCTTTTTTTGCACTTTCTGGTTTATTTTGGAATTAATACGTAGTATAATGAAAACAAAGTAGTAAAAGAAGCTGGGTTATATTAAAAAGAGTCAGTTAAAAACATAAATAAATAAAGGAAAAATATTAGAGCAAATTGCAAAGCAACAAATACAAGTTCTTAAAGGCTCTGAAATTATGGAGCCCCTAAAGAGACGCAAGTAAAAAAGAAACTATTAGCACTGGTTTCTCATGCACACAAGAAACAAACTGATGAGATTATCTTTTTTCGTCTGCTATAAATATACCAGACGAAAAAAAAAAAAGAAAGAAAAAAGAAATATAGCAGACATTTGCACAGAGGAGACTTGTTTAAAATCAGCTACCTGAAAATGATGATACTTATTTTATCCCTGAACGTCACGGAAAACAAGTTCTGAAGTCATGTGGTTTGTTTTGGCACACAGGATACACCAGCTTTGATCAACCAATGCACTGCGACCCACACTAATTAAAGGGTTACAGTAAGACAATTAACAAAAGTTATCATTTTTTATATTTAAAATGATTAGTTTTCATCAAGTATTAATATTCAGTTGATAGTTTACTCACCAAAAAAATGTTATTTGATAAAGAGTGATATTTTTAAATGTAACATATCACATAGATTTTGTTAATTAAGTTTCACACTTTCTCATCAGTTTAGATACTTTTCTCATGTGCACAAGAAACTTGTATCAATACAATAATTTTTATTATTCCTTTGTTCCTTTAGTGGCTCCGTACAATTAAAGTATCAAATATTTAACCAGATAAAGGATGAAGCTAAAATACATGAACTCAATTTGACTTTCTTTATACTCCAATTGTAGGATTTTTATATTAAAATTGTCCTGGTTCCAAAGTAAAAGTTTCTTAAATTCTAGACTCCTTTGATTGACAATTTTCAATATAATCTGGAATAAATGAAAGAACACTCAATTAAGAGTTATAGTCAACAAAGTTTGAGCGCTTCAAAAAGTTAGAATGACCTCTAGGAACGGCTCATCACATCCTGTTGGTTCATTTTTTTGCATTGTCAGTATCTTTTGTTTGTAGCAGAAGCAGATTTCCCTTCAGTAGGAGCTCTGGAACTGAGAAGAGTTTTGATTTCCATATCATCTCCATAATGTGAAGAGAAGTCAGCATAGTAGATGTACAATTCCATTTTTTCCCACTTTTTTTCAGAATTTTGAAGTAAATGTCAAAATTTTAATGCAAAAAAATTCTATTTTTACCATCAACCTCAAACGTAATCTTGTTCAGTCTTTTATTTTTGATTTTTTTTTCTGACACAGCTGTCTGGCCAGTCTCTGGTTCTGTACCATGTCGCATTCATAAAAGCATGTAAGAGTTATGGAGGCTCTTAATTTCCTTCAGCGGCAGCCACTGAGAGCAGGGCAAAGGCAGTTAGACGTAGCAGGATGTACTGCATGCCAGATGCCTCCTGCCAAATCTAGTTGGTACCAAAGAAAGAAAGGATATGAATGAATACTTTTCATGTCTGCCGATACTGGAGGCTCCCTCAAGGTTTGGATAATGTAAATTTCATCATTCGGGTGCTTCACTTGTGTATGGGTTTTAGTTTGTTCTGTCTCTGGTGTCCCTGCTGCATACCGTACTTTAACTCCTGCCGGAAAAAAAAAAAAAGATTTTATTCTCAACATGAAGTTTCATTTTTATTTGAATTTACATTAGTGGGCTTTAAAATACCAGAAAAGACAGAAACTTCAGACAAATTCAGCCGAAATGACATAGAAAGAGGGAATAGAGCTTAAGTGTTGTCAAAAGTTTTATGCACACATCCATGTTGCAGAAAAGGATTCATTTAGCAAATGTTCGGATTTGATCATTTTTTGTGCAGCACATGAATTCTCGTTAATATGTTGTGATGAGACTGTGTGCGTTCATTCAGTCATGAAAGGAGCTCATGGAACAGATTAGCATTAGGGAAAAAAATGATATTTTTCATTTGGTTTAATAGTTTCATTTGTGATTGCTATAAAATAGTGTAATTGCTCTGTGAGAGTAATTTTCCAAACCATTAAAAGACAAGAGAAAGCTGTATTTGAGGAACTATGCTAAATTTGATCTTTTTACGATTGAAACATATCTCTGATGGTCAACTGGTGAGCCTCAGTCTTGCCTATGAAGTCACAGTGCTTGTTCTTCTGGAATACACCAGCTCCTGCAATGCATAAATCTTTTGAACAACCTGCAATGCATACATCTATTGCTATAGTAACTGCCAGCTCTTAAAAAAGTAGAGGTAGAAGTGTTCATTAGTTAAGTTAGACAGCTTGATTGTGGTCTAGTAAGGTGTTATTTTAATCTAAAAAACGTGAAGTGTCAAAACTCACATTTATCAAATTAACTGCAAATGAGAACTGGACCGAGTGAGTGTGATGTCATCCATTCAAAATGACTTAATTCTGGTTCCACCGTTTATTTGCTGGATGGATGTCGCCATGTTGGAGCCAAATTACATCAGTAAGCAATGATTGGTTCAAGTCATTCTGAGTTAACGTTTCTGTGGCAACCACTCTAGCCAATCAGGAGTGAGCTTGTTGGAAGTCCACACCTCTTCCACTTAAAAGCAAGCTCAGGAGAATTTGACAATATTAGAATTCCATCCCTGCTCCCTAACTACTAAAACTACTAACTAATACTAGATTTTAGAAATAATTTGGACACCATGCTTACTCCGTCTTTTTTTTTAAACAGCAAATATGTCAAAACCTATTAAATATGAGCATTTTATAAAGACTAATTACAAATCCATTGTGTTGCAATGGTGAAATGTAGATGTTTTATAAAAAAAAAAACAAAAACAAAAAGAAAAATACATTTCTTTCAATATAAATGTTCAAATAGAATGCATTGTGGTCTGTATTTGCTAATCTAGTGAGCATCGATCCACAACAGTTTTTCACAAAGATTTCTGGGAAATTTCTAGGGCACTAGATTTTAGAATCGTAGATTGGGATGGCTCTACAAAATGGCGAACGTGCTATATAGTGAATAGTGAAGGAATCAGGGCACAGTCGCTGTCAATCAAATGCTGGATGTGAAACCATCTACTTTTATTGAGGCTTTTGATCGACCACTTCATAATTACAATAAACGTTTAAAAAAATAAAAATAAAATAGCAGAAAAAGAGTGATTATTCTGACAAATATAATGCCTTTTAAAGAGAAGTCTATGGGATTTTGGCATCTTGGAGCCAACAGGTACTTCCTGTTTGGAGCACAAAGGGGGAGAAGTCACTCAGTCCAGTTCTCATATAGTCATTGGTTCAGCATGACTAAATAGAAATCTATCCAGACAGTGCTAAATGGTGATAGATATATTAAATATATTGTGCCAAAAAGGCTCATTTAAATGCATAGTCACTAAACAAACAAAAAACAAACATGACAAACAAACAAAAAAGAAGATAATGAGACACTGAGAAGGACAGTGGATCAGAAAGAAAGCCTAAAACATACATAAACATTCGTGATATGACATGCCGTGAAATGATTGTCAGACATGTAAACAATGTAGGGGGGTTTTTTAAAGATACTTTTGAAAAGAAATGAGTAGTAGATAAATAATAAAATGTAAAATAACCAATAAAACTGTGTTATCTAAGGACAGTATATCATATGGAATAAATATATTGATTAAAAAATAAAACTGGACAAACTAGATTTCTTGGCTTCATCTTTTCACAAATGTAGTGTCGTAGATAAACATACATGTTTCCGTTTTCATTTTGTAAGCCTAAACAGAATTGACTCATAAGATTAATTTTATTTTGAAAAGGCATAAAAGTTTTAAATGACTAGTTTTTATGAAAATCAAAGCCATGTCTTGCAATAAAGTCTTTAAATGTGCACAGTAAAGAGGCGCATAAGATGAAACAAAATTCACACCTGAGTCCGTGTGCGCCAGTTATTAAAAAGACGCTGCATTAAGGATTTAATGACATCTAGCTGTGAAGCTGCAGATGGCATCGCGTCCTCCTTTTTTCCTGCATGAAAGGAACAGCAGCAGAGCAGCAGTTTGACTCATTTCTGATGGGAAATGGCAAAAAAAAAAAAAAGAAAGAAAAAAAGGCTAGAGACCTCCATGCGGAAAATATTCAAAACTAAGGAGAGATTGGAAATGTACTGTAAAGAAGGCCTACTTGCTCCTTCTTTATATGCTTTTATTTTGAGCTCTGCTGCTCGTGATAATTGGGATTGGTTAAAATAAGCTGAAACAAGGGCGATTGCTATTTTTAGGCTATAAAAATAAAAGAAGTCAAACTGTACTTTTGTTCCAACACATTTGGTGATGCTAATTAAAAGAAAAACCGACTCAAATTTGCTCAGATTGTAGCTCTAGAGCAGAGGTCTGCAACCTTCAACATTTAAAGAGCCAAACGAGTCAATTTCTCACCAACTACAACTCAGATGGAGCCACAAAGTCTTACAAAAATAAGACGCTTCTTAGTATTTATATTATTTTTATTCCTATCATGAATAAAACTTAAAAATTATGAGAAAAATGTAATTTATTTTCTAAATCTAAAATAGTTTAAATTGGTTTTGACGTGACTTCTTTTCAAAAGAAAAGACATTGGATCATCTCAGTCCAGCTGATATTGTTGTAGGTTGTTTAATGTCAGCAGTAATAATAAAAAAGACTATGTGAGGTTTATTTATTAGGATTTGGTGGAAATGCGTAAACTTATCTATGTGAAAATAATTCAGAGTTTGTTAGTTTTTCGGACCATATGGCAAAATTAAAACCCTTGTAACAGTCCGCTTTATCATAATCCAGCGTGCATGCTTATTGACCTTGAGTTCGGTTGTACACGGAGCTCTGTCGCAATGTTTTAGTACGACTATGAAGCTGTAACGCTTGATGTATTGTTGGAGCATTGTGGGTACTGTAGTCAGAAGCCTGGTGGAGGGATACGTACTATTCTTCAAAAGTTTGTGAATGAGTTGAATAAAGTTTGACTGTCTTCTTTTTATTAATGTGCCTCATAGTCAGAAAAATGTGTTACTTTTTAAAATGAACAATTCAATTTTCTCCAACCAGATGGCCTGAAAGGATGGGTCAAAGAGCCACATGTGGCTTCAGAGCCTTAGGTTGCAAAGGAAAGATGAACCAATAGACTATGAATAGTATTGCAACCATAAACTACAATATAAATCAGATCATTAAAATGAATCAGTACACCCCTACTTTAGACAGTATTGCATAATTAAGTCTACATTTTCTGCCATACAGTCTTTGTCCTCTGAAACAAAAAATAAAATGTCGCTTTAAAAATGTCTTCCCAGACTCAGACGAGTGGCATTTCCAGTGAGCCGTCTCCTCCTACTCTCCTCGTCTGGTTTTATTTTTGCATTGAAGGGGTTTGGATTTCTGCAGCATCTTGTGTCTTTCTCTCTGCCCCCCCGAGTGGGTCGTCTTCGCCGGCACATAACATTCCAATATGCAGCACCACTGCAGCAGCGTGCTGAATATTCCTCTCTTCAAAATCCATATTTATAGCATCACCATGACTTAGATTTAATACAGTGCTGTGACTCCGTGGCCCATGGCTTTGCTTGTAAAGCTTCCAATTTGACTAGAGCTTCTGGATGTTGTTTGTTTTTATTTTGTTTGGAGCATCTATGTCAATTTCCGGTTGCATGGGCAGTTGTCATAAATGTCAGCTCCGTGGGAGGGTCTGGAATATGCCTGCTGCCCCCGTTTTAAATATATTAGTTTATTTTAATTACAGCTGGGAGAAAGCTGTCAGACCATCATAGCTGTTTTGGCTCCTGTAGGAGCTGTCAGATCTGCAAGCACAGTGGTAATTTGATTATTCCATCGCTTGCTATTCCATTTTTTTTTTTTTTTTCCATTTCCATAAATCGTGTACAGTCCTCGCATAATTAGTGATTCAAATTCCACTTATGTTTTGAATGAGAGAAATTCAAAACTTACAGAAACTTGCACCATAGCTTACCTCCTGTCAAATAGGTTTCCCAGACTAGACCATCAAGTAGTTGTCATCAAGACATGTACTGTATTTATTTACAAGCCGATCTATTCATCAACAAGATTATCTAGTTGTCCACACAATGATCTAGTCGTCAACACGACTAGCTAGTCGTCTACAAGACATATCGTTGTAAACAGGATAGTCGATGCATCCACATGTGGGCTTCCCATTGTAGCTACTATGTCACAGCTACAAGCTTTTTCAAACCAAAATATTTTTGTATGCTTCTAATTCACAAATAAAATAATAAACACATAAATGAATAAATAAATACTCCAAAATGCAAATTTAAGATTATTTTTCTTTATAAATATCCTTCATCATGAGAAAAAATCCATATGAACATGTTAAAACAACATTTTTACTCGAGCTCCTAATTATGACTGAGGTTATAGTTAAAATAGTTATGGAAGGACTAAAATGATACTTTAATAAGTGTGTACATCTACAGCATCCACTACAAAGTAAATCTTGTGTGTATATATATATATATATATTTTTTAATCTGACTGTCAGGCTGCTTTTCTCAGAACCAATTCAAGAGGTATGAATAAAAATAACTGAGGTTTTATCTCGGTAAAATCCAGTTTAACACTTCTTATTGAGCTATTTTCACTGGAAGGACATGTTGTTCAAAAAAGTTAGTTGTTGGTTTGTATTAAATAAAAAGTGGCGTCCACATTAGCTGTAATGTCATGCTGAAGTTTGTATTTGACCTGCCGTGTGTTTGAAATTCCTTGGTGCATCACTCTTGGCTTCTCCGCTTTTCAATTCAAGGTTTTGTGGTTTTATCAAAATCTTTCTTCGCCACATAGATGATCTATGAAGCATCTGTTGCATATCAAGGTGGAAATTTTTAAGCATGACACTTACCTGAATGTGAGCAGTTTCATCAAAGTGGATTATCTCTGCAGCCAGAAGGACTCTTCACAGATTGACCTTGTTTGGAATTCCATCTCTGGGACATGGAACACAACTGTGCGTGTGTTTTCAAAGATAAGCAGCTGATATACTGTACCAGGAGAGTGATGAAGGTCATATTTCACATGTAGTTACGTATGACAGCGCACTCCTTACAGCTTTCCCGCTGAACATTTGTCTAACTTGGACTTTTGAAAGGTTTTATCACCAATGCCAAACGGCGCGCTTTCATTTTTCAGCCTCGTGACTAACTTTGAAACAATCACTTGAACTAAATTTTACCATCACCATCGTCTTAGTCCTTCAACTGCAAGAACAGTAAACAGAAGATACTTTACACCAACCTGAGAGAAGAAGCTTGACCTTTAATGAGGAGGACTTTATTTCACATGCAACATGTGTTTTTCAGTTTGGAATGAATAAAATATAATCAGAAATGAAGAAGAAGAAAGACTTCTATTTAATATAACATCAACACAATGTTTTTCATTTTAGGGTGAGTTTCAATTTTTACAAGATTACAGTAGATTACAACGCTTCATTACAATAGAACTGCAAAATAGTAAACAATGCAGATTTGCATATAAAGTATGACAGCCATTCAACTTTTTAATTTTCATCAGCACAATCTAATGTAATAGAGAACATTTACATTGTATTTTGTAATTTTATCAATGCATTTTATTATTTTTTTAAGTTTAACAATTTTCATCTCATAAATACACAATTGATTAATTAGATATTGTATATTTTACAGCATTATACACAGGAGTATGGGAGACTAATCCAGTTTAGGCTATATAGTCATTTTGAAGACTCCAGTGTAAATGATGTTTTTGTTGTTTTTAACATGTTCTAAAAGCATGTGTCGCTTCCTTCTAAATGCATCCGCTTGCAACTAGATCAAGAATGTATTCATTTTTCCTCGTCTGAGCTCCCATCTGGATCAAAGCTGGACGGCTGTAAAGCTCCAAGACTGCTCACCATTTTTGTTGCACTGGTAATGTTATGTTGGAGTTGTGAGGGGCTGTAAGCTAGTGGGAGAGCACATAAACAGATAGATAATGGAAAGGGAGAGGGCTTTCTCCAGGCCAACTGTACCACCCACAACTCAGAGGCAAATTTCTAATGAAGTGCTACTGATCTGCAGAAAATATGTCCTAGAAAATTACACAGATTTTTTTATTTTTGGCTAAAAGTGGCATAATGATAATTTAAAAACCACTGGGAACACTTTAAAAACAGATCAAAAGGTGAGCGTAGGGGGACTTTAGTAAGTGTTTTTCTGTTTTCCAAATTCCAGAAAATCAGGGACATTTTTTAACTGTGAAGAAAATAAAAATGACTTTAAAAACAGAGGAGCATTTGTTAAAAAAATAAGAAATTAAGAGATTTTATCAACTGAAAAAAACACCTAAAAAGTTTCTGTCATCCACCATGCTTTCCATAACAAGAGGTAAAAAAAAAAAAAAAAAAAAAAAACTATAAATATAGTTTTTATGCCATTTGTATTGATATATTTCAAAAAGGTGTGGCACTTCTTCTAATTGCACCAAAACCATGATCTTTGATATTATTTCCTCAATACATCTTTAAAAAACAAAAACGTCAAATTGCTGGATTTCTAAATCATATCTTAAACTAAATCATAAAAAAATTGATCATTCATTAATAATTGATGAATCATAAATTAGAGAAATACTTGAAATTGAATATATGAAAAGTGTGATACAATTAAATTAAAATTAAATTAGGAATAATTAATGGAAATAAAGCTTCAATAAAGCAGTGACCACAGTGACATGACACAACTTCAAAACATAATAGACCAAAACAAATAAAAATAATAATGATAAGGATTACAGCACAAACAGATGTTTTCTGAAAATGTTCTGTTATTGAAGGAAATATTTTACTTGTAGTTTATTTTAATACTATTTAAACTGTGTTCTATCATTAGTGTTGAACACGGCTTTGGAAATTGGGTTTGTAAGTCTGCATTTCCCCTGTGTTCTGTATGATGATATGAAGTTTGACAGTGTCACCATTATGCTGCGCTGTAACCAGGAGGAGACCGGCGGCGTGCGTGCCTGCTTTTATCCTGGGGGTCGGCAGATAAAGACTTGGGAGGTTTGAGTCCTGGATTGCCTTAAGCAGAGACCCTAATCAGCATGCACAGGGCCTCTGCGAGGCATTGGGGCAGCCACATAATGTCAAGCAATTTTCTGTATCAGAAGGAAACCTGATTTGGTGTAGAGCAGGGAGTAGATGGACCCTCCAAAATCACTTTAAGAATCTCTGTATGTATTAAATACAGCTCAGCTGGACTGAAGCGTAACCCCACGGCATTATATCACAAATAGCATGAGGCTGAGAGAGGAACTGCATCCCCCGACAAACAGGCTACTCTTCGTTCTCGGGCACACCTGTTCATTTGAACTGAACGTTTTGGTCTATTAACGCCCCAGATTTGTTTGAGCAGTACAGTAATCAGACAGAAAAGCATTTTCACTCTCATTTCTGTTGAATGGATCACTCCACAAGCGGATGTAGTAAATCTTACGAGGGCGCCATGCCACAAGCAAAACCAGAGATTTAGAGGCTAAAGTTTCAGGCTGCTATTAATGGAACCGCGAAAGAGCAAACAAAGAGTAACAGCGGGTCTTTGGTTTCCTTTCAGTAACCGTGTCTCTGTCGGAAAATTAATCTTCCAAACATAACAAATAGCCGCTTACAAACAAATGCTTAAAATCTATCATCAGCGGTTAAAAAAGGGCAGGCCTTTTGCCACAGAGACGAGGCTGTGCAGTTAATGAAGCGTTTCTCCTGCTGCAGAGAACTCGCGTGCTCTTCATCTGCACTCTTTCTGCCAGCTGTGAAAACTGTAGCCATGTTCGCTCTTAAGTGGTTGAAGAATATTTATTCTTTTCGGTCCACCTGTCCACTTTCCCAAACAAATATGGCACAAGAGGTTCGAGGGTTGTGCTAAATTTGTCACTGCACTTTGAAATGACAAACAGAAGCTAGTTAAGCACTGCAAACCGCCCACAGCCTTCCACATCCTTTTATTAGTTAATTTGTGTCAAGATTAGAAATGTTATGTAGACCTTTATTGTTTCAAATTTTCAGCATTTTTTTAAATGCTGCGGCCATTCTTTTTATGTTCCTGAAAGCAAGCCTCTTTAGTGTTCAGATTTATTTATATTGTAGATTATGATTTCTGTACAATTACTTTCACATTGCTTAGCTAAACTTGGATTTTTAGATTTTTATTTATTTTTTGCTTAACTGAATGAAACTTAAAGAACTCACTCAAAACTTAAAAAGTCTCAATTCTAAAGGCTGTAGTTTCTCAGCGTTTCCATGTAAATGATAAATCTTTTACTACTTTCTGTTGGGGGTTTTTGTTTTGTTTTTTTTAAGCAGATAATTGATTTATTGATTGATCTGGTTTATTTCAAGCGTAATTCATGAACAAAACAAGACAAAAAAAGTCACAAAGATTTATCCAATTCATTAAAGAAACAGTGAAATGGATTGATTAAATAAAGAAGCAAAAACAAAAACAGTCTTTAGTCACATTTGATTCATTAAATATGGTGATTATTAACTAAATTCAAGTAGAGCTTGATTGATTGCTTGAAAAAGAAAGGGAAGAAGCGAGCCTTTATAATCCCACCCCTACTGAGTCAATTTATTTATTAGATTTAGACAGTTTTTATATTTTGGCTATGATTAGATCAAGTGCGGATTTTTTCAAGAAGCAACATTAAGTGATTTTTGATTAATCTCAGAAAACATTATTATGGATTATGTGGGATCATGTGAAGGATGTATTCTGTTCTTTCATTTTAAGTCCCATTTTAAAATTGTTCTCTGTGGTCTTTCAATTATGATTATGCAGTTTTTAGCCTAAATCAAAAACCCTGTTTCCTTTTTTTTTTAGACATATTTACTGCGGCTCATTAAAAATACTATTCTGGGTTTTTGGCGGGATTGTTGACGTTGAAGTTAGCTATGCTAATATCCCAGCAAGCCTTTGTTTACACTCTCTCAGACTAGTTTACGGCTTTTCAGAAGCCCAAATTAAAATTAGCATAACAAAACCACGGTGTGCAATATTGGAGCTATCCAGTTGTAGAGCCAGACGACAACTCAGAAGAGGAAAATTAAGGTGGCAATGGATCTATTTGACTGCAAGTGTATGCTTCAAAATTTCAGTGAAAAGCTAGACTTTGGCCCGCTCATTTTAGTAGCTGCGTCATTAGTCTGAGCATTTTTCAAGCAATCGATTTTCATCTGCTCCTTATTGAATTAAGAAATACTCGTTAATTCTTTTAAACAGGCCCTCTACTCTGAGAAAAATGCTACAATAGCATGTTTAAAAAACAAAAAAAAAATACAGTTTTCATTGGAGTGGGTCTTTAAATACCTTGTCAGGTAGATTGTGTTTTTAACATTTGCCTGCGGCATGTTATAATAGAATTTCTGGGTACTTTTTTAATTCAAATTTCTGTGAATTGGGAGCAGACGCAAAAAATACTGTTTGGAAAATCTTGTTCGCAACGTATAAAGCTACGACACCAAGCCACAAGGGTTTTTTGTTCTACTTAAATCTCATGCATCGACTTTTAGACGACTAGATCCATGTACGTCTTAATTTTCCTCGTCCGAGCTAGCATGTGGTTCAGAACTGTACGACTGGATAGCTGTGAAATCGCTCTCCATTTTTGTTAGACCAATAATGTTAAGTTAGGGCTGTGAGAGGCTGTAAGGTAGCGGGAGAAAGTGGAAAGCCCTATGAGGCAATCCTTTTGTGCCATTGGGCTGTATAAATAAAGTTGAATGGAATTGAGTTGTAAACACAGGGATGATGGGATTTCAGCTGTGGGTTACTTTCGCGCCAACTACTTTACTCAGAGGTGAATTTCTGATGAACTACAGCTGTTTTTCCAGAATATTTGTCTCAGAAAATAACAGAATTTCTGTTATTTTAGCCAAAATTGGTATAAACATAAATAAAAAACCACTGAAATGCTATTACAATAGGTTTTTAACTGAACATTTACCTGCTCTCTCTGGCTCTGAAATGAAGTTGGAGTGTTGTTGACCATCCCTGTCCGGTAATCTTTTTAGCTCCTTTTTTACACCTTCTCCTGCTGTGCTGCTTGACTTTTATTCAATAGAGGACACTCCTTTAAATCTGGCAGCACCAAACTAGTACAAATATAATTTGGATGCCAAGCTAAAATAGTTGGGAAATGAATTTCTTCTCTGTGAGTTTGCACTGAGGCGCCTGCATAACCAACATTCAGAGGATCCTAAGACCCAGTTTCTCTAGACGTGGAACGGACTAAATCTCTGGAGTGAAATGAAGAGAAGAATATTAGCGCTGAGCCTCGGTGGCGTTCACCTGAGCCAAAGATTTCTGACTGTATTTGTCACTGCAGGGCACAGCACAGAAGTGACAGAAAAGAAAGGGCGCCTTTGCAAGTGTTGAAATGAATTTAGTTTAGGTTCCACAGACTCCTCAGGCTATCTCATTCAGTGTGAAGATTTTATGTTGCATTTACTTTTTGCAATAACAGCACAACACAGCAAGATGAGTTGGTCTTATTCATCATACAGTGGGCACGCATCGACACAGCCATGTGAAATCAAGTTTTTTTTCTATTACTCCGGCTCGCCTTGCCATGCTTACACCGCTCCAACTGCAGAGGCACTTGCAGGACTTGGTTACATGAAGTTCCCCAATTGGAAAACAGTAGAGACAAGATGGGAAGATTGAACAAGAAATTGGTTTGCTGTGTCTTCTGGAGGGAAAATATACGCGTGGCCAGACCTTTCACAGGAGGTGTGTTTAGATTGGGGTGTTTTTATTGGACCAGCAGCACAGATGCACAGCTCTGCAGGAGCATGTGTTTGTGTTGCTCTGCAGGGAAGCGCTGACATTTATTGAAGAGTTAAAAGACAGGGATCTTTTACTGGTAAGTGGATGATTAATTTGATCTGCTCTTTGTAAAGAAAGAAAGAAAAATAACCTTCTGTGATAACTATATTTCGGAAAATTCTAGCTACTGGCAGGGGCAAAACTACGGTGGGGCAGCAAAAAGCTTTTGAGTCAAAATTAGCTTAATTGTTGACAAAAACTAAGAAATCATAAACAAAAAACTTATAAAAGAAAAATTAATAAATAGCAATAATAGTGATCAAATTGTTAGAAACACCTTCCTTTGATCTTTAATTTGTCATGGTGTATGGAGAGAAAATAGACTCACTCCAATTTGTGGATGCGTAATTCTTGATTTGTAACTTATATAATACGTTCTGTGCATAAGTGAAAAACATAAAACAATTTACACATGCACAAATTAAAATTACAACAGCTTGAAACCAATAACACCCACAAATCTTTATAAATTACGCACGGATCACCTCTTACACACACTCAAAATATCAGTTAGGCGTGAATCTGTCGTGAGACTTATTTCACATCTCACAAATTTGTCAGTGAGTGATATGTTAATGCTGAGTTTTCTTATCAGCCATTTTAAACATAGATTGTAAATTTTATCTGGTGAAACTTGACATTTTCCTACTTTCTTAAACAGATATTTCAGATAATTAATGTAAAAAAGGCTAAAAAAGCGTTTTTAAAACACTAATCCCTTTAAAAAATAAAAATAAAAATATCTCCCAGAACCGATTACTTTCTTTTTGCCACCAACGCCCCTGACAGCATCTCTGACACGGGGCTCTGTCCTGAGCGCTGGTCCCCAGTCATGGAGATGACAGGTGGTGACAGACACTACAGAAAGATGTAACTGATGTTTTGTGTATGCGTAAGAGGTATTCATGTGTAATTTTTAAAGTTTTAAAGATTTGGGTTTCTAATTAGTTTCAAGCTTTTGTAATTTTAATTTGTTCATGTGCTAATTGTATTTTTTTTAAATTTCTTGATTTTGTACTTATGCACATAATGTAATATATGATTTACATATCAAGAATTACGCATGCACAAATCCAAAGTTATGCACAAATTAAGAATATGCTTACACAAATCCAAAATTACGCACAAATCAGGAAATACACATGCACAAATCCAAAGTGACACAATTCATAATTTCTGCATGCATAAATCTGGGTGATACTTATTTCTCTCCTTATGGTTGTTCCAAAGTCTGCTGCCCCACCCCTGAAAATAAAATGTTCAAGCTTCATCCTTGGTTGCTAGTGACTGGAATGAGCCACTCTTAGAAGATTCACCTTTTGTTAACCATTAATTTATATTGTAAAAATAAAAATAAAAAAACACAATTGAAATTGGTTGTCGGGACAATCTTGACTAACTTTAAAAAACAAAACGACAAGTACAATTAAGTAAAATTTAGTTGGAAAGTTAAAGAAAAAGTTGTCGTAGGACAAATGATTGTCTACAGACTTATAGGCTGAATCTGAATTCTTCGTCTGCTCCTCCAATTTTAATGGTAGAACGAAGGGACTTCGAATTGTGTATCGCTCTGTCACAAGGGTATTTGGCGTCACACTGAGAAAGCATTTTCCGTCATATGTGTTCTGAAGCACAGAAGTTTACATGTAAATGTAAGTAATGGCTTCTTGTTTTAATTTGACACTTTCAAGGTTATAAAACCATAGTTGCTATTTATTTCTGAGTGCAAGCAGCTCCGCGCTAACCCAACTGACCAGCGACATCATAGAGTGGGAAAGACACCATTTTTCCAAAACGCTACGTTTGGGGGGCTAAATGTGGGGATAGGAAGAAGCTGTAGGGTTAGAATTCAGATTTAGCCTCAGATCACAATAATAGCAAAAAAGCAGTAAATACATATTTTGTTGAAGTGTTGATTCTATCACCGTAACCGACTCATAACTACCGCGGCAAAGCAAGTTTGTCTGGAAAAAAAAAATACATGAAATGGGATTTACCTCTTAATGTCAAACAGTCAATGAATGGGAAATGAGGTTGTTGCTCTCTGTGGTACAAAAATTCAATTTTATACAATATGTACCTCCATGTGCAGAGCAGTGTTTGTCAGTTGTACTAATTTTTCACAATATGAAGGAATCTGTGCTCTCATTGTCACGTTTCGAAAAGTGTTGTACCTGTGTTTGCTGGGAAGAAGGGGGTGGTGACTAACGGGACGATTGGGCAAATATTTCAGTAACTTTGTCTATTTGGTTTAAAAAAAAAATCATCGACAGTAACTGGTAAATCGAGTTTACATTTTGATAATCCACCACTTAAGAAAATTGTGTTTGTTAGTTTTTTTCATGTGTTCTTGTGGCATTTTTCTGATGATGGAGAAACCATATAAATCTTTTTTATTTTGACTAAATCAAAAAAATGATTTTAATTAAAAGACCACTGGGAATGTTTGATAAATTGACCAAAAGATGATCAACGTGGGTGTTTAGGACACTTCTCAGCTTTGGTCAAGATTTTTGCCAAAGAAAGTTAAGTATCCAGACGGAGGTACTCACCTTAAACTAAAGTTTAAAATTCTGTAATATCTGTAAAATTTTAACTACTTGGCAGATATTAAACTTTCTTTATGTCAAGCCTTTTTCCCTTCATAGTGTTTTTCTCGTCTGAGCTGGTGTGTTGCTCACTACAGTAAAACTGGATAGCTCCAATATGGTTGTGAGGAGCTGTAAGCTAGCAGTAGAACATAACTCAGCTATGGGTGTTGGGGAGTGGAGGCGGGCTTGCTCTGCACCAACAGCCCACAAATCAAAGGCACATTTCTAATGCAGCTCCACAGAAACTTTGTCCCAGATTTTTGGCTAAAAATGGCACAATTATAATAAAAGAAAACTGAGAGTACTTTAAAATAAATTGAAAGAAGATCTGATTGGGTCTCTACAGTCTTTATTTCTGCAGCTAAAGTTATTCTGGCTGCCACTTTGAGTCTTAATAAAACGGACTGGTTTAAAATTCCTGTCACCTGCCTCTGGTATTTGCAGGCCACCATCACATGCCAGGAATTGAAACTGCTCAGTAATTCCACTTGAGGGTATTTGGGTGTACTCTGAATGATGATCGCTCCCATCAAAGGGCTGCTTATGGACATCCAGTCCACGGAGAGTTGGCGAGACTGGCAGAAGAATAGCAGCGACCTCGCTGATGGCCATCTGAGAGACCGGGGGTAGCTCTCCCTGTCAGTTGGCAAACCTCTCAGTGGTTAGTTAAACGGATCACCGTAGGGACGAGCAGATAAATAAACAGACAAATTAAAGAACTTGACTCTGTCAAATTGCATGTGTCAAACGTTGTAAATATAACCATCAAGCCGGCTCCAGATTCTCCCCTCTGGTGGCTAAAAAGGCTACCTGTAGGGGTTTCCCTTTTATTGTATCTCCTGTTGTACTTTCACATTAGCCACTTTTGACATTTCTATTGTAAGTTCTCAAATGTTTATATCCGTCATAACTGAATTGTCTTTTTCCTGCACAGGCTGTTATAAACTGCCGTTATTTTCAGTCCAGTCATCAGACAAGTGCATTGTTCAGGACTGTGAATATCAATGAGATTATTCAAGCTTTCTTAGGCTGATTGTAGGTTAATGTTGTTTTCTGTGACACGATTTGACAGAGACTTGTGAAACCCCCTAAAATGCCATTATCGCATTAGAAGCGCAAACCTGATTATTTACTTGTTTGCAGTAGATTAGCTTTCTTCACAATGATGCCACGGAGAAAGGAGATTCTTCCTGTAACATTGTGATATTTATTCTGAAGACATATTTGTCTGAGTGGAGAATCTGCAGCACGGCCTCCGAATTTGATCTGATTACACATTTATCGCGTATAGGATGCATCCTAATCACACATGCTTTGATTTGTTCAAGACTCAGTTTGTTTTTATTATTGAAATAGAGAAGTAAAAACTTCCAATACAGGGATGTAAACACACGACATGTAAAATTTTACCTTTCTCACACTACATGGGGTGTCCAGTTTCAATGGTAAGTTAAAGTGAATGATCAGAATTCCTGTGATTCATTTTGAACATCAGGCGCTGCGGTCTGCCAGTAGCGTGTTCTTGCAGGATGGCAAAAATTGCGACGCCTGTCGCCTGCTCAATGTTTGCAGAGTTCAAATGTTTGAACTCACATCGTGTCAACCAATCAGGAACTCAACATGATGATGAGGTGATCAGTGGATGGAGTCTGAAACTAACATGGAGGAGAATCTGATCAATCTCCTTCTAAACTCTATCACATTTTTCTTAGTTGCATCAAGAATAAAAAGTTCCTATGATTTTTTTTTCTTTTATAACAAGTCATGAATTTATTCCATAATTTTTATTTAAATATGTTTATTTCAGTTTTTCAAATTTTTGATTTAAACCATAACTTTTTTATTACAGGCTTTACCCACATTAGATCTACCTCATTAACTGTATTGCCATTACACATACTGTAAGCGCAAAACTTTATCAAAATTCTAGAAATAAAAAAAAAAAACAAAAAACAAATTATGCTATTTAATTATATGATAAGTCATTCAAAAACAGGGTGATACATTCAAATTTCTGCCACGGCACTGGCGCTCATTATCATCATCAAAGGCGACGTTGGCGTCTTAATCAGACCATGGAGCGGCGAGCTAGGTAGGAACGGCTGCAGATGGAGAGATTTTGGGACATTGTGGTTGGTGATGCTGTGGGACCTCTGGTGGCGTGGTATCCAGTTGTTGGTCACGTGACTAATTTATTTTGAAAAAAAAAACGTGTTTCCATTGCAGTTTTGCCAAAATTTGTCAATTTCGACATGCCTTAAAAAACCACCTCCTCCAAATGCAAAAACGATTTTTTGAAATTCCAGTGTTTCTATTTGGCAAATTTATTGTCTCAAATTTCATAGTCAGAGGAAACGCAGCTAAAGGGGACCTAAAAAAGAAATAAATAATATGTAAAAAAAAAATTAGATAAATATTTCAATCTGCAGTTTGTCACTAGATACTTTTGATCTGCATCTCCTTCAGGAACGAAAGTTAACTGTGCAGCTTGTATTTAAGACAGAAGTCGATGTGTATTTTTATTCACACGACTGTGTGTGGGTGTTCTGCCATATTTGAGTTTCTTGAAAAGCAATCTGTTGACAAAGAAAACATATATTCCACAGTGAGAAAAATAGCAAAACGTGCTTGTTTACAATGATGGAAATTTGAGGAATTTTTTTCCATCGTTGATTTGTAGCATCTCCCTAATTGGGGCCACATTTCCTTAAAGCTTATTATATCTATTCAGGGGGAAAGATTATACTTGTTGGTTGTACTATAAATGTTTTCGGGGATGTTAGAGGCCAGATTTGTAGATAAGTCTGCTCCACTGATTTGGTGAAATTCAAGCTGTGTTTCAAAATACGCTATTTTTCTCTACCTCGTCACTTGTCATGTTGTGGAGACAGCTGCAACCGTTTTTCATAATTCATCCAAAAAAAAAAAAAGTGAAGTACAATTTAGCTTTTTCAGTCGAACAGCAATGAGATGGATCATAAAAATGCAGGTTTTCGACTTTTTTGTTGCCCTCAGGCCAAAAACTCTGCTGAATGTTGATCTGTAGCTTAGAATCTTGATCATGTTCTATTGTTATGTTGACGTGAACCTTAAAACCAATCAGTTTCAACAACTCTACTTCTCTATGATATAAAACAAGAAAAGACCTCAGAGGTTATTTAGTTTAATGAACTAAAGTTGATTTTCTGCTGGATCTTAACCTTCTTTTGTCTAATTTTCTATATGCAAATGCCTCCATAACATTATTTCCGCTTTTTTTTATGTATACCAACATTTTATGGAATTGTGGTGTTTCTATTGATTTTCAGTGGAAGTCCTCTTTGCAATGTCAGTGTTCAACTCTTCAGTCAGAACGTATTGATATGCTTGTCATGTGCTTGCAAACATTTCCTTCACATAGCAAGGAGAATCTTATCATTGTGTGTGACTTTGTCAAACTGAATTGGGAAAGTGCTTGAGATTAATACCCTCCACATGAGGGAAAAATAGGTAAAAGGGGGGAGACTTGGAGGCTCACAAAAGATTTATGAGAGTCAAAAACAATGAATTTTCCATTAGAAAGAAGCGTGGCATACATCAGCTGGATAATGTTCCCGTTTTCCTCATCAGATAAGAGTTTGCTCGCGGATCACCAAAAGATGACCCATTTTACAGACATGCATTTTGTCCTTTTTCCACACTTCAGGTGATCGCTGACCTAGTTTTATGTCAGAAATGGTCTTCCTTTTCCACTATGTTTTATTTTTGCCTCCACCTGTGGGTTCTGTAATTAAGAAAATGAAGGTATCGTATTTTTCTGCCTACAAGATGCTCTGGATTATCGGTCGCAGGAGCAAAAATACTATATATATATATACTGAGTAATTGAGCTATTTTACAGGCATATATTTGTGACGATCACACCTTTATTCTTTATTTGAGCCACTCATTCGTCTGTTCCATTGACCTAACATTGAAACTGGCCGCCTACGCTGCAGGAATCGCGTTCGTTGTGGGTGCACCTTTAGACGCACCCCCATCGAACCAACACTTGTGACTTATTCTCTCAAAATACTGCAGTTTTCTCACTTTAAAACAGTGTTCTCTTGATATTCTCTTGATATTTTCCATTTCATCTTTAGCAGTCTTGCTGTTTTTTTTTTTTTCTGTGCATTCTTGCATCCTTTTGTTTTTTTAACAATGTACTCTGTAGGAGAGACAGCATGGAAGAGATTGATTGGCAAGATCAACAGTCAATAAGGAATGCAGAACAAAGTAATTTTGCTATAGATCTTAGGTGTCGTTTTATAATACGGTACTCATTTTTCTGTGAAGGTTTAAAGAGTTTAAACGACAGAGAAGAGTTTAAAAAAGCTCATGTCTGTCTGATGTAGTGTGTAGTAGGGGGGGATTCTACAGCCTCAAATTTCCCCTATTGTGGGTCATTCATGGAATATATCCCCTGTGATAGCAAGGAAGCACTGAACAGAATTTCGGAGGTTTCCTTTGTGTGCTCCTGTCAACAGAAAAACAGGGCAGATTTGATCGTTTTCTCTTCAACCTCAATAAGTAAAACAGTCATACGAGCATGGGCAAATCCATCTCGAATTCGAGCCTTTCAAATTGCCTTCCCCTGCAAACTTGTTATTAATTATTTTTAGGATGGATGCCCAGCAGTTATCAAATATCAGCAGTGGGTAAACACCAGAGCAAAGCAATGATGAGCACCTTGAATACAGATGCAGCTCAGAGCAGCAGAAAGATAAGACGCCAAACATGCTCTTTGACAACCGGAGAATCAAATGAGGTGTGCATTGTATGAACAAAGCCATCAGCAGCTCCAGCTGCAGGAAAATGACGGCCCCGTTAACTGTTAGATATTCCTGTAATAGACAGGTTGTGCCAGCGAGCTTTTGCAGAGCAGAGGTGGAGGAGAGCTAAAGTCCACATGTGCTGACTGTTTTTCATTGAGTTAAGAACATTTTATGTCATTTTTCTCCTTGTGCTCAAGAAGAGACTTTTCAGAGTCTCAGCTACTGTCAAATCCTGCTTGACAGTAGCAGTTTTCTATTTCCAGGACACAATATTTTTTTTCTTTATTTAATAATTATCATAACAATCAGAATAATCATAAACTTAAATATTTGCTTTTTCTGTATAAATTAGTAATTGATTCTATATAAAAGAGATCAAATGAATTAAAAAAAATATTTAATTTTATGAAAAAGAGTTTAACTTTAAATGATATATATATATATACATATATATATACAGAGAGAGAGTGTCTGTTTTTGATATTACCTCGTGAGATCTCACAATAAAGAGAAGCATGTCGGTTTCCAAAAGATTAATTCAAAGCAGCATTTGAAGTAAATGTAATCCTTAGCATCCTCGTCAACTGACTTTAAGAAACTTTTTTAAATAACAAACTACCTATATGTGTTTAAATATAGCTAAATGCTAATTTTGTTTGTTTAGCTCCATACTACATTCACTTTTATTTTTAGTGGTATGTTTGTGTCTTTTATCGTGTTAAATGTGAGACTAAAGTACGAAAAAAGAGCTAAGCTGAGAATGTGTTCCAAAGACATAAAGAGCAATCAAATTTAAAGAAGTTCAAGAAAACCCAAAGAAAAAATATATTAGATAAAACATTTAAAGATGTTTATTTTTTCTTGGTAAGAGCTGTGCTGTAAAACCACATCCCTTCACTGTTATTCCATCATTAAATCCTTGTTAAGTATGATAAAATAAAGACTATTTACAGTTTCTTAAATATTTCGTTACTACTTTTTGTATCTACTTTTCTTCAACACAGATTTCTATGTGCAAGATGCAAAAACTTTGCTTTTATAGAGAATGTGTTTTGTTTTCAACAAATTAATTGTTATCTGATGGTCGCAAAAATAGCTTTTCAGAATAGATATATATTAAAAAAAAACTTATAATGAATAGAAGGACCTTCCCACTAAATAAAACATAAATACATATACTGTATATGTACCCAACATGCCCCCACATAGTGAAACCTAAAAGGATATTTAAAGAAGAATAGTAAAAGAAATATAGCTTGATACTGAAGTGAAGAATTGATTTTATGGGGTCTATCTGCTCACTCCATGGACCACCCCACTGATGCTCACAGAGGACGCCACCACAGGATCCCCCCCTGATCAAAGCAAGAAGCTAGACCCGGGAGATCCCACTGCAACAACCCTGTTCACCAAAAAAAAGGTTTAGTTAAGGGTTTGGAGGATCCCCAGGAGGAAAACACTGGAGTTAAATCAAAATGGAAAAAGAATAAAACATATAAAGGTAAAAACAAAGATCATAAGAAATGTAAAATCTACAAGAATATATAGAAAGGATAAAAGTAGATCATTATAAAGTAATCCTTATTGTGTTTTTTTGCACACTAGATTTTAAGTTGCACCATCAATAAATGTTCTGTTTTCAAACATTTGGCATAAAGTCTAAATAAGAACTATAAAGTATGTGAAGCGACACAAAATAGAGAGAAGTTTGTCATTCAGACTTTATTAACTGTGTTCACAGTAACTCTAGAACTTCATTGTATAGATAATTGGGGTATTTTCAAAACTTGTAACTCTTAACCTTATTTGTAGCATGTAAAAAAAGAACATATACTGCTAAAACAAACACTAACATCCAGGGGAAACATAAAAAGACACTGCTACACGCTAGCTTCATTAGCATATTTACAAAAACACCCAACTTTGTTTGCAACACGTGAAAAACTGAGCTAATACCACTCAAACAAATGTTACTGTTACTACCCTAACTTCCAACTTGTTAAGTTGCATTAAAAAACACCTGGTCCAACACAGCTACACGTTAGTTGTGTTAGCATATTTACAAAAACACCCAACCTTGTTAGCAATACATGGTTGTAGCTTGCTTTTTCATGCCAGTGCCACTTAATCCTTGTGCTTGGACCCCACAAGATAGAGTGCTGAACTTTGTTTTCAAGGATTTTTTATCTCTGCTGGTGTCTGTGGCAGACAAAAAAAATCCTGTCCAACTTTGTCATGGGAGGGATCACAGATCAATATAAAGGTGGGGTCATCTGGACCCCATAAGAGAGCACAAGGGTTGACCAAATGTTTCTTTGACTATACTGACTCCAAACTTTGTTAAGAACGCATAAAAAACACAGTTTGATACTGCTACACGTTAGCTGTGTAAGCATATTTACAATAAAACCTGACCTTGTTTGCAACACATAAAAAAACAAGCTAATACAACTTAAATAAGCGTCACTTTTTCTAAGCTTACTCCCAAATTTACTGTCAGAAACCGCTACATGTTAGCTGTGTTAGTATATTCACTATAACACCAATAGTCTTTGTAAGTCATGAAGAATAAACATGCTATTTTAACTGGGTGTCACTCTTCAGCATCAGTAAACACTAAGCAAGAATCTAGACCTGGGCCAGAGTTAATCCATATATTAGGTGCTCCAGATTATAAAACACAACATCATTTTTCAAAAAAAGAGGAAGGCTTTTATGTGTGCCTTATTGGGGTGCAAAAGACAATAATAAAAACAAAGTATGAATTCTACAAGCTATCAAAATATCAAATAAATATTTTCCTATTTTTGAGCTACAAGCCAGGTTTAAAAGGTCAGTCTTCACATTCATCCACTTAAGTTGTTTTAGTTTGAATCCATTATCGGGTTTGGATCTACACACCAATGGTTCCACGGCCTGCTATAAGAACCTTGGGTCTGCTAGATGTGTTGGGTTACTATAAAACCGGGTTTGTGACTCACATTCAAGAAAACGCTTAGCATTCAATCTTGACCATGTAGTGTTCACACTGGACACCAGCAAAGAGCGGCATCTACGTGTTTTCATTTGTTACAAAAAGAAATGCAAAGAAATGTCAAAGCGGTGCAAATCTTGTGAATCTTGCTCCAGGCTTTCGTCTGTCACAGCTCCGTCCCGATATATGAAAGAAAAGATATCGTTTACCTGCTATTATCAATTTCTTTCACGATCAATTTGAAATCAGTTTGGACGACCGTGAATGAAAGGAGACGCCATCCATCACTACCAAATCTGAGTCCCTGATTGGCTGCATATTTAATATGAAGAGTCCGAAAATTGACTTAAAAAGTTGTGAATGTGGGTTTTTAACGTAGAAGCACTAAACATACATAAACGCACAAATAAACTTAAGACCACTTAAAGATCCACCAAGGCTTGTTTTTTTTTTTTTTTTTTTTAAATCAGTGATGTCTAAATATTTAAAGGCTTTTACTTAGAAAACTTTTGTAATTTTTCAACAACATCAACAAAAACAACACAGACTTTCGTGACCAGAGTGGACAGCAGGAAGCAGTGTGACCCTCAACTCTCCTTGTCATCTTTATATTTTCTAGAGACTTTATTGTCTTTTTTCTTAAAGGGATTGTGAATCGATAAAACCTCTTCAGAATGACAGGTTCACTGTGGAGCAAAAATGGTTTCCTCACCCTCCATAGAAAAATGCCTTTTGATATTTTCCCAATAATCCTTGTATTGTAAATATTAAAGTATATAGTGGTTTTGTGCTTATCCCCGTCATGCTTGTTTATGCCGTTAAAATAAAACTTATAATTACCCTCATCCTGCTTTTAAATTTTTATCGAAAAAAAGCCAGGAAAAATCTGGAGGCTTAAAGAAAGCACACTCCGAGTGCAATCCTTCTGTTTTTCTTCAAATTCATCCACTAAATTGTATTCTTATTAAAATAAACCTGATTTTTCTGCCAGTGGAGCATAGAATCCTCTTATTCAACTCTTTCTATTTTTTTCCTTGAATAGTCGGGTTCAACTCCTTCTCATATGGTTTTTTCCTTAGGAATAGTTGTTTAACTTTTTTTTTTTTTTCTTTCATGGGACTCGGTCCTCTGTGGCCCGAGCTACTGTAAGTTAAAGCGCTGCAGTTTACTTTTATTAAGCCTTGCAGGCAAATACGTTGTTAACTTCCTTAAGTTTGCTCAGTTGTTTATCCTCGTGACATTTTATTAAGCAGTTCTAATTGAACGACATTAGAGCACCTTTCTTTACGTAAACATCGGGGACGAAGGGTTTGTCTCAGTTGGCAGTGGAAGGATTTTGTTGATTCCTTTGCCGAGTTGCGCCATGTGCCTAGAGTGCCGTGTAATTTCTTCAAAAGGCTAAAGTTGAAACGGGGCGGTTTGCCACTTTTCCCTAATGACTCAGTGGAGCAAAAATTGCAAAGTTAACAAAAGCTCTTAAGAAAAATTAAAGTATTTCGTTTTCATGTTTGCTTTTGTTTTTGACAGCCCACACTTTATTTTGTTTGGTAGCTTAAAGCCAAAACTACCGGGACATTTTTGTTTTATGAGAAATGTAACCGCAGCCTTATCTAAATAAATAGTTTTTAGGTATTTACTTGTGTCTCATCTCACAAATGAAGGTGCAGACTGCACTAGTTTGAACAAAGAATTCAAGTTACTCAATGAAAACTAAAGGTAGAGATATGGAGCCTTTTTTACCCTGTCATTCTCCTCAGTATTTAAATTCAGTTATTATGATAATATTTGCTCAAAAGGGCTGCAAAGACAGACTTTAATGAATTGTAAAAACATCTATATCCGTTTAAAAACAGTTTGTGGCATTAAAGAGGCAACATTGTGTTTTTTGTGTGTGTGTTGGTGAGTTAATATAAGAAAAAAATCACTTTGTGATCCAGATGCTGCATTTGTTAAAGGGTGTTCACACCAAACATGATTCACATGGCAGATAATTCAATGTTAAACTCAAACTTTTTTTTTTTCTTTAAAACACCATCAAAACTATATAAGGAAGAGACTTTTCGCACGCATTTCTACAACATATGCAGTCAGCACTGAACACTTTAACTTGCCCATACTTATTTTGAAAGCTGAAAATACAAGGTGCAAAATACAGTATCAGCACTTAAAATATTCA
This sequence comes from Oryzias javanicus, assembly GCA_003999625.1. Taxonomy (NCBI): domain Eukaryota; kingdom Metazoa; phylum Chordata; class Actinopteri; order Beloniformes; family Adrianichthyidae; genus Oryzias; species Oryzias javanicus. The sequence continues at coordinate 28,363,550 of CM012449.1, read as the reverse complement.
CTGTGCCACTTGGTAATAAATCTTGTTTTTACAATTACCCTTTAAATACCCCATAAAAATGCAAACACACCTTACTACAACACCTAAATCAAACCTTGGACACAATCAGTTTGATCGTAATTAAAATACGTGCAAATAACATCAAGCACAACAGAAACTGTTAGAATAGTCTCTGCTCAAATGAAAGTTCAATTTTTAATCCTCAAATACTGGAGGATTATTCAAATTTGTAATTTGGTTTGTCAACAATATAAGAGAGAAAATAAAAATAGAGTTAGGTAGGACATTTATAAAATAGATATTGTAAAATTTTCCGCTACGGTTACTTTTTATTATTTACGTAAAATTGTGTTAAACAGCGTTCAGTTGTCAGCTTTGCTGGTCTAGACTCGTAAACCGGGAGTCACTTTACACATTAGTGACAGTATCGTCATTTTGTCTGAAGCCACAGTGAAAAGGGTATTGAGACAACTATGAAACATTTTCTCTATTTTTATTCTTATTTATATTATTTTCTTGCTTCTGACTATTGGGGACAGCAAGTCCTTAAACCTCACCGTACTAGGAGAATATATGTGTGATGTCACGAAACCAGACATAGCAATGCACTAACATCTTAGTCACAACTGCCTTTATGGGTGAATATATGTCTGCAGGTGAAAAATGTGCATAGCTCACTATCAACTGGACTCCTGCATAAGGGTACCGTACAACAGCATCTCTTATGTCCCCAATAAGTGCATAGAACTTACATTTCTGCCTAGATTGTGTCCAAATTCCTTCTCTACTTTAGTATCATTTTGTGAGGGTGTCCGAGTTTTGAAATCAAGACGTTTTTGCAAAATTCCAGTGTGCATTGATACTGTCTAGGCAAATATAGACCGCATTTGAGAAACTTTTCATGTGAAGAAATGTATTTATTTATTTTTTTAATAAACCATCCAAGCCTTTATCATTAGAACACAATGAAATCATAAATAATCTTTGTAAAATGTTCATATTTATTAGGTTATCACTTTGGGAAATTGGTGATGTCATATTAAATTGCTATTAAAACCCAGGGCACTAGATACTCCTGCACTAAATAGTCTTTTAGTCGTTGGTGAAATTCAGATATAGTCTTACTTAAAATTATATCTCTATGTTTTATTGAAATAAACCTAATGAATTTTATGGGCAGAATTAAAAGTTAATTAAATATAGTTAATAGAATGATTGTTTTTACTAAAAAACTTTAATTTAAATTTGATGGAGTTAAAACTGTGTGATATTTATGTCATTCCCTTCTCTTGAGAAGAGTTATTAATATTAAATTCTAACAGTGAAATGTCATGTGTCTGCACCGTACACTGCGCTCATTTCTACCACTAAATCACGTCCTCCGTTGGCACGGATTGAGCAAATAATCATGTCTCCATCAGTGTAACTCCTTCATTCCTCCTATCTAACTTATTGTCTCTTGTCTCATCCCTTCATGCTGTCAGCTGCTGGGACAAAAAGCAAAGCAAAAGGTGAGTTATTGTTTCCATTTTCCTCCTACATGATTTATGTCGTACACCTTTCCCAATAAACAATGTTTGGGTCAACCTTTTATCTCCCTCAAGGGCTCAGCAAGCATTAACATAACACTGGAGCTTTTTTTTTTTTTTTTTTAAGATTTCTTTTTTCTTCTAGCATTTCTATCTGCAGGTTTTCAAGTAAGTGTGTGCTTGTTTTACAATCCAGCCTGCTTCACATATGTATAGATTCACACCATGGGAGATGCAGCATCACCCATTCATGCTTCGACTGCGGTGCAGCTCCACTGGAGCAGCTGGGGGGTTTGTTCCTGGTTCAAGGACAGCTCGGTGATGGATGAATGAGGCGGGTGTCTCATTTGCTCCGGCTAGATATTTCCAGACATACTGTGCATTGGAACTGAACAGCCCATGGCAACAAAACGGTTGTTTTTATCTTTTGTATTGCACCTCTATTACCCGTACCCTTCACTGTTTGGGACTAATTATTTGTCCTGATTCTGTAGGCCTTTTGGCCCAGGACATGATCAATTGTTCCTTGTTGATAGATTTCTGTTTTTACACACTATGTTACTCATGTTTTCAGGACTTTATTTTATTATTTATTTTTTTAGGCTCTTTGCTGTTTCATATGGTGGCTTGTTTACCATGGCAACCTCTAGCTTCTCATTGACAAAGCTGCTTTTAATTTAAAAAACACACTTAGTGTTGCACCTTGAAAATTCAGTCTGCAGTTTCATTGAAAACTAATTTATTTAGGTTTTTTTTTTTAAAGAAAAATATCCTTTTGTCTCAACTTTTGCCAAAACCAGTAATTAACGTTGGATACTTTCCTGGGTTATTTTTCCATCCCCCTTTAAAAAAATAAAAAATAAATAAAAAAACGCTGTGCTTTCCATTTACACAAGTAATTAGTTGGATAGTTTTAATTAACTGAAGATTCACATTTAGCACTCCTACTTAAAAAAAAAAGTCTCCTTTAGCGTGCACATGTTTTTCCAACAGCACTTTCTGCACTCTAATTAAGTTTGATTAGTTGTTTAATAATCATAATGATAATACTGTGCATGTAATCGCTAGTATAAGTCTTAAATACTGTAGAACTGACATTTTCAGTCCACGGCAGACAGGAATACTAGGAAGACAAATCAAAAAAGGACGTCTAGTAGCACCTGTCAAAAATGACAACAGATGCCTCTGGGTTTATTTTATGGAAACTTTATAAATACATTAAAAGTGTGTGTGTGGGAGGGGTCTATGGCAAAAGTAATCCAACTTTTATGATAGAAAACATAACTTTCTGCAGAAGCATGGCCAACTCACACAAAAAACAAGTATGATTAAAGTTTATTTACTGATCAAACAAAGCGTCCTGAAGTTACAGAGCCAAAAATCAACAAAAAAAGGAAGTCAAAAATATGAGAAATGAGGAGACGAGAAGAGAATTGAACACACAAGTCTGTGCTAGACAACAATAAAAACCTAAAAACAACAATAAACACAGGAAGGCATGGATATGCATTCAACTAAGAGAAAGACAAGTGGAAAAAAATGTTACATATAACTCTATTAAAAAGCTTTGAGTAAAAAGTGTTCCCAGTTGTTTTCTTTTAATCACGATTATGCTATTTTTTAGGCGAAATTAAAAGTCAGTGCTATTTTCTAGGACTATAAAGCTTTGTTACCACTGAGCAGTCCGGTCCGGTATTTTGAGAGTCTCTATTGTAAAATGAACCCATTAAAAAATACTGAGCCATACTTCCTGGGGGGCCCCACCTGTTGTAGGTCGATGGTGTATTACAGAGTTGTGAGCCAGCTCGGACGAGGAAAACAAAGTACCTGGATCTAGTCATAAAAGTTAAAGTCTCATTACTTTGTCACGTATCTTCGTGTGTGTGAAATTTGTTCTCCGCTTTTAACCCATCCCTTGGGGGGAGCTGCAGACACATACGCGCTCGAGAACCATTTTGTGGTTTCAACAAGTGGATGGAGCCGAGCAGAGAGCTTGTGGTCTGCAGATTGTAGCTGTGATGTCAGAGCTACAAGTATTTCCAACTGGATTGTTTGTCTGCTCCTCATTCACAATGATTTGAATGAATAAATACTCAGAAATGTAATTTTAATCATCATTTTCTAATAGAAGTCTTCCAAAAACACAATCAAATTGAATGACTTTTTTCATGATTTTTTGGTGATCTTTAATATTTAGTAATGACTATGTTATTATTATTGATAAATTTGTGTCTTCTTACCTATTTTTTTATTTAAAATCTTTGCATAATTTGGAGTAAAATGTGTTTTTTTTGCGACCAATGGCCATAAAAATTCTCTGCAATATTTAACATTACAAGAAAGTCTGTGGTTTGGTGATAATAAACAGGATCCAGACAGACTAGTAGCACTTTAAATTGACCCTGAGGTGGGAGGGGTTGGCAGCTTGGAATCTGTATGGATGCAGGACAGGACAGAAAGTATATAAACCAGAACCAATATACATCAGCAGCAGCAGTGGTAACATGCAGAACACGAAAAAAACAGCGCTAATTACACATACATGAGCAAAATCAAAAACACAAATAGACCAAGGCTAACGTGGAAAAATCAAAGAGTTCAAGCGAAACCAAATTAAAACCTGTAAAGGCTTTCAGCGGCTGAAATCAAATGAAGCTGTTTTTATTTGAGTTGTGAAGCTGTTTGTCATCATTATGTGCAGGTAGGTTGTGTGGAGGTGGGAGATTAATGTAAAATGTTCCAGCTGCATACACAGGTCAGTTTTATTTACATTCTTCAGTCTGTAGGCTTTATGTTTTATGCTCAGAAATTCTGTGGCAATATATGTAAAAATCTGGTAATTGTTTTTCTCTGGAAACCACCAGTTTCATATTTAAAAAAAATAGTGCTTTCTAATCAAAATAAACCACACTAACAGTGGGAAAATAAAACTTTTTACTAATTAAAATAATGTAGCTAGTTTTTTTTATTTTTATTCCCATCGCAATGCACAGCACTTTTTAGGGAAAATTAGGATTTTTGTGCAAAAAGTCTATTAACAACTATGATGTTTGTGCTTAGCTGAATTCTCATTAGTCAAACCATTTAACCGTTTAATAGCAGCCATTTTGAGCTGGCCTTAGGACTCCTACTTCTGCATATTTCCCTTTTATACACAAACAAATGTTTGTTCCCATTTATTACCTCTAAGTGAAACTACTTTCCTCTCCTGCCCCTTTGTCTCTTTTACTTTTATAGGGTGTAACATCTGTGTTTTCCTAACGGCGATGTTAATAATGTTCATTTAGAACCCGTAAAGTCTCGTTAGTGGCTTCATTTGAACTTGGAAGTTTACCTGGAAACAGTACAGTGTTTTTGACCCACTTTCTGAAGCTGATGTATCACTACCCTTCTTTGTTCTTCTTTTTTTTTCCCCAACACAACAGCAAAAAGAAAAAAAAAAAAACCTCCCTAAGAGTTTTCTCCGGCACAGATATTTATTGCCAGTTCTACGGATTGTCCACCCCCTTCCTTTCTCCTGCCTCCCCCACTGTGGGAAATCACAGGGGAGGATGAAGCTCAGTACTGTCTCCCTGTCTGGGAAGGTTCAACAGCTTCCAGTAACAGACTGCAGCTACTTTTGTTATTTTATAGTGGAGCAAAGCTGAGAGACAACTCAGTCTATTTGGGGGACATGCTGTTTAAAAGTCTTAATCTGCTCAATCAAATGATTGCATCATTTAAAATAACACTATCAGTGAATACAATACAAAGCTGATGGTGGGTTATCTCCCATGTCTGTGCTGTTGTTTGCTGTTGATTGAGGAAAAAAAAAAAACATCTTTATAATCCCAGTGGAGATAAAGACTGCATCTGGAATAATGTGTCTTGATAAGATTTTGTAGGCAAGAATAATTCATTTTCCATACAGAAGAAAAACATTCAGGGTCAATTTATATGTTAAATTTATGCAGCTAAAAAGAATTGCACTCAAATTACATCTGTGTTGGTGTTTGCTGATGATCGGTTTGTGTAACCCCCCCTTTCCCTTCCCTTCCCTTCCCTACAATCTCTTATTGCATTTATGGTAAATATCCATGAATTGGGGTGTGAAGGAGAGTTGCATGAAATACCTTTACTAATCTGGCCTCAAGTAATTACAGCCTGCAATATTTTAGCATAATTATGTATGGATTTTCTATAACCGAGCGAGTTTCAGACTTCGAGGCCCAAATAGTAAGATTTCAAATCTTCCTTTATCATTTTAAGTAGTGGTTCAATCTTTTAATCTGACAGAGTTAAAAGTGGTAGTTGTGCAATTCACCTTGGACAGGTAATTTACAGATTAGTCCGAGTTAATGGATCGGATCTAGATTTAGTGCTAATTAGCTGTGGCCCCCAAACAGTTGTTCAAATCTCCCAATTTACCAAGATGATTGCATTTAAAATTGGATGCTGTACCAGGTGCCTCAGATCAGCAGGTTTACTCTCAGCGTGGGATGAATTTCTGTTCATCTTGGGTGTTTAAATAAACCAACATAAATAACAGTTTTAGGTGACAGATGTAACCTTTTAAACTGAAATTATATACATATTTAAAAAAAAAACTCCTCCTTGTTTATGAAAGGTCAAAGCAGGAAACAATAATTTATTATGAGGTCTCTTCTCATCTAATTATCATAAACTGTCATATTTTGGAAAACATTTATTTTGAAAGGGTACCTTTGAAGCTAACTGCTTGGGTTAATCAACTTGTCAGGAGGGGGTGGGGATTTTATAAGGTTTGGGGCAGTGGACACTGCATTGGGGTCAAACTGTTGACATATATAGAGAGAGATGGCCTGTGACATCACCCATAGTAAAATGCCTTACCTCCTGGTTCCAACAAAATAAGCCAATTTAATCACTTTTTTTCGTGGTCCTCGTCAGAACTTTGGCGGCTGAGTTCTGTAGAAGCTGTAGATTTGACAGAGACTTTTTAGGTAAACCAGAGAGCAGGGCATTACAATAATCTCAACGACTAAAAATAAAAGCATGCATCAGCACCTCTGTGCTCGCTAGAGAGAGAAATGGGCGGACTCTGGCGATATTTTTGTGATGATTAAAAACCGGTCTTCAAATAAAATTCAGCTCAGAGTCAAAAACTACGCCCAAGTTTCTCACACAGTGAGAAATTTTAAGATTACTGAGTTTGGGTAAAATCCTCTCTTTCTTGTCTTCAGGCTTGATGGTTAAAACTTCTGTTTTGTTCTGGTTGAGCTGAAGGAAGTTCTCTGCCATCCAGGACTTTATATCTAAATATCTAAAACACAATTTAAAATAGTGTTTACAGGTTCAAGGTCATTAGGAAACACGGCGATGTAAAGCTGTGTATCATCAGCGTAGCTGTGAAAGTTAACACCGTGTCTCCTGATGACATCCCCAAGAGGCAACTTGTATAAACTTAAGAGTATTGGACCTAAAATTGACCCTTGGGGAACCCAACAGCTTACTTTATGGATTCTTGAGGAGCATGTATCCAAACTTACATAAAAATGTCGATGAGTTAGATAAGAATGAAACCAGTTAAGAACAGTTCCTGAGAGGCCAACCCCACTCTTTAAACACACCACAGGACGTGACATTGAAACTGGTCGCCCGTTAATCGCGTTCAGTGTTAAAGCAGCTTGAATGATCATAATAAGCACTTCGCTTCCTTTTCTGTGATGACTCGTGTGAATGGGAAACAAAGAAGATGATAAAAACATTTAAATGTGTGTCTATCAACCAGGTCTTCATCAAGAAATATATAGAAATTTAAGATAACCTATAAACTCCAATGGTTTTGATTTTACGCAGCATTAAAAGGAAACGAAGAGGAAGACAACGGAAAACCGTTCACACATGAGCACAAACCTTTTTCTTAAAATATTTTTCAAAGGATTTTTTTTTTTGAGTAGTGGCTTCAGGGAAATGATAGAGTGCACATTTTGCAATCAGAGCTTGAACAGCAGGACATTTTCGAGTCTCTGTGTCCTGACACTGAGATCCAGTCATCTTTTAACCTGGGCTGCCTCTAAACAGCAGCCTCGAGCCCTGCCTGTGGTGCTAAAGTGGCATTCAGACTCATAAAGAGCGAAAAGGTCAAAAGGTTAGTCATAGATCCATGTTATCAGTTAGGAAAAAAGAATGAACACCTGCCAAAATGGCTGAATTATGTCTCCTTCATGAGACCCTCACTTTTCGTAGTCATAATATAAATGTTCGCTTTTTTGCGAAAACAGATAAAGAAGAGATGACAGGATATAAAAGACTCTCCGGTCCTTGTAGTTTTATTTTGGCAGGGTTCCATCCAACATTCAGACTTCCGCTGAAGGTCACAGACGCCTCAGAGAAGCACTGTTGTGAACTGAAATTTCTTTTTGCTAGATGACAGTTGCTACAAATTTGGAGGTCAGTTATCTTCTTTGAGGAATTAGTTTGAAGCAGAGATACTCTTTCTTTAGATTTAGAAAAAAGGTTTTAGTATTTAACCCTGTTAAGCCCAGTACATCAAAGAACTGACAGAGAATTCCTTTTTTTGTGGGAATGAAGATATTTTCTAACCTTTTTAATAGAATCCACAACAAAATTTTGCCATATCATTTTTGTTACAATATAGATAGTATCAAATATGATACATTGGGGGATTTAGTAACTTTTTCCTTGCAAAAATGTCAGTTTAAGATGCAAAAATATTCCCCTCTTTGTCTCAAATGAGGTGTCTCAAATTTAAAACATACATGTTAACATAGTGTAACTGTAAACTAAAGAATTGATTATAAACTAATTTTGTAATCTTCAGATGCAGCTAAGAAAAGAAAGTGAGTTATTTTTGCCATACAGTTTAGAAAAGTAGCTAAAACTTTTCCCGCCAGTAGTGTTTTTGAGATTTCAAGGAAGCAGCCATTTTGAAATGACCAGTCCTTACTGCCCCTAGTGGAGTGACAAAGCACTACAGGGTATAAAAGTTCTATACAATGGGTTTTAAGGAAAGCTTTGACCGTCTAATGAAATACGAATCTCTAAAATGCGTGTATCAAATATTATATAAGTGGTTATAGCTGGGCAGAGCTAGAAAATTTTATATGAATGGTGGGAGGAAGGCGGAGGACTTTGAAAGGATGACAAATGGGAACATTAGAGTGGATGGTCAATATAAGTGAAAAGATCAAAATGACTTTTCATAAAATAAGAATTTCTTCTTGCTATTGTAAAGAAACAGCTAAGATACACGGGTGTAGAAAATCATTTTAGGCGCTTAAGCTTTCATTCTAAAATATTGGTTTTCTTTTTTGTTTGATTGTTCGTTTTGGCAATTCTTATGGAATGATGAAAGTTGTGTGTTATGGGGGCAAATCTTTTGCGCTGCCTTGGCTATATTAATTATCGGTCAGTTTTTAAATTGATATAAACAAACAATTCTTCTTAAAAAGTACTGCACTCACTAACATATACACTGTCTATAAATATTAGTATCTATAGTTAGCAAAAACTAAAAACATTGACAACCCAATCTGAATATTCTAATAATGACACATGGTCATATATATATGGATAAACATGCTCATATAGTATTTGTTATCGTTACCTATATTTGTAAAGAAAAACATAAATATGATTGTTAAACTAAAATTATTATAATATTTGGTATGTGGAAAATGTATTGATTTTTTTTTTTTTTTTTATGGGCAGGCTTTAATAAAATAAGCTTTTGTCGGTTCTCTTTAAACATGTGTCTGCATTATTATTATTGTTGTTATAATATTAAAAATACTAATTATTATTATTAATATCTATCATATTGCGCCATGTTGACAGAATTTTATTGTTTACATGTTTGAAATGCTTAAAAAAAGCAAACAATTTGTTTGCTTTTTTTCTGAACAGAATATTTTTTCTCTATTAAATATTATAAACTTTTACTCCAGTGTAGCATTCAAATCTTAAAAAAAAACAAAACGCCAGTTGGAAATTACAGCTGCATTTATTTTCAAGTAGTATTTAATATACAGATATTCATTTAAGATGTACAGTATATGATCTATATTTGAATCAACTCCAACAGACAGTTGATTTGTTTTATGCTTTAAAAATCAGTTTTTATACCTGTGTTTGTACTGTTGGAAAAAAAAGGTAGATTTTTTTTTCTCTGCTTTTTATTGTTGTGTTTTTCATCTAGAATTGCGGTCATCATCACAGAGTGCACTTCCTCCTCTGTGGTTCTTTATCAGACATTAACTGCAGCTTCCTGCAATTGCCGTTTCATTGTGGCTTTTCCATGTTTCTCTTCTGCAAGTGAAAATTCAGGTCAGTGGAGTCCAGATAAGGAGACTAGCTGAACTGCACCATTCCCCACTTCTTTTTCCTTCCCAACCGCCAAACATGTGGTCACACAGACGTGTTTTACGGATGACACCGCATTCATCAGATCACGAACCCTCTCGAACGGTTTTTCTGGTTCAGGTTGACGTAAGTTTCCCTTGTCTAAAAAATGCTGTTTAATGTTTTTGTCAAAGTCTAATCTCCTCGCCTTTCTATCTTTGAGGCTTATGAACGTCTGGCACCCTGTGGTGAAGGCTTTGTAGTTTTCTTCTGTGAAGTCGTCTCTATAGTAGACTTGGATTATTATATTTTTACCTCCTGGAGAGAATTCTGCACTTTGCTGGATGCTATGAAGGATTTTTCTTTACCATAGAACACAAAGATCATCCATAACTGACATCTAGGCCTTTGTAGGTTATTTTCCAGAAGGTGCCAATTTTGTTTTTGATGTGACCTCAGATCTGATGTTCCTGTTGTCATATTGGATGGATTGTTGTTTTTCCAGCAAAGGCATGGCCTACTTTGGCTGCAATCAAAATTCTTTTGGCTGTTTTGTTTTTATGGCAGCGGATCACATTTGCAGACGTCATAAAAGATTTCAACTCGATGTTTTCTATAATGATAATTTAACAAAAGATGATAAAACTCTTGAATCATTTCAAAAATAAATCTAGGTTCTGAAGAAAAGAGCCCTATTTTAATAGAATTGGATGTAAAAACTATAAAAATTATTTTTTTAAAAAGAGCTTTTGATGATTTAATTTAACTGAGGATGTATTCCGACTGGACACATTTGTTCACTCCGATTGTGCGGAAAAAATTTTCAGTCTAAATACCCCCATGGGACATGGAACTGTTACTTGACCCATCTTTCGAGGTGGTCTCAGTTTGTTTCCCAACTGAGTTCCAGTTTACTCTGAGTCTCTCAGTCAGAAAAGGCTCCATCGTCGAAGAGGAACAACTGGACCAAAACAGCCACCGTAGCCAGTCATTACGGGATGTAAATAGAGTAGCGGAGCAACAATGAGACACAGCAACTCATTGAAATGTAGTCGGATGAACGTTGGCTCATTAAAAAAAACTTTTAACGTGATATACATTGCTTCTCACACTGTTTTCCAACAATTTATATCTCATAAACACTAACCAACGTTCTTCAGTAACTGTCTTTCAGCATGGCTCCACCATAACAAAGTAGCAAGTAAAAAGTGTTGTACCTCATGTTGATACAGACGTTCAAAATTGGTCAGTGAAATAAGTTTGAATATGTGAACTATCTGCAAGGAACACAAGGACTTCCATTATTCTTTATCTTGTTGCTTTGCTCCGCCCTCGTAATTCCTGTCCAATGACTGAAGAGCTCTTTAGTCATGTGGCTTTATTTACAAAGTTTGATTTGTAACAGAAATGTCCGTTTGACGACAGTCTGAATTTAGATCAAACACAAGGTTCAGGACTCGAATACTCAGGCTGTGAATACTGAGTATGTTGTTAAAACATAACCTTTATGAGAGCTAAGCTTTCATGTCACAAGTATCTTCTGTTTTCTTTGGTTGGTAAAAGAGAATAATTGTGCATTCAGGCTAAAAACTGTGTTACATAGCCACTGTGTACGATTTGCTCATATTGTACGGATGAAAAATGGGCATAAATGAATGTACATTGGAAAAAGTGCAAAAAGTCTTTCCATTCAATTTTGATAGATGTATCACAAATGAACCACATTAAAAACATGGAAGAAGCCCAAATAAACCATGCAAAGAACACATAAACCTGAATTTCTTCCCTGTGACATTGGAGCAGATTGCCAGAAATCATATGGCGTCAGCACCCGCCTGCTTTGTTGCAACCCTTGTGCTATCCTAGGAATGTTTACATTAAAAGTGGGGTCATTTGGACCCCACAAGACAGCGCACAAAACTTTTTTCCAAGGATTTTTTTATCTTCACTGGTGTCCATGGTAGACATAAAATCCTGTCCATCTTTGTGATTGAAGGGCAGCTGGGGAGATCTGAGAGAAGGGCCCGGCGGGCGTCCAGAATTGCATCCACGCCCATCGTACCCAACCCCCTCAGTGTTACATACAAGAAAAGTTTATTAGAAAAACTTGCAACGGTCGTGGAAAGCCACAAATATGCGTATGCATCTTGCGTGATTGCGAAAGAGTTACAAAATAATTGCATATAAACTACACATAAGCTGCATAATTCTCAACAGGCCAAAATATTTTTGACCAGCGGAAATCCAAATTCAGCAGAAACCTTTAGGGAGCATGTGCGCACATCGACGAATGACAAACGCAAGAAACATTTACGGATAACGAATATCATGCATTTATCAAAAAAAACAAAATTTCATTCATGGAAAATGTGCTAAACGTACGAAGTTGCTGTATTAAATGGCCTTTAAGTAATTGATAGCAGTACCTTCATTGTTTTGACTTCCACTATTCACTGTTAGTAAAAGAAGGAGGCCAGTACCAATAACATTTATTGCAGTAAATAAATGAACTGCAAGTAATTTAATATTCACCACATAATTTTCTTTACAATGTTTGACTGCTCTGGTGGACTAGGACATGTAACGGAACTATTCAGGTTCTGTTTTTCTAGATTTCTTAAGAATAAGTTTGTCTGAGAATGGCCCTTGAAGCCTCAAAAATGTCCAAGGAAATAGAGACCCTCACATGCTATAACAGGACACCAGTTCATTGATTCAGAACTACGGTTTAATGTTATAATCCATAATTGACCTTTGTCTTGGAAGACAGGAAAAGAAATCAAACACCACCTAAAAAAAAAACAAAGCTCCAACAAGAGCTGGAACGCAGGCTATTTTAATAAAAAGCAGAAAGACAATTGACCCAAGAAAAAATGGCAGAATCAAGTAGTCTAACCAGTACTGAGTGAGCAACCAATCGGTCCAAATAGCTTCACATGCACCTGTTGCCTCTTCCACTGCTTAAAAAGCTCTTAAGCTCAGACGAGCTGGTCCAACACACCTGACAGGTGCAGCACACCTGAGCCAGGTGAGTAAAGTAGGTCAGAGGGAGGGAGGAGCTCAGATAGCCTGTGACATGTTACAGCCACAGAATAAATGTGTTTTTTTTTGTCCAAAATTGACTAACAAGAACCAATTTTTTGAGCTGTGATAACTATAGTAACCTTCATAGAGATCCTGTAAAGGAACAGCTGCTACCAGCATGTGGTTGAAAGATGCCTTTTATGGTAAAAACAGACAATGACAATCTAATATGGTAGATATTTTTGCATACACTGCTTTATATGCACAATCTGTTCAAGTACTGTTGCTGCTTTTGGTGACAATGACACTTGGATTATACCAGTATTGCATCATGTAAAGGTCACCTGGCTGTTGGCCGCTCCATGGAAAGAGCGAGACTTTCTGCTGTCATCTGTGTGGCTTTGTATGAGTTTGGCATTAATGTCCTAGAAAAATGTGTATATGCTTTTATTTCCACAATAATGTCAGGATCTTGAACGAGAAAAGAGTAGTTCTGTATTTGTCATAAATTTTTAGATGTATTTGATATAAAATGCACGTCTGGAAACAAAAAATCCTCTGTTTTCATTTTCCTCATACCCAAGAATCCTCTGCTGTAAGAGTACATGGTCCTTAAATGGGATCTTCTTCCATTTTTTTTTTTTTTGCCTCTTTTTACTTCAACCTCACATTTCTCTGCTATAAAGTTCTGCAAACCAGTCAGAGCACAAAGGGATCTGAGAAATGTCATCAGTGCCTCAATTTTTGCTTGTACGCAATTGAAAATATTATTAACAGTAACATTTATCGGTTTTATGAACTAACAGTCCTGTGGGATAGTATTGAAATTGAGCAAAATTTAGTAGTTCCAGCTAATAGTCATGTATATTTGTCTGTAAAATGTTTTTGTTAAAGATCCACTCAAAAGAAAATTGTATTTTTTAACAAGTTGTTGTGGCATTTTTCTCATGATGGATGATATATATATAAACAATATTAAGCTTAAAATTGCATTTTTCTGAGTATTTCTTTATTCAAACATTTGGAACAGACGGAACAATGCAGCTTGAAAAAGATAGTGTTCTGATGTAGAAATACACTTGATAGGCCACAAGCTACTTCTCCACTCTAGTTCCATTTGTAGATGACTAGATCCATCTACGTCTTTGTTTTCCTCATCCAATCTGGCGTCTGTGTCAAAACTATACATGTGAATGTCTTCAGTGTTGCTCACCATTTTTGTTACACTGGTAATGTTAGGTTGAAAGTGTGAGGGACTGCAAGGGATCAGGAAAGCACATAAATGTATGGATGAAGGGAAATTGAGCAGGCGTATTCCCTTCCTTCAACTCATTGATGCATTTTAATGAACTTTTGGTGATCTGTAGGCACTATGTCAGAAAGTGACACAGGTTTTTGGATTTTGGATAAAAATTGTTTAATCGTAATAAAAAAATACTTTTAAAACACTTAGAATAAATAAAATAAAAATAGATCCAAAGATGATCAGATTGGGTCTTTAAGTTATTAACTTGTGACTTTTTTTTATACTAAATGAAAGCTTATAATATGTTGTACTTTCTTAACTTATAATTAACAAATTCACAAATGCATTGTTACATTAATCCACATGGAGTCCCAGACCAGTTGAAGCCAGTTAGGGCAAGCTCCAAAGACCTAATCGGTACTTTTTCACTAAAAAACAACTTTATTTGCCCTGTTGACGATTCAGAGCACTTTGTTCCAACTCTTTATCAAACAAGCTAAATTTCTAGTTTTTTGGTCACTTTCTCCCTCATTAACAAACAAGTTATAGAGCAGGGGTGTCAAACTCAATCGCACAGGAGGCCAAAATCCAAAACTCACCTTAGGTCGCGGGCTGAACAGGATAAACATTTATTGAACACACTAAAACTACAGTTTTAAAACTTTAGAAATGTAACTTTTTTAACATTACTAAGAATAAAAACAGGCAGGAATGTTATTCCAGAATAAATCAAGTTAAACTTTCAATAACTTTCAATATTTTACTCTCCATAAAAATTTGTTTTGTCAAAATTATAAAAATTAGAAATGAGCACAAGATAACATCAGGCCAGTAATAAGAATAAAACAAAATGGTCTGGAGGTCCAGAAATATTTACCCAGAGGGCCAGATCCGGCCCCCGGGCCTTGACTTGGCACTAGAGGTTGCAGGGGCTTCCTCATATTTGTTATTTTTTGAAGGAAAGCTTAAAAATACACAAAAATACTAATGAAATTGGTCAAATCCATACCAGTGATAAACTAAAGTCTGTTTTTCTTATTTGACTGAATATCGAAACACCGTTTCTAGATGCTTTTGATTACAGCTCAAAGATACTAAATTAGATTTAATTTGATTGAAGGACAAAGTCGCCACAAATGTTTCAATAAGAATAGTTTGACACCATTATTACAAAGAGCACAAAGACGAGGACATTTTTTTTTTTTTTTTTTTTCGCCTTGGCTTTTGTTATGAGCGTGGTACGACACATGTTGAGAGCAAACACTGTGACACGTGTCTGTTACAAAATATGGGAGGAAAGCTGGATTTCTTAAATCGAAAAGAATCTGTGAAATTACTGCATCCGTCTGGTGTGCCACCTCTTAGCTGTCTGGTTTCTGTTTTTGTTCATGTTTGGAAAAGTTTCTTTTTTTGGATCCTCATTTCACCCTCCACACTTGGAGTTACTTTTTTTATATATATATATAAATACTCCCTGAGCCAGCTATTGTCTAAGGACAGACAGAGCACAGTGGCAGATTTATAACAGCAGCAGGAGCAGCAGCAGAGAGATGGGCTTCATCTGGCTGTCACTTGGTGCTGAGTGCATGAGCTTATAAGCTCCGTTAGTGACTGCTGATGCAACAGTAACCGTCTGCCGGCGCAGTCCAAAAATTTTCATTATTTCTAAAAAAAAAAGTCAACATCGGCCTCCAATATAATCTGACTCAGCTCTCCATCAACCCCTGCAGAAGCCCGATAATCTCCTGATATTTGAGCCAAAGCCATAAATATTTGAGGTGACTTTTGGTCTGATCTCATTTGAAGACAAATACGGCTGGTTTAAGTAAACATCCGCCAGAGGAATGACAGTTCTTGACTCAAAGATGTGTTTCTGCGATTCACTCATCCACACTTCACCTGTTCCTCTTGAAGTCTGACAGCTCCAGCTCATCACGGGGACGTACTGTAATAGCAGAAGCACTCAATATTTCATCAATTCTTTTATTAAAATATTCATATGAAGTCGTTTGGTGCGGCATGTTGAAAAATGTCCCTGCAGAATAGATCTTCACATTTTTACTCGACTAAACCAAAGCTACCTATTTTATTTTTTTCCAGCAGCCTTTCACATCATTTAAATGAAATTGTTATTTTATTGCAGAACTTTGTTTACTTTTTACTATTGCAGATTGTAGTGTTTGTGGACTGTATCAGCAAAGGCCTCTGTGCTAGATATGTTTTTTATTGTAGATTGTGCAAGCACAAATCGTACCCACAGATCCCTTTTAAGAAAAATACTATTGATCACGGC
The DNA here is from genome assembly GCA_003999625.1 of Oryzias javanicus. NCBI lineage: Eukaryota > Metazoa > Chordata > Actinopteri > Beloniformes > Adrianichthyidae > Oryzias > Oryzias javanicus. Next base: position 28,347,136 of record CM012449.1, on the reverse strand, counting down.
ATGGTACGTTACCCACAATCCTCTCCCGGAAGAATGATTATTCAATCTCAATATTTAAAGGGTCATTCTATTCTAATACCAAAAACTTTCATTGAATGAGCTTAAGAATTTTAAGACTTTCATTTTTAAAGAAAGACAAAACATCACAAGAGAACTGAAGATTTAATTTCATATTTTCATTAAAACTTCAAATAAAAAGTTTGTGAGCAAAAGTGAAGAAATATGCAACGAAGAGTTATTGAAATTAGCCTTAAAAACATAAAAATAAAATGAAAAAAAAAACAAATTTTTTCCAATAAAACCTGTTGAAACTCAAGGACACAGACATAAACATCTAAATGAATGGAAAGGTGGGTTTTTGAGACTGCTTTCAAACAACATCGACATTATCTGCTGCCCCCAGGTCTTCAGCTAGGCTATTATAAAGATGTGAATTGCAAAAAAGGCACTTTGCCATGTGTTTAACTTTCTACTTTAGTAGGAATTAAAGAAAAGATTGTCAGAAATGTGTTTTTCACATAAAGTGCACTACCATTACTGTAGGAATTGAAATTTTTTTATCTTGTGATTCAAAAGATTGAAAAAAACAAAACGCATTAAATGTTAATTCAGGAGCAACAATTATTTATCTATCTAATGTTAACTAAAGAATTTTAAAGCTCATTCCGATACTGAATGATTAGGCTTTAACATATAGACTCTTTGTTGGTGGTAATTCTTTAGGGACGCAAAAAATGTAATTGAAGTAAATTTAATTTAAAACAAAAATCTTACTAAGAAATCATTTTAAATAGTTCAAAATTAATTAAACCCTAATGTCATGCAGACATGAAAACATATACACTTTAAAGTCACACTATAATTATCTTTTGATTGATTTCAAATTCAACTTTATTTATGTATGTCACGCTTTTCCCTCTAAAAAACATCTCAAAGTGCTTTACACAATAATATATTTATTTACTTTTTAGTGGTAGTTAAAATAAGAGTTATAATGGAAAAAAAAAAAAAACCCAACACACTCATGAACACATCCCACAAATACAATCAGGTTGATTACTAATAAAATCAAATTATGGACATGTAAAACCTATATTTATAGGGTGGGTTTTCATTTTTTCTTAAAAACCTGCACAATGGATGAAGATCTCACATCCTCATGCAGGCCGTTCCACTGACGACGGTCCACAGTGCTGAAATGTGGTCTGACCGAGGGTTAAAAATTATCCCCTTCTGGTCTTTTAATTATGATTAAGCTGTTTAAGCCAACATTTTTTAAAAAATGTGTTGTTTTCTTGGACATATCTTCTGCAGAGGGGCAGGAGTTTAGTAATTTGCCTTTGCGTTGAGGGCGGGTTGCCAGAACCGAACCACTCCTTATTGGACTATACCACATCGGATCGCTCAGTGGTAACGAGGCTTTGACGTCGGGTTGAGCTAAGTTGCGTGTTTCTCTTCTGGCTGATGATGTCAGCCATCATGTCGGCCTCTTGTTGAATCTGGCACATTTTGTCGTATCTGTATTTTGGCTTAACTCTTGTCTCTTCCTGTCCTCATCTCGACGTTCTCTCTGCTGACTACTGGCCTTTTAAATTTGGTCTTTAACATAAACTAAAGATTTGTCAAACATTAAAATATGCAATCCTCTCTGTTTTATTATAATCTTTGTGTATTTATATGAGAATTGTGTGATTTTAGTGTGTAAACTTGCCTATTAATGAGTTTTGGCCTGTAAGCGAAAATAAATAAATAAAAGAAACAGAAACATGGCATGGCAATTAGTAGAAAGAAAACCAAAGAAAATACTATTCTCGAGAGATTTCACACATTTTCAACACTCTCTACATTCAATGTTTTCAATATTACATTAAGAATTTTCACTTTTTTTGTGTTTTTGTTGTGCAATACGGTGACTCAGTGTTGCCAAGATTTCTGAGATTATACAAATTCACTCCAGAATTCTGAGCGGCGTGATGCTGTTTGGCAATGTCCTGCACTTGGCTGTGACAACGACGAGACGAGTTGAACGGTCAGGAGCAGGTATCGCTGTTTGAAATGGACCCAAATAAGCAGAGACACGGAGCAGGAGGACATCAATCTCTAACGGACTTGTCAGCAAGGGAAGTTGATGGTGTGGATTATCGACAGCGTGTGTAGTCGCTTCAAAATGAAGCACCGGGTGGGACTTGTTGAAGGACAGCAAACAAATGTCAGAAATCTATCTCCCCTCCAAAAATGGAGCTTGTCTGAAATAGAAAAGTCTAAAATAGGAAGGATTTGTTCAAGAATGTTTCCTCTGCATCCATTGAAACGCTCAACTTTTCTCAGAAAATGTCTATTTTTCATCATTATGGTCCTTGAGAGTTTTTTTTTTTTTTTTTTCCAAGCGTGCTTGAGATAAGAGAAGTATTCAAATAGAGGGTTAAATCAGGGCGACACTCTTCAGAGCAGCCTAGACTACACTGGAAAATCTGCAACAAAAGCGTCACAATAAATATTACATGCGACCTCTCTGAAGAGAATCCTGTCTGGTTCACTGCTGAATTTTTCATATGCATTAAAGAGTCTCCTTATTGTTGTTTATAGAGCTCAGTTTGATAAGCAAATAAACAGGAGCACAAATGAAAAACCGAACGCTGAAATACAGACACAGCAGCAGACGCGCTTTTATAGAAAATACACATTTGAAGAAAAGTCTATCAGCATCCACTGTGGTACACAGTTACTGGGATTTCTTTATCTCTCCACCGAGATATGCAGTGAAAATTAAAGTTGAAGTCTAAAGAAAAGGTCAACTTTGACACAAAATAACCTCAAAATTTCTCATTTCATCAGTCGCCTGCAAAATCCTTATTTATTACAAATATCCTAACATATTTCAGTATTTCAGTGCATTGGCTAAATTTTAGTTTAATAATTTGCAATAATTACAATTAATACAATTTGGACACTAAAATGAATGCTTCTAATATAAAATACAACCCTAATTTGAGGCTTACTCACAAATTCTCATCCAAGAAAATAACATGTTTTTTTTTTTTTTAATTATTTTACCAAAAATGACATAATCATCATTTATAAGTTCAATGAGTAGGCTAGAAGATGATCAGGCAGTAGATGATGTCTAAAATGCTGTTGGAGAAGGCAACACAAGCAAATGCTGATCACACCTACCCAAACAAAGGCCTAAAAGTTTGGTTTATGGTCTACTTAAAAACCTACTTGAGCTTTAGAAAAGGAAAAATAACAGATTCAGAAGTTGTGAAAAATTTGTATTTGTGCGAAAAAAGCCAAATTATTAATCATTGACTATAAACATAAAGTAAAATAAAAATGTTTTTATTTTTTTTTATTTTGACATGTTAAGTGTTTTAAAGGGGATTTGTTTTCAATATGTCTCAGTCTTCAACTGCACTGAGCTTCACTCCAACAAGACCTAGCCTCTTCACATTCCCCCTCACTGTATCTTCTGACATAGAAGTTATTAGTTATGTCTGGAGATATTTCAGCCCTTTTTTATATTGTATTCTGGTGAAGCAACTGGTAATAGAGGTCATTTTCAGCTTTTCTTCAGAAGAAAGCAGTTATTATCTCCTACTGATGTCAATGTACCTGTCAACGTATGTTATCATTTATTACCCCAAATATAATCAGACAACTATCAATGTCTGCATTTTCTATTTGTTCTTTAATGTTCTCATTTCATTGGTATGATACAGCTTGCATTACATTTTATTTTATTGTTTTTGGGGAGACAATCTTAATATCAGTCCGACGACAGCAGATGAAAAAAAGCTTTGTAACTAACTCTGGTACATTGGCAGCAATACTTGTTTAAGCACAATGTCCCTGTCAAATAAATGAGCCAATAAATAAATAAATAGTCCTTTAAAATGTATTTACTGCCATTTATTAACCACACTTAAAAGTGAGAATGGAATATTAATAATTAAAACAAAAAAATAAGTTGGGGTTAATCACATAATTATTATTAAAAAAAAAAAAAAAGTTTTCAAAATTTTACCTCTACTTTTACATGGTGAGATAGCACGACTATTTATATACATTAACATGTGACCCTAATCAATAGAGGGTAATATGTTCTTAAAAGTTTCTCTGAAGATGTTTTGTTCTTACTTTCAAGAATCAGTAAAAATTGTTAAAGCAAAATTTGTAGCATATATTAAGTTATTGGGCTTCAGAAGTACTCGTAAATAAAATTTTGTAGGCACAAATTGATATTTTTGCTGTTACAAATTATCATTTTTTAGCCACAAATTAACATTGTGTACACACACATTTGGATTTTATTACCTTTACTTCTACTTGGCCACGAAATGCAAAATTATACCAACAAAATTTTGATTTCTGCCCACAAAATAATAATTTTTGTGTGCAAAATGCTCATTTGTGCCCACAAAATAATAGTTTGAGGCCACAAAAATTCCCATTTTGTGGCAACAAATTCGAGTATACATAAAATGCCAATTTGTGCCAGCAAAACACTGGTTTGTGACCGCAAATTGCTGATTTGTGCCCACAAAATGATAGTTTTAGGCACAAAAATTCTCATATGTGGCTATAAATTCTATTCCTGGCCACAAATTGCCAATTTGTGACCATAAAAATTTTATTTTTTTTGCCTACAAAGTGCTTATTTGTAACTTCAAAATGCTAAGTAGTATGCACAAAATGCTAAGAAAAGGCCATTCTGTTCCCACAAAATACTAGTTTGTGCACTTAAAATGAAAATAAAATGAGAATTTGTGCCAACAAAATACCAATTTAAAGGAACATTTGGATTTTTGATATGATCATGTCTAGGGCTTTGCAGGTCTCAGTGCAAAATGACATGTAGATTTGTGAGATTTTTACATTGTCGTCAGTTTATTATAAGGTGTCCACTACTCATCAGTATGCAGAAAGCAACTCTGGCTCTGTTTGTTTTTGTTTGTTTTTTTTTTTTTTGCAATCTCGTAAAATCCAGCAGCAGATGTGAAACAGCAGTTAGATAACCGCCTGTTAGTAATCTGATATAAAAATTAATCGTTGTTGATATTTCAAGCGTTTTGATATAATATTTGGATTAGTTTGTTCTTTGGCCCTGCTAACGGTTTACAGTTTATTCTGCAGCGACGCTTGACTGCTCTCCAGCCATTCATCAAGGAGCTCCTTTCCATTATTTGGTGCAGTCAGCTGAAACTGAGAAACGCTTTTGGGGTGGTTCGCCTCACTCGTCCTCTTTTTAACTCTCAGTTTTCTGAAACAGAGAGATTCCTCATATAATTCCCTTTCTGCTCTGAGAACGTTGGTCACTATGAATCTGTGAAAATATGTAATCAACATGGTTCTCACGTGTTTCGGCTTTGTTTCCCAGCCTGCCATTTCCTAGTCAAAAAATGACCCTGATCGATACTTTCTGAGCGATCGCCTTCATCCTGTGAGGGAACATTTCTTTTTTGATGGCAGCTGTCTTTTTATAGGGCAACAATGGGTCATATTCCATTCAGATTTCACAGGACCGCGATCTGAGCTGCATTCTGATAGCGGAATGAAAAGACTCGTGCCTGATCAAAATGAAAGAGTTTATTACTTCTGTAGATTCAACAGCATGCCATTTTGAACATTTGTATTCATATTTGGGCTTCACACCTGCTACTGAAGGTTTTTTTATACTAAATGAAGACTTTTTTTTATACCTTTATGTTAGATGAAGGCTTTTTTACTACATTTTTGATGAATGCATTGTTACATTAACCCGCAACGAGCTCCAGACCAGTTGAAACCAGTTAGGGGGAGCTTCAAGGACCTAGTCACGTTTGCTCTCATAAGCAAAGCTTTAAATTATCTTGCTGGCGGGAACAAGGGCAGGGACACTGACCACTCAAGACCATTGACATGAATATCAATTGACCCCTCCCATTCTGTGCTCCAAATAGGAAGTACCCCCGGGTTGCATGAAGGCCAAAGTCCTATAGACTTCCACTGAGAAATAGACGGTTATTTCTCAGTCAGTGAAGGATATTCATAAATAATTTCATTAAATATTGCCACATCTGTATTTTAAATCGATACAAGTATCGCCACATAAGTATCGCGATATATCACCAAATCGATTTTTCCCTACACCCTTACTTAAAAGTGCCAGATGATTGTTTCTTCTGCATTTTCCATGAATATCTGATATGGACACTTTGAAGGGCATTATCCTGCTTTTACCATTATCTCTTACAAAATATATAAATATGACATTAATTACTACAATTACCAATTACCTAAATCACTCTGTTGCAGCAGAGGAAAGTCAATAGAAGTTAAACAAAGCCTAATTTCATAGGAAAGTTCACCTCTAACAGCTTTTTTTGTCCAGACAATGAAGCAAATGTTTGTTTTAAAAAGAAAAAGAAGTCTAACTTGTTCAATTCCTTTGGTGTCACTTCCTCGTGTCTCATCTGTTCCTCTCCTTTTTGATTCTCTTCTGGATCTGAGCTTTCATAACAATTAAATTCACCAAACAGGTTAAAAGAAATTAAAAAAAAAAAAGGCCGCTCATATTCTTTGACTGTCTTATTGTTATGATAAACTGTGAAATAAGGTAGATCAACATATGTATTATGGTAATAATAAGAAGTTTGTGGTCAGTATTTTTTCAAATAGACATGTCTTCCTACTGTTTTTTGATGTGTTAAATGGGACAAATCTGGACCAGATCCCTTTTTTCTTGATTATTCAAAATAAAAAGAAATACCTTTTGGTTGTGTAAAAGTAAAGGTTGAAAATTATAAAGAAAAACTTCACAAAGCATCTTTTTTTTGTTGTATTTTGCTTTTCTGCTCTGCCACAATGTCACAAATCTAAATGAAAATACATAAAAATGATGCTTTTCACACTAATTACGAGATCAGATTATAAATAGATACATTTGATTAATAAAGTTTATAATTAATGAGTCGATAAAAAGATGAATCACTTGACAGCACTAGTTCAAATCACGAATTACTAACTTTAAATGTGAAGATGCTATTTTCTATTGAATTTACGCCTCTACCATTTTTTTCTCGCTGCAGGTCAAAGTTTGATTCATGAGGGCACGTTGCTTGATTGTGTATAAAGTTAATGCCACCGCAGAGAGATGTGTCAGCAGCATTCTGAATGTGTGAGGCACAGCAAACAACCTGACTAATCTCATGTGTGCTGACATTGTGACTGATGATCACATTGCTGGTGGCCCACCTGAGTGTGGACCATAATCTCTCGGCTCAGGGTGATATTGCAAGGTTCAGCTTTTGCTCGTGTGGTCTTTTTTTTTTTTTTTCCCGCAATAGGACTCCTAGAAAAAAAGAACTTTCTCTTAGATCCCTGTGATTGTCATTAGAAAAACTTTTCTAAAGGTTAGAGTGCTGCTCAGGGAGCAATAACAGCTTTAAGCGGATGATGGACATGTTTTGGTTTGGATGCAAGGTCACACAAACAAAACTGTTGGTAACTTTATTAGGGTGAACTTAATTGTACTTTAATTTAAATGCATGGTTGAGGAATTCGAGCAGTTCTCATGCAGCAGCATTTAAAGATTCCCTCTTCATCGCAGCGTTGCACTTGAATGCTGCAGCACACAGAACTGAAGCACATAGAGTTCAAATGTTCTGGGTTGAGAGGACGATCTGTTCAGTCTCACAGACATGTTTTCAAGCACATGCCTATTCCTCATTTCATCAGTTCATTTCAATTAAGTTGAAAAACCTCCCACACTTTAATGCCACGACCAAAACAACATCCGAAGGAACAAAAATAATGACAGAAATTGGACAACCTGATGTTCACATTTCCTCACTACTAAGAGACTATATAGTGCAGAACTATTCAGTACCCATTTATTTTTATAAATGTCACCCATTTTCCACAGTAAAATCTAATGAATACGAATTTTTTTCTGAAGACTTTTCATAAATCCATTGTATTGTGATGATGAAAACGTGGAAAACGTATAAAATAATTGATTTAAATCTACAAAATAATTCAATTCATGTTCAGAGTAAAAAATAAACAATTCTCAGAGAGAATCCAAAAGCTCTTCTAGTTGAGAGAAAATGAATACACGTTAAGAGAAACTAACATTTACGTCAAACCACGTTAGAACAAACATTAAACTTCACTTCATCTCCATGAGGGGGATGCAGTTATGGGATAACTGTAGGGAAGACATCATAATTGTCAAATCTTACATAAATTAAAAACATTAATCAAGGCTAATGTAATTAATAAATATGAAGAAACTGATAAAATATGTTGATTGTCATATTTATCTATGTGTATTAGTGTAAATAGAAATGTACATAATTGTTTTCGCTGTTCTTTTCATGAACTAAATGTATTCTGTTTTTGTTCATATAGCTCAGTGTAATTAACAAGATAATTGTATATTTAATTTGGTCTGAAAATGAACAAAGGGGCCTGGACTTGATAAGCTTTTAGCTTCATCCAAAGCCCTTTTTTCAAACTCTGAACATCTTTTGTTACATTTAAGATTAATTGTGGAATATTTGCACTGTTTCTTTTTATTTTATTTGTTTGTTTTTATACTATTTTTTGTTGTTGTTCTTGCTTGAAAAAAAAAAAAAAACTTACATTTCTTCAGATGACAAACCATTCAAATTACAATGCATTGTGGTCAATATTTGCCAATCTAGTGAGCACTGATGAAATTGTTTTTTTGGGGGGAAATTTCCCAGGCACTGGATTTTGGAATTGTATATTTAAGGCAAATTTCCTCTGGTTTATCTGTGGTATGTCTCCATTGCATTGACAAAAAAAATAAAGAACTGTCATTAATCAATTAGAATGTTTACATTGCCTCCGTCATGTCTGCGTCTGACACCCTTCTTTCTGCAAGTTTTACGCAGAAGTTCTATTTCTTGTCTGGTAAAAACATCATTTATGACACAAAACATGAAACTTACCAGGTCTTTATGAGGAAGGAAAGGGGATGGGACGTGATAAGCAAAGACAGCGGAATGAGCTACTCAGCAAGGTGGATGGCCGGACAAACCACTCCTCTGGTAGCCAGGGGGGATGGGGATGGATCAGAGATACAATGAAGACAGTCTAAGTGATGGTCGTGAGCTGGACTCCCAACGCAATGGAGATACACTACAGATGAGCCAGTGTATATTAAGGGTTAAATACCTCTATATGAAAATTTGGACACAACCGCCCAGTCCGAATTCTTCCCTTCTCCCTTCCCCTCCGACTGAGGGGGCATTTTCAGTGCTAGTGTGTCAGGGAAAATAATGTTTGTTTAAATTTCACTCTTCAAGCGGAGGGATACAAAGTCCTCCATAAACCGCTTTGCGCTGAATGGCGCTTTTCTTCATGTGGGTGCGCTCTGAACACAGACGTTTACATTTAGATGTAGATGAGGACTTTTTTTTCTTAACAAGACTTTTTTTTAGGTTATAAAACTGCTGTTATGTATATTCAAGCACTGGAAGCTCTGTGATTATGCTAGCGGACCAGTGATTATTGATGACTTCATCGAACGAAAGTAACGTCCAAAATATGAGACACTATTTTTTATAACTCTCCTTTTGGAGGGCTAAATGAAGGGAAAGGAAAAAGGAAGAATTCAGATTGGGCCAACCTTTGAGTTCATTTATTCTATTTTTTCTTAGCTTAAGACTTGCCCAACAGAATAGTTTTTGTGAAAGCATAAAAAACAACTTTTAAAACCTTTCCAGTCTTTGAAATGAGAACCCACAGAGCTTAAAAAAACACAATTTCAACGAAGCCACATAGAAATACAGGCATTTGTGGATTAAAGCAGAATTGTATCTGATGAGTTCAGAAAATAGATGGTGTAATCTGCTGCATTCATCTTTAATTTATTGAGTCTAAAAATCCCACTTCAGTCATCTTTTAACCTATTTTAAATGTGTTTCCAGTGGACTTTTAATTATGATTATGTTGTTTTTAACCTAAATCAAAAAACTTGTTTTGCTTTCTAGGACATAGTTCCTGCAGAGAGGCATTAAAAATTGTTGTTGAACAACCGCCTTCCTCCTTTCTGTCACTGAGAGCTTGTGACCCACCTATAGTATTTTCTACATCACAAATACGCTCTTTTTCAAAATGCTTTTTTTGTCTTCTCCTGATTCACAATGATTTTAACAAACAAATGCAATTTTAAGCTTAAAAAATGCCACAAAAACACAATAACAACACTAAAAGTCATTGGAGTGAGTCTTTAAAAAAAAAAATCCTTTCCCATGTTGATGTTCTATGCAGTGAGCCGAGCCCTTCTGAGCCTGTAACTTCTAAACATCAAATAAAATTTATGTTTGTTGTTTTCATAAAATGTCACTTTTCCTCAAACACCTTTTGCTCCATCAATCTTTCTCAGGTAAAAGTCTTTATTAAGGTACCGTGGCACCATTTACAGTCAGAGCACCTTCAGATCTTTTTATCAAATACTCCCATATGTGGACAACAAGGTTCAGATCAGGTTACTGCAAAGAGCAAAGTGTGTGGTTCACCCTTTTTCATACTCATCAAATCACTCAGTGACCCTTGTGTGTCCTGCGGATGGGGGCATTGTCACCTTGGAGGAGACGGCTGCCTTTAGGAAAGGAATGTTTCTTCACAGGATAAAGGTGATCACTCAGAAAAACCTTAGTATTGATCAGTGATGACCTATTACTCTTGGAAGAAGAGAGGACCTGAAGCATGCCAAAATGCCTTTACTGCAGAGTTGCCCCATACTTTAAAGGCATAGAGGACCTGATTTTAACCTTCTTAGTCTGTAGGGATGCAAAAAAGGATATATATGGATTAAAGAAAGTTTAGAATTTATTATTTATTTATTTTCCACATAATTTTATTTAGATTAGTTACTTATTTCCTCTTAAGATCTTTATTTATTTATTTTTTACTCCTTATGTGTAGGAATTCACCTTTAGGAGTCTTGCTGATCCATGTTTAAACAAAACAGTACAGGTAATCCGAGCTTGTCTGAATGAACAGTCAGAAAAAGATTTGTTGAAATTCTAATATTATCATTTAAAGATGTATTCAAAAAAATAAGAAGGTTACCGTATTGTTCTTACTATAAGTCACACTGGAGTACAAATGGCACTATCGGTAGAAATTTATTTAGCAAAATATGGGAGCAAGATTGGACATTTTATCTTGAAAGCTAAATGATAATAGCAGAATAAACCAACAATGGCTGCATGGTGGCGCAATGGTTAGTCCTCTTGTCTCACAGCAAGAAGGCCCTGGTTCAAATCCTGCCTGCAGGGGGGGTCGGGAACAGAAACCTCATTAGGTAACGTGTGATCAAGCGACCACTTGATGAAAAGTCTGAGGAAATACGCTTGAGATTTGTCAAATTGAATTTTGCCTCAAATACAAAGAGTGTCCAAAGACTGGAAGGTCGTGAGTTCAAATCCAGACCAAGTCATACCAAAGACTCTAAAAATTGGACCCTGATTGACATGCAGCATTAAGGGGTTGGATTGGGAGATCAAACTATCAAATGGTTCCCGAGTGCAGCTGTGTCTACAGCTCACCACTCCCCTAGGAGATGGGTCAAATTTTGTTATAACTGGCTTTGAACCGTAACAAATAAATGGGGGACAGAACTGGTTTTTGGTCCCCTCAAAAAAAATAAAAAATGGGATCCAAAAGCAAAAAAAAAAAAATTCACCAAACTCAGGTGGGATTGGGGACAAAATATGAGTCACCCAATTCTCTTGCCCAACCCCAAGTAGGAAGATGCTCTTTCCAACCGGGAGAATCTTGCAACTCCTCCCCCTCCTGGCTCCCAGCACAGTAACATGACGAGTGGAATGAGACCCCAACCCCCAGAACCACAGAGGGGACGTAGGGTGTCAAAAGGTCCATATGGCACACCTGAGTAGCCACCACCATCCTGGACGAGGCACCAATTTGTTACGACTGGCTCTGAACCGTGACAAATAAAGGGGAGACGAAACTGGTTTTAGCACTCAAAGTATTTTAGTGTGCATAAGAAAGACAAGTGTAACAGAGCAGGGAGGACGTAGAGAAACAGAGCTGCAGTCAACAGATCTGGACTTGACTGGCAGCTGCAGAAGAAGAATCTCCTCAAGCACGTCTATGGTGGATCTGTTATTCTTGTCCTCTGCTAGCAAAACAACTGCATCTGTCCAGGACAAGCAGCAGGATCAGAGTTATACGGCACTAGGCTGTAACAAAAGTGGAGAACATATCTCACATACCTAAATATGGGACAACTAATGGGACTTCAACTTTATATCCGCATTTTGGGCTTCTGCGTTCAAAACTCACATGTTGCTACGCAACATTTTAAGACTGTTTTCGTGGTCTATGTACAAAACGGACATCCATTGAACATGTGGTGAAAGTTAAACCAGGTTGAACTTTGATCAGTCAGGGACTCTGATTTGTTCGTGACGTATGGATGGTGTCCGTTTTAATCCACAGAAGGACCAACAGTGTAATGACTTTATTATGGAGGAGAAATTAAGAATAATAGTGGTTTGTGCCCGGCAGGAGTTATATATCTTTCATTAATCAGAATAGAGCTGTGAAAGAAAAATCCTGGAGCTAAATTCATGGAATTCGACCTAAGTCTCTCCAACTTTAGGTACATGAGCTAGTATTAAGTAGCAACAATGGTGTTGATACCATATGCTGACTGCACCCCCCTCCCACCCAAACTATGTCAATAACTGCAACTCATACTCTGAAAAATACGGTATTTTAAAAGTCAATATAATGTTTATAATGATTTTGTAAGGTTTCAGATGTCAAAGCCAAAGTTTTTCCAACATGAGCTCCTCAAACTGCATATATCATGACCAGTAATTTTTCAAAATGTAAAATTTAGTTAGTCTAAGAGTCACTGTAGACTTGAGATTTGTCTAGTTGAATTTTGCCTTAACTAAAAAAGTACAACATTATCTAATTTCTTCCCATCAGTGTATTTTCTTTTAGGAAGATTCCAAAAAAGAGCTACTAAAGTGCTTTGCCTGCTAATGAGGAAATCTGGCTCTGTCTGATCAGAGCTGACACTTAGATACTTATTAGTCATTTCAGTCAGTTAGAAAAACGAGAAATATTCAGCTGCACCCCAGGACCCTTTGAGCGGAGCAGCTAAATACAGTTTAGCCGTCATTCATGTGGTGAGTCGGATCTGTACTATTTTCTCCTGACATCTCTAAAAAAAACATATCAAATAATAAAACATTGAAGACCTTTGATTTTCTGGTTATGAACCATATGCTTAATTGTAAAGTTTGCCACGGTCATATTATTTTCATCCAGCATGAGCTTTTTGTTACCTTCGTCATTGCTTTATTTCAACACGATCCTGTCATGGCCAGATAATGTCAACGTGTTTCTCTTGTTGCTGTTTCTGTTCTGAAATGTCAACCAGCATCTCTTCTATTTAGCACGTTTCATACAATCAGCACTGAAGAGCATTGCTCATAGGAATAAAAAAAGGAAAATCTTTCAAAATAAAAATGAGCCCTGTTATGAGTTGAAGTTTTAAACCAAAGAGTTGAGTGTAACATAAAACATTTTAAATATTATTCAAAAGTGGGAGAAAGTAGATGAATTCCATTGAAATACAATGTTAAATGCAGAAGTTTTGCATTTTTGTAGCTTTCTATAATACTGTATTATCAAACTGGAATTTGGTGATGCTAGTGTTTCCTGTGAACATTACTGAACACACACTGCAACATTATTGGACATGTTGGCATGATATCCAGTATTTTTTTTTTTTTTTTTATGAATTCTAACTTTTATTAGATTTTTGATGAACTCGCTGTACCAAAATGGGTCTTTTGTGTCTTTTTAATGGTTTTAACCTTCTGCCTTACTTGAGTCACTGTAGAAACTGTTTTCTCTGAAGTTACTCGATGACATAGAGGTTTGTAACTCTAGAACAGCACATCTAACACCCTGTATACTTCATGTGTGCTCGTGTTGTGTTGTCTACCCTCATCTTTGTACTTGGAGTCCAAGACAAATCTTGTCTGAACACTAAACTATATTCATGCACAAACTTTGCTGCATCAGTTTTACCAAAATAAAATCATTATTTTAAATTGTAACCAAAATAAAACCTCACAGATGTAGTCATGGGATTTTACTGACGTCTTATCTTACACATCATCGTGTGAACTCGAGCAGCTGATGAATAAATCAGCATCCCTCTTTTTTCAATGAGTAGTCTGCATTTTTTTTACATTTTCCCAAAATCATCGTTCTTCTACGTGTTGAGGGTAAAAATATAAAAAGGAAAACTTCTTGAGAAGTGAATCGAATTATCTAATATGATATGTTTTCCTTTGGTTTGTGTCCAAGTTCACCTTCATCTGAGTTTATGGGGTCAGGGAAGGTCCGTAGACTTCTCTGGACCCATGCATGAACTGGAGTAATGAAGCACACAGCTTTTCTTTTAGTGGACATGTCCTTGCTGTGAACTGTACCTAGTATAGACAATGTCACCTTCAAACTCAATACAGTACAAATGAAGCCAGAAAACACCTCTAACAACACAAACAAACATAGATGACCTGAAATGTTTGTGAACATGTGTAGCATTAAATATGTTTCGTCTTTTACTGTTCTGAAGCTTGGTGGAGTTTAACAAGACACAGGCATTTATGTGGTGCAACTACAATGCTTTTTTTGCTGAAACCAAATGTACAAACTTGTAATAAGAAGGTATATCCCAACAAGGCTGGGTGATTAGGCTTCATTTGGAGGCTTTTGGCTTGCTGTGATGAGTGAGTGTTCCAGAGAACAGCAGTCGCTCAGATCGAAGACCAACCGTGTCTGGGATTATGTGTCAATTTACCACCCAGCCGCAACTCCACACCCCACAGCAGAGCATGACTACCTCTAATTAGGCCATGCTACCAATTAGGACCTCTGCAATAAGGCAACGGGAAAGGCGCTTCGGGAGAGTAAAACCTACCATTGTCGTGTCTGTGAAAACTCCACCAACAGCTGTTGAAAGATGGAAACCATGTCAACCAAACTCCCACTGAACTATCTGTGGTTCACTGTGATGAAAGCAGCAGTTTAACTTGGCAGGTCAAAATGCTAACTCGGTCAAATATCAGTCTAAGCAGGAAATGAAGGAAGAGACGCTAACAATGAGTCCAAATGGATGCTTTCAACTCTTATTGTCATCCCACAGGTGGCATGGGTCAGTTCCCCATCACTCAGAATGTGACGGTGGTGGAGGGGGGCGCAGCTAACATGACCTGCCGTGTGGATTACAATGATAACACTTCCCTCCAGTGGTCAAACCCTGCACAACAAACGCTTTTCTTTGGGGACAAGAAAGGTAAGCGACACTGCCACTAATAAAAGGGGGGCCCTCTGATGAAACGCTGAGACACAATAGGGATGCCTCTGATAGATAATATTACATCACAATCTTTTTGTCATCAATTTTTCACATTCTGAATGTTCAAACTTGTCTCTGCTTCCTTGCCTTGGAGCCGTTTGACTGAATGCACCGAAAAGGCACGATAAGAGGGAAATATATTTATTACCCGTAATGTTGAAGCAGACTTTTAATGAGTTTACGTCTCTGCTGATGTCCCAGGGGCACGAACTAAACAGAAATAGACTGTTTTTGTATTGTACTTTTGTAATCACGCCACACTGACAGTGCTGTTTACAACTGTGTAATGCCTGTGGATTGTGACATGATTTGGGATTAATTAGTATCTCCGCTGCCCTACATTTGTATGGCTGTTTTGATTTCACTCCGATACGGAAGCAGACTGTTGCAACTTTGTGAAACAAAGCCCCTGCTGGAATGAATTATAATGGGCTGTCACCAGCTAAATCCAATTTAAAGGTGACAAAAGTCTGGATTTGATAAATTGGAATGGTGGTGAGAGGGAGTACAAAAGTGGACTGGTCTTGTAGGGGTCGGGGTGCTCATCTATCAGTGTTTCTCGCAGCATATTACCCATTTCATTTATGTTGTAGCTGCTAATACAATATCATCTGTTCGGTGATTGAAGATGAACTTTCCCTCAGAATATCAATTGAAAAGAGAGGGATAGTGGAGTGAAGCTGCAGAACGAGAGCCACAGTCTGGTTTGAAGAAATAGTTAAAGCCTGACAACTGATTAGATTTAGTAATGAGGTCTAAGGTGTTTTATTAGATACAATTTCCTCCAAATACAATTAAAGTTAGTGTTTGCAGAAGCGCTTTTGTGAGTGCTGTTGGTGCCCTCAAAGGATGTGAATTCAAGCAGAATTATGGGCTTAAAGACCCACTTCTATGAAAATTGTGTTTTGGGTTTTATTATTATGTTCTTGTAACATTTATAAAATAACTTAATCTTTTAGGAGCCAAGCTCATATTTGAGGTAACCATCTAAACATGTAGTCACAGGGTCACAGTTTAGCAGAATTAACCGCTGTGGAAATACAACACAAAACGTAATGTCAACGTATTTGGACGCCAGGTCCTGGAGATTAAGGTTAAAACTGCATTCAAATTGAGTTGGATCAGATGAAAACCCTCAACATAAAAAAGCTTGGGTTTGTGGTGCAGCAACTTTCATGGAAGGGGGTCATAATCTCCTTTCTCCGCTGCAATTCAGAAACATTTACTTGCAGACAAATAGATCCATTAACGTCTTCATTTTCTCCGTTTGAGCTACCATCTTGCTAAAAACAATGCTGTTGGATAGCTCTGATATGTCTCGCCGTTTTGTGGATTGTGAGGCGCTATAAGCTGGCGGGAGAGTGTGGCTATGTCCAAATTCCTTCCTTACTACTACTTAAAAACTACATAGTACAGATCTATCTAGTGCCCTGGATTTAAAAAAAAATTCAGACCCAATGCTCATTCACTTTTTTGAAACGACAAATATGACGTCACTGATGTCACGAAGTGAAGCCCTGATCAATACGAGCATTTTACAAAGGATATTTATGAATTTGCTGGGTTCTGATCTTGTAAATGTTTTACTTAAAAAATACATTTACATACATTGTTTTCCCAAAAAAACAATGGTTTGTGGTCTATGTCCCCCAAAAGTGCTCAATATGTCTCTAGTGAGCATTGATACGCTACACACTGGTTTTCGCATATATTTCTTGGATTTTTTTTTGGGCACTATTTGAAATAGTAATTTCTATGTTCAAATTCTTTCACTACTTACTTTATAGCATACGTTTACCCTTTTGTGTGAGGATTGTGGACTGTGGTTTGGTTTTTGTCAGTGATTTTATGGGTTTCGTCATGTTCTGATTTGAGTTGTCCTTTAGTCACATCAGTTTCAGGCTTTTCAAGACTCACAGCTGTCTTCATTTCAGTTAATTACCCTCAATCTATTTAGGGCCATGTCCGAATTTCCACCCTAATCCATAACTACGAAAAAAATATATATAGTCCGGAACTATCTAGTCCCTTGGAATTTAAAATCCATTCAGACACTACACTCGGCATTTGTCTTTTGTTTTTCTAAACGTCGAATATGACGTCACCAATTTCACAAAGTCAAAATCATATAAACACGAACATTTCACAACATCTATTTGTGACTCCACTGTGTTGTGATGATGACAGTGTGAATAGTTTATTAAAAAATTACATTTAAACCCTTTTTTTTTTTAAATGTCTTTGACCGCAATGCATTGTGGTCTGTAGTGAGCATAGATGCACGCTAGTTTTTTGCTGTTACTTTTGGGAAAGTTCTAATGCATTCAATTTAAGAATTAGTAGATTGGGACAGCATTGGAAAATGGTGAAGGCACTATATTGTGCACTATTTAGTGATTAGGGAAGGAATTTTGACATAGCATGAGTGTCTGATTTTCAGTTCTTCCTTTTCAGGTCAGTTGTATTGTTGTGTAATCATTTTTGTTTCTCCATGGGTTTTTGTTATTTTTTGGTTCTTATTAAATATTTTAGGTTTCTGCTACCAAGTCTGGTCTCCTGCATTTTGGGTCTTCCACCACTTCCAGCCATTTTGTAGTGCTCTCCAAAACTACAATTCCAAAATCAAATGCCTGGGTAATTTACCAGAAGTCTTTGTGAAAAACCAGTGTACATTGATGCTCTCCACACTAGCGAATATAGACCACGATGCATTGCAGTTGAATAAAATTTGCAAAAAAATGTGTTTAAATGTAATTATTTAGTAAACTATCCACATTTTCATCATCAGAACACAGTGGAGTCATAAATAGATGTCGTGAAATCCTTATAATGATTAGGTTTTCATTTTGTGAACTTGGTGACATCGTACTTGCTGTTTAAAACAAGAAGTAGCGAGCATGGTGTCCAAATTGCTTTTAAAATCCAGGGAAAGGATTAGGGTGGGATTCCGGACATAGTCTGTGTGTGCAAAGGCTTTCTGAGAAATTAGCAGAGCTAGCTTCAGTGCCAACAGCCCCACCCACAACCCATTGACATATATCTGATGATTTCCTACTGCTCTGCAGAGAGTATGTCTTAAAAAATGACACAGGCTAAAATTAATATCATTATTTAAAAATAGAATTGAAAAAAATAGTTGGAGTTGGACTTTGAAATCTTATTATGAAGTTGTTTTTACATTTTACACATTAGAAAAGTATTTTTAATCAAAAGTTTAGAGGTTCAATTACATTTTAATGCACTATCAAGATTTAGAAAAATTCCCATGCACGCTTGTAAATAGAGGGTGACAAAACAAATCATATTTTTTAGGTGTCTGGTGGGCATGAATGTATGCAGTGTTTTTTTTTTTTCATTGTTGTATTATACAAAGCAATATTTTTTCCCTAGTTGTAAATATTAAATGCTGCTGCCATACATCAGCAGAAATAGCTTGAAAAGCGCAATACAAAGAGTCACATTGCCCATCTTGGAAAGACATTTATAATACGAGACAGAATCCTTTCTCCTAACCACTAAGGATGACAAAATGTATGCCGTCCACTCAGTTCAAGTTGCCAAGGCTAAGTGTGGGAACACTTCCTCTCCATCTCCTGCAGCCAAATGAAAAGCTTTATTGGCACAGCTAACATGATGCCTGTGAGGCTATCAGGAATAATGAGAGGCGTGCAACAACACAAGCATCACACGAAGAACAGGGTGGGACACCTGGAAAGAAGTGTCTGCTTTGCCAAATCGCCAGTTAATTGCTTGGCACAAGCCTGCGCCTGTCATTCTTCCCCTGTTTCTTGTGTCCTTTTACAGAGCCAGTACAGAATCGTACGAGTGATATCTAACTGCTGCACTTGAGGCAGGCCTGTTTCCTTCCTTTAAAAGAAAAAAAAAAAAAAAGCTGGCCATTGATCGTTGTCACAGAGAATATTAGATTATTGGAGCAATGATGTATTGCTTTATTATCTGTGTTAATATTTTTTTTGTACCTGCTAGATAACTTTTTCTTCACAGAGCTTTTCGTCTCTCTCAGTTGTTGATGTTGTCCACCTATCTGCATTCTCTCGGGAGATTTTGTGACAGCGCGGCCCTTTGATGCACATGCAAATCTTCAGCGTTCCCTCCTCAGACGGAGCTGAGACATTTTTGTCATTGTTCACGTGTAATCCAAAGGAGATTCAGCTTCTAACACCTTTTATGTGTGATCCTGTATGCTCAACAAATATAAGCAGTGATTCTTTCAGGCTCTTTTTGAAATCTACTTCCGCTTATTCCCCCAAGCTTAGCATTAAAGATAAGGGCATTTGTCTCTGTGTTTGGAGTTTGAAATAAAATAGGGAAGCTGTGAAAAGAGTATTAAAATGACCTTTTACAATCCTTTGAGAATGGCTTTCTATATTATATCAACTGAGTTTCACAGCTGATGGGGAAAGTAAGACAAAATCTGATCTTTGGCCCGTCTATAATTTGTTCCATTTTGAATTAGGCCTGGCAAATTAGAATACAAAAAGACCAGTTATTACAATCAAGGATAAAGGGATTTCCTGATTTTTATGAAACAATGAATCCCATAAATGTACTTTAGGACTGCAGGATGTGCAAAAAGTATTGGTTTTTACACACTATAGGACGCACCTAAAGCTTTAATCTTTCCTAAAAATGACAGTGCATTTTATAATCAAAAGCACCTTGGAAATGGATTGCTTGTGGTTATCCTTACTGATGTTGTTTTAAGATAGACATAGAGCTCTTAAAAATGTCAGTCTTTTTTTTTATCTGTTTCAAGTCACATTTCCACCGGCCTTGGCAACTCATGTTCAGGAAGCGACTTTCAATGAAAAGTATAAATCCAGATTTGTTTTTTTTCATACTCGGAAATCTTGCGTTTGCATGTCCCAAGGCAAGTATGAAGTCTTTTCTTGAGCTATTCATACAAATTGGGCTATAGTTAATCGCATGCTGGAAGTTCAGTCAATTGAATCTTGAAACAGCTGAGCTTTAACCAATCAGGGATTCTGATTTGGTAGTGTCGTGTGGGTATTGTACTTGGTAGTTCATAAAGGGGCAACATATGTGCGATGTGTGCATATAGCTTTACAAACAATTCAATTCAATTAACTTTATTTATCCGTTGGGACTTCATTTGCAGACCAAACATCAGCACAAATACAGGCTCAGACATGCAGAACTTTGTTAAAACAGATTCATCAGCATAAATACATAAAATAGAAATAAAGGTTGTTTTTGTGACATCAATCTGTTTTTGCATGTTTCAAAATCAAGGTTTGGAGTTGTGAATACACTGAGGTGGCTAACATGTAGCGTTTTACAAACAAGTTTTAGAGTTCCTGTGAATGGAGTTCATCTAAACTGACATACGGCCTTATCTCTCAACCTACATTTACACCACGCACGTGACTGAAATCATGAATGTGCATTCCTAAAAGCGTTTAGTGTGTCTTTTTCTTTTGCCACTGTTTGCTAGCGCATGTCTGCCACCAACAGCTGTAAGAGACTTGGTGCAGAATGTCAAATCTTGCCCCATGTGTTTTATAAATATGAACGAGTCGGTGTCATATAAATCCAGCTGGTCACAAACCACAATTAATCATTTCAAATCCATGATCAATTTTCAAACATTTGAGACTAGAAGAAAGGATGCTATCCAAATGTCACTGTCATCAATTGATTTATCAAAAATCAACCTGGTTTAACTTTTAGTTCAATGGAAAAGCATTTTGTATATAGAGTCCAAAAAGTTCTTAGACTCTTGCATGTCTAGTTTTGAGTGTGGAAGCCCTACATAAGTATTTAGCGGGAAATATGGTAATATGCTTTAAGGCGTATTTTTAATTTAAACGTTTAAAATTTACACATGAAAACTTTTTATTATTCAAACAAATATTCTAGCAGTTACAGAAAAACAATTTTGAATAAATAGCTTAAATCTTTGTTTAAAGCACATAACATTACAACTGTAGATGTTAAAGTTACTACTTTATGACAAGGGACAGTACTTTTTTTATTTTAATTTTAAATGTATTTTTTTTATATGTTAGAGCGTAATGCTACTGCATTAAACACAAACTTTAGTTGGAAAGAGTTGAATATAAAATTAATCTCAAAGAAACTCCTCTGAGTTGCTTTTAGTTATCATCCAAACAGAAACAATCTTTCAACTAGACAAGAGGGAATTAGCTGTGGTGTTCCACAGGGATCTCAACTCAAACCCTTTTTTTATTTGTTTTTGCTCTTTACATCCTTTGAAAATTTTCTTCTAGAAACCTGAAATATTATACAATTTCAATGTTATACTGACAGACTTAACTAAATTATTTCAACTAGACACCACGAACAAATCAGGAGATAGACGAATAAACTTCTAAAGCTACATGCTTCCAACTGTATTTATCTACTCTAGATGTTATTATGTTGGTCTCCTTCTTCTGTCAGGAAGTTTTGTTCCATATTTGATCAGCATTTGTTTCTTTGATTTATCTTTACACCAATGTTTAAAGCCAACTTGCTTTAAAGTGTGGGTGCATCCATATTCCATTGGGATACTCAACCTCAAAAAGGGTGGATTATAGTAGAACCAAAAAACTAGGACTCTAAATAATTAATTATAAACTTTTCTGTGATACATAATACTGACTGGCATTTCTTTGAACCACCTAGTGGCTCCTATCTTAGCCTTTCTGTTGGGTTTGGCATGAAGTTGACTTTTGATTTTTTTTTTTTCTCAAATAACAAGCGCTTAGAGGCAAACTCCTCTGACATCCTAAGATCTGATTGTGCCTTATCTACTTCTACAACACTCTTGTACGTTCTCCAGGTATGTTCATAGTTACCAAGTCTAGAATGTGAGGCATGAACATTAAAGTTTCAGGATTGTCTCTAGTGGAACCGGCTGTCAGTGATGGAACAGAACACAGCTTTTTTTTTTCTCTGCTTTCACGTCAAAGCTGAAAAGTTTCTTTTGGAAAGAGCTTATGCGTAATTTACAGATTTTCGTATGTGCCTCTTGTTTTATTCTGCTCGTTTATATGCTATGCTCTTTTTAACTAGCTTTAACCTGTTTCTATTTTAATGAGTGTTCATTTGTTCCTTTTTTGGTGTCTCTTTGTATTCGAAAAGTTCCATAGATGAGAACGCTTAAGCTTCGTCAGTATAAACTCTTTTCCTGGCAACCTTGAAGATATACTTTGCCCTCACCTAATGATAGGCTTCAGGAGAGCCATGTGTTCCTGATTAGAGGGAAAGAGAACTTAGAAATTAATTAGAAAAAGTTTACTGCAAAGTGAGACACACCACCTGACACAACTAAAGAATGTAGAATTATTTGCTTATTGTTTTACATGTAATTGTCACTCTTTGTGAGGTACAAAACAAAGATTTGTATTGAAGATGTGATCTTGTATAGAGAGCAATTGTAAGATTGGTTGAAAGCAAGATTATGTTGGTAAAAATAAATAAATAAATACTTGGTTTCTAGTAAACATTTTTAGTTTCCCATCCTGCTGTGCTGTTTACTGTCTTCACCTTTTTCATGTACTTGTGATATAAACAAAGAGTCATCTATTGCATTGGCTGCATATGACAATAGAACTCAGTGACCCAGAAACATTGTCTCAGACCGACTTGGTACTAATGACTGCTTCTTGGTGATATCTGGCTTCAACATGGCGATGTCATTGGAGCTGAAAGTAAACCAATTACCGCCGGTGACATCACACTCACTCGGTCCAGTTCTTATATGCAGTCAATGAAGCAATCAAAAGCTTTCTCATACCAAGTTGAGCCAATTACACCTGGCTTAAAGTAAACCAGAGTGAGGGATGTTTGTTGTGTGCGTTATACATATATTTTAACTATACAGAACAAAACAGACAAAAAAAATCCACATCGTTAGGTTTTTATGTTTGAAGCTGTTATATAAAGGTATTTTGTTTTGTTGCTTAAAATTTAAAGTGCCAGTAAAAAAAAAAAAATACTCTGTTAAAAGACATTTTTTTATAGTCTGCCAAATGACTAATAAGTATCTAGATTGTATCCCTTTAGGTGAAAGAATTAGACTGTATCACATTACTGCAGCTTTAATTCAATTTTCTTCTTTATTCTTTAGAGAGAGAGAGAGAGAGAGAGAGAGATAAATAGATAGAAATATACATATCTATCTATATATGTATGTATATATATCTATATATATATAGATATAGATATATCTATATCTATATCTTTATATATATGTGTGTATATATATCTACATCTATATATATATATAGATACGATATATAGATATAGATATAGATATATATAAATATATATCTATATCTATATATATATATATATATAGATATAGATACGATATATAGATATAGATATATATAAATATATATCTATATCTATATATATCATGAGGCTGTTAAGGACTTTTACGTAATTTTACAAAAGATAAGTGATTTAAAAGAAAATGGGCCGTGTTGGTTTGTCAAACTTTGATCCATAAGGGTCATATTCTTGAAAATTTCCCCAAAGATGAGCACAGCCTTCTTGTTATATTATGCCAGCTGGTTCCTTGGCATGCTCTTTATCCTTCATATTTCTGTCTTCCCGGATTATTTCTACCTTGAAGACTTCAAATGCAGAAAAAGATCAAAATTGGACAAAAATTCTATTAATCAAATGCAGATTTCCCTAGAGCCAAAGCTTTCCTCATTAATTTGTCCAAATACCAGGTAATACAGAGGCACACGCTAATGAACTAATGTGATGGAAAAATGGATTTGGACCATATGTCTTTTGTAGAATTATACTTTTTATATGTCGGCGCTGTGAGGAGTTATTATGACTGAGCAGGATAAATGAGAGCGGAGCTGTCCTTTGCTGTCTCCATTATGATTTATTTCACTTTTGACATCTGTGGGAAAGGATAAAAAGTAAGTTGTGAGGCTCTTGAAAATGGTAATGACATTCATGAAAGCATACAGAATCTTTTGTCAGATAGGGGGGAATATGAATTATGCAATTAATGGTAGACGGCTGCAGGTTGCATTTCAAAGGCATGGAACTAATTGAATCTTCTCATGAAGTTTGAATGTATGTGTTTGAAGCACAACTATAAATATCTACATTATTCAACTTTTCTGCCGTATTTAAGTAGCATGTTTAAAAGACAAATTATACTAAATATAGTCTAATAACTCATATTTTGGTACATATTTGACATAAATCTTCTCCATTTCAGTCTCATGTTTCAAAAGTCCATGGTTCATTCTTCATGACATTTAATTGGGGCATTCAGCCTGAGCCATAAAGGTCACAAAGCAAAATTGATCTTAATTGGCTTGTTATAATCAAAATGCTGTTATGTGCTAAATGAAAGCTCTAATGCGAGCATTAAAACATTCATTAACTTGAGAGAATGAAGGATAATTACCAAGGATGCAATTACAGGAGTAAGCACCAATGAAGGCACATTTAAACCCCCCATTCTAGTAAACACATATTTGATGGTTGTTAAAAGCAAGCGAAACAATGCTATCATTTTTTTTGTTTGTTTGTCTGTTTTTACTGCGCTTAGTAAAGGTTTAAATCTAAAAAGCTTCTGGGAAAAAAAAAACGCACAAATACTTGACTACATTTCATAAAGTGAGATGCTTTTTCTTAATTCCTTTAAAATGTGTTTTTACAAGTAACAAGACAAAAAAGTTTTTACTTTGAAGAGATGTTTACAGTCCATGAAGAGATTTTTACTCAGAAAACAAACTGTTCATGGCCACGGCTAATGTCTTTCTTCAGGGACTAATGGGCTTTTACGTGTTCTGCCTTATTTCAAGCTTCACTGAAATGTGAATCTGCCATTATGGTGGTATGCACTCCGCTATTATTGCAGATGTAAAGAGCTACTCTTTTATGTACTAAACAGAAATCTATGCCCCTCTGCACTCTTACGTATTATTTATCTTATCACTTTGAAATGAGGATGAAAATCTTGTGCTTAAAAATCCAATAGTTTGATGCCCACCTGAACGTTGGCCTTTATTCTCCAGAGAGACAAGTTGTGATGTGTGTATGGCATCAGAAGTCCTAGTTGTTATAGTGACATCTTATACAACGTTCACACCGGCCTCTGCATTGTGCATTCAAGCAACCACTTTCCATAAAGAGTCTATGCAAATACACGTGTATGCACATTTTGGGATTCCATGTTCAAAACTGCACTTGATGCACTTGGCTACACTAGTTTTTAAATCTATCTAACCTACATAGATTGAGAATTTAAACCAACTAAACTTTTCCAACTGAAGGTGTCAGGCGAGTAGGGGTGGGCACCGAAGTTTGGTTCCAGGATAGAACCATTAAGATTTACCTGGTTCTATCGAAACCGAAAGAATCTGCTGCTATAGGTTCCATTTTGGTGCAAAGTTTCATTGAAGGTCGATTTGTCTTAGGACGTGTCAGTCACTTCTACTCTGTGTAGTACTTTGAAGTTTTAGCCAAATCTTCTGCCTTTCCTGCGATAGTGGGCGGGCTCATATAAAAGCGCTGTTGGGGCGAGCACGAGCACACGCACCACTTGAATGTCTGGCTGCATTTCACAGCAGGACACAGAAGTTTGACAGGTTGCTGCATCACATCAGCCAATCAGGAACTCAGTTTTGGGGATGTGATGTTTCAGTGACCTAATCAGTGGGCAAAATATTAATCCAATACAGTGTTTTGTCCAGTCGCAGCACGGTAGTTCTCTGGCTGTAACCCGCCTCCCGAACTTCAATGGAACTTGCTCGCCTAATGTGCCCGCAGACAGATAGCCGCTGCGGGGAGCGGGGGCAGCCTGCTCATGTCTCCTGAGCTGTGATATTTTTACTTATTTTCATGGAAACAATAATACAAATAAAAGGTCCCCTGTTTTTCCCCCTCTCCAGGGTTAATGCGGGACAGTCAAAGAGACACAGAAACACTGCAGAAGCGGCTGTCATCGAGACACACTCCCCGAGTGAGATTAAAGCCCTGGTAATCCCTCAGAGGCTGAGGGGCCGCGGTGTTTACCTCAGGATCACGTGTTTGACAGCAAATTCGACAACAAACGACAACACCCAAAACATTAATTTTTTACACAGTGGTCTTGGCCATGCATCAGTATGAGACGACTTGGCAATGAAAATGTGTTGTTTTGGGAAGATGTAGGCATTATTTTTTATTGGTGAAATACCATAATTGGTGATTAGGAACCGAAACCAAAACAAAAGACCCGCTTTAGCTCCGGAACCGAATAAAAACCAATCAGCACCCAACCATATGGATAAGTGCTGGTAAACGTTAGGGCCCTTCTTCTGACTTTGAGTACATCTGTGAACTCTGTATGCTAAAAGCACACTCAGGAATCTATGTTTTGCATGTTCTAGACATGCACCACTCGCCCCTGGTGTGTACATAGCTTGACACTGGCATTGACAGCGCACGTTCAAACATCCATTTTCAGTGAAAAGTCCATGTAAACACACATAGATGCACATTTTGGGAATCTGCGTTCAAAACTCTCACAATTATGCTTTGCTGCTCAAGTTATTAAGTCTGTTTTTCGCATTTTTACATACAATACACACATTTAATGTGCATTGAAAGTTTTAACGAGTTGAACTTTCCCAGTTGTAGGTAAAACGTACAGTGAACTCGTATACTAAAAGCACACTCAAGCGTCTGCACTCTGCATGTTCTTGCTACACAAGTTTTTAAGTCTCTTTTGGGGTTATATGTACAAAACACGCAGCTATTGAGTGCACACTGAAAGTTTAACCAGTTTGACTGACTATCAGGTATCACTAGTATTTGGGTAGCAACATTTCAATGTGTACGTCACATGCGAAAACCCCGTTCTTGAAAGTGCATCGTATGCCCTGCGTGAACATAAAATAAACGGAGCATAAAAAAGAAGCTCGACTCAAACTGAGAAAAATCCGTACAGTGGGCTTTACGCTCAGGCCCATCTCATGTGCTGAGACTGGGGGAAAAAATATATTCAGGCTCATTATTCACTGCTTGAAACAGGTACATAACGTAGCTGCTGTGAGAGTTCCTCCTTCTTCCCTGCCCTGCTTAAGGCGCTGAAAATTTGCTCAATTTGAGTAGCATCTGCTCTGTGGGATCTCTAAGAGAGCAGGCAGTGACAATGCCTTGCTGGGTACGAGGCTCTTTCCTTTCTCTTAATTGCAACCACATGTGTGGTGGGAAAATGCCCCCCCCTGCCTGCGCACCACTATAGACCTGGAGCTCATCCAGAATCGCCCACACAGTCACTGAGCGAGCACAGCCAGCAGCAAACACCCTCTAATTGCAAAAAGTGGAGCCCCTGGCTGGAGAGCAGGCAGGGGGTGCACGCCAGGATTCTGTGTTCTTGCTGAAGGACAGCAAGTGCTTTTGCATTTCAGGACCAGCTCAAAGTGGTTAGAGACTATGCAAAAATGGCCAAATGGGAGCGCTGCAGATGCAGCAGGTTTTGGCAGAACCCGAGCACCATCAGCTTGCTTCCAAGACTAATGGATGGATGTTAAATGTTCTTTTTTTCTGTCTGGACTGTCAGAATATGCTTCATCATTTTGGATTAGAAGCATTTAGCATCTGTCTGCTGCTCTGTGGTGGGAAAAGTGAGTGCCAAATGATAGTCCAGATCCTGTGTTTCAAGTTACGTGAGGACAGGTGGAACATTGATACCAGGCAGACTGTCAGCTCCCTCTTTCAATATGTCAGAATTGTACATCTTTGGTCCTATCCTCACATGGCCTGTGGTTCAAAGGTCTAACAGGCAAGTGCAGTCAAACGCCACTTTGCATGAGACCAATTGGATTATGGAGGGAGAGCTGAGGTGTCAGTTTTACTGATTTGAGACAACCTTGGAGAGGCCTCCATCACCAGAGATGTACTGCTGCCATGCCATTAAGCTGCCACGCTGCAAGGCTGCAGCATGCACAAGGTCGGGGTGGAGATTTATGATTTTGCCTTAGCAGAATGAGCAGTGCCACAGCTATCAAGTATTTGGAGGAAATGAACCATTTTATTATATCGATTTCCTAAAACACTTGGGGGAAAAAAAGAGCGTTGTCAGCTGTGGCATTTGGGCTTCATTGTGACAGATTTGGGCCCAATAACCTGTTTATATGGTTCCTCTGGCTCATATCACACCTATTAACTGCTGCATTTGGTTCCTCCAAAAAAGCTCTGAATGTATTTGAGGTGGTCAAACTTCAACATTTTATTACAAAAAAACATTGGCTTATTATTGCATTGATTTCAGTCGTTGTTTGACATAAACGTATAAATTAAAAACTGCCTCTTCTTGACTGCAGTCTATCAGAATCAGTTTTTCAACTTCTGACATTTGGAAATGTGTCTATTTTGAATGGTAATGTGATGTTCAGAACTTAGTGGAACTGAGCTGAATATTGGTGCTTTAAATGTCATTTGAAATCATCAGTGGGCCGTATTGCACTGGGTCAGTCTTTGGTATTTGAAAGGAAACCGTACATCAATTGGGCAGCAAATGTTGCTAAACGCTTTTTTTTAAGGTTAGTTTTTGTCCTCAAAGATCGGCGGAGTCTTCAGCTTAATTTTAAAGAGATTTAAAAGGCAGCTCTTTAACATAAGATAAAAAGTATTCACTCACTAGCCACTTTTATTAGGCACACTTTGCTAGTACCAGGTTGGACCCTGTTGAAATGCCAGTGGCATAAATTCAACAAGATACTGGAAACATTCGTCAGAGAGATTAATCCATATAAAAGCATTAGACAGTTGCTGTAGATTTGTCAGCTGTATGTCCATAATGCCAACCTCCTGTTCAACCACATCCCAAAGGTGATCTGTTGGGTTGAGATCTGGTGACTGTGGAGACCGTGTGAGGACAGTGAACTGTCATGTTCAAGAAACCAGTTTGAGATGATTCCAGCTTTATGATATGGAGCCTTATCATGATGGAAGTAGCATCAAAAGATGGTACACTGTGGTCATTAAGGGATGGACATGGTCAGCAGTAATTCTCAGGTTGGTTGTGGTAGAGTAACCACGATCAGTTGGTACTAAAACTGGGTAAAAAAAAATCCCCCACACCATTACATCATCACCACCTAAATTGTTGTTTACAAGGCAGATTGGATCTATGTTTTTTATTTTGTTGACGCCAAATTCTGACCCTACCATCCGAATGTGGCAGCAGAGCAAATTGTAGCCTCAGATTCTTGTTTTTAGCTGACAGGAGTGGCACCTGGTGTGTTTGGCTGCAGCCCATATATCTCAAAGTTGGACGTGTTGTGGTTTCAGAGATGTTCTGCAGATCTCGCCAGTGGTTATCTGAGTTACTGTTGCCTTTCTATCAGCTGGAACCAGTCTGACCATTCTCCTCTGACCCCCGGCATAAATAAGACATTTCTGGATATTTTCACTTTTTCTGAAAATGCTCAATAAAATCCCAGTTTCTGAAATACTCCGACTAGCCCGTCTGGCAGCAACATCCATGCCACATTCAAAGTCACTCAAATCCTCTTTCTTTCCCATTCTGATGCTCGGTTTAACTGCAGCAGATCCTCTTGACCATGTCTACATAAATTCATTGAGTTGCTGCCATGTGATTGGCTACTTAGAAATTTATGATAAAGAGCAGTCAGACAGGTGTGCCTAATATAGTGGCCAGCGAGTGTATCTATACTCTAAACTTTGTATTCTGCATAATTTAGTTTGGATTTAGATGATTCTCCAAATCAGATGTAGGGAAATGTTTGTGTTCCCTTATGGAGTTCCAGAGGTGGCAAGACCATGAATGCAGCGGATTATTGTTGAGCATCATGCTTGTTTTAGAAGAAATAAACCAGATCATTAAACTCCAGTTGTTAGCTTGAGTTTAATGGTGTTGTAATCATTTTACCATCACCAAATGTGTAGCAGTGAAAACCATCTCAAACTGATTAAAGCTGCTGGAATAAACCGTAAATGTTTCCCTATGAGCAAACACTCGACTTTAATGAAAGGGCAGCGGCTTTCCATCCTCTAATCCCTTTACAGATCAGAGACAAAACATTTATCAGCATCTCAAAGGCGTTTGTACTTTGAGGAACACGAGGGTTAAGAGGAAGAAAAGTTCTCCTTTGCCGCTCCGTCACCCCGCGAGGCGCTGCTGAGATAGAGGGATATAGGCCAGGGGAGGCATGGTGTGTCATCTTGTTCTCCGCTTTGATCCTCCCAGCCTGCACTTCCATATCTTTTGAGTTCTTCTGCCATGTTTGCTTGGACCCCATCACCTTTCCAATGCAGCCATCCACCAAAAGCTGCTCACGCCAGAGCCTCTGGGTATTTTCGAGCTACATAGCAAGGATGCTTAACTACAAAGAACACCAGGCAGGTTTGTTTCCGGATGCTGTTTGCCACAGAAAGACTATCAAATGTTTGTATTAAGCCCCGCAGCACGTAATAAATCGGCTGCCTGATGGCACTGCTAGTTATTAATTTTTAATTCTCGCCTGAAGACTGTTTCTATTTACACTTCTCTTTATTCTTCAAAAGGGAAACGTCTTATAGAAAGCGTCTTATGTGCGTGTTCCTTTTATTTTTATTTTCCCTGAATGTTTTTGATGCTTTGATAATGATTTTCAGCTGATAGGCTATAATTGAAAATGAAAAACATCGTTCCGAGTAATGACCTGTGCTTGTAGATCTTATAACCAGGTTATTCATTCTAGCTTTAATGTATATTTCAAACATCCTGCATTTGTTTGTGACACAAATCAGATTCCAGTCTGCATTCAATTCACACTGTTTTTAATTGACGCAATCCTAATCCAACTGTTGCTCCTGCTGGCATTATGTCTCAAGAATTAGTTTGAGTTTACTTAAAGACCCACTCTTATGAAAATAATGTTGTTGGTATTTTGAACATGTTATTGGGGAATCTATTTCATATTGGAAGACATGTATAAAATTAATTTAAAATAAAAACTTCATTTCTGAGTATATCTCATTAAAATTGTGATGGATCAGGAGCAGATGAAAACCTGCAGATTGAAAAAGCTCAGGTGTGTGACACAGCAACAGCAATTCTGACGCATCCACTTGCAGACGAAAGCATCCATTACCCTCTTAATTTTCCTGGTCTAACTGGATCTGTGTAGATAAAGATTGATTGATTGATTGATTGATTGATTGATTGATTGATTGATTGATTGATTGATTGATTCATTGATTGATTGATTGATTCATTGATTGAACGAACAGACCCGCCCACAACTCAGAGACGAGTTGTCAATTTTTGAAGTCATATTTTCTAGAGCAAAGGAGAAATTTGCTCCAGAAAATATGACTTTAAAAAATGACACAGGCTTTTTGATTTTGGCTAAAAACTGCATAGTCTTAATTAAAAGACCACTTGGAATAATTTTACAATGATATATATAAATATATATATATTTATATTGTTGGAGTGGGACTTTAAACCAAAAAGCTTCTTAGAAGAAAGATAGTCCAGACTAAAATCCTAAAGGATTAAAGTACATAACTCTGATGAATCTATATTAAACATGCAGTAGAACATTACATTAGACTGAAGCTATGCTAACTGTGGTGGAGGCAAGTTCAAGAAGCCGCTTCTAATGAAAAGTCTATGTAAATTTCTGAGTTCAAAACTCTTACGTTTACACGTTGTGCAAGTTTTTAAGTCCATACATAGTTTCGGTACAAACCAATTATCATTGGTAGCAAACCAAGAAAGGCCTTGTGAATAAAAGCATAACAGTAAGACTGCCTCAGAGATTTACAGTTCGTTATGAACTTTAAAGCTCAGTGAAACATTGTGTCCAACATTTGTAGGCATGAAAATGGAGCATCCATTTACAGAATGTCATCATAACCTCTCACAAGCAAAATGGTAGCAGTGACAAGACACTATTTTACTTTCAAAGAAAAGCAATACTTATTGCAAAAGAAAAAAACAAGTTCCAGTTTTAATTTCTTTGCAAGTTTCTCAATGTGTAGTTTAAAGTGAGTTAGTCATCAATCACTTTCATACAAAGTCTTTCCCAATTGTGGATGCGTTTGTAGATGGCAGGAAAGCAAAAGAAGAAGAAATCCCTCCGTGTGGAGCTATTTGTCTGGTGCTGGTCCGATGTGAACTCCATGAACTGAATGCACGTCATGACACACTGGATAATACGTTCTTGAACACGCGAGATGTCAAATGTTAACATAGGACAATAGTAATATGTTATGAAAATCCTACCCATATCATCTTTTGATTTAATGTAAAGGGTTCTCAGTGGCCTTTTAATAATAATTATTAGGGCTGTGGATTGTTGATTAGGCGGCGAGTCAATTCCATTCCCAAATCAAGCTCAACGATTTACAGATCTAACCATGTTTCTTTCTGTTTAACATTTATTTATACAGGTGCTCCGTCTTTTAACTGGACTTATTGAATTAAAATTATGTGTACTATATCACCATCATTTAAACTTGTATTTAGAACAAGAGTTCCGAATCAACAAATTTTATTAAACACAGTTAGATAGAAAGAAATGCTGTTTGATGATTTAAACAATTTTTTTTGGCAACTTTCTGGTTTAATTCAGCAGTAAAATAAAAAAAATAAACATTATTGTTGCCTTGGATCATTTAACCACAAAAAAATATTTCCATCCTCAAAATTGTGCAACAATTTACATTTGAGAGTACTGCTAATCGGTGCAAAGCCGTTCTGAAAAGCCGGGACTCTCTGCTTAAGAATCCGTTTAATCCTAGAACACTTACAGTTACACCATCAGTTTTGCCAGGTAAATGTTACCTGATGTTATATACCCAAAAAAAGTATTTCTCATCAAACACAGATCAAGTTATGACAACACATAATAGATTAGGTTTTTTTTTTATATTTTAAACTGGTGTATACACCAAAATGGAAAATAAAAACACAGACGAACTCTAAAAACATGTTTGAAAATTTGTGAAAAATTAGGAATTTAAACCCTTCCGCTCTCCTTGGGGTCCAGATGGCTCCAACCACATATTGTTATGCGATTTCTTCCATGACAAATGTGGACGAAGTGGGACAGGTTTTTACGTCTGTCATGGACATTAGTGAAACTCAAAAATCAGTGAAAAAAAAAAGTTCAGCGCACTGTCCTGTGGTGTCCAGATGACCCCACTTTTAATGTAAACAAGCTAAGGAGAGCGGAAGGGTTACGAAAAAAAAAAATTCCTGAAAAATTATTACAATAATAACTGGAGACTTGGCCTTTGCTCCAACCATTCCTGGCACACGTGTTTTTACTACACTCTACTGTATTTACAAAGACTGAAAATCGTCGATCTTGGACATCACAAATATTCACACTCCAATATTTGGGAGCTGATTCCAAGTATTGGAGTACTCAGATGTTTGTTGATTAGAACTTGGGAACTGAGTTGTGGGCAGAAACGTTAGTGTGGAGCAGCCCCGCCCCCCTTCCTGTTACCCATATCATACCAGACCCAGCATTAGTGGTGCAACAAAAATGATCCGCCCATTGCATTTTCTACTAAACAAATACGATCTTTTTCAAATGGTAATTTTTTTCGTCCTGATTTACAACAATTAAGAATAAAGAAATACTTCAAAAATGAATTTTAAGCTTTCTCTCAATTCATGTCCTCCATCATGAGAAAAATGCGACAAGATCAAGTATAGAACAACCACCAAAAAACTATTTTACATCTGAGTTTGATGTCATCTACTACAGAAAAATACTCAGTAAGGAGCGCTTCACTTTTATACACCCTTAGCAGCATTTTTTATTCCCCATGTGCATTTCTTTAATTTTCTTTTATTAATAATTTCGTAAAAGAAAACGTTGATTTGGTTATAATTACACATTTTGGAGAAAAACGACTAAGAAAGTCAAGTGATTGTCCTGCTGTGATTAAATTTGCAAACACAATAAACTGAGTTGCGGCAGTTAATGGAAATAATAAATCCACATCCGCACTATAGCTTATAAAATAAATGAGTCTTTTCTGTTCAAAACTGTATCCAGTGAAGTGTAACAGTGAGTGAAATATGTCACAAGCTGAGCGTTTCCTCAAACGCTTAAAAGTGTAAATAAATACCTTGAAAGTAGAAAGATTACCAAAATAAATGCTATAATCTAGAACTGTGCTTTTTTTTTTTTCTATGCCGCGCTTCATTGCGTTCCTTCGACTCATCCTGACTGCAAAATAACTGTCAGCTTTGAATGCAAATACTCCCAGAATATTTCAAACACTGGCCTCAGTGTCTGTTTGCAGAAATTCTTTGGTTTGTCATCAGTGGAAGCAAACTCTTGTTGTGGTAAAGGTCAGCAACTTTGCCCATAGCGACTTCACGTTAGCTGCCATTCTTGAGTTTGTTGTGAGTTTTCTCATTAGTGAGATTTGTTATTTTTTCCTGATCTCTCTGAAGCTCTTTGTGTGTTTGGTCCTGACAGCTCTGAGGGATCACAGAATCGAGCTGCTGCGAGCCACGTCACAGGAGCTCACCATCAGAATTGGCGACGTCAGCCTGTCAGATGAAGGACTGTACACCTGCTCGCTCTTCACCATGCCTGTCAAGACGACCAAGGCCTTCCTCACTGTTCTGGGTTTGTACGACAATGTTGGCATCGTCACACGTACAGAACCAACAACTGGCAGCTCTACACATTCATATGGGATTCACGCTTTTATTTTGAAAATGTTTAGTCTTTGATGCAAAAAAAAGCAATAAATGTGATCTCAAACTCCCACTTGTTTCCCGTAAAAGAAATACACAAAAGTAAATAGAGACAGATGTAATCAGAAACTTAAAAAGAAAAAAAAAATTATATTATTGTTCAGTCCTTATTTTGAAACTTCTTTGTAGCCAAACGTAAAAAGAAAGCATTTGTTTATCTTTTCAATAATATTGATTTTTTTTCAGGAATTAGTACTGGATTGTTCTCCATTAACATATTTGGGGCTGCAAAAAACATCTATTATTTAATAAACAATTATTATCAGTAATTTCTATTGTAATTAAGTATTAATAAATATTATTGATAATACAAATTATTATTACAAGTAATGCAATTACAACAATGTCAAATATTATTAATTTCATAGTTGTTATAAATATACAGTTCTTCTTATTGTTGTTAAAAATTTAGTTTTCGTCTTTCTGCTCCTTTTCATTTATTAACTGTTTTACTCTAATTTAGTATTATTTTGATGTTATGTATTGTTACTAAATGTAATAAAATCTATTATAAAAAATGCATTTTACTACTATTTATTATCTGTTATTATCTGTTGTTGTTTTTTTATAACTAACAAATCTACCCATCCATCCATCCATCCATCCATTTATCCATCCATCCATCCATTTATTGACTATTTCTCCTGAACTGCAGGGGTGCCACGGCGACCGGAAATCACAGGATTCACCACACCGGCCATGGAAGGGGAAGAAATCACACTGACATGCAGCACGACAGGCAGCAAACCAGCTGCCAACATCCGGTGGTTCCGAAATGACAAGGAGGTCCAAGGTAAACACGTGGCACGAGTTTAACAGAGCATTGTAGCCTCTGTTGCTCCTTGTACCCTCTGAGAGACATTCTTACTGTCAAGTCACTCAGCTGTTGCATTCCTTTGCTCATATTCATGCAATGTTCCAGCATCTCTGCTTTTTCTGCAAAGCTGGAGTCATCACTTTAGCAAAAGTTTGAACCTGAAAGAGTTTGTCTTCTTGTTGTTTATTTATATTTATGTGCAAAAATCCTAGTGATACAATGCAAAAATGGAATATTAAGAAGTTCAAAGAGTCTTTTAAAAAAAAAAGAGTTGTGTTTTCTGTCAAGAAAAATGAATGACTAAGTCATGACTATGTTTCTAGTGGACAAGTTTTTGCAGTGTGATAAAACCATACTGAAATTGCATTTCAAAGGGATCTTTTCTATTATTTTTATTTTAAACTACCAACTTTTATCATTTAAATGTTTTTAGACTGGTGCAATTTTAGGCTTGTAAGAGACCTAGAACTAATATCATTACAGTCACAAAAAATTACCACAGAAAATCTAAATAACTCATAATATATCTAAATATATCTAAATAATCACAGGATTATTCCTTTGGTGGATTTTCTTGAAAAAATATGTTGCCTAGAATTACGAAAAAAAATAGTTTATTAGAAAAAAGTAAATTATATCCATGCAGCAATTCATTTACCAAGAAATATCATCATCAGATATCAAAATCTAGAAACAAGATTTCAAAAAGGGACAAAATAAATGTGATTGTATATTAGGTATGTTTTGCTAGTTTTAAACAAATGGCTTGCATATTTTTTTTTTTTTGTTTTTATGAACCTAATTGTAGTTTAGTTTGAGTACAGTGACAAAAACTAGTGTAACAAGTGGAAATTACTCATTTTAGAAAGAAATGTGGTCAAAATGAGAATAAGATCTTATGATCCTCATGAAATCTAAAAGTAGTATTTATTCTCAAGACAGAAATCAAAATTTTGGCTTCCAAAATAATGACAAAGAAGGTGAGTCCTACTTGACACCATTCATTGATAATTTTACCAAAATTATTGTGCAATTTGAGGTTTTTTGAGTCTTGAATCAAGTTTTTCTATTGTCTTGAGTATGGAGCATTCAGTCATTTTGAGAATGATTTTCCTTATTTCTAGATTTAAAAAATTAAGACTTGAGAAACCTTGGGTAATTATAGCACAAGGTGAAGTGAAAACAGTTAAAAACCTGAAACAAAAAAATAAAAAAATTTAAAAAATAAAATAAAAACCTGGAACAATATCTTAAATGCCGAAAAACATTGGTTTTAAATCTTTGCATTCGTTTCAGTGCGATCTCTGTTGTTTTTTGTGAGCCATATAAGACTACTTTTTCCCAAATAAGACAAAAGTTTTGGTGGAAACTTTGCATTTGTTAGCAGATGTACACGATCATTTGCATCAGTGTGAAGCAAAGGTTTCTGGAGTTCATTATAGCAAAGTTTATATGCTTATTTTTGCTTCTTAAAAAAAAACAAAACAAAACTAGCAAGTCATATATATATATCTATTTTTTATCCTTGAGCTTGATGACAAGGGCCCGCTATATGAATGGCTTCAATGTAATGAAGTCTGCTGTGGAGGCTCGCTGTGACAGTTGCTCTTTATCGAAGATTTGCACCAGAGAGCTTTTTCTTGGTGGTTCTGTCTGTGTCTGCCCAACATGGCACAATGATTGATAGAAGAAGGGCCAGGTTATGAAGTTTTCTTGTTGAAATGACATGCACGTAGCTTCCTGAAAGGCCAGTGGAGAGCAGGCACGCAGCATCACAACCCGACTTGCTGTCCATCTCAAGAGTCACTGATTTGATCTCTTTTGTGCTTGTTTTTTTTTTTTTTTTTTTTTTAATACGCCAAGATTAATCCGTAGATAAAGCTCAAAAACCCCCCATATTCCAAGCACATATACACGCCTGCCTACAGTTCTATCTGATAGGGGAAATATCATGCACGTTTGGAATGTGTGAATGCCATATCTCTAAAAAAGATCAGGCACCCTAAGTCTACCCCAGACTGGTGTCTTGTACACAGATGTGTTTTTATAAGTTTTACTTGCCTGAAGTGGGTTTTATTATCCCACTTGAGCAAACAGACCCGTGTGATGCGTCTCCAGTTCAAAGGGAGATAAAGAACACTGCAGAGACTGGAAGGCTTCGCTTAAAAACTTCATTTCCATGTCAAAGTGTCAAAGATGGGGAATGTCACTCAGCACCGCAGATCTAAGTCTTTTGTAGGTGCAGTTTTAAAGCTTTCTTTGGCAAGTATGTGCTGGAGCATGTTTTGCCATTGGTTCCTCTGTGGAAGATCATTGCTGCCAGTGTCTGCTGTCAGTCAAACCTATCCCCACTGGGGGAGCGGTCTACAGAGCTCCAAGACGACAGCAGGTATAATAGCAAAAAGCACGTCATATTTATTTCATGCTCTGATGACTTGTTTTTTTTTTTTTTTTTTTTTTTTTCCGACAATTTATATTAGAAGCACGGTGCTTTACAGACCTCAAAATGCAGCTGTCAGAAGGTGTCAGAGCATTTGTTTGCAAAGCATAGTCGTACAAATTACTTGTGCTGCTGAATGACAGCTGGGTTGAAATATTATAATGTCAAAATGTTATCTTTATGTTATATGTCTCTATATTTTGTTATTACATGGATTGCATGTTTGCAGAAATCTTTTGTGAAATATAAAAAAGCAATTATATATATATATATATAATGTAAATAACGTCCCCATTGGTCTTTTAGTTATAATTGTGCCTTTTTTCACCAAAATGATAAAAAAAACCTATCATTTTCTAGGACATATTTTTAAAGATTGGCAATAGTTCATAAAAAACTTCTATCTGAGTTGTGGGTGAGAACAATGGCGTGAAGTAACCCCGCCCCACTTCCCCTCTCCCTCAGGAAGCCTATTTTCTACCTCACAAATACGCTTTCCTTTCCCCCCAAATGGCATTATTTCATCTGTTCCTCATTCACAGCTATTTGAATAACAAAATGGGTCTTCAAGCACCTCCAACGTTGCATTGTTCACTCGCCATCAAAACCACATGCACAAATCTGTTTTGGCCAACCCATTCCTTGAAATTCTGTCAACTGTGTGGCAAATTAGGATATTCTCTGAGAATCAACTTCAGTGAAATTAAGGCAGAAAACCTTTCTGAGGCAGGTTTTATGTTACCCTTTCTCTCACACTTTTTTTTTATATGGTAGTGTGTTAATCAGCAGAGTTTTTTTTTTTCTTTTTTGTAGCTGTTGGCTGACCCTTTCAACCCCTTCATGTCTGACTTCATTTCCAGTTATGTAAATAAATATTCTTTATTTTATTTTTTTTTTTTTTCCATTTGAGGTGATGCTGAATTAAGTGGAGTCCTGGATTTAATTATTCTTACAATTCAGCGACATAGTGAAAGGGTTAAAGGGGTTGAAACTACTGGATGATGTCAGAAGCTGTGGTAGAAGGAAAACTGATGCAGAATAAATCACAGAAATAACATGGAAAGTGCGAAAAAGAGTGAGAAAA
Organism: Oryzias javanicus; assembly: GCA_003999625.1. Taxonomy (NCBI): domain Eukaryota; kingdom Metazoa; phylum Chordata; class Actinopteri; order Beloniformes; family Adrianichthyidae; genus Oryzias; species Oryzias javanicus. The sequence continues at coordinate 28,307,615 of CM012449.1, read as the reverse complement.
TCAGCATTACGAATGAGTAAAAGGAAAGAGAAATGACAAAAAACAAAGAACCTTGGAGGTCTGGCAAACGATTCCAATCACATTACCTGCAGGTATTTATCTCTAAGTCACAGTGGTTGAATTTTTGGCCAAAGATCTTCTGGATTGATCTTAGATCAGTGAATCAGATCGTTCATAAAGAACCAATATCGATAACGGATCGTATTATCAACCACAAATAATGAAATGAATAGGATCTTTGGGATAATTAGTCATTACACCCCTATAATGCTATGGTGAAAGAACACAAAGCTTTAAATCAATAGAACAATTTATTTTAGGACAAAAGAAAGATGCTCACAACAGCAACAAAGAGAGGAGAAAGACCCATACCAAAAGATCAAACCAAAAATGTTCTTGATACCGTCGTTGAAATTTGGTTGGTAAAATATACATTTTAAATAAGTAAATTATCCCGACAAGAAACACAAATTGTAGGACTTCCATTAATCTTTTTCTTGTTACTTTGCCCCGCCCTCATAATTCCTGGCCAATGACTGGAGAGGTCTTTTGTGGTGTGGTTTGGTTTGAAAAGTTTCCTCGACGGCAGTCTGAACACAAACACAAGGTTCAGGACTCAATCCAGACCAAATTAAGTGGACTTGGTCCAGACCAATGGACTTTTCCAGTTTGAATATAACCTGAGAGTAGATTAAAATCTAATCCAGGGAGACATTTCGGATTTTAAAAGTGTGATCACAATTTATTCAAAAATGATGTAAATCACTTAATCAAAACTCTCAAATTCTTTTGGTCTTATTTTTCTTAGCATAGCAACCTGACCCATTCCTCATATATGTGAGTCTATGTAATAACCAGTGTGTATAAGTCTTTAGAGCAGTGAGGTCCTGTAACTGACCCACCACTCTGTCAAAATAGTTGCAATGGTGCTGATCAGAAGCCAGAGCGAAGATCTGCTGCCCTCTTGGGGCTCTTGTTCAAAGCAGATGTACCTGGGTACATTGCCATTCTTCCAAGAGCCAGTGATGCGTGCTCTCTGGCGATGCCAGCAGCTGCCTTGAAACAGACTGACAGCTTCTCTGTAGCAGCTCCAGTGCTGCAGGCAACTTGACAAATGACAGGAAAAGCAGGGGAGATTTGGGTGTAATGCCACAGAGACCCTCCTATTCCCTGTCTGCACTTAGGGGTGAAAAAATCAAGGCTTTTTGCTCATGAATGCAAGTCTTGGGACTTTGCTGTTTGCTTCAATTATGTAAGTATTATGTGAAATCGTTGCAGTTTCTTGCCTACTTCTTGGGTGCTTTTAGATCAAATTCTATGTCAACAATTAGATACGCATCTGCCAAAAGGCAAAGCAATAATTAGATCATAAATAATTGTGTGAATGCATTACAATGCATTCACACTATAGTGATCCTGTTTCTCTTTATTATTATTATTATTATGGCCCGCAGCAGCAGTCTACTGACTGCAAGGACCATATTGTTTTTGCTTAGAGTCAAAAAACGTAAAAAGCCCCAAAAAGGCCTCAAAGAACCGGCCTAAGCCCAAACGGACCCGACCAGTGTATAGCAGGACCAAAACTACACACACACACACACACACACACACACGAAAAAGTTCTTCTATATTGTTTTTGCAATGTTTATTATGGCCCGCAGCAGCAGTCTACTGACTGCAAGGACCATATTGTTTTTGCTTAGAGTCAAAAAACGTAAAAAGCCCCAAAAAGGCCTCAAAGAACCGGCCTAAGCCCAAACGGACCGACCAGTGTAATAGCAGGACCAAAAACTACACACACACACACACACACACACACGAAAAAGTTTTCTATATTGTTTTTGCAATGTTTATTATTATTATTCTTCTTTCTTTCTGCCACTTTGAGCCAAAATTACACCCCCGCCACATGAACGAAAAGTACCTCAAAATCGCACCACACGTAGGGAAAATTGAAAATGAATTTTTGACATAGTGCGCGTTACCCTGCCCAAAACGATGACATCACGCGAGCGTTTTCCGCGAAAAAAATGAATGGGCCGATTTTCGCTTATGGGGCCAAAAAAAAATATTTCGAAATTACGCCAAAAAGGCCAATGAACCATGTCGGGATAAGCCCGAGGACAAAATAAATTATTATGGGATGGCCACACGTCCAACGCCTTGGCGCCAATCTGGCGCCGAAAACTGAGAAATGGCGATTTTCAAGGTTTTCATCAATATGGGAAAACGACACTTTGGTTTGTCCGATTTTGACGAAAGTTGACAAGCATGTCCAAAGTCGGAGTCTACAAACACCCAAAAAGTTTCATTGACCTTTGACCTTTGGAAAAGGCCGATATCCTGAAACATTCAAAAAAAGCACTTTTACTCACAGCTACGAAAAGAAATACCTCCTAGGGGGTTTTATCAACTGTTTTGTAACTTAGTTGTGCATTAATGGGAACCTACTGGGGGAAAAATGTTGCAATTAGAAGTTGTAGAATATGGAGGGCGTGCGCTTGGCGAGTTTGCAACCGACGCCGTTTTATGTAGGTCGGACATGTTTTATCCAAATTGTGTAAAAGTGGTATTCACGCGTCCGGAGGCTCGAGCTGAACGAAATGACATAACTTTCGAAACTGTTATGCGTACAATGCGCCTCTGGTAAGCAAAAAAACCGTCGCAAAAAAAAGTGCTGACTCAGCTAAAAAAAATTTTTTGCGAAAAAAAATCTTGGAATCTACAAACGAAAGTAATATATCTGTGTCGGGGATATCCAAAGGAAGTTTTGAAATTATTATGGGATGGCCACACAACCTATGGTTTGGCGGCCATATTGTTTCAAAATCTGATTTTTGGCGATTTTTACGTTCATAAAAATTAACCTTTTATTTGCACGATTTGAATGAAAATTTACACACAAGTTGCTAGCATTGGTCTACAATGACCCCTAAAATTTCATTGACCTTTGACCTTGGGAAGTGTCCGCCATCTTGAATCTTAAAAAAAAGCAATTTCACTATAAGCTATTTTAAAAATTCAGCCAAGGGTTTTTTTGTCCGATCATTTCCAAACTTTTTGGGTATCATCGGGAAGGAACAAGGAAAAGAAAGATGCCTTTAGAACTTTGTATCTCAAACGGCGCCCGCGTGGCGAGCTTGCAAAAAGGCGTAGTCTTAATACACGCTCATACTTCAATGCAATCCTATGGGACTTTAATATGTTGATCCCTGCCTTAAGCTGTAACTGGCAAAATACCATAGAATATGACCAAATAAGGAATGTGGGCGTGGTTAGCGAATAACCCCCCGTTGCTAAGGTAATCCAAAGTGTACTTTTTCCGATCATTATGATCTTGACGTCAAACTGCTCGGTGACCTCAGATGAACAAAACATAAAATGGTTGCTATGGAGATAAAACCAACAGAAAAGCCGCCATTTTGAAAAAGGTGCTTTTTTAATCAATTTCTCACATTCAGCTCAGACCAGCTATACAATAAGCATAGGGAGGGACTTAGGGTTCCACAGTGAGTGCTAAGCAAGTGAGTTCGGGGTCAAAGGTCACCGTCAAGGGAGGCTGCGGCCCGTGCGGAGGCGCGTGCGTGCGGCGGTGCGTGCGTGCGGCGGCGGCGTGCGTGCGGCGGCGTTGGTCCGGCGGCGGTGGGTGCAGCGAGGGAGAGGGCGGGTAATGAGGGAGAGGGCGGCGAGGGAGAGGCTGGGTGGCGACTGCGGGCCATCCAACGCCGCTTGCGGCTTTAATTATGGCCCGCAGCAGCAGTCTACTGACTGCAAGGACCATATTGTTTTTGCTTAGAGTCAAAAAACGTAAAAAGCCCCAAAAAGGCCTCAAAGAACCGGCCTAAGCCCAAACGGACCCGACCAGTGTATAGCAGGACCAAAACTACACACACACACACACACACACACACACGAAAAAGTCTTCTATATTGTTTTTGCAATGTTTATTATTATTATTCTATCTTTCTGCGCCTTTGAACGAAAATTACACCCCCGCCACATGAACGAAAAGTACCTCAAAATCGCACCACACGTAGGGAAAATTGAAAATGAATTTTTGGCATAGTGCGCGTTACCCCGCCCAAAACGATGACATCACGGCGAGCGTTTCCGTGAAAAAAATGAATGGGCCAAAAAACGTTTATGGGCCAAAAAAAATATTTTCGAAATACGCAAAAAAAAGGCCAATGACCCGTGTCGGGGATAAGCCCAGAACATTTGAAATCATTATGGGATGGCCGCACAACCCACGGCTTGGCGCCAATCTGGCGGCGAAAACTGAGAAATGGCGTTTTTCACGTTTTTTCAACAATATGGGAAAACAACACTTTTGTTCGTCCGATTTTCACGAAACTTGACAAGCATGTCCAAAGTCGGAGTCTATAAACACCCAAAAAGTTTCATTGACCTTTGACCTTTGGAAAAGGCCGATATCCTGAAACATTCAAAAAAAGCACTTTTACTCACAGCTACGAAAAGAAATACCTCCTCGGGGGTTTTATCAACTATATGTAACTTAGTTGTGCATTAATGGGAACCTACTGGGGAAAATGTTGCAATTAGAAGTTGTAGAATATGAGGGCGTGCGCTTGGCGAGTTTGCAACCGACGCCGTTTTATGTAGGTCGGACATGTTTATCCAAATTGTGTAAAGTGGTATTCACGCGTCCGGAGGCTGGAGCTGAACGAAATGACATAACTTTCGAAACTGTAATGCTACAATGCGCCTCTGGTAAGCAAAAAACCGTCGCAAAAAAAAGTGCTGACTCAGCTAAAAAAATTTTTTGCGAAAAAAAAAATCTTGGAATCTACAAACGAAAGTAAATATCTGTGTCGGGGATATCCAAAGGAAGTTTGAAATTATTATGGATGGCCACACAACCTATGGTTTGGCGGCCATATTGTTTCAAAATCTGATTTTTGCGATTTTTACCGTTCATAAAAATTAACCTTTTATTTGCACGATTGAATGAAAATTTACACCACAAGTTGCTAGCATTGGTCTACAATGACCCCTAAAATTTCATTGACCTTTGACCTTGGAAGTGTCCGCCATCTTGAATCTTAAAAAAAGCAATTTCACTAAAAGCTATTTTAAAAATTCAACCAAGGGTTTTTTTGTCCGATCATTTCCAAACTTTTTGGGTATCATCGGGAAGGAACAAGGAAAAGAAAGATGCCTTTAGAACTTTTGTATCTCAAACGCGCCGCGTGGCGAGCTCGCAAAAGTGGCGTAGTCTTAATACACGCTCATACTTCAATGCAATCCTATGGGACTTTAATATGTTATCCCTGCCTTAAGCTGTAACTGGCAAAATAACATAGAATATGACCAAATAAGGAATGTGGGCGTGGTTAGCGAATAACCCCCCGTTGCTAAGGTAATCCAAAGTGTACTTTTTCCGATCATTATGATCTTGACGTCAAACTGCTCGGTGACCTCAGACGAGCAAAACATAAAATGGTTGCTATGGAGATAAAACCAACAGAAAAGCCGCCATTTTGAAAAAGGTGCTTTTTTAATCAATTTCTCACATTCAGCTCAGACAAGCTATACAATAAGCATAGGGAGGGACTTAGGGTTCCACAGTGAGTGCTAAGCAAGTGAGTTCGGGGTCAAAGGTCACCGTCAAGGGAGGCTGCGGCCCGTGCGGAGGCGGCGTGCGTGCGGCGGCGTGGCGTGCTGTGCGGGGCGTTGGTCCGGCGCGGTGGGTGCAGCGAGGGAGAGGGCGGGTAATGAGGGAGAGGGCGGCGAGGGAGAGGCTGGGTGTTGACTGCGGGCCATCCAACGCCGCTTGCGGCTTTAATTCTTTCTTACTGCCTCTAAAACTCAAAATTACACCCCCGCCATATGAACGAAAAGTACCTCAAAATCGCAACCACACCTAGGGAAAATTGTAAAATAATTTTTTTTAAAGTGAAACGACGACCCCCCCCAAACGATGTAACTCCGGCGAGCCGTTCTCGCCAAAAAAAATAAATTGGGCCGAAATCACTATGGAGCCAAAAAAAAAATCATTTGAAATACGCAATGGAAAGCCCATGACACGTGTTGGGGATAAGCCCAGGAACATTTGAAATCATTATGGGATGACCACACGACCCACGCCTTGGCCCAATCTGGCGCCGAAAAACTGAAAAATGGCGTTTTTCAGTTTTCATCAATATGGGAAAACGACATTTTTGTTTGTCCGATTTTCACGAAACTTGAGAAACATGTCCATAGCCGGAGACTACAACACCAAAGAAGTTGATTGACCTTTGACCTTGGGAAGTTGCGCCATCTTGAATTTACGAAAAAAGCACGTTTGCTAGCGCTACGAAAAGAAATCCTCCTAGGGGTTTTAATCAACTGTTTTGTGACTTAGTTGGGGCATTAATGGGAACTACTGGGGAAAAATGTTGCAATTAGAAGTTTAGAATATGAAATGGCGTGCAATGTTACGAGGTCGCGACCCGAACGGTTTTAAGCTTGGTCGAACATTTATTATTTTGCCGATTTGCATAAAAGTGGGGCATACGCGTGTCCGGAGGCCCAAGCTGCACGAAATGACATAATTTTACGAAACCAAATGCGTACGGTGCGCCTCTGGTACGCAAAAAACCGTCGCGAAAAAGAAGTGCTGACTCAGCCAATTTCAATTTTTTTTATTTCGCATTTCGCAAACGAAACCAAATACTTTGTTGGATATAACAATGGCTATTTTTACATTATTATGGGATGGCTCCACGACCTACGGTTTGGCGGCCATTTTGTTTCGAAATCTGAAAATTTGGATTTCAGAAAGAGGTTGAAACGAACGTTTAGGTGTCCGATACGTCCACAAATTTTGACCCACATGCCGTACAGAGTCTTCAACAACCCCAAAGTTTCGTTGACAGCTTGACCCTGTTGGAAAGTGAGACATCTTGAATTTAACGAAAAAACGAGCGTTAGCATTAGCTTTAATCACATTTCACTTGCAGGGACCTTTTTTCCCATCGTTTCCTAACGCTTTTGGCATCAATGGGAAAGTCATTGGCAAAAGAAAAATGTAATCACAAGCTATAGATTTTTGAACGGCGTGGGCGTGGCGAGCTCACAAAGTGGCGTAGTGTTAATACACGCTCATATTTCAATGCATCCTATGGGACTTTGATATGTTGATCCGAGACTTAAGCTGTAACTGGCATAATAACATAGAATATGACCATATAAGGAATGTGGGCGTGGTTAGCGAATAACCCCCCGTTGCTAAGGTAATCCAAAAGTGTACTTTTTCCGATCATTATGATCTTGATGTCAAACTGCTCGGTGACCTCAGACGAACAAAACATAAAATGGTTGCTATGGAGATAAACCAACAGAAAAGCCGCCATTTTGAAAAAAGTGCTTTTTTTTAATAATTTCTCACCATAATCTCTGACCAGCTATACAGAAAGCGAAGGGATGGACTTAGGGTTCCACAGTGAGTGCTAAGCAAGTGAGTTCGGGGTCAAAGGTCACCGCCAAACAGCAGTGGTGCGTAGGGGCGGGCGGCGGGGCGGCGGCGTGCGGCGTGTGGCGAGCGGGGAGGGAGAGGGCGGGCTGCGAGAGGGAGGGCTGGTTGCGGAGAGGGGGAGGGCAGCAGCGAGGGTTAGGGCGGGAACGACTGCGGGCCATCCAACGCCGCTTGCGGCTTTAATTATGGCCCGCAGCAGCAGTCTACTGACTGCAAGGACCATATTGTTTTTGCTTAGAGTGAAAAAACGTAAAGCCCAAAAAAGGCCTCAAAGAACCGGCCTAAGCCCAAACGGACCCGACCAGTGTATAGCAGGACAAAAAGAAACACAGCGACGCCCCTCATCCTAGAGCAAATTTTTCTATATTGTTTTTGCAATGTTTATTATTATTATTTTATCTATCTGGCACTTTGAGCCAAAATTACACCCCCGCCACATGAACGAAAAGTACCTCAAAATCGCACCACACGTAGGGAAATTGAAAATGAATTTTTGGCATAGTGCGCGTTACCCGCCCAAAACGATGACATCACGGCGAGCGTTTCCGCGAAAAAAATGAATGGGCCGAAAAACGTTTATGGGGCCAAAAAAAAATATTTCGAAATACGCAAAAAAAGGCCAATGACCCGTGTCGGGGATAAGCCCTGGAACATTTGAAATCATTATGGGATGGCCAGACGACCCACGCCTTGGCTCCAATCTGGCGCCGAAAACCGAGAAATGGCGTTTTTCACGTTTTTCAACAATATGGGAAATCAGCACTTTTGTTCGTCCGATTTTCACGAAACTTCACGAGCATGTGCATAGCCGGAGACTACAAACACCCAAGAAGTTTGATTGACCTTTGACCTTGGGAAGTTGCCGCCATCTTGAAATTAACGAAAAAAGCACGTTTGCTACGAGCTACGAAAAGAAATACCTCCTAGGGGGTTTTATCAACTGTTATGTGACTTAGTTGGGTTATTGAACCTACTGGGGGAAAAATGTTGCAATTAGAAGTTGTAGAATATGAAATGGCGTGCATGTTGCGAGGTCGCGACCGACACGGTTTTAGCTAGGTCGAACATATTTCCGATTGCCTAAAAGTGGTATTCACGCGTCCGGAGGCCCAAGCTGCACGAAATGACATAACTTACGAAACCGAAATGCGTACGGTGCGCCTCTGGTACGCAAAAAACCGTCGCGAAAAAAAGTGCTGACTCAGCAATTTCAATTTTTTACTTCGCATTTCGCAAACGAAACCAACATACCTTGTGGATATAACCATGGCTATTTTTTACATTATTATGGGATGTCTCCCCGACCTACGGTTTGGGGCCATTTTTGTTTCAAAAATCTGAAAATTTGGGATTTCAGAGAGGTGAAACGAACGTTTAGTTTGTCCGATAGTCACGAAATTTGACCCACACGCCGCTAGCACGAGTCTTCAACAACCCCCAAAGTTTCGTTGACCTTTGACCTTGGGAAGTGGCTAACATCCTGAATTTACGAAAAAACGAGCGTTAGCATTAGCTTCAATCACATTTGACTTGCAGGGACTTTTTTCAATCGTTTTCTAACGCTTTTAGCAAAATGGTATCACAAGCTATAGATTTTTGAACGCGTGGGCGTGGGCGCGAGCTGCAAAGTGGCGTAGTTTAAATACACGCTCATATTTCAATGCATTCCTATGGGACTTTAATATGTTGATCCCAGACTTAAGCTGTAACTGGCATAATAACATAGAATATGACCATATAAGGAATGTGGGCGTGGTTAGCGAATAACCCCCTGTTGCTATGGTAATCCAAAGTGTACTTTTTCCGATCCTTATGATCTTGACGTCAAACTGCTCGGTGACCTCAGACGAACAAAACATAAAATGGTTGCTATGGAGATAAAACCAACAGAAAAGCCGCCATTTTGAAAAAAGTGCTTTTTTAATCAATTTCTCACATTCATCTCAGACCAGCTGTACAGAAAGCATAGGGAGGGACTTAGGGTTCCACAGTGAGTGCTAAGCAAGTGAGTTCGGGGTCAAAGGTCACCGCCAAAGGCGGCAGTGGTGCGTAGGGGCGGGCGGCGGGGGCGGCGCGGTGCGTGTGCGAGCGGGAGAGGGAGAGGGCGGGTGCAAGGTGGAGGCTGGTTGCGGAGAGGGGAGAGGCAGGTGGCGAGGGTTAGGGCGGGTAACGACTGCGGGCCATCCAACGCCGCTTGCGGCTTTAATTATGGCCCGCAGCAGCAGTCTACTGACTGCAAGGACCATATTGTTTTTCGTTGAGTCAAAAAAACGTAAAAAGCCCATAAAAGGCCTCAAAGAACCGGCCTAAGCCCAAACGGACCCGACCAGTGTATAGCAGGACCAAAACTAGACACACCCACAACGAACCCAGAGCAAAATTTTCTATATTGTTTCTGCAATGTTTATTATTATTACGTTTCTCGTTTCTAACTGCCACTTTGAGCCAAAATTACACCCCCGCCACATGAACGAAAAGTACCTCAAAATCGGACCACACGTAGGGAAAATTGAAAATGAATTTTTGGCATAATGCGCGTTACCCCCCCAAAGCGATGACATCACAGGGGGCGTTTCGTGTGAAAAAATGAATGGGCCGAAAATCGTTTATGGGGCCAAAAAAAAAATTTCGAAATACGCAAAAAAAAGGCCAGTGACCCGTGTCGAGGATAAGCCCAAGAACATTTGAAATCATTATGGGATGGCCAGACAACCCACGCCTTGGCGGCAATGTGGCGCCGAAAACTGAAAAATGGCGTTTTTCACGGTTTTCATCAATATGGGAAAACGACACTTTTGTTTGTCCGATTTTCGCGAAACTTCACAAGCGTGTCCATAGCCGGAGACTACAAACACCCAAGAAGTTTGATTGACCTTTGACCTTGGGAAGTTGCCGCCATCTTGAAATTTACGAAAAAAGCACGTTTGCTATGAGCTACGAAAAGAAATACCTCCTAGGGGGTTTTATGAACTGTTTTGTAACTTAGTTGGGCATTAATGGGAACCTACTGGGGGAAAAATGTTGCAATTAGAAGTTGTAGAATATGAAATGGCGTGCATGTTGCGAGGTCGCGACCGACACGGTTTTAGCTAGGTCGAACATATTTTGCCCGATTTGCCTAAAAGTGGTATTCACGCGTCCGGAGGCCCAAGCTGCACGAAATGACATAACTTACGAAACTGAAATGCGTACGGTGCGCCTCTGGTACGCAAAAAACCGTCGCGAGAAAAAAAGTGCTGACTCAGCAATTTCAATTTTTGTTTCGCATTTCGCAAACGAAACCAACATACCTTTGTTGGATATAACCATGGCTATTTTTACTTCATTATATGGGATCTCTCCCTGACCTACGGTTTGGCGGCCATTTTGTTTCGAAATCTGAAAATTTTTGGGATTTCAGAGAGGTGAAACGAACGTTTAGTTTGTCCGATAGTCACGAAATTTGACCCACACGCTGCTAGCACGAGTCTTCAACAACCCCCAAAGTTTCGTTGACCTTTGATCTTGGGAAGTGGCCGACATCTTTAATTTACAAAAAAAAACGAGCGTTAGCATTAGCTTCAATCACATTTCACTTGCAGGGACTTTTTCAATCGTTTTCTAACGCCTTTGGCATCAATGGGAAGTCATTGGCAAAAGAAAAATGGGTATCACAAGCTATAGATTTTTGAACGGCGTGGGCGTGGCGAGCTCGCAAAGTGGCGTAGTGTTAATACACGCTCATATTTCAATGCATTCCTATGGGACTTTAATATGTTGATCCCAGACTTAAGATGTAAACTGGCATAATAACATAGAATATGACCATATAAGGAATGGGCGTGGTTAGCGAATAACCCCCCGTTGCTAAGGGTAATCCAAAGTGTACTTTTTCCGATCCTTATGATCTTGACGTCAAACTGCTCGGTGACCTCAGACGAACAAAACATAAAATGGTTGCTATGGAGATAAAACCAACAGAAAAGCCGCCATTTTGAAAAAAGTGCTTTTTTTAATCAATTTCTCACATTCATCTCAGACCAGCTATACAGAAAGCATAGGGAGGGACTTAGGGTTCCAACAGTGAGTGCTAAGCAAGTTGAGTTCAGTGGGGTCAAAGGTCCCGCCAAAGGCGGCCAGTGGTGCGTGAGAGGGAGCGAGCAGTCGGGGGCGTAGGCGCGTGGGTAGCGGCGGCGCGCGGCTGCATGCTGTGTGGGAGCGGGGGGGGAGCGGGTAAGAGGCGGCAAGCGGAGCGGCAGGGAGGGCAGGTGCTAGAGGGGAGAGGCTGTTGCGGAGAGGGGCAGGCAGCGGTTAGTTAGGGGCGTTGTAGCGACTGCGGCCAATCAACGCCGCTTGCGGCTTTAATTATAGGCCCGCAGCAGCAAGTCTACTTACTGCAAGGACCATATTGTTTTTCGTTGAGTCAAAAAAACGTAAAAAGCCCATCAATAAAGGCCTCAAAGAACCGGGCCTAAGCCCAAACGGACCCGACCAGTGTATAGCAGGACCAAAACTAGACACACCCACAACGAACCCAGAGCAAAATTTTCTATATTGTTTCTGCAATGTTTATTATTATTACGTTTCTCGTTTCTAACTGCCACTTTGAGCCAAAATTACACCCCCGCCACATGAACGAAAAGTACCTCAAATAAGCGACCACACGTAGAAAAATTGAAAAATGAATTTTTGGCATAATGCGCGTTACCCCCCCCAAAGCGATGACATCACAGGGGGCGTTTCCGTGAAAAAAATGAATGGGCCGAAAATCGTTTATGGGGCCAAAAAAAAATATTTCGAAATACGCAAAAAAAGGCCAGTGACCCGTGTCGAGGATAAGCCCAATGATACATTTGAAATCATTATGGGATGGCCAGACAACCACGCGCCTTGCGAGCAATGTGGCGCCGAAAACTGAAAAATGGCTTTTTCACGGTTTTCATCAATATGGGGAAAACGACACTTTTGTTTTCGTCACCGATTTTCGCGAAACTTCATTCAAGCGTGAAACCATAGTACCGGTAGAGACTACATAACACCCAAGAAGTTTGATTGACCTTTGACCTTGGGAAGTTGCCGGCCATCTTTGAAATTTACGAAAAAAGCACGTTTTTTGCTATGGACTCTACTTTAATAAATCCTCCCAGGGTTTTATGAACTGTTTTGTAACGTTACGTTGGGCATTAATGGGAACCTACTGGGGAAAAATTGTTCTTTTCAATTCGACAAGTGCTAGAATATATTTGAGTGAAATGGCAGCTGCATGTGTTGCGAGGTGCATATTTTACGCGACAAAGCCGACACGACACGGTTTTAGCATGGTCGAACATATTTTTGCCCGATTTGCCTAAACAGTGGTATTCACGCGTCCGAGCCCAGCTGCACGAAATGACAAACTTACGAAACTAAATGCGTACGGTGCGCCTCTGGTACGCAAAAAACCGTGCGAAAAAAAAGTGCTGACTCAGCAATTTCAATTTTTTGTTTCGCATTTCGCAAACGAAACCAAAATACCTTTGTTGGACCATAAAACCATGGCGTTTTTTTACATTATTATGGGATGTCTCCCGGACTAACTGTTTGTGCGGCCATTTTGTTTTCGAAAATCTGAATATATTTGGGGATTTCATGAGACGTGCATACCATGGAACGTTTAAATTTGTCCATAGTCACGAAATTTGACCCACACGCGGCTTAGCAACGAGTCTTTTCAACAACACCCAAAGTTTCGTATTGACCTTTGATGCTTGGAAGTGGCGAACATCTTTAAATTACGAAAAAGAAGAGTAGCTGAAACATAGCTTCAATCACATTATCACTTGCAGGACTTTTTCAAATCGTTTTTCTTAACGCTTTTGGCTTCAATGGAAGTCATTGGCAATAATGGAAAAAATGGTTATGCAACAAGCTATTGAACGGCGTGGGCGTGGCGAGCTCGCAAAGTGGCGTAGTGTTAATACACGCTCATATTTCAATGCATTCCTATGGGACTTTAATATGTTGATCCAGACTTAAGATGTAACTGGCATAATAACATAGAATATGACCATATAAGGAATGTGGGCGTGGTTAGCGAATAACCCCGTTGCTAAGGTAATCCAAAGTGTACTTTTTCCGATCCTTATGATCTTGACGTCAAACTGCTCGTGACCTCAGACGAACAAAACATAAAATGGTTGCTATGGAGATAAAACCAACAGAAAAGCCGCCATTTTGAAAAAAGTGCTTTTTTAATCAATTTCTCACATTCATCTCAGACCAGCTATACAGAAAGCATAGGGAGGGACTTAGGGTTCCACAGTGAGTGCTAAGCAAGTGAGTTCGGGGTCAAAGGTCACCGCCAAAGGCGGCAGTGGTGCGTAGGGGCGAGCGCGGGGCGGCGGGTGCGTTGGAGCGGGGAGGGAGAGGGCAGGCTGCGAGGGGGAGGGCTGGTTGCGGAGAGGGGGAGGGCAGGCGGCGAGGGTTAGGGCGTGTAGCGACTGCGGGCCATCCAACGCCGCTTGCGGCTTTAATTATTATTCTTCTTTCTAACGGATACTTCGAACGCAAATTACACCCCCGCCACATGAACGAAAAGTACCTCAAAATCGCACCACACGTAGGGAAAATTGAAAATGAATTTTTGGCATAGTGCGCGTTACCCTGCCCAAAACGATGACATCACGGCGAGCGTTTCCGCGAAAAAAATGAATGGGCCGATTTTCGCTTATGGGGCCAAAAAAAAATATTTCGAAATACGCCAAAAAAGGCCAATGAACCATGTCGGGGATAAGCCCGAGGACATTTGAAATTATTATGGGATGGCCACACGTCCAACGCCTTGGCGCCAATGTGGCGCCGAAAACTGAGAAATGGCGATTTTCAAGGTTTTCATCAATATGGGAAAACGACACTTTGGTTTGTCCGATTTTGACGAAAGTTGACAAGCATGTCCAAAGTCGGAGTCTATAAACACCAAAAAGTTTCATTGACTTTGACCTTTGGAAAAGGCCGATATCCTGAAACATTCAAAAAAAGCACTTTACTCACAGCTACGAAAAGAATACCTCCTAGGGGTTTTATCAACTATTATGTAACTTAGTTGTGCATTAATGGGAACCTACTGGGGGAAAAATGTTGCAATTAGAAGTTGTAGAATATGGAGGGCGTGCGCTTGGCGAGTTTGCAACCGACGCCGTTTTATGTAGGTCGGACATGCTTTATCCAAATTGTGTAAAAGTGGTATTCACGCGTCCGGAGGCTCGAGCTGAACGAAATGACATAACTTTCGAAACTGTAATGCGTACAATGCGCCTCTGGTAAGCAAAAAACCGTCGCAAAAAAAAGTGCTGACTCAGCTAAAAAAAATTTTTTGCGAAAAAAAATCTTGGAATCCACAAACGAAAGTAATATATCTGTGTCGGGGATATCCAAAGGAAGTTTTGAAATTATTATGGGATGGCCACACAACCTATGGTTTGGCGGCCATATTGTTTCAAAATCTGATTTTTGGCGATTTTTACGTTCATAAAAATTAACCTTTTATTTGCACGATTTGAATGAAAATTTACACACAAGTTGCTAGCATTGGTCTACAATGACCCTAAAATTTCATTGACCTTTGACCTTGGAAGTGTCCGCCATCTTGAATCTTAAAAAAAGCAATTTCACTATAAGCTATTTTAAAAATTCAGTCCAAGGGTTTTTTTGTCCGATCATTTCCAAACTTTTTGGGTATCATCGGGAAGGAACAAGGAAAAGAAAGATGCCTTTAGAACTTTTGTATCTCAAACGGCGCCCGCGTGGCGAGCTCGCAAAAGTGGCGTAGTCTTAACACACGCTCATACTTCAATGCATTCCTATGGGACTTTAATATGTTGACCCCAGACTTAAGCTGTAACAGGCAAAATAACATAGAATATGACCAAATAAGGAATGTGGGCGTGGTTAGTGAATAACCCCCCGTGGCTAAGGTAATCCAAAGTGTACTTTTTCCGATCCTTATGATCTTGACGTCAAACTGCTCGGTGACCTCAGACGAACAAAACATAAAATGGTTGCTATGGAGATAAAACCAACAGAAAAGCCGCCATTTTGAAAAAGTGCTTTTTCCATCAATTTCTCACATTCATCTCAGACCAGCTATACAGAAAGCATAGGGAGGGACTTAGGGTTCTACAGTGAGTGCTAAGCAAGTGAGTTTGGGGTCAAAGGTCACTGTCAAGGGCGGCTGCGGCCCGTGCGGAGGCGCGTGCGTGCGTAGTCTTAACACACGCTCATACTTCAATGCATTCCTATGGGACTTTAATGTTGATCCCTGCTTAAGCTGTAACAGGCAATAACATAGAATATGACCAAATATAAGGATGTGGGCGTGGTTAGTGAATAACCCCCCGTTGCTAAGGTAATCAAAGTGTACTTTTTTCCGATCCTTATGATCTTGACGTCAAACTGCTCGGTGACCTCAGACGAACAAAACATAAAATGGTTGCTATGGAGATAAAACCAACAGAAAAGCCGCCATTTTGAAAAAAGTGCTTTTTTAATCAATTTCTCACATTCATCTCAGACCAGCTATACAGAAAGCATAGGGAGGGACTTAGGGTTCTACAGTGAGTGCTAAGCAAGTTTGGGGTCAAAGGTCACTTCAAGGGCGGCTGCGGCCCGTGCGGAGGCGCGTGCGTGCGTAGTCTTAACACACGCTCATACTTCAATGCATTCCTATGGGACTTTAATATGTTGATCCCTGCCTTAAGCTGTAAACAGGCAAAAATAACATAGAATATGACCAAATAAGGAATGTGGGCGTGGTTAGTGAATAACCCCCCGTTGCTAGGTAATCCAAAGTGTACTTTTTCCGATCCTTATGATCTTGACGTCAAACTGCTCGGTGACCTCAGACGAACAAAACATAAAATGGTTGCTATGGAATAAAACCACAAGAAAAGCCGCCATTTTGAAAAAAGTGCTTTTTTAATCAATTTCTCAACATTCATCTCAGACCAGCTATACAGAAAGCATAGGAGGGACTTAGGGTTCTACAGTGAGTGCTAAGCAAGGGTGTTCGGGGTCAAAGGTCACCGCCACGGGCGGCGTTGGTGCGTAGGGGCGGGCGGCGGGGGCGGTGTCGGTGCGTGTGGCGAGCAGCGAGGGAGAGGGCGGGCTGCGAGGGGGAGGCTGGTTGCGGAGAGGGGGAGGGCAGGCGGCGTGGGTTAGGGCGGCTAGCGACTGCGGGCCATCCAACGCCGCTTGCGGCTTTAATTATTATTCTTCTTTCTAACGGATACTTCGAACGCAAATTACACCCCCGCCACATGAACGAAAGTACTCAAAATCCGCACCACACGATAGGGAAATTTGAAACCAATGAATTTTTTGGCATAGTGCGCGTTACCTGCCAAACGATGACACTCACGGCGAGCGTTTCCGCGAAAAAAATGAATGGGCCGATTTTCGCTTATGGGCCAAAAAAATATTTGAATACGCCAAAAAGGCCAATGAACCATGTCGGCGGGAAAGCACCGAGGAATTTGGAATTATTATGGGAATGGCCACACGTCCAACGCCATTGGCGCCAATTGGCGGCCGAAAACTGAAGAAATGGAGAAAGGTTTTCATCAATATGGAAAACGACACTTTGGTTTGTCCGATTTTGACGAAAGTTGACAAGCATGTCCAAAGTCGGAGTCTATAAACACCAAAGTTTCATTGACCTTTGACCTTTGGAAAAGGCCGATATCTGAAACATTCAAAAAAAGCACTTTACTCACAGCTACGAAAAGAAATACTCCTAGGGGTTTTATCAACTATTATGTAATTAGTTGTGCATTAATGGGAACCTACTGGGGGAAAAATGTTGCAATTAGAAGTTGTAGAAATATGGAGGGCGTGCGCTTGGCGAGTTTGCAACCGACGCCGTTTTATGTAGGTCGGACATGCTTTATCAAATTGTGTAAAAGTGGTATTCACGCGTCCGGAGGCTCGAGCTGAACGAAATGACATAACTTTCGAAACTGTAATGCGTACAATGCGCCTCTGGTAAGCAAAAACCGTCGCAAAAAAAAGTGCTGACTCAGCTAAAAAAAATTTTTTGCGAAAAAAATCTTGGAATCCACAAACGAAAGTAATATATCTGTGTCGGGGATATCCAAAGAAGTTTTGAAATTATTATGGGATGGCCACACAACCTATGGTTGGCGGCCATATTGTTTCAAAATCTGATTTTTGGCATTTTTTACGTTCATAAAAATTAACCTATTTGCACGATTTGAATGAAATTTACACACCAGTTGCTAGCATTGGTCTACAATGACCCCTAAAATTTCATTGATCTTTGACCTTGGGAAGTGTCGCATCTGAATCTTAAAAAAAGCAATTTCACTATAAGCTATTTTAAAAATTCAGTCCAAGGGTTTTTTTGTCCGATCATTTCCAAACTTTTTGGGTATCATCGGGAAGGAACAAGGAAAAAGAAAGATGCCTTTAGAACTTTTGTATCTTCAAACGGCGCCCGCGTGGCGAGCTCGCAAAAGTGGCGTAAGTCTTAACACACGCTCATACTTCAATGCATTCCTATGGGACTTTAATATGTTGACCCCAACTTAAGCTGTAACAGGCAAATAACATAGAATATGACCAAATAAGGAATGTGGGCGTGGTAGTGAATAACCCCCCGTGGCTAAGGTAATCCAAAGTGTACTTTTTCCGATCCTTATGATCTTGACGTCAAACTGCTCGGTGACTCAGACGAACAAAACATAAAATGGTTGCTATGGAGATAAAACCAACAGAAAGCCGCCATTTTGAAAAAAGTGCTTTTTTCATCAATTTCTCACATTCATCTCAGACCAGCTATACAGAAAGCATAGGGAGGGACTTAGGGTTCTACAGTGAGTGCTAAGCAAGTGAGTTTGGGGTCAAAGGGTCACTGCAAGGGCGGGCGTGCGCCCGTGCGACGGTATGCGCCTAGCAGTGCTGTGCGTAGGTTCTTAACACACGCTCTTACTTCAATGCATCCTATGGGACTTTAAATGTTGATCCCTGCCTTAGCTGTGTAACAGGCAAAATAACATTAGGAATGATGAGCCAACAATAAGGAAAGTGGGCGTGGTTAGTGAAATAACCCCCCGTTGCTAAGGTAATCCAAGTGTACTTTTTCCGATCCTTATGATTTGACGTCAAACTGCTCGGTGACCTCAGACGAACAAAACATAAAATGGTTGCTATGGAGATAAAACCAACAGAAAAGCCGCCATTTTGAAAAAGTGCTTTTTTTAATCATTTCTCACATTCATCTCAGACCAGCTATACAGAAAGCATAGGGAGGGACTTAGGGTTCTACAGTGAGTGCTAAGCAAGTGAGTTTGGGGTCAAAGGTCACTGTCAAGGGCGGCTGCGGCCCGTGCGGAGGCGCGTGCGTGCGTAGTCTTAACACACGCTCATACTTCAATGCATTCCTATGGGACTTTAATATGTTGATCCCTGCCTTAAGCTGTAACAGGCAAAATAACATAGAATATGACCAAATAAGGAATGTGGGCGTGGTTAGTGAATAACCCCCCGTTGCTAAGGTAATCCAAAGTGTACTTTTTCCGATCCTTATGATCTTGACGTCAAACTGCTCGGTGACCTCAGACGAACAAAACATAAAATGGTTGCTATGGAGATAAAACCAACAGAAAAGCCGCCATTTTGAAAAAAGTGCTTTTTTAATCAATTTCTCACATTCATCTCAGACCAGCTATACAGAAAGCATAGGGAGGGACTTAGGGTTCTACAGTGAGTGCTAAGCAAGGGTGTTCGGGGTCAAAGGTCACCGCCACGGGCGGCGTTGGTGCGTAGGGGCGGGCGGCGGGGGCGGTGTCGGTGCGTGTGGCGAGCAGCGAGGGAGAGGGCGGGCTGCGAGGGGGAGGGCTGGTTGCGGAGAGGGGGAGGGCAGGCGGCGTGGGTTAGGGCGGCTAGCGACTGCGGGCCATCCAACGCCGCTTGCGGCTTTAATTATTGTGTGAATGCATTGCAATGCATTCACACTATAGTGATCCTGTTTCTCTTTATTATTATTATTATTATTTATTTCATCTTCCGTACGTTTTTTGGAACGTAAAAACTTTATCACACTTTATGCAACTTACACAATCTTGGTATCAAAACGTCCGGCTCGTTCAGGACATTGATGCTTGTATTATTAGTAGTTGTGAACTTTACAGTTTTTGCGTAGTTACACAATTTGTGCGTTTTTTCAGCCCCATTATAACTAATAGGATTTTTTACAAATTCCTGCAAATTACACACTTTATGCAATTTAAGCAGTTTTACACATCCAGCAACTTCAGGAAATCCATGCCTTTACTACACAATATTACAACTACACAAGTTACACAAATTTAACACAATTTTACACAACTACACAGTTTTACACAATTTTACACAATTTTACACAATTTAAAGCAAATTCAGCATTTTATGCAATTTTACACATCCAGCATGTTCAGGAAATTCATGCTTTTACTACACATTATTACAACTACACAAGTTACACAAATATAACACAACTTTAAACAACTACACAATTTTACACAAATTTGTGCAAATTTTCAGCAAATTCCGCATTTTAAGCAATTTTACACATCCAGCATGTTCAGCAAATTCATGCTTTTACTACACATTATTACAACTACACAAGTGACACAAATTAACGCAATTAATGCTAATTACAGCTAGCATTTCCAGCAACGATGCATTCACACATGCATTATCGGAGGTAATGCAATTTCTAGTTATTATTTATTTCATCTTCCGTACGTTTTTTGGAACTTAAAAACTTTATCACACTTTATGCAACTTACACAATCTTGGTATCAAAACGTCCGGCTCGTTCAGGACATTGATGCTTGTATTATTAGTAGTTGTGAACTTTACAGTTTTTGCGTAGTTACACAATTTGTGCGTTTTTTCAGCCCCATTATAACTAATAGGATTTTTTACAAATTCCTGCAAATTACACACTTTATGCAATTTAAGCAGTTTTACACATCCAGCAACTTCAGGAAATCCATGCCTTTACTACACAATATTACAACTACACAAGTTACACAAATTTAACACAATTTTACACAACTACACAGTTTTACACAATTTTACACAAATTTGTGCAAATTTTCAGCAAATTCCGCATTTTAAGCAATTTTACACATCCAGCATGTTCAGCAAATTCATGCTTTTACTACACATTATTACAACTACACAAGTTACACAAATTTAACACACCTTTACACAACTACACAATTTTACACAAATTTGTGCAAATTTTCAGCAAATTCCGCATTTTAAGCAATTTTACACATCCAGCATGTTCAGCAAATTCATGCTTTTACTACACATTATTACAACTACACAAGTTACACAAATTTAACACACCTTTACACAACTACACAATTTTACACAAATTTGTGCAAATTTTCAGCAAATTCCGCATTTTAAGCAATTTTACACATCCAGCATGTTCAGCAAATTCATGCTTTTACTACACATTATTACAACTACACAAGTTACACAAATTTAACACACCTTTACACAACTACACAATTTTACACAATTTGAGCAAATTTTAAGCAAATTCAGCATTTTATGCAAATTTACACATCCAGCATGTTCAGGAAATTCATGCTTTTGCCACACATTATTACAATTACACAAGTTACACAAATTTAACACAACTACAAGATTTTACACAATTTGAGCAAATTTTGGCAAATTCAGCATTTTATGCAATTTTAAACATCCAGCATGTTCAGAAAATTCGTGCCTTTACTAGGCATTGTGAAATTTTACACTATTTACAAGCTATCATACTAGCAAAATGTTAGCTTTTTTGGCTAATTTTGTAACTACTTAGGTTTTTTAAAGCTAATTTTAAGTTAAGCTAACATATTAGCAACGTGTTAGCTTTTTTGGCTAATTTGGCAACTTTTTAGGTTTTTTTGGGCTAATTCAGGTTTAAGCTAGCAAATTAGCAACGTGTTAGCTTTTTTTGGCTAATTTGGCAACTTTTTAGGTTTTTTGGGGCTAATTTTGAGTTAAGCTAACATATTAGCAACGAGTTAGCTTTTTTGGCTAATTTGGCAACTTTTTAGGTTTTTTTGGGCTAATTTGGAGTTAAGCTAACATATTAGCAACGTGTTAGCTTTTTTGGCTAATTTTGCAACTTTTTTGGTTTTTTTGGGCTAATTTGGAGTTAAGCTAACATATTAGCAACGTGTTAGCTTTTTTGGCTAATTTGGCAACTTTTTAGGTTTTTTTGGGCTAATTTGGAGTTAAGCTAGCATATTAGCAACGTGTTAGCTTTTTTGGCTAATTTGGCAACTTTTTTGGTTTTTTGGGCTAATTTGGAGTTAAGCTAGCATATTAGCAACGTGTTAGATTTTTTGGCTAATTTGGCAACTTTTTTGGTTTTTTTGGGCTAATTTGGAGTTAAGCTAACATATTAGCAACGTGTTAGCTTTTTTGGCTAATTTGGCAACTTTTTTGGTTTTTTGGGCTAATTCAGGT
This sequence comes from Oryzias javanicus, assembly GCA_003999625.1. Classification (NCBI taxonomy): domain Eukaryota; kingdom Metazoa; phylum Chordata; class Actinopteri; order Beloniformes; family Adrianichthyidae; genus Oryzias; species Oryzias javanicus. Next base: position 28,285,630 of record CM012449.1, on the reverse strand, counting down.
TTAAGCTAGCAAATTAGCAACGTGTTAGCTTTTTTGGCTAATTTGGCAACTTTTAGGTTTTTTTGGGCTAATTTGGAGTTAAGCTAGCATATTAGCAACGTGTTAGCTTTTTTGGCTAATTTGGAAACTTTTTTGGTTTTTTTGGGCTAATTTGGAGTTAAGCTAACATATTAGCAACGTGTTAGCTTTTTTGGCTAATTTGGCAACTTTTTTGTTTTTTTGGGCTAATTCAGGTTTAAGCTAGCAAATTAGCAACGTGTTAGCTTTTTTGGCTAATTTGGCAACTTTTTAGGTTTTTTTGGGCTAATTCAGGTTTAAGCTAACATATTAGCAACGTGTTAGCTTTTTTGGCTAATTTAGCAACTTTTTTGGGTCTTTTGGGCTAATGTGGAGTTAAGCTAGCATATTAGCAACGTGTTAGCTTTTTTGGCTAATTTGGCAACTTTTTTGGTTTTTTGTGCTAATTCAGGGTTAAGCTAGCAAATTAGCAACGTGTTAGCTTTTTTGGCTAATTTACAACTTTTAATGCACTTTACACAACTTAAGCACTTTACAGAATTTAAACACTTCATGCACCTTAAACAATTTACACATTTCATGCAATTTAATGCAATTATTGCAAATTAATGCAATTAATGCTAATTACAGCTAGCATTTCCAGCAAAAATGCATTCACACATGCATTATCGGAGGTAATGCACTTTTCTAGTTATTATTATTATAGTTTATGTCCACTTCCGTACGTTTTTCGGCACGTAAAAACTTTATCACACTTTAAGCAATTATCACAATCTTGGTATCAGTCCGTTCAGCTCGTTAAGGACATTTCTGCTTGTATTTTTGGTTTTCACAAATTTTACAGTTTTCGAGATTTAGCGCAATTTATGCTAATTATTAGCCCATTATAAGTCAATGGGGAAATTTAAAACTTCACAGAACTTAAGCAATTTACACAAATTAAGCACTTCACAGAATTTAAACACTTCATGCACCTTACACAATTTACACAATTCATACAAATTCATACAATTAATGCAAATTAACGCAATTAATTCTAATTAATGCTAATTACTACAATTAAAGCAATTAATGCACTTTACACAAATTAAGCACTTCACAGAATTTAAACACTTTATGCACCTTACACAATTTACACATTTCATACAAATTAATACAATTAATGCAAATTAACGCAATTAATGCTAATTACAGCTAGCATTTCCAGCAACGATGCATTCACACATGCATTATCGGAGGTAATGCAATTTCTAGTTAATATAAGCTTTTGATAAAAAAAAAAATCAGTTTGAGGTTTCAACTTGAGTGAGATACAATAAAAATAGTCTTACTGACAGCGTGAAAGGCTTCTATTTTCTAGAGAAAAACTTTTTTTTTAGAAACGAGGGGCTGACACTCCTAAATTACATGTAGTAAAATGGTGAGGACTGAAATTGTTGCTGTCACAGTGGTAATGGCATGTACAATAAGACAGCATTCCTATTCCACATGACAAAATCAAAGGGAACAAGTGGAGTGAAACAAATGGAGCAGATCAACCCAAATAATGACGACATCTGTGATCTGGGTTTCATAGCTGGGAGATTTCAGTGTCTGATGGAGCGGGGGATCTGTGTGTGTTGTTGTTGTGAATTTGTGTTTTCGGCAGGAGTGAAGTGAGTACACAGGTACATATTGATTATTTGGAGTAGCACAGGATGGCAGACAGTCCAGGAGGGAGGGGAGTAAGAGGATGCACTGTGAGCAGGATTTAAAACGGCTGAGGCGAGAGGGATAGCTCCTACAAAGAAGTCCTTCTGAAGCAATTGTTGGCTAATGCCGACCACATCCAATAGCCTTTGCGAGGCTGTTTATGGAGGTAAGTGTAAGTGCTGGATAAGGTGCTGCCTGAGGGGCTAATTTTTAAAGGAAAGCGTCAAATTATATTAGGATGAATCATTAATGAAGATATTGACATGTGTAAAATTTGTAGGGAAAGAAAATAAGTGTAACTAGGGGCTGAGAGCTGTTAAGGGAGGCATGAAAAAGATTAGGAAGAAGAAAAATAAACCGCTCCACCTGGTTTATGTGAGTTGGATGTGTAAAACTATGTTCACTTCGCCCTTGGCAATGCCTGTTCAAGCTGCCACTCCAATTAAAACTCGTTGGAAATGCTTGTTTTGGGCTTCTGCATTCAAAACTTTAGAGTTTGCACGTCTCCACACAAGTTTCTTCAACTTGTTATCCGGCTTAAAAACGTGCATTCGTTGAACGCTCTTTGAAAGTTAAACCAGGTGAAACTGGGAGTTGGATTATATAGTGAACAATGGACGGCATCCCTTTTAATTAACAGTTCCAACTGTTTGAAAATTGATCATGAAGGAGAAATTCATTATTGTTGTTTGTGGCATGCAGTGCAGAGGGTTACTGGGGCTGGACCTGCAACTATTCAAGTGTCTGTTCCTAAGAAGCCGGGGACACTCCTTTGTTTTGACCTTTTCGCAAGGAGGATCTCCAGGACCGCTCATCTTCATGTATCAGTTCCTGAAGAGGATCACCACGGCTGCCCCACTTCGTGTGTCTTTTCCTAAGAAGCGTTGCTGGGGCTGCACCTCTTTATGTGTCTGTTCTTGAGGAGGTTCGCCAGGATCGTTCCTCTTTATTGACCTTTTCCTGTCGAGGGTCACCAGGACCGCTCCTTTTAATGTGTATGTTCCTGAAAATAGTCTCGGACCTCCGCCTTTTCAATTGTCTGTTCCTAAGGAGGGTTGCCAGCGCCGCACCTCTTCACGTGTTGGTTTTTGAGGAGGGTCGCCAGGACCGCACCCTCAGGTTCTCTGGCTCCTCCTCGTTATGTATCTGTTCCTGAGGAGGGCCTCCGGGGCCACACTTCATGTTCTCTGTCCCTGAGGATGGTCGCCGTTCATCGCCCTTGGCCATGTTTCCCATCCTAGAAGAGGGTCACTGGTGCTGTTCCCCTTCATGTTTCCTGTCCTTGGAAAGAGTTTTCAGAGCCCGTTCTTCCTAAGGAGGGGGTTTTCTTTATGGCCCCTCACTGCTCCTGGATGCCAGTAGCCTAAACCAACTTCTGGTTTAGTGCTTGCCTTGTTGTCCCTTCCTTTGTGGTCCATTTCTCCCAAGTTCTGGATTGCATTTGGGAATCTGGGATTGGGCCTTTTAGGGAGGGGTACTGTAAAAATTTTGCACTTGGGTTTTTGTGACATTGCTTCTGTTTTTTTCATGTTCTGTTTTCCTTCTCAGTCTCACCAGATTCCTGATTGATCGTCCACAACTGTCTTAATTTAATTAACTATAGTAACTACTGTATTTAAGTGTCTGTTTTTAAGTCATTTCTTGTCAGGTAATCTGCTTTGTCAACCTTATTTATTTCACCATGGTCTTTGTCACGCTCAATTTTATTTATTATTCAATGCTTGAGTTTCTGCCGCAAAGCCTGGTGTTCTACATTTTGAGACCTACACCTCCACTTCCTGACAGCTTATTTCAATATTTTTATTCAGATTCAGAAAAGCCAGAACTGCACAAGCTGAAAATATGCAATATAACCAATTTTGTGGTGTCACTGTCTTTTCGCAGGCACCCGGGAGGTGAATGCAACCGGAAAGTCATTTACCGTGAAGAGCAGCCTCAAGTTCTTAGTGGACAGACGAGACGATGGCGTGGCCTACACCTGCGGCGTGGAACATGTGTCTCTGTCCAGCCCCTACACAACAACGGAGGTCCTGGAGATCCACTGTGAGTGCAGTTGCAGCCCACAAAGCTGGATTAGCAGAAAAGAAATAAAGAACTGAGATTGCATTTATGCCTGCAGGTTTAGCTTCGCATTTGTTCTGGATTAGTGTAGGATTAGTTTGCAGGTAAGGGATTAGAAGCAAGGCAGAAAAGGAAAATGGACTGCGTTTAACAGCTGCCCGAAGGGTAAAAAGCTAATGACTGATGCACCTTGTTAGTGTTACAGTGATAGCCTTTAACATACTGTACTGCTACAGCATTGGATTTCCTGTTTCCTTCTTCTCTGCAGACGCTCCCCATGTGGAGATCACACATTCACTGATTATCCCACAGGAAGGACAATACTTTAAATTAGAGTGTGTTTCCAAAGGCAACCCAAGGTAAGTATCTCCTTATTTACATTTTTTGCTTGTTTTCTGTCAGGAAGAAAAAACCTCATTAAAACATAGATGAAAGGATCAATTTGCTCACAATTTTGCCTGTGTTTATTTGCAAGACCTGAGCCGGTGCTGTGGTTCAAAGACGGAGGAGACTTGCCTGACATTGAGCGGATGATTGTGGAGGGAAGAGAACTTACCATCACCACACTGAACAAGACAGACAACGGCACATACCGCTGTGAGGCCAGCAACCACGTGGGAACCAGCTCGGCTGAATATACCCTGTTTGTTTATGGTGGGTACTTCGGTGAGGCCTTTGCTTTATTATGGCCCGCAGCAGCAGTCTACTGACTGCAAGGACCATATTGTTTTTGCTTAGGGTGAAAAAACGTAAAATTTCTGCGCCTTTGAACGAAAATTACACCCCCGCCACATGAACGAAAAGTACCTCAAAATCGCACCACACGTAGGGAAAATTGAAAATGAATTTTTGGCATAGTGCGCGTTACCCCGCCCAAAACGATGACATCACGGCGAGCGTTTCCGCGAAAAAAATGAATGGGCCGAAAATCGTTTATGGGGCCAAAAAAAAATATTTCGAAATACGCAAAAAAAGGCCAATGACCCGTGTCGGGGATAAGCCCTGGAACATTTGAAATCATTATGGGATGGCCAGACGACCCACGCCTTGGCTGCAATGTGGCGCCGAAAACAGAAAAATGGCGTTTTTCACGGTTTTCATCAATATGGGAAAACGACAATTTTGTTTGTCCGATTTTCACGAAACTTCACAAGCATGTCCATAGCCGGAGACTACAAGCACCCAAGAAGTTTGATTGACCTTTGACCTTGGGAAGTTGCCGCCATCTTGAGATTAACGAAAAAAGCACGTTTGCTACGAGCTACAAAAGAAATACCTCCTAGGGGTTTTATCGACTGTTTTGTAACTTAGTTGGGCATTAATGGGAGCCTACTGGGAGAAAAATGTTGCAATTAGAAGTTGTAGAATATGAAATGGCGTGCCTTTGGCGAGGTCGCGAAAGACACGGTTTTAGCTAGATCGATTATATTTTGCCCGAATAGCACAAAACGGGTGTTCACGCGTTCGGAGGCCCGAGCTGAACGAAACAACATAACTTTTGAAACCGAGATGCGTACCATGCGCCTCTGGTACGCAAAAAACCGTCGCGAAAAAAAGTGCTGACTCAGCAATTTCAATTTTTTACTTCGCATTTCGGAAACGAAACCAACATACCTTTGCTGGATATAACCATGGCTATTTTTTACATTATTATGGGATGTCTCCACGACCTACGGTTTGGCGGCCATTTTGTTTCGAAATCTGAAAATTTGGGATTTCAGAGAGGTGATACGAGACTTTAGTTTGTCAGATATTCACGAAATTTGACCCACATGCCGCTAGCATGAGTCTTCAACAACCCCTAAAGTTTTGTTGACCTTTGACCTTGGGAAGTGGCTAACATCTTGAATTTACAAAAAAATGAGAGTTAGCATTAGCTTCTATCACATTTCACTTGTAGGGATTTTTTATTAATCGTTTCCTAACGCTTTTAGCATCAATGGGAAGTCAATGGCGAAAGAAAAATGGTGTCACAAGCTATAGATTTTGAACGACGTGGGCGTGGCGAGCTCGCAAAAGTGGCGTAGTCTTAACACACGCTCATATTTCAATGCATTCCTATGGGACTTTGATATGTTGATCCCAGACTTAAGCTGTAACAGGCATAATATCATAGAATATGACCATATAAGGAATGTGGGCGTGGTTAGCGAATAACCCCCCGTTGCTAAGGTAATCCAAAGTGTACTTTTTCCAATCCTTATGATCTTGACGTCAAACTGCTCGGTGACCTCAGACGAACAAAACATAAAATGGTTGCTATGGAGATAAAACCAACAGAAAAGCCGCCATTTTGAAAAAAGTGCTTTTTTGATCAATTTCTCACATTCATCTCAGACCAGCTATACAGAAAGCATAGGGAGGGACTTAGGGTTCAACAGTGAGTGCTAAGCAAGTGAGTTCAGGGTCAAAGGTCACCACCAAGGGTGGCTGCGGCCCGTGCGGAGGCGCGTGCGTGCGGCGGCGGCGTGCGTGCGGCGCGTGCGGCGTGCGTGCGGCGTGCGTGCGGCGGCGTTGGTCCGGCGGCGGTGGGTGCAGCGAGGGAGAGGGCGGGTAACGAGGGAGGAAGGGGGGCCGGGTCGCGACTGCGGGCCATCCAACGCCGCTTGCGGCTTTAATTGTTCTTATTTCTGCAGGACTGCCTCACTCTGATGGGGCGACTCTAAATCTTTGCTGCTCATTTGCACAACTCAGGAATTCAGTCAAAAATTCAGCTCCCACACACAACTTTTCAATCAGAAAGTCTAGTATTTTTGCATTTCTGTTTCAAATACAACATATGAAATACACAGTTTTTGAAGTTTGGTACCCTCATCTTAAAAAGTTAACCATGAATCCTTCCTCATCTCTTTTTCTGCAAATGTGGACATGTTGGAAACTCCTAAAACTGTTCACGTGTTGTATTTTTTCAAAGGTCTAAATTACAAAGGAAACACAACAATCCTAGTCAAACTTGAGTTATTGTGCAGAAAATAAAGACTACCACCAGGGCAGAGGTCTGCAACCGGAGTTTCATGCGCCTCTTTCATTCCTTCACCATGGCTCTTTGGCTTTAAAGAAAAATGTGCTCGATTTGAAAGAATAATAAGATCGTAGTTTTGGTTTCATTTGTGTTAATTTTTCAAGTTTTGAAGTGGTTTATTATAAAGATAATCTTAAAGCACATATTGAGAATGAAAAATAATCTTTTTTGTGTTCATGTGGCATTTTTTCTTATAGTAGAAGACCTATTTAAAAGGATTTATGGTTAAAACTGTGTTTCGGAGTATTTTTTAATTCAGGATCAGAAAACGTGTTGAAAATTCTTAGACTAATGATGCTGCTACACAAATGGGGGTACCAAACTCTCCCCTCCCCCTAAAGCACTCCTTGACCCGCTCACGCTTAGGTGTGTTGTAGTAAGATTCTGATCCAGTATAGCACGTCGTTATTTTTGCGCCATTAATGTTAGCTCAAGGCTATCAGCTTGCGCATTAGATGGCAAACAGAGCTCTCTGCGTTGGAAAAGGGGGCGGATTTCTCTGTATCAATAGTCTACGACCCAAAATTGTAGTTTTTAAAGAGCTACTACTGCTGTGCATAAAATATGTCTTAAGAAACAAAAAAATACTTTTTGATTTTGGTTAAAAACTACGCAAACATGAATGAAAGAGAACTGGGAACAATTTTACAATTGAAAAAGGATTGGAGGGGGACTTTAAAGAATAGAATCTCCTTCAAAAATTGGATTCTTCACCAATTACGTTATGTTTAGATTCAATAGTAAAAAAAAAAGGAAGACACATGAAAGTCACAATGATAGAAAACACAAAGTTATTGTCTTTCTTAAATCTTAAATTCCAGTAAATCTGCATCAGCATTAGGATCTTATTTAATATAATTTATTTTGACAGGAACTTGAATGTGATGCCGTCAAAGTAACATAAGCTTGTTACACATAGAAAATATAACACTGTTGTAATTCAATTATTGTTATAAATCAATGTTGGGCCATAAAAAACAAACTTAAGTGCGTTTTTAAATGGTAAAATGGGACTTTATGGTTTTTGTTGGGTATAAGAAACTAAACCAAATGACTCTTTTGCTTAAGAGATTGGGAATAGTGAAATAACTGATCCATCAGTATAGCTTACACACATGCAAAATAAAGCTAGTGTTGACCCTGATCGTAATTCTAAAAATCATTTAGACTCTGACCAAAATACTCTAGCATTTCTAAAAAGTGTCATTTGTTGATTTGTCTGACAGATTTTTTTGTCAAATCTGAAACCAGCCAGATGATCTCTGTTGGTGATGCTGCTGTCACCATCATAATCAAGAAAAATGAGAAGAAGTTTTCTGCCAAGCAGAGATCCTAGACTTCTAGCTTGTTGCTGCTGTTTTAAGAGAGTGTTCGCCTGACATTGCCAAGCAGATCTGGTCGGAGTGACTAAATACTGGAACAGCTTCACAAAGAAAGCAAACTATCCTTGTAGATAATTTCATATGTTGGAAATTTGTGTGGTCTGATGAAGGAATGTGGTTTAGTCTCACTTCGATCTTCTTATGATCTAATCTGAGAGCGTTCCAAATGGTCCTTTAATCTTGATTGCATTGTTTTTAGCCAAAATTAAAAAAAAAAATGCAGTTTTCTAGGAGATAGTTTCTGTAAAGTTGCAGGAGTTCATTATAGAAATTTGCCTCTTGAGTTGTGGACAGGACTGTTGGGGCAGAGTAAGCCTGTCCCTACTTCCCATCATCCATCTGTAGCTTCTACATCACACTTACAAGCTTTTTCCAATGACTTGAATAAATAAATACTCAGACTTGTAATTTTGAGCTTGATCTTCTTCATAAATGTCCTCAATCATGAGAAACTTGTCATAAGAATGTTGGCCTTTAAGCATCGCACAAAAAGTAGAAAATGTTTTATGAAATCATTAAATACAGGAGAATGGCACACTTGTGTGGAAAACACAGTCTCAATATTGCTTTAAATAAATGTTGGTACTGCAGTTGCATCAGATGCCAGAGGGCCGTTTGCAACTCTGCCACTTCAGCTGTGTGAATATGAAAATAGCTGAATGTGAAACACTGAAACACTGCCTTTAGGACGCCTAGTCTGTATTTTATCTAACTTAAACTGAAAATGTATACATTGGATAAAATTCAGTTTCAAGTAAACGGTTCTATATATTTTTTTAAATTAAACAATAACTTATAGTCTTAAAAGACGTCTTATTGTAGACAAAAAGCAATAAAAAATAATGATTTGCTTTTTTTTTTCAATAGCAGCACATTTGACATATTTAGGTTGAAACTGGTAACATATTATATACAATCTCGAGTAAAGATTGTCACTTTTGCAGACTCTGCACTAACATCATAGATGTTTATCTAACCACATATCACTGCATGTCACATTGCTGCACAGCTTCTGGACTCGTGTTTGCTAGAAAAAGAAACTGTGTTAGAATTAAGTTTTGGATTTTTGCCTGGAGAAGAGATAAGTAAACAAAGCCACAGTGGACGAGACGACTAAAAAAATAAAGAAATAGGCACCAAAAAAGAAAGAAAGAAGACTGTGCTGGCTTTTATCATGCACAGCCAAGAACAAAATAGGAAAAAAATATATAAGACAAACATATTCAAATTTAATGTGGACTTGTTTGAAAAGTTGCCAATTAAACAGCAACATTGGAGTTTTGGTATTTCTGGAGCGACTTATCAAAGCACTCACAAGCAGTTATTGGATGCATGGCACCCTCTGCGTGATGTAAAAGGTAGAGACTTTAGAAAATGCAAAGTAAGACGACATCCTTTCAGCTTATGTTATCTGGGCGTCCTCCTTTAGCATGATAAGTGAATAGGCAGCAGCCTCTCTCATCTCGTCTGACCATGCTCTATTCAAGCCAAACATCTAATTATTCTATATTTAATGTGAATTTACTGTCAGAGTTATGCACCTAAAGTCTTTGTCTTACTAAACTCACGACTCGTAGCACTAAACACAAAGGTTCTGGTTACCGTGAAAATTAAAACCGACATCGAGCAGGAGGGAAAAAAAGTGTGAGACAAACTCATTTCCACAGACGATGACACTCATTTTTCAGACCATCATCCATCCAGCCTGACTTATTACTCGCTAGGTCTTTTTGATATTCTCATCATATCATTTGATAATAATAGGAGACCTGAGAAGCCATAAATGTCATCTGTCTGACACATTTTTTTTTTTTTCTGAAATGATCCTTTTTAATCAACTTTACTTCACACAGCAAGGAGATGCTGTATTTGAGAAGGTAGAGGGATAGAAGCAAATGCTTGTGTGGTTCAAATCTGAGGGAGAAAACCCACGTCAAGGTGTGGACCCTCTTCTTACCTTATGCTGATTCATTTTTTTGTCACTCGCTGCACATTCTCACCATGTGAGAATGACACATTTCCTATTTTCTCAGTGTTTGAGCCTGTTTGACAAAATTTGACAGAAAGAAAAACACCCTTAATTTCCCTATTAAACATTCCATAACGCTTTTCTTTGAATTAAATAATTTATGTTTTAAAAAACTTTTGTTTAAAAAAAATATGACTTTTCTCATTATTTTAGTGCCAATTGCATCAATAAGTTTATGTCCTTCAGGGAAAAATGGATATTTGATAAATGCTGCATTCATGCTGGTGTCGGAATCATCGAAAAAATTACACTTTGACTCGGAAAAACACACAAGAACTTCAGAAAAACGACAAATCGTCCATCGCTACATGAGTGCAGAATAACTTGTGAGATGTGCTCGCCTTATATTTTAGAGAAGATTTTTAAAGCTTAAAAACCCACTCTGATTAAAATTGTGTTTCATGGTGTTCTTGTATCATTTTCCACATGATGAAGTACATATTTGAAGAAAATTAACATCTAAATAAAATAGTTGTGAATCAGGAGCAGACGAAAAAAAGCAGTTTGAAAAAAATGGTGTTTTTATGTAATCTCTCTTTACTCTGATCCATTCTGATCGATCCACTTCTGGACGACTAGATCTATTTGTTTCTGAGCAGGCATCTGGATCAAAACTTTACGGCTGAATAGCTGCAATTTTGCTTTTTTTCTTTTTTTTAAATTTTGCACATTGGCTCGGGGTCGTGAGGCGCTAGCTGGAGAGTTATCATTTCCAGATCAATTTGATTCACTTGGGCCTGAATCAATTTTATTAACATATATTTTTGTTATTTTGATTCAGTTCACTTTTAATTTTTGCAATTAGTTTCAAACACTTTGATGTTATTTTTGTTGAAAAATACTAAGGTATTCTTGAAATCTAGTAGATGTATTTTTCATTCATTCATTCATTCATTCATTCATTCATTCATTCATTCATTCATTCATTCATTCATTCATCCATATTTATGAATTCCTGCTGCTCTGCAGAAACTATATCCTAGAAAAAACTGTTTTTTTTTTTATTTTGGTTTAAAACAGCATCATCGTAATCAAAAACTGCTGAAATAGATAAAAATGATCAATGTGGGACTTTTAAGTGATTTTTATACTTTGCTCTTTGGTCTGTTTTATGGAAAACAGTTTGGGGGTTGATTTTTGGTTTAACCTAAACAAACCGTGCTCGCTCTGGTCACAGAAACATTCCGGACTGCTTGGACTGAAAACGTCCTCAGACTTACAAGATTGAACTTGTACCTTAATCGCATCACTGATTTGTGATGTTCATTAAAGACGTCTCGTGCTGAGTTGGCTCCACACAGAGTGGTTTGTGTGTGATCCATGGTTCCAGTTTCAACCGCACATCCTTCTCCACCTTAGAGCCCGTTTCTCCATCTTCACCTTCCCTGGTCCGCCTCTTCTCCTTTGAGCCGACCCTTCCACATCAATCTTTAAGCATCATGGATGTGTTCACTGCAGCCCGTCTGTCTCCTTCTCAAAGTTGATGATTGATGAGCTTAAAAAGCTGGCTTTGAGCAAGAAAATGGTGAACTTGATTAATTAAATCCTTTTTTTTTTGTCTTTTTATATGAGACAGAGAATGAATGAGAGGCAGAAATTATAGAGATACTATTTTGTCAAAAGTATCTGCTTATTTGCCTTCATACAAACATTTAAGTGGCATTAAGATGAATCCACTCTTAGTAATCGCACCAACTCTTCTGTGAAAGCGTTTTAGGAGCATATTTATGGAAATATTTGACTCTGCCTTCAAAAGCACATTAGTGAGGTCGAGACTGATGTTGGACCAGAAGCCCCGGCTGCCACTCTTCCCTCTAAATCATCCCAAAGGTGTTCCAGAGAGGTTTAGGTCAGGTTCTTCCACACCATCACTCATCCATGTCCTTGTGCACTGCTGTGCAGTCATGTTGAAACAGGAAGGGGTCGTCCCCAAACAGCTCCCACAAAGTTCAAGCCATGGAAGTACCCAGAATCCCTTGCTATGTCCAGGGGTTCTTTCATTGGAATTCATACCATATCTCCCGTTTACCAAACCTAACGTTTGGCACAACGCTGTCACAGAACTATCGTTCTCTTGGCGTTCGCCAGCTCGTTTATCAAACTTCCAGATGATTTGTCACTCGAGAGGACGTGCCTCCCCGCTCCAGCGGCGGCGTGTTTTACACCGCTGCATCCGACATTTGGCATCACACTTGGTGATGTATGGCTCAGATGAACCATGGAAACCAATCGCTCTACACACTGTTCTGGAGCTAATCTGACATCTGTGTCAGGTTTGGAGATCACTGCCCGCCATCTGCTGACCTCACACTGTCTGTTTACCTGGCCTACAAATACGTGGCTGAATTGCTTCCACTGTGATACAAAACCAGTAACAGTTGATTGTGGAATATTCAGTTTCACTACTGGACTTGTTGCATCACCAAACTCCAGAAGGCGGACTATCCTAAACGGATTTACTGATTCTATCACGCAAATTTTATTTTGAAATCCATTTAACTATCATTTGTCTCAAGTTTGGCACAATAACTGTGGTGTGATGGTTTTTTTTTGTTTTTTTTTTTCAAGAAAAAGTATTTTTCAATGTATTTTTTATCAAATCCTTTATATTTTTGTCACTTTTCTAGTTTTCACTTTTCTAGGTCAGTTTCTCTCTAAATCAATGTAGTATGCAACTCATTTTTTATACTCACCCATTCATTTCTCAACTTACTTCATAAGTTTTCATTTATTTTTTTTAATTATCTTCACTGTCTCTGCTATCAGTTAAAATACCTTTCTGTCACTCGTTTTTGTTTATATCCCTCTCTTTCTATAACGGATTATCACTGAAAAGAACTCGCAGAACCTTAAAAAACTTTAATCAGATTTTTGCTTTTACAGTTTTGATTGCTGTCATCTTGCACAAAAAAGTTCAAAAGGATACAAATAAATGTCTCTTTTTGTTAAAAGTTGTTCCACTTTGCACATTTTTACATTTTTACTCCAGTCCAACCAAATTTTTTGACTCACTTAGTTGAGAACTAACTCACTTTATGAGTAAATAGATGGACTGAGAACATTTTATTTTTAACAAAAAAAAAATTAAAATTGGTTCAAATCCAATTTTATTCTATAATATTTAATATCAAAATAGTGCAAAAAATTTTCAAAAATAAATTGTATTTATTTATCGAGTCCTTTCTGACAACTGCCTCTAATTTACGTTACATTTGTGCATAATTTCTGCTATATTTTTATCTGTTCTTGTGGTTGCTGTCTGTCAGCCATCTTTTCTCTTTCGCAAATCCTGTCTATCCTGCAGAATAGTAAATATGACACTGCTTTATTGCTCCTAAAGTGTTTTCCTTTTCTTTCCGTCAATCAATCCCATCTTTCTGCTGCATGCTTCTTTGTCACTCATCCTATTTTTGTTGTTTTTGCTCGCTGATTATTAACCCCCTGAGTGGACTGTTCCACATACCCACCTAATGTCAAAGCATCACAACCATCTTTTTGACATCGTAACCCTAATTGCAGTCGGCTTTGATTTTATTTTTATTTTAAGGCATCCATTAAGAAATAACTTTAAAGTATTAATATAGAGGCTACAAAATTGTTTTCAGTTCAGTATTGGGTAACAGTAAAAATCAGAGATATAAAATATACATTTAAAAAGACTGAGTTATACGGAGTCCCTAAAGGGTAAAAAAAAATGTTCTTTTCTTAAAAAATATTTTTTTATGAAAAGTTTTTGTTTTTCTAATAAAAAAATCTTTTCATAACATTTTTTTCCACAAATCTTTTTAAAAACATTTTTTTTTATTTTCTGAAAAAAATTTAGATTTTTTTTTTTGTGGTTACTATCTGGTACTCACCAGATAGTATCTGGTGCGCACTAGATAGTAACAAGAACTGTTTTTTTTTACTTCAATTTTTATTTTTTTATTTAGATGTCCCTTTGGGGGCTCTGTCAATTTTTAATAAGATGCTATAATAATATAGATATAATTTTTTTTATTATCTAATATTTTTATTTTAAAAAAATACCAACAAAACATGTATAAAAAGGAGTATATTTATTCATTTTCTCTCCTACTGAACATTTCCTATGAGCCAAAGTGAAACTCTCCTCTGCTTTGTGACAAAATAAATACTAAGGTGTTAATAATCTCTTGTGTTTATTTTGAATTTTGTGGTTATCTTTTTGACACATATACATATATATCACGGTGTCATCTTCCCTTACTGCTGTCACTGTCTACAACCATGGCAACAGCCAAAGACTTTCCAGGCCCCACATCAGGTAAATATCCCAGCAGACGATCATTGCAAGCCACATGTAGAGTGTGTGATGCTGGACCAGACTCTGGATCAGGAAGAGAAAAAAAAAACACCACCCAGCATGAGGCAAACCATCATCATGCATGGATGCTCGCTCCGCTGCTGACACCTGACTCTGTAATGGGCTGCATACGTTATTATTGCACCGTGTGTTTCTCTTTTACTTTGCCCATTGAAATGGATCGTTCCATCTGAGTGGAGCATGCAATTGTGGCAGTGTTTGGTAATGATTACAGGATAAATAAAACCAGAATCAAATGTAAATGTAATTGTGAAAATGTGTGCTTTTTAAGCTGATTATAAAATGTTTTTTTTATGCTTAAACATATGATTTATTCTATGTGCATTCAGTTTTTTCTAAAAGCTGCAGCAGTATTGTATTTTTCTGAGATGTGTTTGTTGTCTTTATTTAAGTCTGAATTATTTTTTTTTGGAAGAAGACCTTCAACTATTGTCTCATATTCAGTAAAAAATATAAATTATTGATGTCAACCCTGTGCTGCTAAATGTCTGTATTTTGGCTTCAATGTTGGTGTGAAGTGTCCCAATTTTAAACTACTTTATCTTTTAAAAAAAAAAATAATTCATTTAATGGGTGGAAAATTAACAGTTTAACTAATGTTGTTGTTTTCCTTACAGACTTTAACCTGACTTTACACATTTTATAAAGTGTATCAAATCTCAGTGTAAAGTGTATAAAAAAAAAATCAAAAACAGGAAGGAGTTTCATACTGACTGCATCATCATATGTGTCAACTGAAACAGAAAATGTTAGAATCTAACATGCATCTTCCTAACTTCTCTTGTTAGAAATCTAAAATAGCTTAAATTCTTCTGAGATATCTTCTCTGAGATAAGAAATATGCTTAAATAAGGTGACAGCCTCTGCACCCAAAAAAACTGCACAGCAAAAACGGTAATTTCAAAGAGTAAAAAGATCCTTGTTTGAAATAAAAGATTTTAAATGTGCATGTTAATGTGTAGATGGGGGTGAGAGTAAATACGATTCTTCTTCCACTCACTCCTTTCTTGAGCACTTTATCACTTTTCTACTATTTTTTGGAATTAACTATTTTGTGTTTGAAAATAAAATCAATCTCAATCAATTTTTTGTCAAAGGAGTAAGAATCAATAACTTATTTTGGTAACACTTTATTATAAATACACGTTACAGCTAGTAAACAAACTATGGAAACTATTAGGTAATGTGTTAAAAATGGCTTGTTATTTAGTAGTTAACAGTTTAAGAATTAAACAATTTGCCGTATTAGTTAGTAAAAGGTCATGAATAACCTGTTAATAAATTACTTACTAATGATTTGTTAAGTATTAGGTAATAGTTTAGATACGTTAAGGTGATGTCATCTAAAGTTGCAACAATTTTGCAACAACTCGTAAAAAAATGGCTCATATTAACCATTTACTAATATGTAACAAGTTATAGTTAATAAACACAAATACATTATTTTCTAAGTTGGAAATTTTACTCTTTAACAAACAGATAAAAATAAGGTATTTTTAAACTATTAGCAAAAAAGTATCAATACGTTAGTAAATCATTTACATACAGCTTGTTCACAATTTTTTTCTAATTAATTAGATACAGTTATTAATCAATGACACATAAGCTGCATTTCTATTGACTATGAAATTCAGCAAATTGGATTCGCGTTAATAATTTTGCCTAATGGTAACATGTCAATTTAGAAAAATAAAAAAAACTAAAGCGTACCTTTATCGATAAAACGTTTTGAGCGTAGAGGAGGTGGTTAATGAGGCATGTTCAAATGAGATATTTTCGCAAAACTGCAATGGAGACACTTATTGTTTAATTAAACGAGTCATGTGACCAACAGTGTTTGGACCACTGCACCAATGAAAGCACATCAAAAGCCTAGCGTGTGATTCCGAATTGTTCGGTCCAAAGCTTTTCTGTAGAATCAACCAAGATTTCCCAAAATCCCTTAATCCGTAGCCACTCCCACATTCTGCTCCGTGGCCTGAATAAGAAGCCGGCGTTTCCTTTGATAGATGATGATAAGCACTAGTGCAGGGACAGAAATTGGAAGGTTTCTGCTGTAAATCAAAGTATTGTTCACATCCTTGTTTTTAAATGACATATTGTGTGAGTTGATTCGTGTTTATTTGTAGAAAAAATGTAAAATTGTTTTTTTTTAACATTTCTAGAATTCCGATAGTTTTGCGCACATGTTTGATGCAAAAAATATATATAGCTAATCAACTATTTTCTGGCCATCTATAAGGCACATTTATGAATCATTAAAGTAACAATTAAGTCTTATTTAACATCTATAACGCATTAACTTATAGTTTATTCATGATTCATTAACTAGCTATAACAGATTATTATTATAAAGTTTTACCCTTAATTCCAAGGGCCCTAATTCTGCTTTGTACATGCATCAACATCCAGCAAAAAGAGAGTAAATAACCTTTTGCACCAAAGCAAAGCGATGGAGTCAGTGCCTGTTTGTGAGCTTCTGATTTGAATCATTAAAACAACAAAAACACTATGTTCTGCATGGAGATGAAAAAAAAAAAATGCATGTCACACGACTTCACCATTTTCTTTTTCCTTTAAGCCACACATCAGGAGACTGAAAATTAGGGTTACATTCCTTTAACACTGTGGAATAATGAGCATTGAACAAACATTTCCAGGGGTCACTTTGCACAAGCGAGCAGAAACCAGAACGATTCATCAGCCTGAGATAATGAGAGCACAGGAGGTGCCGAGGAAGACACGTCCACTCACAGTTTATTACAGGACAGGCGCAGAGGCGACGCTCCAGCCTGAGAAACCCTCGGCTCTCGTTTCTGCCCCTGTAGATGCCTGCTGTTAGATAATATATTTCAAAACATCTGACCCTGAGCTGCAGAACGTGGCAGCGAGCACAAAGAAACATGAAATATAGTGCATGCAGAGGCTTTCGCGGGCCGATGAAAACATCACTCAAGACCGCATAACTTTTGTTCCCTTGCAGCCCGGCACTGCTCAGCTATTAACTGAATCTGTGGTCATTTCTTTTAAACACTTTAAAGGGTCGGGTCACTTAAAAAAAAAAAAAAAAACACATTTGGAGCAGGGTGATTGCTGATGCTTAAGTGTTTGAAATTGCTGGTTAATAAAATGCAGTCCATCTCTTTCTTGCAGACCCAAATGCTTTAGGGCAGCACGGACCCGACCACGCTCTGATTGGTGGCGTCGTTGCAGTCGTGGTCTTCATCACCTTGTGTCTGATAATAGTTCTTGGACGATATCTGGCCAGACATAAAGGTAAAAGAGGTCGTCTGTTTTCTTTCGAGCTGAATAAAAAGTGCTGTACGTCTTTCACCTGGTGGATCAGATGCTCTGTTTATTAACAGGAACGTATCTAACGCACGAGGCCAAAGGAGCAGAAGACGCCCCCGATGCTGACACGGCTATCATCAACGCTGAGGGAAACCATGTGCACGCAGAGGAAAAGAAAGAGTATTTCATTTAGACTTGTTGCCCTTTTTCCTTCGTTCCAACCTTCGACAGCAGACATGCAATTTTAAGCTGCCTCAGCATCACAACATTCTATTACGCAGTTTTTTTTTCCTCTCTTTTTTTCAAAAAGCTCCAGCTTGCTGCTTGTTTTTAAAGCATTCAACGACAAGATAGCTTTCTCCTTTTGTAATTGATACAAACCACATCGCATTGGACTACATCTGTTTCTATTTTTGGTGCCTAAATGCTGTTTGGGTTTTTTTTCTGCAGTTCGCTTCTTCTCACTGACTCTTTTTGGTGGATTTTTTTTTTTTTTTTAATCTTTCCGAAACAAAAATTGTGCTTCGTATCAACGCGTAGTCGGGTTTTAAAAGCAGTTTGTGTGAAATGCATCAAAAATGATCTTTTAGCAGCTTAGAAACCGATGTCTTTGATAATACTTGGAGTCATCCCACCATTTTATCATACATTTTTGGTAAAATTTGGAAGCACAATCTTTGCGATTGTCCTGAGATGAAACCAACTCCCATTTTCCAACTGTATATTC
This sequence comes from Oryzias javanicus, assembly GCA_003999625.1. Lineage (NCBI taxonomy): Eukaryota > Metazoa > Chordata > Actinopteri > Beloniformes > Adrianichthyidae > Oryzias > Oryzias javanicus. The sequence continues at coordinate 28,267,063 of CM012449.1, read as the reverse complement.
TCTTTTTTTTCCCAACTGTTGCCCCCAAATGTTGTTTTCTACGGATAGAAAAGTTAGAAAATTAAAGCACAAAGTCTGAGGACTAACATAGAGGGGTACCACAGCAACCATTTCTTGTCTCAGGATTCAATATGAGTCTAAACGGAGAGATAGAGTGACGAGGATTTCAGTCACTGTCATGGATGGGGAACTTTGATTTCGTTGACTACTTGATGTAAGATCCAAACCGAATGACTGGAACTCTGCAAGGGTTCATTATTTATGTTGAATTTTATTGAAAAACTATGCTTAATGTGTTGATATTGCTGTAAAAAAACGTTGCTTATGTGAACACTGGTGATCAATATTGTTGAATCTTTGAATCCCTGACATATTTCAGTTTGTATATTAGCTTATTCTGTATTTAATACATTCAAATATTCATTTCCATATCCCAGGTTACTTTTTTTTTGGCAGCAAGATATTTTAATATATAATTAAAACAAAAAAAGGACTGTAACTTTTAATTTCATATCATATCTTATTTCAAAATCTTCATTCGATTGGAGGTTCTGACTTAAAAAAAAACATAAAAGCAAACAAAAATATGACAAAATAAATGTATTAATCATTATGACATTATGCCATCATGATATATTGATTGTTATTGTTGTTAATACTAAAGTAGTAGTTTTACATTTTTTTTTTTTTAATACTGTATCCCATCAATAAAAAAAGAGAACAACACAGTTCAAGGATCACCGTTATGGCCTTTGAGTTTGCTGCAAACAGTCCTGACATGTTGAGGCATTGGTGAATCAGACATCCCTCCACTGTATATAATCACTGTATCAAAGACTTTGAACCACATTGCCAATGCTCATACATGTTACTTTGTTAGTTCAGTATGATGCTATAAATAACTCATTTTGTACAAAGGTTTAATTGCTGTAATTAAGTTGCTTTTTATGGAGGATGTGTGACATTTTTTCTCAGTATTGAATATTCATTTTTCAACTATGCCACTGTAAAAAAAAAAAGGAGAAAAAATACGTTCAGATTAAAATACTAATGACTTGAAAACTCCTACTTGTTGTGATCGATTCAAACTCTGAAAAGAAATTATGGCTTAAAGACCCACTGCAATTATCTTTTGACAGACCCACTTGCATTAAATAATGGGATTTTAACATGTTCTTGTCTTGAACATGTATGAAGAAAATTAAGCTTAGAATTGCAGTTTTGAGTGCTTCCTTGTTGAAATCACTGTGACTCAGAAGCAGACAAAAAATACAATTTCAAAAAGATTATAGGACTATTTCAATGGGTATTACAAGTTCCCTGCTACTCTCCATTCTGGTGCATCCACTTGCAGACAAATAGATTCACGTACTTCTTTGTTTTCCTTGTCTGAGCTGACATCTGGCTAGATAACACAGAAATGTCCCTCACCATCTTTGTTGCAATGCTACTGCTAACTAATTTTAGAAAGGCTGTAAGCTAGCAGGAGAGAGTGTAAACAAAAGGATGATGGGAAATAACATCTCAAAGCTGAATTTCTGGTGAGTTACTGCCGCTCTGCAGAACTTATATGCTAGAACTGTCAGGAGTCAGAGCCAGGGATGTCGCGATCTGTTTTTTTTTTTTTTTTCAGTTCAATTAAATTTTATTTATATAGCCAAATATCACAAAGTAAATTTGCCTCATTGGGCTTCATGCCGGTAGTTTATACAAATGCACAAAATTTATAATAAAATAGCAAAAAAACCAAACAGATTAATTAAAACTAGTCATCCCTGCCCTTAGACCCTCCCTCTTGGTAAGGAAAAACTCCTAAAAAACCTGATTCAGGAAAAACGAAGAAACCTTAGGGATTCCCACATGAGGGAGTGATCCTATCCCAGGACGAACAGGCAATGCCAGAACTGTTAAAGGAAAGTTAGCTTCTAAAAATACATATATAAGTAGAGTTCATTCAGATAGAGCTGAGGAACGAGTGGTGATGAAGTGCGTGGTCAAGACGAAGCAGAAGTGCAGTCCACGGCCAGGAGTAGGAGGACAGACGACCCGGCAGGAATCACTCTCACTCAGAGATCCCAGCAACCCCAGCGCACACTCCCCACATGCCGCTCAGCTGACACTCATTGCCAATCACCCACATGAAATTTAAGCACCACACAGAGCCTTGCTCAGTGCGAGGCGCCTCTCTGTCTGCATTATTAACCGTTTCTATCTGGACCCAATCTTCTGTGTACCTGATTCTGCTTCTTCTCTAATTGTCTGCCGCCTGTCCTGACCCTCGCCTGGACTCTGACACCTCCAATCTCTTCGTTGATGCTCCCATGCTTGCGATTGACCTCTGCCTGTGACCTAGTTTGTGGACTTTTTAGTTGTGGTTTGTCCCTTTTTTCCTGCCAGAACTAATAAACCAGTTGCACGAGGAACCAGCAGTCTGCCTATTTAGGATAAGAAAATGTATATATTTTTTATTTAGGCTAAAAATGTATTAAAAGATTATTGTAATGGAACTTAAAAGGCATTTCCAGTGGTCTTTTATTTATGACTACACATTTTTCTTTGTTTTATTATTGCCAAAATGTAAAACCCTGTGTCGTTTTAGGGTCTATTTCCCATAAACCAGCAATAGTCCATTAGAAATTTGCTTCAGAGTTATGGGTGGGACTGTCTGCGTAGAGTAAGCCTCGCCTCCCCCACTTCCCATCACCTATCGGTCTCAGACTAGCTTACGACCCCAACCCAACATCACCGGTTCCAAAAAAAAATGGCAAGCAATATTGGAGCTATCCAGCCAAACAGTTTTGAACCAGATGTCAGCTCAGATGGAGAAATCAAAGACAGACATGGATCTATTTGTCTACAAGTGGGTGGACCAGAATGGAGTGGAACAGGGGACTTGTAGCCTGTTAATAGCGTGTAAATCTCAGCTACAATCTTTTTCAAACAGTATTTTTGCATCTACTCCTGATTCACAACGATTTGAATAAAGAAATACTCAGAAATGCAATTTCAAGCCTAATTTTCTTTATATATGTGTCCTTCATCATGAGATAAATGCTACAAGAACATGTTAAAAACACCACAATTTTCATTGGAGTGAGTATTTCAATGTTCAGGAAAGAAGGTGCTATTAGCTGCCTTTATAACACGGCCCTTGTTTGGAGATGGACAGCTCAGTGACCAGAGCTGCACTGCAATTTGTATTTGGTCATAACGTGAAGTGTTACTCACCTTGGAGTGCTAATATATGCAAAGTGTTTCCCCGAGTAAAAACGGCTCAAAGACGGTGTAAGTGTTGGGGAAAAGTGTTCTGGACTCACAGCAACAGACGAAACGAAAAATCAATTCTGCACAACTTTGTCTGCATCTCAAAGGGATTCTGTTCAAAGTGGTTGAAGTGGCTTCATAAAACTTCTTATCGGTGGAAGGCACTGTTTCTTTTGTCTTCAGCAAGTAAGTAGTGTAAGTATGTTGGCTGAGGAAAATTAGAGAGGAATCTCTTTGTAAATTTGATCCTAAGGTCAAGGGTTTTAGGTTCCAGGCAGCAGCTTTAACAGCAAAACACAATGCTTGAGATAAAAGCGATTTAGAAAACACGTTAAGATTATGAGAAGCACCAGTGATACTGAATGGACTCGGGAGAAGATAAATGTAGCCTCTGAATTTAAAAGATAACTGCCCACACAGCCTTTGCATTACATATTCTCCAGTACCATCAATGATAATCCTCAAAGAAAGCACACAGGGATAGCTGTTAGGCATAAAAATGGACTCTACAATAGATGAGTGCACTTTAAAAATTGCAAACCATTTGTGAGTTAACACAAAGGGTTGAAAGTAGAAAGAATATCTCTGAACTTTCGCGAACAAGTGCTGTGGATCATAGTGACTCCAAACAAACCTCAAAGACCTTAATTGCTGTATTGAAGTTTTGAAAAATCACTTTTAAACCAATATATTAAAAAATTTCAGCTGTAAAACCATTTCAAATGCTTTGTTTAAAGTGTTCAAGTTTTGATTTGAGGACTTCACAAATGTAATAGTCGTTTAATTTTTTTTACATTTTCTCTGACTTGTCCAATAATGGTTATTCAAACTGACTCACTGGACACTCGAGGCCTCTTACTGCATTCACATCAAACGAGATTCAAATTCCAAATTCATGTGGGCCGCCTCTCCTTTCCCACGCAGTGAATTTGCTGCTTGCCACCTGTCCAAAAATGCATTCCTTAGCTTGACGCCGTGGCTGTGTGTGGGAGGAGCTACCAGCTAACGTTTCTAGCCTACATGGAGAGAAACTACTCTCTCATTGTCTTATTTCTTAATTTATGATTGTCAGGCTCCCCACAAAGGGCGCGGAAGGAGCACGTACTTATCACTTGAACTGCCCTAATGGGCCCCTTGTGTGGTGTGGGGGTTTGAAAAAGAGAAAAATCAGCATAACACACCTGCTTTTCACCTATTTCACTCTTACTTACCCTTTGTGTCGTTTAAGGGTTTGTGACGACCACAGAAAACGATGTGGATGACCACGGAGGGAACCTGCATGCCCAATACAGATTTGCCCATTTTTTTTTAACTCTTATCCACCTTGTAAAGCCAGTTGCAGCTAAGGGGCAAGGTGTAAATTATTAAAATATAAAGCTTTTGGATTTAGGAATGAACCTTATTTGAGGTCAAGGACAATCTGCAGAAAAAGAGTGTGAGAGAAAGACAAGGATAAAAAGAAAAGGTAAATTTGGGGAGGGGGACATAGAAAGAAATGAGACATTATCAATCATATGTAAATAAGTAAGGATTATTTTGCACAAAAACACACATTCACCATATTCAACATTTATACAAGTAACAATGTGGTCTGTATCAACATGTATACATCTGCAAACACAGGTGTATCTGCAGAGCAGTATATAAAACTGTAAAGACTGCAAATACAAACCTGTGTGTTCAGCATAGGTGAGCAGGTGTGTGTTTGAGGGAGTGTGTGTTTTTAAGAGTATTCAACCGTGTTGCTGAATGTAAAAAAGAAAGAGCCAGACTATGCAGCACAACAACAAGGTCCCCTGGTAGACCTCTCGCCAGCCCCACAGAGAGTCCGGCACAGGGCAGGCATGAGGATCCACCCCACTGGGAACAAGAGCACAGGAGAGACAAAAGTCCCTAATACAAGACGGAATATGGGAAACTATGAGAGTCAGTGGCCTGAGGCGAATGGCCCGATACACGAAGCCAGGGACCCAAGACCACACACCCAGGGATATGGAGCCCCCAGCTCAGATGTGTGATTCTTGGCTTCTGACATTGCCAGATGTGCAAATTCCAGAGACTCTCCTCTCTGCGTTAAGTTAGGGCCACTAGTTTCAAGGTGCCCCCAGGATATATTCACACAAGAAGGGGTAGGAGATATGGGAATAATAGCACTGCCTTCCATGCAATGTGTGTGTGTGTGTGTGTGCGTGTGTTAGTCATGTAGGAACAAATGTTTACTAGAAGTTGTAATTAAAATTTAGTGGCTGGGAGGGGTTGTGAGGGCACCTTCTGTTTGCTGACAGCGGTGTCCAATCACCCAAACCTTCCCACCGAAGGGCCCAATGAGTCTAATGTGTATTTAAAAACCAAGAGGTGGGGGTAAAAAACTGACAGGTGACCTCGGGGGAAGGTCCCACAGTGTGTTTCAGGCCCCCAAAGGGGTTACAAGCTTTTATTACATGCAGTTTCAGGCTATTTTTTATGTACTTAAAAAAAAATCATAATTTCCTGCTGGCTTGTTTGCTGCAATTCTCTTCTCTCTGGTCTTCCTGAGGAATATATTAACAAACTTCAATTAGTTCAGAATTCACCTGCTTGCCCCCCAAGAGAAGAAGAGCTCGTATTTCTCAGGTTGTGAAGTTCCACGCCAACTGTGTTTATTTCTGTTTTGAAATCTTTCCCAGTGGTCTTTTAATTATGATTTTGCAATTGTAGCTAAAATTAAGGAAGGAATCTGATTTTTTTTTCCCCCAACCCCTTCAATTGTCTGGACATTTGAAGGGGTAGTGGTGTCCGAAATCATTTCATTTATGGAAAAGGGAGGGTGATCCACGCTTGGAGGAGAAATTCATTTCTTTACGTGAGTGCGCTCTGAAGCACAGAAGTTTACATTTAAATGTAAGTAATGACTTCTTGTTTTAGTGTGACTTTTTAAAGTTATAAAACCAATTATGTATTTTCCGAACGTAGCTTACCGGCGACTATTTATGAGTTGGTAAACTCCGATTTTAAAGACAAAGGCCATGTTCATTAATTCCCTGCAAAAAAAGAAAAACTATATAGTGTTGGACTATATAGTGCCTTGGACACCATGCTAACTGCTTTTCTTTTGTTTTGCTAAATGCTGGATATGACGTCCCCAATTTCACAAAGGGAAAATCGAATCAATACGAACATCTTTTTATTACGTCATGATGATGAAAATATGGAGGGTTTGTTTAAAAATAACATTTAAGCTTTTATTTTTCGAAAAAGTTGTTTGACCGCAATGCGTTGTGGTCTACTAATGTAGTGAGCATCAATGCGCGCTAATTTTTCGCAAAGACTTCTGGGAAGTTTCTAGGGCACTCAATTTTGGAATAGTAAAAAAAATTCGCTTTTGGTTTGTAGGCAGGACTATTGGCGCGGAAGATAGCTTCACTAATTTCCCAGCATTCTTTTGTTTACACTCTCTCCTGCTAGCTTATGGCACCTCACAAGCTCAAGCTAACATTAGTGTGGAAAATATCAACGTTTGAGCTGTCCAGATATAAGTTTTTGAGCTGAATAGCAGCTCAGACAAGTAGAACGAAAATGTTAATGGATCTATTTGTATGTTAGTGGAGGATTTAGAAGTGAAGCAGAAAAGGAAGACTTTGGTCTGCCTATGGCAGTTGCTGCGTCACAAATCCGAGCTTTTTCAAGCCACCAGTTTTTGTCTGCTCCTGATTTAAATAAAAAAATACTCTTCTGTCTTCCATAATGAGAAAAAAGCTACAAGAACATGTCAAAAACACAAAAAAGACAATTTTCATTGAAGTGGGTCTTAAGGTCTTGAGTGCTAGCCGCATGTCAGCTTCAGAATTCTTTTAATTGTTTTTGAATCTTTTGATGGCCCCAGCTTTTCATGCAATATTCACACTACTCTCGGCAATGCGTTTCTAAGCTGCCATTTCCAATGAAAAATTTGCGTAAACAGGCTTTTCAGACTTCCGCACTCCATTTGTCCGTAGTTACAAAAGTTTTTAAAAAAATAGCTCTTCAATTGTCATGATTCTATGCTTGCATCTTTTGTCATTTTCTGTTTTTCCCGTCAGTCTCACTAAGTTAAGGTTAATCATCCACAGCTGTCTTCATTTAGTAAATCAACCTCAGTGTATTTAAGTGTCTGGTTTTCTGTTCATCATTGTCAGCCTGGTCACCTGTTCTATTCAATCAACTCTCGCTTCTCCACTGGTTTTTGTCATGTTTTTGTTAAAATATTAAATGTTTTAAGGTCCTGTGACCAACCCTTGTCTCCTGCGTTTGGGTCCTCAACCAACAGTTCCCAACATCATTTAAAAACACGTTAAGTTCATAAAATATTATATTTTGAATCTTCTGCATTGGTAAAATAAAATTCTCTTTTTGTTCTTTAATTTGGATACCATTTTAAACATTTTTAAAGAACCAAATTTAAATAAAAATGGTGCAGTGCCATTTTGTCTTGATTGTCTTTGTTTAAACAAAAAATTGTAAAAGACTGTTTTTAGGTTTATTTATTCATTTTTTTTCTCATTTGCTTTATGATATAAAAGCAACATTTGAGATGGAAATCTGCACTTTTTTGACAATAATTCATTACCATATGAAAAATACAATGATTTTCACTTGAATGTGTTATTTGGGAATGAAGAAAAAAAATGCATGTTTGCTTATTATTGTCTATAATTTTAGCTGTTTGAATCTGGCAAAAATGCAGATATCTTCTCCGTGACTTGCTAGTCGACATTGCTTGAACTGACTAACATATCTACAGCTAAATCTTTAGTAGAAAGCTGTGTAAAGACCTGGGACAAAGGTCCACTGGCCATCACTAAGACATCCAGCTCTAATTGAAAACTACTGAGCTGTGGCGCAGAGAAAAAAACACATCTGTTTCTTCACAGCCTGTTTGTACATTTTGGCCAGAAGGCAAAACTGTTTTTAGTGTGAGTTTGTCTAAGCCGCATGTGTTAAGGTACTTGCACACTCGGCATTTGACGATATCGTTCAAGAACGCCCTAAGCATGCGTTCTTAAGTGTGTGTTTAACCCATGATGTTCACACTGAGCAAGCAGGGTAGGGCTTCTTTTACTTTTTCTACTGTTTACTTGCGCATGTCCGCCACCTACAGTGGAAGGAAGCTTAGTGCAAAATTTTGAAGTGGTGAAAATCTTGCAGTTTGGGTACAAAATAGAAATAATTATGTTCATTGCTAGCGTCCTCAATGGCGGATATGGATTGCCATCCATTGCTATTATCTTTATTTAAAAACCAAACACAGATATGTCAGGCTTGTCTGTGTTCACCAGATAAACTAACTAAACTTTGTTTGAGTTTCACTGTGTCACTATCATAGATATATATTAAATTACTGTGGGCAAAACAAGGTGTTGATGTCACCCATAGAAAATGCCTTACTAATGACCCTCGCGAAATCTGGCCAAAGCATGTCACCGTGACTTCCTGATATGCTGCTGACATCAGGACCAATCACTGCCTGTCTGTCACCAATCATGAGTGAGCTTGTTTGATGTTCACACCCCTTCCACTAGAAGTGGCTCAAGAGAATCTGTCCAACAAATGTTCGGGTGGGGCCAGCGGGCACCACATGCTTTAACTGAGGCCTCTGATTGGTCAACTTATAACTTGAATAACTTGAAATAAAAAAAAAAATATATCTCAAATAATAATTTAGGATTAGAAACGAAATGTTAAGAAGACGGTATTAGGGCAAGAGTTATTATTCTGACAAACATAACAACTGAGAAATTAATGTCTATTTTTCAGTAGAAGTCTATAGAATTTTCACCTACTTGGATATTTCTTAGTTTGATCACAAGAGGGGAGGGGTTGATATGTCCAGTGAATATGCAGTCGATTGTTACTATTAAATCCATGATTGGTCAAAACTTGACGTGGTTTAGTGGACAACACGTGTTCAATGGCTTTGTACATAGAACCTAAAAATAGGTGTAATACTTTCCACTGCTACACGTTAATGCGAGTTGAATATATAGACTTTTCATTGCTTGTATGCGTGTTGCCGGGGGTGGGGGTACAGAGTTTTACAGAGACGAACAGTAAAAATATTGGAAGCTTGTTGCTCTTAACGGAGTACTGCTTTACATGACATCCAAAGGATTCGTTTATTTTTAAGGGATAATTATCGAAAACCTACAACTATCCACAGAAACATAATTTTAGTGGTCTCCATTAAATAGAAGAATGAAAATAAAAAGTTTTGATTTCTTTTGTCGTTACTGTTTAAGTAAAGCAATAATTTGTTATTCAATTACTGAAGCAGTTAGTTGCATATCATAAATTTAACGACTTTGAAACATCTGACTTATAATGTCAATCTAGATAGGATTGAATTCATGACAGTTAAAACCATAAAAGCCTTATTATTATTATTGCTTGGGTGATGCAGATAAACCTTTTGAAATTTGGGGATTAATATGATAACCCTGTGCCAATTACCGAGCTTATATTGAATATCTTCGCATCCTTAAAAAGAGGCTCTTGTTCCAGGACACAAGACCCAAGTCATTATGTTTCTCTATTCTTCAGCTCCCATTGACCTTGAACATAATGTTGCCTCCCTGTAGAATAATGTTGCCATTATGAACGATCTGTCCAGCCAACCATCTGCCTGCTTTGCACGGCTCCCCCTCTCGTCTCCTCTCACACAGACGGCTCCCCGCGCTCACTTCATAATCATTACCACCAAAAGCCCAGCCAGTTCAAATAAACATCAGCTCCCACTATTGTACTCCTTCTTATTATTAAAAGCTCAGTGCTTTGTTAAGCTCTTTAAATTGAGATGGACTGTCTTGAATCACGCCTGACAGAACATAATGCTAAAAATCCATCATAATTTAGTAATTGGATATCGAATAGGGGCACATTTATGTTAAATCACAAATAGTGACTAGGGAAATGGATTTTCTCCTTACCCTTGAAATGCATTGGCAGTGTAACAATTACAGCATGACCTCTAAGGAAGCCCTCTTGGACTGGCAAAAGTACAGAATCGCATCTTCTCTGTGACATAAAAATACTTTTGAATCGGTTCTTCATGATTGACAAGTATTTCCTACACTACGTCCACATGCGTTCAAGACAGTATTTCCAATGAAAAGTCAATGCAAACACGTGTTTCAGGCCTCCATGTTCAAAGCTCTCTTGTGTAGTTACACAAGTTTATACAACTTCTTTTGAGCTCTATATACAAAGCACACATTCCAAGTTACACCAGGTTGAACTTTGACTATTAAGGGACTTGGATATGGCAGTGACCATGGCCGGGGCTGTTTGGCACCAAAGGCAAAAAGCGTATTTGGTGCACCTTGAAGGGTCTGAAATCCGATCATCCCAGCTGGGGCTAAAACGGGTAACCTTTGGTTTAAAAGCAAACCTGCTAACTGACTGCTCCACCAATCATCCAACATTCCATAGGAAAGTTGGGGTATTTCAAATGTAAAGGGGGTGAAAGAAAAAGACAACGTCACTCCTCTTCCTATTTTCATCCATAAAGTTTTAAAGAATCACTAACAGCGGCAACATGGAATGAGTGGTGTGTCAAACTTCTTAACAAAAATAGAAGAAAGACAATAAAAAAGATTTAAATTTGGCACCCCCTCCACCAGATGGTGTCCTAAGCGGCCGCCTAGGTCACCTATGTCTAGGGCCGGCCCTGGTAGATGGTGTCCCTTTATTAATGGAAATTGATTATAGAGGAGAAATTGATTATGCCCAGCAAGATTATATAACACCAAATATTTTATTTATTATATTTTTTAAAAGGAGCAAGATTTGCAAGATTCGTACCGCTTTGACATTTCACACCATGCCTATTCCAACTGTATATGGTAGATGTGTGCTAGTAAAAAGTAAAAAGAAAAACTAAGTCCCTGCTTGTGCAGTGTGATCAATACCATAGTCTGTTCAAGAACCCACATTAGCCTAACATCTCTGGTGTTAGAGTGGCTGTCAACAAAACTCTGAGTTTAAAGTTTTAGCAGATATAAGTTCCTTGAAAAAGATTTATTTGAAAACAAGATGGGAAACCTTATTTCACATGTCGAGAGATAATGAGGTTATAAGCGTTTGACCTCTCACAGGTTTTATTAAGGTATAGACAGGAATTACCTAAAGACCCTTTGATTCTTAAAAACCTTTTAGTCCGCCTCAGCAAGAAACTCTCAACATGATATTTCCTCTTTTATCGGCTCCGCAAGTAATCGGACACCCCAGAGACAGCGCAGCCTAGCTGCAGGAGAAGATGGAAGCTACTGATGTCAAGACCAAAAAGCTTCTGATGCATGGAGGGTTTCATGGCATGTCCAGTACCCTGACACCGCACAGCAAGGAGAAGGTGCAAGGCTGTGGAGCTTCAAAGCCATTATCAAGGCCAAAGCAAAAAAAAAAAAAGATCCAAGATTACATCTGGAAGATGGCCCCCAGTGATGAACTACTAAGCGAATGCCGCAGGCATGTAAACCCAAGGAGAAAGGGGGAGAAAAAAAGAGAGGAGGAACCAATATGGAAGGACCTATCTGTGCCCGGCATATAAACAGGCGTCTGGTAAAACATCTATCACTGTCTGGTCTGAAAGGCATCATGGAAGTGCTGGCAGACTCAGACCGACAGAGGCTCGAGTCTACCAAACAAGACAAGATTTTGAATGAGGGCCGGGGGAAATGTCCAAAGAGAGTCAAGCATATGGTATGTAACTAGGAGGGGTGTAACGAATAATTTTAACATCAGTGCGATTCACTTTTAATTTTGGTTCGCTTTAAACGATCCGATTCACTGACCTAAAATCGATCCAGGACATCTTTTGCCAAAAATTCAGCTAAATAGATAAATAATTGGTACTGAACAGTGCAGGAGAACTTTTTCCAGATTCCTTGTTTTTCTTGCAAGATAATCAAGTGTAAATTAAATATGTGTACAAACAAACAAGTAAATATGAATTAATGTAAAATCCATTCGCATTTTATTTTTTATAAAGTTCAATCCACTCTTGTTTTTCCACATAAAATGATAGAAACGGAACATTATTAGAAACATTCTACTACATGTCTACAAAATTCCAAGTGTTTCATTGGACTGTAATGATGGCTGATTGTTTTTTGCTGCCATCACGTGTGTTGTCTGCTGCGGTGGCACTTTTATGCTATAGTAAAACAAACCTACCATGTCTCAATCCAAACTGTATTTACCAAGATTGATTCGATTATCTATTTATCTAATTTTGAAACGATTTTTTAATGGTTTACCGTTGCAAGAGAAAGTATGTGAACCCTTTGGGAGTAGCTCAATGTCTGCAGGAAATGGACACATGATGCCTAATATTTTTCACAATAATGGAGAAAAACATTACTTGCTTAATTCACAACAAAATATATTTTCATGTTTTCATTTAACCCAATCGTGTTTCCAGTTTATGCATCAAACTAAGTAATTCTGAAGGGTTCATATATTTTCTTCTGGCCTGTAAGTCAGGGCTGGGCAAACTACAGCCCGAGGGCTATATGCGGCATTTTACATTAATAATCCGCTATAATGTTTTCTTTTTTCCCTGTAATTCTGGTGTCTCCTCAGATTGTGCAAATACAATGACCTTTGTTTAGGTGCAGAAAGTTTGTTGTTTTCCTGACTTTTATGTGTGTTTTCCAAGTAATTTTTCCAATCATTAGAACAAAGTACTTCTCAAAATTTGCATTTGTCCCAAAGAGTCAACATCCCATTGTTGCAGCTGCCACTAAAATGGGAAAAAGTCACAAATTTTAAAATAAAAACTCAAAAAGTTCAATTTTGATATCAATTTTTAATCAAAATTGAAGCACGATTTTCCTCCGGATTCTATGGCATTATTTCTATGTGGTTTACCACTAAAACTCCACGGTTCTGCTTTGGTCCGGCCCTTCTGTCGTATTTTAGAACGCTTTGTGGCCCGTGTGTCAAAAAGTTTCCCCACTCCTGGTATAGGTTGATTCTGCATCAGACGGATTGATCCGATTGTTGGAATAGAAATCGATTCATATATGAATCGTTGCTCCCGAAGTAGGTAACCAAAGACTTTAAGATCTGTGCCATTTTTTTTTTTTTTTTTTTTTTATTATAAAGTTTTAACTTCTTGTATGGTTGGTTGGATGTGTGTTTGAATTTAATTTTTTTTTTTTTGGTATTTTTTATATTTCTTTTTATTTATATATATATTTTTTTTACACCAAAGACGATTGCACTCAATTTCGTTGTATATTGTACAATGACAATAAAATTATTCTATTCTTTTTTTTTTTTTGGTAAAAGTAATAAACAACTTCTCCATTTAGTACATTGGCATAATTTGATGGACAGTCCAAATGAAAGAAAATGTAAAGAAAAGCCAACAGGATGGTCCTTGAAAGCAGAAACAGAAAATATAGATGGAAGGCATATAGAAAAGTGTCATCAACGCTTTTTTCTGAGGTAATATGAGTGCTCAGAACTGTGACAGGTAGACAATTAGACAGCAAGGCAAGGTAACATTTTGCAAGACTTACACATTATCCAAAGGTTAGGTGTAATTGTCCTTAGAAGTTTGGCGCTGCACTGTTTAGTGATTGACAGCTCTTTCTAATTGAGAATCAAGTTTAAATAAATGAAAGGCGTGTTATAAAGTGGCTCCTCTTTGCTTCCACTTGTTGCAGAAAAGAAACTAAAGGTAATCTTTGGAAATATCTGACTTCCATGCAGCTTTGCAAAAAAGCATAGTTTCTACAAAATATAGGTCAGCGTAGGCCAATCTGCAACCCCTTAAGATTGTAACGGGGAGATTCATACCTCATCTGTATGTCTAGTGGAACAGAGAGGCGTAAAATACTATCTTGAGATGTGCTTTGCCTAATCATATTTGATGAGATTATACAGATCACTCACACTTCCACTTGTGACAGGGCCAAATGGAAGCTAGAAGAAGTCAAATGATGTGGAACAAAGAACATGAGCTTGTGTATCCCCCTAGATGCATCACTATGCCATTATTCTAGATGAATGTGTACAGTCAGACTCAATTCCCTTGTTTGCTGCATGAGGGCTTCCACTTTGTGAGGCGGCGGCGTCGTCACTGTTCCAATCGGGCCACAAGTGGGCCAAGGGATTGATAAGCGAAGCAGGACTGCTCATTGTTTTTCCAGCTCATCCATCCACAATGACTCACATTCTCTCTGGTACGTCTTCAAGTAGTTATGCCCGTACCTGTGGCATAAGGTGTGCAATAAATAGCTTGCCATCTGTTTGAATTAGTGCACTTGAGATGTTTCCAAGGAACTCACTGGAGACTTAATTAAAGGTAGGAAATTATTGAGTGGGAGACTGATGTTCCCTCCCAAAAAAAAAAGGACGAGTGGAATCTTCTTTCTTAAAAAATATTTTGCTTTAATCTAGACTGAAATGTTTCAAAGTTTTTACATATATTAAAACAAAAACAAACAAAACTAACAGGAGGATTTATAAATGATGAAGCATTATTTTCTCTATTTTGATGATGACAAGATGCTGATCAATCATTATTTAAGGATGTGACATTTCCAAAGCAATTACAATGATAATTTTAGTCATTTATTGGCATATAAAAATGCTACTCTTAAGTGTTTCCTGATTAAATAACAAGTATGTCTCAGTCCAATTATAAAATCAGCATGAGAGCAGAGGGAAGAACAATTTATCCTGTTGTAATGAATAATTCAAATAGTTTATTTGAAAGGTGTCTATAAAGTTGATTTTTTTTTTCTCTTATGAATTTACAGCCAAATTGACCTCAAGATTTATTGATTTTTTTTTTATTATTTTGAAGTAAAAACAATCTATCAAAATACCTTTTAATAATTAAATATTAATGCAGGGTATCTTATGTTATCTTTAACAAACTGATCCATAAATTGTGTTGTAATGCAATTTTATTAAGGTGTATTAAGAAAAAGTCTGTTGGTATTGATTGAGTCCTGAACTCGCGCTTGCCCGATATTTCTGTTTCAAACTAATTCTTGTAAACAAAACCACATGACTAAAGATCTCCTCAGTCATTGGCCAGGAATTAAGAGGGCGGAGCAAAGCAACAAGAGAAAGTATGATTGAAGTTTGAAGCTTTGCAATCTTTGTTATAATAGATCATTAAATTCAATCTTTTTATTGATGATGCTGATCAATCATAAACATATGAAGGTATGCTGAGAAGGGTTTATAACATATAGATTGTCGAGAAAAAGATATGAGAAGCAATGCGTATCGCACTAAAAGTTGCTTTAACCATAGTCTTGTGTTGGGGTCAGCTTCAACTTGTTTCAGTTTTTAATTGCATACAAGAATCACTTAATCAATTAATTTATTCCATCAAGGCTTTTTGACTTTGTCAGGAACCTCGATATTAACAAAATTCAATTTAACATTACATGATCCTAGTTGAAATTATTTCCTGTGGTGTTAGGGTCAGATTTGACCCGGTTACATGAAATAACTTTATAGAGCAATAATTAGAGGCAGAATTAAAATCATTAGTAGATTTTAGCCAACACACTGACAGCCACCTCCTCTCCCTGTCATGTGAGCTTCACGGGAAGCTCATTTGTACAGTATAGTTGCAAAAAGCAAAATAAACAAACTGGGGCATGTCCAGTTCAGACACACAAATACTTTAGTTTTCTAATACTTTTGGAAGATTTAAATGATTTCTATTAGTTTGCTTTTTGGTTTTTGTTGTTTGTTTTTATTGTGTCTATATTGAAGTTTTATTGCTCACAAAAATGTGTATTTATTTTTGCATGTTCTTCAAGAAAATATTCATGGGTCAAAACTGACCCATAACACTATGAAAGTTATTAGTTACATTTTTTTTTAATTGAAAATTAGATTGGGCAAAATAATATCAGAGACGCATTTGAAACCCCTCAGTAACATTCAAGCAACGTAACAATCTTTTTTTTAATTCAAATAATTCTCTTGAGGTTATTTTCTTCTGTTTTTATTGAAATCTAGAGTCATACTTATTTCTTTAAAGGCCCAGAGACACACAGAAAAAAAATAATAAAACCAACATTTATGAGGAAGCCTAACAAGAAAACCAAGATATTAAAAAAAAAAAAAAAAATGGATGATAGGTTTTAATGTATTTTAAAACTGATTTAAGTCGCTGGTCAAAACGGACCCGTTAACACAGTAGATGTGAACAGAAAGCTAACACGAGATGAAGGTTACTGAGCCTGTATTCATTTGACCACTCTGTTCACATCCCATAATGCCCAGCTACGGTGGCCGGTTCTGTCCAGTTGTTCCACTTCAAGCAGGGAGCCTATTCATGCTGAGAAACCGGACCTCAGTGCGTTTGGAAACGAACCAAGACCACCTCAAAAGAGCGGTTCCTGGTCCCAGACTAGACTCTGCTTGAGTGTATTCCACTGAAAACTTACTATTAAGTTACAAGTTAAAACTAAATGTTTTAAATACATTCATCTTAAAACCTAAAAAGACCACATTTATTATTTAACATTTAAAATGTGCAGGACAGACCTGCAGCAGCAGAGGCCCAGCAGGGGGAGAAGCAGCTTTGCACGGTCTGGCATGATGCCGGTTGGGATTTCTCCCCTCCCCACCTTTCCAACTGAGCAAGGCACCCCCACTGGCGCTTAAAGTGAAGCTTTCCCAGCGCTTGTGACATGCTTGTGTCACGGGCTCACAGGATGGGTCAAACACAGAGGATTTTTCTTTTTCAACCAAACATATGAATTGAATCAATATAAATAGGATGCTTAAATACTCTTTGAGCATTGTGGCTGTTGGATTCATGATGCCAGCGATGTGTGATGTTTGGCCTCTGGGATTACAGACAGCTCCGTGAAGGCGACTGATTAAATAGAAGTGAGACAAGAGAAAATGTTTGATTCTGCCTCATTTGGTATTCATGGGGTGACGAGCCGTACAAGAGTTCACCTTGCAGGGTCATCCGGAGAGAAGGTCTGGAATCCCAAAGAGCGGCGGCGCCGAGCTTCCTCGTGGCGTTTGGAAACACAACTGATTGTGTCGCTAATTGCTTTTAATAATCAAGTTTGCTTTGGCTGAATTGAAAATGTAAATGCAACACGTAACAAACTGACAGAGCGATATGCTCTGAAAGGGATTTCTGCCGTGCAGCTCCTGCGACGCCGTGATAGATTTATCGCCATAATCAATGCCGAACCTCGAGCGGTGAATATGAATTAACACATTTCCCCTCCTTCAGTCTACTTCATCACTGCGGTCAATTGAAATATGCTCGTGTGCGTGTTTTATAGTATTATGGTGTACCTTACATAAACAAAGTCTAAGGTTGAGCACATGATAAATTGTTTTGAAGGTAAATTTTATGATGATCATAACTGCTTGTGTGTGGAAATAAACATAACAAATAAGAAAGTCTGTATATAACGTTCTTTTATGTGGAGCTCTTTCAACCAGCAGGTATTATCACCTGTGCATGTTCAGAAAACCAGAGCTCATCTTCATCAAACCGTCAGCTTTTTTGAAGTTGCAGCTTAAAACAATTCAAAACAAAAGTATTTTCCCAGTGAAAGGGTGCTATAGCTGCAGACAGGGTGAAATCCCTGTGTTAAAGTACCTCACCGTGACATTCAAAACTAATTCAATTATACGCATGACCAGTTCACTAGAGAAGAATTAGGTTATTGTCTGAAATGGAAAAAATTTGGGGGATAAAGGAAAAAAAAAATGCAACAAATCATGAGTGAATAAAATGTAACGCAAGGAGAAAAAAAATAAATGATTTCCGAATTCTGCTGCCAAAAAAGCGCTTAAAAAAGACGGGACAACAGACGAGTTCTGCACTCATCTTTCAAGCTTTTTATTCCCAATCAACTATGACTCATATTGATTAGACATTTTTATAGAGGCGTGGTGCTGCCATCTTTTCCACAGCGGAGAGAAAATGAGGAGGGTTTTTGAGGCTTACTGAATGACTCCAAATATGTTACCTAAACAGATACAAACTAAATATTTATTGTCCAGTCGACATTTAAAACATAACAGAGAAACTTGTAATGACACTTTTTATTTCAAACAAAAAAAACTAGTAATTTGGGTCTTTCTGACAGTTAAAAAATGTGATTTTTATTGATTTATTCAGGTTTTGTTTAACATTTTTTTCCAAAAATTAAAGATTTTTCAATGAACATAACTCACAGTTCTTACTCTGGTTCACCTGCAGATAATTGTAATTGACTAGATTATGTAAAAGCATGCTAGTGGTTGGACGTCTTTTTGTTTGCATTGCAAAAAAAGGCAGACAGAATAGAATAGAATAGAATTAATCTAATCTAATCTAATTCCTGATTGATTTTACACCTTTTTATCCACATAATCTTGTTTGTATCTATGGTGTTTCATCCATTACTGCTGTCACTCTCACTCTGTTAAATAGATTTTGTTTAGATACTAATATGTTTCCTTTACATCTCTACTTTATACCATAATACTTAATGGTTTAGAAATGATGTAAATTGGAATCTGATTCTTTTTGTCTTAGTTTATGGTGATGCTGTCCGTCTGTAGTCCAGGTCTTTTCTGATACCAAGTACAATCAAAGCTCTCACTTGTTTAAATTTCTAATCGATCAAGGTTGGGTTTTATTGTCGTCTCCATGTATGTAAAAGATTTGATATTTTAAAAGTCCCGCTTTGATCATCTTTTGATCCATTTTGAAAGTCTTCTTAGTGGTCGTAAAATTATTATTATGTCATTTTTATCCAAAACAAAAAAAAAATACCTGTGTCGTTTTCTAGGACTTATTTTCTGCTGTAGCTCATTAAATACTTGCCTTTGTGTTGTAGCCTAAGCCTTTAGCATGGAGTAAGCCTGCCCTCACTACCCATCATCATCTGTTTACATGCTCTCCCTCTATCCTAAAGACCCTCAAGTTAACATTACCAGTGAAACAAAAAAGAATTTGGAGCAAGATGTAATCTCATTAATTTGTCTGTAAGTGGATCCATCAGGATGGAATGGAGCAGCTTGGGGCCCGTCAATTGTAGTTTCTTCATTTTTTTTCATCTGCACTGTAAAAAGTAAGAACCCCCTCTACTCAATAAAATTGTGGCAACAAAGTGATAATTAATAATATTAATTAAATTCAACATGTCCAAAAAATAAACTAGTTTTTCTAAATTAATTGTTAATAATAATAATAATAATAATAATAAACATAAGTAATATATACTAAGAATAAGAAAATGTATAGTTTGAAGGACCACCATTTATCATCCGAAGTGTTTCGACGCCGAGACCAAAGAAACAAAAAATGGCTGATGTTGGTCTGGACTCTCAATTGGAGAGGAAAAGCAGTATGAACTAACATGTTGTTGTAATTTAAGTTGGTTTAGCTAAAAATTTTCTTTTAATAATTATGTTTATTATTTCAATCCTAAACAATTATCTTAGTAAAAGCAATTATTTTTTGGACTTGTTGAATTTACTTAATATTGTTAATTGTCACTTTGTTGCCACAATTTTATTGAGTAGAGGGGGTTCTTACTTTTTACAGTCGTGCTCTTCTCTCACAACAATTTAAACAAACAAACAAAATACTTTGAAATGTATTTTTTAGCCTAATTTCTTTTATTTTTATCTGTCCCCATCATCAAAAAATGCTACAAAAACATGTAAAAAACACAATTTTCCTCAAAAGAAGAAACAATTTGAGTAAACTGGTTTATCTGTTTACAGTTTAGTGCTGAACTATAAAACTACAGCTTATAACTTTGGTCTAAAGTGAAAGCAGAGTATGTTTTTTTTTTAAATCCTATACGTTGATTACTCTCACGACTATGTTTGCACTCCTTTTCAGTGTCAGTTTTCCGTTTGACATCACAGAAGAGAGGGAAAAAAAATTCCACAGCAGTCAAACAATAATCTAAGCCTCTTAGTTCCAGTCCAGCAGTCACTCTTCATTTAATGTGAAGATATTATTACATCACTGAACACAGAAACACTGTAATGGGAGGAAATGAATGTCACTGTTGGCCTAACCTTTACCTCATGCACCATCGCCTGGCTGCACTTTTGTGATAATGATGCTGGGAGTCACAGAAGTCTCTGAGTACGCAAAGCACCCCATAAATTTTCACAACTGCGCGACCTTGATCTGCTGAAGCATCTCATCGATGTGGGGACTCAGATCTGCATCGTCTAGGTAAGCAGGTTCTGTATAAATCGGATGTGATGTGTGTGGTTTAAGCGATGAAGACCAGGTGCACTGCTGTAATTCGTCCATAATCAGCCCCCAAGCTTTATCTTTAGTGTTGAGTCTCCGGGGCGTCGACTGGAGGAGGAAGCGGCGCGATTGATTGGACATAAATGTCTCAACTCTCAACCAAATTAAGAGAAAAAAAAAACAAATTCCTGCGAGAGATCCTTTGTGAATGTATGCTGTGTAACTGCAAAAGGATAATCCTCAGACTTTTTTGCTCAGAGAGATCATATCTTTAATTATTTTGGTGCTGTTTTATATTAATCAAACCTACTGATTAAGCTTTAGCAGTGAAATGTTAAAAAGAATTTATAATAGACACATAATATCTCGGGAAACTGTCCATCCATCCATCTTCTGACTCTCTTGCATCCCTTTCAGGGTCACAGGGTTGCTGGAGCCTATCCCAGCTATCATTGGGCAAAAGTGGGGTACATCCAGAAGAGGTTGCCAGTCTGTCACAGGGTGGAAACTGTATTTATTTCAATAATTACATTTGAAAAAAAATAATTTTACAGAATATAAATTTAGGGATCACTATTTAATTGATTGAGTGATTGATTTTGTTTACATAAATCTCATTAAACTTACAAAAACAGGATTTCAAATGAATTGAATATCATTAAAAAAAATAAGGATCTTTGGCTACTATAATCTTATTGTGAAAAATCCAAACTCACTGTTACATTTCTTGATAAATCCAGCTTTCTTGCCTGTTCTTGCCTCCAGATATTTCTAAGATGTGAAGCAGGGATATAAACCAGCAACTTTCCTCGTGGTGCATGACACGAAAGTCCCCTCTGCGAACAATAAAAGCTGATGACTGCAACCTTGAAAGCTCCATCGGGGAAGGATAATGTTTGTGCCCTCTTAACAAATCTGAGGGTAATGTAAACCAAAGATGTACACGGCGGATTTGACTCTATAGCTACTGTTTGGTTTGCAAATAAACAACAAAAACTCTGCATCATTTACTCTCTCCGACCACCGTTACACTATGTAGTAGTGGACTAGATTAAAATTGTAAACATATGAACCTTCTAAAGAGTGATCTGCATTTGACTTGTGGTGTTATTAACGCGTGACGGGAGACAGTTAATGACTCGCTCAAGAGCTGCAGGTCAGTGACATTGCTCTGTGCAATGTATTGTGGATAATGAAGTTCAAACATGTTTAGAATGGTTCAACCTGATGGGTATAGACGATGTATAATTATCTGTTGGTGTTTTTTAACTAAAAGATTGAATTATATGAGTATTATGTAAAAATACGAGTAGTTTTTGCATAGTTTTTATTTAAAGAATGAGAAAAAAGAGATATCACTTTAAAGGGCCTTTACCATTGTTTTCCCAAAGCCTTTCAGAGTAAACTAAATCCATATATATGATCATATATTACCTTTGGCATACCAAAGAATAAGTTATTTATGATATGATTTATTAGTTGTTTTTTTGAGCTTTTCATTCCCACAAGTAAAACGACTCAATCTCCGAGGCCCCGCCCATTTCATGATGTCAGCCTAGAGTCGGCTTCAGCAGAGTGTTTACCCACAAAAGCAAACATCCCACTTTTTTCAAATATGGATGTACACATTTTATTTCTGCCTTAAGTAACCTGGGAGTTTTGTTCTGAAAAATGTAGCCCAGACAAAATAATGACAGTTAATGGGTTCATTTTGTGTTGAAATTCAGTCACAAAATGTATAAAATAACATCAGATGAGCATTTCAAGATTTTTTTTTAAATGATGAGACCATTGTTCTGATTAGTACTGGCTGCTTTTATGCAAATCCTTTTCCTCTTTGCCCAATAATCCACGTTCAAACCAGTTCTTCTAATTTGTCGCTCGTTTTTTCCACCAGGAAATGGTCTGCTCCCTCTATTCAGCCGTCTTCCCAATATCACCCATCTGCTTTCATTATTCTCTGATCCATTTTAAGATCCACCTTAAATGTCGTGCAGATTCCTCACCAGAATGTTCTTCGGTGTATAACACTGCACGAAGTTTAAATGCCACACAGAATGAGCGTTTCTTGGTCATCGCCTCATCCAAACACAAATAGCTCAGACAGCCGATGAAGGTAGTGACCTGAAAGATCGGTACGGGGACTGGCAACTTGATGACGTGTAAGATTGCGATTGGTCCGGACCATTTGACCACATGAGACACATGCGCCATAACTATTTATCGAGTCCTCCAGAGTGAAAAACTTAGGAGGTCTGAACAAATACGCAAAGAATCTCGCAAAGCTAGCTGATCAGCACTAGCATCCAGAAGTTAACGGTTAAAATAAAGCTTTGGGGTTCTCTATAGTGAGGAATAAGCGCAAAAAGTGGATTTTACATGGTATAGGCCAGGGATGGGAAAACTACTCTTGGGCAACGAAGCGTCTTAAAATTTGGGAAAAAGGGCGGAACCAAGAGCCGATTTGTGGGGCGTTTTGGTAATTCACCTTGTAAACGAAAGAAATAACACTGGTGTCAAGCCAGCACGCTCTCGTCGAACGACTGTCAAGTGAGCCCTCTCTCAAATACGGCTTGCCGCTTTTGTTCATAGGTTACGGTAAAAGCAGTCTGGACTTGTTTTTAAAAAAAAAAATGGCTGAAACGTTCCCTTTCAATGTCTGTCATTTTATTTTACCATGATGTGATGCCCTATCTCGTATTATATTATATATAATATATATATATATTATATATATATATATATAATATATATATATATATAATATATATATATATAAATATATAATATATATATTATATATATATATATTATATATATATATATATATAAACATACAAAGTATATAGTGTCTATTACTATTAGGTTGCACATCTTCAAAGAAAAACTCCTAGTTTCCACAGAGTCATTTCACTTCTCACTTACAGTATTCATGCTTGTTGATTAACACACAAAGTTTTATCCAGATCTGATGTAGCATTTTGAAGTTTTGGCCTTTTGAAATGGGGTACTTTAGCGAGAAAAGTATTATTTCTCCTATATTGACAAACAAATAAAATAAAAACTCCTAGTTTCCACAGACTCATTTCACTTCTCACTTACAGTATCCATTATTGTTGATTAACCACAAAGTTTCAGACAGATCTGATGTAGCATTTTGTAGTTTTGGCCTTTTGAAATGGGGTACTTTAGCGAGAAAAGGACTATTCTCCTATATTGACAAACAAATAAAACAAAAACTCCTAGTTTCCACAGAGTCATTTCACTTCTCACTTACAGTATTCATGCTTGTTGATTAACACACAAAGTTTTATCCAGATCTGATGTAGCATTTTGAAGTTTTGGCCTTTTGAAATGGGGTACTTTAGCGAGAAAAGTATTATTTCTCCTATATTGACAAACAAATAAAATAAAAACTCCTAGTTTCCACAGAGTCATTTCACTTCTCACTTACAGTATCCATGCTTGTTGATTACCCCACAAAGTTTCAGACAGATCTGATGTAGCATTTTGTAGTTTTGGCCTTTTGAAATGGGGTACTTTAGCGAGAAAAGGACTATTCTCCTATATTGACAAAGAAATAAAACAAAAACTCCTAGTTTCCACAGACTCATTTCACTTCTCACTTACAGTATCCATTCTGGGTTATTAACCCACAAAGTTTCAGACAGATCTGATGTAGCATTTTGTAGTTTTGGCCTTTTGAAATGGGGTACTTTAGCGAGAAAAGGACTATTCTCCTATATTGACAAAGAAATAAAACAAAAACTCCTAGTTTCCACAGAGTCATTTCACTTCTCACTTACAGTATCCATTATTGTTGATTAACCCACAAAGTTTCAGACAGATCTGATGTAGCATTTTGAAGTTTTGGCCTTTTGAAATGGGGTACTTTAGCGAGAAAAGGATTATTTCTCCTATATTGACAAACAAATAAAACAAAAAACTCCTAGTTTCCACAGACTCATTTCACTTCTCACTTACAGTATTCATGCTTGTTGATTAACACACAAAGTTTTATCCAGATCTGATGTAGCATTTTGAAGTTTTGGCCTTTTGAAATGGGGTACTTTAGCGAGAAAAGGACTATTCTCCTATATTGACAAACAAATAAAACAAAAACTCCTAGTTTCCACAGAGTCATTTCACTTCTCACTTACAGTATTCATGCTTGTTGATTAACACACAAAGTTTTATCCAGATCTGATGTAGCATTTTGAAGTTTTGGCCTTTTGAAATGGGGTACTTTAGCGAGAAAAGTATTATTTCTCCTATATTGACAAACAAATAAAATAAAAACTCCTAGTTTCCACAGACTCATTTCACTTCTCACTTACAGTATCCATTATTGTTGATTAACCCACAAAGTTTCAGACAGATCTGATGTAGCATTTTGTAGTTTTGGCCTTTTGAAATGGGGTACTTTAGCGAGAAAAGGACTATTCTCCTATATTGACAAACAAATAAAACAAAAACTCCTAGTTTCCACAGAGTCATTTCACTTCTCACTTACAGTATTCATTCTGGGTTATTAACCCACAAAGTTTCAGACAGATCTGATGTAGCATTTTGTAGTTTTGGCCTTTTGAAATGGGGTACTTTAGCGAGAAAAGTATTATTTCTCCTATATTGACAAACAAATAAAAAAAAAACTCCTAGTTTCCACAGACTCATTTCACTTCTCACTTACAGTATCCATGCTTGTTGATTCACCCACAAAGTTTCAGCCTGATCTGATGTAGCATTTTGTAGTTTTGGCCTTTTGAAATGGGGTACTTTAGCGAGAAAAGGATTATTTCTCCTATATTGACAAACAAATAAACAAAAAAACTCTAGTTTCCACAGAGTCATTTCACTTCTCACTTACAGTATTCATGCTTGTTGATTAACACACAAAGTTTTATCCAGATCTGATGTAGCATTTTGAAGTTTTGGCCTTTTGAAATGGGGTACTTTAGCGAGAAAAGTATTATTTCTCCTATATTGACAAACAAATAAAATAAAAACTCCTAGTTTCCACAGAGTCATTTCACTTCTCACTTACAGTATCCATGCTTGTTGATTACCCCACAAAGTTTCAGACAGATCTGATGTAGCATTTTGTAGTTTTGGCCTTTTGAAATGGGGTACTTTAGCGAGAAAAGGACTATTCTCCTATATTGACAAAGAAATAAAACAAAAACTCCTAGTTTCCACAGACTCATTTCACTTCTCACTTACAGTATCCATTCTGGTTATTAACCCACAAAGTTTCAGACAGATCTGATGTAGCATTTTGTAGTTTTGCCTTTTGAAATGGGGTACTTTAGCGAGAAAAGGACTATTCTCCTATATTGACAAAGAAATAAAACAAAAACTCCTAGTTTCCACAGAGTCATTTCACTTCTCACTTACAGTATCCATTATTGTTGATTAACCCACAAAGTTTCAGACAGATCTGATGTAGCATTTTGAAGTTTTGGCCTTTTGAAATGGGGTACTTTAGCGAGAAAAGGATTATTTCTCCTATATTGACAAACAAATAAAACAAAAACTCCTAGTTTCCACAGACTCATTTCACTTCTCACTTACAGTATTCATGCTTGTTGATTAACACACAAAGTTTTATCCAGATCTGATGTAGCATTTTGAAGTTTTGGCCTTTTGAAATGGGGTACTTTAGCGAGAAAAGGACTATTCTCCTATATTGACAAACAAATAAAACAAAAACTCCTAGTTTCCACAGAGTCATTTCACTTCTCACTTACAGTATTCATGCTTGTTGATTAACACACAAAGTTTTATCCAGATCTGATGTAGCATTTTGAAGTTTTGGCCTTTTGAAATGGGGTACTTTAGCGAGAAAAGTATTATTTCTCCTATATTGACAAACAAATAAAATAAAAACTCCTAGTTTCCACAGACTCATTTCACTTCTCACTTACAGTATCCATTATTGTTGATTAACCCACAAAGTTTCAGACAGATCTGATGTAGCATTTTGTAGTTTTGGCCTTTTGAAATGGGGTACTTTAGCGAGAAAAGGACTATTCTCCTATATTGACAAACAAATAAAACAAAAACTCCTAGTTTCCACAGAGTCATTTCACTTCTCACTTACAGTATTCATTCTGGGTTATTAACCCACAAAGTTTCAGACAGATCTGATGTAGCATTTTGTAGTTTTGGCCTTTTGAAATGGGGTACTTTAGCGAGAAAAGTATTATTTCTCCTATATTGACAAACAAATAAAAAAAAAACTCCTAGTTTCCACAGACTCATTTCACTTCTCACTTACAGTATCCATGCTTGTTGATTCACCCACAAAGTTTCAGCCTGATCTGATGTAGCATTTTGTAGTTTTGGCCTTTTGAAATGGGGTACTTTAGCGAGAAAAGGATTATTTCTCCTATATTGACAAACAAATAAAACAAAAACTCCTAGTTTCCACAGAGTCATTTCACTTCTCACTTACAGTATTCATGCTTGTTGATTAACACACAAAGTTTTATCCAGATCTGATGTAGCATTTTGAAGTTTTGCCTTTTGAAATGGGGTACTTTAGCGAGAAAAGTATTATTCTCCTATATTGACAAACAAATAAAATAAAAACTCCTAGTTTCCACAGAGTCATTTCACTTCTCACTTACAGTATCCATGCTTGTTGATTACCCCACAAAGTTTCAGACAGATCTGATGTAGCATTTTGTAGTTTTGGCCTTTTGAAATGGGGTACTTTAGCGAGAAAAGGACTATTCTCCTATATTGACAAAGAAATAAAACAAAAACTCCTAGTTTCCACAGACTCATTTCACTTCTCACTTACAGTATCCATTCTGGGTTATTAACCCACAAAGTTTCAGACAGATCTGATGTAGCATTTTGTAGTTTTGGCCTTTTGAAATGGGGTACTTTAGCGAGAAAAGGACTATTCTCCTATATTGACAAAGAAATAAAACAAAAACTCCTAGTTTCCACAGACTCATTTCACTTCTCACTTACAGTATCCATTATTGTTGATTAACCCACAAAGTTTCAGACAGATCTGATGTAGCATTTTGAAGTTTTGGCCTTTTGAAATGGGGTACTTTAGCGAGAAAAGGATTATTTCTCCTATATTGACAAACAAATAAAACAAAAACTCCTAGTTTCCACAGAGTCATTTCACTTCTCACTTACAGTATTCATGCTTGTTGATTAACACACAAAGTTTTATCCAGATCTGATGTAGCATTTTGAAGTTTTGGCCTTTTGAAATGGGGTACTTTAGCGAGAAAAGGACTATTCTCCTATATTGACAAACAAATAAAAAAAAAAACTCCTAGTTTCCACAGACTCATTTCACTTCTCACTTACAGTATCCATTATTGTTGATTAACCCACAAAGTTTCAGACAGATCTGATGTAGCATTTTGTAGTTTTGGCCTTTTGAAATGGGGTACTTTAGCGAGAAAAGGACTATTCTCCTATATTGACAAACAAATAAAACAAAAACTCCTAGTTTCCACAGACTCATTTCACTTCTCACTTACAGTATTCATGCTTGTTGATTAACACACAAAGTTTTATCCAGATCTGATGTAGCATTTTGAAGTTTTGGCCTTTTGAAATGGGGTACTTTAGCGAGAAAAGGACTATTCTCCTATATTGACAAACAAATAAAAAAAAAACTCCTAGCTTCCACAGACTCATTTCACTTCTCACTTACAGTATCCATTATTGTTGATTCACCCACAAAGTTTCAGCCTGATCTGATGTGGTATTTTGAAGTACTGCCCTGTTGAAATTGTGTACTTAAGCGAAAAAAAAGTACAGTTTTAAAATACTCATAAAATGAAAACTCCTAGTTTCCACAGAATCATTTCACTTCTCACTTAGAGTATACCTTCTTGTTATGTCACCCACAAAGTTTCAGCCTGATCTGATGTGGTATTTTGAAGTACTGCCCTGTTGAAATTGTGTACTTAAGCGAAAAAAAAGTACAGTTTTAAAATACTCATAAAATGAAAACTCCCAGTTTCCACAGAATCATTTCACTTCTCACTGAGAGTATCTCTTTATATTTGTGCAGCTGCATTGTGAATATAATTCAACAGTATAATAGTGAACTCCAGCATTCATATGGTATTGATGTGTAGTTGACAATTATTTGTGTCAATTGTTGCCATTTTCAATAGCCGGCTAATGGGTGCAGAAAACCTATAAAACACGTTTGAATATGAAGTGGTAGGTTGATGTTGGTAAGTAAAAAAAAATTGTTACCTACACAAATATTTTGAATAAGTTAATGCTTTGAAATAGCACTGAAAAACATCAAACAAATAGAGAGAAAGCATAAGAAATGTCTATAATATAAACACTTATTTAAAATTTTACTTAAAATTTACAAGATGGATCACGGTTTTTATGCTGTCTACTGAGAAATATTGAATTGACTGGAACAACAAATGCCAATATACATATTACTAACCTTGAATAAGAAATCCAGAGACTCTATGATGAGTTGAGGTCGAAGAGTGATTTTCTGAACTCTCTGCTGCATCTGGTGCATCAACGGTCAATGTATAGTTCCTCGCTGATGGCCACGTTCTCTCTACTTGCTTTGAAATTCTGTCGGTCTCGATAAGTTAGCTGATCAGCTATGTTGATGACAAACAACTTTACAATGCTGTCTCCTCATAATGAAGAGTCAGTGAACCGTCTTTTAAATTGTTTGAGACATTAAGCCACAGATTATAGGGAACTTCTTTCAGCTTAACCAGCACAAAACAGAGTTTTAGTGATCGGTTTTGAAGAGAAGAGATAGTTTGTTTAACCTAAAACAAAACATTCTAAAACTTTTGAATGTTTGAGAAATCTGGTTGCTTTTTACGCTGCACAGTGGTGCAGTGGTTAGCACTCTTTGCTCATGGTAAGAAGGCCCGGGTTCAAATCCCAGCTGGGGCACCTTAGAAGCACCAACTGAGGACCTTTCTGTGTGGAGTTTGCATGTTGTCCCCGTGCATGTGTGGGTTGTCACTGGGGACTCCGGCTTCCTCCCACCGTCCAAGAACATGCCTAATTGGTTACTTTAAGTTGTCCCTGTATGTGTGTGTGATTTAGGCCCTGTGACAGAATGGCAACCTGTCCTGAGTGAACCCAGCCTTCACCCATCATTAACCCGGTTTATGCTCCGGCGCCCCCACGACACCTAAAGGGACAAACTGGTTAGGAAGATGAATGACTTATATTAAAAACATAACTAAAACAGGATTTATTTATCTAAAAAATATTTTCAGGGTCCACTCATTTCTCTCACTTGTTAGCACTGAGGTGTTAATGCATACTTTTATTTCCAGTAGATTTGATAACTGTGATGTCCAGCTCTCTGTTCTTCCCAGACAAAGCATATTAAACCTTCAATTATTACAAAACTCAGCCGCACGCTTGCTGACGAGGACCCGGGGGTGAGAACACATCATCCTCTATGTGCAATTAAGAACTAATTTTAAATTTCTTTCATTGGTTTATAAATGTCTATATGTTATCAGGCTTTCATATTTAGCTGATATGATTTAAGGTATGAACCTTCACAGACCCTGAGGTCCTCTGGTTAATGCTTTTTTAATATTCCAAAAGTCAAAACCAAAACATACGGCGAGGCCTCATTCAGTCATTATGGACCTCGCCTGTTGAACAGCCTCCCACAGATCCTCAGGGCCGCAGAGATAGTTCATGTTTTAAAAGGAATGCTCAAGACCTACCTTTTTAATCTGGCTTTTAGTTCAAATTTACAAAGCTTTCTTATATTTTAATTCTGTAGGGCTCTCTTTTAACTCAGTTTATATATCTTAATCCTTTTTACTGATTGATGTCTGTCTATAGATTTTTTTTACCTGTATGATTATTTATATCTGTTTTTATCAATTCATTTTGTAATCTATTTGACTTCTTTTGCATTTTTAACTGGAGTTATCTGGCTCAGAGGGATGCTGCACAGCAGTGATTGACCTGTCTGTTGTAGTTATCATCTTTTAGTTTTTTCTCTCGAGTATTTGCTGCTTTCACTGTCTGCTTTTCAACATCTTTTTTACCTATTGAAAAAATAATCTTTTCAAGACAAAATTTGATTACAAGATTATAATGTAGGAAACAATGTTGAAACACTAGGAAACAACATAATTAGCTATATGTGTATATTTATAATATCTGAAAATTTAAAATAAATTAAGAAACAAATAAAACGACAAAATCTAGGTTGCAGGCGGGACTTGAATCAGTGTTACTTTGACTTTTTGTAACTCGCTCCCCACAACGTCTTCTCGCCCTTTCTTCTAACAATATTTTTCCCCATTGACTTGCTTTTGGGCAGTAGTTAGCACAATTGCCTTTCCCTGAGAAGATCCCTGGTTGTAGTCTAAGATGGAAAACCTGATAGAAGTGCCTGCAGAGACGCCAGCAGTCTCTCCTCTCCACCTAGGGTGCCTGTTACGGCATAGTGGTATCCGGCACTCTTTGTGTATGGTTTGTGTGCTTGAGTTTGGATGTTTGGGGTGAATGAGTTGGCGTGCATGTGAGTTTTCTTTCTTTAGATGTCTGAGCTGAGAGCTGCAGCTCTGCAGAGTGTGGACCCGCCCATCTTCACCTGATCCTCATCACGCAATCAGCTGAGGACCAGTGACAGAGGATCCACACCTGCTTAAAAGAGCTGACTTCCCCATCAAAAGTTGGCAGCTTTTGTAACACCCTTTCTGGTGGTCAGAGTGCCCATGGTGTGAACTCCAACTTTAAGTTCTGGTCCTCTCTTTTGTGGACTTTGGTGGTGGAGTTCATTGTTGAGAGCATGTGTAAAACTTTGACAGTTTATTATACTTAACAGAACTGGCAGGTCTGAGTGGATGATTGTCATGTGGAGAGAATGCGTTCTTGTGCTGTAAAAAGTAACCCTCAGGCAGAACTTTTCCTTTCGTAGTTGCATTCTGTTTATGTTCATTTGCGGCTAACAGCAAATTAAATGCTGCACAGCACTAAAGTCTGTGTTTTATTTATTTTTATGTTACACCTTCTTTTCCCTTCCTTTCGGTTGGGATCATAACAGTGCCATGCAGCACTAAGCAGGAGAGTTTTAATTTGATTGGTTTGTCAACATAGGACTAATAATAGATCAGGCTGAAACTGTGTGGAAACTATGACTTTTCATTTTATGAGTATTTTAAAAGTGTACTTTTTTTTTTCGCTTAAGTACCCAATTTCAACAGGGCAGTACTTCAAAATACCACATCAGATCTTAGTGAAACTTTGTGGGTGACATGACAAGAAGGTATACTCTAAGTGAGAAGTGAAATGATTCTGTGGAAACTAGGAGTTTTCATTTTATGAGTATTTTAAAACTGTACTTTTTTTTCGCTTAAGTACCCAATTTCAACAGGGCAGTACTACAAAATACCACATCAGATCTTGCTGGGACTTTGTGGGTGAATCAACAATAATGGATACTATGAGTGAGAAGTGAAATGAGTCTGTGGAAACTAGGAGTTTTTGTTTTATTTGTTTGTCAATATAGGAGAATAGTCCTTTTCTCGCTAAAGTACCCCATTTCAAAAGGCCAAAACTTCAAAATGCTACATCAGATCTGGATAAAACTTTGTGGGTTAATAACCCAGAATGGATACTGTAAGTGAGAAGTGAAATGAGTCTGTGGAAACTAGGAGTTTTTGTTTTATTTCTTTGTCAATATAGGAGAATAGTCCTTTTCTCGCTAAAGTACCCCATTTCAAAAGGCCAAAACTACAAAATGCTACATCAGATCTGTCTGAAACTTTGTGGGTTAATAACCCAGAATAAATACTGTAAGTGAGAAGTGAAATGACTCTGTGGAAACTAGGAGTTTTTGTTTTATTTGTTTGTCAATATAGGAGAATAGTCCTTTTCTCGCTAAAGTACCCATTTCAAAAGGCAAAACTACAAAATGCTACATCAGATCTGTCTGAAACTTTGTGGGTTAATAACCCAGAATGGATACTGTAAGTGAGAAGTGAAATGAGTCTGTGGAAACTAGGAGTTTTTGTTTTATTTGTTTGTCAATATAGGAGAATAGTCCTTTTCTCGCTAAAGTACCCCATTTCAAAAGGCCAAAACTACAAAATGCTACATCAGATCTGTCTGAAACTTTGTGGGTTAATCAACAATAATGGATACTGTAAGTGAGAAGTGAAATGAGTCTGTGGAAACTAGGAGTTTTTGTTTTATTTCTTTGTCAATATAGGAGAATAGTCCTTTTCTCGCTAAAGTACCCCATTTCAAAAGGCCAAAACTACAAAATGCTACATCAGATCTGTCTGAAACTTTGTGGGTTAATAACCCAGAATGAATACTGTAAGTGAGAAGTGAAATGACTCTGTGGAAACTAGGAGTTTTTGTTTTATTTGTTTGTCAATATAGGAGAATAGTCCTTTTCTCGCTAAAGTACCCCATTTCAAAAGGCAAAACTACAAAATGCTACATCAGATCTGTCTGAAACTTTGTGGGTTAATCAACAAGCATGGATACTGTAAGTGAGAAGTGAAATGAGTCTGTGGAAACTAGGAGTTTTTTTTTTATTTGTTTGTCAATATAGGAGAAATAATACTTTTCTCGCTAAAGTACCCCATTTCAAAAGGCCAAAACTTCAAAATGCTACATCAGATCTGTCTGAAACTTTGTGGGTTAATCAACAATAATGGATACTGTAAGTGAGAAGTGAAATGAGTCTGTGGAAACTAGGAGTTTTTGTTTTATTTCTTTGTCAATATAGGAGAAATAATCCTTTTCTCGCTAAAGTACCCCATTTCAAAAGGCCAAAACTTCAAAATGCTACATCAGATCTGTCTGAAACTTTGTGGGTTAATAACCCAGAATGGATACTGTAAGTGAGAAGTGAAATGAGTCTGTGGAAACTAGGAGTTTTTTGTTTTATTTGTTTGTCAATATAGGAGAATAGTCCTTTTCTCGCTAAAGTACCCCATTTCAAAAGGCCAAAACTACAAAATGCTACATCAGATCTGTCTGAAACTTTGTGTGTTAATCAACAAGCATGAATACTGTAAGTGAGAAGTGAAATGAGTCTGTGGAAACTAGGAGTTTTTGTTTTATTTGTTTGTCAATATAGGAGAATAGTCCTTTTCTCGCTAAAGTACCCCATTTCAAAAGGCCAAAACTACAAAATGCTACATCAGATCTGTCTGAAACTTTGTGGGTTAATCAACAAGCATGAATACTGTAAGTGAGAAGTGAAATGAGTCTGTGGAAACTAGGAGTTTTTGTTTTATTGTTTGTCAATATAGGAGAATAGTCCTTTTCTCGCTAAAGTACCCCATTTCAAAAGGCCAAAACTTCAAAATGCTACATCAGATCTGTCTGAAACTTTGTGGGTTAATACCCAGAATGGATACTGTAAGTGAGAAGTGAAATGAGTCTGTGGAAACTAGGAGTTTTTGTTTTATTTGTTTGTCAATATAGGAGAATAGTCCTTTTCTCGCTAAAGTACCCCATTTCAAAAGGCCAAAACTACAAAATGCTACATCAGATCTGTCTGAAACTTTGTGGGTTAATAACCCAGAATGAATACTGTAAGTGAGAAGTGAAATGACTCTGTGGAAACTAGGAGTTTTTGTTTTATTTGTTTGTCAATATAGGAGAATAGTCCTTTTCTCGCTAAAGTACCATTTCAAAAGGCCAAAACTACAAAATGCTACATCAGATCTGTCTGAAACTTTGTGGGTTAATCAACAAGCATGGATACTGTAAGTGAGAAGTGAAATGAGTCTGTGGAAACTAGGAGTTTTTTTTTTATTTGTTTGTCAATATAGGAGAAATAATACTTTTCTCGCTAAAGTACCCCATTTCAAAAGGCAAAACTTCAAAATGCTACATCAGATCTGTCTGAAACTTTGTGGGTTAATCAACAATAATGGATACTGTAAGTGAGAAGTGAAATGAGTCTGTGGAAACTAGGAGTTTTTCTTTTATTTGTTTGTCAATATAGGAGAATAGTCCTTTTCTCGCTAAAGTACCCCATTTCAAAAGGCCAAAACTACAAAATGCTACATCAGATCTGTCTGAAACTTTGTGGGTTAATCAACAATAATGGATACTGTAAGTGAGAAGTGAAATGAGTCTGTGGAAACTAGGAGTTTTTCTTTTATTTGTTTGTCAATATAGGAGAAATAATACTTTTCTCGCTAAAGTACCCCATTTCAAAAGGCCAAAACTTCAAAATGCTACATCAGATCTGTCTGAAACTTTGTGGGTTAATCAACAATAATGGATACTGTAAGTGAGAAGTGAAATGACTCTGTGGAAACTAGGAGTTTTTCTTTTATGGATGTGCCAACCTAATAGTAATAGACAACTATATATTTGTATGTTTTTTATATATATATATATATATATATATATTATATATATATATATAATATATAATATATAATTATATGTATATATATAATATATATATACGAGATAGGGCATCACATCATGGTAAAATAAAATGACAGACATTGAAAGGGAATGTTTCAGGCCATTTTTTTTTTAAAAAAACAAGTCCAGACTGCTTTTACCGTAACCTATGAACAAAAGCGGCAAGCCGTATTTGAGAGAGGGCTCACTTGACAGTCGTTCGACGAGAGCGTGCTGGCTTGACACCAGTGAAATAACATGGGATCTGGACGAAAACACGCCTTACTCTTGATTAAAAATTACTTTAAACGATACATTTTCGAGTTTTTAGCTGGAAACTGTGGTTTTTGCTCTCAGTTTAGAGCCATTTTCACCAATAAGTTGATGTCCCTCAGGGAAAAACTCAAACTCAGTGAAATCCTGCGTTCATTTGTCGTTGGAATAATCGGAAAAATGACTGGCGACTTTGAAATCACACATAATTTCTGAAAACCAAAAAAAGTTTTTCAAACACTATGTAAATACAGAATAAGTTTCTTGGCTAAACAAAGATGAATGTATGGGGGGGAACACCTTTCTTAAAGTCCTGTACTTCTTTAAAAAGGTTGGAAGTGTCACAGCATTTAAACATTTTTTTCTTATTTAATACAAGGAATATTTTAAAATAGAAATCCACAATATTTCCACTGGACAGATGATGAAACATTTTTTTTCTAATTCTATTTATTTTACAATATAAAAGAGTGAGTGAAAAATTACAATGTCTTTCTTTCAACTTTATTTGCAGGACAGTGATTATGCAAAACTTTCCTGATACATTTTCCAAAATAAAAGCATTATTTGCCCTTTTAAAAATCAATTTGACCATAACCTGAGTTTAAAGAGATGGTCTTTTTTATCCAACCAGTGAATTTACACCTTCATCACATTAGGAGGCTGTCAACTTTGATAACCTACTGCTGCCATCTACTGTGTGCTGCAGATTTAGCTATTGTGCAAAGAAAATCTTTTTTTAACCACCGTCTTCGTCTTGCAGTTAAAAAAAAGTTAATTTTCTAAATCAAGCAACGGTTTTTGAATGGGTTTCACCTTAAGAAAGATTTAAGATTGCAGCAATTTTGATAAAAGAAGGCCTTGGCAAAAAAAAAAGATACATTTTTTTTCATTGTATTTTATTCATTGCTAACAAAACAGTTGACAAATGAAAAATACCATTCTTTATTTAATCTGTTTTGATTAAATTGTGCAATTCTTTAGACAAAGACAAGAAAATTCAGGCAAAACTTTCAATAGTTTTGTCCTGCGAGGAAAGAAGTCTTTTGATCAAAAAATAAAAACATCCTAAATAATTAAAATAGTACGAAGAGAATGTTTTCAACTGGATCATCTTGGCAGAGCTGCATGTTCTTATTAGTTGGGCCACAGGTGTATTTGCCAGGATTCATAAAAACAGAGATTTTTTTCAAAAACGTGTTTTTATGTTCCATTTAAGAGCTTGAATGTGACTCATAAACAGGCTCAATTCTGCAGATAATTGTATAAAGTAAACTGTTTATTATTTCCTGATATACAGTTATCTCCCTTCAATGCCAAAATACATTTGAAAGACTTCACAACAGCCTTTTTCATTGAGGAAGTGGTAGAGCTGTCCGAGGTCCATGTGGTTGCCTCTGCTCCCGTGAGGGTCAAACATGGCCTCTTCGAAGGTGGAGAACTTTCTCAGGGAGTCCATGCTCGGAGCAGCTTTGCCGTCCTCACCTTGAAGTGTAATATCCTCTCGATGTCGAATCATGATCTTTTTCCACGTCAGAACCTTCACTCTGAAACAGGAAAAAGTTTGTATATTCACACTGTTTTCACTCTATGGAGTTTCAGTAAAAAGCGCTCAACACACCTGGACCAAAAATCCTCGCAGGCGGGTTGAGGCCCTTCTACGCACACAATGCCAGGTTTCCCTGGCATGCTGAATCCTGACAGGCCCAACTCCTTAGACCACTCCAAGATGTTCTTCCTCTTCGACTTGTTGTAGATGTGGTGACTGTAGATCCACAGCCGGCTGAACACTTCCTGTGCCACCGAGGAGGAGGCGGGAGTCGCCGCTTTAAGAGCAGTAGCTGCTAATAAGCTCTGCAGGCTGTCTTTCACCCAGTCCACAGCAGCAAGCACACAAACTTCCCCTTGGCAGTTTTCCATGAGGTACTTTTTGAGATCTGCCTGGAGCTGTGCCTGCTGGGCTCTGCTGAGCCCTGAACTCCTGGAGAATAAAACACACGGAGAGCAGGAAAAGAGGTTTAAGGCTACTAGGAGCTGGGAATTTTAGGTGTTAACCTTTTTATTTAAAGAAAATAATATCAGCATCATAAAAAACTAATGGGATTAGACGACTAAAAATATTTGCCAAAAATAGAGCTATTTAGAAACTAAAAATGAATGATAACATAAAAAAGGATATTTAAAGTAAAAATATAGCTGATCGTTAAGCAAAATTAGAAGTAAATATGTTCATTTAAAATAGTTGTGGTGTTTTTCTTATATTTAAACTGTCAAAAATGATTTGTACATTTAAAATTCAAGTGGAGAATCTATTATAATGATATTATTATAATAATAGCTCTGTTTTCTTTGGTAATATGTACTGTTGAGGAACCAAATTCCTATGCACAATTTTGTTGTTTTCATCCAAACCTTAAATTTTCCTTTAAGATTGTTGCAGTCTGCAAACTGTAAAGTGGTTCCAGGTTTGAAAATGAGGCTTACCTAATGTTTCTAAGAATATATTTGTATTGTGTGAGTTAAAATGTTTCCAAATTTTCTATTTTTATAACAAAATTGCCTCATTAACCAAAATAAAAACTCAAATCCCAGTTTTTATAGTAGTTTGTTGTTACATAACATGCATTTTCATTTATTTCTCAGGGACAGTGCACACTAAAAGCATCACACTGCAATAAGCCAGAATCAGCTCAGCGGCTATTTTTTACTTTAATGTCCCTGGACAGATGTTAAAATTGTCCATCTAAAGGTCTAAAAACAATTAAAAACAACAATTGATATTATAAATACAATATGATACAAGCAAAAAAAGGACATTATTCTAAAATCCTTTTTAAAATAGTTTAAAATAATATTTTGTGTTTAAATGGTATTGTAAGATAAATTATGTACAAGCTTCAGTTCAAACAGAGAGAAAATAATTATAATCCTTGAAGGGAATGTGCAAAATATTTGTTGACAAAAAATACTATTTAGTTTGCTGTTTGCAGACTTTAATCTGGCAGGAAAATAATATTTGTCATTAAAATCCCAACTATTCATGCAGATTACATAAAAATATTAATATTTTAGTGTTTAACCTTTAAACTAACAGAAAAACACAGATGTATTGCTTTATTTTGACCACTTTTCATTCATAGTCTATTCAACATTACATATTTAATCAAATGTATAGGTTTAATGTGTTGTTTCTGGCAATATGCAAGCGTTTTATTGACTTCTGAAATGTTTATATTGACAAATTAGTGACCTGATAAGTTATGGGAGATTAATTAATACAATTCTGCTTAATAATAATCTATTTAATGCATTTAAACCCAAAACAGCAAATAAAGTGACCAAATGGGGGCTTACCGCACTGTAATATCTGGCAACACACTAGGATACTCGGACGGATAAGCGCACGACAAAATGATCTCCGTCTGTGGAAGATCAAGATCAATAGAAACAAAAAATAATTAGAAAACGAGTCATTTCAGCTCCGATGGTGGTGATGATGAATACATTTAAGTGTTACCCCTTCTGTCCCTGCAGAGTCAAATTTCTGTTTGATGAGGAACTGAGGTCTGGAGGAGGCAGGAGCGCAGTCTGTCGGAGACTCCACGTAGCTTCTCAGCTCTGCTAGCGCCAGTTGGTCGGTGAGCTCCAGCTCCTCCTGGCTGGGAAACATGCTGGTCAGCAGCTCCAACTCTGCCACCTGAGCCTCTGCCCACTCCAAGTAAGACATTTTGGAGCCGAAATAATAGGTTATCTAGCTTAAATACAGTCCCAATGACGTGCAAACACACTTCATGGAGCTAAATGTATTAAAAAATACTTTAAGGATAAAAATATTCACCTGAGAAAACATTTAAGTAAACTGAAAGTCCCGATATGGAGTCAAGGACTAGTTTGTCTGTAACACCTGAGTAACTTGTAGTACTTCCTGTTGCGTTGTTTCAGTACGAACTTCTTTGAGAGACGCACACCGGAAGTAGACGAGCCACACGAACAGTCAGCGCAGATTTCATTTATTTTCAACTATTTTCCATAAACTTCTTTATCTTTTATTTTTTTACTGATACTCGCGGGACTGTACTTATAAAAACTACTTAAACATGTCAAGTATATTTATAAAAACGGAAAGGATGTTTTTTTCAAAGTAAACGAAACTGAAAACGCATGATCAGCCCCTGTTGGACACTGTAAGTTGGCAGCTTGGACTCTAATTTATACAATTTAAAGAGTTTGTGTTACTTTAGCTGTCTTTGTTGTGTTTGTTTTTAAAGCGAAAATGGGGAAAAAGCGGGGTAAAGACAGAAGCTCCAGAGGGGACGAGGACGACTTTGAACTAACCGGTATAAACATTATCTTCATTTGATGATTATAACATATAACTTTTGCTGCAATATCCTCTTTTAATCATTCTATCTGTTTATGTTTTATGTTATCTGTTATAGTTCCATCCTGTAGACATATCAAGACTGGAGCAGACCAAAGTCTGTTAAAGAAGCTCTCTGGGATCTCTGACTGGACAAACTGTCAGGACTGTAAGCAAGAAGAAAGTAAAGAAAATGACAACACAACTCTGCAGCAGGACTCTGAAGAGGAAAAGGAACCTGCAGGCATTTGGATGTGCTTGAAATGTGGCTATAGAGTGAGTTTTTTGGGGTCATTTGGTGTTTGATATTTTATTGATAGTTTTATTAATCATAAGCATCTTTTTTGCAAGGGATGTGGAAGAAACTCTGAGAACCAGCATGCAATCAAACATTATGAAACTCCACGGTCAAGTCCGCATTGCCTAGTGATCAGTTTGGACAACTGGAGTGTTTGGTAGGTATCACTTTTTTTTATAATTCCCCGTAAAAATTAAAATTTTAATAATTTTTTTTTGGTATATTTTGTCATTATGTTAGGTGTTATATTTGTGATGATGATGTTCAGTACTCAAGAACCGGGCATTTAGCTCAGCTGGTGACTAACATAAAAAAGCAAAGTGGTGCAGACCCTGTGAAGAGACCAGAAAAAAGTAAGAAACAAACAACTGTCTCTTTTATTTTGAAATACTTTTCTCTTTAAGCATCAATTTCTGTATATTTAGAAGTGAAGGATGAAGTTTTGGAAGCCAAGGAGAACTCTGAGACCGCAAACACAGAAAAAGAAAGTGAGAATAAAGAGAACAACAGCCATAAAACCAAGAACAGCATGAAAGAAAGTGCTGGGAAAACGCAGAACTGTATCGGGACTAAAGAAAACGCTGTCATTCCGGTGAAAGGCCTGAGCAACCTTGGAAACACATGTTTCTTTAATGCTGTCATTCAGGTAAAACAGATTCTTAACTTGTCTAACTTGAAGACAAATACATTTTATTAACAATTATTCCTATTGTCTTTTGAAGAATCTTTCCCAAACTCAACTTTTAAGAGAAACTCTCAACAAAGTGACTGGAGAAAAACTAAATCTGGACATCAAACCTGCATCTCTGGATTTGGTTTGTAATACTCGACTCTTTTTGAAATCCTAAATACAATATTTGACCTAATTTAAGTTCCTTTCATTTCCTGTGATTATAGGAACCTATTGTGGTGACTGTAGAGCAACCCGGATCTCTAACCTGGGCAATGTGTCACCTGCTGAATGAGATCCAGCTGTCCAAGAGGGGCGTGGTAACGCCACGAGAATTGTTCACACAAGTGTGTAAAAAGTAAGTGAAGCTGATGTCTAGATTGAAAATAACCCAATAAGGCAACTTGAACACAAACTGTTGCATTAGAAGAGGTTTATCCTTTCATCTTATCCCTGCAGGGCTGCCAGGTTCAAAGGATTTCAGCAGCAGGACAGTCAGGAGCTGCTGCGCTACCTGCTGGATGGGATGCGGGCCGAAGAGCAGAAGGTGTGTATTCTGTTCACATGAAATGAAAGATATTTAATCAAAAAGTCTTGAATAAGGAACATTAGAAGCATTGTACAGAACTGACCTACAGCAGTAAGTTCAACATAATTCTCCTGATTTGATTGACATACAGTAAATAGTTACCGCCACAAGTGTCACGTTTGCACGTGTTCAATTTGCCATTGAAAAACCTCACAGCGCCACTAAGTGTGTTGCGATGCATTCTGGGATGGCTTATACTTAGATTTCGATTCGGGACAAGGTACAGTGGACTTACCGGACATTTTTGAACCAACAGCAGCTCTCTTATGACTTTGTATCGATTTCACAGCTTCATGAAAAGTACAAGGTGATGTAAGTCTCAAAACCATCCCCTAAACATTAAGGAAATGTACTGAGATCCGCCGTACTCGTAGCTGCGGAATTCTGTTGATGAGGGCTGTAAGCAGTGCTTACATTCCTTTAGTACAAAGTAATAAAACGTACTTGGAAGAAATAATACCTATAATTATCTAAAATGATTGATTTTTAAAAAAAAAAACACCAAAGCATCCAAATAATGTCCTGTGTGGATGTTTTTTAAAACACAGATGGGGAAGATGTAGTATCTAGAAGACAAAAAAAAGTCTTGATATTAATACCTTTGATTACCAATATGTTTCATTGTTCTATCTAAAAATCAAAGGTTATCATTATGGCGTACAATATGAATATCTTGGTTAATTTTAGGTCTATCAAGTAATTTCAATTATATTTGTGTTCAGAGTTTAAAGCATTTATATTCACCAAATTTAAACTCTGGGGCTCAGAAAATTGTGGCTGCAATAAAAGTGTCTGAATATATCTTTACGTGGAGTTAGGGGTAGCTTTCGTCCCTTTGTTAGGAGCTTTGGGTACACAGTTAAAAAGAATTTTTTGTTTTAAATTTCCTAAAAGGGGTTATTTAAAGGGGATTTATTTAATAATCAATAATTAAAGTAGCAGAACTGGATCCCTCCTTCTCTTTTCTGTCCTTGCAAACAGTTAAGCAACATCTGCCAGATTGAGGAAGAGATTGATTGAAGGTTTAAATAATTGGTAGAAACACTTTATTCATCTTTAAGGAATATTTTTAGTCTCTTCAGAACACCACAGTTATATAATTTCAAGCATAAATAGAATGCAAATGCTATTTCAGAAAGAAAGTTTAAAAGACGAATTAGGTTACGTGAACGCAAAGAAAATAATGGCAGCGCTAGATATAGAATTTTAGAATTTTATTCAATATCTAAAATAAATATTACAGTTAAATACTTAATTGGTTTTAAGTACCAGTATTATTTATTTGAACATACACACTTGTTTTTGTTTTATTTTCCTATTATTTATTGCAATCTGATTTGGTTCCAGTTTGTGGTCTTTTTTTGTCGACTATATCTGTGTTTTTTTCTGTTTTTTCAGAGAGTAAGCACAGGAATAATGGAGGCGTTGAACCTGGCAAATAAAGATGCAGATGGAGACCAACTGAAAACACTAGCAAAAGGTAAATAACCTGGTCTGTGTCCTGACAGCGTTTTGTTTTTTTTAATCTTAGAATCTTCCTTTTTTTCCAGAATACGAGAAAAACGTGCTTCCTAAAAACTTTGTCGACCAAGTTTTTGGAGGGGAGATGACCAGCACTATAATGTGTCAGCAGTGCAAAACGGTAAACAGTTAAGCCTGAAAACAAAGAGAGGTTGTCTTGTAGGCGTCACTCTAACTGTGGTCACTGCTTCTTTTTTCTC
The DNA here is from genome assembly GCA_003999625.1 of Oryzias javanicus. Taxonomy (NCBI): domain Eukaryota; kingdom Metazoa; phylum Chordata; class Actinopteri; order Beloniformes; family Adrianichthyidae; genus Oryzias; species Oryzias javanicus. Next base: position 28,224,264 of record CM012449.1, on the reverse strand, counting down.
ACAGGTGTCTGTAGTCACTGAGATGTTTCTGGATCTTTCCCTTCCTGTTGTTGATGAGGTAAAAAAAAAAAAAAATTAAAAATAATGTATTTCATTTTTTTACACGCTTGTGTTTTATTATCTGTAACTTTTACAGGCATATAGGAAGAAAAACCAAAGAAAAGGAGCTCAGAAGAGCAGCGAGTCCAGCCAAGATGGCCGAAGCAGTCCCGCTCCGACCAGCAGAAACGACGACGTTCCCACTTCGGGAACCAGCAAGTATCAGCAAAAAAAGGCAAAGAAGCAGGCAAAGAAACAAGCAAAGGTATATAAATATGGTTGCTTTTCATTTTTATATAAACTAAACTCCTTGATATGTATATATTTTTGTTTTTACTGACTAACAGCAACAAAAAAGGCAGCAAAAGCTTGAAAGCAGAGTAACTTTGGACAGTCTGACGGACAACACGGAAAACGAACAAACAAGCGCTGACATGGATACAGAGGAAACAGAAACAGCTAATGATGGAGAACAAGAAGAAACCTCAGCGAGTGACCCAAACCCTGATCCCTCCAGCGTATCTGAACAGGATAAGAGTGTGGAGCAGGAAGACGAAGACTCAGACTCATTAGCAACATCATCCTCTGCCACTAACCGTTTTACAGTCTTGTCAGATGAGCAGCGCTCTCAGGAGAGAATTTTAAACGATGAAATGTCCAACGAAGAAGAAGACGACACCCAACTGGTGAACGAAATGGAGAAAGTTACCCTTGACGAAGCTTTCATAGAAGACTCCGAGGCTGCGGACCAAAACATGGAGGATGAGGATGAAGTGTTGGACGCTAAAGAGTACACAGTCGTCAACCAAGACCCCGAGTTGGCCTTCAGCACGTTGGCAACCAGGACGGCCCCGGAGAAGCAGGAGTGCTCCGTACAGTCATGCCTCTTTCAGTTTACGGAGGTGGAAACGCTCACGCTGACCAACAGTTTGCTGTGTGTCACTTGTACTAAACAGCAGCAGAAGAAAAACAGAGGTGAAGGTATGTACATTGATTGAAAGTGTATTTATGTGTTTTACAAGCCGTTTAGAACCAATCCTTTATGACACGTCCAGGACCCAAGAAGAATGTTTACACTGATGCCTTGAAGCAGATGTTGATCTCTTCTCCCCCAGCTGTCCTTACCCTTCATCTGAAAAGATTTCAGCAGGTACTTTAAGGCTGTTTTTTTACAGATATTGAATAAATGACTCTGTGATAAAGCTACTTAAAAAAAAAAAAAAGTTTTGTCCTATAAACACTACAATATTATATTTCTATTTTTCTAGAATGGATTCACTATTTGTAAGGTGAACAGATTCGTTCATTTTCCACTGATTCTGGATCTTGCTCCTTATTGCAATGCCAAATGCAAAGATAATATCGTAAGTAACTTCTCTTTTTTTTTTTAATTTTTTTTTTAAAGACCCAGTCCGAGGAAAATTGTGTTTTTAACGTGTTCTTATGACATTTTTCTGACATATATAACGAAAATTAAGATTAAAAATAGCATTTCTGATTATTTTGTTTATTTTAAAATGCAGTTGGAAAAAGATCTTAGTTGAAAATACGCTAGGCGGCAAGTTTTTAGATTTTTAGATTTGAGCTAAAACAGCTTTTAAAATAGCTTAAAAGGTAACCAAAGTTGATCTTTAATGCTTTTTTTTTTTGTAACTTCTAAATGTGTAAGAACTAAACTATTTTTTTTTTTCCCTCACTCAGAATGAGTCCTCTGATAAAGAAGATACAGGGGTTTTATACAGTTTGTATGGTGTGGTAGAGCACAGTGGAACAATGAGGTCGGGTCATTACACAGCCTATGTGAAAGTCCGGCCAAACCGCTATAAAACTTTATCTAATGGATTATCAACAGAAGGTAGGAATACTTTTATGTGGGCATGAGTTGAAAATAACATTAAAATCCAAATAATCTTGACCTTTTTTTTTTGTTTGTTTCTGAACTTCCAGAGCCTTCCGTCGGATCCTGGTTTCATATCAGCGACACAAGCGTCCAGCCTGTGAGCGAAAGCAAAGTCCAGAGTTGCCAAGCCTACCTCCTCTTCTACGAGAGAGTCCTCTGACAGGATCTCGGGAAATAAATGCTCAGGAAAAAAAACAATCAACCAACCATCCAACCATCCTGCTGCTTCTCCTTCAGTACAAAAGGGATTCCAATGGTGGCTGTGATCAAAATATTTACATTTATAGAAGCGACGTTTAAAATTTGCTGCATCTCACTTTTTTATAGGATTGAAATGGGGGAAAATAACAGTGTTTTGGGGGTAAAGTCAGTGAATCAATTGTGGAATATCACATAAGAAACAATAATAAAAAATATATATATAAATATAAATTTGCCTTTTTTATTTCTATAGTGGAACTGTTTGGTATTTTTTTAATTACATTTATGTGTGTGAACAATAAAAAACAAAGTCTATAAAGGGAGTTGTGTTGACGCCACACTGAGCATGCGCGTGAACTTCCTGGTTCTGATGTCACATGACAAGAAGAAAGTCGGGCGGCCAGAATATCGTCCCAAAATCTACAGTCACTGTTATTCCGCTATCATGAAAGGTCAGTGAACGTTTGGCCTCGTTGGATAAATCCTTTTTAAAGTTATTTTTCCACATAGTCGTCTTTCGAATGCGCATGCTCGAAGCAATTATAGCAAACGGCCTGGCCTAGCGTAAAACCGATGCCTGTAATTATATGTAGTCACTATCTCCGTTAAGTTTGTGTTGGTTGAAGTGGACGTGTCATTGTTGTTCGGTTCAAACTAGGTAATTTCGGCGCATTCTGCCCCATGAGTCAGTTAAGTAACTTGGCTTACCATGAGTCAGCGTTTTGAGGCTTAGCGTGCGACATGGAGCGTTCAGGGACAGATTGTTTACCAAGTTCCTCTTGCTAACTATGTCAATTTAGCCAAGTGGCTGTCAGTGTGTTCTTCTAAAAGTAAATTTTAGCTAAATTAAATGATATTAAAACCGGTTTATTACTCATTTTGTCGCATGAAATTTAATTAAAGACATTTTTAAATCTCAATCAAAGAGGTAAAATAAGATGTTGAAACGCATGGTAAAACTTTATTTTCAGATCTTTTTTCTGTTAAAAACAGGGAAGCTAACTTTCCTTTTCCTGCACACCCTGCAAAAAATATGCTGAATCATTTCCTGCCTGCTGCACGTTTCTCAATAGAAAGCTGGTAATTGAATATTCCTAGGGATCATCAATGTGTTATTCTACCTTTTATAAATGGATTCAGTCAGGCATTACTTCAGTTGTGTTTTATTGGAAGAGTTTCTTCTATAGATGGATAGATAAATGCAACATTCATACATTAAAACAATAATTTGCATGATAAACAGTAATAAATAATGCATCATTTGGTGACTAAAAACAGGAAATTTTAATTAAGTTGTTGCTAGATAAAAGTGCATCAGTCATTAAAAAAATTATGGGATTCACAATTAGTGTTAAAGTTGCTAATATCAGAAAAAATATATATACCGGTATAAGGGATGTAACAATGATTAGATTTATATTCCCAGAATCCAACTACTTGATCGATCTTTTTGAGACAAGTTCTTAATCGAATCGATCATTTCAAAATGAAATGAATTGATTAAATCAACATTTTGATAACACTGTTTGGAATGAGGCATGGTAGATTTATTTTACTATAATATAAAAGCGTGCAATCACAGCAGACAACACGTGATGGTAGAAAAACATGATCAAACCATCATTACAGTCTGATGTGTGGAAACACTTTGAATGTGACAGTACAGTGTTAGAATCATCTAATATTTTGTATAATTTTGATGTGGAAAAATGTCACTGGGCTGAACTTTATGAAACTTTACAAAGTTTTGCTTTTGGTTTGGTTATTTATACAAATATTTAATATACACTTGCAAGAAATACAAGGAATCTGGAAAACTTCACCTGCACTGTTCAGTATCAGGGATTTATCTCTGAAGCACAGAGGTTGAATTTTTGGCTAAAGATGTCCTGGATCAATTTTAGGGTGGTAAATCTGATAATTCAAAATTAACCAATACTGGCAAGCATAGAATAGTATTAGAATATCATAGTAAATAATATGGTTTATATAAAATTGTATAGAATAATAGAATGGTCTTCAAATTTGGACAGCTCTGTCACAGCGCCCAGGAAAGACGCAGCACCTGAATTTGGACACAGCTTTTGAATCATATCGTCGACCCCAAATTATCAAATTGTTGTCAAAATGAATTAATACACTCCTAATAAATATGATTGAAAACAGAATAAAAAGTCTCCGCCATGGCACAGTTCAAGCAGTCCAAAAGAGGAAGTTAAGATTTCATTTGAATGGTTTTTATAGCCATGTTTATAATATTGCAGTGGGGTAAAAACTCTCCTGATCTGTGGCATTTACTTGAAGACAACAGATCAGAGGATCCTGGATGTGAAGTCTTTGATGATGTTTTTTTGAATGAATTGTCTTGAATGTTGGTGTGTATAGGACCTAAGACAAAAATGTTGAATGATTTATTTGACTGAATTTGAAAATGTTGGAAAAACAAATGTGCAGAGAGTCTGATAAACAAAACTTATGAGGATTTTTTTAAAATTGAACACAAACAGAAAAGAGAAAGCAACTATAAACAGCTATGATGATTAGTGAGTGAAACCTGGAAATTTCACCGATTTGATAAAACAGAACAGTGGAGATTTTACATCCTCTCATTGAAAAATCCCTTTCTAAATTAGGGTGTGCTTTAAAATGTAACAAATTAGCACCAATAACATATTAAAAAAACTAAAAATCAGCGAGTTTGGTAGTTTTTTCTCCACTTTGAAGGTATAAATTGCAGTAGTGTGACAACTGTTTTGGCTCCTCTTTTCATCCAGGCTGAGCTTGACAGAACCATGACGCTCCCACCTCCTCGCACATCGGTGTTCAGCTTTCAGTCGGCCGTGCACAGCACGCACGTTCTCCAGAGCCTGAATGAGCAGAGGCAGCAGGACGTCCTGTGCGACGTGACGGTGGTGGTGGAGGACCGGAGCTTTCGGGCCCACTGCGCCGTGCTGGCTTCATGCAGCGAATACTTCCGCAGTAAAGTGACCGGAGTCAACCGGCAGAATCCCATCATCACCTTACCTGATGAGGTGGGTCCCGAAAAGTGTTGCTTTATCCCGAAGAGGTTTGTTTTTTATTGAAGTTTTCTCTTGAATCCGCAGGTGAGCATGGAAGGGTTTGAACCTTTGCTTCAGTTCGCCTACACATCTCAGCTGCTTTTCACCAAAGAGAACATAAACGCCGTGCAAACCAGCGCCCGCTTTTTGGGGTTTCACAACGTGGAGTTGGCCTGCTTCGACTTTCTGATCCCAAAGTTTTCTGATGATAAGAGAAGCTCGGAGAGGCTCAGGCGGCACCGAGCGTGCTGTCAGAGTTGGCAGCAGAGCGCCAGTTTGGGGTCCAGGGTGGACGGTAACCCAGCCGAGTCGCCCGAGTTCCAAACCTCAGCGCCTCCAGGAGGAGAAGAGCAAACCGACTTTGCGTTGCCGTGCCGCCGCAGCACGGATGGTCAAACAAACGGCGCGGAGGAGCGCTTCGGTTTGGAGAACTGTGAGTCACAAATAGCTCCCTTATCTCTGGAGCTGGCAGCGAATGGTGTCTGCCCCATGCTGCCGCTGTCATGCCCGGGCTCCGACAAGACAGATCCGCAGTTTTGCGGAAGTGACATTTTGCAGATGGGAGACGCCTGCAATCAAAGTGAGCCCACTTTGGCTGGTTGTGGCTTTCATTGCGAGCTGTCAGAACCACGGATTGTGGATCCTACAGAAATCGCTGAACCAGCAGGTGTAGACGGTGAACAGACTGTTGAAATACTTGGTGCTCAAACTGCCTTCAACTCAACCTCGTGTCTACTTAAGACATCAGGAGATTGTGGTGCAATTTCAGAGCAGAATGAGGCTCACCCCGAGCAGAACGATGCCTCAAATGCTGCTTTAACGCACAAAGACGACCGCAGCCGAGTGGAGCGGGAGGTGGCTGAACACCTAGCTAAAGGTTTCTGGCCTGATTTGTACCCAGCTCAGCTTCCACAAAACTCCCACGATCCAACAGACCAAAACAATCTGGCAAAGGCTTCGGATTTCCTCTGGCTGAAGCAGCTGGATCTCACTTCCAGCGTAGGAGACTGTCCCTTTCTCAGGGAACTGGAGACGGGCGATAACCCCGGCACAAACGCGGACCTCTTGTCCCAGGAGGAGATAAGTCCCTGCATGTCGTCCTCGCTCAACTCGGCGGAGGAATCTGAAATGGATACAGACGGGGATACCGAGGCCAACAATAAAAGAGCAGAAGAGGTTCTCATGAAACAAACATTTGCTCTAAGATTACGAATGAATCAAATCATAACATCTGAAGTTCTCGTCTCACAGATTCAGCTTCCGTTTCCTGTAAAGCAAATCTTAGAGCTGAGCCGGAGTGGGTTCCAGCAGCTCCTGAGGGACCACCAGCTGACCCAGGAGCAGTTCGAGTTTGTCCACGACGTCCGGCGGCGGAGTAAAAACCGCGTGGCGGCACAGCGCTGTCGAAAGAGGAAACTTGACGGCATCCAGCAGCTTGAATGTGAAATCAAAAAACTGGTGAGGATTTTCTGGTCAGCATTGAAAGATGCATTCAAGCAGGGGAGGTTGGGCTTAAAGTCCTACTCCAACTATATTTTGATCATTAGGGGTACATTAGAAATTCTGCTGTGAGTTGTGACGCAGAAGTTAGCCTCCACTAATTTCCCAGCATCCCTTTGTTTACACTCTCTCCCTCTAACTTATAGCATCTCACAACTCTAAGCTAACATTAGCATGGCAAAACAACAGCAAGCGATATCAGATCTATGCAGACGTACAATTTAGAGCCAGATGGCGGCTCAGATGAGGAAAAGGAAGAGCTTAATGAATCTATTCGTCTGCATCAGTTTTTTACGACCAACCACTAATTTTTTTTTTTTCAAAACATTTTATTTTGGTTTCAAATAATATTGGCCCAGATTTAGCTCCACACATTTAGCATCAAACCTCTTCAAACTATAGGATGCAGACATAGAATAGAATGGTTTTATTGTACAAATATAATGAAATTCAGCAGCAGCTCCCTTGTGAAAAGAATGCAAAAAAGAGAACAACATATACAAAAAGTAGCAGAATGTTAAAAAAAAGAAGTAAAACAGGAAAAAAAAAAAAGAAGGGGTTAATTTCGGTTCGCATTTAGCCTGTTGACCTGTATCACCTCCCAGAGGGCAACAGGTCAAGGAGGTGATGTCCAGAGTGGAATCCATCTTTGGCAATGCTTTGGGCTTTATTTAGGCAACAGGAGTTGTAGATGTTTTGGGGGGCAGAATGCAGCCGAGGATTTTTTTCTGCTGACCTTGTTTTTTACAACCCTCTATGATCTTCTCTTCCTCTGTGGAGCTGGAGTACCACACTGTTATGGCATATGTTAGCAGACTCTATGCTAGTAAAAAGTAGAAAAAGACAAAAAAAAGAAGAGTCTCCTCCCTGCTTGTACAGTGTGAACAACAACAAATGTGCATTCGAGAACTCACATGCCTTGTATCTTTGCAACTTTAGTTAACTGGTTTTCTGTAGTGTTCATGGCAGCAGATCATTGCAACAATGACAGTGATGAGTTCTGATTCCTCTTTGACAGATCAGCGAGAAAGAGCAACTTCTGCAGGAGCGAACGGAGCTGAAGCAAAATCTGGAGGAAATCCAGCAGAGCCTGTGTGGGCTCTGCAAGAGTGTCAACATGGAGTCAGGCTCAGATCAGCTCCACTTCCTCTCTTCTTCTCCAGACTTTCCCTCCTCCTCCTCCTCCCCCTTATGTCTTCAGGAAAAACACAGGGAGTCTCAGATTCCCCCTAAAACGGTAAGTTCTTCCTCAGAGTGCGGTGGAGGTGAGGTACCGTCAGATTCGTCTCCTCGCGTCTGCACAGAGGATCCACGCTGCCCTGCTGCGTCTTTGCTCGGTGCCTGTATGGACACGACTAACAACTTATAACGATCCACTGGTTATTTCAAGTCATGCAGGATCATGAAGCAACCTGTTACTCTTTCACTTTATACTGTAACCCTCCCTGACCTCGTGAATTCTGCCGCACATTTCAGGCTGATAGATGTTTGATTACTCGACACACAAACACCTATATCCTCCTCCAATGTGTTTTATTATTTTTTATTTTTTTCAGCTGTAATCTCTGGGACAAACACAAAAGTTTGAAAAGTTTATTGAATTTTCATTAACAAATGGTGGTTAGTTTTTCTCAGGGAAACAAAAAAACCTGACTGCATTTTACATCAAAGTGCACAATCACCACACACTTGTCCATTGCATGTACACCCTCATGTTTAACTGTATTATAGTTTTTTTTTTTTACTTAAACTACTTTTCTTCTTAATAAAATGTGAGCAAAACTAATGGTGTACTTCAGCTAAAAGCTATGTTTTGCTGCTCTCAAGAGTATTATTTTACTGCACATTTACAGTAAAAGTGGCTTTCAAATGGTTCAAGATTGTGTAAAATGTGAAAGGATAACATAAGCCGTTGTGTTATTGGATCAAAATGTGCCTTATGCTGCAGTATACTATAAATCCAAAACAAGTTTGTTTCAAGCACTGGTGCACATTAACCTAGAGCTAACTTCAATGGCATTATCAAACATCTTATTATGTCTGCATGTTAATTATCTTTTTTTTTTTTTTTTAAATAAAGTTATTCTAAAAAAAAAAGTTGCTTTTTCGTGATAAATTTGTGTTTTAATTATAAAAAAGTGACTTTTTCTTCCTCTTTTTTTTCTGAAGTTTCAGATTGTGGCCAGTAGGTGGAGCTACAGCTCTCTTTTGTTAACCTGATGAATGAATTGAGTCATTGTTTTTTTGCTCTATTTAAATATTTTATACAATTTTATAGCCTTAAAAGCTAAATAAAAATTATTTTAGTAAAAAAAACAAAACAAAAAAAAAAAAAACAATTAAAGCCGTTAAACGTTATTGTATAAAAGGATGCACAACTTTATAAAAATGTAAATTTCTAAAGTTATTTCAAGTGAAGAAAGCTGTGAAACGCAACTAAGGAATATTTAAGATTAAAACACTGCTTCAATGAGTTTGGTAAATGATTAAAACTCAGTAAGGAGCAAAAATCAACCAGAGATTCTGCAGGCAGGAAATTACAAACAGAAAAGTTTTATTACTCAGCTGCCCCTGTAGAAGCGTAACGGGAGATGCAAGATAGCTGCTTTATGTTTTATTAATGCTTGAAGTCGTATTCTTCATCAATTTAATTTTAAAGTAGGAATTCTGAATAAAATAGATGGTAACCTATCCGGATAAACACATAAAAAAAAAAAAAAACTCAAAACAAACTGTTGTAATTTGGACACTTCTTACCACACATTGAAGAATTTCTGCAGATTTATTTTTTCTCTTTCCCCGTAGTATAAAGAATGATATCACTTCATTATTCTTTCAGCAGTTGTTTACCAGTTCTCCTAATCTTTATTCAATTGTGAACTGCTAGAAGAAATCCCAGATAAACCTTTGTTGACCTGATGAAGCCGTGATGTGTGCCGATTCTGGCCTGGAGTGGAATGGATCGGCTTTCAAGCCAGATCTACTCCAACCCCAGAAGATAAGGTGGTTATCCTGCAGGAGGCTCAACCACACCCTCGCCAGTCTGTTTCTCATTTTCAGATTTTTTTTTTTTTTTTTTTGGACAAAAGCGGGTTTCAGTTGGAGCAGTCTAATCCTTTGTGATGAAACGATACGAAGAGAAAAAAATGTTTTCCCTTTTTTTTTTTCTGGCAAATATTTAAGTCTCACTCCACCTGCATACAGTAAAACCGTTCCCTGTGGTCTCTTAATTATGATTATGGAGTCTTTAGCCAAAAGCTGTCATTTTTTTTTATTTTCTGCACTTCCGCAATATCTTATTAGAATTTCGTCTCTGGGGGGACGGGTGGGACTGTTGGTGTTGAAATTTGTTAGTTAGCTCCCTCCCGCTAGCTTATAGCCCTACACAACCTCAAACTAGCATGAAAAAGATTTAGAAAATACAATGCCACAAAAATTTTACTTTGTTTGTCAGTTTACTTGGACTGATGGGATTTTTCTTTACCCTTTAATGTGTGGATAATCTTATTTGGGGTTATTTATATACTGATGCCTTTCAAGTTTATTTAGATTTCAGTTAGATTTTTTCCCCTTTTTTATCTTTTATTTATATATGCATTTTATTATTTTGTTTAATTTTATGTTGTGAACTTGGTTTATGTTATAAATTGTGTGTAATATTATTTTGTGTTTTCTTTTGTCTTTTTCAGATGTTGAAATTAAATTCATTTTCACTTCACTTGCAAACATATATAATGCCAAATTGTATAATGTCTGCGATCCACTGTCAAAAAAAAAAATAACAATAGCATAGAAAAATCACCAACAGTCCCACCCACAATTCAGGTGAATTTCTGATGAGCTCCTACCGCTCTGCAGAAACTATGTCCTAGAAAACAATGCAGGTTTTTTATTTTAATTTTGGCTAAAAACAGCATAATTATAATTAAAAACTGGGAACGCTTTTTTAATAAACCAAAAGATGAAAAAATAAATAAATAACAGGCAAAGAACTTAAAAAAAAAAGCTTTCTGAGTGATGATGTCTTTCACTTTTAATCATTATGTGAGTTTAACTAGCTGGTTACAGTTTGGCTCCTTTTTAGCTCGTCCGTCAGAAATCCTCCTTGATTCTCCAGATCTGGAGCACTCCGACTGCCTCTCTGCTGCATGTAAAATACTTTCCTCTCCAATGTACTCAAACTCAAAAAGAAGAAAAAAAAATCTTTGAAGATGAAAAAATATTCCAGCTGTTCATCAGAGGAAGATTTATACACCCACATGTCTTCAAAAAACAATTAAATGATAATAATACCACAGACGCCAGATTTCCCTTTTCTGCTTTGACGTCAGAAAATACAATTCTCAGCTGGTCGAAACGCCATCCTCAGAACAAGAAAATTTGTGAAATTCACAGTAAAAACTGGAGATCCTTCCCCAGTGCTTGTGTCACAGCTTAGATCTTAAAGCATTGTAGTGCAAAACTAAGATTATCCCCTCTTGCAAAGCTTGACAGAACCAGAGACTTGATTTGAAGCGGAAGCAGCTGTGTAGCAAAAGCAAGGTCAGAAGCCCGTAATCCGCGGCCTCATTTATGCTAGATTAAAAACCTGCTCTGAGTTTTGATTAAGAACGCAGGGTTAGAAGATTAAAGGCCAGCAACAAAATGAAAGCAGTTAAAGCCCAATCCTGGAATTCATCAGAATACCAAAACCTTAAACAGTCATAACGCGAGATTAATTCAAAGCCTGGTGTGTCTGTCTCATTGTATCTGTGGTGTCAGTCCTTTTCTCTAAAAATATAGAAGATCTTTCTATTTTATTCTAATTTGTTATTTCATTTTCCTTAATCTCTTAAAATCCGAATTTAAATGTGAAATTTTAGCAAAAAGATTGTTCATGAACTGATTGTTACACATTTATATATTTGAATTGCATAGTTTAAGAAGCAGAGGGGGAAAAAAAAAAAAAATAACACAATCTGGAAATTTTTTATTTAATTGAAAAAAGACTAAATTCATGCCAAAAAAAATGAATTTTCCACCAAAGCTGTAAAATACAAAAATTGCAAGAAAAATTACGGAATATTTAAAAAAAAAGGGATTAATTCCCCTTTTAATATAATATTTTTGACTGTCCCTGTCATTCCAATGACGCTGTTTGGGACATCCTTGGTTTTAGCACTGTCATATTAGAGGAGGATTAAAAAAAAAAAAAATCTGTATTTTCCCAGATACGATTCATAACTCTGAACTTTCTTTCCCAATTTTGATCATAGAATTTATTTGGTATTTGAAGGGTTTTACACAGCATGTTCACTTGTGTGCCCTCAGAGGAAGCTGAAAACCACAACCCGGCCGTGGTAGTGACTCAGGCAGAATCAAAAACCGAGATGTGCCAGGACCCTGCTCTGCTTTAAAGAGATCGTGGAAAACCACACAGTCCTTCACTACGTTTTACAAGCAGAAGTCATAATCTGAACAAAATCATAGGTATAAAAGACACTTGTAAAATCTCAACATTTCTGTATCCTCACTTCATTTCCTCAAAGTCACAAGGTCCTTCTTTTTGTAGCAGCAGGGTTTGAAAGTGAATAAAAGACCTACAGCCTGGTCCTTGGGACGCATCAAGGAAAGGAATATGAAGTCATGTCTTTTTTTTCAAATGTTGAGGCATAGAAAAACTTAAAAAAAAAACCCCAAAGCTTATATTTTAAACATAGAAATTTATATAAAACATCCGATTGGTCAAATCCTTAAAAAAACAGACAAACTAGGTTTTGTCAAATAACTTTTTTTTAAAAATCCACCAAAAACTACATTTCTTGGAGCCCCGCCCCTTTACATTTATTGAAAAGCCCCAAATGTCCTTTGAATAAAAAAATACTTAATTCAGTTGTGTCCAGTGGTTTCAGAGATATACCGCTTTAGAAACTTCTCTACACACATTTGCATTGGTAGTTAGGAGATTTAAAAAAATAATATATCACAAATAGCTTCCTTAAATGTTTCCCTGTCAACTGAAAAAGTCTTGTGATGTGTCAGAAACATCAATCCTAAATCAGATGAGACATATTTATATACAGATCATTGAATGGATGACTAAAAACTTGCTTAAATAAATTAATTTTAAGGACAAAATGTTCATAATTCACTCAATGGCAGGTGTCAGCATGAAGAAATCACTTTTTACTGATTATATTGATAGACTTTTTTTTGGTGAATTTACATATACTTTACATATACACTAGTACTTATTTCAACATCAGAGAAAATCTTAGAGAAATACTTAGAATCAGTTCACCGTCCATAACCTCCTTGCACAATCTTAAGCTGCTAACTGATGACAGGCTGGAGTTTCTAAGAACTTCAGCTTGAGGCTAGTGCTGAGACGGAGTTTGCATCCCATTGACAGGATTATATAAAAGATGAACAAACTACTGTAATCTCAAGTATAAAAGAGAAGAAGAGGAGGGCGACAGCAAGCGAGATTCCAGATCTGCAACAGATAGATTAACAGTAGTGGCAGATTACAAGCACAGTTGCTTTTTTGTCCTGATATCTGTTGGACTTCATGTCACACAGTGGATAAATATAATTTGACTTTTAATAAAAGAATAGATGTGTTCTCACAGTATGGTTGTTTATCAAAAGACACTTAAATGTTCCAGTGTGTAAATGTTTTTTAAAGCTGGATATAATACAAAAACTACTTTTAATTAAAGTAAAATTTAGACTTGGATGGATCAAAAATATGAACTGCAACCACAGTCACCACCAAATAATTAAATTATTCATGCTTGAAATTATTGAAGCAACTTATATTACCATATTGTGTACTCCTTTTTTGTATTTATTAATGTTTAAAAGTTGTTTTTTGGGGATCTAACTTGTAAAAAATAATTTAAACTAGACTTAGGAGTACTTAAATAATTAGGATGATCATGTTATTATACAAGTATAAAACATGATCAATAATCATCAACATGATCAACTTTGACTCTAAATATTTCACAAGTTTCATTTTTTATTAATCAAATTTACAGTCAGTTTATGTTTCTTTTTTAACAAACCATCCCTTTAAAATTATGGCCACATAAACAGTCAATAAAATAAAAGACAATCAAAACCGGAGCGCGATAACAGACCTACAGGTGATTCTATGCAGAGTGTATATGATGCGTTCTCGTGGAAGGCTTAAACTCTCAGGTCAAATTTATAACATTTATAAATGATGAACAAAGATAGTTAAGTCCTTCTGATTCATGATGCGGCATTGGAAAATTTTGTTATAGAAACACTGAGGTAATGATTGAGCGAACAGTCGTTTGTCATAGCAAGAAGGATTTCAATACTGACATACTTCTAGATGAGAAAAAAAGCAATAGAACACAAATAAACAAAAAGCAATTGGACAGGAGGCATCTCGATGCATTAAAAAAGCCTATTACACCATTATTACATGTAATCATTCACCATGTGAGGATGTGTTTTTGTAAAAGCCCGATTCAATCTGCTATATTCAAAACCCACTTTATTTTTTTTTTAATTAGGTAATTTAAAACTCACAAAAAACTGTATGAGATTTTAAAAAATCTTACTATTAAAGATGTGAAAGAGGAGTGAGACAATGTAAACTAATTCAGCTTCTAACATTATAAATGATAAATCTGTAGATTGTAAAGTGGTAGTTTATCAATTCCAAAAGTTCCTGAACCGCTGGGAGGTCATCGACACACAGAAAGGAAGTCCAAAGCAGTAAAACAACAAACATACATCAAATATTGCAAAATAAAAACAGTCCACTTGATGAGCAGAAGTTTTTAAGTAGATAACACTGCACAAACTTATGCCAAAAAGATAAACAGATAAGTGTGTCAGTATTTAAAATGATGCTTATGTAATAAAGCAGCGGAAAATCATAGCACCTCCCCCTTGATATATTGTGTCAGAAATAGTTTTAAACCACCTAAACAGATGTAAAAAAAAATACACAATTTGAAGCTGCATTAATTGAGAAGAAAATCAGCTATTTTTTTGTGATTTCATAAAGTTTTCATGCAAAAGTTTGTTAAAATGACTGGTAGTAAGTCAGAGAATTGACCAATTATGTGACTTGTAGGATGGGGGTGGGGGGTCACAAAAATCTAAAAGTAAAAAAAAAAAAAAAAAACTTTTGCGAAACTTGAATCATTCAGAAACATTTACAACATAAATCCTGTGCATGTATGCTTGGAAACATATTATTGCATCTCAATAAACTAGAATATCATCAAAAGTTGTGCTGGTTTTGTTCAAACAGTGCATCTATTAAACTACAGACACAACCGGCATGTGTTCAGGAACACGCTAAATGCAGGTTCTTGAACGGGCGTTGCCCATGGTGTTCACACTGGACAAGTCTGGAGGGGCTTCTATTTCTTTTGCTACTGTTTACTAGCGCATGTCCACCACCTACAGTTGGGAACAAAATGTCACTAATTTTGTTTCAGGTTTTTTCTTGGTGTCATATAATTCTACATATTCTCACTCCCAACTCGTCATACATGGACGTATGGTTTGGGCCCCCCTCCGCCTCACTTTTTGACATTTTGGGTGTCCCCCAACTTGTCGTTTTTTGATATGCTTGCCGTTCTCATTAAATGACTGTTGGGATCGTAAATATATGTTATCCTATTCTTACTTATTTCCTTTACCTACTTATTAGATGTGTTTTAGTTCTCTTTATTGTGTGCTGAAATGTCTTGATCTGAGCTGGAAGTGGGACAGATAAAGAAGATGCAGCAGCTGAGTCAGAGATTAGCAGGAGCCAGGAGAAGTTACAAGGACGATCACCCAGCCTAAACATGCACACTCAATCTTTAAATATTGTTTATGACCTTGTGTAAGAAACTGATTTGAACCTGTCTCAGCTGAAGTTCTTCGTCATCCCTTCCCCTTAGCAACTGAGACCTTGTAACTAGGGCGTGCCTTACTCTCAATAAAACGCACGGGGAGCAAAAGGTTGTTTAGAGTTGGTTGAAAGATTGTAACTGAACAAGCTTTTGGCCCACTCTCCTTGCAAGTTTTAAACTTGAATCAATTCTCTGTGTTTCTTTGTGTGCAGGTTGATTTCTTTACAAATGTTAGAGCTTAAACCTAACAATGACTAAATCACGGATCCCCAACCTTTGCGGCACGGTAACGGACGCGGTACTGGGACCCGGTTAGGGTACCAGTAACCATTTGCGGTTGTGGGCCCTGATTATCATCTGTCCCGGTACCAAGCAACCTACGGGGCGGTACTGCTGCACGTCTCAAAGTTTGGGGACCTGTGGTAACAGCCGATGAGTTGGGGGAACCCAAAACTTCAAAAAGAGTTTTGATGAGTTGGGGCTGAATGTGCTGCATGATTCCAACAAACCACAATTATTGATTCCTCCTCCATGATCAATTTTTACACTATTGGCAATTCTGTAAATTAAAGGGGATCTCATTACTACCAGATCCAAGTCCCTGATTAGTCAAAGTTCATCCTGGTTTAACTTTTAACATGTGTCCAATGGCCATGTGTTTAATCTGAAAATGACTATATAAACTTGCTTAGCCATACAGGAGCATTAGAGTTTCGATTGTGAAAGCCCGAAACGTGCGTTAACACACAATTACATAGAGTTTTCAATGAAAAGTGTCTGCTTGAATGTGTGTCGCCAAAGAGGGGGTGAAGATAGGTTCGGAGTTTCACTTTTTATGCAACAATAAAGAAAAGATTTTAAAAAAACATATTGATGATGATCTAGTTTTTTGAGATACATAAAAAATAAAAAAAAAAAGACAAACAATGGTAAGTATACCAAGAAATGCCACAATTGAAAGAAACATTCGTCTAGATATTGATTAACAAATCCCAATAAAAGTTTGTGAGCTATAACTGTAATGAAAAACTTCCTAATTATACTGTACTCTTTGATATAAAGGTGGCAATCAGGCGTGAATTCATGGGATAATGGATCTTTCACATAAGACAAACCTACAATGCGTTTGAAGTAAAACAAACAAGCAAGGCCCTGATGGTCAAGTGTTACAACCAATTCCCAACATCCTCATTTATTTTTAGAACTGGGGTTCTAATGTACGCTTTCAATTCTCTTTTCTAAATCTACTAGAAACACAAAACTCAGCGGTACATGTTCTGATTGTAACAATGCTGTTTATACAAAAAAGAAAAAAAAAATGGGGCCACTGATTACTGTTGTCCTGTGAAGACAATGGTAACACTAAAGTGTTGTCGGTGCATAAAAGTCTCTGAGTCCCCAAAAGTATTAATACTTATTGTGCCATTCGCACTGACCGACACTCACCTCCTCAATGTCCAAGTTTTTTCTAGATTTGTAAATGAATTCTCCAATCGCAACAAAAACTGACAGGACTAGTCCAGCTGCCAGCACGATGAAGATTCCGCCAATGTTCTCCACACCGAGGGCACTGGCCTCTTTGCTGTCTTCCTCCGGACAGCCATTCCCTCGCCACCATTTCTCCTTCATCATATGCAGTTTCCCTTCTTCCTGAAGCTGCAGGATGGCAATTGTGACCTTATCTCGGTACGGAGAGCCTGCAACCCAAAAGACACCATTACTGGGACACAATGTATCTTGTCAAAGATTAGATAGTTAAAGCATTGTCTGCTACTCATTTTTCTCACCAATTGGAGTCCCAACACCGTAACCTTTGGAATCTATTAAGCCTCCAATCTGTGTGAGGTTGCAATTGCGCTGGCTGATGTACTCGATGCTGGTGGACTCCATCAGAAGAGCATAATCTGTAGTGAGGACCCTCTGAATCCCCTCCCGGTTGTTTTTCACCAGGGCTGTGTTTTTCCTGCTGCTCATAAACGCCCACATTTTCTCATAGGTTGAGATCTTAGATTTCTGTAGATGAAAATGAGCAGTAAAATGTGTCAAATACAATTTCCATTTAATTGCCATTTTAGGATCAATTAACATGATTTTAGAGAGAAATGACAGGTAGTAAGGATAATTGGATGTCATGTGACCAGCCAGTATTAAGATTAGCTGCAGGATATGCTTCAGGGGTAACGATAAATCACCCCAGACATTTCTTAATTCAGTTCACGTGGACATTTTTACACCTCTAACCTTTAATCCTTTTTTATTCCACTGTAAGTCATGTTTTTTTTTACAGCGTATGAACCCAATTACTGATACAAGGTAGAGTGGAAGGAGGGGATGTGCACACTACCTTAAAAAATGTCATGGTAGAGCCATCTCTTACAGCACCGTACTCTATTTTGGTTTGTTTGGCCAAATCATCAGCAGAGTCAATCGGAGAGTCCATTCTTTCCACAGTGAGGAAGGCAGCCAAATTGGCAGTGTAAGAGGAGATTATAATCAGTGTGAAGAACCACCATATCCCACCAACTATCCTCGTTGAAAGTGCTTTGGGCATCAGTTCAGACCCTGCAAGGAAAAACAACTCATGAATCATAGAGTATTCACCTCAACACTGTGCAGTTGAGACCTCTCTATTTGTGTTTTTGGCAAAAATAAAAGCAGAAATATAAAAAAAAGTGTATACACACCCTGCTGCATAAGTGCTCCAACTCCAAACCACACACTGTTGATCAGAGTGAAGTTGTTTTCAACCACATCTGAGTCTGGGTTGCAAGGGTGTGGATTGTACCACTCATAAGGGGTGAACCTGTAAAAGAAAAGTCATCATTCTTATACCTACGCAAAAATGTAAACATATCTTGTGACATAATGCAAAGACCATGATTCCATCATATGAAGGTGCCGTGCTCAGCCTTCAGCCAGCTTGACCTCTGCTGCACTACCAATGCTGCAGCTCTACGGCAAAACCTTCTCCTAACCCTCTGCTGATGGCTAAATGCCACAAAAGAGGATTTCTGATTTAATTCCCACCAAGTACATAGTGGTTAGCTCCTGGAACATCACCGAATGTCTATACGTCCTTGTTTTTATTCAAATCAAGAACCTTTAGCTGCAAAATACAGTTTCAGGAGAAACCAAACTTTTAACTTTCAATTCAGTATCTTTGAATTGTGGTTAATTTGCATTAAATATTTAAAGAAACTAAAATTCAGAACCCCTAAAAAAAACATTTTTGTGCATTAAAGAGTGAGCTCTGGTTCGAAACGATTTAAACATTTACTGGTCTTCTCCTTTTAGCCAAAACTCACCTGGCAATGACGAACAGCACACAGCTGACACCGAGGCAGGCCAACAACACATACATCCAGATATCAGGAGATAAGGGGTTAAGGAAGGAGAACACTCCTGGATTGGTGCCGTTCGGTTTGTGATAGAGGATGCTGATTCCCAGAGTCATGAAGGGCTTGGAGAAATCGATCACCTTTTCCCTCACGTATGTAATGGTGAGAGGAGCGACGGCAAGGTCAGCCACCTGGGACAGAGCAAAACCAAGTTCAGCTCATAACATGAACTACTCTAAGCCTTAGTCACACACATTTGTATGGGGGGTTGACTCATACAATTTTGTTTGTGGAAGGTTGTAGACGGGAGTTGCTCCATCTAAAAGAAAGCACAGGTGTGTCTAGCAGTTCTCTTGAGTTTCGTATGGTCACTTTAAGGGACATAATGAAAATGGAATATACAATTGTTGGGTGTGTGGTTAGGTATCGTGAAATATTTGTTAGACTAATATAAGTTCGACAAACTTACAGGTGATGCTGTTGTTCAAAGACTATAGACCTCACTTTAGTCATTAGTAAAGTTTGCGTAGTGGCTCCTTACGCAAATGCCAGGATGTACAGGTGATATGTCAACTTGTTCTCACTTCCAACTCGTCATATATGGATGTATGGTCTACTTGTCATTTTTTGACGTGGTGGCTGTTCCCATTAAATCAGGGGTCCATAACCTTCGGCCCGTGAACCAGTACTAGTCCAAGGACCGTTTGATATCGGGCCACAGACAGGGAAAATGCACACTCTCAGGGGTCCCCAACTGGTTCAGTGCTGGGAAGCGTACCAGACTGGTACCGCATCCGGTACAGTGTCTCAAGTGTTGGGGACCCCAGATTGGCGAATCAATTTTTCCTCTGTCTTTGCCCCAGTATCAAGCGGCCTTTGGACCAAACAACAGACAGGCAGCATGTCAAAAAACAATAAGTTAGGGACACCCAAAAAGTTAAAAAGTTACGAGGAGAGGGAACAAACTATACCTCCATATATGACGAGTTGGGAGTGAGAATCTGTAGGACATGTAAGGACACCTGTGGGATGCCCACGTCCTACAGGTATCACTCTCATTGTCTAGTTTACTCATTTTAACCCTTGTGCTGACTCAACCCTAATATTGATAATTTGATTCTTCCCATGACAAAGGTGGACAGAATTTTATGTCTGCTTCAGACACCAGGGAAGATAAGAAATCTTTGAGAAAAAATAAAGTTTAGTGTGCTGTCCTATGGGGTCCAGATGTAATCACACCTAGAATAGTACAAGGGTTACAAAAGTCAAGAGCACACAAGGATTGCGCAGGATTTGGAGGCATTGAAAAAAATGGAAAATTCGTAGCTATCAACTACTTTATCCTTACTTATCCCAATGCCTTGTATAATTGCTTGCTATGACCTGTGCCCAGCAGTGTGACCATAGAAAGAAATGATGAGAACATTTTTTATCTACTGGCTCACCAAGTGCTCTACAACATTCCCGGGTATCCAGGTTCATACCCAGTACAAGTATTTCTCGCAGACAGACAGTATCCACTCATAAGGGTGACCAAGGATTTAAGGCCCTCTTAATAGTACTCACATGATCAATGAGTTCTCGCACCATCCCATTCCACTCCCCCTTGTCATTCTGAGCACCATATTTGCCATCTGACACCAGTTTTACTTCGTAGGAGAAACCCAAGATGTTGGAGAGCTCCTTGAGCAAGTCGAGGCAGTACCCCTCAAAGCGGTCATTCCCATACAGCGGCTTATCGGACTTCTTATACATAACGTAAGGATTTTCCTGGTAAAAGCCAAAGAGAAAACACACACACAGCTCTTATTGATTACTGTTGGGCATTTCAGTCTCATCAAGTGTTTACCAGTGATGAGTTTAGGAGTATTCCTACCAGAATAGTAGTGACAATGAGGGTCCTATTTGCCATTGAGTCTGTGATGTTTGTGGATGAGTCCTTGCTGGTTTCTGTTAAATTAAGGCCCATCTGGGAGTTCCAGACACCAATCTGTAAAGAATAAAGAATGAAACAGCCCAGTAAATACACCATGGCTCAGGAGAGACTAACACAATCAGATTCATCTCAATTTAGGCCAAGAAAAATGGAAGCACTGAGACGAGACATTCATAAAAGGGAAAAACGGGGAAAGAACACAATCTGGATGTTTTTAAATCAACAATATTACAGATCTGACACTGAAATGTTCATGTCGCCAGTTTTTCTAAACTTGTTTTAGGAAACAGTGGACATCACAGGGGTTGCTTAGGAGGGAAAATCAGTACATCTGCTCAGGAAACTAAAATACAAACCTTTTTCCACACTTTGTTCAAGCGGCTGCCGGACAATGACTTGCAAACACAATAAAGAAAAGAATTTTATTTTATGAGCTCTTTCGCTACAGTCGTGTTGGGGGTTTATTTTTTTAGGAGGAAGTAAAGTTAATACATGTCTAATCTAAGTATAGAGAATACAGTCAACCTTAAAAAATGTAAACATTTCAAAAATGTTTTTACAACTTCTGTTACTTTACAGGTTGAATTTGTAAAAAAGATCATTTTTATTATGAATAAACCACTAATGTAAAATAGTAAAAACTATTAACTTAACTTTACCCCCCAAATTTTATATATATATATATATATATATATATATATATATATATATATATATATATATATATATATGCAAATTAAGTAATAAAATCAATTCTATTATAACTTCATCATACACATCTGCTAACTTAGTCCAGTGAAATCTTTTCTGATCCTTCAAAATAAGAGCGCTTTAGCTGCATTTGACAATCTTACTAGTTTCATTGTGCCATGTACAATATGCAAAAGTGAAAATATGTTTGTTTAAGTTGAAGAATAATAAATTAGTTATTTACTGTTGCATGTGGAAGTATGCATATTTTACAATCAATTTTATGACTAGGTAAATAGGTTTGATATATCTTTGTATGGAGATAAACCTGTGTTGTTTGTCTTGTTTCTGCATTATTCGTGCTCCGATTGTGTGAAATAAACTAGTTCCAATCCACTTATATTGTTGAAATAAATAAATAAAAAGCTAAGATTCTCATTGAAGTGCAACAGAAAATCTTTTTTCAAAGCAAAACTGAAACAAATCTATAATTCTATCTATCATTCTGAAGGTCGGCAATGAATTTAAATTATATTAAGGTTCATTTAAAGCAGGATATTTTAATCAAAAATACCATGTAAAATCTTCAGATTTACCTATTATCTTAATTAATGGGCACAAAAAATGCAGTAGCATTGCAGGTGTGGTCACTATTTGATGAAACGAACATCTATAAACCTGTTCATTAAAAAAATGAACGTATAATTGAATAAAAATACTTTATTAGAAATACCTAATTTGGCTATTGCAGCAAATAGGCATTTACAGAAGATATAAAAATAAACATTATTTACAGAAGATGAAAAGAATGAATATAAGAAAACTAAGTGTGCAAATTGTACTGTGTGGAATAAATAAGCCGTGTAACTGTGGCGTTCTGTCAAATGGGTCTGGGAAGTTAATTCTTTGCATTTTCTTTTTTACCTAATTATTAGGATGTTTATAGAAAAATCTTTCTTTGCAACTCCAAACACATAAAAATAAGACAGTTTCTTTGATAGTCTTCCCGTTTTAGACTCTTTGACCTTTATTAACAGCTAACACTAACGCTATAGGTCATTACTTCACCTTCTCCAAGCCATCTTCCTTCAAGCTGATGACATCCAAATCAAATTCTTTTCGAAGGCCGTCTGTTTTGTTAATAAGTATTTGTCCGGTCAAGCCGCTCCATTGCGTCTGTGGCAAAGAAAGAACAAAAAACACAAATTATAAGTAAATGAAATGAATGCAAAGTCAAGCGTTACAAAAAAAAAAATGAAACCATTTCCTGGCAACTTAATAATTGATGAGGTCTCCATTAGGAAAAGGACACTGACTAAGACTGTCTGCATCTCAAAAGATTATATTGCAATTGCTAGATCCTCAGCGGAATCATTAGTTGCCTCCAAGTCTGGTAATGTGATGAAAATGGAAAAGACAGACAAAGCTTCTGTCTGACTGGGGAGCAGAAGGTGGGCATCATTGCTCAGTAATAACTGAAATGACTAAATTTAGGTGGCCGAGCTGAACAACAGTCAGGTTGAATCTCAAGAAAATGAGCTTGCATTTTAATTCTGTGCTCACAAAGGAAGCTCAGTTTTTTTTCTAATGGGAACACAACATTTCAGCAAATCACAACAGTTTTAACAAACATTGGGGAGATTTTATTTTATTTTTTTTCCCATAGGTTAAATTTATAAAAGATAAAGATTGTGACATTTACCTGCTTTGTGATTATGAAGGATTGCTATCTTTAAGTTTATTCAGTTAAACACAAAATATTATGAACTATGTGTGCTTTCATTTAATTTTTTTCTTATATTTTTAAAAGAATGAACTATAAATAAGCTTTAAATCATAAATAGCTAACAGGAGTAAAGAGTATAACTTTTTAAAAAGTGCATGATTTTCAATTCTGACATCACAATAATTTCAAGGTCAGACATGTCCCTGAGAACATTGTCATCTAATCTAATGCCTCTTTAAAAATCTATGGAAGGCAGAAAGGAGTTTAGTGCACTCTGATTAGACTGCTTCACACAGTGTTATTGCTCCCAGCTGCTGCTGTGAGATTTACTCGACCTCTAAGTCCAGATTTACTCTTCATTAAGGCTCCATTTAAATCCTCCCCAATCAAAAGTGTCTCTGTCTCAACCGCGGAACGTCATTACTGTAAATACAATAACGACATGGATCTGTTCAGATTCTGAAAGTCAGATTTAACCACAGAGGCCTCACTGCAGTTGATTGCACTCTAGTGTGAAGATTTCTAACAAATGTGTGATTTAGAATATGAGGAAATGAGATTTTTATGATTTCCTGCTTTAAATTCTGGCCCAAACTTTTCAGACAAACGTCATTTGAGTGTCCGTCTGAAGGCTTTTGGGAGACAGAAGTGGAGATTAATTATAAATTTCTTGCAGTACGATTTTGTGTTGAAGCTACAGCAATACTTTGAATTTAATGGGGTTTTTTCTTTCCAAAGGGTGTCATAAACAAAAAAAAAAGCTCAAATATTTTTTCAAGTTTCCATTTTCTATCAAAAGGTGTAGGATTTTGTCCTTTAAAACCCTTCAATTACAAACCTATATTCATTTTAAATAACATTTTTCACATTTTCGATGAATTTGGGTTTGTAAATCACCTGAAATAAACCAAATTCCATTTAGATTTAAATGTCTAATCAAATGAACTGAAAGGTTGTGGGATTAAACACAGTGCTGTGGTGAATATCTCCTGCTTTGTAGGCGTTACAGCTCACATATGTGCAATCAATATTTCAGACAGCAAGCATTCTTTCAATGGTGCCAATGGTGGTTTTGTTGGCTGTGTCTTTAGACATCAGGTTAAGGCAGGGATGTGCTGATTCTAACCTGACTGCTGTAACCTCTTTGATTGTTTGCACTGAGGTCAGCTGAAAAATCTGCTACAGGGAAGAAAAAATATCAGATCTTGTTCTTTGTATTGTATGTGGACAGATCAGAGAAGCACGGTGGAATGACGTCCAACACTGGTGCTTTAAGGCAAGAGTGTTTGTGTGGTCTCACTTTGTTCGAGTTCACACAGATGTCTTCCCATAATCAAATTAATTAATTTAAGAAGGAATATGACATACAATTTTTTTTGTCTTTAATAAACCAGACAATTCATTTAAAAAGGCTCTAAGTCAGGGGTTGGCAAACTAATGCTCTGGGGGGCCACATGAAGCCCACTAAACTATTCTGGCTTGCCAAACTGGAATAATAATGTGTTATTTTCCCTGTTATTCTGTTGTCTCCCCATAGAAGGAAAACATCAAATAAATTGACCTTGGTTTAGGTGCAGAAAGTTATTTTGCATTCATGTGGTGTTAGAAGGTTTGTTGTTAGGCAAAGGCAGGCGAACGACCGGGCCCCCAGCTTATTTTAAACAAATCAAAGTATTTAAAATACATTTTACGCCCATCATTATTTTCCAAGATTGGAATTAGATAACAGCGTTGTGGGTATAAGTTGTTTTTGTTTTTGAGACATAATTGAGGTGGGTTTGAGATTGATCCGGTACCTTTTAGATCAGGGGTGGGCAAACTTTTTGATTTGTGGGCCAGAAAGGGTTCTAAAATTTGGCATAAGGGCCGGACAAGGAGCAGATGGAAGGAGTGATTTGGTAATGAATCTCATAAACTAAAAAGATAATATGGAATTTAGAGAAAAACGTGCTTTAATTTGGATTAAAATTCACATATATTCATTTAAAAACAGAAAATTTGGGAATTTTAATTTCTAAATTTTGATTTTTGTTCTCTTTTTGGTGATCCAATGGGTTGATGTTCTTCAGAGGAAAATGCAAACTCAAAGAAATCCGAAAAATCACCTTCTGACTCAGAAAAAAAACACACAAACGCCAGAGAAACAACACCATTCATGAGAAGAAACCAGAAATACAATGGAAATAAACCAATAATTAGGATTTTTGATTCAATGTATTTTAATTTGGAGGGCCGGATTAAGTAGCCTAAGGGGCCGCATGTGGCCCCCGGGCCGTAGTTTGCCCACCCCTGTTTTAGATCCTAATGGATGTGCGGTCAGGAGAGGCAGGTGAAGCAGTGCCTCACCAGCCATCATGAGATGTGCAGCTTACTAATAAAAAAATAAATGTATCTCCTAACTTATTCCATTAATTGTGTCAATGCATACAATGGAGTAAATATTTATTAATCGCACTCAGACATCCTGCTGTGCAGCTGTGAGATCAACCTGATAAAACTCTTTTTTTTAACATCCTTTGATTGAGATTTTATTAAATTATAGAAATAATATGGAATTTATTTGTAGTTTTTGGACAAAACCAATCTTCTATTTTAATAAATAAGGTGGAAGACTGCAGTGCAGAGAAGCACACCTGCTATGATGAGGAAAGAGGAAACCAACCATTATTTTATTTTGGGAAGGGAACCGACATGAATCTTCCATAATATTGTCTAAAAATTGCAGAAACTCTGCTGTTCTCCACGAGACAAACGGTTCAGAGAAGACAGACACGCCCCCACCCGTGAGCAGCCGACCTGAAATCCAGCTGGATCGAACTTGTCCCAAAAAAGTTGTTTTTATTATTTTTCACAAGTATAATAAAGAAAGTTTTTTGTAATCTGCATTTCAATGTCTTCAATAAGGAATGATTGAACATTTTTGGTTCTGATCTGAAGCAGAAGTTCTGGTCTTTTCTAGACGGTGTCCTACACACAGTTCCTGTACCCGACTAACGTTCTGGGCGGCCGGAGGAACACCCTGGACTCCACATCCTCCTTCGTCCAGTCTCGGAACGCCAGCCACGGCAGCCTCAGTCTGGGCCGAGCCAACAGCAACCAAAGCAGCTTAGAAGCAGGTGAGGTGGGCGGGGCCAAGCACACCTGTGCGTCTGGGTCAGAAGCCTCGCAGCTTCTGATGCTGACGCAGATGAATTTAATAAATCACATTAATATATTTTACAGATTGAAATGAATACCTTCAAAACATAAATATAGATTATTAATGTATTTCTAAACAAATGCGATTTAGAGTTAAATTGAATTGAGTGGATCAAAAGAATCAGAAATGAATTGGATCAATTCTGGAATTATTAGCAATACCTTATAAAATACATGATTCTATGTGATCGACATCTGTGACAGAAATTATGCTCTTTTATGCAAAGTTGTTTCTTGGTTGCAACCTCCTTTCTGTTTGTTTTTACTTAGATTTAAAGCATTTCTTTTTTAAATTTATAATGTTTACCCTTAAAACTTTTCAAATGTTCTTTCTTTCTTTCAAATATACAATCTAGTTTTAATTAACTTAAATATAATCTTGATTTGACCCCATAAAAACCTTAAAATTACTGTTGGAAGTTAATAAACTATGAGCTAAATTTACTTTTCTTTGTTAAGATTTTAAAAGATTTTAATTTAATTTGAAACTGTATCTAATAATATTTTAAAGTCTCACTCGGATCATCTTTCAAGCATTCCCAGTGATCTTTTATTTATTATTTTGCATTTTTTAAGCCATTTTTTTATGTCATTGTTCTGCAGAACAGCAGAAAAATCACCTCTGAGTTGTAGGTGGGGCTGTTGCCGCAGCAACCCCGCCCCTTTTTACCTCCCCGTCATTGAGAGCAGGAAGTTTAAATATGATCTTTTTCAAAGGGCATGAATAAAGAAATACTCAGAAATTCATTTTTAAGCTGCATTTCCTCCATCGTCACTGAAACTGCTTTTTTATCTTCGAACAAACTTATTTTCTTTTCTCCTCCCCTCCTCCCTCAGAAACTGGAGAAGTTCCGAGTGAACCGTCTGGAGCTGATGGCCTTTGAGTTTCCCGTCTTGGTGGCTCTGGAGTTCAACCTGCACCTGCCTGAACACGAAGTCATGCCTCACTACAGACGGCTGCTGCAGGCCTCTTAGCACAGGTGTCCCGTCAGGAGGACGGCCTCCGCCTTCTCCTGATACGTCCTCAACCCGTCGATCACTACCAACCCCTTCCTGTCCTGTCTGAGTTGCAGACGGCCAAAGGGAACTTTTTATTCCAAAAACTGTCTGCAAGAAATCTTTTTTACTGGTTTGCATGTCTCTTTCTGTATCGTTTCTCCTCCTGTTGTTAAGAAATTTATTTGTTAATCATCTTTGCTTGAGTCCTAAAAAGTGCACTTTTTCCTAAAGTGGGAAGTTGTTTTTTTTTTTTCGAAACATGAAAAAAAGAACCTGTAAGGTGCCGGATGAATCTGTTTGGGTTGACCTTTGACTTTACTGCTTGGATACATATGGAGAGAAATTAGTATCAACCCGATTTATGTGAGCATAATTTTTAATTTGTAACTCGTAAAATAAGTTTTGTACATAAGTACAAAAATAAAAAAAAATACTGAATGAGATTTACACACACAAATTAAAATTACAACAGCTTGAAAGTAATTACACATGCAAATCTTTAAAAAATCACGCTTGAATCACTTGTTACGCACACACAAAACCTGAGTTATGCACAAATCTGTGGTGAGACTCTTTGCGTCTTACAGATTCGTCCGTGAGTGATGCGTTTAAATGCCTCTAAAATGCTCAGTCATCACAGTTTTCTTACAAGCCGCTTTGTTTTTTGACATAATATGAATAATTACAAAAATTGTAAATAATATTCAGTAAAACTTGACATTTTCTCACTTTCTTATACAGATATGCCTTTTAATTAATATAAAAAAGTCTAAATAAGCTTTTTAAGAAGAGAAAAGAAAATATTTTTATTTTTAAAGGGAAAAATGATCTAAAAAAGGAAAAATTATCCTTTTCATATTAATTATTGGGTATATCTGTCTAAGAAAGTGGGAAAATGTCAAGTTTTACTGGATATTTTTATCACAATCTAAGTTCAAATTGGCTAATAAGAAAACTTTAAACGCATCACTCACGGACAAATGTGAGAGACGTGAAAAGAGCCTCACCACAGATTCATACGTAACTGAGGTTTTGTGTGTGCGTAACAAGGGATTTGTTTGTAACTTTTAAGGATTTGTGTGTGTAATTGCATACGTGTGGTAATTGTATTTTACATAATGTATTTTGTGAGTTACAAATGAAAAGCACGCACTCAAAACTCAAGAATATGCATCCATAAATGAGGGTGATACTAATTTCTCTCCGTACATGTGGCCTCCTGTTGTCACTCTTCTTTTCTTCTGCCTGTTGAAATCGTCTTACGGACTCTCTGAGACCAGATCAGCTCGTTAAATTACTCGTGCTCTATGTTAGAGTGTATGCTCGGCACATTCATGGTGCATTTTTTCCACCCTTCTTTTTGAAGCCATCGGGCGGTGACCAGCAGAAGAGCTGCTGCCACTGACTGCTAAGGAGGAAAAAACTTCAAAAACAAGGGCCTAAAATAAGGGGATCAGCTATGGATCAAAATCTGATTTTAACTTGAATTTGTTTTATTCTTTGAGAAAAATTTAAAAAATCTTAATTGACACAGAAATTATTTGTAGTGAGAACTTTTATAGCCTTTCATGTTTTCATACTCCAGATGATCACTGGACCTTTAAATCAGACGTGTGCCGTCAGCCTGCTACATGATGCTGCTCCAAGTGTTTGATTTGAGTGATCACTAAGCTAATGTCAAAAGCATGAAGTGCATTGATGCAAGCCCAAAGATGCTCTCCAGGTTCTTTTGTAGAAAGAATCCCTGTGTGTTTATAATTAAAATGCTTCGCTTGTTGAATCAAAAATTGACTTTTTTTTTCTTTTTTTCTTTTCCTGTCAAGTCTTTTTATATTTCCCTATTCATATCTGAATATAAAACATTTCTGGGTTTTAATTATATTTTCACAACAGTTGAGACTCAAAATGTAAAAGTTATGATGACACTAAAAATTAAAACTGGATAAAAAGTTTTTGTTTTTTTTTTAAAGTCTAGTTTTTTGTAAAATCTATCATAAATTATCAGGGGTCCCCAAACTTTTTCTAGTGAGGGCCATATGACGGTTTTCTTCTGGGATGGGGGGCCGGGCTCGGTTTGTAGGCTAACAGAAAAAGTGTAACAATCACAGCCTAAACGTACATATTTATGGTTTTCTGGAAAGTCACACATAGCCGAATTTAAAATACTTAATTTCTGTGATCTTCCAAGGAAATATAATGCAAAAACTTTTTTAAAACTAGATATTTAGCATTACCTGTAGTAGATTAATAGCTGAAGATGCTAAAATTGACAGCTGAAAACACTGAAGCTGATAGCTAGCTTTAATATTAGCAAAGTGCCAAATTAGCAGAAAAAAACAAAAAAAAAATCTAAATTAGCCAAAACAACTAGCATGTAGCTTAAAATATTAGCTAAACTCATAATTAGCCTAAAAAAACTAAAAAAAAAGCTTATATTAGCCTAGCATTTAGCTAAAATATTAGCTTCATACCAAATTAGTCTAATAAAATTTAAAAAAGCCTATGTCAGCATCAATAGCTCGCATGTAGCTAAAATATGAGCTAAACTCCAAATTAGTCTAAAAAAGCTCGAAAAATGTGTAATTTAGCCAAAAAAGTTAGCATAAAGCTAAAATATTAGCTAAACTCCAGATTAGCCTAATACAATTTAAAAAGCCTGTATTATCTTAAATAGCTAGCATGTAGCTAAAATATTAGTTAAATGTCAAATTCCCCTAAAAAGCTGGAAAAATGGCTAATTTAGCCAAAACAGTTTGGGGGGCTGGGCAAAAAGTCGAGGAGGGCCGGATGCGGCCCGTGGGCCGTAGTTTGGGGACCCCTGCATTAAATGAAAAAAAAAAAAAAAACGGAAAAAACCAGCAATCATAAAAATAATTTGCTATAATTTCATTGAAAAGTTCCTCTGAAAGTGACACAAAGTCACACTTTACTTTGCAGTAAATCCACAGAGTTTAATTAGTTAGTTAGTTAGTCCTTTATTTTGAACATACAAAAAAAATACATGGTGAAAAAAACAAGAAAACGGAAAATTTTTATATAAATTATGAATAAAATACATTACAACTCAATTATATAGTTCGAAATGGAGTAGGAAGAAGTTAAAAAAAAACTTTTTAATCCTACCCCCTAACAATATAACTTAATTTTAACCTTTAATATAAATCATTTCAGAAACGGAAATTTAGTACCTTTTTTTCTTTTTTTATCAAACATCTGTCCATATAATCAAACACACACAAGGATCTATACTCAAACATGTACATGTATACATGTCTGTTGTGTGTGCTTTGAGGACTCTGAAATTGTTTTCTTTTCTTAAACTATAACCACCCAATCTGTCAGAAAACATTGATTGTAGATGTACTGGTAGTAGATTATGTCTTGCTTTGTAACTCAGTTGTAGTATTCTGTGTACTATTAAATCAAAAAGTTTTAGGATCTTTGATTTAAGAAATAATTGATTAGTGGGATGGCGATAACTTACATTATGAATTATTCTTTACTGCTCTTTTTTGTAACATGCATAGTGGTTTTAAAGAAGTTTTGTATGTACTTCCCCAAATTTCCTAACAGTAGGTTAAGGTTGGCATCACAAGAGAATTATATAGAATCTGGCGTGATCTGAGATTCAGAAAATGTTTCTGTTCTCTCACAACAAAATACACAGTAAATATAAACACAATCATGACAACTGTAATCATGAAAAAATAAAATGGCAATTTAACTAACAGGTAACATCTTTAATGTCATAAACGTTAAAAAAGGATAGTCAGTAGGGGCTGCATGGTGGTGCAGTGGTTAGTGCCCTTGCCTCTTAGACAGAAGGCATTGGTTCAAATCCCAGCTGGAGAATCAGAAGCACTTCTGACTTACACATTTAATCCAGTCTAACCCTAATGCCATGTCATTCCAATATATTTATTTATCTTAATAAATAAATATTAATTATTTATTATTATTATTATATTATTTATATTAATAAATAAATATTGATCAATAAATTGGAACGAAATGACATTAGGGGGATAGTGTTAGACTGGATTAAATTTGAAGGTCAGAAGTGCTCGTTCCCATTTTTTGGGCAGAAAGGTGCGAAACAGGGCTCTGTTTTGGGCCCACTATTATTTACCATGTGTATTAATGATTTATTAAAGGTTTATAAAATATTCGAATACGTTTATTTGATGATGACACAAATGTTTTTGTGATGGGGATGACTTGCAACAATTCATAGAAGTTGTAAAGATGGGGATAGAAAAAGTGAAGATTTGATTTGATGTAAATAAACTTCAAGGTTGGAAGTGCTCGTTCCCATTTTTTGGGCAGAAAGGTGCAAAACAGGGCTCTGTTTTGGGCCCACTATTATTTACCATGTGTATTAATGATTTATTAAAGGTTTATAACATATTCGAATAAGTTTATTTGATGATGACACAAATGTTTTTGTGATGGGGATGACTTGCAACAATTCATAGAAGTTGTAAAGACGGCGATGGAAAAAGTGAAGATTTGATTTGATGTAAATAAACTTTAAGGTCGGAAGTGCTCGTTCCCATTTTTTGGGCAGAAAGGTGCGAAACAGGGCTCTGTTTTGGGCCCACTATTATTTACCATGTGTATTAATGATTTATTAAAGGTTTATAAAATATTCGAATAAGTTTATTTGATGATGACACAAATGTTTTTGTGATGGGGATGACTTGCAACAATTCATAGAAGTTGTAAAGACGGCGAAGGAAAAAGTGAAGATTTTATTTGATGTAAATAAACTTCAAGGTCGGAAGTGCTCGTTTTCATTTTTTGGGCAGAAAGGTGCGAAACAGGGCTCTGTTTTGGGCCCACTATTATTTACCATGTGTATTAATGATTTATTATAGGTTTATAAAATATTTGAATAAGTTTATTTGATGATGACACAAATGTTTTTGTGATGGGGATGACTTGCAACAATTCATAGAAGTTGTAAAGATGGGGATAGAAAAAGTGAAGATTTGATTTGATGTAAATAAACTTTAAGGTTGGAAGTGCTCGTTCCCATTTTTTGGGCAGAAAGGTGCGAAACAGGGCTCTGTTTTGGGCCCACTATTATTTACCATGTGTATTAATGATTTATTATAGGTTTATAAAATATTTGAATAAGTTTATTTGATGATGACACAAATGTTTTTGTGATGGGGATGATTTGCAACAATTCATAGAAGTTGTAAAGACGGCGATGGAAAAAAGTAAAGATGTGATTTGATGTAAGTAAACGTTGACTACATTTAAGTAAAAGAAAATAATGTTACTTGGTAATTCTAATGGTAAAAATCTAAAGATTGACATGCACATAAATGGGGTGAAACTTGAAAGATTTTATGAAGATAAATTTATTGGGGTTATAATAGATTAAAAGATGCCCTGGAAAGCTTTTTTTCGTGTCATCAGCAAATAAACGTATTTGAATATCCTATAAACCTTTAATAAATCATTAATACACATGATAAATAATAGTGGGCCCAAAACAGAGCCCTGTTTCGCACCTTTCTGCCCAAAAAATGGGAACGAGCACTTCCGACCTTAAAGTTTATTTACATCAAATCACATCTTCACTTTTTCCATCGCCGTTTTTACAACTTCTATGAATTGTTGCAAGTCTTCCCCATCACAAAAACATTTGTGTCATCATCAAATAAACGTATTCGAATATTTTATAAACCTTTAATAAATCATTAATACACATGGTAAATAATAGTGGGCCCAAAACAGAGCCCTGTTTCGCACCTTTCTGCCCAAAAAATGGGAACGAGCACTTCTGACCTTCAAATTTAATCCAGTCTAACACTATTCCCCTAATGCCATATTGTTCCAATTTATTCATTTATCTTAATAAATAAATATTAATTATTTATTATTATTATATTATTTATTCTAATAAATAAATTGGAGAACATTCAAATTCCACAAAGAAAGATCCCCTATTGGTGATTTAGAATCTACAGCTGGGATTTGATCCAGTGTCTTCTTGCTGTGAGGCAAGAGTGCTAACCACTGCGCCACCAGGCACCCCATAGAGACCTAGAGAGCACTCGTTTGTCATTTATACACTAAACTGTCCAGAAGTAAAACTGGTTCTGGACCACAAATCTCTCCACATTTTATATTGTTCATTGGTTTTACTATACTTTTCTTATTTTGTTGAGGTTTGGGGAAACAACTATAGGACAACGTTACATTCACTTTCAATTCTTCAAAAGAGAGCAATACGAATCATTCACAAAGCAGGTTACCTGGAGCACACAAACAAACTATACAATCAAAATTACTCACATTCTATGATCTACTAGAGCAGGGATCGGCACCCTTTAACAGTAATAGAGCCATTTGGGCTGTTGTTCTACTGATCAAAACCTAGAAGGAGCCACATTGACTTTCGTTAGCATTTGATTTTCATTCATAACCTTTTTGTTTTGTTTTTTTTTTTTTGTTTTTTTTTTTTAAATATGAATGTCTACTTTTGTCACGAACAAAAGCAAAAAGATATATTAAAAAAACTGGTATCTCTTAAAAAGAGAATTTTTTTAAAACATTTTTAACTTTAGTAGCTTGAGCAGGCTTGTTGCTTAAAAATTTTAGCATGTTGCTGAAATAAAAGCTAAACTCAAAATTAGCCTAAAATCCATAGTAGATAACAAATTAGCAAAAAATGTTAGCTGCTTAAATATTAGTTAAACTCCTAATTAGCATACAAAATTAATTAGAGGCCAAATCCGCCAAAAATATCTACTTTTGCCACAAACAAAAATTAAAAAAATCTAAAAATAAACTAGCATCTCTTAAAAAGAGAATTTTTTAAAACGTTTTTAACTTTAGTAGCAAAAAACTTAGCTTGTTGCTTAGATGCTAGCTGAACCCCAAAATAGTCTAAAAGTCCTCAGTGAACTAATTTAGTCAAAAACGTTTGCATGTTGCTAAAATATAAGCTAATTTCTAATTCAGTTCAAAATCAGTTGATTAAAAAAAAAATGCTCAAAACATCAGCATTTTACTAAAATATTAGCCAAACTCTAAATTATCCTAAAAACCCCACTAGAAAACAAATTAGTCAAAAACGTTTAGCATGTTGCTAAAATAATAGCTAATCTTCAGCCAGAGAGCCACTCTGGAGAGATAAAAGAGCCACATGTGGCTCTGGAGCTGCAGGTTGCAGGCTCCTATGCTAAAGTATTGTACAGCTCAAATAATATTTAAGGCAGAAAACAATTTATTACCAACCAATATCCAAAGATTATTCATTAAAATGGAGGAAAAATACAATCTTAGGGTGAAAAATACATTATTCATGCATAAAGCACAAACAAATAAAAAAAGGTTTTGTGTTTCAATATGTGGAGTGAATCTGTGGAATAGACCCAGTAAATGCTTGAAACAATGTCCAAACATAAAAACATTATGAACTTTTAGTTAGGACACTGAACTTTACTTTGGGTGCTCAGAGCTTAGGAATCCATTGTTTTATTGTTCAGGGCTGAGAATTTATGAGATATTTTTTTCTTCTTCTCGTTCCCTTTCAGATTTTTGTTGTCTCAATGATTTTCTTATTTGTGCTCTACATGCTTTTCTTCAATGTCTGAAATAAATGCTTTGAACTGAACTGAACGTCTGCTTTTCACAGAAATTACTAAAAAGAAAAGATGGGAAAATGATTTAAAGCTACATAAATAAAAACAATAAAAACATTAAACCATTATACATATGCGCATACTGTATATGTTTATGGAAATAAAAAGTAAAATTACTGGAAAAAGGAATAAAAACAATTATTCAGGGTGGTTTTTATATACTTTTAAATGTCAAAAATGGAGGAATTTGAAAAATATCATACAAAGAAATAGAATTTAATATTAGAAATCTGAAAGAAAAATGTTGTGGTTTAAAATCATCACCAAGTGGGAAAAAAAATACCAAGATAAATGAAAAATGTCAAAAAGTTAAAAATGTCAAAAACAGGTAAAACTCTGTAGAAGTATGGAGCTGAAAGTTCTGCAGGGAATTAAGTTAAAAACTGAAAAACAGAAACCTAGAAGAGATATAAAAAATAAATAAATCTAGACTTACCATTGGTTTGGCTCTGATTTTACATTAACGTTTTATCATGTTGTGTTTTTATCCTCGTTTTCTTTCATTATGCACATTTTGCTTTTATCTTTTTAGTCACTTATTTATTACATTTTTAAAATTATGTTTAGCTTGTAATGTCCAGTCCTTAGTTCAATTTTAACTAAATAAAAGAATAAATAAAGTTGATGAAGATGAACATTATCTTCAAACCATCTCTAAACGTGACTAAAAAGATGCGGAGAGGCTAAATGACCATCAAACAAGACAAAAAGAGGATCCCAAAACTCAAGACCCGTCGGAAAAAAAGTTTTCGACATTTGACAAAAATAAACCAAATTAGAAAATAAATAAATGAATAAATGTACAGTTGGACCACAACATTACTGACTCTTTATGTCTTGAAAAAAGGGATTGAAGTTGTGAATTGTAAATTAAATAGATTGTTTGGATGTGTTATCACCCAGTCAAATAAAAACTGGATCAAATCAAAATGAATCAAATAAAACAGGACACTATGGAATTGTCAAAAGAAAAAATAAGTATTCTCAAAATTGCAGTATTCAGCCACTCCTCTCATTTTCTGTCATTCTTCCCTTCCGTCATCTACTTCTTGAGTTTTTTGATTCTGTTTGTTAGAATTTTGCATGAGATCGTTTCACCACATTACCACCTTAAACATCTTTTCAAAGAGTTTCTGTCTGCTCTCTAACTTGCTGTTGACGGAATGTTCCATTACTGCAGAGAGACGGGGGAGGATGAAACACTTTCCTATGAGCAGTCTAATGCCGTTTTAGTGATTTGGGTTATTCATGACTGAGTTAAATTATAGTGGGAATAACAAATATTTTTAGTGTTTATTTATTTGGCTGCTATAACTGGTTCTACCTGCAAACAAAAAACAAATTGTCAAATGAATTTTTCAAACTCTGCAGGGTTAAGCGGGCCCCAGAAGTGTTGTGCCCACAGACGATGGCCCGCTCTTGCCTAATGGTAGGTGCGGCCCTGTATTCAGACTTTTCTGAGAGAAACCATTTAGAAAGTATCTTTGTGTTTACAAAAAAAATCAGTTTATGCAAACATAAAAAAAGGCTGCAGCTTTGTGCCACCCATCCAACTTTTGTTGTTAATTCTTCACAGTAATTTTATCTGTTTTTTATGTCTTTAAAATCCTCTCCGACTAAACAAGTTTTGGTCCAGCAAATTTTTAAAAGAACATTACCACTCCCTCCGATGAAAGAGTCCTGAAGATCCATCTGCAAACAAAGCCAGAACTGGAATCTGATGGTTTCTGGTCTTTAACCCTGTAAAGTCCACTATTACATCAAAGAACTGACAGTAGATTTAAATATCCTGGAACTAAGATGTTTTTTTAAAACCTAAGATAAAATCCTGGAAAAAAAGGGTATCAAATCTTCTTCTTGTTGTAATTTTTTGTTCACAATGTTAGTTTTAGGTTAAAAAATATTAACACGAGTGTTGAGGATAAAATCAACCTATTTTCTGTTATTGATTTGATCCAAATATTATTTAATATGGTGCAACTTTATCTTAAAGTATTCAATATTATATCATTTTAAAGTTTTAAAATTAAGACAATATATGCTCTAGAACATTTGCATTACCTGCGTTAATGCTACTGTGAATTGTTTTTGCTGAAAATAGTCGCTAAAGATGCTGAAGCTTTTTGCTGAAAATGGTGATGTAATTCAATATAATCAAAGGGATTAGCTGAAAATGCAAAATGTTAAATTTGCTAAAATTCTGGAAATATCATTAAAAAACTAAAGTGCTGAAGTTAATATAACTTTCTGAAAGATTTGTAGAAACATTGCTTAAAAATCTCTAATACATGATAATTTTGCTAAAATGTTTATTCTGTTGCTTAAATATTAGCTAGACTTCAAATTAGCCAAAAAAAAAAAACATCAGTAGAGTTTACCAAAAAAAAACTAGCTTTTTGTTTAAATACTAGCTTAACTCCAAAATAGCCTAAAATACCTCAGTAAACTAAATTAGTCAAAAACATTAGCCTGTTGCTAAAATAGAAGCTAAACTCTTAATTAGCCTATAAAAACTTCAGTAGATAATACTGGCTAATTAGTGGCTAATTTGATCACTTTTGAGTTTTTTTGGGCTAATTAATTAAGCTAACATATTAGCAACGTGTTAGCTTTTTTGACAAATTTTTTTGGGCTAATCTTAAACAAAAATCTTCAGCATATTCAGCAACCACATTCTGCAAATTGCATTCACACATGTATTATCGCAGGTAATGCACTTTTCTAGTTCAATTTGGTTCAATCCTAATCATTTTATCCTCAAAATCGCTATATTTAACATAAATCATGTTGAAGTTCGACGCAGGTTGCAAACTCTGCCACAATGAAGTTTTGAAAAAATTTCTGTTCTTAAATGCTTATAAGAAATTTGGATTCTTGACATTGATTCTTTCAGCTAGTGGACCAATAAAATAGGTATTTGACATTTTAAACTTTGTGCTATCTTATGGGGTAAAGATGACCCCACCCTTGCATTGATGTGTGATCCCTTCCATGACAGAGGTGAGCAGGATTTCATGTCAGCTAAAGACGTCAGTTAAGATAAAAAAAAATCCTTGGGAAAAAAAAAAGAAAAAAAGCTCTGAGTGTCGTCTTGTAGGATCCAGATGACTTTTAATGTAAGCATGCCTAGAATAGCACAACGGTTACCTCAGGTAAGGACTGAAAAAAAATAAATAAATAAAACTATCACTACAGCATGCCCCATTTTATTTTTTGCCCCAGTCTCTCAAACTGTTAATTCTGCCAGTGCTGAATTTCATGTGTGTTTTTCTGAGTCAGACAGTCATTTTTCAGATCATTCCTTTTAATCTGAATGCAGAAACTGTTTTTCCATACGGCACAACAACCCATTGGTGCAATTGGCACTAAAATAAGAAAAATGTCAGTTTAAAAAACTTCATTTTCTAACAAAATTAAATAATGTTTTCATTCAGATTCTACATTATTTCTTTTGAGGTGGATTGCCAAAACTCTTAATCTGTCCTACTGTCAAATTTTAAGGGGGGGGGAAAGGGAAAAAAAACGAAAACTGGACACCAAATATAAAAGGAGCATAGTTTATTAAATAAAGGAAAAACCAATGTCCTGAAATGAGAACAAAAATATAATTGGTGTGGTAGTTAAAAAAGAAACCAAAACAGAGCTGGAAAGCCCACAAATCAGAACTACCGAGGTCCAACCCCAAAACTAACAACAAAACCCAGCAGTCTAAGACTGCTGAGAACAGAAAGGGTAAGAGAGCCCGAGCCCGAGCCCGAGCCCGAGCCCGAGCCCGAGCCCGAGCCCGAGCCCGAGCCCGAGCCCGAGCCCGAGCCCGAGCCCGAGCCCGAGCCCGAGCCCGAGCCCGAGCCCGAGCCCGAGCCCGAGCCCGAGCCCGAGCCCGAGCCCGAGCCCGAGCCCGAGCCCGAGCCCGAGCCCGAGCCCGAGCCCGAGCCCCTGCTCTCTGGCTAGCTAGGCGTGGTCTCCTCTGTCTTAAATAGACAGGAGGTGGCAATTAAGGCACATTGACCACACCTGGATGGAAAAAAGGTCAGGCAGCAGCAGCAGGACGTAACAAAGTTAAACAAAGGAAACACATGCAAAGGCTTTATTTTTTAAAGTCAGAACTGTTGAAATTGGAAGATTTAGTAGAACTGCAAATGTTTGTGATGGTAGGGCATCTAAGATGGCCTCTTTTTATTTTAAAGATTTGATTTTAGGGAAGAAATAAAATAACAAAGTAATTCTGCTCACTGGTCCTTTCCTGCGTGTGGACTTATTTTGTGTATTGAATGTGATTCTAAAATATGGTACTCTTCATGAAACAAACAAATAAACTGAACAAATGGCAAAGAAACTGATCAAATTAGTGACAGTAAGGACCGGAAAATTGTTTATATATTTTTATTCTATGTGAATAACTCTATCTGAAGACAATATATGCAGAAATGATAGAACTCAAGAGCTGATTTATGAATCTTGTCATCTGGCTCCTTAGTGGTTCTTCATATAATAGCCTTTTGTTTACATAAACTTCTAAAAATTGCAACAAAGCAGATTAGCCTTTCAGACTTCATTAAACATTTCTTATCATCAATGAAATAAATAAAATGGAACAATTGCCAATTGGCTGATTTTTCAGCCTCTAATTGCTCTGTTTTGTCTTGTAATATTTCAGGCAGAATTGTTTTAATTTAAAGTGGGAAATAGTCCTAAAAATTCCTCCCATCAAGATGGTTTGATTACCACAATTTTTCCATTATATATTATATAAATGTTTCAAACCCTACTTGTTTCAATTTGTCAACTAACTATTAAAAAAAACGTTGTCTTACAATGTAAAAGAGAGAAAAAAGGGTTGATGTTTGCTTTGACAGAAGGAGAGGTTCAGGTGTGGGACAGGAATGAAATTAACTCACGTCTTTGAGCAGGTTTATGAATCGAGATCCGAAGCGCCAGGGTTTGTGTCGGTGACACTGCAGGGAGCTGACAGTGATCTGGGAGGTGCGTTGGGAAGCAGCAGCCACCATATAAACAGCATCATACATCAGAGCCGCTTCGGTCTGAAAGAGAAACCCAGCCATCATTATCCCTCACTGAGGCATGAGGTGCATGTCAGAAACAAATCCCATCAGCTCTATTGATGCACGTGAGCAGCAGCATGTGCCGTGTCACACCAGAGCAAAACCACGGCACAAGTTTAAAAAAACCATTCAGGAGGATTGCTAAAGTCATTTGAATCACTAAGAGCAGTTTGGTTTGCAATTTTCAGATTGGATGCAAAGTCATGTTTGTGTAGTTACATTAAAATGTCCGTTTTTTATAGCATACTTAGAAGTCTGGTTTGACTTTAACAAAGTTAAGAAGAAACTTTACATAGAAGAAAATAATATAATTATTGGATTTTTAACCATTTCATGAAGTTTTTTTTTTTTCAATAGCAAATTTAGATCATTCATTGAGCTACAAAATGCAACATATAAATATAAAAAAAATGTGTTTTGAGTGTTTTTAACATGTTGTGGGATTTTTCTGATCATATTTAAGGAAAATTAAGCTTAAAGTTGAACTTCTGAGTATATTTTCCTTTGTTCAAGTCGTTTTAAATCAAAAGCAGATGCAAAAATTCAGTTGGAGAAAGTTTATGGGTGTGATGTAGAAGCTGCTACGGCAAGCCACAAGCTCCCTGCTCTGCTTCAATTTGATGCATCCACTTATAGACAACTACATTTGAGGCATTTGGGTGACAGATTCTCCTGAGCCCGCTGTCAGGTGAAGGGGTGTGGCCTTCTAACATGCTCACTATGGCTCCAATTGAAATATGGACTAAAACCAACACGGACCAATCATAGCTTATTGAGGACATCTGGCTCCAACATGGCGATGGACATATCGTGGAAAAATTGCGACTGAATTGACTTCATTTGGTCAGAACCAGAAGTAAGTCTTTTTGTGAGGATGAGGTCGCACTCCCTCTTTCCAGTTCTCTTATACAGTCAGTGATCCATGCGTCGTCTAAACTGGATCAAAACTAACTCATGTGCGAGCGGTTTCAAGCAAACAGGAGAATGTAAACAAAAGGATAATGGGAAGTAAGGGAAGGCTTACTCCAAACAAACAATCCCACCCACAACTCAGAGGTGAATTTTTAATAAACTACTGCCACTCCGCAGAAATGATGTCCCAGAAAACAACACAGATTTTTTTTGGAAAAAAAAAAGAAAAAGGGATAATCACGATTAACAGACCACAGGGAACACTTTTAAAAAAAGATCAAAAGATGATCAGGAGTGGAGTTTTAGATAAATATTGAAAATAGTTGGATGTGATCATCTGATTCTGTTGGACCGGGACTTTATTGCTGCTCTATTTTCAGTGTAATTTTACCAGCCACAGACACTGTTGCAAAGGAATTAAAGTTGTTTCAGTTAGTTGGGTTTGCAGGAACTCCTTCCTTTAACATCCCCCAGCAGCTTTTCCCTCAGCCTGAGGACTGGACTTGAACCAAATCGCTGCAACATCGATTCGACTCTTCTCTGAGTCACTCTGTTTTAAAGATGCTGATGCGGGCAGGATGATCATCCTGTTTCATGACCCAGTTTTTGGTTGGGCTGCGACTGTGGGACAGATGGCCTCACATTTGACTCTAGAATGCTCTGGTAAACGGAGGAGATTATGCTTGAATCGATGCCCACAAGCTGCCTCCTGCAGTTGGTATGAGATGCTTGTGTCGCTGTGCAGTTTTTGTCTTTTATTTAACCGTGCGTTGCCGTGCAAATAGGCCCAAATGTCCCTCCTTTGGTCTCTGTAACCAAAAAAACTAGTACTGAAGTCTTGTTGTTTGTTCTGTTGTAACTTTACCAATACAAGCTGTGCTGCTAAAGTTCCTAAAGATATTTCTCTTTAAAATAATTTAAATAGGTAATTTATGGAAAATCAACTCTAAAGAAAATGTTTCTAACATTTTCATCTTCTAAATAATATTTTTTGTCTCTGTAGTTCAATAGACTCGAAATGGTTTCAAAACAACGTAAGTACAAAATGAGTAAACTGTAAAATTGCTTTTCTTTTTCAAAATATTTTTGTATATTTCTGTTTTTGTTTATTTTTTCACTAAATCATCCCCCATTCCTAGTTTTCATTTGGGACAGTACCTCCTTCGTTTCAAAACCAAGACCAAAATACCACCTGCTTTGAACTTTAATCAAATATACCATTGACTGTATGTGAGAACTCGAATGACTCTTCCCTCTCTGGCATTCCAAACAGGAAGTACCCGCTGGTTCCAAGAATCCAAAATTCCACAGACTTCTTTATAGAAAAAACAGCTATTAATCATTCGTTGTATTAGTCAGAAAAACACTCTCTGCTTCCTTTTATCTTTAACATGTTCTTGCTACTCTCATTTTATTTCAGGATTTATTATTATTATTATTATTCGTAATGCAAGTTATTGAACTGACCAATCAGATTCTTTAATAAAAGTAGGTGGTGCCTGCTGGCCTCCACATCAAACATTCGAAACGTTTCATTGACAGGTTTGTGTAGCCTGCTTTCAAGCAGTAGTGGTGTGGACTTTCAACAAGCTTACTCCTTATTGGCCAGAGTGTTTGCCATAGAAACAATGACTCAGACGGACTCAGACCAATCACTGCTTACTGACATCATCTTGCTCAAATATGGCAATGTCCCAATTTTAAAAAAATGGAAACGGAAATCGTGTTTTGATGTTTTTAACATGTTTTTTACGCATTTTTTTCAAGACGGAGGAAATGTATGAAAAAAATTAGATTAAAACTACATTTTTTTAATTTATTTATTCAAATTGTGTTGAATCAAGAGCTGGTGAAAACCCACAGCTTGAAAAAACGTTTCTGATAAACCAACTGCCATGGACAGGCTAAAGTCTCTCCTTTCCACTTCAATTCTGAAGCATTCTCTTCATTTTCCTGGTCTGAGCTGGTGTCTGGCTGCAAGCTGTATAGCTGGATGGCTAGCAAGACAGAGTGTAAACACAGGCTTGACGGGAAATTAGCCGAGGCTAACTCAGAGGCAAATTTTGAATGAGCTGCTGCAGAAAATACCAGTGTATCTTAAAAAACAACACAGGCTTTTTGGATGGTGGTGAAAAACTGTATAATCGTAATTAAAAGACAACTGGGAACAATTTTACAATGAAAAAATAAAGTGGGACTTTAATTTCATTAGAGCCGAAACTAAGCCATTTTCTATGGATGATGCTCTGCCAACTAAGTCCAGTTCTCACATACAGTCAATGGAATACACTGACTCAGCAAAACTAAGTCTACAGGAAATAATGTCAAACATTAAGAAAGCAAAATGTTACTCACCGTCATCATTCCTTCCATCATTCCCGTCTCAACTTTGGAAGGAGCTTGTAGCCGCTCCATAGCCCACCTCTCCAACACCAAAGCCACTTTAGGATCGTCAACATTCAGCAACCTGAACCCGGTCATGTTGACCCCACTGTAGCGGTACGGTTCCAGGTCAAGGGAAAACAAGTCCTGTGCAAATCAACATCCTGTTTATCAATCAACGCTGCAGTAAAAAATAATCCTCGGTACAACAACAGGTAAAGGAACACCTGATTGACTGTGTGTATTAACACCAAGGTCACTGGAAACAACCAGCAATCTTTTTACAAAACAAGCCACAATTGACTTGATCTGCATAAGTCTTTCAAGGTGAACACACATCTTAACCGGCCTTAGATAAAAGTATACCATGCAATGATCACTTTTTATATTCTACTTTTATAGCGAGACACTGTGATCCTTAAAATCATTTTTCATCTGAAGAACATTAAGATGATTTTATGTGAGTAATATTTTCTTACCAGTGTAGTGAAGAAGTAGTGATAATATTCTGTCATCATCCCCATGGACAGAATCTACAGAACATAAAACCATTACAGTTTCTCCTCTGAAATGCATACCAGAATTTCATTTCTGACAAATAAAAATCCTTAAAATCAATCAATTTTATGTGAAAAGACATTCTGCCACTAGTTGATTTCAATCCATCTGTATCTACTTCTTTTGCATTATTGAGTCTATGTAAGCTTGGGGATGTACCACTACTTATTGATGTTGACGCTCAAATATAGAGACATGTTTGTGCTGTAATAAGCACAGGATTTCTGAAGGGAAAAAATTATACTAATAATGTAATTGAAAGTAAGTTTAATACCAAAAGCACAGAAAAGCAAATATTTTCCTCTCAGTTATAAATGTACGATTTAAGAATCATAGTTGGCTGTTGAGATGGCCTACCTGCTTCAAAACATCCGTTGAGGTTTGGTAGGAGCAGTCAAAGATGACAAAAAACTCTTTCCCTTTCTTCATCTCCTTTAAGAGAGGACGGGCATCTTTGGTTCCTGACGGAAGCTGTCGGATCTTAATTTTTATGCTGTATCTGGAGGGAGCTTTGATCAGTTCCTGTAAACGAATCAAT
Organism: Oryzias javanicus; assembly: GCA_003999625.1. Classification (NCBI taxonomy): domain Eukaryota; kingdom Metazoa; phylum Chordata; class Actinopteri; order Beloniformes; family Adrianichthyidae; genus Oryzias; species Oryzias javanicus. Next base: position 28,179,694 of record CM012449.1, on the reverse strand, counting down.
CCTGGAATGAAAAGAGTAGAAGTCTGTGTTGAAAAAAAAGCTGATTACATAGTGAAATTATTCATTTAAAAAACTTCCAATTCCAGAGGATTTTTAATGTTCTTACTGCTTACTGTAACCTTCAAATTGTGTTATAATTGGCCTATTTTCACATTTAAAAATGGCTCCATTTTGACCCGAACACAATAAAAAGTAAAAAAAACTCCAAAACATTTTGGATGAAGAAGTTTTTCTTGCAAAAAACTGTCATTTTACTGTTTGATATTAAATCTTTACGCTTTTAATTTTTTAAAATCTAAATAAAAACAGTATTTTAAAGCTATTTTCTTATAAGAAAAAAAAAGCATTAAAATACAATGCTATTAAAATAGTTTTAGCTTAGTTTTTACTTGAATAAATCTTTCTAAAAAAAAATATACAGAGTCTTGAGGATGAAATGATACATTTACCAGAAATATATATATATATATATATTTAATGTAAATATTTGAGCTTTTTAGACACTTTAACTTGAGAGGGTTCAATTGAAATACAACCTGTTAAAGTTTCAATTATTTACATTAATTTTTGTTAAGTAGGGCGATCTATTTCCTGTAGGTGCGGAACCTTTGGTCTCTAAAACATTCTGAAATATTTTTACGCATGAACTACAAAATTATAATAAAATGTTCAGGTCACTTTATATCATTTTTTTAGGCAGAACACAAAACATCTCTGATTGACCATTTCATGTACAGACCCATTCACTCCCACCTAGTGGTGGAATGACAGATTTTTGTAAAAAATTGAATAAATAAATACATTTACTTTTAAAAATTAGCTTTTGCAGATTAACTTTTTCTTAAAATTACTAACTAAGCGCATAAAACTACTAACAACTATTTCTCTTTGGGTTTAAGATATCATTAAGATTAGGAAAATTAAAACATTTTGCTTTTTCATATCTCTTTTGTAATACAGGTTTGATTAAGCTCTAATTATAGTGTGCATTGTTTGTTCACTGTTTTAATGATAAAACAACTTTTTCCTATTGTTCAAGTGTAATATTTTCAATTTTTGTAAATTATTTAGTTGGAAGTGACATTTGGGTTTGAAGAAATTTACATTTTAGAAACAAATTTCTTAATTTTAACCTTATTTATTGCTGTTGCTTTCTTTTAACTGTAAAAATCATACAGCCTTTTCTTAGGATTTACCTTTATTTATGTCACTATTGGTTCGTCCCAACAGCTTAATCTCCTGTGTCCTATTCTGTTTTATTTTTCAACCAGTTAAAGTAGGTTCTCATGATACACAGGTTAAAAAAATGGTCTGTGAATCTTCATCTGCGTCACTTCCAGCTCTTTCTTTTGTCTTTCTCTGCCCGTATTTTCACCAACACAAGTTCATAACCCACTCATTATGATGACATCTTCAAATATCATAACTAAGTGGCAATGAAATCAGTCAGTGATTAAAAGTTTCAAACTGTGACATTATAGCTGAAATGAATCATTTCCCTCTTTATCCCCTTTAGCTTGAAATAATAGAGCACACTTTTTAGGAATAAATAGTCCAATTCCACTATTCAAATACTTTGAAAGGATTTTTATAACTTCTCTAACAAAGTGTCGGGCAGGGAGATGAGCAGTTTGTCACACTTTCCATTTTATGGGTTTTAGCCTATATTTCTACACAATGGTAATGCTGTAAAAGAGCCGTTTGGGTCCATTTCTTACTGACCAAAACACAACGAAAGCTGCAAAAATGTTTATAAATGTTTGTGGCCATTAAACCTTCTATTTATTAAATACTTATTAAACATGTACAAACAAAGGAATTATAACTGTTACATTTTCCATTTATATAGCATTTTTTTTTTTATTTTAGACGGCAGTGCTCTACCTTTCAAAATAAAATACATCCTGTGTCAACAAACAAACCTATTTTTTTTTTTAAAGCATTTGCGTTTTTCTTTAAAGCCGACGAGCCAAATTGGAGAGATTAAAGAGCTGATTGAGCCATCCATCCATCCATCCATCCATCCATCCATCCATCCATCCATCCATTAGACACACCTAAATATCCCCTGCTCCCACAGGGAGACAGTGCAAACTCCACACATTGGAGTTCTAACCACCACACCCATATGTGCAGCTCTAATGAAGTCAATAAATTACATGGTTGGAACTTATTTGGTGAAATGGTCATATTTTTGTGTGAAATACATTTTACTACTGCAGACTAGCGTAGCAGCTTGATGTATCTTCTCATTTCAGGCAGCACAATTTTTTTGCCTAACTTCTAATAAACCCACCAATCATCTTCTTTGGCTTCGTAATATTCTTCAACACAGTTGAAAGAAAGATTCAAGAAAATTTTATATATTGTAGCCTTTTTGCTCTTGTGTCCTGTCACTCTTTAAAGCAAAATAGCAGCCTAGTGTCTTCACTTTGTTGGCTTATCCGTTTTTCCACAACTATGTCATGTTTTCAGTTCAGTCATCTTTGCCATTCTCCTTCTGGCTGTCCCCATTCATTCTCACTAATATGCTTGACTTCCACATTCCTGCTTCTTAGCAACAATATTAATACATTTTTATTTCAAAAGAGCCTTTCAAAACACCCTGGGACACTTAATAAGACATAGAAGTATGGAGATGATGTAGAAGCAAATGGATGGAGCTACAATTTTACATAAAAGTCATTTTAAACAGACTTATAGACCCACTCCAATAAAAGTAGTGTTTTTGGTGTTTTTAACATGTTCTTGAAGCATTTTGGAGGCGTTTTTGTGGAAGACCATGAAGAAGAGAGTTACATGAATCAAGAGGGGAAGTGACAAGATCATGAACAAGTCCAGAAACAGGAAGGTAAAAGTGTGGCAAGGGTGGTGGATATTTCATAGAATGAAAAATATGCTGACCGAGCGAGGTTATTGTTAAAAGATTAGAATGATTGAGTGCTGTCAAGGATAACACTCTGACTCTTAATCTGGGGAGGAGGGTGGGACTGAGCATGAATCAATACAAAAAATATGTTCAGCTTTAGAAAGTGTGGATTTGGTGCCAACGAGGATGAGTTTAGTTTTGCCGATGCTTAAATTGATTGAAGATTGAAACTGAAGTAAACTGTTGATGAGGGAGGAGGGCAGAAGAGAGGAAGTAGGTTTGCTGGAAAAGCAGAGATGGGTGTTATCACCAAAACATCGAAAATGGGAGGGAAATTTACAGAAAATGTTGCTAATGGGAGATAAAGAGGAAGGGCCCTTGGACAGAGCCTAGGAGCACACCTAAAGTGATGGCGGAAGGTTGGAATCGGAACATTTTTAGGAGGATAATCTGGAACAATCTCATAAATATAGGTGAAATTGTTGTAAGGGGATGGAGGGTATTGTGAAAAATGGTGTCAAAAGCTACCCTGAGGTTTAACACCAGAGCTTTAGCTCTAGTGTTGACATTCTTCTGACTTCTGTAACTCTTCCACCGTTTACGCAATTTACGTAATTCCAGTGGATTCTGAAGCAGAGAAAAGCAGTTTCACTTTAAAGTAGTGAAGTGTTTACATAATCAATGTGTTGATCGTGTCAATAGTCAAAAAGTTATGTTATGTCAAAGACTGTGTTATTTAAGAGTCGCCGGCGAAATCTGCAGTGTTGAAGGTTAAAAAAGGATAAGAATAGAGATTAAGCCTGAATGTTACGGCTGGTTGGCAGGATGGAACCCAAGAGCAGGAAGGACTCGAAACCAGATCACAGATCAACAATAGTTTTATTTACAAAAACTTAACTCCAATAGCGAGAGCAAAAAAGAGCTGAGAACACAAGACACTGCGACACAAAAAATCAAAGTACAATTTCTTAAATAACCTGAGGACTGATGACCAACATGATGCAGCTGTGGCACCCAGGTGAGGGAAAGTAGGAGGGGCAAACACTGTGACACTGAACCTGCTGCTATGAGAAGATGGTTGGTGGTTTTAAGCTGGGCGGTTTCTACCAGAGCTGAAGTATTTTTGGGGAGGTGGAAGTTAAATCGAGGTACAACCATTATTTGAAGTGTTTTGGAAGGAAACAGTTCATTTGAAATGGGACGAGGGTATTAAAACCAGTAGAATCTGAATTGGGTTTATAGGAGAGACATTGGCCCAATCCAAATTCTTCCCTTCCCTCTAGCCATTCTCCGTTCCCCTTCATTTGGCCCTCCAAGCGGAGAGTTGTGAAAAAATAATGTCTCATATTTCAGATGCCACTTTCGTTTCATGACGACAGCAATTATCGCCAGTCCGCTAGCGTTAGCATGGAGCTTCCAGTGCTTGAAAATGCATATCAACAGCGGTTTTATAACTTTAAAAACGTCACGCTATAACAAAAAGTCATCATGAAGATAGTCGCCTATCAGTGCAACACGGTTTACTCTCGTGACGGAGGACTTCCCTCTGCTTGGAAGGTGAAGTTAAAAAAAATACATATATCATAGACACACTTGCACTTAAACTGCCCCTTCAAATGGAGGGGAGGGGAGAAGGGAAGAATTTGGATTGGGCTGTTGTTTTTTTAAGACGGTGGGAACAAGACCAGGGGGGAAGAATGGATCAAATCAGAAAGAGATGGATGAGGCAGGATTTCACCAAAGCTGTGAGGAAGGTTGGTCGAGCTGACATCTGAAAAAATTCAATTTATAGATGAGGGTTTGAAATTTCTGCAGAAAAGTGAAGAAAAATGTTTGATAGGAGAGGATGTGCTGGCTTGAATGTATTATATCCAGAGCAGAGGATCTCAGTAAGACCAGAGATTTTTACCTTTACTCCATCTGTTCTCTTACTTTCCTTATTTTTCTTATTCATCCCTACTTTTTCACCTGTTCTATAAACTCGGTGTACTTTTTCACTCTAACCTGCTGCACATTCTTACCAGTTCGACTTATTTGCTTTGCTGATTGAAGGCTTTTCTCTTTATTCTCTGTGATCTTGTATTCTATTCTTCTTATTTATTCTTGTTTGCTTTCTTCCTCTCCATGACAATTCCACCTTTTCTTTCCCAGCCAGAAGGCTGAAGACAAAACCTTTATTTTGTTCTGTTTCACTTGTTTTTCATATTTTAAGAAATACTTTTAATAAATGAACCAATCAGTGTGTTATTGTAATGAAAATGTGTTTTTTACTCTCCCTGTTGGACTTGGCTATTTATCACTATTATAGATTGGAAAGAAAAATATCTAACTTTTTAAAAAATTTATATATTTAAAATAATTATATTATTTTGAATCTTCCTATCAAAAAATGAAACATTAAAAATATTCAATTTAAAATAAAAAACTAAAAGAAACTATTATTTTTGTATTTTATTATTTTATTTAACAAGCAGCCACAGTTTGAGGAGCAAACAAATTAAAAACAAAACTCAAACAAAAATAAAAGTATATCATTTCATGGTCCTATCAGAATAAATGTGTCTATAATCCTATTCCTTTGACATCTGACCTGACCTTTACTATTCACTTTTGATATATTTCATGCATTTATTGGATGTGTTAGTATGGATTTGATTCAAAGCTCGTATTGACTCACCCGTTGCATCCTCGTAGACCACCGTGACCGCTTTCCACTTGTAGAACTGCACAATGTCCAGCACAGCTCTGCTTAGAGAGGCATATTCGGGATGGAGGTTGATGTAGAAGCTGTCTTTGTTGTCCACTGAGGGGTGTTTCCAGCGCGTCTGGATGTGAGGGACCTCCAGAGCGTTGCAGATGGACTGAACCGCGCTGACCGATGAGCTGTGAGAGGGGCCGAACACAGCCCCCACTCCCAGAGCCAACTGGTCACAGGCTGGAGTGTTGAGACAGAGCAAAACCAGCGACCAATAGGAGTGACAGACAAAGTGTAGTCACTAAATGCATTTAAAAAAAAAAGGTCCAAATACATTTGACCATCTTTGTTTGATGTCAGTTTATATCTAAAGAACATCTGTTTGATTTTTCCTTAAATGATTTTATGTTTTTACTTATGCTAAGTTAACAAAGGATTTTATAACTGAGGGAAACCTGTACGCTAATTATTAGAACAGTATCATTTCATTGGTTTGCTATAACGCTATATCCAATAAAGACAGACATTTATCCAATGATTCATCTCTGTGGAAACCGATACATTTTTTTATAAGACCTGTTTTTCATGTTTTTTACTTTAAAAACAAAATTATTAGATTATAGTCTTTAGAAGTCTATGGTTTAAACAATAGGTTTTACAGCTTTCATTTGTAATCACAGTTGGATAAATTACTTTTAATTGATTACTTGACCTTATACTGGGTGAAAATGTAATTAATTTAATTTACTCATTCACAAATTTAAAAAGTAATTCACTACTCGTCACTTCACTTTTTTCACTCACATGCAAATTCTCTAAGGCATAAAGATAGCACTAATAATATACTATTGTAAAATCCACAAAATAAAACACATAGAGGCTACACAAAGGATTTTTACCATTTTTAGCATTTTCACCACATGAACATGAGAAAATGTACATTGTATAGTTGCAAACGTAGTGCATAGACAAGTTGCTCAATGACACTAGAGCAGTAGAAAGCAGTTCATCTCCAGGACATGTCTCCGGTTACTGAATACCACTACGAATTCGTCCATGTCCAGATTTCCGCTGTCGTCTTCTTACTTTGACGAATTTCCAACTCTGGATTAGCGTGCATGCGTCAGTATTTTTTTTATTAATATTCATTTTGTTTCACCAAGTTGTCCATCTTTGACTAAGAGACAATATCAGAGCCAACTGTTTACACCAATTTATTTCATTAATAATAATAATAATAATAATAATAATAATGGATTAGATTTATCTGGGCTTTTCCAGACACTCAAAGTGCTTACATTGTGTATCCACTCACACTCTCTCCCCACTGATTTGAAGTCTGTGTCCAGTTTTACCCTTTTTAAAAACTATCAAAGTCTTGGTTTTATCAGCAGCAGTGCTGTCCTCATGTTTTAACAGGTTGATTTGATGTGTGTTTTTGATTCTATTGATTTGTCCCTGTATCTTTTAAACTGGTTTATGTAATTTCTTAACAATGATGTTTTGTTTTATTTCTTGTATTTTATTCTAGTTTTATACATATCTCTTATCTGTAAAACAAAAAAGCCCAGCTAAGGACAAATGCTGCAAACTAGCCACGGCTAAAAGCATTATGATATGGGCATGGGACTGCTATTGATAGTATGTCTATGTTTTTATATCTGTCCTTATTCAAATAAATTCGTTCATTCATTCATTGGTGATGGGGAGCTATAGATTTTTTGTTTTTTTTGTTTTGTTAAATGTCTTAAATAAATATTTTGAACTGAATTGAAATGTAGCCACAGCTGCCCTGGGGCAGACTGACAGAGGTGTGGCTGCCGGTACAGGCCTACAGCCTCTCTGACCATCACTGGGACATCCATCCGCATTTACACACCAGTCGAGCCACACTGGAGGCAAGGAGGGTGAAGTGTCTTGCCCAAGAACACAACAACAGTTGGCTGGACGGAGCGAGGATCTAACCTCCAATCCTTCAATCATTGGCCAACTTGCTCAACCACCTGGGTGGTGGTCACTGCTGCCCAAATGCACCAAAATGTGATTAATGAAGTAATGAGCGTCCCTGTAGTCTGTAGTAATTGTAATTTAATTACAGACATTGTAATTTCTATGTTACTGCGCAGCTGACAAAAGTAATTAAATTACTGTAATTTGTTACTTTGCAAAATAAAACAAACCCAACACTGATACTAATTAGGTCAAACTGGTGGCATCAGTTTGATTTGTTGCAGATTCTCCTGAAAAGAAACATGGATATCTCTGCGACTCCGGTTTATCATCTGATCCACTATTCATGGACATCTACACTGTAAAAAAAATATTGTAATTTCTATGTTACTGCGCAGCTGACAAAAGTAATTAAATTACTGTAATTTGTTACTTTGCAAAATAAAACAAACCCAACACTGATAGTAATTAAGTCAAACTGGTGGCTTCAGTTTGATTTGTTGCAGATTCTCCTGAAAAGAAACACTGATATCTCTGCGACTCCGGTTTATCATCTGATCCACTATTCATGGACATCTACACTGTAAAAAAAATATTGTAATTTCTACGGTAAATAAAATGGCAGCTGGGTTTGCAAGAATTTCACAGTAATAAGGTGTCATGTTTTACAATATTTTGCTTTTTTTTTTACATTTATTTTTGAGTAATATTACAAATATCATAATTATGAATTTACCTGTAAGAATGCAGTATAGCACTATGAAATTAGCAAAGCCGTACATAAAAAACTACTAAAAAAAACTATACAGCTGAGGTTGCCAGAATTTTACATAGTACTTTTTATCACATTATAATGAAAATACATTGCAACAGGTTCATATATAGTTACAAAAATGAAGTCTGGATTCTCAATTTCTTCCCTTATAAAAAGGCAGTTCTTCTCTATTTTTGTGGTTCTACAGCTGAAATTAAATTTGCCAGATTTATTTTATTATAATTCATTTAAAAATCAATTATAATGCATACACAATTTTAAATTATACAAATGTATTTTTGCTTTAATGGTCACTATAGATCAGCTTTTATGATTACAAATGCGCTTTAAATATATATGGTTTGTACTAAAGAAGCCTTTGGTTAGTCCCTGTTCAGAGAGATGAAGGGAAAACTATCAAATTGAGAATTTTGTGGTTTGATTGGTAGCTTTGGAAGTAATTCTCTTTTGAATGTTACATTTTAACTAGTTGGGGGGTGAAGGGAAAAAAACATTAAGTCGTCCTTGTTCTAATTTGTAAACCTCTATTTATACATCTGGCTTCACAATTTATATTTATTGTTTTTAGTGTTCAGAATGAAGGTGGATGTTCTTACCTCTTCTTGAGGCCTCAAAACTGTCAAAAAGGTTTATTCTCTGGATGTCGTAGGTCAGCGTGGTGTTTGGCATTAAGGTCCGGTTCCTGTTTATGTTGGTTACAGCAAATTTAAAGGCCAGTTCTTCCACACTAATAGGCTCATTTTCAAGCGTCTCAAAGATTCCCCCTGTGGAAAAAAAAAGAAGCATGAGTGAAAAATGTACATATCAATGCAAAACGAATCAAATAGTTAAAGGTACTGTGGCCCAGACATTCACAGACGGGGCGTTTTTTTTGTTTTTTTCCCTCTGCTCAAAGTTTGAAGATTATCCTAACCGAATCCTAACCGTTGCATAATGTGACCCAGTTCTGAGGACTTCTGTCAGTGCTCAGTGCTTACCAAGGGACCTGGTTGAGATGACAGGATTTGGTCTCGTTCAAATCAAGTTTGACCTTCCTCCATGAAGAGTCTGTTTACCTGACCTGTATTTTACAGGCTGACACAGCTGCTTTAGCTAAAATGTAGGAATGGCCGAGCTAGAAAACAGCAGACTTTAACCCGTATGTTTACATATTTATGGACCTCTTGCACGGAAAATGAAAAATATACAAACAATAAGAAAATCTGTCTTCTAAGAAAATAATCTCATCAAGATAGCAAAATATTCTCAATTTTAGTGAGTAGATTTTTTTCTAAAAATAAACATAAACATAAATAAACATAAATAAAAATAAAGGACCATCTTTCTTACCAAATTGTCAGATTTTCTTACGTATATAAAGAAAAAAATCAAATTTTGGACTTATTTCTTGCAGGGCTGTTTTTGCTGTGCAGTTTTGTATTATTATCTGCTTTTACTTTGTCCAAAATTAAGTTTAAACATAATATTCTCAGTATATTCTATTACTGATTATTTTTTTCTAGTCAATATCAGTTTGTCTGCTGATTTTATCAAAGTAATTGTTTTTAAAATATTCTGGTGGAAGAGCATTAAAATATATATTTGTCTGACTCATGTCCAAAGTGGTTTGGGTATCAGATTTATGCTTATAGAAATATCTTCATATCTTCTTTTTCTTTTTTTTTTCTTATTTTTTAACAAAAATGAAGATCAATATGCTTACCTACACTGTAAAAAGGTAGACATTGGATCAATTAAGAATAGATTCATAATTAGTTACATTTAAAAATGTTTGCTTTCATCAACAAAATCTTTTTTTGTTTGATGAAAACTAATAATTTTAAATGTAAAAAAAAAAAAAAAAAAGATACAAAAATGTTGTTAAATAATCCAGTGTTTTACTTTTACAGTGGACTCTGTGTTAAACATTTTTTTGTTGGCTAATACTCAAAGCAGCATTTTTCAAAATATATTTACTTACTTTTTTTTAAGTTAACTTGAAAAATGGCTGGAATATGCATTTGTCTATTTTCCTTCTTAATATTTTATATAATATAATATATAATAATATAATATAATATTTTGAGGCAACAATGACAATTTCATTTTTTATTTTAAGATATTACTTTACAGTTAAATTGCACAGCCTTGCAATGCAGTTACCAGGAAAATGAAACTAAAACAAAGTTTTATGTAAGTACTCTCTTTAGTGACTTAGTTCTACCATGTGTTTGCTAAAAGCAACACACTGAATACTTGATTGTTTTCATCTCCAGTTTAAAAATGCTGAAATGTCATAACATGATCTATACAAGTGTGCATGGAGAACCACAAACCTGTGCAGAAGTCCAGAAAAAAATGTCATGAAATGAAAACAAGCAGAAATAACCAAGCCAAGGTGACCACAGTAAATTGAAATTTTATCATGCATTAACTGATTAATTGTATCTTGTTTCCAAAAGTACAAAGTGTTATTTCTGATCACATTACAGTAAAGTTAAAGTTGCCTTTTTAACAATGTATTTACCCCTTTTGCTTTTATCTCAGCATTCCACAATAATCTGAAGTGTGAAGCAGCACTATAATTGTTCAAATACATAATGATAAGTAACGCCGTCCTGAGAGACCATGAGTTTTTTGTGCTAGAGATAAAGGTTGACTACAGCATCATCTATGACTGTGGAGTCCTATTCAAGAGTGGCAGGCAAGGTAGCAGATGTTACAGGTGTAAAACAAGTTTGAGGAAGTTCCAGGTAGAAAGGTCTTTCCAGGTGTTTCCTCAAGGTCTGTTTGCATCACTTTTTGATGAGTTTGAGCTTTCATGCGCCTAGAAACCAAAGCGGTTAGCAAGCTGACACTGAAGACAGTCACGTGAGGCATCTTCCCAAATTGTTGGGGTTAAAAGAATTCAAGTCTTGCTTGAAGATATCCCAATAGCGGAGCAAGGGCTGCTCTGTTGCCAGATTGCATTTTGTTAAAGTCCCATTAGTTGTCCTGCGCCTAGGTGTGTGACATTTGTTCTCCACGTTTGACCCATCAGCTGGGGGAGTGGTGAGCTGCAGATACAGCTGCGCTCGGGAACTATTTGGTGGTTTGACCCCCCAATCCCTAATGCTGAGTGTCAAGACGGAAAAAGCATTGGGTCCCATTTTTAGATCCTTACGACTCGGTCTGTAATTGAACTAGTGACCTTCCAGCCACAAAGCCATTTGGCTGTATCAAATTCATTTAACCGCCAAAATAAAAAGTTGTGAGGGACTCAAGTTTTTACATTGTTTGGACCTTTGTTGGAGTTGATTTTTTTTAACTCAAATTCTCATCAGATCCTCTACAAACCTCTTCTGTTCTTTAGACCAAAATGTTTGTGGAGTCTCTGGTTTCAGTCTTTGGTAATAATTTAAAGACCCACTCTGGTGAAAACTGTGTTTTTAAAACATTCTTGTGGGATCCTTCTGCTGACGCAGGACATATATAAACAAAATAAACCTAAAATTGTACCTGAAAGTATTTCTTTTTTCAAATTTTTGTGAATCAGGAGTAGCCAAGATATACAATTTAAAAAAGATCGTATTTGATCTTATTACATAGGAAATACAACGAGCATGTCAAACAGGACCATCCGGAAAAGAATGTAAACAAAGGGATGATGGGAAATGGAGGAAGGCTTACTCCTTGCCATATACATACAGTAAATTATCACTGGACTAAGCGGGCTGTGATGTCACCCATGGAACATGCCTTACTTCTGGCTTTCATGAGATAAGGCCAAACGCCAATGATAATTCAGCATCACGGATGCCGCCATTTTGGAGTTTAACGACAGCGATTGGTCCGACTTGGGTCTTAGTCTCGTTGTCAGGGCAACTATTGTGATGAGTGAGCTTGTTCGAAGTCCACACCCCTTCCACTGAAAGTGGGCTCGGGAGAAGCTGTCAATCAAACGTTCGAGGCTGGGCCGGTGGGCAACATACACTTTTACCGAGGCATCTGATTTTTCAGTTTAGGACTTAAATGACTTGCGATGAAGAAAAGATATAAGTAGTGTTTTAATTATGATTATGACTTTTTCAACGAAAATCTCACAAGCAATTTTTCAAGTTGATCTGAAGCCTCCATTTTCCGAAATCTCCACTGAGGGGCGTGGCTTTTGGAGCTGAGCTAAGCAGCCTCGTGTCATTTTTTAATTTATTATCAAATGCTGATAGATGTTGTTGTGACAATTAAATTCAACACTGGTTTCTCAGAGCAGAGCCCTTGGGAAAATAATGAAAGCTAACATCAAAATTGACTTTCAATGATTTACATCATTTCCGTGTTCAAATCAAGAAGGTCCATAGAGTCTCACTGAGATTTTCCAGCATTCTTAGTCCTGCTACCATAAGTATTGCATGAAACTCAGACAAAAAATCCAGTAACGGATGATTTGACCATGGAAATGTGAACGGCGGCTCATTTGACTGCAGTCAGTGGGAAGATACCGTCTTCTCTTCTCACCTGAGCTAGACACGCTAGCAGGAACACACGAGGGGTTTAGTGAATGTGCAGCAGAGATGTTGAGACCTACAGAAAACTACTTAAACAGATTTGATTGACAGCGATTTAAAAGGAGAACTACTCGGAAATAAAAAAACAAAAGGATTCCTTTTATTAGATTTGTTCTCTTTCATAAGAAAAAGGCCACACATACATGTTAAAAACTAAAAAAAAAAATAGGATTTTCATCAGAGGTGGACTTAAAAAAAATTAGGATTAGCAAGAAGATGTTAAGTAAATAGTATCAGAACAAGAAATTCTTATTATATTGCGCCAAATAGAATGACTGTGTAATATAATCTATGGGATTTTGGCTTCTTGGAGCTCGCAGGTACTTCCTGTTTGGAACAAGAGGGGGGAGGGGTTACGCTGTCCCGGGATCGCACAGTCTATGTTTCATGCATCCACAACTAGAGGAAAATTTCTAACAAATTGTTGAAAAACTGCAGAAACTACCCTCTAAAAAAACATGGATTTTTAGATTTTGGTTAAGAACAACATGATAATAATTACAAGACCACAGGGTAAGATTTTAAAATAAATCAAATGCTAATCGGAGTAGGTCTTTAAACTGATAAAATTTGATGAATCTTAAATAGAAAATAGAAAAATCACAAATAAAAATAGGTGATAAAGACTAGCTGATCCTTTTATCTCGACGTGGGACCACCCCCGCCAGAAAAGCATGTGAAGGTTCTTTGATTTTCATTCATTGACTCTCGCTGTGTGTCAGTGGTGGAGAAAGGAGAGGACAAATCACTCTGAAAGCCATCCAAATCTTAATCCAGCCTGCTGCCCCAGAGAAATGGCTGGCCTGGAACAGCTGGCAACATGAACGTATATAATTCCAGCCAGGCATGAGTGTTACGTACAATATGAAAAGCATTAGGATTCAGCACAGATAAATAACAGATTGTCACTGGTTTGTTGCCACCTGCCTTTGAGAGAGAAAGTCCCAAAACGTCAAGCCTAACAAATGTATGTGCTGTCGAAGCGGTAAACAAACACAAATCAGAAAGACGTTGCAGCAGTGACACAAACTTTCACACAAATTGCATTAATTCCACACAAAGGGTACAGATGGGATGAAGTTATAGCATTCTGCTATTCTTTGAAGAGTTGAAGGTGACGCTGTGATTGATTTGGAAATGAGAGACATCCAGTCAAAAAGCCCCCCCCTCGAGGCCTTGATTGTGAATGAGTGTTTTCTCCGGTGTAACATTTCCTCAAACCCTAAACTGAGAGCGCCTTGTCTGGGCTCCCTGCGGTCACTAAAAGCGTGCTTGAAAGTGCCAATCCTAATTCTGGTTACCAAGCTTCAGTGAGCAGCTGCTGTGACCTCTTAAGGTCCTTCATGCTATCTATTGAAATTTAAAAACACAAAAGGAACCTCTTTACGTACTTTTTGAGCAAATATGTTTCATTTAGTCCTCGTCATGTTAACCAGAGAACCAAGGAAGCTGCTTTATTTCATTTTTCAAAGAGAAAACTCTCCAGTTGGCAAAGCAAAAGTATTAATTAATACAAGTACGCTGAAAACTAAAGTCCTCTTTGTACAAAAATAAAAGAAGAAGTTTGAAAGGTCCTTACAATTCTACTTTATGTTTTCTGATCAACATATTTTGGATGCATTCTAAAAAATGTTGCTAAATATAGTGATAGGGACAGCTTGTGGGAGTTGTGTTGGACCAAGAAACCAAAGCGGATCCATATAAGGGGAAAACATGTTTATCTGTGAATTCTTTTTTTTAATCTTTTTTTTATTTTATTTTTATCATAAATAGTCTTAACAAACTGAAAATGTTAACAGTCCAGGACATAAATGATCCATAAATGACAAGTTTGCAGTAGAATAAAGTCACAGATAAAACCTCCTAATTCAGGTCAGACGTGTTTATGAAGATCCAGTCAGGTAAAAATTAAGTTTTTAAACATGTTTTTTTTCATGATAGAAGATGCATATAATAGAAATTAAGCTAAAAAAAATGCATTTCTGAGTGTTTCTTTATTCAAATCTTTTTGAATGAATGAATGAATGAATGAAGACGAAGTAAATTTACATCATCCCACCCCGGAATGACCTTAACGTTTTCTTTACTTGAATTATCAACATCCAGTTCCGGACTTATTATCAAATAAATACACCCTACAATCATAGATTCAGGTTATTGAAGATCCTTAAAATCAATGACGGAACTAAATTTCAAACATTCACAGTACATTTTTCCATTTGACTTGTCTTACATTCATAAAACTCGCTAGTGAACTGGAAAACTGGAAAAAAAAAGTCAAAAAGAGCCATTGGAAGAAGATTGTAGATGTGATTGATGGAAGAACTACAACACTCAGGCCATAAGCTTCCTGCACCGCTTCATTTCTATCCATGTACGTCTTTTTTTTCTACATCCGAGCTGATCTCTGGCTCCAAACTATAAGGCTGGATCGCTCCAATATTGCTCACCATTTTTGTTGCACCGATAACGTGAGTTTGTGGCTGTGAGGGACTGTAACCTAGCGGGAGAGAGTGTAAACAGAGGGATGATGGGAAATGGAGGCAGGTAACAATTCTGCCCATGACTCAAAGATGAACTTCTAAAGAACTCCTGCTGCTGTGCAGAAACTATTCTAGAAAACAACTTTTTTTTTTTTTTAATTTAGGCTTGAAATAGCTAATCATGATTACAAAACCACTGGGAACGCTTTGAAAATAAATAAACAAAACTCTTTTGAAAGTAAAAAAACTAAAATGTTTTTACCTGCAGTCTTTTCAATTGCTAGACCACTAAAAACACCACATGAGTATAAACCAGAATTTTTTTTTTTAAGTTTCCTCCAATTCAGTTGCAAAAAGTCCACAAATGCAACAAAATATTGAATTTAATCAAAGTTTATTTATTATGGTTTTACTTTGGAACATACTCACCACAATCTGGTAGAAAACTTCTTCAAAGGTTAAAAATTTAATCAAAACACTGCAGTAGTATTTCAGTAGTGGTGTTGGTTTATTGATTTAAAAAAAAAAAAAGAACAAAATTCAAAGAGATTAAAAAAAACATCTTCTTGGTATTCAATTGTGGCTTTTTGGTGATTAGTTTACTGTGAAATATTAAATATTTTAATGTTTCATATATTTTATAAAATGGTTCCATGCGTAATGGCGTCGCAGCCTTTTTCAATACAGTTGCAGGTGAAATGAAAAATTAATTTCAAGTGCTCGCCGTTCACAGATAAAAAATGGAATAATTCTCTTCCTCCTTCAGCGGGCTATTAGTAGGAAAATATAGAGAGGAGGAAAGGGTCAGTACCACCAGAGATGATTCATGCTTTCATAACTAAACTTGAAAAGACTCATATTTAATGAAACTCTCCAACTTAAAGCTTAAATTACTGGACTTGCTTCTTTAAACTTAAACTTTAACAAATTTAAAATCCTTAAAATGAATTTTTTATAGTCTTAAAACTAGAGTGAAAACTTAATTTTGATTATCTCTCATTATTTAGACTTTTTTAGTCTGTCTTTCTTGAAAATAATTAAAAAGGTGACATTTAGAGCTAATTAGTTGTAAATAAATCAACAGGAGCAATAAATGAGATGATTTGAATCATGATTTGGGTCAAAAGATTTTGCTGGGAAATGTCAAAGAACCAAAAGGCAGTTTTTTATTTTATAGAAGTCTTATCCTCTCATAAAAGCAGGGTCTATAAAAAAAATGCATTTAGCTGGATGGAGACCTCTAAAGGTTAACATAGTAAAGCAGATTTTTGTTCACGAGTGGAATTTGTTATTGTGATTCAGTGAAGAACAAGGATGGTGAAGGGGAGTCTTTAAAGGCAGAGGAGCACAACGACGCAGTGTTTTGCAGTCTTTCCTAATCCAGGGCCAAGGAGAGCTCCCACCCCTACCCCAGGAGCAGCACCAGCGCCACACTAACATGGACCGGTGCCAGCCCGTGAATGAATGAGGAGGCTTTAAACTGTCTACTATGCTCGTTTGATGTGGAGCACTGAGGTTTCTCTGTTTATAAGGCCCTCAGTATATTAAAACTGCTTTTATAGACGTACGAGTGGCTTCCTGAGGACTATAGTTGTAGAGCCAAACATGGTTGCATCAAAGGGGTCCAAAACTGATTAGATATTAGATCTGAATGCAAGTGGAGAAAAGAAAAGGAAGAAGCTGCAGCTTCTGTGCACCAGTGATGAGATTTGGATGCTGCATGGGTGCCATATTTGTGGAAGGGACTTTCTGCATAAAGAAGATTAGTGTTAGTTGTTTAAGAGCTGGAGTGGGGGGGTGGGAGGGATGAAGATTTACCATTATTACCAAGCAGAGTGAAAAGAGCGAAAGCCAATTGCAATCTGAAGCCAGCGTTTGCAGAGATGGAGAACTGTTAATTGAGGCAAGTCGTCCACCATATGGAGCAGATTAGGATGTGTGGGGGTCATGGACAGAATGACGGGGATTGGGCGGCCTTTGACAGTGATAGATGATTGAGAGTGATTAACAAAAGAGAATTGGTGGAGGAGGAGGAGACTTGTTGGCCTACCAGACTTTCATAGTTATGCAACATTCATCTTTAGACATTAAAGACGTTTGGAGAAATGCAGCACTGCTTGAAGCTTTTTTTTAAGTTTAGCATAAAGTCTCGAGGCAGAATTTTTTTAATGCCATTTGGGTGATGAAATCCTCTAACGACTCATGGGAGAAACATCTAAGTGAGGAGCAAGGAGCCAAACATGAGCTCATTGTAACCAAATTAAAATCAGAGATCAAAGAGAAAAGTTAGGAGCAAGAGCGGTGTAATTCACTCGCAATTAGCACGTTCTAGAACTTGGAACTTGGATTTTGGAAGCAGAAAGAGTTTAGCCTTGCATTACAGAACATGAACTCAGATGCATAAGTTTGACCACCTGCTTTTTTTAGGGGGAAAAATAGGAAAAAAAAAACAAAGGGAGAGAACATTATTTAGATCTGGGGTCTGAAACCTGTGGCTCCAGAGACGCATTTTATCCATTTACTCTTTGGTTTTTAAGAAAAATTCCAACTATTTGAATTAATATTGGGCTTGCAGCTGAATTTTTTATTTTATTTTATTTTTTTTTATTGCTAAGTTGTATTTAACGTTCTTATTTAGCACTGTATCTTAAAATGGGAACTATTGTATTTGTATGTTTTTCAGTATTTTTTTAATTTCTGAGTTTTAATCTCATTGGTTTTAATGATTTTTTTAATATTTTATTATTAATCTTTTTTTTATATCTTTTAGTAATTTTGTATGTCTGTACAGCACCTTGAATTGCTCTGTGCTTTATGAATAAACTTGCTTGCTAGGTTGACATGTATGTTTAAACTTTTAGCAAATCAGATAATTAAGTTAAATGATGGGGACATTGATGCCCCTTAATTATTCTTATTATTTTCTGCAGAACAAGAAATGTCTAGAAGCTGTCCAGTGATAATTTTCGTTTGATTGATTGATTTTATTCAACAAGGAAACACAATTGAAAATAGAGAAAAACATCTTGACAACACAACATAAGAAACAATTTTCTTAAAAAGATTTAATGATTTTCTTTAAGTATGTATAATTACATTTACATCTATAGATTAATAAAAATATTCTGCACTAATGTTGTCTATTGAAAATAAGGAGTGTGAGTGTCATAATGATAGAAGATGTTACATTTAACTTGACTTTTTTGCATTTAAAATTCAAAGTAAATCTCTAATCTGTAAATATGAATCAGTAAATATGTCTCATATGACCCAGGGTGTATTTTATTTTGAAAGAACTTCATGTGCTTTTGTTTAAAGTAAAATAAGTTTCAATTGTAATACATAGAAACACTAATCACCTTTTAGATATATGTATTCATTAATACAATTCAACTATTATAAATATTTAAAAGCTATAATTCATATGTTTTTGGGTAAATGGTCATAAAAACCTAAATACAGAGTATTTTTCTAAATACTGAGGTGGGTCTTTGGTTGGTAAGAAACTGGACTAAATGGCTCTTTTAGGCATTTTTTAGTGTTAGAGGTTGCAATCCCCTGATTTAGATGTCAGGAGGAAAACAATTGCTCTGTTTGAAGTGACAAATATTTTGTCTGTAGTATTTACAATGGAAAAAGATGAATCCATAATTTGAAATATGAAGGAATTCTGCACTAATGACTTTAGAGAAAGCTGGAGAATTTTAGCTCAGAAGATGTAATTTACAGGATTGTACAGACTCCAGTTTATTGAAAAAATATTGTTTTTGTGCTGTGTTTATGGAAAATACATTTTCAGACAAAGTCATTGTATTGGAAGGAATAACTAAGTGAATGGACACCAATAAAGGTTTATTTTTCCTTTGACAAAAAAAATATATTTCTTTAAAAGTGTAATATTCCTTTCTCCTTTTATGGAAATTGTACATATTTTTGTGAAACTTTTACAAATGAAAAAAAAAAATCTGGGAAAATCCAGAAAAATAAAAAAGAAGAGGCTAAAATGTGAAGCTTCATAACTCACCGATTCTCAGGACTTGCTCTGAAGTGAGCCAAAACTCTGCCATAAAGTAGAGCAGTGGAAATAACAGTCCCTGCCTTTTCACCATGGTCGCTCCTCCACAGTGGAAGTTTTAAACATGGAGATCAATTTTCCTTCTTTTTCTCGTTTGGCCTCAGTTCATGCTGATGAGCTGTCAGTCCTGGTATCCGTGGTGACAACAAACAGGCATCCAACCCGCATCCATCCTTCACACATGGTGATGACAAAAACAACAGAAAAAGAACAAAAAGCACGCGCTCCTCTGCTGCAGGCGATCAAAAGACATCCAGCTGTCCCGTGCTAAGGTCCTTCATGTGGCTGGGAGGTTTTTCTTTCCATGTTCAGTCTGCCCTCATCACGTTTTCCCGGTGCACACTTGAATTGTGGGCTTCATCTGAGGAGGAGGAGGAGGAGGAGGACTGAGCTCTGTAGTGCTTCTGTCAACTGCACAAGAACAGAAACCCCCTCTCTTTGCAGCTTTCAAAATAAAAGTTCAGCTACTTGACAAATGAAGAGCACATTTTTATGGGTCATACAGGATGATAAAACATTTATTCAACATAGATTTTTTTTTTGCATGTATACTCCTCTTGATGTATTGTTTTTTGGGGAAATATGTTTTTAATTTTTTCAAAACTTCTCCTGATGAGGGATTTTAGGTAAAATTCTAAAAATGTTTCAACCATTTTTTTTTTTTTTTTAATTTAGATGAAGCCCTTAAATCTCAATATTTCCCATGGTTTTATGATGAAACTGGACTATATGTAATCAAACCTTCCCTTTGCCTGACTTGACACATCTGGACGCCCCCCACCCAACCCCACTGCCAAGTCCCACACAGACGCTCGATTGAGGGCAGAGTCGAGCCCTTGATCTGCAAACACAGATACGTCCTGAGGATTAACTTTAAATCTGGCAACAGTTGATCTCAACAGCGTCTTTGCTCCGGTACACCGAGGAATGATTAAATCTTTGCTCTGGTCCTGATGGAAACGCAGATTTAATCTGCAAACTGGTTGGTCGGGGCTGCCTTGGAGATTAACTAACTCCAACCGTTTATCTGACAATGTTATGGTTAAATAAAATGTGCTCATGTTACCTTAACTCACTTTGCGATTTTCTTTGAAACTGAGCACTTTGGCAGGTGAGGAGTTCAGTTTGAGGTGGCGGACAGAGGTGCTGCAATCACCATGAGTTAAAAAAAAAAGAAAAAGCTCGAGGGTTTTAGCATTTTCTCAGGATTAGTGCAATCTTACAAATCCCCAATAACCAAGCTATAGCATAGATCCGTATAGAAATCTTTTTTTTTTTCTCATACATTGTGTTGGCAACAATTTGCTTTTATAAACTGAGAATGTCCTCAGAAGAACTTTTGTTGTTCTTCTTTTGTTGTTCTTAGAAGAACTTTAGACGGTGGCAAAGTATACATGGTGTACCCCACCTCAAACAGTAGCTGCAAGTTTATGTTGGGTGCTCCATCACCCTTATGGTCGCTTAGGAGGTTAATGTCAAGTGTTTTTAACATGTTCTTGACTTGTGGCAAGCACATAATTGAAGTAAATTAAGCTCCAAGTTGCATTCCTGAGTATTTCTTAATTCAAATCGTTGTGAATCAGGAGCAGACGCAAAGATGCGGTTAGAAAAAGCTTGTAAGTGTGACGTAGGACCTACAAGCTCACTCTTCTGCTCCATTCTGATGCATGTACTGGCAGATGACTAGGTTCATGTATGTCTTTGTTTTCCTTCACTGACTTGGCATCTAACTCTAAACTGTACGGCTGAGTAGCTCCAATATTGCTTGTCATTTTTGTTGTACCGGTAATGTTAGATGGAAGTTGTGAGGGGCTCTATATATATATATTATCCCTTGTAAACAAAGGGATAATGGGAAAAGAGAGAGGCTTACTCCACGCTAACGAGCCTGCCCACAACTAAGAGGCAAGTTTTAAATGAATCACTGCAGAAACCATAATAAAAAACAGTTTAGGTTTTTTTTTTGTTAAAAATCGGAGTGAGACTTTAAAATGATTGATTGATTGATTGATTGATTGATTGATTGATTGATTGATTGATTGATTGATTGATTGATTGATTGATTGATTGATTGATTGATTGATTGATTGATTGATTGATTGATTGATTGATTGATTGAGTTTATTTCAAGCATAGGTTGTGGGCAATACAGGACAAAAAAGCGCAGATTTTTCAAACTCATTACAGGAATAATGAAATGCATCAATTAGAAAATAAAATTCAATAAATAAAAACACACGTATTTTGCATTTCATTAATTAAATATGGCAATAAATAGCTAAAGTCTAGTACAGTTTGATTGATTGCTTGAAAAGGAGATGGAAAAGTGAACTTATATGACTCCTCATTGTCAAAACAAGATTCATCCTTTAGTCTTTATAGTGTTAAACTTTATCATTATCCTGTTAAAATTTAGAGCAAATTCAGCATTCGTGAATCTGTAATCAAATTAACCAAGAAAGCACTTGGACAACCCGTTCTTTAGTAGATCATAGCTCTATTTTGACAGAATTAAGTTAATTGAGATGTATAGATACATGCTTTGATTCCATTGGAACCTGGTGGTGGCAGCAGCCACTCAATCCTGGTGCACTTCTATAAAATTTTAATTCATTTATTTATTTATTTCAATTATGTTTACATAATTTTATGGATTTCTTTTTTTTTCGTTTACATTATTTTTAAATAATTTTTATTTTTCAATTTATTATTTTTTATTTAGCTTAAAAAATATAATGGCAGATCCACATTTCCCTTTGGCTTATTCCTTGCAAGAAATGCATAATGTTTCTGTCTTTATGATCAAATTCATGTAATTTAATGCTCTGGCTAAACATGAGAATCATGTACTGTTGTTGTAACCAATGACATGATCTCTACATACCAAGACTCTGTTCTTTAGCACAAATTTTACCATTTTCAACATGTTTACATTTTAAGCTTTTTATGACTTTATTTAAAAATACACCTGCAATCACTTACAGCCATATATATTGATCATCATCTGACTAATATTATCACAACTCTTGGCTCTCCACTCTCTGCTTTAACATACGTAGGTTTGTTACATTTTAGGACGCTGTCATTTCAAGCAGGACATTCACATCAATACAAATAAGGCATGTTTTCTTGTTATGCTTGTCGAAAAAAGCTCCTGTTTTAGTGGTTATCTTAAAACCTCCCGAGACATCATGAACTGATCAGAGACACAGCTCTGGTTTAAACTAAGCGCACTGTGTTGTCTGGTGCTATCTAGTGGTGAAAAGTAACAAATTCAAGAGCTGTGTCTTATATTTATGTCCAATCTATAAAGAAAAAAATATGTCAGAACATCAAATATGAGAACATTTGTATATTTTTACACATATTTTGCTGTTCACCATTCAGCGTATCGGGTTGCCACAACAAATCAGTTTTCACCAATCTACACACTTGGTTTGACTTTTGAAAATTAAAAGTTATTACATGCTTCTGGCTTAGTGCCATTAAGTTTACAATTTAAAGGACATTTTGAATTTGTTGTAGCATTAATGGTAATTTAATTCTTAATTTTTTATGGTGTTGACATGTAAAACTATTGCTTGTTTACATCATCTCAAAAACTAACAAGAAAATTTAACAAACAAGCAAGAAAAAAAAAGGTCAAAAGCTCAAAATTTCTGACAATTTATTATGCAACACACCCATGATTTCTTACTGGTAACTTTAAATCACAATGTTTCCAAGATGTCACATTTAAGACATAAATTTGAAAGCATAACATTTATGAAAAATTTTACTGATTTGAAATTTTAAAAAACAAAAATTATAAAATAATGCTCCTTCATTAAAATAAAATTCTGGATGGATAACATACAATATAAATATCATATACAGTGACGAATAAAGTTCCTCTATATATATTTGTCTATACTAAAAGTTTATTTAACCAAGTCTTTATTAAAAACTCATATGATCACATCTACATTGGTAATAATATCCTGGTAACTTTTTTAGTTTTTTGCACTCTTAAAAATTCTGAAAAACATGAACAAAAAAAAAAGCAATTTAGCTGAATTTAAATAAAAATGCATTGTTCTTTATGCTTCTAATGTCAGATCGAAGCAAAACTTGCGTTTATTTTCATATATAAAGTCCAGGGCTGCTACCGTTGTAGGACTCTGGTAGAACCATGGACTTCTTGTATGTTATAAAAACAGGAGTTTGTGGCCTAGGATAAAAGCTGGACTGGAAGGACGAAGTGGCATTGCTTGGGTTGTTTTGGCTCATATACAGTGAGTTTGCAGGGGTGAACATGCCTGCGTTGTGGTTCATACTGTGCATGGGAGACGGCTGAGCAGTGCTGCCCTGATAGAAGAGCGGGACACTTTCAGGACGAGGAGGGTTGTAAATCAAAGACGGGTTGACCAGGGATCCGTGAGACGCCATCACTGGTGGAACGCTCTGCAGTGGAACACCAAACTGGTGTCCGATAGAACCGTTGGTCGACACAAAATGCTGGTATGTTGGTTCCAGGGTGGGAACGCTTGAGATGGGCTCATAAATCATTGACGATGGCTTGCTGGTGGCTACTGGTGGTACTTGATTCATCAAGTTAACAGGGCGATAAACGTCAAACGAGTCTTTTTTCACGGGGACACGACGGCAG
This sequence comes from Oryzias javanicus, assembly GCA_003999625.1. Taxonomy (NCBI): domain Eukaryota; kingdom Metazoa; phylum Chordata; class Actinopteri; order Beloniformes; family Adrianichthyidae; genus Oryzias; species Oryzias javanicus. The sequence goes on along the minus strand of CM012449.1, from coordinate 28,155,676 downwards.
AGGAATAACAACGATGAGGCAAAGAGTAAGGCACCAGTCACCCAACCAATGTACAGAGCCTCTCCAAGCTCCCGTCTTTGAGCATCAATCAGCAAGGGATTGTAGAAATCTCTAATGATGACATGACCGGTCCAAGACACGGGGATAAAAACACACAGCGAGGCCATGAACTGCATGGCTCCTGCCACCAAGAGGATGATGTTTTTCACCCATCTGTTACTCTGAAAGCAGGAGATGCATCTCATGCCAAACAGAGCCACACAGAGCCCCAAACTTGACAAGGCCACAGAGCAGCACATCAAGCCCCTGGCAGCCTGCAGCTCCGAGGGCAGGTAAAGCAGGGAGTCGTAGACCTTACACTGCATCCGGATGTTGGCTTGGCGGTAGCAGTTCATCCACAAGCCCTCCCAGCGGGTCTCCATCACGATGATGTTCTCCCCAATGAAGGCCGTCACCTTCCACATGGGCAAACCGGTCGTGGCCGCTGCCCCGATCAGCCCAATGACTCCAACGCACATGGCAGCCAACTCAGACACACCTTGAACCATTTTTATAAGTTTTACAGAATCCTTCCTGAGAGTCCAAAACTTGTTGAGCGCTCTTAAAAACAGTAATAATCCAACGTTTGACCCGGCATAATGAAAGGAGAAAAGTCTGTCCCAGTTGCATCCAATTCAGGAAAAACCACATCTGATGGGGTTTGGTTGCTGAGAAAGTCTTTTTGTTGTGGGAAAAATGCCTTCTGCTTAAATGATTGGCTCACACGGAAAACTTTAAAGAAGACTCCTGCTTGTTTAGTGTTTACGGTTTGTCGAGTGATGTGGGAATGTCACTGAGATCCAGTTTTCAAGTAGTTCACATAAACAAAAGGTAAGACAAGGTGGGGCTATAAACCCACAACGTCTGTTAATTCACTCAATTCCTTTTTTTTTTTTTTGGTTCAAGCGAAAAGAAAGAAAAAGAATCTCCTGCAATTCTTGTTCTATCCACAAGGGAGCATATATGACCATATTGTATTTCTTGAAACATCCACACCTGTTTTTCAGATAGTTCTAGATCAAAGCTGAAGTTCTTCATGGGTTTTTCTTTGCATCCCTGAGAGTTTTTTTTTTTTTTTTGGTTGAAATTATAACTGTGTTTGGATCTAACAGAACCTCTCACTTTTCCCTTCTTGATCAAAGTTTGAACACTGATAACTGGTATTCTCAGTTCCTCATATACCTTTCTGTTTTATATACCTCGGTTACCTTTTCCCATAGATATGTTGACAGTTCTGCATCTTTCCCCATGTGGTTCAAGATTCTTAAATGTCAGTGCAGCACTGGATAAAAGGCCTGTCGAGAGCTCAGAAACAGCCACATCTTTGATGGCCAAACACTGATTACAGGCAAATGAGTCACAGGTGAGGACGGTTACCTTTAGCTGCCATCTTGGATCCGCTTGTGTCCATGTTTTTTAAACAAATTATCAAGGCCTTTTGAATAGGGTCATTTGAGAAGTTTCTGTTATTATGATTTAAAAAAGGGTAAAGTTTTATAAATGGCTTCACCAAAACATCAACTATAAGTGGGGAAAAAAAAAAAAATTGTGTTTTCATTCATAGTCTATGAAACATGACCAAAAAATCATGAATTAATTCAAAGACTCCTCCTTATTTAGTGTTTATGGTTTGCTGAGTTGATAAGGGTTTTTTCACTGAGATCACGTTTTCAAGCAGTACACACATACAAAAACAAGACAACACGGGTGTCGTGAACTCACAACTTCACTCGATTCAATTTTATTTTTTCTGTCTAGTAAAAAAGAAAAGAAAAACAAAGCTCCTGCAATTCTTGTTTCATCCACAAGGGAGCACATATGACCTTTAAGACAATCAAATGAGGAAGGCACCTCAGTCAGTCATTACATTTCCTTGTAAAAAACACTTTGATCCCATGTTTTACAGCTTGATAAACATTTTTATGACATCACTAAATGTTTACAAAAATAAGGAAAATTTCTTGTTTTTTTTTTTTTGCTTGACATTTTTTTTCATTTGGTAAAAGTGAAATGAAGGGACCACTGAATTTTCAACAAAATACTAATTCTCTAAACTTGCGAAAGGACTGAAACTTTTTCAAACTCTGTCTATTCAAAGCAACTTGCAAATTTTGGTCACGTGATCCATGATCCTTATTCTCAGAAACGCTGACGTCTGTGTCTGATCACCTCCGAGTCCACACCCTGAACAAGCAGTGTCATATTTCAGGTTAACTGCCCAAGGATGTTATGATAAATACACATAAAAAATACAAATCTGTTCAAAACAACATGTTATCATTTCAGGATTTGATGCCCAACACAACACTTCTACTATGGTTTTATGCACCATGTGGTTAAAATTTACGGCTCACAGAAACTGACGACAGAAACTAGTTTCTGGTTCACTTTAATGCAATAAGATAATAATATGGATGTTAAACTTTAAGTAAAAAAAAGTATTTTTTAATCTATTTAATGTGTAAAACACAACTTGTATAATATATGCAATAGCATCTGCATTTCTTAACACATGTTAATGAAGAGAAAAACCACATGAATTTAAAAAATATATACACTAAACTTGAAATTCAATCAGGTATTTACAGATTGAGATCAGCATGGTCATCGTTGCTTCGTGTAGCCTGAAAAGATTGCATTTAAAAGTGTAATTCTTTTGCAATCTACTTTTTTTATATTACATGGTCTCCTTTGAAAGAGCATAAAAAATAATTACCGTGGAAAGAATTTATACAAAAGGGGAGCATTAACGATCAGAGATAAGCGACTCCGCTGCGCACTGAAGGGTATCTTGAATTGTAAGTGTAGATAGTTGATGGTTGTCTTGACAGCATTGGCTGAGGTTGTGGTTGAGGGATCATCACCAGCTCCTGAGGCTGCAGAGGCGGTAGTTGCTGTCTTGAATCGTAGCTGTAGACAGTCGATGGTTGTCTGGACAGCATTGGCTGAGGTCGTGCCTGAGGGATCATCACCAGCTGCTGAGGCTGCAGTGGCATTGGGCTGTAAGCCTTGTAGTCTGTGTTCTTGGTGTACAAATACCTCCGCGAGTCTTTCTCATCAGATTGTATGTTACAACAGATGAATATGCACCCGCCGGCGAATAAGAAAGCGGAGGCCACCCAGCCGATGTAGAGAGCTTCTCCAAGCTCCCTGCGCTGGGCGTCGATCAGCAAAGGGTTGTAGAAGTCCGTGATGATGACATGGCCAGTCCAAGAAACGGGAATGAGGACACAGATGCAAGACATCAATATCAAGGTTCCTGCTACAATGAGGACTAGTCGCTTTGCTTTGTCGTTGTTCACGATGCATGACGTGCACTGCATCCCGACCACACTGATCAGGATACCTATTCCACACAGGGCGAGGGCAGTGCACATCAGGCCTCTGGCCGCCTGCAGGTCCTGGGGTAGAGCCAGGAGAGAGTCATACGCCTTGCACTGCATCCTGATGTTGGCCTGCCGGAAGCAGTTCATCCACAAGCCCTCCCAGCGCGTCTCCATCACGATGATGTTCTCTCCGATGAAGGCCGTTACCCGCCACATAGGCATCCCGGTGCTTGCGGCGGCCCCGATCAATCCAACCAAGGTCAATACAACAGCCACGATCTCCATCATTGAGTTGGCCATCCTGCTTCCCGTCACACATCTAAGCTCATAATCCTGGGCAGACACTGAGTGACTATTTCTACAGCAGTGTTTTCACCTATGGGGAAGCTTTGCATGGAGCTGGAGGAGGAGCAGGATGATGTCCACCTTCTACTGAACAGCCTTTTCCCTGTGGATAATACAGTCAAATGAGAAGGGGGTGGGAACTTCAACCGGTTGCTAGGAAATTTAGTCTTCAGGGCTTGTTTTCTTCTTTGGGCAGCAGCTACTAAAGCTTCTGTAACCTGCCGCTTTGTTTGTTCAGTGGTGTTGACTTACATTCAAGAATGTCACGTTTGCAGAGGAACTTTAGGAAGAACAAAATAGGCTAAATACATTTCTTTGGAAATTTTCTACTTAGTCACTTTTGCTAAAAAAAAAAATTCTTTCTAAAACATTACTACTTACCTTTTTCTAAAAAAAAATGTATACTCTCCTTTTAGCCATTTGCTTTTAATTTTGCTTCCTCGTTTTTATGCCCCTTCCAAGTCTACAACAACCGATTAAAAAAAACTTACTTTAGATGAAGCAGTTATTTGTTTTTGAATGACTTGCTAATTATTATTTTTTTTTTAATCAAATCCTTCTGTTTAACCCTCTTTTTAACGCATTATCTCACATTTGAAACATTTAGACCCCTTTCTCTTTGCATGATCAAACTGTCCTTAAAACAACATTTTATTTAAATTGGTCCATGTTTTCTGTCCTGTAGTCATGGATTATAAATTCCACTAGAGCAGATATCTGCAACATTTAACACTAAAAGAGCCATTTGAGTACGTTTCTCTTTGACCAAACCCAGCAAAAGCAGCAAAGTTTGATTTCATTTAGAAAAATCAAATTTGTAAATTGTAGCTTTTGACATTTCAAATGACAAAATTATCACTTCTCTGTCTCTCACATCTCTCTTTATATATATTTAAACAGTATTAAGTAAATATGTTTTTCTTTCTGTCCCCTTGTCATTTTATTTCCATCATGTTACAACTCAAGTTTATATTGTACATTTTTCCTATTAATAAAAAAAAATAATTTTGTTTTTTTACAGAAGATCATTGAAGTTCCTTTCAAAATAAAATCCACCAGGTGTAAAATATATTTGTTTTGCAGGGCAGTCTAACAAGACATTTGGACTCTGATGCACCTTCATCCTTTTATAAACATGAAAACATCAGTGTAGAAACCTTTTCTTAATCTATTTAAAAAGAATTACCTGTCTCTGAACATCAGATATTGTTGTGCAGCAGAACATAAGAACACAAACCTTAATAATAAATCACTTTGACAATCAATCATATTTGTCAAGAATTGTGGTGGAGGACCCAAATGCAGGAGCCCAGAATTGGTGGCAGAAACAAACATTTACTAAAATAACTCAAACTTGACAAAAAAAAACAGGAGCACCAACCAGTGAGGTGACAGAACGTAAAAGAGCAGATGACCTGACAATGAGAAACTGAAAACCAGACACTTAAATACACTGAGGGCAATTAACTAAATGAAGACAGCTGTGGATGATTAACCTGAATGTGGTGAAACTGACAGGGGAAACAGAACATGACAAAACCTAAGCACTAAATTTGACAATGTTGTTCATTTATCAGACATGTTAAAAATCTAAAAGTGAATGACAACATGTAATTCAATCTAATTCACCAAAACTGAATATACAATATATTTTCAAAGTGTCCCCATATTTTTTTAAAGCCGAAGAGCCACATTGGAGGGATAAAAGCCGCAGATTGCAGACCAGGGGGGCTTAACCTCCCAGAGATGAACGCAATATGAACAAACATACTGCATTTGCATTTGCTAATATTTGAGCAACATTTCCCTGTTTGCTTTTCAGTGCAGCAATGCCTTTCTGCTTGTTGCCAAAGATGACTAAACCTTTCTTCCAATTCTTACTAGCACTACTGACTAAACCTCTGACTCCACACATTGTCATGTTCATTGTTTTTGCTAAATACTACACAGGAAGCAGAAAGGTCTTGTCTGGTTGACTGAATATTGTAATCAGTTGTGTTTTTCGAAGTGAATTGCTCATTTCTGTGTACCAAAATTATAATTTGTGTGGCTCTTTAACTTTACCTGTCTGGGTCCAGTGTCTTTGTCCTCTAAATCAAACTTTGCACTGAAGTGAGTAGCTGCAGCAGCTTAATAATTTTCCATATCTGTTTGCTCTCCTTTGTCTGTAAAACTTCCTCTGCCTCTCCATCCACCTGCTGCAACTCTTCTGTCTCTCTGCCCTCTCTGCCTTGAGCTTGTCTTTTTTTCTCCCTCAGCCTCTCCTTCTGCTTGAACCTTTGAGAGATTAAAATATATTGAACTGATAACTATTTCAACATAGAGGCTAATGTCATGACTTTAGCTTACACAAAACAGTAATTTGTTGCTCCCAAATATGTCGAAGTTGCACAGATTACATTTTGGACACGTGACTAAAATTGTTGCAATTTAAAGGACTAAAAAACATTATTAAATTACTTGAGTTGACGTAATACTAAAGTAGAACCCTGAACAATATTTTGCTCAGGCTTATTTGACTCATATATATCCTCACTCTTTTCCAGATTTTAATCAGTTGAATAAGTTAAATAAGTCTTAGAAAATAAATGAATAAAAACTTTAAGCTTCTTAAATTAATTAGGGGGGCTAAAGAATATCTCTGGGGAGCTTCAACAAGCTCCACTGTTTCAGACGTCTGCACTGGAGGCAGTAGAAGGCCTTTTCCTGCACATTCCAAAATGTCTGCCTCCATGTAATCTATGATATATATATGGACAGAAAAGGTTTTTTGCGTAATATCAAAATTCCTTGCTCTTTTGAAAGAATAACAGTAACATTACTGTCAATAATATTTTGAAATGATCAATCATGTCAACTTTTGGCATCATTTTGAACAAAAAAAAAAGAAAAAATGTTTTAAATGTATGTTTCACAACCAACAATGAATAATTTATAACAGTACTGTTTCAAATTGGAGATAACGGATAAATTAGGTGGTTTTTTTTTTTAATGATCAATCATGTCAATATTTTTGCATCATTGTTTAACCTACACTTTCTGTTACCATCCACAGTGTTAATAGACTGTTTTTATGTTTTAACCCATGTCACCTTTAAAATACACTAAAGACAATAACATGTCAAATTCAAACAACCAACAAATCAAACCAACATAATCACTTATAACTTCCAAAAGTATTAGAAGCTGGATCAGAGGAAAGTCTTTGTGTGTCCTGACATGACCGAGTTTATTTATTTTGCTTTGTTGCAGCCATACTGGACAAACAAGGAGAAGAGGGGTCAGTGTGTTGGCTGAAATCCTTTAATGATTCTAAATTTAGCTCTAATTATTGCTTTATAAGTGTATTTTATACGACCGGGTCAAAAACAACCCTGACACCGGGAAGGATGTAATTTCTACCAGAACATTTTAGAATTAAAAAAAAAGAAAAATTGAATTTGGTTGAAATACATTTTCAGACAAATTAAAAAACTTTGATAAATTAATTTAAAGTGATTATTTTATCCAATTAAAAACTGAAATGGGTCAGTGCCAACCCTAACACAAGAATACGGTTGCAAAAACGTACAAAATCATCTAACATATCCTGAATAATAGTATATGTCTCATAAAAAAAATGAAACTACAAACATTTTTTTATGGATTTCATCAGAAGCTTTATAAAAGGGTCCTACATTTCCAAAAAAGTGGAATTATTTTCATCAATTCTTTAAAGTAGTGGGCTTTACAGGGTTGAATAATCACTGTTACTGTGTGTTTCTCCCAAAGGAGATGGTAACATTTTTTCCCTTCAGGCCCCTATAGGCCTTAGACTTGAAAGATTTTGCTGCACCTTCATCTTGATAGAAGTCTATACTAGATTTAGATTTGTGTGGTGGGTGGAGCTGTGCGAGCAACCACGTTTAACCAGTTTAGGCACATTTCTATTGACAACAGTCGGAAGAACATACCAACCCTGTGAGTGTCTCTTCGCAGTAAAACAAGATGGAGAAACTTTGTGACTAAGCGAAACTTTAGTAAATATTTTTCAATCCATAAAAGCAAAAAATATAACGAGAACTGTTTAACCCATTTTCTTTATTTACATTTATTTAAATCCTGTCAGCCAACACACATGGCCAAATTTAAAGTAAGAAAAACAAAATCATTTAATTTACAAAAAATTTAGTGCACTACATGTCAAAGAACAAGTCGGTACTTTGTGCAAAGTAAATGCAAACAGTTTTTGTTTTACACAATCGTAATAACATGAATGGGTGATAAACGTATGGGGGCAAAAGGTGACGCACAGGTTTTCATGATTCAAGCTTAAAGTCCATCATTAGAGTCAAAGAATTTCCATCTGTACTTCTCCTCAAGAAATACAAAAAATGAAAAAAAATGTTTTAACTTACACCCTACTCCTCTAAACCCCCCATTTCTGTATGGAGAGGTTTGGCTCATTTTCCGTTAAGAGAGCAAACTCAATCGATTTTGAAGGAAAGTCCAAAATGAGTTTGTTACTATCGTGCAGTGTAAATCACAGACCCTGGAGGTGCAGAATAAGGGGGTTGGTAGCTGTATTCTGGCTGGTAGGTGTACGGCTGGTATGTGTTTGGAGGTTGGTAAAGGCTTCCCTCGTTGTAGATCACACGTTCCTCTTCTATCTGGGCCTTGGGAGCGTGGCGGCACAGCAGGATCACTCCCGCGGTGAAGAGCAAAGCCGAGGTCACCCAGCCGATGTACAGAGCCTCCCCCAGTTCTCGGCGCTGGGCGTCGATCAGCAGGGGGTTGTAGAAGTCTTGGATGATGACATGGCCGGTCCAGGACACGGGGATCAGGGTGGTGGCGCAGCCCAAGAGGAAGAGACTGCCTCCCGCCACGAGAACCACGTGTTTAGTGCGGGCGCGATGGTCCACCAGTTTGGTGCATTTCATCCCCACGGCTGAGACGATGAGGGCCAGGCAGGTCACGGCTACCGAGGCGCACATCAGGCCTCTGGCCGCCTGGAGGTCGGCGGGCAGATACAGCAGGGAGGCGTACACTTTGCACTGCATCCTGATGTTAGCTTGTCTGAAGCAGTTCATCCACAAGCCTTCCCAGCGGGTCTCCATCACAATGATGTTCTCCTGAATGAAGGCCGTTACCTTCCACATAGGCAAACCCGTCACGGCTGCTACTCCAATCAGGCCGACAAACCCGATGATGAGGGCCACCACCTCACAGCAGATGGCACTTCGGCGCTTCCTCTTCTCAATCTTCCTTTTTTCCTCATACACAGAGTCCGGGGCGCCTTCTGTGTAAGGCTGATACGGCTGGTATTGTTTCTCATCGTAGTAGCTCGCTGGATAAGTCAGAGGAGGCTTGGTGTAGCCGCTGTAGGGAGTGTAGACGCTCATCGCTGCTGAGGCCAAAGACGCACTCTTCAGCTGTCCTCCTACAGGGCAGGAAGCAAAACTGAGGAGAAGGGCAAGTTATGCAGCCTATACACCCAAAATAACAGCAATGCTGTCTTACTGGTTAAACGTCTTCACAACTGAGAGATGACTGGGAAGGACCAAAGAGTGCTGTTTGTTTAAAAAGCACATGAAACTTCTACTTCAACCAATCACCTGAGAGACCTTCTGATAAACAACTTAATCCTCTTCAATCGATGCAAATGAAGCATTTAGATTGGTTTCTAATCATCTCATTATAGTTTCAAACAGGATTAATCTTTTTTTTATCTTTACTGTAAGCTGAACAGTAAAACAGTAATATTAGTTATAAATAGTTTAATTTGTAAAAATGGCTCAAAAGTTTAAAAGAAGGAACTTTAATTTCAATGTGAATTAAAGCTTACAATAATGCGTGATAGTTGGTGTGCTTTCGTCTCCCAGACTGAAAGCTGATGCGATGATCAGGCGTCTGTATGTAAAGTGAGTCCAGAAGAAGGTGTTGAGTACAGAAACTCAATGAGGTCTGGTTTCATTATAACACACACCAGCAGGTCTCTGTGTTCCTGTTGCACTGAACAATTTCTCACTTTAATAATGTAAAAAACACGGACTAAACCTTTACACACAAGATTTTTCATGCTCAAAAAATAAACTGGGCATGCTTAAAGTGTGTAAAGTTAGTTAAATGTTGTGATGAATCCATAAGGAAAATAATGACAGTCAAGGAAACAAAAGCTCTTTTTTAATTGACTCTCACTTTGAGTCATTTAAACATTAGATTGTGAAAAACCTTATGTTTAAAAACTGTCAATATCAGTCTGTTTAAAGCAATAATAACAATATAGGAATACATAAAAATAATTTAAACATAACATATCAAGTCCTTGATTGGTTGTCGCTTGTAATTATACGAATGTTTATAATTAATAAAAACAAAGAATATTAGATTGGAATCCCTTATCATTTCAACAGAAGATGATATGAATGAGTAGAAAAAATGCACAATAAATGATAAAGAAAGACAAATATTTGCAGAAAAAGAAGAATATTTTTCAATGTAGTTGGATCAGCTCTGATTTTACTGTCTGACTGAAGCAAAAATACTTTCAGGTCTCTTCCTTTAGAGCAGGGTTGGGGAAACTATGACCCAAGGGCCAATTGCTACAAGTTAAACTATTCAACCGTTGTGCTGTCCCAGACATGTTTAAAATAAAAACGGGGCTACCGCCAGTTTCTTTTACACACACACACACACCATCATCTCTCTTCTTTTTTCCGTCTGGTCCAACCAGGAAAAAAGAAAAAAAAATACAACAGGGTTCATACAGTTTGTACTTTCCACCATTATCCACATCAGCAAAACATAAACACTCACCTGAGCACAGGTGTCAGCTCACATTTGCATCAATAGTATGCGTGACAGTATCAGTTTGTATTATTAAGTGTGTGAGCGGTTTTTGCAGTTGTGTTGTGTACATTTCGACTAGTTTAAATGTGGAGACTATTTCACCCAACAGGTGTAGAGTGTGTGTAGATAGGCCCCACCCATTCTAGTCCCTGATGAGACATTAAAATCTGTCCAACACAAGAGGCTCTCAGACCATATCTGTTTGCTCAGCTGTTGGACATATAAATATATATATATATATATATATATATACATATATATGACGTGACAGGGGGTCGTCCGGGATATATGAACAATCTCGAGATATATGAACTATATATATATATATATATTCACAAAACATCCTGGACACTGAACTGTTTTATTTTTTTAAAGAACTTTAATCTTTACTGATGTCCGTAGCAGATATTAAGTCCTGTCCACCTTTGTCATGGCAGGGATCACACATCAATATAAGGGTGGGGTCATATGATAGGACAAGGATTCATCTTGCCCACCAAACTAGAATAAACGAGTTTGATTAGCCTTAATGATGTTTAATTTTCCTTGTAGTTCTTTGTTTCCCCAAAGATGGGGCTCTACAAGTAAAATTCAGCTTTGTTCAGGCACTGGTAGTTCTTTGGCATTAGTGTTTGAAGATTTGTTGTTTTTCAAATATTCATGTGTGATTTCCAAGTGGGACAGTCATTTTTCCAATTTGTCCAATACCACATTAATACAATTCCCTGAGTTTGAGATTTTTCTTGAGGGAAATCAACCTATTTTTGAAAATGGCTACAATTATAAAAAAAAAAAAAAACACACACACACAGTTTTGAAATAAAAATTCCAAAATGTTCTTTTTTAAAGGACTTTTCACTCTAGATCAAGGCATGTTTTTGTCTTGTCAAAGTCCATATTATTTCTTTCTTTTACGAGGTAAATTGCCAAACCATGACACAAATCTGCTACTGGTGCTTCTATCAAATTTTAGGCCCACAAGTAAGAAAGTTTGCCCATGCCTGCTTTAAACTCTCTGAACATAAATATTTTGCTGAGAGATGACTTTATACTGTGGAAGGGGTTAAAAGTCTTCCATCAGGCAAAGCTAGGTATTTTGTTAGTACATTAATGTTTAAATATGAGTAAAATAGAAGTAAATCAACTTGTTTCCATTGTTGTCAAAGCTAGTTAGTGTCCCTGTTAATAGCTTGCTTTACTTTTCATGGACATCCTTTCCCTCCAAAAGATTGTCTTCAGCATTGTGTTCTTAATGTTTAACCTTGCTTCATCTTAACAAGATGATGACTCTGACGAAGAACAGGAATGCGGCATCTGATCAGAAGGATAACTCCAGCGAAGAACAGGAATACTGAAAAGGCACGGCCGATGTAGATAGCTGATCCAAGCTCCCATTTCTGAGAATCCACTCCACTGAAGGAACCATTGACGATGGAGTGACTCATCAAACTGACAGGGATGATTGTAGTCAAAAAAGACAGAAAAAACAAGCTTCCTCCAACAGCCAGAATGATATTCTTGTTCTTCTTAGTGTCACAACAGAAAAAGGTCTTGTGAAACAAAGAACCCGTGACGATCAAAGCAGCAACAATCATGCCTAAAGAGAAGCACATCAGCCATCTGCTCGCCTTCAGCTCCGGAGAAAGAACGCGGTCCGAGTCATACGGCTTGCAATCCACCTGGAACTCCGAATATTTGTGGCAGGAAATCCACAATCCTTCCCACAGTTCTTCCGTGACATCAGGACTGTCACTGGGAAAAACAGAAACTTTCCATGTGGACAAACCAGTGATCGCTATGGTCCCAATCAGGCCAATGATGCCCAAGTGCATCGGTAGAATGTCCCAGCAGGAAGGCATGGTTGTGATGGTTGCTGACTTATTATTTCTGAACCAAACTCAATCTGCTGCTGGTCCTTTATGTGAACTGCAGAAAGCCTGCATGTTGTCCTGTTTTGCAAATAACTAAATTTGTTTTTTTTTTCTTATCTTGACTAGCTCCTCCAGTTCTTCCAGAACCAACACAAATGACCTAAAATAATACTTTAAAGAATTAATGAGCAGGAAGTTAAAACTCAAAGTCTTCAGTGTGCATCACTCTGGTCTAAGAATAATCTGGTTTTAGCCCCAGATGATTTTAACAATGTTTTTCTGACTCAGGTTTTTTTTTAGGAGTTTTCCCTTACCGGGAGGGAGGGTCTAAGGGCAGGGATAACCAGTTTTATTTAATCTTCATATTTTATGACTAACTTCTGCATCTGTAAAATTACCTGCATGAAACCCAATGAGGAAAATGTTCTTTGTGATTTTGGGCTATATAAATAAAATTGAATTAAATTACAAAGAGTTGGTGCATAAACAACTTTGGAGTCAACAATCAGTCTCCCAAAGAAATAAATCAATGTTGTTAACAACCTCTCACATATTGTACCAGAAATTATAAAGCAAGTATGTCAGAAATTGATAAACTAGGAATCAAAATGTGAAAGATTGGACTTGTGTCAGAAACTTAAATCTTTGATTAAATTTAAAAAAAAAAATGTAAAAATAAGAAATTTGAGAAACCAGCGAGATCTAAAACATTGATTAATGTAAAGGTTGAACTGGAAACCAGACACTTAAATACACAGAAGATAATTAACAGAAATGATGACACCTGTGGCTGATTAACAAGTGGAATCTGGTGTGACTGTGACAGCAGGGCCACACTAAACGCAACAATAACAAGAAAAACAAACCTAAAAAAAAAAAACATCCTCACAAAGAGACGACAGTCATCATCTCTGTGCTCACAAATGTACAACTTTACAGTAAAAAAGATCTCAATCTGAAACTTTTCTTTTCTCTTTTGATGACAAACAAAACACAAATCACAGTCTTACTTCAAAAAGTATATATATTTTTTATTTTGTATTTTCGATAACTTTCATTCTTTTTCTAGTTTTTAGCGTTTTGCACACACGTGCATTCTTACATATTTGTGTCAGTAAAAGTGGTACATCAGGATGGAAGAGCTCTAGCTTTCATTTTGGGATAAAAACGTGTCTCATTATTGTAGTGTTACGTAAGAATCAGACAAAAATGAAAGTACACACATACAATAAAACCAAAACATAACTTTCTCATTGAATAATAGTTAGATTTCCATCATTGTTTGTTTGATTTCAAGTTTTATTAGATCTCTCAAAAAGGGTTTTAGTGTTAATGGATCGGAAACAACAACCAAAGAGTCATTCTTTTTTTTTTTTTAGTGATTTACTCAATTAAAGGACATTTGTTTTTTCTGTTTCAAATCCTAAATGTTTCAGACTTACTGCAGAGCAGCAAAAATCTTCAGACATATTCTTGATGTGTACGATTGCTGGACGCTGTCCTATTTAGTGAGATGCTTTTCTTGTCTTGGACATCCCTCGCCTCCAGAAGGTCATCCTCATAGTAGTACTGCTCTTCCGGTGTTGTGCGTTTGCTGCATCTGATCAGGAGGAGGATTCCGGTGACGAGGAGGAGCAGTGAAGTCGCCCAGCCGATGTAGATGGCTGACCCCAGCTCCCGTCTCTGAGCGTCCCCCAATGTGGGATTGTAGAAGTCGCTGATGATGGAGTGGCTCACCCAGCACACAGGGATGAGGGTGGTCAAAAAAGAACCCAGATACAAACTTCCTCCAACGGCCAGAACGATGTTCTTTTTCTTCATACTGTCCCGGCAGAAAGAGCTCTGTTTCAGCCCACAACTCATGACGATTATGGCAACAATAACCAGAGCTATGGAGAGGCACATCAGCATCTGGCCCGCCTGCAGCTCCGCGGGGAGAATCAGCAGCGAGTCATAGGCCTTGCACTGCATTCTGAAGTCGGCGTGTCTGTAGCAGGTCATCCATAATCCTTCCCAGAGTTCCTCCATCACGATGAGATTAGCGCCAATGAAAGCAGAAACCTTCCATGTGGGCGCGGCGGTGATAGCTATGGTCCCAGCCAGGCTAACGACGCCCAGGAAAAATGCTAAGATTTCCACTTTGGCCTGCATGGTCAGAAGAAGTGACAGCTCTCCTTACTCCTTACATCTAAAGAAAGCTTCCACTGTGACTACAGTAGAAACAGAAGATTGTACGATAAAACTATCATGCAAGTTATGCCATCCGGCTGGTTTGGAGACACGAAACCTGCACGCTCCACAGACAAAAAACAAGGAAAACTTTCCGGTTTTTCCTCATCTAGAAATGAAAGTGATGTCGCATTGCGCACCATTTTTGTTGCACAAGTAATGTTAGGTTTGAGGTGTAAAGGGCTGTAAGATAGTGGAAGAAATGGATGATGGGAAATGAGGGCAGGCTTGCTTCATACCAAAAGTCTCTTTCCAATGAACTCCTGCCTCCCTGCAGAAATTGTTATAGAAAATGAATTTTTTTTATTTATCATTATTTTGGCTAAAAATTGTAGACTGAAAAATAAAACACAACTGGAAATGCCTTGAAAATAGATCAAAAGATTATCAGAGGGGAACTTTAAAAATATTTTTGTAGTCATACCTCTTCCAAGTTTTCATTATTACATCTTTGATGTAATAAAGTTGTTGAAAGACCACATTAAGCTTGACCACATTCCCATTTTTTTTAAAGACAGTCCCTTACTTTGTTTCAACATTATTTCAGAACAAAAGAGAAACAAATGTGAAATCTGACCTCCTAAATCCAAAAGAGGATGAATTTGATCTTAATTTACTGCCATAAAAGTGTTGTGTTCAAATAGATCAACTATTTCGAGGAATTAAAAAAAATACACCATATTTGGTCAGGGAAGAGGAAGGCCCAAACTAACCCAGGCTGTTTTCTGAGAATCATGATGGACCAGAAATAAAAGAAAAACAGAGAGAGAGACAGATAGGGGTATTTGTCAAGGGAGGTCATAAAACAGGAACAGAAACTGAAAAACCAGTTGAGCGGGTTTGCGTCTGAAACCATTGTCCCTGTTCCCAGTCGCTTTTAAAGTAAACAGATGCGCTCACGAAAACCAGCCAACAGAGGAGAAGCTTGTCTCTTAAAAAAAAAAAAGCATTTATTGCTAACATTCATTTAAAAAATAATAATAAGTAACCTTAATATGGGTTGGATACAAGTAAATAAATTAATTTAAAGGTGTGATGAAATGTCCTGGGGTTTATATGTATAAAAAAAACAATTATGCCACCTGCTGTACATAAATGCAACTACTCATTTCTACTCCAATTGGATGTATTTTAATTTCTGTGTGTTTTCATTTCCTAAATATTTTTTTTCAGTCATGGTTACCACTATCGTTGTGACTTTTTGTATGGTCAAAGGCCCCAGATCAAGTGTTTGCATGTGTCATAGCAATTTCTCAAAGACATTAGCAGCATTAAATCCTTCATGATGGACCGAAAACCAATTTAATGATGACTGCAATGGCTGACAGGAACCATGAGGGGTTATAATACAAGCGTGGAAATGAAACTGACAGACTATGATGATTCTTCTGTCAGTATGCCATTATCCATGCCTGCTGCTCCGAGTGGAAAACTGCTATAATAGGGAGCAGGAAATTCCGTTTTCTCAGTCAAAACAAAAGACTATTAAG
This sequence comes from Oryzias javanicus, assembly GCA_003999625.1. Lineage (NCBI taxonomy): Eukaryota > Metazoa > Chordata > Actinopteri > Beloniformes > Adrianichthyidae > Oryzias > Oryzias javanicus. Next base: position 28,139,548 of record CM012449.1, on the reverse strand, counting down.
TTTAACAAATAACAGATGTTAAAAAAATAACATTTTACACATTTGTAAATATATGTATTTTTAATTCTTTTTTTTTTAATAATTAAAAACATTTTTTACTTACACATTAAAAGGAAGATAGTAGTCACTACTTTCATTTCTAAAAGCCTTTAATGACCTTTTATTTTCAAAAATAAGAGGATTTTCACAAAAATCTTAAAGGAGAAAATAAAGAAATGACTGTAAAAGTCACTTCTGTGGAAGCAACGCTGCACATATAGGTTTTCTGATGTTTCACCGCATGCTAACTCACTCCAGTTTTCATTTTTGGTGGCTAATTAGTTATGCGCAATTACTTTTCTTTGCTCTAATGCACTTTCAATCTTCACTTTTCTTCAGTAAAATACTTTGCCAATCATTAAAGAAATGTTCTTGTTCATTTTTGTTTAAATTGTTAGCATATAGCACAAAACAAAAATCCACGATAACTTACTTTTGTTTGGGTTGCCCTTTTTAGTCATTTTACTTTTTTTCCCCTTTGCTTCTGCTCTTAGAATAAACTATTGATTATCTGCTTGGGTGATTCTCAAAATACTTTTGCTGAAACATTGACTGTGCTGTCCAAAAAATGTCAAAGCAATCAAATAAATCGATGACAATACACACAGAAAAATCTCATAAGTAGGAAACAACTGTATTTATTATGATATGAATCCATTTCATATATATATTTACACAGTAACAAAAAAAAGCCATTTAGTAGCACAACACCTTGTTTACAAGTATAGCATCTTCCACGATTTAGGTATTCCAAGTCTTTTCCCCTGATTGTTTGAGCAAATTGTGACTTTTTTTGTGGAAAAAAAACCCAAAAAAACAACATACCGGTCTGTAGCCAACGATTATTTACACATAAATAAATAAAACCCACTGTCTTTTAATGCAACAAAAACAAGCAGCTGTTTTTGAGGATCAAGACTCTATTGACGTGTGATTTATCTACAGAGAAGCTTTGTGTGGGCGTGTGGCGACACCAAACAGGAAATATGTACAGCTGGAAATGACTTCACAGTAAAAGTAAAAAAAAACTCAAACAAATTCAAGTAAAACAGGATCATGTTCATTTAAAACAACTAAAAATCCATTTTACAACATCGCTTGAAAAAGTAACAGGATAAATAACTATTTTTGAAGTCTATAAAACAGTGAAAACCACCATCCAAAAAAAAAAAAAAAGAGTCAAAATGTACAAGTAGCCTACGTGACAAGACTTGAATCAGAAATTCATTAATCTATGTCTTCAAGGACAAATAATATAAAGCCCTTAGCTATGATAAGATCTCTGAAATACAGACAAAACTAACATTATTGTTCTTACAATGATCCGATTTGGCAACAGCAGGCAAAACTATAAAACGCTGCCCGAATGTGCAAACAATGCCAATCAGAGCGCATGATTACGTGATTGTACCGTCAGTTCATCTTTCAAAGCCAAATTCATGAAACATCTGATTTGATTCCTTATTGCTTTACAAACCATCTTACCTGTACAAACAGCAACAGTAAGATAAAGATTATTCTACTAGCTGTGCAATATAAATCAATGCAAATGAAGGATCTTTATGCAGTGCGGTCCACAGATCAGTCTGGAGATGAGCCTGATGGCTCCCGTCTTACCCAAACCTCATCCTTCTGATCCTCCGTGTCATCAGTAACGTCACCTTCCTCCATGTCAGAGAGCTTCTCCTCATCGTCGTGCGCGTCGCTGAGAGACGGCGACTTCAAGCTCTCGCTCTCCGCTTCTTCTGGTTCAGCACCTTCCAAGGACAGAGCTTTCATCGGGGCTTCCAGATCTTCAGACTGAGCTTTAGGGGCCTGGCAAAACTCTTCGTCCTCGTCGCTCAGGATGTCGGTCTCTTTCATGTCCTCTTGGTCTTCGTACTCCTCCAGGTCGAACTGCTCCTCCACCCAGCGGTCTGTGTCCCCCTCCTCAGACTGCTGCTGCTGCTCGTCTAATGATTCGGCTTTCTGCTGCAGCTTTCTAGAGTTCGACTCTGGCGGCGACGTGAGGTCGTGCTGGTCGGGGTCCCCGTCGAAAACGATGTCGGTGTCTATGGTGAAGCGATTGCGGACCAGCTTCCGTCTGCCCAGAGTCCTGGTAGGGGCAGATGCTGAAAAACAAACAAACAAAAAAAAAAAAATAGCATCTATTTTAGATGTTCCCCATTTTTCTATTAAAAAAAGACAGCATTTATCTGATGATGGAGGTCATTCATAAAAAAAATTAAGCTAAAAATTGTATTTCTTAATATGATTATTCAAATCTTTGTGAATGAGGAGCAGAGGAAAAACTGCAGTAAAAAAAGAGCTCATATGTCATGTAGAAAATATCCTGGGCAGGCCACAAACTCCCTGAAGAACAGAGAGCTCTCAGCAAAAGGGAGGGGAGTGGGGAGTCCCGCCCACAACTCTGAGGCGAATTTTTAATGCCACTTTGCAGAAAATTTGTAAAAAAGGTTTTTGTATTTCGGCTAAAAACCGCACAATCATATTTAAAAGATCACTGGGAACGGTTTGAAAACAAATCAAAAGATGATTGGAGGGAGACTTCCTTTAAGCACAGCTTTGCGCCATCTAAAAATGTTAAGTCTGATAGCCATATAACAGCAAACAAGCCCTAGGTCAAATTTGTGAAAAAAGAGGAGAAAAGAGAAGATAAGGATCTAAGGTGTGGGGGTGTGCTTGAATATAGCAAAAAATGTAATATTAATAATAACACCAGTGGAACATCCAACATCCTCTGTCAATTAATGTGAAGAATATTATGCAAACATTATCAGTCTGAGAGAATGCAACAATAAATCCATATTATAAATAGGATTACTGGTGGCCTACTTCATTCATTCATTCATTCATTCATTCATTCATTCATTCATTCATTCATTCATTCATTCATTCTCATTTTTCCGTCTGTTCATTCGTTCCTGAACTCATCCCTTATTCATTTGCAAATGTTGGTGTTACACACCACCAGACTGCTTTTAGCGCTCGAGTGACTGAAATGCAACCGAGAGAATCCGGTTGTCTTCAAAACCAAAAAGATTTTCAGAATAAAAGCTCAGTCAAACATAGTCATTTTCCTTCCCTGACCAAACTTTACAGCTTAATTGATCAAAGGTGTGGCTGTGCGATTCAGATTATTTTTTTTAAATAAAAGATTTTTCAAAATAAAATATTTTTTAGGCCCAAAAGAAGAAAAGAAAATGGGTATAATTAATTATTTCTTCCGCGGATCGGTTGGGGACCACAACATCTGTGGAGTGGCAGTAGTTTGTTAGAAGTTTGCCTCCGAGTCGTGGGTGGGACTGAGACTAAGCCTGTTTCCTTTCCCCATCATCCATCTGTTTATATTCTTTGCTGCTATCTTACAGACCCTCACAACCCTAAAATAACACAATCTGTGTAACAAAAATGGTACACATTATTGGAGCTATCCTGCCGTACAGTTTTGAACCAAATACCAGTCAGATGAGAAAAATGAAAAGATGCACTCGTCTACGAGGGGATGCATCAGATTAGAGAGGAGCATGTAGCTTTTCATCTGCCATTTCTAGCACCTACGTCACCCCCACAAGCCTTTTGAAACAGCATTTTTGTCCGCTCCTGATTTACAACAAATCGGATTGAAAAAAGTAAAATATGCTGTTTTAAGCTTAAGTTCCTTACATTTAGTGCTATTACTAATGATTTGAATTGGTTTTTAAATTAGGGAAAGAATTGTGGGGGCTTAATGAATACAGCTGAAGTTATAAAGTCTGAATTGAAAACCGTAGCTGTGACCTTGAAAAGCATGACTTCTAAATCCACATGCGAAGGACTTGTTGGATTTTCTGCTTTCGTACAGCAGGCGGGACGGGGCATATTAACAGCCCAGGCCAGTGACAAGCATGAATTACAATGAGATTGTGCCCTGCAGGGGACTCGGCAATAAGTGTCCATAACCAAAATTGCAGCTGAGGAAAATTCTACAGTAAAATTACTTGCAAGATAGTTTTCATCTTGCCGGCTACAGCCGTGAGCTCTTATGCATGATCTTCATAATGCAATAATGCACTTTAAAGGTTACTAAGTGAGCGTTTGGGGCAAAATACATTCACAGAAGAAAAGACCACAAACACTGCTGGAGAAACGCAGCGGGAGGAGTTGAGCGTCTATCTATTTTTGCTGCTAATATAAACAAGTATAAAGGAAATGTTGTCTTTTGTGAACACCATATCACATTTACAAAAAAAAAAGACTGCCAATTATACATTTCTGTTGGATTTATTTAAATTAATAAGCAAAATATGTGAAAAAAAAATTATGTCAGCAACTGAGGAAGTGGGGCAGTTGATGCTGCAGACTGAATGCAGCCACAGATTGGCAATTACCGGCTCTATTTATGGCTGGACGGGCTCCCTTCAGGGCACAGAGCCGCTTCCCTCCAAACGGCACATACTGCTGGCTGAGAGGTAAGCTCTCCGTTTTTAGGAGCTGTCGGCGATGCTTCTCCCTCAAGATGGAATGCACCGTCTTCAGAAAGTCCTTTCTGCTCTCCGGAGAGCTGAGGTAGACAGAACCATGAATTAAAACATTTTGCAACAAGAAAAAAAGATCCTTTAAACTGCAGTAAAATGAAGCCTGCCGTCTCCTCACCTACAACACAGCTGGAACATCCTTTCCGGCCTCCCCTCCGATTCGGATTTTGTGTGAACGATCTCACACACAGCGGAATTCTCGCCATCTGCTGGACAAACACTAATTATTTTTAAGAAGTAACAGTACAATCCAGATTTATTAATGGGGGGAAAAAAAACTAGACCTGCGTTTCCTATTGATCTGACTTGCAGAGCCTCTGTTGGGATCATGTGACGAAACCGGAAGGGATCTTTCTCCTCTGAAGACACTGATAATCGATGGGAGCCACCCTTAAAAACGCAGGGAAAAAATGTCAGGACTTTATCGTATTTTTTTTTATAAGTTAATTTACTAAAACCAACCATTTTCTTTTTCTGTTTGGATCCATCTTTGCATATGAAGACCACTGCAGTTTTGAACACTGAAAGACATTGGTGAAAACAAAAATCGTTGGTGTGTTGGGAAGAGATAGAAATTAATCCACCACTATCTGTTAATGGCAGCAAGACTGCTTTTAACATCAAACTTTAAGCATTTTAGTCAGATTTTTTTTTCATACATGAAAAGACTTAAAAAGTGGCGACAGAATGAAATCCCTGATTTCATACCAAATGTAGTCAGCTGTGGTTCTTTCTTCCATTTTCCTAAGGATACAGGTGGGTTGATCCAGGTCACGGTGCTGTGGAGCAGCAGGTCGCCCATCGACAGATCAGCAACCTGGGATTTGTGAACAAAAAAATCATCCGTAACCTCACGGCCTTTTTTCTGAGAGATCGGAATCAGCCGTATTGGTTAAACCCCACCTCTTTTTTCTCGCCGCTCTGCTCGGTGATGAGCTGGTCGAACACCGACCCAAACTCTTCGTGGATCTTCTGCATCTCGTTGATGTGACTGGCAACCTTGTTCATGGCTTTCATAGCAACTAAAGTAAAAGTAGAAGACAGAGTTGGAGATAAACTGTCATGGCTGGATGCGTTCACAGGAAACGTTCTTACCATCCAGATGGTAGTGTTCTTCGCTGTCTGGGTCTGTGAGTGAGTAGAGCTCCCTCAGCAGGAGGGGGTACTTCAGCACCCTCTGGATGGGTTTGATTAGGTATGATTCAAGGGTGGAGGAGTGCTGCTGTTTCGGGTTCCGCTCATCAAGGAAAGCCTTAAAGTTGACGTCACTTTTTGCTGGAAGAAAGGAAGGGAAAAAAAAGTTGAAATGGAAGTTATTTATTCAATACAATGTTTTCAAAGAGGTACTGTTGGCAACTTTTATTTAGATCAGGGGTCTGCTGCTACCTGAGGCTCCGGAGCCACATAAATATGTTTTTTTAATTATTTTTAAAAATAACATGTTTTTGAAAAAAGCAGACTTTGTTTAAGTCATTTGCACAAAGTTGATGTACAGTATGTATCACTTTACTTGACTTGACTACATTGCTGCTGTGGCTTAACCAAAGTCGAAAAAAATTTAATAGATTTTTAAGCGCTGCCTACCATTGTTTGAACTCCAACCAGAATCTGTACTTGAGGCGCACCCAATTGTAAGGCTGACTTTCTATTACTGAGCAAAATTCAAGGATTTTAATAAAGTCCAACAATGCAGGAAAGGTCATTTTTAATTTAATTTATTTATTTTTTTTATATATTTATACAAGAAAAAAAAAAAAATAAGTATGTAGACTGAAGCATATATTTTTATTCACTGTTGACATCACTCCACTTAATACTACACTGAGATGATTCAATGTGGCATAAGAAGTCTTATTTTGAAAGTGAGTCATAGGAACCTCTGTCAAAATAAGTTCATAATTAGGAAAAAAATGTCCCTTTATGGACATGTTTTATTTAAGTAAAGAAATTATTAAAATTCATCATAATAGTAACATTATTGCAAACGTAACGGTCAGATCTCCAGTATCATTATTTATTTTTTGAATTTTGTTTTTCTCAAATTCCCAATTTTTCAGTAATTTTTAGTATGTTTTTAGGATCTTCATGTGTTTTTATTTTCTATTTTATTACATAAACTACAGTTAAAAACAAAACAAAACTACTCTAATTTATCATGTGTTGTCGTATTTTTTTTAATCACAAAACCTTTTTGTTGACTACATTGTATTAAGTAAAAATTACAAGGCAAAAGTGTTGGTGTGACTTTTTATAGTAAAAGCGTTCTAGGGTTAAGTTGCAGATAAGACTTTGTAGCTTCTAGCAGGTTGTGGTCATACAGAAATCGACTCCAATAGCTCTTTGAATGTTGAAGGTTGCAGACCTCTGATTTAGAAATTTGTGTTTATTAGATTGCGCTTGTGCGTCTTTCACTTCCATTTACAAATGATTATGGAACATTGCTAGTGTAACTTTTCTTTGTCTGTCTTTGTCAGTGCCAGTGTGTTACATAAGCTCAGGAAATGACAAGTCAGGAGCAAAAATGTATAAAAGTATTTGGCAACTATTTATATCTTACAATTCTGAAAAAAAATCTGAGGCATTGAGTTTAACTCCAATCATTGTGTCTTTAAAACTGATTCTTCAGTGCACAGAAACACTTGAATTACGCAACCAGTTGTGTGATTTTTGTGTACTCTTTTAACCACTTTGATTTCTACAAAAGTGTCCAATCAGCCTTTAAATTGCTTAAAGTTCTTTAAAAAATACCCGAGGTACTGATAAGGAGCTGACTCACCAAATGCAAGTGTGGCAAACAAAAGTACCGACAGAAGATTTCAAAAGGAGTGGGTGTGCAAGCTACAGAACAAACTGTTTATCGCTGTTCATTACATTTACATACAAAGCTTTTAACCCCAACAGCCTGCAGCTGCAGCGAATGCTTGAGTCAGGGTGGACAACAGTCTATAACTAACATCTTTGAATAAAAGATGTATAGGTACTTATGAAACATTTCAGATGGTTGATGGGTAATGCATCCTCTTCTTTAGTTACTATACAAAAAATATATAGAAATTGTGGCTCATCAACACCTACAGCTGCCAACACTAAAAGCCTGTTTTGATGCTGTGAATAAATGCTGTGATGTCGTCTTTATCTGTTTGTATATTAGGTGTTTGTATTTTGTATGTGGGCTTTTTATATCATCATGAAATCGAGACTAATTCAGGATTTTTCTAACTATGTGTGATCATGTGTTTTTTGTAATTGCAATGTCGTCTTTTACATAAACCATTACTATTAAAAACAAAGTCGAACACCTACAGGTACTTCTAATGACTGCAGAAAACCTTTCCCTAGTCACCACAGCAACTGCTGACGAGGGATGGGTATTGTTAAGATTTTATTGATACTACTCCTGCTATCGATCCAATATTTTTATTAATACTTTTCTGTGCAAAAACAAGTAGATAGAAGAAAAATAACAAACTATGTACATTAAAAGCTTTTATTTTAGAACAAATGAAAACACAATATGTTAATTTGCAACATTGAATTGTAGAATAAATCAAATGGCTTCCTCACTTCAAAGAACAATAACAGCAAAAATAAAAATGCACAATATTGTATTTTTAATTAATGCCACATCGTATGTTGGATCGTTTATTATTATTATTGAAGCACAATAAAATGAGAAGTTAATTTTTACGTGTCTTGAGTTTATTTGCGACTAATTGTAGTGTGTTGTGTTGGCCATTTAAACTGTTTTGAGCCTTTAGGGCCACTGTACACCACTGATAAACTGTAACAGTTTTGGGACCCCCCCCCTAGTGGTCATCCTTTCCAAAATCACAGGTCAATATATATATATATGTAAATAGAGCGATGTGGCGAGATAATGCGCTGACCAAATTCTAGCTTTTACTATCCTGTCAATCTTCCTTTCTAATAGTACATGATCACTTTTCTCCCTTGTTTTAAGGCCCAAAGTGCCTTACAGTCATGGTCCTGTTCACTCACGCACACACATTAACGCATCATTTAAGTATCATTTTAACCAAACCATGCAGAGACACTTTGGTGTAGAGTGTGAAGCTTGTTTAAAAACTACAGTAACTGACTTCTGGTGAAATTTGATAACTGAAGAATGTACTTTGCATCCAAAGACTCTCAGGTTTGCTTGTCCTTCCTATTTATCATTTGACTGTATATAAAAAACTGGACAGTGTGACCTCTCCCCATTTGGATTCCAAACAGGAAGTACCCGCCGGCTCGAAGAAACCAAAATCCGATAGTTGACTTATAAACTGGCTGACCAGATTTATCAATAAAAGTATGTGGTCTTGCGTTAAACATTCTAATCGTTTAACAGTTTAATGTAGTAGGGGTATGGACTTCCAAAAAGTTTTCCCCTGATTGGCTACAGTGGTTGTCATAGAAACAATGACTACGACCAATCACTGCTCACTGACGTCGTCTGGCTCTAAAGTGGCGTTTGGATCACACAAAAATGGCGTCTGAATTGACTTAATTTCGTTGAAGCCAGAGGTAAGTCACTTTCTATATGCTACCTCACACTAATTCGGTCCAGTTTATATACAGTCAATGGAAGTTTCCTAATTTGGAAAGGCCGTGGTTTTATGTGATGACAAGTTGACCGGAGATTTCAAAAATATTTAAATCAACCTTATGGGTCATGTGACCACAACCCAAAAAATGAAGTCATTTTTTTTAGAAAGTTCTACAATTCTAGATGTGATTGTGTCCAGTTACTCACCCTTTACAAGAACTTTTGGCACCTTGGTGTGGCTGGCACAGAAAGCGCTGTAGATTTTAAAACGGTCTGCATAGTAAAGGAAAGAGCCTCCCAAGGAAAAGAGTATTTTCTGTCATAAAAAACAAATAAAAGGATCGTTTGTAGATCATCTTCTAATAAGGTACTGATCAATAATATTGCGTCATAAAGACAAGATGAACCTTAAACTGATCCACTCTTTCCAGCTTCTCCAGATCTGGAACCAATCTGGTTCCATCTTCAAGAGTCTTGAGGAACTCAACCTGGAACTCCACCATTTCTGGTAAATTCCCAAACAGAACATCCAGCTGTGGAGGAAAAGAGAGCAGTTTTTTACTTTAATGCATGTTCAATTATTTAAAAAAAACAACTCTTAGTTAATTTAAGCAGACATACAGGAAAAATCTCTAGATGTAATAAGCATAAATTAATTAAATTAGTGAAAATGAATGCAAAAACCTCTTTCCAAGCCTTTCCCCTTTTTATTAGTTATGTCTTTTGTTTCAAACAGCAACACTTGAAGTGATTATGTAACCAACTTTTAGAAAAAAACGTAATAGTGCTGGCACGGCAAGGCCATCAACGCTTAAAAGATGCAGAGACGATAATTTACATACCTCATCCTGGGTGAGAAAAGTCTCTTTCTGCAGTGGGGTTAAATATCTTCCAATAAGGCAATTGAGATCCTGCAAAATGAAAAACAAATTAGCTTTAATTATATTTTTGCACAGAAATATATTTTTATATGGAAACAGAAAAGGGGATTAAGTGCAGGAATAGTTGATGAAAGTGAAGTAGAACAGCCATCAGGGGAATTGCTATCTGTGGATGATTCTCCAAAACACTTCAACAAAAACACTTTTTATGAAAAACAAAAGACTAACATTAGGAAAATCATTGCGGGCATGAGCCCACTTTGAGCGCAACATGGATTTAATTCGAAAAAAATAAAGGCCCACAAATGCCAGATAATTTTTGTGAATCATAGACATGTTTTTCTGAATTTATTGACAATGCAAAACATATTTAAAAATTTAAAATAAATAAGTCCATGGATCTTTAAGGTTTTTAAATTCTGATAAACTATCATTTAAAGTAATTTTAAAAAATCTTTGGAAGTTTGTTTGTAAAACTTTTCCTCAAACCCTAAGTTTAAAGCCGGGAGGTGACACTAATAGGTTTGCATAATGTGCTACACACATTTATGCCACTAACTAACTTCATTTGGTCAACTTTTTTTCAAAACTTTCTTCTGAAAACAAATAAAGCGGAAAAAAGGTTTAAAAGTTTCTCTTTTGGGGCCTTTATTTTCAGAAAGACAAAATAAACATTAAAAAAGGGTGAAATAAATATGACCTGGAACCAAATGTTCCTCCAAAAGAGCTTTTCAATTCAATTTGGTAGGCCCAAATTTAAAAAAAAAAAAAAACAAAAACACCTTATTTTGGAAAGCTAAACATTTTCATTGGCTGGAAAAACAGGATCATGCCATCAGCCAAATGATAACACAAAACAAAATATATTTTAATTGTTCATAAATGAGGCTAGTCCATTATAAATTTTACTATAATATATATTTTTAGTTAACAAGTGTTTTATTTTGAAGGATTATCAAGAGAATTGCTTTGTCTCTTGGTGGTATAATTGAGATTGTATCGGCACATTTTTCATTTTATTTTATTTTATTTCACTCATAAAAACACTATAGGGTGAAACAAAGCTCTGCACCATGTAATCAATATATCCATGTATAGGCAGAACGTACAGCATTAAAAAAAATCATTAAGGCTTTTATTAGCAGCGTCTTGGGCCACTCAGAAATTACCCAATGAACAAATGTGGAACTCGATGCACAATATGGATGTGGTTGACCTCTTTACAAGTCTGCCCACAAACTATTAATGCTGTTTTTTTTTTTTTTCCAGCCATTCTTTTTCTGGGCTGTTTCTCCTACTCAGAATGCACGGCACTTACTTCCTCCCCCTGAGTTCTCTCTGTCAGTAAACTGCACCAGAACTCACAGGCTGCAGTATCGATCATACAGGAGTTTATTTATTTGAAGCGAGAGTTGAGATGAGACAAGCCAAAAAACCAAACCATCGGAAAACTCCAGTCTACATTGAGAAGCTCAAAACACACAAGCTGTCAATAAAAAAAAAAAAAAAAAAAAAAAAAAAAAAATGTTCTGCTTCGTAGAGCTCTCAGTCGAAGTTTATTATGGAATATACTGGCATTAAGGGTGTAACAATAATCGACTTAACCAATCAATTAATCAATCAATCGATTTTTATTCCTACAGATTGATCTGTCTGAAGCAAGCTGTAAATGGAATCAGCCTGTACCAGGGGTCAGCAACCTTTAACAGTAACTTTGAGAAATTTGGATTTGCATTTGTGACCTTCTGTTTTTTTTAATAATAAATATGAATTATGTCTATTTTTTGGCACAAACAAAAGTAAAAATATAAAAAGAACCAAGCATCCCTCAAAATGTGATTTCTTTTATAACCAATGTTGTGCAGCACAAGATAATATGTGCTTTTAACTAATAAAAGATCAAGCTTTACCAAATTTTTGCTTCGTATATATAAGGTAGCGTTGAGCTAGCAAAACATCTTCAGGTCAACAGGGATGTAAAATCCCATAGTTAATCATCTATATGCACCTCAGCCATTAATTTATGAAAATTCTAACTGATCTAAATTAAATAAATGCTAATTAAGTAATACTTACTTTAAAAAATGTTAGTTTCATTTTACTTTTCCTTCTTATTTTCCCTCTTTGTCCTCAGCAGTCTTACACTGCTGGGTTTTGTTATTTTAGTTTGGGGTTGGACCTTGGTGGTCTTAGTTTGCGGGTTTTGTCTATTTGTTTTCTTTAGGTAGTTTTGGTTAGGCAGATATCAGGAGGGAGCTGCTGATTATTTTATGTTTAGCCAAGGAACCACCATGGAGAGATGAAAGAGGCACATGTTGCAGACCCCTGGACTATACCATTATCCAAACACCATCTGGACAAAAGCATGGTATTCTTTTTCTACTATATCATAAAAAAGTGAGATTACAGTGGACAACACACACATGATGGCAGCCAAGAAGGATCAATCTACCATTACAGTCCAATGTGAAGAAACATTTTGAATTTTGAAAGAATCTTCACCAGGTAGAAGTTTTTGCTAAAGATGGATCGAGGTCAGTGAATTAGACTGCTCAAAATGAACCAATGAATCATATCCGCAAACACAAATTATGATATAAATCGTTAAAACTAATTGTTACACCCCTATTAGTCAGTAATTTGTAATAAATAATGCTTAACAAAAAAGCAAAACAGCAGCAGGACATGTTGCAGCAAAGTAAATGTAATTGCACTACTAGAAACAGTCATCTCTCTACAAGAACATCACTTCATCTATGATATAGAAGTACAGAACACAGATAAGCATTTTTCATTTTGAAATGAGCAAAACATTTTAATCAGATTTGCCTTCTCCAATCATCTCTCACCCAGTTCATATACCACAGAGGGAATAAATATTGGAAGAATTCAAAATAATATAAAAAAGTATCCTCCTTCTATCCCCAGAAACAAATAAATCATGAGCAGATAAAATACACACAGTGATGTGTAAGATGAGCACAACACAAACTCTCGAACCGATGAGAAAGATATCAAAGCTTTGTACTGACTTTGACGTATGTGCGCTCCGTCTCCACGAGTTCACAGATGACTTTGCGGAGCTTGTCGGCGTCCGAGAGCTGTCGGAGAGTCGCCGTCGGTGGCAAAGGTGAGTCCGGGCTGGGCGAGGAGGACACACAATCCAGGGGATTCATATCATGGAGGCTGCGACAGAAGGCAGCGACCTGCTCCGTACTCTGCAAAATACAGTCCAAGAAGGGAAAAAAAAAAAAATGTTGATCTTGAAAACTGCAGTCCTAAAATGAGAACGGAGAAAGCCCCTTAAATGTTACAGCCCAAGCACCACCCTCTACTTACTGAGGTGCACAGACTCATGACTGTGCAGAGAGTGAGCCTGGAAAGAGGCAGCTCTAAAAAAAAATATCATTTGCACTAATTTGCTCTATTTTCAGACTATCATAACTATGGCTTCCCGCCCTCTCTTTTCCACTGACATCCCAGCCTTCCCTGGTGGAGATTTTTTTTTTCCTTTTTTTCTCGCTGATGGATCCGTGGTGTAATGAATCCCCTCTTCCACGGCATCAAAATATACACACAACAGTGTCTGTCCACATAGAGCAAGTATGGGTTTCCATGGTGACCAACCCTGATGTGCATTAGACTATTATTTTGGACGAAAATAGACCTCTCTCAACAAAAGCCTCCACGGCCGAGCAAATGGGTTTACTTTGTTTTTCCAACAAGTGCTGACTTAATCAGCTGAAAAATAAATATAAAATCCCCAGCTCAAAATTGAACACAAAACAGCACAAAATCATCTGTATGCTGCTGTTTGATAGCTTTTTTTATTGAAGTGCGCAAAACAAACATTAATGAAAAGGTTATTTATTGCATATGTGGGCACACAAAGACAAAAAACAACTTTAGATTGATTTCATTGCTCATATTTCATGAAAACTGAGATGTCTCAGATCAAAGTGTGTGACTTGGACTAGGAAAAGGGTATTTATGGTTTAGAAGTGAGCATTTTTTATGTTAAATAGTCTGATTTGACATATTAAAAAATAGATGTTAAAAAAACTTGCTGTATTTCCCACAGGGATGAAAGATTTTAATTTTATAAGAGCTCAAATTCATATGTAAACGAAGGCCTTTTCAATTTTATTGACAACACTTTTCTCAAACATGGCAAAAATAACTGCTTTGAAAGCTATTTTTAAAATTTTTTTTCAATATACACACTATTATTAACCTCAGTTTTGTCATTTTTAACACGTATGACACACAGGAGGAATGTAGCCACAAATAAAAAAATAAAAAAAATGTTGCTTTACAATTATCCATTATCAACTTTTTGAATTTTTTGGTCTCGTTTACGCATTCATTTAGTTGAATATATATAGATAGAGGCTCTAAAAACAAACAGGTAATGAGAAAACTTGTAATTTAAGGGGAAAACAACAAACAAATACATAAATAATTGTATTGTCGAAGCAGTCACAGCTGTGCACATGTGGTTAAACTGTCTGGAACCAGAACCGCTTCAGGAAGTTTGATCTCTTTATCTATGAAGGAAACCACTAACAAACACTTAAAATAACACTTGCTTTCACGTTGAACCTTGACATGCACAGAATTGTGTTCATTCATTTTGAATGAATTAAAGGGCTGCAAAAACTGAATCTTAAAGTAAAAAAAAAAAAAAAACGTATTCTAAGAACAATTGTCGTATTTGATAATCTCATCAATAAAGCTTTTAAGTAAATAATTGAGTTTGAGAAAACATGTTTTAGTAAAAATGTTCTTAAAACAAGAATTCTTGGGAGAAATCTGTTTTTTTTTTATTTAATTAAAGAAAACTAGCAAATTCTTGTGAATACTTTTAATTTTTTTTGCACGTAGCTTCTGCATTTTGCAATCACAGTATTTCTGCAGCTTAAACTAAAAAATGTTGCACTTTTTTCATGTAAGACCAAATAGATGCATGGAAAATAAAACATTTGATTTCTCCTTTATAAAGTGTTCATGTAGTAATGATCCTATTTGATTCTGATTTGGTTAGGAGATCAGTCACAGCTCAGTAACAGTCATCACACACTTGGAGAATTCACACCCTCGCAGGTCTGAGTGCATGGAGAGTCATGACATGATGGAGAGGAGAGAGCACCAGAGGAACCAGGCAGGAATCCTCATTTCATAGTATGAATCACAAAATACAACTAAGATGGAAGAGCAGAGAACGCACTATGATCTGGAGCGGACAGACATGAGTGAGGGTGAGATCTAAGGAGATTGAACTCCTGCATGCAGCGTTTAATTTCCCTATTATTTTGTGTGGCACTGAACAGTTACAGGGCAACTCTGCGCCACAACAATGAGTCACAGCTTCCTGTCTTCAGCAGAAATGCACTTCAAGCAAAAAAAAAAAAAAAAAAAACCACAAAGACAACAGCTGTCAAAAGCAGGTAAACAGATTTCTCACCAGATGAAGCATGTCATAGATGGAGTCTGCGGAGCGCTTTCTGTGCTTGCTCCACTTCAGGACAGACATAGTCCAGTGAAGGTGGACAGTCAGGCTTTAAAGAGTCTACTCTGCACCTCCTCAACACATTTCTGAGAGCTTTGTCTTCGCTGGTTTAGAAAAGGAAGGTGCTGTGTGATGAAGGATGAGCAGAACTGCTCAGCCTCCTCCTCTCCGCCCACCAGCACTTACAGCCATCCAACTCCCCTTCTTTTTTTCTTTTTTTTTTTGCGCCTTCGCGGTCTGCTGTAGTTCTGTCACTTGCTTTCTCTGCCCGTCTCTCCTCCTCCTCCTCCTCCTCTTCTACAGGCTGCGTGAACTCAGGCACACTGAGTGACTGTGAAGATCTGCCCAACTCTGCCACCATAGTAAATGATTCCTGATAATCCCCATGACTGGACAGAGAAAAGCTGCAAGAGGGGACGAGACTCCGCCTCCTCAAGGTTGCAGCGGAGCAGGACTGCCTGGGTAAGCAACACGTGATTCGAATACAAATGCAGGGAAAGGAAGGGAAAGCTGCAAAGGAGAAACCTAGAGGGGGGGGAAGGTGAACAAAACTAAATCCGGAAAACTAGTTTTGCGAGACAAAAACATCTGAGAAAGCAAAATAATGAAATAAATCATCATATGCAGTATTGGCTCCTGTGATTAGGCGAACACAACGCGAAAATGTCAAGTACACACACCTGCTCGTTTTAGCACATGCACAACTCCCACGCCGCCGAGGTGAACAACCTCTTCATCGCCGCATTGACTGAAGTCTTTACTTTGCGGTTTTGCAGCATTTCCAATCTTGTAATTTCAAGATGAAAGTGTCACAAAGTCACACTGAAGGTCATTTTAAAAATCTGTCACAGATGAAAAACTCGTTAAATTAGACTTCTGTGATGGAAAACTCGATACTTGGCCACTTTATGCTTAATTGGAGAGGTTGTAGCTCACTGGGTTAGGGGTTCTAGTCCCAGTGGTGTAACTTATTGAGTTTTTTTGGTGTTTTGATGGCATTTTTCTGATAATGGAGGATATTTAATAAGAAAATTAAGATCAAAATTGCATTTCTGAGTATTTTTTTTATTCAAATTGTTGTGAATCAGGAGCAGACGAAAACACTTTTCGTTGAAAACGATTACAGCAGTTACACAAGAGCTACAATCGACAGGCCTCAAACTCTCCTCCATCCATGTACGTTTTAGTTTTCCTTGTCCGAGCTGACATTTTTGGTTCAAAACAGTACAGCTGGATAGCTCCTATAATGTTAAGTTGGGCTATGAGAAGCTGTAAGCTAGTGGATGGATGATGGGAAGAGTGGATGGGCTCACTCTGCGCCAACAGTCCCACCCACAACTCAGAGGAGAAATGTCAATAAACTACTGCCGCTCTGTAGAAATTATGTCCTAGAAAACGACACAGGTTTGTTGATTTTGGCAAAAAAAAAAAACTAGATTATTATAAATAAAAGTCCACTGGGAATGCTTTTCCATTAGATCAAAAGACAATCGGAGTTGGTCTTTAACTCCAATTTGCCTTCTTTTGTAGGGACATTATCATATTTGTTATAAAAAACTTATGTACACACACATGCAGAGGATGTAAATGCACCAGATCTCCATGCTAACAAAAGATGGAGAAACGAAAAAGGAGGAGTTCCCTCTTTAGTATGTCTCAAATAAATGTAAGAGTTGGCTTTTTAATTCTCATAATCTCTACTTTGGTGTTTGGTTACAATAAACCTCTACTGTTGTGCTAACTGAACTGCCTGATTGTCTAACTAAAGGAGATGTTAAATTATAACAGGAAGAAACTTAGAGTGATGACTCATCTCTCTTGTTCTTTTTAATAAAATTGAGGAAAACCCTGAAGCACCAAATGCTGCAGTTACTCCACTGACTATGGGGGGCTGATTTAAGAAAGGAGCAATTTCCTTTTTTCACTTCAAAGTTAAAAAAAGTCAAATTTTATGCTTTAGTCACATGCACTCATATGAGTTTTTGGGTTGTCCGGGCCCATAGAGGGATCTCAGAGAGGTGCGGCTGCATGTTAAGGTGTGGCTACCTCCTTGGGGCCCGCCGTTGTTCCGGGCGGCGCCCGCCCTTGCTGCAGGGTCTTGGGGTGGCGGGGGGGGTGGCGGTTGGCCCCGTCTGGTGGGGGGCTTTCCGTGGGGAGCAGGGGGTCCCATTTGGTACGGGGCAGGGGCGGTCTGGCGTGTTGTGGTCTCTACTGAAAATTCGGTGGGGGCTGCGGCTGGTCCGGCCGCCTCTGTCCTGTTAGTGCCTGCCCAGTGCACCCATGGGAGAGGTGCTTGGGGGCGGGGCCTGGGACCTGTCCCTGGGACTGGCCCCTGCTGGCTCCTCCCTCCTTGCGGGGGTGGGGGCGCGGGGCCTGGGGGGGTGGCCGTCAGGGGATGGGGCCCATGGACTGGGGTGAACTTGGTCCCGGCGCTGGGGGGGCGGGGGGACAGCGGTCCACCATCGGGGGTCGGTCAGCCAACTGCCCCCAACCTACCCTCTTCCTCATACAAACATGTATTAGGGTGAAGGGGAGGGTGGTTGTATTGCGGCGTGCTGCTGGGGGTGGACTACCTGCAAGTGGCCCTCCCTCCAGTGGCCGCTGCATGAGTTTCCTCCTCCCCTTAGTTTTATTTGCACCTTAGACATGTAGGGCCTTGGTGGGGGGGGTGCTTGGACATCACTGCCAGCAAGCAGTAGATGTCCTCTAAGTGCCCTTTCCGCCAATTTTAACAGCACCAGAGACATGTAGGGCCGTTGGTGAGAGGGTGACGGGGCATCGCTGTGAGCGATCAGGAGATGTCCTGTCAAGGCCCTACTCACCAATTTTAACCGCACCTTGTAGTACACACACCTCTAACACCTCAAAATATACACTCTAACAAACAAACACGCATGCATCACACAAGGAAGGTGGGACCTTCGACCTTCTGTCCCCTACCCCATCCCTGGCGAGGGGGGATGGAAACCCTCGGCCTGGTGGTCCTGTCTCCTGGGTGCCGGTCTCCTGGGCTCGGCGGCCTCCTAACCACGCTTGGAGAGGGATCCCAAGATCTAACAGGGGATCAAACTACATCGGAGCCATGGGGTGTCCAGGTCTCGGTGGTTTGGGCTCCGGTCCCGGCTCCCGAGAATTGGGCCTCTCCAAGATTCCATCAGTGGGTGTGCCTGGTCAGGCCTTGTTAACATCATTCCTCTGGGACCCTCGTTCCTCTTGGGTGTCCCTCTGCTGGGCGGGGGTGGGCGGCCCCTTCCTGGCTCGCCCCTGGACCTCCTGCGGCGGGCGCGGGCGGACGTCTGGAGCATAGAAGCGGGCCATCCTGGAGGAGCTCTGGCTCGTGCCTGGGGTGGGGCGGGGGGATGCTCGGCACTGCTGGGTGGTGGTGGGCTACTCCTCTGGGGTTGGGGGGCTCTCTGGGTGTGGGGCCTTGTGTTGGCCCTCCGGGTGTGGTGGGGGGATTGCTCCTCTGGCTGGGCGGGGGTCCGCGCTCTCTGTGCTCCCGTGCCTTCCGGCTCTCGGGCGTGGGGGCCTCTGCGGCGGTCCGCGTGCCCTGGTCTGGGTGTCTGGCGGGACTCTGCGGCTGACTGGTTCTCTCCATGGCTCGTGGCGGGTGTTGGGGGGTCCGGGCTGCTGCTGCCGCCCCGGTGGGGGGCCTGGGCGTGGGGATGGCCGGGCTCTCTCTCCTTCTATACATTCCATCAACATTCACATCAGCAAAACAAACACTCACCTGAGCACAGGTGTCAGCTCACCTCGCACTAACAGAATGTGTGATGGAATGAAAGGCTTTATTTGTGTCAGCTTCTATGATTGTGTGTGAGCTGCAGTGGTATTGTGTACATTTTTGACAACTTTAAAGGTAAAGATTAGTCTAGCCAAAAGGTATGTGTGTAACTGAGTGTGTGTGTAGACAGGCCCCGCCCATTCCAGATTGTTATTTAGACCTGGTTGTTATAGGATGTTACTACTCTGTTACTCTTTGTTCTCTATCTCTGTTCTCTTACTCCCTACTCTCTCTACCCCCCTCCCCTCCCTTTTGTTTCCGTCCGGTCCAACAAAAAAAGAAAAAGATACAACATAATTAAAATAAATAAAGTTTAGCATGAAATACACAGGGGTTTATACTTAATAAACCCCTGTTGGGACAATAAAATCTGTCCAACGCAAGAGGCTCTCAGCCCGTATCTGCTTGCTCGGCTGTTGGACAGGACAAGTTAAAAAAAAAAAAAAAAAAAAAAAAAAAGGTGTGTCTAGCGGTTCTCTTGAGACTCGAACAGAAACTTTAAGGGATATCATGAAAATGGAGTGTTGTGGGTGTGTTAAGTGTATTGTAAAGTATTTGTAAGCTACACACACTTATGAAGCATAGGTGATGTTGTCATACACTGCACTCTAGTTTGTAGTAAGGTGTGTATACTGGCTGCTTACTGACTGCATTTAGTAAACATGGTCACTCGCAGCATGTCCGTAGAAAATAATGGATCAACTTTATTGCTCCAGGGTCTCATTGAAGGGTCTACCATCTTAAAATGTATGTAGTCATTGTACAGATTTCTTACATTTCACCCTTAAGGACAGTGGTAACTAAGGCTTTACATAACTGTATCCTGAATTTCCCTGAGGACTTCTAAAGGGATTAATAAAGTATTTTCTATTCTATTCTAACAAATAAACTACAATGGAATACACACAAAAATTTATTTTTTTTTTCATCCTGGCGTGTAACCGTTAAAAAAACCCAAAAAGTACAAAAGAACAAACCCACATTGTGTTCGACTATCAAAAGGATGGTTTGAAAAAGGCTGTTTGAAAATATCTGAGAAAATAACAAACCTAAAGTCCGTGTTCAGGACCAGATAGAACTGAAAGCTGCTGCTTAGTAAAAAATGTGGTTGATGAAATTGTAAACTCAGAGAAGCTGTGAGAGACAGACAAGTCAGCTTAGTCACATGCAGCTGACTCAGCAGGCTTCCAGGAGAAAGAAGAAGCTTTACCGCTGCTGCAGCAATTTAATCCTGCAATGATTTATCTGCACTTTCCCTTGTGACAAGTTTTCAAGTGAACCTCACGACTAGTTATGATATTTAACAATGGAAAAGACAAGTAGGTTATGTTAAAATCCCACTCTGAACATCTTTTGATCTTCTTTAAAAGACTTTTTTTATTATAATGATGCTGTTAACTAAAATCAACAAATCTATTCGTTTTCTAGGACATAGTTTGATAATAGGCGAGTAAAAACCCATCCTTGCTTCCCATCATCCATCTGTTTACACTCTTTCCTGGTAGCTTACAGACCCTCACAACCCCAATCTAAAATTACTGCTGTAACAAAAACTGTGAGCAGGAAGCATGCGGCTTGTTGTTGTAGCTTCTACATCACGATTACAAACTCTTTACAACTGCATTTTTTCTCTGTTCCACATTCATAACATTATGAATAAAGACCTACTCAAATAAACAAGCCTAATTTTCTTTATGTATGTCCTCTGTCATAAAAAAAAGCCACAAAAACAAGTTAAAAGCATAATTTTCATTGGAGTGGGTCATTAACGATTAAATTGTGATTTATCCATTTGATGTAGAGAAAAACTTGTTTCTATAAAATAAAAAGAAAGACGCTACAGTATTTCTGGAACAAACATTTGCTTCACTGACAGAATAAAACATCGACTGTAATAAAAAGTTGTGGTATTTGCATTGAGCTGCTTAGTTCAATCAAAGGTAAAACTCAATTTAAATGATAAACATCTGTAATACTTTGTTCCATTAATGAGCCTGAGGTGAAATGAGCTGATGTTCAGATAAATCTTGGTGGAAATGTTCCAGAGTTTTCCTTTGTTCAAAGCCTCCCGATGTTACCGTTCACAGAATAGAGGAAAGGGAAGGAATGAATAAGCAGGAATGTGTCAGATTCAAAAGGCTACTTTTATTTTTATGGTTTTCCAAACACACCACATTCCCCATTAGCTGTTATTATTTTTAAAATCAATTCATCTCTAGATTAGTAGTCTGGAACCCGAGGCTTTATCCCTCCATTGAGGATCTTTGACTTTCAATAAACATGTTCATGATTTGAAAAAAATAACGTTTTTTTTTTTTTTTTTTTTTTTAGTTAAGGTTTGTAATTTTCAAATAAGGTGATATTAATCAAGTAAAATAAACCTGCTATTACACTAAATGTTATGTGCTATAACAATTCTCCAAAATGCACAATAGATGACTTTTCAAAATAATGCTCAAATCTATCGTCAGAGCTCTTAATTATTAGAATAAGTTTAAAGTTCATATTTTTATCTTCAGAAGAGAAATAGTACCTAGTTGCTGTTTAGAAGCAAAGTACAGAATTGCGTTGTAACTGCAAATAAATCTAATGCATCAAAAGAATGTATTTTATTTTGAAGGAACTTGTATGTGCTGCTGTCAGAATAAAAGTTATACAGAAAACTATAACCTTTATTGTAAAATTTGAAAAGCTACATTTTATAAATAAATGGATTAATGGGCATAAAAACAAACAAATTATTTTTTTATATAAACTGCGTCTTTGTGGTTCTCGCTCAGATCTTTAAGTATCCCAATGACTATACACAATCAAGAAAAATAATAAATTACTTAATATATATTTTTATAAAAATACTTTTTTTTCAGTAGAAACAAATTGCTTATTAACATTTTCTTTTATGGTTTTATCACATCCTAAACCTGGTACGGTTTTGTAACAAGAATGTCCTTTAAAGAAGGCTGCACTGCTTTCATAAACAACACGAGCCAGTAACAGATGGTGACTCAAACTGTGCTGCAGCAAAATGTTAATGAGCACCTTTATTTCATAACAACGCAAATCTGAGATGAATGCTGCAAAGGAAAAGAAACAAGTGTGTGAGCTGTGCAGTCGGTTTTTTTTCTTACCTTTCTGCACTCATCAAAGTCACTGAAGCTCTCGTCGTCATCATCCAAGCTGTCTCCTGAGCCTTCAAGCAGCAGTCCCACTCTGTCGTCCAGGATCTCCTCTGCAGCCAAACCAGACAGTTATCCATTTCAATGGTTTTTGTCACTTTTATAACATTTAGAAATCTTAATTATCCTTGAACTTTGTCTTTCAGGCTCACAGAAGCTTCTGGAACTTGCAGAATAACTTTGTTTGAAATATTTGAAATTATTTCACAGAATGTAATCTAGATTGATGCATTATATAAAATAAAAAATAAAAAAACATCTAATGTACCCACTTCTTTAGTTCTACTCCAATTAGGGATTCTTTGTTCATGAGCCGAGCTGATAAATACCAAAATCTGCAACTGATGACTCATACATCCAGTAAATTATTTTATAAAATATAAGTATAAGCTAACATACATTAGGCCAAAATTGGCTCATTGTTACAGCAGGATCTGTGGTAATTTTTTAGCCTTTTATAGATAGATAATACTTTAATTATCCCCATCAGGAATATATTAAATCATTCATTTAAGATTATATTCATTCATATCATCCTGCTCTGCAGAACATAAAAACTCAGACATACAAGACAAAACCAATCAATAAAAAATAAATAAAAAAAAATCAGTAATATATGTAAATATGTGCTTCATTTATATATATGGTATGTTCCTTAACATATTTTTCTAAACAATTTTGTAAAAACAATACAAAAAAAGTTAATTAAAATTGTATTTTTTTCCAACTATTTCAACTTTTGTGAACCTAAACCATATATTTTGGAATTAACTGCTGTTTTTACAATATTGTAAATAAATAAATCAGTTTTTCAAATGCTGTAATTATGTATACTTTGTTTTTGCTTATTTGTAGAAAAAAAGAAAAACCCACAAGAAAAAAAAAGAGTTTTTATAAACATTAATTAAATTTTAAGCTGCAGGGACCATATAATGGTTAGAAAAAAAATTATATTTGTATATATATATATATATATATATATATATATATATATATATAGACATATAAAGCTATACCTTGACTCTGGGAGAAGATGTCAGTGTAGAGGTCTTCTGCAGCGTCTGAGCGGCGTGGCGGCAGGTAGCAGAGCTGACGGCGGTCCACAGAAGGCAGAGTGTTGACCGTCAAAGCCAGCGAAGCTTGAGAGAACGCCGCCTTCATGTCGGAGAAATTGAGACTGTGGGAATCTTTTCCATTCAGCTGAAGGATTTCGTCGCCTGCGTTCAAACCTGAAGAGGTAAAGAAGTTTTTGAGCATCGGAAAAGTTAAAGATGCAATAAAAATATCTGAAGAATTTTTTGTGAAGCTCTGTCACAATTTCAATAAAGAAGATCTACCTTTCTCTGAGGTTCTTGAGTCACTCACTAAGCACACCACCTGTCAATTAAGCCTTCACTTTTAATTAAAAGTTCAGCCAATCATATTTCCACTTTTAAATTCATGGACGTTTAGTTTTCTACATTTTATAGATGGTTTTGCCGCCCTATTCTCCACCGTCACCATTTATGGTCCAAGCTCATCCCAGCAGTATAAAGATTTGATTGGGCTTAGTGCAAAAATACTATGGATTATTTAATACAAATTTTTTGTATCACAAACTTTTTTTAAATATTAGCATTCCTAAAATCTCTCCTTTTTGATAAACATGACAAACAGCAGAAGCAACTTTTTTTTTTTTAAACAGACAAAAAAATGACTTTGTAATATTTTCTAAAACTACGGTCACATATCCCACAATGCCACTCTGCAGCTACTTAAATGCAAGTTTTTCTGCAAATTCTACAGGTGACCACATGGCGGCATTTATAATCGGGAGGCAGCAGTCGCAATTTTACGCACCGTGCGGTGGCCGCTTAGTTTTAGGAAAAAGTTACAATTTAAAGCTATGGTCAAGTGTACCAAAATGCCACCGTGCGGGGACCTACATGCCAATTTTTCAGATAATCGGACAGCGGCAGTTGCATTTCTACACGCTGGACAGAAAAAGTTTAAATTAAATGGCAACCGGACGATTTTTCGACATCGGTCAGTCGCCTCCATGGTACCTTTAAAGCAGAAATGTTCCCTCTAACTTCTGATGCATCTGTGCATACACACAAGCTCTCTGAGAGTAACGAGGAGCCCTGTAAGCAGCACCCCACCACCCCCCGCATGCACTGCTCGAGCCCCTACAAGGACCCCCACCACCCCCGCGCAGGATGACCTTGTTTGAGAAGTTATTTGAACGTCAGGGGAACGAGAAAAAAAAAATCAAGAACCGTTTTCAGCCATTTGTTCTCTTATGAATTTGAGTTTGTAACTTTTTCCTTTCATGTAAATAGTAGCCTATAATTGGGTATGTAAGTATTATGTTATTATTTTCTTGTGCTGAGAATGTGCGAGCAGCGCTTGAAGTGCACCGGGAACATTGCCCCGGTCTTCCGAGAGGCCGGACTGCATCCGTCGGCATTTAGGGCCAAGCCTAGGATTTTAAGGAAAATTGGCCGGTAGCGGCCAATGTGAAGATTCTTCCCATCACCCAGTGGCAGTTTTATAAGTGGCCATTACTGGACAATATTTTGACATCGGTCTGTGGCCCCACCGGGCACATTTGGAAGTCACGCTGTGGCAGGTGGAAGGAAGCGCAATAATTCACTGATGGGAGGGTCTCCATGGTCCCCAAAATCATCTGATGATTAGCTGACTTCTCATTGCCATCTCCTGCCCTAGTGCTGCCATCCCACTGCCACCATCAGAGTGACCACATGGAGGGACGGCATTGATGCTGCACAAAATTCATCATTGCGTTGATAACACTCAAGATAACACTCAGTTGATGCAACTCAGAGACCTGCGGTTTGATGAATCGCAGGTGATTCTAAGAAGTATACGAAGAAGACAAAACTTTGTGTTTTCTCTGGAGACGCAGCTAAAATGTGTACATTTGTAAATTGACATTATTAAAATGTGTGTTTTAAAATCTGAGACCAGTAGTGCAGAATGGCCTACTTTTTATATACCAACGGCCATCCGTACTTTATATAGATGGGCGCCATCCGGAGACATTTACACATCGCCCCATCAGAGCTGATGCCGGCCAGCGATCTGGCTGCCCAGCCGGACAGACGTCTGATGGCCACCGTCTACATTAATGACCATGCCAGGATTTTAAAAAATAAATAAAAATGAGGTGGCGACTTGAAATCTTGAAGATTCTGTCAATGCCTCTCCATCTGACGACGGTAGTTGTATTTTCTGATCGTCGCATGAGCGGACAGAACTGCAGGTATCTCAAATCTGCTGCATCACCTCCATCAAAAAAAGTCTGACCTGATCTGAAGACTAACTCCGGGTCATTAGTGTAAAACATCTGATTTAGACGTCGTGCAACATCAGAGATGTCTCACTAGAAGCAGGTTTCTGCTGATTATAGTAATCAACATCCCTCAGAAACATCCTATAATCCGAACCTCTCTTTACCTGCTGAGTTAAAATCTGTTAATGCGTTTGCAAAGTGGGATCAGAGGAAAAAAATCTGGCAGCCTATTAGCCTTCCGGTTACTGTAACATGTGAGAAAAACCAGGTTTAAAGGGGCGCCTATTTTGACAAAAACTATGAACAAAAAAAAAAAAAAAACTCTAAACCTTTTGCAAAAGCGAGTCCTCCTGCTTTGACATCGGTTATATAGAGCTGCTGCACACCGTCCTCCTCCACCACCGAGATGGAGAAACCTGAGGAGGAGAGGGAAACATGGTAGGTGGGAGAAGAAGTTCAGAAGGAGCGAGGAGGATGACTAATGCATGTGGAAACGCTCTGAAAAGTAAGTCAAGTAAAGGTCAGGGAAAATAACTCTGCACAAAAAAAAACACTTATAGAAGCTTTATTAAAGTGTAATAACTCCACAAAAACTTCTCACCATAGCCGATCATACAGGATTCATCTCTATCAAACTGGATGACTTTTGTTATTTTGGAGCACAGCTCGATTTCTTTGTAAAGCTGTGAAGAACAAAATGAACACATTATATAAATCCTGAAACAGCAGCCGGCTTCAATCACAGTGTGGTGGGTGGGTTATTGACAGCAGGAAACCAGAGCATTCATTTTCGGTATTCTTAGACAAAACAGCTCCGGCTTTGTCTCTGTCGCCGCTTTTCTTCACTGAAACAGGATTACGAGGAAATACACAAATTATTCTGATCGTTTCTGTCCAAAACGGGGTTTTAGCATTTGATCCTTCCAGACTGCTGACCCTTTTATGAACACATGTGATGTCAAATTTACACAAAATAAAATGATTAAAAATTCAAAACCTCTGTCATAACTATGTTCTAAAAAACAACACAGATTTTGTCATTTTGGCTTAAAAAGGCAAAATAATAATTATAAAAAGACTGAAAATAAATCAAAAGATGAACGGAGTGGGACTTTAAAGCTCAACAATCAATAAGCATCCAATTAAACTACAATCATACAAATGATAGATGTACACGGACTTAAGACCTAATAGAATTAATCAAATTATTCCTCGACAATCCATACATTTGTGAAAAGTTGTTTATGGGAATGTACAAGGATCTTTTAGGAGAAGTGAAACTAGATATACAAGTTATGTAATTGGAGGGAGAGTTCCATTGCATGAAAGACCACTACTCCAAATTTCAATCCGACACATGATT
Source organism: Oryzias javanicus (assembly GCA_003999625.1). Lineage (NCBI taxonomy): Eukaryota > Metazoa > Chordata > Actinopteri > Beloniformes > Adrianichthyidae > Oryzias > Oryzias javanicus. The sequence continues at coordinate 28,112,435 of CM012449.1, read as the reverse complement.
TTTGATTTTTGCATTTGGAATTTTAAAAACAAGAATAATTGTGTTGTTGTAAAAAAGCATGAACACATGTTCTTATCAAATGTGGACTGATGATAAGTCAAGCACTGGAGAGACTGACATATATTGTGGAAAAAAAAGGAAATAAATATTGAACTTCTGTGGAATCCTTTCAGGAGATTTTTTTTCTTTGCAGAAGATAATTTTTTTATGTTAGCTGACTCTTTATTTTATATTTTTAATACAAGAACGGGAAAAAATTAGGGCTCGGTATCGTGATTCAATTCACCAAAGCCTGAATAGATTTGATTCTGTGTTTTTCTCTCAATTCAGTTCATTTCTGAGTTTACACATTTAGACTCATTTGTTTAGACATACATTAATAATCTATATGTTTTGAATATCTTCATATTAATCTGATAAAGTTCACATACTGTAAAATGTATTAGTGAAATTAGAATGAGATTGTTAATAGCACACGGTGTTACATGGATTCTCAAACGGAGAAGCTCCAACAATTGTTCTGCCTCTCCTGGAGGACGTTTCAGTTTGTCCACTAGGTGGCGATCAAGTTATAGTAGTACACCTTATTCCAGAAGAAGAAGGAAATATGAGCAAAAACTGGGCTTTAGACCACAAATTGTTACTTTAAAAAATATTTCCTTAAAATAATTTGGAAAATTTATGCCTGTGAGCTTATAAAGATGTTCGTTTAGTCGGCAATGTATGTTTATGCTTTTATGTGTATTATTTTACTATTTATTGCTATTTTACTGTAAAGTGTCCTTGGGTGTTTTGAAAGGCGCTTCAAATAAAATTTATTAATATTATTATTATTATTATTTAGGTTGACCAAGTGTTAGTATTAGCCATCTCCATTGGAAACCCCATTATACTTTAACATCAAGCTAGTGGACTTTAGCATTATGCATTGGATCGATCTCTACTTTTATGGATCAATTATTAATTTAATAAGATTAGATCAACTAATCGATTTTATAATTTCAGCTACAGAAAAAATGTTTTTAAAAATTATAATAAAGATGAGTGCAAAAAAAAAATAAGTTGACAAGAAAAGAAGACTGTCACATACCAGATCACATATATCCTCTTCTGGTTTGGGAATATAGAACTGCACTTGATTTTCAATGAGAAATTTCAGTCTCAGGTAGTGTTTGGTTGGATCCAGCTCATGAGCCTGTGGCAATAAAACAAAACAAGTATATTATGCAATATATAGTTGCAGCAAAATAAAGTTATTTGAACAAATGTTGCAAGAGTGTAAACTCAGCTAAAAAATAGAAAAAACTGAGACATGCACCAGGCTGCGAACGCTTCAATACCTTGCAGATGGACTCAAGAACCCAGAGCGCCGACTCTCCCGGCTGGACTATGGTTAGAACTGGGTGATCGTTTGGCAGGCAGACCCAGGAGGGAGTCAGGTGGTCCGGGACCCAGATATCACTTTCGTTGTTGGGGTGTGGAAGAGTCTTTACAGTCTCTTCTTCGGTTTTCTTTCAACAGAAACATCAGAAGGATGTTAAGCTCTTTAAACTCCATGTAACTGGTTTACAAAGCAACACTTTCTGATAATCAGGAGGATAATATGTAACTGCTATGGGTCTAATGAGTTCTACTTATGCCTAACCTCCTTCTCAATGCAAATGTATGCTAAAAAAGAAGTGAATCTTCCATCCTTACTGTGTTTTCCTTGACGTGATCCAGATACGTGCACTCTGGGGACTTTTTCTCAAACTCTTCCCCATCAGCAAAGACCTGCAGGCGCAGAAGAAAAGTTAGGTAGTCCAGCTTGAACCAGAATTGTGAAGGATCTGTGTGTGGCCCATTTGTTTACTTAAGTGTCTAAAGCAGGGGTGGGCAAACTACGGCCCGGGGGCCACATGCGGCCCCTTAAGCTACTTAATGTGGCCCTCCAAATTAAAATACATTGAATCAAAAATCCTAATTATTGTTTTATTTTCATTGTATTTCTGGTTTCTTCCCATGAATGGTGTTGTTTCTCTGGCGTTCTTGTGTGTTCCTTTCTGAGTCAGATGGTGATCTTTTGGATTATTCCTACACCACATAAATGCAGCATTTCTTTGAGTTCACATTTTCCTCTGAAGAACATCAACCCATTGGATCACCCAAAAGAGAACAAAAATCAAAATTTAGAAATTAAAACTCCCAAATTTTCTGTTTTTAAATGAATATATGTGAATTTGAATCCAAATTAAAGCATGTTTTTCTCTAAATTCCATATTATTTTTTTAGTTTATGAGGTTGATTACCCAATCTCTCCTTCCATCTGCTCCTTGTCCGGCCCTTATGCCAAATTTTAGAACCCTTTGTGGCCCACGAGTCAAAACAATTGCCCACCCCTGGTCTAAAGGATGTGACATCACACAAACACACACTCACCTGGCTGACTGAAGGGTGAGCTTTTGTCTTCTTCTTTGAGGTAGTGTCCAGGCCCCACAGGGAGGAGAACCTGCTCCGGCGTTTGCTGCAGGAGCGGGACATGGCCTGCGTTCGCCGTCGGACTCCAGTTTCAGTGCGAGCTGCAACCTGCAGAGAAGAATCAAAGCAAAAAAAAAAAAGAGTTTCTAAAAGAATAACTCCTTTAACCTCATGCTGTGCTATAGTGTGCCCGCTATAGTTAAACAAGAGAGACAAACACAGAAATGAGATAAATAAATAATTACATATTTTGGATAGTAGTCTTGTGTCTGTGCTGGGATCAACAGCTCCCTGCCAATGTCTTCTATCCTGACTGATCCTCTATAGCCCCCTTCAGGTGTGACCAGTCTGCTTTACATCAGCGTCCAGCTCCATGTAATCCTTGGTCTTCCTCACTTTCTCCTCCCCATGAGAATCAAAGGTCAGAGCCTTCTTGATTTGTGCATAGCTTTTAAATTGCGTGTAATTTTGGATTTGTGTGAAATTCTTGACCTGTAAGTAACTTTGGATTTGTGTGCACGTAATTCTTGTTTTGTTTGTAACTTTGAATTGTGCATGCAGAGTTCTTGATTGTGCACAACTTTGGATTAGTGTACGTGTAATTCTTGACCTGTAGGTAACTATAGATCTGTGTGTCGTAAATATTGATTTGTGGGCAACTTTGGATTTGTACATGTGTAATTTTTTTATTTCTCACTCATACAATACATTGTGTGCATAAGTACAAAAATTATAATAAAAAAATACAGTTAACACATGCACAAATTAAAATTACACACCTTGAAACTAATTACACGCACAAATCTTGTGTTGCGCATAAAACACCGTATTTACGCATAATCTGATGAGAGACTCTTTTCACATCTCAGAGATTCGTCCATAAGTGATGCATTTAAATCGTGCTAGAATGCTGGGTCATCAGAGTTTTCTCATCACTTCATCTGTTGAAACTTGACCTTTTCCTTTGTTTTTAAACACAAATCCAAAGTCACGCACAAATCGGGTTGATACTATTTTATCTCCGTATTTCTTCTCTTTTTCCTCTTTTCTTCCACTGGCGATGGTTTTTCCTTGCTCTTTGGTTTCCAGCCAGTGGATCTTGAGAATTTTTCTTAGACAGTAATTAATAAAAGTCTGTGTTTTTTGTTGTGCTCCATACAGTAGGACAGACTCAATGTTAAAAAGGGAATTTTGGCTGGGATGATGTGGGATATCCAGACGCTCTTTAGATCTCCTTTACAGTGCAGATTTTTGGTTATGTTGGACATAAAACACATTTAAAATATTCTAGATACATTTATAAACAGTCAAAATTGAAGAAAAATAGAAGTATTTCTAAAGTGTTTCAGAAGACCATTGCTATATTAGTCAATGCAACCACCAGGAAGCATAATCCAGCGCTTTTTAGTGCCAAGTCCAGAAACAGGCAGCTGTTTGTGCCAGGAAGGGGCATCCGACATAAAACTTGAGCCAAATCAAACATGTGAATCACAAACAGAGATGATTGGTTGTGGAGACCTCTAAAGAGAGCAAGAGGAACATGACTATTTTTATAAACCTACTTTCTGAAACATATTTGAAGAATCAAATGAGTAGTGCAGGTCAAGTAGAACTCGCTGACTATTTTTTACATGTTTTTTAAGGTTACGGGTGTTTATTTTTTGATTTGCTTCTTTCAGGTTTTTACAAAACTGGCAAACATCCTCTGAGCGTGACCAGGGCACTTCCAGCCCGGGGTCCTGTAAACATTTGGCAACACTTTCTGGACACAGTGGGATGCAAGTATTGATGAAAACGTAGAGGAGGCAGGTGGGGGTGAAGCTGTAGGTGGGCTGTTAGCAGTTGTCTCCTGTTTGACATTCAAAACTGCCAGCTTTCCCACCCACCTGCTCTGCGGCACCGCACCGGTTCTGCTGAATGAGAGAGAGAGAGAGCCCAGAACGATCTACTAAAAAAATCAGATAAATTGTGTTGTTTTGCTGCTACTACTTAAATTGTGGAGCGTACCATCTCGGTGGACTGGGACAGACAATCTCCATAAAAGCTATGAAAAATATCTAATAAAAACTAAAATATCTGCATGTTTCCACTGGGAGGACAAATTTAATCTGTGCCATATGATAAAATATACTCTATGATGACATGGTGTGTTATTCTGCTGAAAGCAGTGCAGCCACAAACAATTATTGATATAATTACTGATTATTATTTCCAATTAGTCGACTAATCGGGTCATGTGCAAACGTGGATGTAAAGCACACATCTCAACCATTATTAGCTTTAAACCTACTAAAAATACAGACAATTAAGATGATAGTTTCATAAACTTTTAAAGAATTGGCAGCCTCTGTCCATCAGTTTATGGTTAAAAAAAAAAAAAAAGCAAGATTAAATCAAATGAAGTTGGCATCTGAAAGGAGGAACTATTTTTCACAAAGGATAAAGTTTTGGTCTCACTGACTCAGATTTTTTTTGGTCCCGAACGTTCACAACTTTGTTCAACTTTACTACACTCTGACTCCATATAATATAAAGTAACAACTAATTGACTATTAAATTAGTCTTTGATTATTTTAATAGTCAATTAATCGTGGCAGCCCTTGCTGGAAGTAGCACAGAAGATGGCACACTGTGGTCATAAAGGGAAGGGCATAGTCAGCAACAAGACTCGGGTAGACCGTGGCATTGCAGCCACGATCAATTGGCATTAAGGGGTAAAAAGTGTGCCAAGAAAATATCGCCCGCACCATTTCACCACCACCCTGAACCATTGATACGTTGAAGGATGGATGCGACTGTCGCAGCAGTAATCAAGACTCATCAGACCTGGCAACGTCTCTCCCCTCTTCTGTTGTCCAGTTTTGGTGAGTGTGTAAATTGTAGCTTCAGTTTCCTGTTCTTAGCTAACAGGAGGGGCATCCAGTGTGATCTGCTGCTGCTGTGGTCCATTTTCCTGAAGGTTGGTTGTGTTGTGCAATCAGAGATGTTCTTCTGCATAGTAACTAGTCGCTATTTGAGTTACTGTTGTCTTTCTATCAGCTGGAACTAGTGTGGTCATTCTCCTCTGACCGCGAGCATCAACAACGCATTTCCTCCTACAGAACTACAACTTACTGGATATTTTCTCTTTTTCTGACCATTCTCTGTAAAACCTAGAAATATTTGTGGGTGAAAATCCCAGTTGTTTCTGAATACCTCAGACCAGTCTACTTAAATCCCCTTTCTTCTTGATTCTGATGTTCGGTTTGAGCTGCAGCAGATCGTCTTGACCGTGTCAACATGCATAAATGTATTGAGTTGCTGCCATGTGATTGGCTGATTACAAATTTGCCTTAACGAGCAGGTGTGCTAAATAAAGTGTCCAGTAAGCGTACAGTATATTGCACATTTGATAATAAATAGATCTTGAATCTTGAATTCAGGTGGATAAGTAAAAGGAAACAGTTTTTAATAGGCTTTCTACAGAGACCTAAATTCCTTAATTAGGCTAATCTGGATTTATTATGTAGTTTTCAAGTACAAACACAATCACACAGGTTGCATTAGCGAATGCAAAGGCGGCTGCTTGACTAAAATGTTGAAAGCAGATTAATAAATATGAAATACAGATGAAGGATATCTACCAATGCGTGGAAGGAGGAGACCGAGAATATCCCCAGCCGGCCCATCGCTAGCTTGGTGGGGCGAGAGGCGAAGGCCAGGAGGCGTTTGGGGTTGGGAAGCTCTCCTCCTTGCAAGCTGGCCAGGTAGCACTTGAAGCGAAACAGATCCATGTGAAACTGCTCCAGGTTCTGCTCCCACAAGAAGATCTGCAGGGGGACAATCGATAAATACTTTATGAAGACTCTTGTTTGTCAACTGTGGATTAAAACGGGGTGTCTAATTTCTTCCCCAGAAACTCAGTTAGCTGCCAATCTGCCTTCTCTTTTGTCCAAAGCTTGAATGTTTACTGGGGCAGTGGAGCAGGACATTGTGATTATTTACTGGGTGACCCCCTCCTGCTTCTCTCCCTCCCCTCCCATCCCTCAGTCACGGTTCTGAACTGGTGTTTGGAAGAAGCGGCCATTGCAGTGCTGGAAGGCCAAGCAGCCCGGCAACAAAGACACAACACTACACATTCCACTTGCAGGAACAGCTTGGGAGCGGTTCAGCTCCCTCAGTTTTCTAAAGCGGAGTCTTAAATCCATTCAGCTCGGGACAATTTGAAACCTGATGCTGCCAAACACGCCAGGAGCGACAAAAATGAGCAAACAAAGCCCATCTGATCTCCTCCCAGGGAGAACAGACACATTAAGGACACTATAAACTTTTTAAAGAATTGAGAGAATAAATCTTGTCAGTATTTAATGTAAATAATGCATTAAAAAGTCCATATAAAATCTATGTTGTAAAATACTTGTTAAAGTCACTTCAAAGAAGAAAGAAAATTATTAATAATCTATTATAAATTGGTTTGTTAAAGTAAATAAAACTCATTATTTAAAAAGTTAAGACATTTTTTTTTTATTTGCAGCAAAATCCTTGTCGCAATCTTTTGCTGAAGTTAAACTCACACACTACAGTACAACATTTTATAAATAAACAGAGAAAACATGAAATCAAATAAAAAAAAATGCCTTTTTTTCTTAAAAAAAATAAAGTTTTAATATTAAAAATAAGAATAAAAATAGAATGAACTGTTCTCCATTTATCCCAATGATGGTTTTAATTGTTTTGTGGGTTTTTTATTGGTAAAACTGTTAATTGACATGCAAAACAATCTTCTGTCTCTTTCCCCTGAAACCTACCTGTTCGAGGATGGTCTTCCTCTTCTTGGTGTCGGTGACGGCTGACAGCTGCATTTCCCCCATCTTCTTCATCTTCTCGTCCATGTCGATCTTCTGCTCCAGCTTCTTGATCTCGGAGCGCAGCAGCCGAACGGTGTCCTCTCTGTGATGCTGGCGGGCGATGGCAGCGGCGCATGCTGAGTGGATGGCTGTGATCCAGTTTTCTAGCTCCGTTTGGCTGCTGGTCTGCAATCGAACAACATAAAGTTTACAAAGTAATACCAAAGGTTCTCTGTATAGGATAAAACATCAACATTCTTAAAAAATATGAAAGACAAAATGTGGCATTTCTACCTAAAAAACACAAAGTCACAGAGAGAAAATAGAATAAAGCAACTCTGTTTTAGTTAGGGATGTCCCGGCTCTGATCCGGTTACAACTTTTGAATCTAAGTTTCTGCCAATACACAATCCAAATCCACTTCACATTAAGGTCTCAATCTGATCATCTTTTGATCTATTCTTAAAAGCGTTCTCAGTGGCCTTCTAAATAAAGTTCTGCAGTTTTCACATATATTGTAAAAAATCTTAGTAGTTTTTTGAGGACATAGTTTTTGCAGAGCGGTAGTCGTTCATTAGTTGCTCTGAATTGTGGGCGGGGCTCATGGCGCAGACTAAATCCCGCCCACATTTCCCATCAAAGACATACATGGATCTAGTAGTCCTTTGCAAGTGGATGCATCGTATGGAGCGGAATAGGAAGTTTGATGCATCCTAACTTTAGCTACTAGCTTTTTCTAACTTTATTTTTTTGTCCGCTCCTGATTAACAGTGATTTGAAAAACAGACATTTTCAGAAATGTAATTTTTAAGCTTCATATATGTCCTCCATCATCAGAAAAATGCTTCCAAAACATGTCAATATCACCAAAAACATGATTTAATCAGAGTGAGGCCCCCCCAAAAAATACAACAAATGCAAAATAAAGACATCCAAGTTACCCCATATTTCTATTTTATTCAGCTTGTTTTATCTGTTAACAACTGTCAACTAGAAAAAATAGTAATCTATGAATGAGTAAAAACAGTGCAAATTTAAATATATACTTAAATAAATACAAAGCAACAGTTCAACTTCAAATGACCAACAAACAAATCAGGACATGAAAATGCAACAGTGACATAAAGTTAGGCCAGTAATATATGTTTTAGAACTCTTACTGAACTTTTCTGGCTTTAAACTATAAATGAATGTTTTTCTTGATGAAACCAATATTTTTACCTTGTTTGATTTGAGCCTGTTCCCGTTTTCATCCATGTTTTGTTCAGCATGGACTGACTCATTGATTTGGTAAATTTTATGAATTGTTGCGGTTGTTGGTATTAAACACAGTTTCGTCCGTACCCGCTTTTGAAATGCCAAACGTGCATGTAATGCAATTTGTTATTTGCAATTTGATTCCCATCGACTGTGAAGTGTCTCCACACAGCAGACGGGTTTTTGTGCGCCTCTTGCTCAGGCTGCTGCTTTTCACATATACAATCTATAAGTTTATTTGTAATAATAAGATTGAAATATATAGCTCTGATCAAAACAATGTGAGTTAAATAAGTATCTAATCCCTAATAGATCCCTAATGAAACCACAGGATTGGGGCTGATTTCCAATCATGTGATCAGATTATACTTATGGTTATTTTTGCTGTAATTCTTTTGTAAAATAAGTAAAAAAGTCAAAAGAGTGGGAAGTTGGTTGAATAATATCAGGTGAGTAAACTGGAAGAAGTGCCTTTAAGCCAACTTGTACTTTGGGATTTTTATTTATTTCAAGCCTTTTTAAAACTTTTTACTGTGATTTGGAACATTTTTCCTACAATTTATTTATGACTTTTAAAATATTGTTTTCTATGATTGTTTTTTGTGTGAGTTTTTATTTTTTGTATAATATCTATTTAAGCATCTCTATTTAAAAAAAAAAAAAAAAAAACTTTTAGTTTATTGTCTCAAACGCACCAACTCTTTGTTTTATGTTTTTTTTTTTTGTAAAACAGACCTTTAACCACTTGATGCAAATATTTGTCAAAACTCTTTAGCTGCATAATTTCCTTAATTTAGTATCTACTTTTTGTTGCTGTAAATAAATCCTAAATAAATACCTGTCACCATGTCTTACCTGGAATAGAAATGCGTCTCCCAAGGAGTTGCTGAGACAGAACACAAAGTCTTTTTTGGGATGCTCTGGCACGGCCTGGACGATGCTGTTCTCCACCCATATGGCATGTTTGGGAATACTGTTGTTGTCGATCCCTGAGCGGCCGTCAGTCTCGTAGAAGAAAAGAGTGCATCCTGGGAAACCAACACAAGCTTTTAATATAAAGAATGGATACTTGCTGGATTCAGTCCCAGGAGAAAAGCAGCACAAGATTTTCTCAAGCAACTGTCCTCTGCTCTCTAGTGGCCAAGACAAAAAGGTGCAGCTTCCATGTTTGACAGTATGTGTGTGATTTTCAGCGTTCATACAGTTATTTTATGGCAGCAGAGAGAACGTAACCCACCTTTCAGGGAAACCCAGTAACTTTTCCACTTGCGTCTTGTGGCCGATTCCACTTTCTTGTTCTTCTTATGCACGAGGAAATTCTTGACCGCCAGTTTGCCAGCTTTCCGTACCATTCCCTGTATGACACTGAGCAACAGATCCGATTGGTAGGCGGAGGTCATCGTGCTCTGCTCGTCGCTCAGGGCGGAGCTCGCTTCCTCCATGCTCTCCGTCTGGCAGGAGCTCATTTCCAGCTCCTGGCGGAAGTTCTCATACACGCCCTGCGCGCGCTCGGTGGCGCCGCCGCCGCCGCTGCTGCCGCTGTCACTGCCGGCGAACATGTTCCTGCCGTGCATGGAGCACACGGAAAAGGAGGCCGACATGGTCTTGTAGCGCCTAGACTGATGCTCTGCCTCCACCAACACCCCGTCGATTCCACTGTCCTCATACTCGCTGCCGTCTCCACCTGTGACATCCTGGATTGAGACACAAGGCAGGTGAGCTGACATGGAAACCATGTTGTCTTCATCCCTTATAACAGTCACTAGTAACAACCATCTTGGCTGATCAGTCTCTGCCAGCAGAACCACATTAATCTAAGCAAACAAGTTGCAAAAATAACACCCTATTAACGTCTACACAAGCCTGCGGGCTCCTCGGTCCCGAGGTTTCTGCCTAAAGCCTCCACTGCTGTATAATTGGAGACCGCTCCACTCATGGCGCTGCAGGGTCCGCTTTCTCCTCCCAACATGGCCAGAGGCTCCTGGGAGATGAAGGGGGTTACACTGAGCTTGATATCTCCAATCTGTCACATGACCCAATCATGCGCTCCAGAGCCCCATTCACCAAGGTTGATGGTGCCCCGTTGTGACAGGGCCAGAAACACACGTTTTACTGTTGCATTCTTCCATGGACCCTCCCCCTCATTATCATGACAAAGGTCTGGGGCATTTCTAACGGGGAGGAACTTGGAGCGCTCCTTCCTCGTCTCCTCTCCCATGTAAAACAATCGAGAAACTGTAGCTTTTCATTCATCATTTGTCGGAAAGCAAGCAAACTTTATAGCTGGGAAGTTTTTTAAAAGATTCTTCCTGGTGATGACTCATAACTGTACAAGCTTACCAATAACTTTTGGAGGCTTTAATATTTAAGGCAGGTCACAGTTAACCTACACTGTAAAAAAGTAAAACTTTGGATCAATTAACAAAAGCTCTGTAATTTGTTACATTTAAAAATATAAATTTTTAATCAAATTACACTTTGGAGTTGAGAAAACAATCAACCCAAAATTTTAATTTGATAAAAACTAAAAATGATAAATTTAGCAATTTATAGAACTTTTATTAATTTATCCAATGATTCATTTTTTTTCAGTGACCTGTCAGTCAAGGCACAAAACGTGTGTTCTATTTTCAACAATTAAGTAACTTAAATACTGTATTTTTAGCTCTATAAGACGCAATAAAAGCCTTAATGTTTTTTGTTTTTTTTTTACTAGCAAAATGACAAGCTGTTTTTTACGAATTGCAAACATGGTTGAGTGTTGTTGTGCTTATGCTAACGTGGCTAGCATGTAGCTGTGTCAGATTATGGGATTTTTGTACATGTTGTCACGTTCACACCGGATATGTGATGCACGTTTAAGAAAACCATATGTGCATTTTACACAAGCTGTTCACGCCAAACTGTCGTCACCTAACCTACGGTTGGCCGAACCCGAATTCTTCCCCCACCTTAAGGCTTCTATCTACCCCTCCAATTGTAGGGACATTTGGTGTTTTTTTTACAGGGGTAACCTTTTGGTGATCGACATTGCACTGTGTTGCGGAGGAGAAACACATTTCTTTCTTCACATGGCTGCGCTCTGAAGCACAGAGGTTTAAATCGAAAAGTAAGTGAAAACTTTTTGTTTTAGCATGACCTTTTTAAAGTTATAAAAACAATTTTTTAATGTTTTTTTTCCCAGCGCTGGAAGCTACGTGCTAACGTAAATAACTGGCGACTGTTGATGACATCATCAAATGGGAGTGTGGTTTGAATTGGAAGACACTGTTTTTCCATAACTCTCGGTTTGGACAGGGCTGAATGCAGGGTTAGGGAGAAGCTGAAGAATTCTGATTCAGACTTTCAACAAAATGGTAAAGCTGATAGATTGGGTGTCATGTTATTCTGACTGGGCACAAACAGCAATTATTCATTTTATCTCCATGATAAATTTTCATAAAGTTGGCATTTCCGTTAATTAGAAAGGACACCATCCACATGTAGCTACAAAGCCGGAGTCCCTGATTGGTCAACTGGTTTTACTTTCAACACGCGTTCAATTTATACATAGAGTCAATAAAAACTTGCACAGCGATGCATGAATGAAAGAGTTTTGAACCCTAAAACTGAAACTCACAATTAAGCACATTTATATGATAGTTGTCACTTGTAATAGGGCAATAATGGGCAATAATAACAAGGAGTTAGCATGGTAACAGTGACGTTTGTTTTAGCTGTATCAGTCACAAATAAAGTTGCGAGTGACAGGTAATCCTACGATGAATACTCTAAGATGGCTAACGTGTAGAATGTCACATGTTCTGAAGTTACTGTGAACACAGTTTATAAAGTTTGACAGACTTATCTATGACTCTTTTTTTCCCTTAATGCGTTTCATTGTTCAGAAAAATGAAATCTGTTTGACAAAAAAATGTATTGATGATGCGCCCTTTGATCTGGTCTGTATACAAATTCCATCACTACTACATAGTGCTACAATTGTACAATCTACAATTCCAAAATCGAGTGCCCTTGAAATTTCCCAGAAGTCTTTGTGAAAAACCAGTGTCCAACGATGCTCATTAAAATTAGAAAATATAGACCACAGCGCATTGAGTTTGAACAACTTTTGCAAAAATCAAGTGTTTAAGCGTAATTTTTTAACAAACTATCCACATTTTCATTAGAACACAGTGACTACATAAATACATTTCGTAAAATGTTGGTATTGGTTGGATTTTCACTTCGAGAAATCAGTGACGTTGTATCTGCTGGTTAGAAAAAAAAGTAGTAAGCATAGTTTCTGAATTGCTTTTAAAATCCAGGGCACTATATAGTCCTGTACTTTATACTTTTTTTTAACAGTTAGGGATTAGAGTGAGAATTTGGACATAGTTCCGGTGTGTCCCATAACACAACACACTGTCAAAGATGACTTCAGTGTTACCTGGATGGTCTTTGCCCTCCTGCCCTGCATACTGGCACACGTTGTGACTTCGTGGGTGGTCAGGCCCTCAGACAGGCAATGGGAACGCCGGCAGGGAAGCGTGTAGGCACCGTAGGAGCTGCCGTCCTCTTCTGACGGAGACAGCATCTTGTCATCGTCGCTCTCTCTCACCGACCTGTTGGCGTCTTGCCACTTGGCGTAGCGGCTGTGGGGCTGCCTCCGAGCGGGACCGGCGTTGGTATACAGCTCGTCCAGAGAGTTTGCCCGGTCTGTGGAGTCTGTAGGCTGGAGGTGGCCTTCACAGTCAGTCAAGTCTCCCTCGTTGGTCATGTCGATGATCTCCTCGGTGCTAGTCAAGTGGTCCTGACTGGCATCAGACAGGGAGAACTCCAGACTGTCGTCTCGCCACATATCTGCTGATTTGGACCTCTTTTTGAAGCTGACGGTCTCTTTGGAGCATGTCTTCTGCAGGTACTTCACGTCAGCTGCGTACTCGTCTTCATCCTGCTCCTCCTCTGCCGTGGGACCGGGAAGAGTTATATGCATTGTGTTCATGTGAACTGACGGGTTAGCTAGATCGTTGTGAAAGGACAGAGGCCTAAGGCTCATGGCCACACGATCCACCCAAATGGGACTCCCAAAACTTGGAAGTATGTCAGTCTCATTAAAGGGTTCCAGGCCATTTTCAGCCAGGGACTGAGGGATGCTCGGGGTGCTGCTTGAGCGTGTGCTGGTCTCGGAGTTCCTGTGCTCTATCTTTCCTGATGAAGCGTGGCGAGAGCGTCTGGGCTGTTTATTGGAGATGCGAAGGGATCTGGACATGTGTTTACGTGACAAATAGCCACGTCCGCTGCTGTAGAAGCCATGGTAGCCGCTTTGGCTCTCTATGTTTCCCATGATTTAGACCCTGAATGGAAAAAGACATCTGAATTTAGAAAAAAAAAGTGTTCAAAGACTTTGTAAAAAATGTTATGTATCTACACATTCTCATTTCCAAAATATCACATACTGATGCAGGATGAGGACCCCTCTGCATCACTTTTTGGGTGCCCCCAATTCATTGTTTTTTGACGCACCGACTGTTCCCATTAAATTGTGGTCCGGTTGTTACTATGGTACTGGATACGGACCAAATTTCGGGATGCAGTCAGTACAGGTACCCTAACCCTGGTCCAGAACCAGTATTAGAGCATCTTCCGGTACTGATCCGCGTACTGGGTTAAGGTTAGGAGGACAAGTGTTCGGATCCTACCCTCCATAAGAGGACGAGGTAAATGTACGCTCCATGCAGACTCCCCAGGGGGAGAGCCCCATGACCACCCCATCCAAGAAAAGGTAAAAAAAAAAGAATTTTAAAGCGGGATAATCCAATTTGGATTACAGTGAGCTTTCTCCCGGGGGGAGTCGGTTAGGTTTAGGGACCACCCCCTGGGGCGTTAAGTTTGGGTTCTGGTGCAGTCCACGTCCCAGTGCCGGATTGTTACCATTTTGCGGCCCGGAGGTTTGGCAGTCTTGATTTAAATGGAACAGCCAGCACGTCAAAAATGACAAGTTGAAGACACCCAAAATGTCAATTTTTGACGCAGTCAAAATGTGACAACTTGGAATGAGAGTGTGTTGCATGTAAATGTCACCATACCGGGTTGATTGCAATGATTTTTTAAGCATCTTGTCATAGGACGTTAAGATCCCCCAAATCTCCGGCTGCTGGTGGTCCACATAGATCTGAAAGACAAAAATCTAGATTAATCAACAAAACAGATCATCGACAAAAGTCCAGAGACGTAGCTAGAACATTTTATATTTATATTGTTTGAATGATTTCTTAATCTTACAAGACTAATACTGACTAAAACATTTGGGGGGGCGAGTTTGAGCCAATAATTTTTGCTGAGGGGGCAATTCCACACACTCGCCTCCCCCCTCCTGCTAAATTCCTCTAGAACGTATCTTGACCAGACTTAATGAGATACTTCTTGCTGTTCTACAAAAAAGAAACCACTTCCAGTCAAACTTGATTAACTAAAGTAAAAGTGGCAGAGGAAGTGATCCACTAATCCCCTCGTGAAATGCACAGGCCCAGTGTGAAGAACAGGGTGTGTAATGAGAGTATGAGTCCAGTTAGAGGCTGAGTGAACGGCAGCTATTTTAAGTCGAGGTGAACAATCGTGTTGCATTATTTTCGCTTGTCTGGGCACTATGTCCTGCTAAGGGTTTAGAGGAGGAGTGTACACAAAACCTTAACCTAAGGGAGCTTTCAGAATATGTCTACCTGCCTTAAGGCTGGACAAGAATCACCCAATGATGTCCTGATTTATGGGGTATAAGACTAACTAAGATATAGCTGTTTTTTCCTTGGAGGAGTGCTCTCCCTTCATTTTAGGGATAAAACCTTCAGGGGGTCCCATGTTTTTGTGTGTGAGAGTAGCTGATGCATACGAGTGTGAGCCGGGCCCTCTGCTGGTGCATGCACTCAAGCTTAAAGTGAAAGGAGTTATATAAATTGGAGCTGACCCTGTTTTTTTTTTTGTTTTTTTTCTACCTTGTAGCTTTCATTTCCCTCTTCAGTCTTTTCCTCCCCACTCAGTGGTTCTTCAGTGCAAAGTGTTTGATGTTGTTGATGAGGTCCATTCATTTTTTATATAACCCTGCAGCTTATCACTCAATTCACTTTTACATTTTCTACTGAGCTTGGCTATGAAATAAAAAAAGAAAATGTTGCAGGATAAAAAAGAACACACCAAAATGCAAGCTTACAAAACAGAAAGTCCACTTAATGTAGCTTACACTTCTTAAATGTGACCTACAATTAATTTATTATACTTCCATTTAAAATAAACAACATCAAGATTCTACAGAGAAAATTATAAATTAATGTAGAATATTTGATGAATATCTGCAGTTGCTGAACATTGATCTAAAAAAACTCTTAACTTGTGATTCCCATATATGGTCAACATTGAATTTTTTGTTTTAAAAATTAGGGAGCAACAAAATGTTAGTACCAACATTTAGTTTAATTTGCTTTAAAAGACCCACTGTGATGAAAATGCTGTTTTTTAAAATGTTCTTGTAGCATTTTTTCTCATGATGGAGGACATGTATGAAGAGAATTAATCTTAGAAATGCATATCTGAGTATTTTTTTTTTAATTTGCTGTGAATTAGCAAAAACAAAAAAAGTGCAGATAAATAGGCCTTTTGTGATGGGGGTGGGCCACAAGTTCCCTGCTCCTCTCCATTCCGATGCATCCCTAGCGGGAGAGCGTGTAAACAAAAAGAGATAAATAGATCAAAAGATGATCAGAGAAGGACTTTCCCTCTAGATGATTGAATTATGGAGTATGGTGATTGATTTAACATTTGAAAAAACCTAAAACCTGTGTAACTGTCAAGCAGTAGCAAGAACCGACATGCCTAAGACAGGCAAAAAAACAGGTTTTGTCAAGAGAGGAAAAAAGATCAAAAGAAAAAAAAAACAGCAACAACAAGGCACTCCTCGGTACACCACATTTAGCCTCAAGGCATTTCCCAGACTTTTCACTATTTGTGCTTCATCTGATTATTGTGCATACAACTGTTTTTTTTAATCTTTCACTAATGAAAACTGCATACATCCCTATAGTCCACTTGATAGTCTTTTAGTGTTTTTTCCTGTTCCACTGTGACTGAACCACACCAATGTTCATTTGCAAGTTGACCAATACCCACATTTTTCAATTGCTCCAAAGTTCACGTTTGATCTTCTGCTGTATTGAGAGGACTTGTGAGCTGGTCCAACAGAAGCAGAGCAGGTGAATTCACTCCTTTACATCAGCCTCTACACCTCCAGCAATTTTATTTTTGCAAAAAAGTTGAAAGACGGATGGAAGAACTCACTAAATGTAGAAAAAAAGTTGCAATTCTGCCATCAAGAAAATGACTATAGATGAAATGTTTCATTTAATAGAAAATCCTTATGTCCTGGCATCATCAAGGTCCTACAGAGACACAGATTTAGATTTAAGTCCTACTCAAATTACATACAGTATTTTCCATCGTAAAATTGTTATGATTATGCAGTTTTAAGCCAAAATCAAAGGGCCAGTGTTGTTTTTTTCAACATGTATTTTCTGCAGAGCAGCAGGAGTTTGTTAGAAATTCCCCTCTGACTTCTGGCACCGAAGTTAGCTCCGCTAATTTCCATAAACCCTTTGTTTACACTCTCCCGTTAGCTTATAGCACCTCACAACTCCAAGCAAACATTAGCGTAACAAAGATTAAATAAAAGAAAAATTGACCAAGGAGCTATTTCGCCGAGGAAAACAAAGACGTTAATGGATCTATTTGTCTGCTAGTAAATGTGTCAGACTTTGGCCCACCAACAACAGTCGCTATGTCACAAACGCAAGCTTTTCCACTGTTCTCCTAATTCAACACGATTTGAATAAATACTCAAACACATTTTTAATCTCAAATAGTTTCATATATGTCCTCCAAGAGAAAAATGCAACGAGAACATGCTAAAAACACCAAAATATTCATGGGAGAGGGTCTTAAATGACCCAATTTTTCAACATTCTTCAAGTGGCATCAAGATTTCACTGAAGCACAAGAACTTTTTTTTATAACTTTAATACCAGAAGTATTTTTACTACACGTTTCTCATTATTTGAACATGATAAAAGGGGGAATTAAAAAAAAACAGATTAGTTTTTGCCTATAAAATCAAGAAAGGTATTTTCAAGCTTTCCCATTTTCTAAATGTGATCACAGAACGTTACACAACTTTCAACCACTGCATGTATTGAGCACATATTTTTTACAGGCCTGCTTCATGCCACGGCTGAACAAACTGAAGCAGAACAGAGTTATTGTCCAGCTCAGGGCTAGTTTACAGAATAAAATATAGCCGGTCCTTTAAATGTCAATCATTCCACCATTTTGGGCTTGCTGTAGCGGTTCAGCGGGGATCATTGCAGGCGGACTCTGCTCAGGCCACCAAACCCCTGTTTGGGTATTGATGATTTTAACGAAAAAAAGAACCACAAAAAATAGACAATCCACCACACAAATCACGTATTAAAATGTGCCATTTCTGTTTACAAGATAATACTTAAAAATGAGTCACAGTAGATGGAAAAAAAATCTCATAAAACCAGTTTTTGCATCATGATGTTTGATGGTAATTATGGTAAAATTGCACACTACTGTGTACAACCTAAAACAAATCTTAACATTTCTATAATGACTGTTAAACACTATGTATTCTCTTCCATTTCACAACAAAACCCTCAATGTTTATAATCAGCGAGACGGGGCTTTAGGTTTGGATTCTGGCATGCGCGTCACCTGAAGGGGAAGACGGATTTTGTCATCCCCGAACAACCCTTCAGGTATTTTTCAAGGTCTTTTTGTTATTAGAAAACACCCGATGCCACAAAATATACTTAAAAAAATTCCTGTGCCTGCTGCAACAGGAAGACAGGACTCTCCACCTGCCTTCATCTATTTACCCCAAGGGACGAGACGTCAACTTGTTCCTGTGTGTCGAGAAAACGCGGAAAATCTCTTCCACAAAGCAAAATTAGAACTTCCTCAAATGTCAAATAACTTGACCCAGATTCTTGCAAACCTGACAAAAATATCTAAAAAAAAACAAAACAAAAATTTTACATAGATTGATCTCATCATAACAGAAATGTTAAATAGTATAGTCCAAGGAAGTACAAGCAAAAAAAAAAAAAAAAAAAAGTTATTTTGGATTGTTGAGACACATTACTGTCATTACAGCAGTTGTAGTGATAAAAGGAAAGAATGCAGCGTGCTGACTGGTAACAAGCTGCAGCACAAACCCCTGTAATCTGAACACCCCGAGCCCTGGAGGTAATAACACAGGTGGATGTATGGAGGAAGGGGGAGATTCTCAGTGAATTCTTCACTCATAGTTTCCTCGTGTGGAAGTGGAAACACGAGCAAAGTTCATCCTCATAGTCAGTGTTTGCTTTGAAATGCAGTTCTGGGGTTATTTTTAGGGAATTCAAAATACAGTAATATTTGTTGATGAAAACACAAATTTTACTTAAATAAATGAACATTTTTCTTACAAAAGATCAAAGGGGATTTAAATTATACTCCATTTACAACTCATTCGGTCATAATAATTTTGGAATCTGAAGGAAATCGGTGTTTAAAAGTCACAGGTGCAGGAGAAAACAGACAAAAGCTGGTTGCATCTACGTTGCTCACTGTTTCGTTGTAAGAAAAACATTTTTTTCAGAGCTTCTGTCACACTCTACAAAAGGGTGTGGCATTCAGCGACTTGAAAGTCTCGTTTCAACAGTGGTTTGGAAATTAGATTTTTCACAAGAAAGGATTAGTGATATAATTTGCTTTTTAGAAATTCACATTTAAACCACCAGAATGCATCTATAAATGAATGTAATTCAAGATATTATTTCTTTTGTGAGATGTTTTATTATTCACATTTATAAAGTACTGAGTGATTACTCTGAAATTATCGTATTCATACAGAAAAGGTAAAACTTGTAAGATCAAACCACTTTATAAACCAAACCCTTTTTTTACAGTGAAATTCATCAGTTTTCCTAACAACAGCTTAGGTTTGCAGGAAATAATTAATGACAAATGCCACTGATGACTCAAGATGTGCAAGACAGAAATGGAAAATAATGCTCATTGGGATTCACTTTGTTTTTATTGATTCTAAGGTTAAATATCTTTTTTTTCCTCCCAAACAATGTGATCATGTATTTTTAGCAATAAAACAGGAATAATAAAAGTTAGGTAAATTCAGACTTTTTTGGCAATAGCTTTTGAAGTTAAAGATTTATTCATTTTTTCCCATGAATTTTTTAAGAGCTATACTTTGACAAAACACGGTTTTCTAACTTAAATCGTTCAAAAGCACAGATGCAGTGCCATTGGCAGTGCAACATCCCTTTCCAAAAGGAAAAACTTTATTCCCAATTCCAATAAAGAGCCTCAGTAACCAAACAAACATCACTGATTAAAAGCAGCTCAGCTTCTCTTGGTTCAAAGCAGACAGATATATATATATTTTTTTTTACTTTTGCTTAGAAAAAAAAACAAAAAGAAAAATGTATCTGTCACCCTTAGTGGTTGTTGAGTTGACAAAGTACACTGTCAAACGCTGCAGCAATGTGCAACCTGACTGACCTCTATCATGAAGGCTCAGGTGAACGTGAGATACAGAGCACTTTTGTTGTGGTGCAGCTTTAGAAAAATAAAAAAAAATGTCTACAGTACGGGTTATAGAGAGTTCATTTTACTGTCATTAACCAACAAATCACGTGAGCATGAATGTACTTTAATCTTTTTTACACTTTTCATTAAACTTAAATTTGAATTATATTCATTTAATTTGGCATTAGAGGGAAATATTTTTAATGGGTAACAATTTCTTTAAATAACAAATAAAAATAAAACTAAATCAAAACTTTGCACTATAACTTAGTACCACAAGGGTCTGTCCAACGTTATTCGATCTCTAAATAAATGACTTTGCATCCAAAAGTTTTTGTTATTCTGCAGAAATGAAAAGAAATAAAGAAATTGAAAATTTAAGCATATCCTCTACTGTTTTCTTTAATTGGCATGCAGAGATACAAATCAATGTTCTTCTGGGGGGGAAAAATCCTTTATTAGAGACCAGTGTAGTGTAGCAGCTGGCACTGCTTGGCCTGGTGACACTTGAACCCCTACTGGGGCATCACAGAGGTCACTCAGGGTGGGCTTCACAGCATATGTTGGGCCATACTTTAAAGGGGTTGATCACACAGCCAAAAATGATGACTTGAAAGAGTAAAATTTGAATGCGTAAAATTTGCAACACACTTCTTCTCCTACAAAAAGCATAATTTTTGCAGGTTTTATTATGGAAAACTTGCTCTATTTAGAAAATTTGGAATAAAAAAATGCACAGAATAATAATGGTACTCAGCTTTCACAACAACAGCTGAAATTATTTGTGCAGACACCAAAAAGAAATCTTTTTTTTTTTTTTTTTTACAGGACATGAATCTCATGTGATTCTCCGGCTGTTCCACACAGCCAGACGTTTGATTCCAGGTCAGTAAGTAGGAAAGCCAAGCACGCCTTCAGTTTGAGTGTGTTTCTTTTTATACATCAACCACAGCTATATGCTCCTCTCAAAATCAAATCTGGGTCAGCGTCGAGACAATTTTTTGTCATTTTTATTCTAATATTAATGAGCAGGGAGTGCACGCTTCAGGTTGTGATGTAAGTGGAAACCGGATAAGAGGAAATAGTCCTGCTCTGTTTGAACTGGTAAGGAGGACAGGTGCTCACAAATGCTTTAAGTTTTTAAAGTCTGAGTTTCATGTAAATAAATAAAAACACATTAATCTTTTTTACTCATAACAGCCTGCAGAAAACTCCAGCAAACAAGTTTTAATTTGGGTTTAATTTCATGTGTATTAGTAGTTGAAAATTATATTTTGAGCTCAATGACAACATAAAACTTCTTAAATTGACTTTAAGCTATTTTATATTTATAATAAATTTAGTAACGTTCACGCTATTTCAGCAAAAATTGTTAGATATCAAAGCATGAAAGGATATAAACACTTATGTGTAAGTGACATTATAAATGACGAGTTTAACATTTTTATTGCCTGCCTTCTAATTTGGAATTTGAGTCTTAGTATCCCCCTTTCATTGCAGCCAAGTCTGAAATGGAACTTCCTTAATGAATGTCACAGTCATAAACCGGGAGTCTGCAATGCTTTAATACTAAAAGAGCCATTTGGTCCAGAATCTAACAGCTACAAAGTCCTAAAAATAAACTTTATTTCTGTTTTCACGGCCATTAAATAATTCATTTATAAGAGGCCGCTGTTAAATATTTACAATAATGGAATTATGACAAAGAAAATGTTTCAATGGACTGAATAAAAAAATTTAACCTCTTGTACTTTTGACAGCAGCACATTTAAGTTCCTTTCAAAATAAAATACACACTATATTAAATAAGAATCTCTTGCTGCAGTAGATTTACTTGAATTTAAAAATACAAGAAAACCAAACATGAGATTTTTCTGTGAATATGACTGTGCACCTTCATACATGTTATCTTATTGCCATGTATAATAAACATCACAAACTTGGTGTAGAATTAAGTTTTTATATGTTAAGCATCATGCAAAAATCAGTTCTGTTTGGGGACTCCAAGCCAATTATAACAAAGGACCCTCCGCAGTGGTAATAATAATAATAATAATAATAATAATAATTAGTCCACTTATACACAGCATCAATATCTAGAAAAGAAAAACATTGACAAGCATCTACACAGTAGAAATTGCAACTTTTTTTTCTAAAGAAATAAAAAGTATATTTGAAGAAATATTGAATTAATTGAGTGTTCTAATTTCTTACACAATCTTTTTCTAGTTGAAGCAAATGAGGGGGTTCTGTCTTAAATCAACTGGTCCGGTTTTACTTAAGAAGACGAAGAAATAACAATTGGCATGAAAATTATTTTACACATTTATATTAAGTGTTCAGGTTGGGGGCCTCAAAGTGTTGGGGGGCCCAGGGATTCACCCAGCTTTGCCTGATGGTAAGTTCACCCCTGGATAAAAGTGTGCATATAAAAAAAAAATAATAATAATAATAACAGAAGCTACTCTGAAAAGTAAATGAAACATTTTTTTATATTTGCTTTGTCATCCAATCAAAAATGTAAAAAAAAAAAAAAAAAAAATGTACAAAAAGGAATTAAAAAAAAAAAATCACTATTTATGAATTTGGCTGGTGGCTCCAGAGCCTCAGGTTGTAAACCCCCAATCTTAACCAATGAAGAATATCTGTAAGATGCAGAATTCTTTTGTTTAAAAAAAAAAAAAAAAGATTTAATCCATATTTCATTCAACCAATTCTCTCTATTTACCATCGTCTAACACTTCTGTTGGTGCTTTTCTCTCAATAATTCCTCTTCACACAGAACTTTTTCCTGAATATAATAAGTCAACTCAAACATCCCTTGTTTCAGTGTATATTAATGGTCTGCTTATGTTGAACTTTAAGCAACCTTCTACTCTTTTTCAGTCCTCTAAAAGAATGACAGAGGATCTGAAAAACCCCATGATCTGAACGAATGCTCGTGCCTTATAAATCCACAATATAGCCTTTGTTCCACTGCAGACTGATCTGTCATAAGCTGCACAGAACAATCCAAGTAGATTTTTCCTATTTTGCCAAAGCCAAAGCCGTTTTTTTTTTTAACTTTTATGCAGAGCTAAAATATATTTAAATGTCAAAGCGAGGGCCCCCCAGTCGTGGGGGGGGAGGCTGTGGAGACCCCTCAAAAGCAGAATCTGACCTCCTCTCCTGCTGAGCCTCCAACGATCGATACATTACCATAACTATGACACCAGATGACCAGTCCTCGCCACTCTCCGAACCCTCTAGAGTGACAGTGGGGTTTTTCAAACAGAAAGCTCTGATTTTAAAATGAACTCAGGCATCATTAAATTCTGCACCACCACCCCCTCCTCCTCCTCACACGCTCTCCGGGAATTCTCCCTGACTTTGACCGTCTCTCACATTTGCAATTCATCCCCTTCTTGTTCCCGGCATCACAAAGCAGCCGCCACCAGCGCGGCTTTGTCATTACAACAACTCAGACACAAGCTGTATTGTTCCCGTCTAGCAGTAAACGGAGGGGGCTGCTGATTCTACACAAGGGAGCTACAGGTATAAAGTGCTGGAAACCCAACTCTAAAATCAGGGCATAAACTCAAATAAATGATCAAACTTCACCTAAACTCTAAAGGAAAAAAAAAAGGACTCAAAAAAGGACTCAATAATATGCATAATATTTGACTGCTCAGACCGCACACCGACTGACCTTGCGTGCATGACACAAAGTGGTGATATTTAGCACCCTGTTGAAAAAGTGGGTGGCTTGGTGCTGAGGAGCCATTTGTTCTCTCTTATCTTCTAAGTGCACTATTGCAAAAGAGGCCAAAAAACACATGGCAGCAAATTGCAATGACTCACCTCACTATGGGCAGACGAGGCTCCGCTTTTTCTCCACAGATAAGAAAAAAAATCCAGCAAAAAAACCCAAACAAAAAAACAGGGGATTACGGTTCCTCCTGCTGCAGAACTACTTTGAAGGAAGACTGAGGAAGAAAGGCACTAGGGTGGAGGGGTCGAATCTTCCTAACCCCTATACATCCCACCCCTTCAACCCCCCCCCCGGCACACACACTCCAGCTGACTCCTTCTCACTCTTTTTCCTCCCTCCCTTCTCCTTTATTCTACAATTCCATCCCCCTAAACTACAAACCTATTGCCGGCAGGAATGTGTGTTCCCTCCCTCCCTTGTAATTGCCCCATTACTCCTCTGCAAGGAGCATGATATTTACACAAATGCCTTTTTCTTCGCGGGAACACTGTTGACGTCTCAAACTGTCAGACTCAGGTGACTTCCCTGTTCCGATTAGTAAACAAACTTTTAAGCTAAAATTGACTCAATGTCACTTCTTTGGATATTTAAAAATCCAGGCGGTTTGGTTTTCACAGTCAGCATGCACTAAATAAAAAAAAAACAAAATGCAGCAGTTGCTGTCTGTTCAGCAGATGTGATGTTGTGCTGTTATCACAGCAGCAGTGACAGCAGTGCTGGATTGGTTGGGAGGTAGCCGGGGAACCGCAGAGGACACAGGGGAGAAGTAAAGGGCAGGAGGGAGCCACGGCGCATGTTCAGCTGCAAGCCTGCACTGCAAACACCTTTGAATGCATAATTTTAACACGCCGCAAGGAAGCGCCAACCTTCTCAGCCGCTGAAGAAAGTCGAGGCAGTTTGAAAAGTTCCAGTTATGCTTTCTTGTGCATCTTAAACAGTACATCTTTGATGAAAATCATGTTCTTTTTAAGTTTTTAACATGTTCTTGCGGCATTTTTCTGATTATAGAGAACATGTATAAAGAAAATGTATCCTAAAATGGTATTTCTGGGGATTTTTTTTAAGTTGTTGTAAATCAAAAGTGGATAAAAAAGCTGTTTTAAAAAAAAAGAGTGTATTTGTGATGTAGAAAATATGCTGGGAATGCAAGCTCCAATCTGATGCATCCACTTTAAAGCAACTAGATCCATGTACGTCTACATTTTCCTTGTCTGACCCGCCTTCTGAATGCCTCCAATATTGCTCGCCTTTTTTCTTGGACCATTCATAGGTTAGGGTTGTGAGGGGCTGTAAGCTAGTGGGAGAACATCTAAATGATGAGGGGAAAGAGGGAGGTTTGCTCTGCACCAACGATCCCGCCCGCCAACAACTTTGAGATGAATTTATAATAAACAAATGCTAAACTATGTTCTAGAAAACAGCACAGATTTTTTTAATTTTTGCTAAAAACAGCATATTCATAATTAAAAGACCAATAAGAACGCCTGGAAAATAGCTCAAGAGACGATCAGAGTCTGTCTTCAGGATAAAAAAAAAAACAAAAAAAAAAAAACAAGATAACAAGACAAGGTCATCATTATTGATCATGATGAAAAATTCATGACTGAATTTCTTCTACAGTATTTTATTGTAAGTAAGTAAAGCTGTCACAAAGTTCTTTACATCTACAAGAATCAAACATCAAGGAACAAAAGAAAAGAGAAAGAAGTGTAAATATGAAAAAAAAGCTTTTCAAATCTTTTCTCGAATTTTTGTTTTCTGTATTAAAGACAAAATTATCAGCACCAAGGAAAGTCTAATTCTACCCACAAAACTTTTTTTTTTTAAACAAAAGCTACTTAAAGGCTAAAATAATTTATTTTTTGTTCTTGTGTGTAATAAAAAGAAAAAGATTTGCTCATTCATGCCAGTGTGAGTCACAACTACATCTTCAAAAATCAACTTTTTTTGAGCTGTTAAGTGTATTATAATGTTAGCTTCTCATGAAAAACAACCCCAAAGCAATATTTTGATCAATTCATGCATGTCTGAGCATCCTCTAAAACTCTGCTCTAGGAGCACCAGCCCCTGCCAACCCACGAAAATAAGTGGGTCCTCGCATTCATACGTAGATAAGTGAGAACAGCCCCTTCCAAGAAGAGTCTGCGCCCCCAGGCTAAAACATAAGTTCCCCACTAAGCGGGGATCGGCAAAACACTTTCATTTTATAACTACAATATGGACAACCATTGTTGCAAAAGTTTGAATGTTGTTTGTTTTTGTGGGCGAAACAGACACGCTGCTGAGCCAGTTCTAAGATGAAGGCAGCACCCACATGGGGTGAAAGGTGGAGCTTCAGAAATCGACTCTTACTTACGGGTAGAAAAACAACTAATAATAATAAACCCTCATATTTCATGAATAATATGTCATTTAGTGTACCAAAAGTAATACATTTTCATTACACATATATGGATGTAGTTTAATATGAAAGGCTTAAAAATAACAGGATATATGTCATTTAAAGTGATCCATTTTATATTTTTAGTATTGGATTTTTAAAAAAAAGTTTTAATCTTTTATGCATAATCAACAAAACAACCAAAGTGTGAGCTAATGCTGACTGTGTGTCATTCTATCACCACAAGTATGTCAGAAATGCACGCTGCTAAAGTGTAACTCTGCAAAAAATAAAGCTGTCCCCATCCCCGTCATGCTGGTGAGCTCCTACACCACAGCTATCTGCGCTCCGTTCAGAAACTGAGTGATTTGGACATCTGATTCCATGACAGGACACTCGACAGCGCTCCAGCAATTTGGCAGGTGAGACTCCGGCAAACACTCCCAGGAATACTTAAGACTGCTGATGCAGTCCTGGTGTCTAAGCGAACCCCAGTCTCCGTCAATCACCGTAAGCTGGGATAAAAATATTTCCTGACTAATCAAGTGAAAATACCTCATGGAGGGATTTGAAAACAATATAAAGTAAGAAAAGCTCTAGTTTATAAAAGTTGTTTTCAGTTTGGGGGTAAAACACAACTCTTTGTCATCAACAGTCTAATTCAAAAAGAATTGCCACAACATGCTGAGTTCTGAACCAGTCTACAGGCTTTTTGCACATACCGTTTTGGCTTAAAACGAGGAAACCAGCCGTATAAATTCTTGCTTCTTTGTTCCCCAGACAGGCTGTTGACACCACAAAATGTGATAAAAGTCGACCCTTTCTAAAAGCACCGAAGCCTTAATGTGTCTCTCTGGCTTAATGGCAGTGATGTATCCCAGAGAAGCTCCGATAAAGGTCAGTTAATTATTTCCAACACAGTGTTTGTTACGGTTATTCTGAATGGAGTAAAGGATGGGTCATTTTTACATTGTACGAACACAATAAGATCATAAACAAACTCATTCTGGGTCTGCACAATGAAGCTCTGTGAGGCAACAAACTCCAGGGTTTTCAGAAAGGCTTGATCAAAAATACAAACATCACAAGTCTAAAGACGGCCCAGATAGCGATCAATCTAGACTGTGTGGAAACCATGACAACGGAAACAACAATGACTAACATCACCAAACCACATGCTTCCCTCTATGGAAGGAAAGCAGATATTTTTTTTTCCTACAACCTTAAACTAGTTACCTGAAGAGCAATAATAGTAATTTAAAAACAAACATCTGACAAAGAAGCAGAGTCATAGAAAAAGCCAAAACGAATGATGACTTTACTGCAGAAGATGGATATGTTGTAATATTGCTTTTATTTAAAAAAAAAAGAAAGAAAGAAAAGAAACAGGAGACTACAACCAGATGAGTCCATCAGGTTACCGTTTTAATGCTTGTTTGACAAAAAAAAAAAGTCCAACTCTGTTTTTTGTCTGGATTTTTTAAATTGATCCCACTATTCTTTTAACTATAATTATGCCATGTTTTGGCCCAAAGGCAAAAGCCTGTGTCGTTTTTAAAACATATTTTCTGCAGAGCAGCAGGGGCTCACTCTGGGTTGTGGGCAGGACTGTTTGCTCCAATAATGTCACATCAGCACTTTGTTAAGCCTCTCACAAAACCAAGCTAACATTAGCATAGCAAAAAAGAAAGAAAAAAATGGATCTGTTTGTCATCAAGTGGATGCTTCAGAATTGTAGCGGAGAGGCATGGAGTATTTAGTATGGAGTACAACTTACTGCCAAAAGCCCCCATGAGCCTATATCAAACTCCACGAGAGTTCATAGAGGTTTTTGTTGCACTCGTGAAGCTAGTCTTGTGCCCATGACCGACTACTCCTGTCCACTAGTAGAAGCATTCCTGCGTTGTTTTTTTTTTTCCTTTCTTTTCTGTGATATACATTTTTTTTAGCTTTATTGTGAATACTTGTCAGACATACAGTACAGAAAAAGGAACAGAGTACTGCACATCTATATTACTGTTTCAAAAAAAATGCCAAGGGGGTTACAACATTAGACTAAATAAATAAATAAAACAATATTATATTATTCTGTAAACCTGAAACAGACGATGAGTTTTAATTGCTTTTTTGTTGGTACTGGGCAAAATAGTGTAAATTCTCGGTTGGATCTAGCATAAGTCACATTTCAGCAAAGAATTCAAAGAAATTTAGATTTTCATTGATTTTGTTTCTATGAATGTTATGCTTGTAATTAATATTAAGAGATCTAATAGATAGAATTGTTAAGGTGGCTTATCATCAAAATCAGTAAAACAAAAATAGAATTCTTCCAAAGAAATAAATGGGGATACATTTTTGAATCCTGATAAGAGTTAACAATTTGGTCCAAATTGGTTTAGTGTGATCACAATTCCAGAAGTGTATATAACAACTCTTGTGAGTTTGTGTAAAAAAGACAAAAACACCCAAAAAAGGAAATAACAACCTGTGTGTGATAGGCCACTTCCCCGCTGTCGTATGCTTAGCCAGTCAGTGACAGTAGGGCTGCCACAAACAATTATCTTAATAGTCGACGAATCACCTATTATTTTTTCCGATTAGTCGACTAATCGTGTAATGCGCAAAGTGGATGTAAAGCACACAACAATCATTAGCTTTAAACTTACTAAAAATAAAGACAATTAAGATGATAGTTTAATAAACTTAATGAATTGGTAGACTCTGTCATTTATTAGTTTCTGGTAATTAAACAAGATTAAATTAAATGAGGTCAGCATCTGAAACAAAAGAACTATTGTTCACAAAAGTTAAAGTTTTAGTCTCACTGACTCAAATATAAGAAAAAGAGCTTTTTTTGGGTGCCGAACGTTCACAACTTTGTTCAAATTTACTACTCTCTGACTTCACATAATATAAAGCAACAACTAATCGACAATTAAATTAGTCGTTGACTATTTTAATAGTCAATCAGTCGTCAATTAGTCGACTAATCATGGCAGCCCAGCTGCGACACAAACCCGAGCTTAAACCGAATTGTGATAGATCTGGTCCTGATCTATCACAATTTGAATAAAGAAATACTCATAAAAGCAGTTTTAATGTTAAACTATATTATATACAGTATGTCCTCCATCATGAGAAAAAACGCTTCAAGAACATGTTTAAAACACCAAAAAAAATATTTTTTATTTTTTAAATAGGCCAATCTTAAAACAGAAATAAACAATTCTTGAACCTTTTTTCACCTATGTTATTGTCCGTAATGATAGAAGTGATAAATCTATTCTGTATCAATAACTCTGAGCATTAAAAGTGGAGTAAGCTTTTGATTACCAGCTCCACAAAATGACCCAATTGGCTAATTCTGGTCCCTCCTACTTTCCCAGTCATTGTAAAATGGTAAATGGCGTGTACTTAAAGCGCTTTTCTTTCTTCCTCTGAAGCGTTGTACAGTCACCGTCCCTTTCAGCCATACACACTCATTCACACACTGATGGTGGCTCTGCTGCCAAACACTGGCCACCAGGAGCAATGTGGGGCTCAGTGTCTTGCCAAAGGACACTTCAACACACGGGCGAGCACAGCAGGGAACCAAACCTGCAATCTTCCAATCAAGGCCGACTGCTCTGTCCCTGTCCCACAGGCATGGGGGGAAATATGGCTTCAATGGACTACATTAGTACATGGTTAAGCCATATTTATATAGTCAGTTCTATTCACATCAATGTACAACAGGCAAACAAGCAGACTTTGGGAGATCTGTAAAAACAGCTTCTTATTTATTTGCTTTGCAGTTTAAGTTTAATTCATAAGAGCTGCCAACATGGTGGTATGCAAACAAAGAAAAATACAAAAATGAATTTCTCATTCTGTCACTCATGCTTGTGTGATTTTAACCAGCATCCATCCGAATATTTTCATTTCTAACGCCACGTTAGAACGTGGACGTCTTCTCTTTCACACCTTAATAACAAAACAGCACCAGAGAAAGCGATGGTAGCGAAAGGGGCTAACGCGTGATGGATATCTGAAGAGAAAAACACTGCAAGTGTTACACAAGACATGAAAGCGGAATCTCAACGTGGATAGAGATCATTAGCAGAGGATCTAGAGGTCTCCAGCAGAGCTGACTCTCATGAGTCGACATCAAAGGAAGCTGTACAGCGAGGGGAAGCAATTTACAGAGCAGAAAATGCAGGGATTTATTTGTTGAGGGTGAACTTACTGTAAAAGTGGCCCTCCAAAATTAGTAAAACTAGACGGTATAATCATAAAGTATGCAACACCTACGAGCAGCGTGAGTAGGTTAAAGAGCCAATCGTAAAAATTGTGTTTTTGGTGCTTTTCATGAGTTTTTGTGTCATTTTTCTCATGATGGAGGACTTACAATTTCATTTCTGAGAATTTCTTTATTCATAATAAATCATATTAGGTACAAGTTCCGCTGACCCATCCACGTATAGACGACTAGATCCATGTACGTCTTTGTTTTTGGCTGGATAGCTCCAATATTGCTCGCCATTGTTGTTACACCGGTAATGTTAGGTTGGGGTTGCGAGGGGCTGTAAGCTAGCATGTAAACACGTAGATTGATTAAGGATTATGGGAAAAGCTCTTCACCAAAAATAGAAATATTTAATTGATGTGAACACCTTAGCTTCGTTTCCATTGAGAAGTTTGTTACGAGATTGACAAGTTAATTCTGGCGAGCGTTCCACTGAGTGGATTGTTTTCACTGCGCATGCAATAAAAGCAATCAAAGTTCGGTCCGATTGGAAACGAACCGAAACCACCTTGAAAGGTGGGTCCGAGAGCGGTTCCTGGTACAAGAAGGTAGTTATCCCTTGCCACAGCTCCGTGGAGAAGATGGATGTGTTTTCATTGTAATCTCGGGGGGCGGAGCTTGCAGCACAGATTCTTCCTGGAGGGAGCTGTTGGCAACGATCTTACGTCAGCGCGTTTCCAACCGCTCGTTTTCATGGGTATGGGAGAAGCTGCTGCAGACAGTGCGGGTTTTTAGAGGATCACTCGTAAATGCATGAACAGATCAAAATACCGTTTTGGGGTTCTTTATAGAGAGGAATGAACAGTAAAAGGCATTTAAAACCTCATGGTAGGGCCCCTTTAAGCACTAAAGGGTTATTGAAATATTTTATTAAACCTTGTGTATTTAGTTTTAGTTTTTTGGTAGACCTGCTGTTTTTTTTTTTTTTTTTTTTTTGGGGGGGGGGCAGTGGGTGTCCCCCTCGAGAATTCTTATTTTCCAATTTATTTCAAGTGCACAAAAACATCCTTGTTATATGTTTTCCTTTCCAGAACTCTTTCAATCCAAAGCAAAAAGAAAAAAAAAAAAAAAAAATGGACATTTTGGTTTGATTGATGATGTGGTGGAGTCAGCCCACCTTTCTTTTACCCACAGTGACTCAAAACCTCTGCAGTTTTTTTGCACTTAATATCCATAATTCATCCAAAAATCCCAGAGACTCAACCGGCCACGTGAGGCTGATGACCCTCACCATGTGCATTTTTGACAGTTGGCCTTTTGCTTCTGCGTGCGGTTTAAAAATAGGTGGAAGAGGGCTTAAGTGACTCCTCGTTTGTCATGTTTTTTTCCCCCTAACCCCAAGACAATTTTACCTGAAAGCTGTCCACTGGTGAATCTGCAAACACAAACTGTCATTTTGGAATAAGCGACTGAACCAAACTTTTGCAGGAATCTCTTTATGGGAGGCTTTTTGTTTTCTAAGGTACATTTTCCCAGTTGAGTTTGAGTGGAATGTTAATTTAAGCTTGCAATAATTCATGAGAAGACGTGTCTTCATTATGCTCAAAGTGAAGCCGGAGAATCATACAAATTGCTTCTGCAGGAACACAGTCTTGATGTTAGAGGGCGAAAAACACTTTGGGTTGGGTCTTTGCTTTCAGAAGATGGTTAAAAAACAACCAGTTTCTCTCGCATGAGATGAAGCACGCCTTAGTCACACTAATGTGCGGCTCTACTTGAGGCGTTGCCCTCTGGAAAGCATCTGGAAACAAATCTCAGCATGCTTTTTATCAGATTATGCTGACTGTCGGCACTAAATTAATTCTCTTTTTAAAACCTCAAACAAATTCTGAAATATGTGGCAACTTCTAGCCTTTCTGCAATCAGATTTCCATAAAACATGATGCAAGTGTCCTTTTAAAACTTGCGATTCCGTAAAAGAGCGGGATTTATCGCTGAAAAGAACACCGCACTCTGGTGTGCGCTTAAATGTGACTTTTTTTTTTTCTTTTATTCCTGTTCGAAGATCGTGAGATCAAAGTACATCAAAATGCCTCCCACTAATGGAGACGGATGTCCCGTCAGGAGGGGCGGAAGAAGGAGAGCCCCTGTCTGAAATGTAATGCATCATGGCTGTGAAACGAAGCGCAAAGGAGGCTCATCAATTCACCCAAAAACCAAGACTTGACTTGCAGCCATTGTTAAGATTTTCTGATGCCCGATTAGATTATCCCATGGAGCTCATAATTAACAATATCTGCACAAATTTGTGAATAATGCAGATGGATTT
The DNA here is from genome assembly GCA_003999625.1 of Oryzias javanicus. Taxonomy (NCBI): domain Eukaryota; kingdom Metazoa; phylum Chordata; class Actinopteri; order Beloniformes; family Adrianichthyidae; genus Oryzias; species Oryzias javanicus. The sequence goes on along the minus strand of CM012449.1, from coordinate 28,079,576 downwards.
GGAAAGAGTTTTAAAGCATCTAGAAGTCTAATTATACAAAAAAAAAAAGGAAAAATAACATCCAATTTTTATTGATTGTTTTCACAAGTGGATAAAACTTTACAATATAATTTTTGTTCCAAAAGCTTGACCAGTGGTCTTTTAAGTATGATTACCATGTCACTTTTAGCAAAAAAAAGGAAAAAAAAAAAAAACTGTAATTTTTTTTGAGAACATAGTCTTTGCAGAGCAGCAGTAGTTCATTTAAAATTTGCCTCTCAGTTGTGTGCGGAACTGTTGGCAGAAAGAAAGCCCGCCCCCCTTCCCGTCACACATTACAAAAGTTGCGTATTATGTTTCTTACGCAATCTATAAATCCCATATAAACATCAGAGTTCCCATTTCCTGGTTTGGGACCGCGCTACCGGTGTCACGTGACTTTATAGCCTTGTTGTCTCTAAATTCTCAAACTACGCACGTGCAAGAATGATTCTTCAGTGCTTGGTGGTCAGGAGGTAGGAACGACTGGCGCGATACGATACATATCCCGATACATGTCTCCCGATACATATAAGGATATTTCCAAAGATTGCTCTAGAACATTTTTTTCACCTTTTAGTACCCATCCCAAGTAAAACTAAGTAGTACATGTCTCATACCAACAAACACCACAAGGGTGACTGAAGATTTAATACAATCGGGTTCTCGCAAGATCTTGTTGTTTTGGTCACATTGTAGAGCTGCTCAAAGAGGCTCAGTCTGCTGTGCTGCCAACTAGACGTCGGGGGAAAACAAAAGTAAGATGCAAAAGGCAGTTCATAAATAATTCATTAAATATTGTCATGTCAGCATTTTAAATCGATACAAGTATCACCAAGCAAAATACTGCGATATATCTGCAAATCGATTTTTTTCCCAACACGCCCATCAAGAGGGATGAAATAGAACTGAGAGTTCTCCGTTTACAACGTTTATGGGCGCTGTCCAGCGGTCCAGTTTTGAGCCAGGTGTCAGCTCAGACGAGCAAAACATGAATCTAGTCATGGATCTAGTCATCTACAAGTTGATCCATCAGAATGGAATTCAGCACAGAGATTGTGGCTCACCTATTTTATTTTCAACGCCACAAATGCAATCTTTTTCAAACTGCATTTTTTTTTTCATCTGCTTCTGATTCATAACAATTTGAATCAAGAAATACAATTTAAAGATTCATTTTCTTTATAAATGTCCTTCGTTGTGAGAAGAATACCACAGCAAAGTGCTAGAACATACTATATATGTATATATATGTACACAATTTTTGTCAAAAAAAAGAGACAAATTGAATCAAAGAGTCAGTAAAGAAGGCATGAATATAATCTTTTTTTTTCCATTTTTGCCAAAACGTAGGCTAACACAGCCACACTACCACCAACAATTATTAACAACTTTACCCGCCTGAAATGTCGTCCAGTTGCATCAGAAAAAAACTCAATGGCAAATCATAGCATATACATGACTGTGGCAACAGCTGTAAAAAAAATTAGCTGAATAATCAGTACAGTTTGTGAAAATGAATTTGGTCACACTTTATGACAGAACTGATAGAAGTGTTGACTTAAAAAAAAAAATGTAGTCATACGTAATTATATTGACATGACCCATTTTGGTTCAAACTTTAAAATATCAAACAAAAAGGAAGTCATGCATGTTTTATAATATGCAGGCTGGGATTTTGCACAGCTCTGATGATTATAAAACCTTTAATAGATCAATCATTTGATCATTTTTACAAACAAAAAGTGGGAGTGTAGTTTTTCAGTGAGGCGATGACAAACAGCCTTCTGCTGCAGTCTATTAGGATGAGAGCTTTAGTTGATCACTTAAGGTCTACTGGCCACAGAGGTGCTTTTTTTTAATAGAATGTAACTAAAGAGATACTAAATACAGCTTTGACCTGACGTTTAATGAAATATTTAAAACCACTTTGAATGCACTGTGCTTGTAGCAGCAGAAATGTGGCCGTGTTTGTTGCAGTCTGACGGAAAAGCAGCTGATAACAGTGTTCTGCCATATCAGGGAAAGTGCGTGCACAGCTTTAAGGCTTGGAAACACCCACACACATTTGCAACAAAGACACTTTTTTCATCAGGAAACTTTACATCTTTTTAATCACAGTTTTAAAAATAATACTATTGTAATTTTCCATTTTATGTTTTTAATTGTGTGTCATGTTAAGACACTAAAGAGTGCGATGGACTGGTATTTAAATGATTGTAAGCAGAGCAGCATGTTTCTACAGAGCGATTTGTGCGATCACACTTGGCTGTGTGTGTTACTCACTTGGCACCAAGTTTAACATGAGAATGTTGTCAGTATTTACTTTGCAAATGAAAGTATGTGCAAGTGGGATGCAAATGAATAATTCACAAAGAGCACTTATGGGGGTTAGATTTGAAGACAACAACTTGGTTTTGTGGTACGTTTCTGTACATGCATGTGGAACAAAGTCATGGATTGTGCAACGGAAAGGCAGCAAATGACCAAAGAGAAGACATTCTTTCACAGGCAGAGTCGCTCCAACATCTAAGGATGTTAGAAGAGCTCTGACACACGCTGGGGGAGCAGAACATGTGACAAATGTTGGGGGGGGGGGGACCTGATATGTGGGAAACAGGTCAGTTATCTGTATATTTATGCTACATTAGTAGGGATAACCCATGATAGTTTGATACTATTTGGTGCTTAAATTGCCCATTAAAACACTTTTTTTTACTACTAAAAGGCCAATCACCTTAAATCTTGTTCACGTGCCTCCAAACAACTGGGAGTAATCTGATATTCGATGATAAATCGATGATTCCATTGGCCGGTTTTAAGAAGAAATATTTAATTTTTTTTAACTTTTTTTTTTAGAATTTGAGGTTTTCTTTAATAATTTAATTCTGGTAGTCCACTTATAGTGTGACTGCTCAGCAGAGCAAAGTACAAGAGAGAAAAGATGACAGAGAAGTCATAGATTTTAAACTATGAAAGAGTTAAAGAAAATGTTGGAAAACTTCTCATAGGCAGAGACAACATTTCCATATGCATCTCCTGACTAGAATTGTGTATACGCTGAGTTTTCCATATATTCTAACTGTATATATAAATGGGTTGGTTTCAAAAGTGCAGTCAAGGCAGAGAAAATTAAACAGAAGTCTGTTTTTAAAGTCTCTATTCTCCACAGAAGTGAATCCAATGGAATTTACTGGTCTGAACTTCTCACTATAAATTCAGGTTATTGTTATAAAGTCCCAATCCAATCATTTGACACATTTTACCATTGTTCCTAGTTATGTTTTTACCAATTTTAGCCAGCAAAATAAACAAAACTGTCATTTTGGAGGTTATCATTTCTGCAGTTTTTCCCCAAATTTTCCTCTAGGTTGTGGGCAGGTTTGTTGGCGTGGAGTAAACCCGCCCCCCTTCCCTTCATTCCTCTGCTTACGTGCTCTTCCACTAGCTTACAGCCCCTCACACCCCAAATTCACATTACTGGTGCAACAAAAATGCTGAGCAATATTTAAGATATACAATTAATTATTACAGACTATGACGTTGATAATGAAAAAATATATTGTGTTTTTTTTTTTTTGAATATATTGAATTGTCTTAAATAATCCACAGTTCTCCTTTTTCAAGCATGTTTATCTTTCTTAAATTCTGTCAATTTAGCGACTTTTTTGAATGACTGTTAAGATGTTTACATTTATCTATTGTTTTTATTAATACGATTTTAGAATTACATAAACTAAACTTAAAATAAGCTTTTCAGCCACACAGTATTTAACCAGCTCAGACAATGAAAGCAAAGACACATTTAAATATCTGCATCAGAATGGAGCTTGTGGCCAGCCGACTAGCAGCTACAGCTCTTTCAAACTGTATTTCTTTTGTGTCTACTGCTGATTCACCAGAATTTGAACAAAGAAATACTCAGAAATTTAATTTAAAGCTCAATTTTCTTAATATATGTCCTCCATCATTAGAAAAATACTAGAACATGTTGAAAACACCAAAAATATGACTTTAATTTGGACTTTAATGAAATCAGAACTAATGCAGAATGTAAAAAGTCTAAATTTATTTCAAAGCTACAGTTAGAAGTTCAGGATAATGAAAATGTGATGCAGCAAAAAAAAGAGTCCAAATCATTATCACATCACCTATAATGCCATGCTTTTATTGTTTTAAAGGATTTATCTCTAGCCTAACTGAACCATTAAGACAAACTTTTTTAAAATATAAATCTACGCAGCGCAGAATGCACCAAAATCAGCCTGAACTGTCTGAAGCTCTCGTTTGTTGCAGCTGAATGTATTGACAGGATCAGCAGCAGCAGCAGTGACGCTGCAACAATCGCGACGTCATGAGGTCACAGGAGTAAAGCAGCTGCGAAAACATCTCAGTTGAGTCACCTGTGTGCGGTCTGCTGAGTAACATCACAGCGGATGAGCTGACCCAGAAAGAAAACAAGAATTATTGTGTTAAATCTACAATCTGTTCTCGTTTTCAGAAATAAAACGGCCTTAGGATGGAATTAAGAATTATATGATCCGGATTCCACGCGTTTTTCCACGCAGATTCCCTGCAGGTCGTGCGCAAACATGCACCGGAGCGCATCCCCTGCTGCGTGTCACCTCTGGTAAACTTGTATGATTGAGTGACGCGTGACTCTAGGCGCTAGGACCACGCAGAACAGCAGCATGACCGCACATCCAGCTTTATTTTTCAGGATGATTAAACCGGCGCGCGCCCCCGCTCCTCTCTCTTTACGCACCTGTGCCGACGGAGGTGTGGAGACGCATCCAGGCGTCAGCTCCCGGACATCAGGGCTGCTGGTCTCAAATCCTCGTCTTTTCTGCGCGTCTGCAGACCATGCGTGTCTTCTCTCCACACCGCCGAGAGGGGCGGGACCCACGCTTGCTTGGAGACGGAGCGCCAGTGGATCAGGAGGATGCCACTTATTGATTTGGGGGTCCAATCAGATGCGGCGCCTTTGCATCGTCACGCAGCAGCATGCATTTATTTGGAATGACTGAGCAGGGAGATTACCTGCTCATTGAATTCCCAGCAGGATTTTGTGCAAAAAATAATAATCATTTAGATGTGGAATTATTCTAAAACAAACATTTCTTTCTCATTTACACATTAATGTTTGGAGATAACACAACTCCCTGCGCAAACAAGTTTGACTCAAATAAAGCTCTTGGACAAACAGTAGATAGCCTTTTTAATAATCACCTCACATCACCCTTCAAGGTGTGACCTCTGTGTACAGGAGGATTGAAAAAAAAGAACAGGTATAAGAGCTACCCTACCCTCTACTGGCAGAACATGAGATCTTCAAATCAAATCTGATCATTAGGAACAACTGTTTTCTCTCTTCCATAATCAATTTAAAAAAACACACAAATATACTCTGCCTTTGTGGAAGTCTGCACCAAACTCAAATATACAAAAATATACAGATGTAAATACAGGAAGCTCATCAGAGTTCATCACCACCTCCCTCTCTGAAAAGGTGGGCAGGAGAAGCCCGGTCTGACGCCTCTGAAAAACCGCCCCTCCCTGTCGCCCTCAGGTCCCACGGGGGGGCAGCTTTGGAAAGGTGGTCCGCGAGGAGGGAAAGGCATGCGCATTCGGAATCTGTTTGGTGGAAACATTGGTCTGTCTGGCATCATCTGCGGGGGCATGTGCTGCATGTTGGGAGACGCCAGGAAAGGAGGGACGTGAGGATTCGGCATGCCAGGAGGAGGCTGCAGCGGGGCCATCGGTTGTCTTTGGGGTCCCGGCATAGCTGGAGGAGTTAGGGTCATCACTGATGAGCCTGGAGATCCCATCTGGTGACAGGTTCCACTATCCAAGGAGGGATCTTTGTCTCCTGCATTTTCCCTGGCTTCCAAAGGAACTAGAAGTCTGGCTGCAAAAAAAAGAACAATATTATCGTTTTAAACACTTTTTAGGAGCAAGCACGATATTTTAATTTCATACAACCTACCAGCTGACAAACTTGCAGGGTCGAACTTTGCAGGCATGAAAGGAGCTCCTCCTACAGGCAATGATGTGGGAGAAAGCATGATGGGGCCAGGAAAAGCTGAGGGGCTTCCTAACGCTTCTGTCTGCTGAATTATTGGCATCTATAAGACAAAATGTGACAAAACGTTTAACTACATTTATCAGAAAACTGTTGAGAAAAAAAGAAACAACAGTAACACGTTCTGGTCCCACAGCGAGGCCTTGCTTCATGAAAGAAGAATTAAATTTTAGTTTATACACATCACGATAACAAAGTTGTCATTTATCCACAAGAGACAGTGATTAAATCCAAGAAACTACAAAAAACCCACAAAAAAATAAATAAAGAAATCATCAGTTTTTCATTCTTACTTATAATATCATTCATCAAATGTAAAATGAGAGCCCTGTGCGTAAATATTGGCCCAATGTTATCAAAAGTTCATAGATCATACATCAAGATCACAACATTTATCACCCTAGAAGCTATTTGTTACTGACAGACTTAAATTAAAGCAGCCGTTCAGAGAAAAAGCTTCATTCGATTGCTGTATTTATTTTATTTTTTTTATATTAAACAGTTTAGAATGAATCTCTTCTTCTTAACACTATACAGTGGGGCCAAAAAGTATTTATTCAGCCACAAATTGTGCAAGTTCTCCCACTTAAAAAGATGAGAGGTCTGTAAAATAAGTATTTGGTCAATAATAAAGTTCATGTCAATACAGTGTTAGATATCATTCGTTGGAGGTGACAGTAGTGAAATGTTTTCTGTAAATCTTTACAAACTGTACAATTTGGACATTAGTATAGGGTTTTTTTCTTGGGGGGGATGGGGGTGGTTAGTAATAATAAAGTAGTAAAAATAGCCAAAACTGTCAATAATTTCTGCCAACAAATGACAGCAGCTGCAGCATCTGTTCTTTACTGTCTTTAACCTGTAAACACCTGAGGCATCACGGCAGTCGCTTAAACACAAAATCTTTAACGTACTGCAACATTTCAACCGTTAGGCGAAAAGCGTTTTTATTCCTTCAGAATCTGCTGGAATTACGGAAATCGTGTTAACAATTGAAAAGTTACAGCAGATCAAAGAACATAAACTCTGGAGCTCAGTTGTTAAAGGGTTAAATCTAAATGTCAAACGTTTCAGGTTCATATGATGATGTTTTAATCATTTACAATCCTTTTCTTCATGCTGAAGTGCATTTTTACAGTTGAAGTAAAGCTTGATGACAAATATTGTGTTTTGAGTCCAACATGTTTCATGTATTAATTCTTCAGTTTCAGTTTATTCATTCATTGTTTCAAGCATGGTCAGTTACAGCTTATTTAAACCGACATAGACAAATCATATATGTAAATAACCAAAATTAATTTATCCTCAGATTCAAAGAGTGTACTTCCAGGTACCTCTTTGATATCTTTCTTTTCTTTATAAGAACTAAATAATCAATGCTTGAAACGGGAAGGGAAGAAGCAAAGCTTATTTAATCCCTTCCCCTCTATCATCTACATAACTGACAGCATGGTTGCTATATTTTCATTTATCTAAATATAGTACCAAATACTAACTTTATCCAATTATATATTTATATCAGTAATCACAATAACCCTTATCAATAATAATACATCAATACTGTTCCTATAAGACCATTCAACCAACGCTTTCAGATCTCACCTCAGTGCACCATCCACAATTCAACACTATGTCCATCCACCCTTGTGACCATTATTCACCTCCACCTCTATACTGGGACAATAACATTTCTTTGTATATTTTTTTAAACATATGGATATTAGAGTATTGTTTGAGGTCCTCACTTAACATATGCCACAGTTTGATGCCACACACTGATACGCAGAAATATTTCCTGTTAGTTCTTGCAAATTGTATTTTAAATTTTTATATATATTCTAAAAGGAATTATCTTTATAATCATACAAATTAGTTTGAGTTGGCTCAATTAAGTTAACAAAAGGAACTCCTTTGATCATAGTTGTGCAGTGATTTATGTTTGGAGTGACATTAAAAAGATTAGTTTAGTAAAAAGATACTAAGAGGCCATTTTCATGGCCTCTTAGTATCTGTTCAGAGTTATGCCTCTTAATTTGACCTGGTTTTATCCTCATCTTTACGTAACTGTATTCATGTATTTTCAGGATATTCCTTTAGATTATACAATACGGATTATATCAACATTTTAAGACTTCATGAAATCATTTTTTTAACAACTATACTCTCTATTGGTCAGATTTATTATGCAGACATCACAAGAAAGTTGTTCTACTAAAATTGGAAAAATTAAATTGAGTAATAAAGAGTTAGAAATTTAATTACAATAAATTATCTTTAGAACAAGATACAAAGAAAGGCAATAATATTGATAACAGTATTATTAATGTCTAAATAGTTAAATGAATATTATTTTTCTTAATAATATTTACTATTATTAATAATATGATACTTACCAGAATCTTATGTTTAAAGACACTGTTACCTAAGGACATCCAACCTTAAAAATCTTTCTAAAGCCTTTTTATTTTTCATATCTCTTTTTAAACCATCAAAAAAATCCTAGCTTAACTTTTTCCTCAACATTATAGTCAAAAAGTAATTTTACTAACTAATATTAATTTATACTAACAAGATGCGTTGCTTTCTCTGTTAAAAGTATCAACACATTTGACTTTACAATCACTGACTTTACTGTTTTATATTGATTTAATACCTATCTCATGAATAACTTTATTTAAAGCAATTATTTTGACAAAAAAAATCTTGCAGTCAATCTCAACTGTTTAATGTCAGCAATTATCCCTGCACAAATGCAAGTTTGCAAAAAAAAGTTTTTTTTTTTTCAAGATTTCAGCTTTTAAAACTCTCAGCTCTCAGACTGCGATCCCACATGATTTCCAAGACAGCATTCTCACATGTATGTTAATGTCATCTAATGCTGTTCACATTGTTAAGTCAATAATCTGTAGGTTTACAGGGGGTGTAACAGCTGTGATGGCGAGCCACCACACATGTGACTCTTACAATCAACACAGACAGAGGAGCTGATTGTTGACTTCTGGGAGAGACCAGACCACTATTCCCCCTTTTGGCCACAAGTATCTCAGTCTTGGAGAGAAATCCATCAGGTTTTTGGGTTAATGGATGACCCTGAGAGAGCCACCAATAGCTCTTTGGCTGTCCCTAGAAGGCCTAATGACAGCTTCAGCATGTTGGAAGACAGCCAGGCTAACCTAAACCCCGCCTCAACGTTCTTAACGCTGAGAGCATCCTCACTTCCTGTGTGAGCCCCTGGTTTGAAAACAGCAGACAAGAGTGAAAGACGATGATTATTATTTTTTGAAAAAGTTGAAAAGGTTTAATGTGCGTTACAGACACATTTTCAGAGTTTTTTTTTTACCTGAAGTGCATTTATAGAGTAGAGATGCAAAATAACAAACCTCTCAACCAGCTTATAGTGCATTTGCCTCCCTGCCTGTGGGGAGACATTTTAGCAGCAAACAGTAGACATCTGGAAAGTCTACTCATTCAGAGAAGCCTTTTATCCACTGCCCAGTGCTTTGTGTAAGATATTATATTTAAAAAGCACAAGAACACATGTTTAATGTTTGTCTTTTTGCCTCCCCTTTATTTTGTATCAAATGCAAGCCCAAAGAATGTGTTCAGTGCCGATAAGTCTGGTTAGAGCCCTTTAGTTTCATGAATTGGAACAAATTGGTGCAGCTATGCAAAAGTGTCGGATACAATAGTTTATTTTGGACTATTTTAGCTAAAAAATAAATAAGACCACAAAAAATAAAAACAGATAAATGTTTCCTGGTTATGTTTCTTTGTAAAAGAACAAATATTTAAGAAAAAAACAATAGCATTCAGACATAGGCCCGCACATACAATTTTTTTAACGACCTAATCCAAAAGCATAAAAGAACACTGGGTAAACATCAGATACTACATTTTTAGTAACTATTAAGGCATTTTTTTAAAACCCAGATGTATGTTTATTTTTGGTTTAAAAATAGGTACTCAATGAGAGATTATTCCCTTTGAAACCAGCCTCAAGTGGCCATTTGAGGAACTGCAGCAAAGCACTTTAAAGCCTTGTTTCTACTGTGAGGTCCGCTCTGGAAAAGAGTAATACGGTACAGACCTGTTAATTCTGGTGAGTGTCTCTACTCAGCTAAGCCTCGGTCCCACAGGGCGATTTGTTTTCGCGGCGCATGCGTGCTGCAGACCACTAGCGTAGACAACTAGTACGTCGTGCGTGTGTTATGCCTCATCCAGCAGCTTGTCTTTTTCTTGCTTTGCTCTTTGTACATCATATACAGTGTTCCCCCCCTTATTCCTGGGGGGTTAAGGACCGCAGACCTCTGCAAATCCGTGAATAAAGGGAACTCCCAGTCTCCGCCTCAACACCCCCCCCCCCCCCCCGACTCCTGTGGCTGAAAAAATGTTAATTACCGATCAATATTCATCAAAAGCACTTCTAATCATACTTTGTTAAAATTTACTAAAGAACATTATTCTATGACAAATAGCTACTCCAAAATAACAGACTGCGAAGTTTTCACGATGATTGTTGCTCTGTCTCTTTGTGCCTAAAAAGAAGCGTGCGTTTCCTTCTGCATCAGTTAAAAGTGCGAGAGTGCATCGCTATTCAGAACTTGACGGTTTAATCTGTAATAAACTCCTGCTCTGAATGGTAATTCTCTGTGATTATCAGGAAATGTTTGAGCTGTTTTTGAGTCAGTTGTGATCATTTCTAAATCCCGGCTCGCTGTGAGTCAACGCGCCTGTGTGTGCATGAAGAGTGCTCTGACAGCACCGCTCCCAGTCTAAAACCAACACCCAATTTCTCCACGGAGCTAGCAGTGACTAACAAAAACCTTTCCAGTATGTCTTTCAATTGGGACCTGTCTTCAAAAATTACAGCTTAAACAGGTGTTCATTACTGAGTGTATTTGTGTTATGAGCTAGTGTAGCGATGGCCGGGGTTACTAAAGGCAGATTTTCGGTATGTTCATCTTTAAAGAAATGTTGATTATTTTTATGGGAGAAAGGCAGACACACTGCCAAAGGCTCTAAGAGGATGTTATGAAATGGGTAGGCAGTAGGCAGAGCTTCAGGAATTGAGCCGTTTTACATCCGGGGGAGGAAATAACTTACGAAAAATAAATATTTCATAAATAATTTGTTTTTTGTGTTTATATGATCATATATATGGATATTGTTTACTCTAAAAAGCTCTAGAAAATGATGGTATGGTCCCTTTAAAGACAAAGTGCACTGTCAGCAAAGTTTTGTACCGACAACTAAAAAGTAGTACAGAGGAAAAAAAAGAACAGGATGTCTGTCCTTACTGCAGTGTTTTATCCCTTCAACAGTAAACTATTGCAACATCTGAAAATACCATGAGGATTGGAACAAGATCTTCAATCAATGGAGACTCCTCAAAGATTTAAGCTTTTCCAGAAATCAAAACAGATTTGTTTTTGCTGCCATTTGAACAACACTACACATTTATGTTGATACAGCAAAAACAATCAGACGTGCTATCAGTCTCATTGGTTGATATTATTATATAAAATAGAACAGGAAACCTTGATATCAGTCCTTTTAAACCTACTCACCTTTGTGTCCTCTTGTCAGAAGACCAAATTATGCATAACAATATGAATCAACAAACTTAAAACTGTAAGATGTGTATCATACAGGAAACTTTGTTTTAGTTCGTTTTTCTCAGCCTGAAGAAAGCATACAAGTCATTGAAGTTTTCAGTACAATTCCACATTTTACTTTTTTTGTTGTTGATACCAATATTAGAAGAGGAAAATTTATCGTACAAGACAGAATGTGCACATACTGATTGATGAGTGTCAAATACTCAAACAGATATTTTCCTTTTGGTGTACCTCAGGGGTCAATTCTTAGTCCAGTTATTGTATCTGATCATTAAGACATACACTGCTAATTTTCAAACAAATATTGATAATGCAGTTACATACACAACCACAGGATGCTGTGCAGGGCCACAGGATTCTAAAAAATAATCTATAATGTACTCTGCTACTCATTCAAGTACTTTAAAAAATATATATTTTTATATTTAATTTTGTATTTACAAGAACAAAACTGTTGTAAAGACATGTTATAGTACATTTACACTGATTTTTTTTTGGCTTGGGTCAAATGGTATGAAAACTCACCAAAACTCTGGTGCCTAAAAAACAAGCAAAACTAAGTTTGCTTTGAAAAGAGAGTCTTTGCTCACTTGCTTATGTCATTGAGTACGATTCACTTTGATGTGAATGTTCTGTTGACTACTGAACAGACCAGAGAGAAGCAACCCAAAGGCAGGAATAAAACACTTCACAGCATAAATTAAGAATGTGAATCACACAAAAGTGGGGCTGCACGGTGGCACAGTGGTTAGTGCTCTTGCCTCAATCAGAAAGCCCCCAGTTCAAGTCCTGAAACAGAACCACCAACGAGGGACCTTTCTTTGTAGAGTTTGCATGTTCTCCCTGTGCATGCATGGGTTTTCTCCAGGGGCTGCGGCTTCCTCCCACGGTCCAAAAAAATGCTTCATAGTTTAATCGGTTACTCTAAATTGTTCCCAAGTGTGAATGCAAGTGTTTATGGGTGTGTGATTCTGGTCACGCAACAGACTGGCAACCTGTCCAGGGTTGTACCCTGCCTTTACCCACAAGTGGTCGAGTTAGGCTCTGGCTGCCCCGTGACCCCCAAAAGAAATAAAACACGTTTAGGAAAAAGGTATCGCACAAAATTTGGAAAATCTGGAAAGGCAAGGAAATGCTGATGCTTATAACTACATAACAGCCAGAACAAATAAACATGACCAGCCTGGCATTTTATTTGTTCTTTCTTTCCCATCCATCTCCTATCTGGTTGCAGATAATAAATGAAGTATTTCCAGCCATCCTCTGACTATACAACATACAATGTGCATTATATTGTGGGCTTTACTGTATTAGTAACAGAGAAAGTGTTCAAGTCACTCTCCAGGACTACATGTAGGATAAAAATCCCTAATGCTTCCATATAACTTATTACATATCAGCGAAAAGTTGGACTGAAGTTTGCATTTAAACAAATGTTATGAATTGTGCTTTGTTAGCCACTTCTCCATTTCAAGCGTCCTCTCTCTGTGCTGTCAAAAGCACAAATGTTACCAAATGTAATATCACTGCACAATTAACTGGCTGTTCTGTTACCGAGGTCTGCTTGCCATATTCTGATCAGCCAATCACAGGGCAGCAAACCCAACTCTCTTTTTCACTAGTACCAATTTCTGCCGTTATTTCAGAAAATATTTTAATTCACTGACTATATATGAAGTACTGCTAAGCTGTCATCAAGCTTACACTTAAACCTGTTCAGTGAGAAATAGTCGCTTTGTTTTGTCAAAGCTCAAGTGGGATGATTGAGGTAAACATCTGTCTACAACACATGAGGCTCCATGTATTCCCCACAGTGTGTGTATGGACAGAGCCTTATTGGTGTTTATTCCTATGAAAGTTATGTTTAGAATCTTGCTATAACCACCAAAAACAGACAACCTGTATCTTACATCAATCAGCATGACTAAAAAGTACGGCTGCCACAAACAATTATTTTAATTGACTAATCACCCATTATTATTATTAATTGTTTTTAATGATTAGTCCACTAATTGGGTCATTCGTGAACTGAATATAAAGCACATATCCTAACCTTTATTAGCTTTAAACTTGAAGCTTTTGAGCTATATGCTAACAAAAAAAAAAAAAAAAAGAAAACTAAGATATTGAAACTAATAACATCTTTGACCTCAAGATATTCCTTAGAGACATCATTAAAAAAAAAGGGGGGTATATATTAAAAAAAAAAATAAAAGGCAGGGGATGTTAGAATTTACTGCATTAGTTTTATTTTTTCACTGTGCCCCCTACTGCAATAAAAGCTCCCCCCACTACTTCAAAAGAGCAGGGCTTTCTCCTGATGGGAAAGCTGATGCTCTTTCTGGAAGAGGATATGGAAGATTTCATGAACGCAGACACGGAGATGTTCACAGATACTTTTACTCTGCTCCTCAAAATGAATAAACTTGATCTATCATTGTCGTCTTCCGTGATAAAGTCAATAAAGGCCTTCAACAGATGCTCCTTCCACATGCGGCGAGAGCTTCGGGTTAACGTCAAGCAGAAACTTTGACACATGGTAAAACAAAGACGGTGTTTGTGAATTTTATGCAAAAATTGCATTCAGTGTGAATACAGTTGAATTAAATGATGCGCATGGGGGTCGGGGTTCTGTTATGCGCTTGCCAAACTGTGGTTAGTAATCCACAGAGATCATGGATCATCCGTGACCTGTTACACCCCTAAATAAAAGTAATCAATGAATGTTAACACTTGCAGCTATAGTTTGCTCTCGGTTTGAGTTGTTAGCTTAGCTTACCAAGACAATGATCTTTCTTCAGTGTTATCATAGTCATAATGTGCTTCCTCTTTCAGGTGCTCATGCAAAAGCATAGAGCTACCACGGAACAAAAGTTCTGCCATTTTCTATTATTTTTTTTATGTTGCCAACATTTTCAAGCTGTTGGATTGTTGATATGGTGCCTGAGATTTCCTTGAACTTCCTGCGACATCACTGCTGACCTGGATTGGCCCTACTGCACTTGTGTCAAAGACGATGACAGAAACCATGCACCATAGTTTTGAGAAAAAATCTAGAGGAAAGACAAAAAATGAATCGTCCACTATTAAATGAGTTACCAACGATTTTAGTAGTCAAAACAGTCATGACAAATCAACTAATCTACAATCTACTAAAGAGTGCAGCTCGTCTTTGGAATGGCTTTCAGGAGAAAACTTCTAATAGACGTGCCACCGCTATAGGTCCAGGCCAATGGAGGGCCTCTGGTGTCGTGGAAGATGTCGCCAAAATTGGATCGCTAGCCAGAAATGGAAGTTTCGCAACTTCAGTCAGTTGCATAAGCAGAAAATTCCAAAACTTGACAAAACCTTTTAAAAAATGATATTTGAAAGTTTTCAAAACCATCAACGTTTACATTTAATTAAAACTAATTATTTACCAGTTTAGTGTGCAAGATGAGCTTCAAATGGGACAGAGAACATTAATAGTTTTATGTCTTTCAAGTCAATATTAACAAGTGTTTAAATTTGTACAATTACACCCGTTTACCTCTGGAGAGATACCCAGCGAAAATGCGTCTTTAAACTGTAAATCAGCTGACTGCTGATTTCTGGCGAAATGCTGTTTTTTTTCCTCTTACATTCCCTGTTACAGAGAAAAAATGGTTGAAACAGGATGAAAGAAACAGGGAAAAGGTTGAAAGCTTAAAAAAGGAGGTTCAGGGGAGGACTTCCGGCCAATGATTCTGGGCACAAATTATGTTTTTTTGGGTCCAGGGAGGAACTTCAGGCCATTAATTTTCCAGCACCTTATTTTTTTTCCTCTGTGGCCAGATTCTCTAGAGCCAATGTGCAACTGACGGTAAAGTGTTCAGTGGGACCAAGTCTTTAAATTTCTGTTCGCATCAGACCTGAACATTCTGAACAAGAAGTTGCTAAACTTACTTTGAATCCACTTATCGTCTGAGGCTACATTCACTGTTTCAGTCCCAGCTAGCCATTCATCTCCTTTTGACGGCAGCATTTGAAAGTGGAGTCCAGATACAGAAATCTCTGGATCCCACCCAGTCAGCGGTGGGCTCATGCTTCAACAATATCTGTTTAGTTTAGACCACAATGTGGGTTTTATTTGTCTGTAATTGAACCACAAGGTACTTTTAGCTTCAGAAATTAGATTTCTAAAAAGGTAACTAAAACATCTGGGCACACTGATACGATTAGGTCTAGGAATCTCAGCGTGACTCACAATATCAAGCGATTCACAAAATATGGCTTGCAATACTGAGAATATAATGATATGAAAAAAAGTTGCAATAATCAATACATTTTCTTGGTAATCTATGATATATGAATATTTTGTACACAAATACTTTTTATGTTCCCCAAAACCTTCATTTTTTTTAAGACATTTTAAAAATAATATATTCATTTAACGTTATTTGCAACAGTAAGATAAAATCGCCAAACAAATACTAATAACATACAATTTGTTGGTGCAGTTCGATTCACATGTTGTTCTTCTCTCTCATTCCCCTCTGGGGAGCGGGAGTGATTTCAGATCCCCGGTGGATCACTCACGCTCCTGCTCCTGGCCGTGGACTGCACTTCTGCTTCCTCTGACTGAGGACTTCATCAACACTCGTCCCTCAGCTCTTATCTGAATGAACTCTATTGAAAAACGTAGTTGTAGAAGCTAATTTTTCTTTATCAGTTCTGGTATCGCCTGTTCGTCCTGGGATAGGATCTCTCCCTCAGGTGGGAATCCCTAAGGTTTCTTCGTTTTTCCTGACTCAGGTTTTTTAGGAGTTTTTCCTTACCGGGAGGGAGGGTCTAAGGGCAGGGATATCCAGTTTATTTAGTCTTTAGATAGGTTTTCATATTTCATGACTATTTTTCGCATCTGTAAAAATTACTTGCATGAAGCCCAATGAGGCAAAATTTTTGTGATTTTGGAGATATATAAATAAAATTGAATTGAATTTAACTTTAAGGTATTCAAAAACAAAGCTCCAATTAAGAACTAAAAAGCAGTAGTTTAGTATTTCAAATGGCCTACTCACTTCAAAGAACAACACTTGAGGAAATAAACAAACAATGACAATTTGATTGTTTAATTTTACATTTTATGCCAAATAATTTATTATTGAGACACAAGATGAATGTTCAGCAGTTATTGTATGGTCATTATTTTTTAAAGTGCTGGCAGATGTATTAATTTCCCTCCTTTTTATTCAAAATATCCTCCATTAACCTTTGATAAACAACACTTTAATCGTGAGCTCAATCTGTGTATCGCTAGCATTCACACCAATTGAAAAAACAGCAAAGCAAGATATCTCACTCAGGACAGTCAAAAGCTGTGCACCTTTCTGCTAGAATCTGGTGTATTTGGTGGGGTGTTTGGACACATTGCTAGTATTACCGCCCTTATAAGCCCTGTTTTTATTACATTAGAGACAGATTCGCATTACCTTGTGGCAGGAAAAGCAGCGAGCAAAGATGGAAAATAGTAGTGCATACCCTGATTGTGCTGCACTGGTACTGTGGAGGCCAATAACGCATCAGTCCAATAAAAATTGATGTCGTAGCACTGTTACCAAACTGTATTACTTTCAGTGTAGCATCCCTACACTTAACTGTAATGCTCGTGAGAACCTACCCTGGTCAACTTCTACTGTACTATTTTTGAAAACCGATTAAGGAAAAGAGGGGACCGGGAATCATTTGTTAGTTGACATATCGCAATAGTCGCCATACCAGTATTTTGTCCCACCTCTAGCTTGGGATTTTTTTTATATTACATCGCAGCATTAAATATTTAGCTCTCATGTGCAACTAAAACAGTACTACTTAGAGGCCTTGTTCTTGTTCAACTCCACAGTTAAAAAAAAAAAAAACAAAAAAAAAAAACAAGATTATTAAATTGAATATATACAGAATCTGTTTACATGCAGACCAAGTCACTGATCGAGATCAGATTTCTTGAAACATCAGATTTTTCCCCAGATATGTAGACAGGTTATTCTCATGTACTTAAATGCATCATAGAAGTTATGTATGAATGCATTTTTGTTTTATCACTAGACATTAACCTTGAAAAGCTGATCCTTTCTGTCATGCATTCACATTTATCAATTCTTTTTCATAATTTACCAGCTGTGCAGGGGTAAATGATAACCAGCAAACCAAAGTCAATAAACCACAACACCAAAAAACCCCAGAGTAGCATTATTTTTTTTTTAGGAAGCTGCTGTAGGACAAACTTAGAAAAGCAGAAATTACATATTTATTTTTGGAGAGAATTGTTGCCCCACTTGCAACAATCATCTAAGTCAGCATGCTAACCAAAAAAAAAAAAGCAGACGAGAAGCATTGAACGTAACCAAGAGTTTGCAAGTTACAACATTACATATGTATTTCTCTACAATAACTCCATGGAATACAATATAAACTAAGACTTTCTGGTTTTTCCACTTTCACAGCCAACTTTCATATTGGCAGAAAAGATTTTCAATTCTGGCCCAGCAGTTGACTGATGACCAGTACATGTTGTACCATGTCTTTGACAAACACTGGCTAGGACAAGTTCCATCAACGCCTTGACCCCCAGGGGTCAGAAAGTGGGTTCAGAACATGGATGCATGTTTTCAATTCGATTTTAAAAACATTTCAGACTGTAATCTAAACTAAGTCAGTCAAATTATTTGCCATATTCAAACACAGGCTGCTTGGATCAACTTAAGAATAAGCTTTGGAGCTCAATACTGCACCTTCCAGAAAACTGTACCTTTTACTTTACACATTTTTTTTTTTTTTTAATGGGGATAAACTCTATTTATATAATCGTCAAAGCATTAAGGAAAAATCCCAAACAAGCAGTTGCTTCATCACAGTACCACAAAAACTGACTACAATGTACATTTACAAGGGCAAAACACAAACTTTACACTTACTGGCCACTTTACGAGACATACTCGTCCAACTATTTAATAATGCCCTATTCTAATCAGCCAATCGATGAGCAGATATTCAATGGATTTAGGCATGTGTACATGGATGAGACAATCTGCTGTAGTTCAAACAGAGCATCAGAATCAGGAAAAGAGATGATTTTTAGCGACTTGGCATGGATGTTTGTGCCAACGGGCTGGTCTGAGTTTTTCAGAAACTGCTAATCTAATGGGACTTTCAAAGAAAACCATCTCTAGTGTTTACAGAGAATGGCCAGAAAAAGAGAAAATTACCAGTGAGCAGCAGTTCTGTGGGCGGAAAGGCCTTGTTGATATCAGAGGAGAATAGCCAGACTGGTTCCAGCTGATAGAAAGGCAACAGCAACTCAAATGACCAATGATTACAACAGAGGTCTGAAGAGTATCTCTGAACACACATACACCCAACCTTGAGGTAGATAGACTACAGCAGCAGAAGAACACACCGGGTGCCCCTCATGTCAGCTATGAATAGGAGACTGAAGCTACAATTCACACAGACTCACCAAAATTGGACAATGTAAGATTGGAAAAACATTGCTCTGTCCGATGAGTCTTGATTTTTGTTGCAACTTTCGGATAGTGGGGTCAAAATTTGGCATCACCAACATGAAAGCATAGATCCATCCTACCTTTTATCGACAGTTCAGGCTGGTGGTGGTGTAACGGTGTGAGGTATTTTTTTGGCACACCTTGGGGCCCTTGGTGCCAATTGGGCATGGTTCCAAAGCCACAGCCTACCTGGGTATTGTTGCTGACCATGTCCATCCCTTTATGACCACAGTGTACCGTCTTCTGATGGCTTCTTCCATCATGATAAGGCTCCATGTCAAAAAGCTGGAATCATCTCAGACTGGTTTCTTGAACATGACAGTTAGTTCACTGTCCTCACATGGTCTCCACAGTCACCAGATCTCAACCCAACAGATCACCTTTGGAATATTGTGGAACAGGAGATCGGCATCATGGATGTGCAGCTGACAAATCTACAACAACTGCATGATGCCATCATGTCAATATGGACCAAACTCTCTGAAGAATGTTTCCAGTACTTTGTTGAATCTATGCTGCCAAGGCTTGAGGCAGTTCTGAAGACAAAAGGAGGTCCAACTCAGTACTAGTAAGGCATACCTAATAGTTGCTGCGGAGTGATTATAGGAGAAACAGGACATTTTACCTCAACTTTAACTTGATTCACTACAACAGTTTAGGTAAGACTCAATTCTGACAATTTCAACAGAAATTATTCAGCAATAACATTTGACATGATAAGCCAACAAGTTGTAAGTACTTTAACAGCTAAACTGACAGAGAGGTTAATAGTAAAAATACACAAATTTCAAATTGAGAGATTTTCCAAATGAATGTTTGTCGCTTAGTGTGTTTAAAAACCTGAGCATTAAAACTCCAGTAAAGACAAATTATATTCAATTATGTAATGACTTCTCTTCACAGCTCCTGTGTTAAAGTTTCAATAATCTTAATTCATTGCTATGAATTGCACAGAATTGTAAATACTCTCAAATTGGAGTATTCAAGTATTGTAGAAGTACTTCTTAGGTACGCATATGCATGGACAAGTTAATGCAGGTTTAGAATTTAGGCAGAGAATTAGCAAACTCCAATACGTTTTAGTCTCAGCCAGTATGTTTATGGTAAGAAAAGAAAGTTATATGTCCTGGTCCTCAGAAAAACCTCAATATGAACAGAATGCAAAAACAGCAGTGTGCATATTGCAAAGCTCCATTGAATTTATGTTAAAACAATGCAACAATATTTTTTAAGCTGACATTTATGTCCAACTATTAAGTGTTAGTTTCCACCTTGTATCAATTGGGCTTTCCCCCTTGCAAGTGGATCTCTGCCATGAGTCAAACAGGATATGTTTAGGATCCGTTATGATGCAATCCTTGGACATATGTGGGTTTGCAGTGAGTGAATGTGGCCACATTGTTGTAGCAGCATAAACAAGTCTGTCCTGATGCACGATTGGAAACCTACTCACCTCACAGGTCTCCACACCGGCGCCAGAGATTTTTTACTCTTGCTCTTCCAGTGTCCATGAGTGACGTACATTTGAAATTATATACAAATTAAAAATACAAAATTCTATTCACTTTTTACAATGCTGAGAGAGCATGCATCATTTTTAGGAAAATTCTCGCACATTTGTGTGTCTGTAATTTTGGACCAAAAAAAAAAAAAAAAAAAACCTCAGACCACATTTGGGGGTTTGATTTATCAAATCATGAGCAGCAGATTGATTTCTTAAAACAAATTCGTACTATGTGGCACATTATTCTGCCTTTTTGTGTTTTTATTTTATTCTTTTACATAGATGGTAGAAAACGAATTTGTGGTATACTGCGTATTTAATATATTATCCTTTGTGCCATCTTATTGGGTCCAAATGACCCAAACCTTACATTGACGTGTTATTCATCCCATGACAAATGCGGATGAAGGTGGACAAGATTTCATGTCTGCCATGGATACAAGTGAAAATCAAAAATCAAAAGTTCAGCGCACTGTCTTGAGGGGTCAAGATGACCCTACTCCCAACATCAACATACCTAGGATAGCATATGGGTTGCAGGAATAAAAATAAATGTTACAATTAGCTTAAGACCTACTCCAATGGAAATCATGTTTTTAATATTTTTAACATGTTCTCGTGGAAATTTTCTCATTATGGAGAACATATATCAAATATTTTAAGCTTTAAAGAGCATTTCTGAGTATTTCTTCAAATCGTGGGGAATTAGGGGAAGATGAAAAAATTTCCTTTCAAAAAGCTCTTAGTTGTGACATAGAAACTGTGATGAGCGGGTCAAAGTCTTCCTGGTCTGCTCCATTTCGATACATCCACTTGAAGAAAAATGGATCCATTAGTACCTTTGTTTTTCTTGTCTGAGCTGCCATCTAACTCAAAACTGTACAACCGAACAGCACTGATACTGATCGCCATTTTTGTTGCATCATCAACTTTAACCTGGAGTTCTGAGGGGCTGTAAGCTAGCAGAGGAGTGTAAACATAGGAAATAAGAAGACACTTACTTCCCTGCCAACAGCCCTACCCACAACTCAGACGACTTTCTGATTAGCTCTGCTCAAATTATGTCCAAAAAAACATCACAGGTTTTTTTGATTTTGCCGAAAAATCCCATTTCCATAACTAAAAGACCCCTGGGAACAATTTAACAATAGATAAGATGATTGGAGTGGGACTTAAGCAGGGTAGGGTTTCAATACTTTTCAATTACTGTTTAAGATTAGAGTGATGTAGTTTTTTGTTTTAAAGTGGGACAGAGCTGCTTGCTTGAAGTGCCTAAAAAAAGCTGTTAGTTGGGTACAAAAAAGGATTGTCAATACTACTTTGATTTCTATCTTAATTTATATATATATTCAAAGTGGTTCAAATAAGCCCAGTAATTTTTGCACTAAGAAAGACAGCACATCCTTAGACCGGTAATTCTTCACTTTGGTTTTTGGGGACTGCTGGCCTGCAAATTTAGCTCACATGCTCGAACAAACCTGACTTCCAAAATTGCTGCTCATCGTCAGGCTTTTGTAAAGTTCAGCTATTAAACCTAAAATACAATTTGTAGTTTCAAAAACACAATCAAACCAAAATATTTTTTTCAAGAATGAGAAATAAAATGAAAAGATTAGACCAACGAAGAATAATGTCTTGAGCAATGTAAATCAGTCTTATCATATGTAAATACATTTAAAATACTTAAAATTAGAATTGGGTGAAGTATCTAATGCATTGTAAGAGGTGACAACACAAAAAGTGTAAACTTATGTCAGTAAGAGCTATAATTATAAAAGAAAAGTTGTTTTGGAATCAAATTTTAATCTTGCCAAGAGCTGGGAGTATACATCTCCCTGAGGTCATTAGTGGGAATTCACCCTTCAGTGCAAGGCTCTCTGTGAGGTGGCTGCTGATTATGATGAGGTGGCCTTAGGACAGTTCGTTTCAACGGTGAAAGTCCCCTTCTGTTGAACGAAACAGCGTTTTTACAAGCACTCCAGATCATTGGTGAAGTTCAAATGAACAGCAGATGTAATAGCAATACCACTGACCACTCTTTTGAATAGCGTGCATTAGTTAGAAGTAGAAAAACACATAAGAAGCCGTGTGAACTGAATTAGGCGACCCGGAGGTTCCTGCAGAGTTGAAAAGCCCAAGTGGGTTAATTCATTGCAACTAAACTATACACTGAAGAGACAAAAAGGTTCAACATGCAGGGGTCAAAGAGGTTCGTGGTTGACAAAGTCTGTGACTTGAAAAATGCTCTCACTATTTTAGTTTGAACCTTTCACTGATTCCTAAAAAAAAAAAACAAAAAAAAAAAAAACAGCTGTATTTGAATTAACCATGACATTATACCCTGAAGAAACCTGGAGATTACAATCAAAATAATCTTCCAATTTATTCCCTTTCATGTTATTTTTTGCAATTAAATGACTAAATGAAAGATCTAAGTACAAAAATGTTTTAGGCCTACATATGAATAAATGGTTGCTCGAAGTCTTTGAAGGTTCATTCTTGTAGATTTTGGATTTGTCTTTTCATACAGACACAACTAACCAGAAATGAATGTAGTTTTGCAGCTGACAATTCAGTCAGTGACAACCATTGACTGTACACAATCGAGACATAGAGGTTCATTATGCAGGTATTGAAATCTGCATGAGTAACCAGCCAAAATACTTTTTTTGCTCTTTAAATATTCAGAAACACCGTAAAAATTAAATTTGAGGTCAGATCCAAGACGGGAACCAAATCTAAAATTACCTCCTTAGCGAATGTGTCCACTAACAGGCCGGTTTGGCTTACCTTGTCTTGAACTTTGACATTCCTCTTCCAAAATTAGATCTTAAAGTCCCACGAGAAGGAAACTGTGACTTTGACCCCAGCACAAGGCGTGAACACATTTTCTTCCAAGTTAAATTGGTCTGTTGAGCAGTTTGGCTGGTTAGGAAACATTTCTGTTGGATTCTTGTATCGAGTCCACTTTGGTTGATCACTGAGTGTTCACACACGTGAAGATTCTGATTTTATTTTTGGACTCATTCTTCTAGCTGCTTTTATTTATTGGGGTTAGTATCAAGTTGCCATCTTTTTTTAATTTTAAAAACTATTTTTTCCAATCTATATTTGACCAGTTAATTTTTACCAATTTATTTGTTTTTACTGTTTTTATAAACAACTAAAAGTTTTGACTAAAAAGTACAAACAGAAAATACACACTGCTAACACACAAAGTCCAAACATTCTTGTTGAGAGTTCAGCTGTTGCAGAACACAAAAAAGATCAATGCTTCCCTGCACACATACCACAGTGATTAAAGTTTTTTAATTCCCACTTTATTTAAATAGGCTGGATGATATTGTACAATGTTACTGAGTGAAGATGCAAATATTTTTGCAGGAAAGAAAGAAGAAAGGGATCAACAAAGACTACCAAATCCAAATTACTCACAGTAGTGGAGCCCATCTGAATAGTGGCTACGATTCACTTTAGTGGCTTTGATTCGTTTAGTTCCATCGATTCATTTGGATCGGTCGATCGATCTAAATATCTATCCATCTATCTCTGCATTTCCACTGACTACGAAATTGTGCAAATTGAAACTGTAATAATAAATTCCTCTAATGGAATCACTTAAAAAAAACAAAAAAACAAAACTTGCATTTATCAAAAAATAAGTTTTGCATTTGGAGGTGGTGGTTTGGGTGCTAAGTATTGAAATCGATATTTTGCATTGCTGCAATGGAAGCACTTTTTTAGAATTAAAGTGTTGCTCACATCTAGCACCATGTTTTTAAATGACTTGTAGTGCGAGTTGGTTTGTGTTTATTCATATAATTATGGTTAAATGGGAACAGTGTGATTCTGAAACTTTATTTTTTATTTTCAACATATCTAGAATTTAGATAAAGTTTTGTGGAATGGAAACGGCTCACTGGCATTCTGTATTTGCTAAAACATTTGATTCATAAATGTTTAAAAATGATTACAGCAACAAGGAACACTATTAGGGGTCTGATTCAGATTAGAGTGGTGTATGTTTTGGGATTTGGTCTGAAGACATATATGTCATCAGCAACGACATGTTTTAGTTTCCATCCAAAGTTCATTTTGTTTTATAAATAGGCCTTAATGAGCAGATGTTTTGATGTAATATATGTGAGAGTATATATACCCTTTGAAGTACTGTATATATGTTTTTCAAATGTTTTGAAACTTTTCAAAAGGGTAATTTTAGGCTTTTATCTCGATATTTTTTCAGAGAGTTAACATTCTTTATATGTAGATCAATCACATTAAGGATTTTTCTAAGATTAAAGAAAAAAAAATAACAAAGTAATTCAGAAAGGCTCCACCACTTATAAATTTGAAATAATTTATTTGTTAAGAGCCTCAAGTAGAAAAATTGCAGAACAATTTTTCTCTGAGGCAATAAAAAAAAAAAAAAAAAAAATCGTAATAGGACCACTTTTAGGATTAAGAAATTTTGAAAAACACTTAAGTACTGCACTGGCATTACCTGAACAAGAGTATTGACACCGTCATCTGGAACCCCGTTTACAGCTCCTTGGTGGTTGAGGTCCTTGCCAAAGTTCCACTCTAGATCAAGAAAGCATGACAAGCTAAGTAAGGAAAAATATGTCTTGTACCCTCACTTAACAGTGCTAAAGGTGTGTTAAAACATCAGTTGAGAAATTACCTGGATTAAGAGTCTCTGCATCCAGCATACCCCCTTCTCGATAGCTCTCCAACTCATCCACTTTCACTTTGTTCCATGGAATGTAACAAACACCGCGTTCCACATCCCAGAATTTTTTGTGTGCCGATTTTATACCTTTGCTTAAAGCCCAAGCAATCTAAACAAAACACACATTCTCATCAACTGTTAGTTTAATAGTATTTACAAATAACCCCAATAAACATTTGTGTAAACGTACTTAAAGAATCCACATACCTTCACAGGTTTCTGGTTGACTTTATAAGACCCTCGGCTGAGTTTTTTCAAAGCTGTATATGCATCCTGTCTGTGAACCATGACAATGTAGGCACAACCTCTTGGAGGAATCATCTAAAAACAAAGGTTAGATTTAAAAAAAAAAAAAAAAAAAATCAATTTAAACATTCCCATTTCCTGGAAATCTAACATAACTTACAGATTAACAAAAATGCTTAAACTGTTTTAATGAAACAAGAGCTGCAACGATTAATCGATTTCTATTCCTACAATGCAACCAGATCAATCTAGCTGAAGCAGAATTGAATCAACATGTGCCATTAAAAATAGTTTAAAATGAGATAAATCAATAATTGAATGGATATTGGAAAAAACCATTTGAATTGAGACACAGTAGATTTATTTTACTATAATGTAAAAAAGGATCAAGTACCGTCAACACATATGTGATGTCAGTAAAAAAGTATCAAACCAACATTACAGTCCAATGTGTGGAAACACTTTGAATTTAGCAAAGACATGTGACCATAAAGTGTGGTAGAACGTTCTAATGACGTTTTGTTTTTATTATTTTGAAAGAAAAATAGTAGGATGAATCTTATGACACTGCAATGTGAATGAATTTGACATTAATTATTGCTTACTTCTCTGTTTGTACAAATATTTAATTAACACTTGATTATCCAATAATAGGAATCTGGTAAACGTCCCCTATCAGTATCAGGTGTTTATCTCAGAGTCACACTGGTTACATTTTTGCCTGAAGATGTTCTGGACCAATTTTAGGTCAGTGAATCAAATCGTTCAATATAAACCAAAATCGAAAGTTAATCGAATAGTCAGCCACAAATATCAAATGAATCGTTATTCCCCTAAATAAAACCATTCTGTAAGTGCTATACAAGTGTTTTCATAATATCATTTGACACCTACTGTGCTGAAAAAATATATACATCTATGAAACCAAAACGGAAACAACAACAGAAATCAGCCAGCAAGAACTGGTCTAAAATAAACAACTTCGTTGAAGATGTGAAACTGTTGAACAGAGATTCACTTCATTTCATTTTTTAAGCGACTCTAAAGACTTGTTCAATGATAAATACGGGAGTGACACCAGAAATTTTGACTTGTCTGTGAGTATTTTTCATAAAAATTTGGTTAATGTATCTCTAACAATTAGGGACAGGTAGACAGAAATGTAAATAGGGTAGTAATAAGTGAGTAATAAGACACCTGTTCAGTTTTTTTTGTCGAAGTGTTTACATTGTACAACTGTACAAAATGTGTATTTTAATACAAAAATGTACATGCAAAAATATTGGCATTTATGTATGTTAATATATATAATTTAAATACATTTTTTTACTTACATGGATAGACTCGATCTGGCCAAACTCCTCCAAAAGGGATGTCACATCCGACTGCTGAGTTTTCTTGTCAAGCTGCCCAACCCAGAGAGTAGTACTGCAAACTAGGAGTGTTATAGAAAAAAGATTAGAATCCTTTAAGGAAAAAAGCAATAGAGCAGTAGAGAAAGAGACACAGATTTGATGAGGATCTTTATATCTTTGTATGGCACGTACCGCTGAGTGTTTGACTCTTTATGCTGGGAAGACCTTTCTGTCTGCGTTCTCTGTCTTTCTCGCTTTGATTCCTGTCCTGAGAATTGGAGTGGGATCTCCAGTGTCGCTCTCTGGAACGGGAGCCTCTGTGCCTCGATCTCTCTGAGCGAGACGAAGATCTTGATCTTCTCCTTGGAGATCTGAAACATAAATTAGTTAAACATGAGATAAGGAGCTGCTTCAGTTATAAATAGTTTCTATCAGAGGATTTGTGATTAAGAGGAGCTAAAACATTTTTCAACTTTTCCTAATTTCATACAAAGCAAAAAGTTCTGGGAATCTGTTTTGTTGTGCAATTTACGAATGTAAAC
The DNA here is from genome assembly GCA_003999625.1 of Oryzias javanicus. Taxonomy (NCBI): domain Eukaryota; kingdom Metazoa; phylum Chordata; class Actinopteri; order Beloniformes; family Adrianichthyidae; genus Oryzias; species Oryzias javanicus. The sequence continues at coordinate 28,051,959 of CM012449.1, read as the reverse complement.
CATTTAAAATTAAACTAAGATGGCCCAGAATTAAATATATGAACGACAATAACTTTACAACCAAATAAAATAGAGCAAACAGCCATGTGCTGCTAAAACAGTTGACTCAAGAAACAAACTAAAAGCAGCAAATAGTTAAAGTGCTTTATCATCTTTGCAATGAGCGGACTGGTTTTGAACCCACAGTCTTAAGGTGGACATTTGATATTTGTCATCACAAGACATTAAGCTTCAGCCAATACAAAATGACAGACATCCAACTTAAGCTAAATTTGCACAGAAATGTATATATTATGACTTTTATGTGTGAAAAAGATTTTTTATCGCTAATTAGTGAAAAATTTCCATCTGTGCAGCTCACTTTGAGAGAGAATCCAGAATATAAAATGATTTAAAACTGACTACTTTCAGAAGGAGATTAAACAGTTCATTTCAACGTAAAAACATCACCAATATTTATTGATTCCAAAATCTTCTGAGACATATTTGTAAGGCCTCTGCTTTTAGGCTGGATCTCATTGCATTGTAGGATGGATCACAAGTTTTACCTGGAACGAGATCTGGATCTGGATCTCCTCCCATGACCTCTGCGTCTGCCTTCCCGTCTATGCTTTTCAACAGAACTTTCCTAAAAAAGAAAAAAAAGAGAGCATTTTTTCTAGTTGAACAATCCACTTTAAAGTCATATACAGTATTAAATCTAGATGAGATGAAGTAATGTACAAAATAAGTACATTTTTAAACAAACTGAGAATACAATTTCCAAGCAGGAAATGTCTGAATCCATGATGTAAATAAAAGTAAAATTTTACTCAAACATCCTCCTTATTAATGAACTAAAAATGTTTTTTTTTTTTAAATGCAAAACCTGTTTTTTTTTTTAGCTCAGTGTATGACAAGAGATTGTGTATCATCGCCTCTTTTCACTTAGAATCTTGTTTTATAATTTTAATGTCTTACTTAAATGTAATTTGTTTTTTGACAATGTAAAAATCATAAAATAGTCATGAAAATATCTTGGTTTAAAAGTGTTTGAAAAATAATGATTAACCTTTGTTTGAGGATAATTTTCATTCTGACGATGATATCCATCTGGTATCAAATGACGCTCAACATGACTTCCTCCGCCAAGATGCTGAAGGATGACAAGAAGAATAGTCAACAACAAAATTTTCTTAAAATGATCCTCAGAATAAAACCTATTTCCCCCAAATACTTTAAGAAGGAAGAAATACACAAAAGAGTTAGATATTTGTATTTTAATACTTCTAGTTCAATGGTTCTATTTAATTTTGCCACAAAATAGAAAATTACCTTTATTTCTGTATTCTCTCCCATCCCAACCTGAAAGTCTGTTCCAGCTCTCTGATCCGAAAACCGTCTCAACAAGCTTTCAGAAATGTTTCTATCGAGACAAAACACATAAAAAAAACACAATCAATGACTATTACACACATTAAATTAAAATATAAATCTATTATGGAAAAGTTAATTATAAACTAAAACATAAAGACGTAACAAACAAGTAATTTAAATTAATTCTAGGAAAGAGTCTACAAGATTATTTCATAATAAAACAAAAAAAGATCATAATAAACAGAGAACCTTTTTTTTTTTTTTTTTAAATACAAATGATATAAGATTAAATATTAGAATAAGCCAAGGTAAAAAAATGTGACCTTGTATATATTGTTCTAGAACAGGGGTCTGCAACCTGTGGCACGCGGGGAGTGACAACAATAACCACAAGATCTGTTGTCTGCTTGCATTTTTCAGATTTGAACAAGGATCCTTTTTTTCCCATAGCGACAAGCAAAACGTCCATTCATGCACCGCTGTGACCCTGCCCACCCAGATAAAAATAGCATTTTTTTCTTTTTTGTAATAAAACTTTATAGTTTCACACAACGCACATTAACCCTTACACTCTCCTAGGCTTGTTTACATAAAAGTGGGGTCATCTGGACCCCACAAAACAGTGTGCTGAACTTTTTTTTTTCCAATGATCGTCGATCTTTACTGGTGTCCAATGACAGACATGAAGTCTTGTCCACCTTTGTCATGGAAGGGCTAACGCCTCAATGTAAGTGTGGGGTCATCTGGACCCCATAAGAGAGCACGAGGGTTAATGCGCACCGTAGGAAAAAAAACAAAGGTTGCCGTGGTGAAATGAAAAAGCTTTAATAATTCCTTTGTTTTGAAACTGAGATGACAGGTGTGGTGATTTTGTTTTTGGTCATCTTTTTGGCATTGCTGACATAAATGAAGTTCTGTTTCTCCATGGGGATCTTTTGTACTGGTATTTGCTGGTTTGGTTGGTGTTATTTTTGCGGGGGTCACTCTTGTTGGAGCGATTTGGGGTCCAGCATTAGTGGACTTGTTGCCGTCTGGATCTGGTGGATGCTGTGGTGATGATCTGATCTGCTGCTGGTTTAAGTGATTCCTGATATAATCACTATAAATGGCAAACTAATGAAAAAGTTAAAACATTTAGTTTTATATGCAATAAAAACATCATCACAGAATGAACTAACAAGTTTCTCAGCTCCTGTCATCGTGTTGCTTTTTTCCCCTTTTATTAATAGTTGTGAAGTTCTTAGACATTTTGAGGATATTTTGTTCTAATGTATCCAATCCTATTGCCGTTAGTATGATATAGCACACATCCAGACTTCACAATACTAGTTCAACTCTTTTCTTTGTGCAGTTTTATTATGAAAGCACTTTGAGTTAACATGTTCAAAAATGTTTGACCTGCTGTTTGTGAATTACAATTTTTTTTTCATGTATATTGAAAATGTTTTTGTATTTTTTTGCATTAAAGTCTGCACTACAGTTAGATAGCTCTGTTGGCTGGTGTCGGACTTGAGTTCAGTTCTCAGGACAATGAGTTAAAATCCAGTGAGGGTCCTTGGATAGGACCCTTCACGCTGCTGCACACGTTTGTGTTGGGAAGTGAATCCGTCGTAAAACTCTGTCTAACCACCAATGCAAATCAGTGACAGCTGACTTAAGGTGGTGATCCCTGACAGGATAAGCAGAAAGATGAACAACAACGGAGTTCCCGTTATAGTTGGTGATGGCACCGTTGTTAAGGAGAAAATTTTGATTTGGCACTTCATGTCATGAACGTTGCTGACCCGTGTTCTAGAGAATTCACTCAATTCCTAAAATCATCAATAGTCACACACCACAATATTTTTTCATTCAAATTCAATGTAAAACATTCAAGCTGAGAATACGATCAGCCTGTTGGAGCTTTTTAAATGGTAGACAAAGTTACAGTTTTAACACAAGAGCAACACGGTTTAAATTATTTCAAGAAAGTGGGCTCTTTAGGGTTCCTACAAGTTTCTTGAAGTTAAATTTCAGACTTTTTAAGACCAATTTCTCAAACTATTTCCTATTTTATTCATTGACTTACAGTTTATGATCGAAACTGTAACTTCTTGTCTTGTCTTGTTTGTATCGTGATGCTTCAGCACACTTCTTTTTTTTAAACAATCGACATTCAGCATAGTGGTGGATAATGATTGGTTGGGCTGCTGTTTATTTACATTAATTGATCAAAAATAACTGTAGTTAAAAGATTACATTTTTAATAGGAAATGTGAAACAACAACGTTTCAAACAGTGTCATTTTTAAGACTCATATATAAAAATTCAAAACTTTCAGGCTTTTTAAGGTATTATTACCAAATTAATAAATTAAATGCTTTTAAGATTTTTCTGCAGGAAACCCTGTAACGTCACCCACAAAAAGATACAAAAAAGTGTTCACCGCCGATAAATTTCATTAATTAAAAATGGAGTACTGTCATTTAAAGAGAATAACGGTAAGCATAGATTAGTATCAACATTCTGTCATTCTGAGTTATAAAAAGATTTCATGACAGAGTTGTAATAAATATCAACGTATAAAAAAATGTGCAAGTATGAAAAGTCAGGCTAAAAATGGTCAACTCCAGTCCTGATCTATAGGTATCCATAGATAAACTTTATTAATACACAATTAAGTTGTGTTTGTCACGGCATTAGATATCATGTTACACATTTCAGTAACCAACAGCTTGCACAGAGTAAAGACCATAAGCAAAGAGTAAGGCCGAAACCAAATTGTTTCCCTACCCCTCTGGCTGCTACCTATTCCTCCAATTGTACAGGCATTTAATACTGTAGTGGTCTCCTAATGTGTTTTTTTTAAGGAGGAGCCTTAAAACTTAGGCTCCTTAGAAGTTGCTTTCTACGCGTGGTTGAGCCCTGAAGCACAGAAATTTACGTTAAGATATAAGTATTTATCAGGGATGTCACATTCAGGTTATTTTTGGGACTGACCAGATTCCAAAATCTGAATAAAAAACCCAAACCTTTTCCTGTTAAAATTACTTTGTAGGTTGTTGTTGGCGTTAAGACAACCTAATAGACAATTTCAGTCCATTAAAAAAAAAAAAATGTAAGCGTTTTTGATCGCTTTAAAGAAAAGAAGAAGAAAACTTCACGGAAGTCTGAATCTGTGAATATCTAGCTTGCTTAGCTTAGTTAAGCTTAGCTGAACTGTTCTTGTGTGCCTCCTGCTCAAAGTAGCACCACAACAAATTGTAGTGATCAGTTCATGATATGCAGACTTCTAGTAGAGTATCTGTCATGAAAGATAAGCTTCAAATATAAAAAGCTGATCGTAGCAAGAATTAATTATCTGATACTGACAACCTCCAATTATTGATCGACTCATCAACCAAAGTTCAAACCCTTGTAGAGAAATAAGTTCAGCATTATAAAGTGAAAAAGATCTACCAGAAATCAAAGATTTCTGTAAATTTGGGAAGCATTTTGAACAAGAGACATGGCACAGAAGAGATGGATGATAAGGTCAACAACCAGTAAGGACGCAGAATATAGTACACTGCTTAAAAAAAAAAAAAAAAAAACATGAAAATCTGCTGTTGAAAGAAAACACAAAACAAAGATACTTCAAAAAGGGAACAATGATATAGAGAGGGAAAACTGTATAGATATTAGGTAAAAAGATCATCAATAGGAAAATCAGTAAGGACATCTGCATGCACTTTAAACTTACTGCAACTGAATGTTGTCCTCTGAAGCTTGCACGTCCTCAGGGTCATCATCATAGTCAAAGCGGTCGAGGAGTTTCTGAGGAAATACACGTCCATTAACTATATCAATTAGACAAACTACTGAAGAATGAAAGAGCTCTGCTGTTACCTCTGCCAAAGAACTTCTGTTTGCACTTCGAGTATTACATTGGTTGAGTTGGGAAACTGGCATCGACGGTGGGTTGGGTAAATTGTTAGAGTTTATAGTAGATTTATCTGCTTGCTGAAGGTTCAGAAGCATCCTCTGTAACTAGTGGAGAACAAAAAGAAACAAACATAAATTACACTATTTAATCAAACTGCTAATGCATTCATGTAAATAAGTTCTTACTTCCTGACAGTGGGGGGACTGAAGCAGCTGTGCCACAGCAGCTAAGGCATCAGATGTGGGTAGTTGGGATTCATCAGGTAAAACAGAGGCATTACTGACCAACGGTTCTGCCTCTTTTTCCAGGGCAACAGGACCTGTTAAAACAGAAAAAATTATATTTTTAAAAAAGGTTTTTAAAAGTTAGCAACAATAAATAAAGCATGTTTTCTACACGAAGAGCTACCATTTTATAAATTCTGTAAGAAAATCGTTTGTAGTTCCACTACCTCCAAATGTAGGAGATGGTGAAGCGACAGCAGTAGCCATGTCCATCAAAGGCTGAAGAATGTTCATTTCAAACACACCATTCTTCTGCCACAGGTTCAGGACACGAAGTATTTTGTTCTGATGAGATAATTAATGTGTTAAGATTTTTTTTCTAGATTTGGTAAAACTAATACACTCAAAAAAGCAAGTACCTTATCATCCTCTGGACATAGAAAAAGGTTTTGGAAGGTGTCTGTAAAGTTCTTCAGGAACCTGGGTCCAAAAACATCCTTTTCAACACCAAACTGGTGACGTGATTGTCGAACGATGGAATCAACAACATATAAACCAGGAACTTTTAATTCGGGCTTGCACTGTAAAAAAACAAATAAAAAAAACATAATTTACTTTTTGTTGACCCACCCTGATGAAAATCTTGTTTGTTGTTGGGTTTTTTTTTTTGCATGATGAATGACTTGCATAAATAATTCTGTGCCACAGATCTGAATTTCTCCAAATGTTTTTATTCAAATTGTGACTCGAGCAAACAAAGAAATGCTGTTAGAAAGAGCATGTGGGTGTGATGTAGAATCGACAACATCAACCCACAAGATCCATGCACCGTTCTATTCTATTCCATCTACATCTTTGTTTTCCTCATACAAGTTGGATAGCTCGCCATTTTTGATGCGCCAATCTTGTTATGGCGTGAGTTTCAGGGGCTGTAAGCTAGCGGGACTGCATGAAAACAGAGGTATGATGGGAAGTAAGGGCAGGCGTACGCCACACCAACAACTCAGAGGTGAATTTCTAAAGAACTACTATCAGTACACAGGAAATACATCCTAGAAAACCACAGACTTTTTGATTTAGCTTAAAAATGACAATCTTGATTAAAAGATCACTGGGAACATTTTTACAATAGACCAAAAATATCATTGTAGTGCGTCTTTGAGGGGGGGAAAAAAAAAACCACGGTTTAAAATGTATATACATTTAAATGTTTGATAAATAGAACATACCTTCTTGATGAACTTTTCAACAATCTGGACAACATGTTTGTAAAGCTTGTAAAAGAGAAAAAAGTCATATTAGTACAGTATTTTCAATTTACATCAAATGTGTCTAAAACGTAAAAGAAGAAAATGGAATAGCAATATAACTTAAGCACATTTATCTGAATATATGTCAAGTAAATTGAATATGTTGATTCAAGCCAACACTAAAACAAAGCATTTACCTTGATAGCTTTAATAGCTGATTTGGTCACGGACATCATCTTAGCCCGGGATATTGGGGGCTTCATGTCAATCATGGAGAACAGCTGGAGGATAAAGGGGGGAAAATGAATAAATTTGCCCAGTTTAAAAGAGAAACACGTGGAAAAAGTATCTGAAACACTAACGAGATGTCTCGTCGTGGGTGCGGGTTACGAGGCCCACATTTTACAAACTAAAGTAATCCCAACAATCGTAATAACATGTGTCCTGACGTTCATTAAAAGTTATGTACTTCTGGATTCCAATGCTAATCCCGTTCGTTAAGGGGATCCAGTAAGTGTCGTTTAGCATCTGCGTACAGACGGCGGCGGCCTTGTTTGATTAGCGAGGGGTAAACGTTACGCAAAACTTGCAGCTACTGATCAAACATAACACAAATACAGAAATAAAATATATCTTAAGAATAGCAACATAATAAAAATGTTTTCATGTCTTCGAATGTGAAGCAGTAACCACAAAAAAACGAACGAAACCATGAGAATAGTAAGCAGCTAGCTTAAATGGTTAGCTAAATAGTTAGCTTCAGACAGCGAAAGACTGATAAAGTTTACCTCCATGTTGAATGCGTTGACTGCCTCCATTACTGTTAGTAAATATTGAGAACAGGTCAACTACAATGCTCTTTTGTGTACCGATATCACAATGATAAACATTTAAACAAACGTTCAAGCTACAGAAAAACAAGATTAGCAACGTTAGCCAGATCTACGCTTAGCAACCTTTGGCGGCCGCCTCGGACTGTTCCACTCTGAAAATCTCGAGGGCAAATTACGTCAAAGTCATCACGTGCAATGGTACGGTCCAGTTTCGTTTAGGCAAAGACAAAGTTTAGAAACGCGCAATAAATACTTGTAATACGAAAAGGCTATTAATTTTATTTATTTATTTCAAAAATAAGAATGCCAAAATAACGAGCAACAAATGCACGGTGCACCACCTTTCCCAGACAAACGCGTAAAATAAATCATAAAATTCAATGTAAAGTTATGTTAATCTATAAAACTGAGAACGGATGTCTGATTCGGGCAAAAACACAAATATGTAGTGTTTTATTGTTAAATTGATTTTATGAAAAATGTCTTATTGGTAAAAATCAGGAGCTTTATCAAATTGAATTGTGAATATGTCTTATTTTGATAACAACCAGCAAAACCAATTTAAGATGTTTTTTTGTGTGTATCAAGAGAAAATGTGGATGAATTTGAGTCGTTAGAAGAGTTGATTCAAACTAATTTAGTATGCTTACCAAAATAAATGTAGTGTTTGGTTTATTTCTTCTACCCATAAGAGAATGCGTTTTATTTTGAAAAACACTTAACTTTCTCAAATGAATCGCTCAGACACGCCCTCTAGTGGCCATTTTAACAAACTACTATCACTTTCACAGGCAAAGCACGCAGCAAATTGAACTGAGTGAGATGAATGCATAGTTCCTCTTTAAATAAGCTTAAATGTGGGTTAAACTATTTTTTTTTTTTTTTAAATTAATCTGGAGTGGGGTGAAAACTCAACACATTTTGTTTTTAATTGTTTTCTGTTTGCTTTCAGGAACAGAACCCAGTTATCCAAAAATGACACGCTGGTTGTTGCAGGGAACTCAACCGAGGGTGTTTTGTACGAATGGGAGTACTACTATGATTACCTTGATCCTGTTATTGTGGATGCAAGCAAACTAAAATACAACAAATGTAAGTTTTTTCACGTATTTCATTCAATTTTCTTTCACATTGTTATTAATATGATCTATTTTTCAGACTCAATTGTCATTATTCTCTGGGTTTCTTTGGTTGCATTTGTGGGACTTCTCTTTCTCACCTTGAACCTCATGTCTGTTACTGGGAGCCTGCCAAAGTAAGCCAGATGTTTGATTAAAAGAAAGAATACCTACCAAAAGGGTGTTTAAATATTAAAAACTTTTTTTATTTTTATTTCAGGAGACGCAGATTTAGGAGAAATGAAAACTACAGAGAATCAACTGCTTAAACACCTGATCCAGAAGGAAAAAGCTCTTAAAATGGTTTTATTCCAAAATTAATAAGTTAGAGATAATCATATTAGAAAATCTTTTTTTTTTTTTTTTTTACTAGTTATAAAACATGAATGATTTACGTGTAATAATTCAAACTGAGGAAAAAAGTCTACATTAAAATAATGTTTTTTATGCATCTTTTTTGAATATTTATTTGAAAACATTTTGTTTTCCTTTCCAATGTATTAATATTCCGGTGGCAACCCATTTTTTATACTGAACCTTAGAAGCTCAGAAAGGAATTGATTGGGTTTTGGTGAAACTTAAGTCTTCAAATTTAATGACTTGATTGTATAAACCTCAACGACTAGAACAAACAATCTAAATACACATCCTGTTTTAAAGTGATGCAAATTGTACACAACAACATGACATTAAAAGCAAATGAAATACTCACACATTTTATGAAGTTCTGTCATAAACCTTTCCACGAGTTATACCAGAGGTCTGCAATCAACACTTCAAGAGTCAGTTGGGTTTATTTATTATAGACCCAGTGTAGGAGCCACAAAGTCCTATTTAGAAAAGTAAGATTTTTTAGTAATGCTATTATTACGATAAATGTATTAAAAAAAAAATTTTTTTTTTTGGCGTAAACAAAGCATAAAGAGAAAATGGCTTCAAAATAAGACATCCTGTGTCTCAAGAACATTTCAATATAGCAAAACAGTATCAGTAATGCAAGCAGTGATTTAAAAAAGGAAGTTTATTTTACTGTTTGTGGTCCATCTCCGCCAGAAATGTGTAAATCTAATGAATCAAAACAAATCAGAGCTAATTAAGTGACCCCTACCTTTTTTTTAAGCCATAAGAATTCTTAAAATCTTTGAATTTGTTCAAAATCAAATCTGGTTTCTAATCTACTGTGCTTTCATTCTGGTTGTGTTGACTAACCTCCAATTGATTTCAGTGGCACAGGGTGCACAAAAATCTGACATAAAAAATGTAAAAATGATCTGGAATGAACGTACTGTTCAACTGTCTGTAAATGAATTAAATTACCTTTTTTTGCCTTTACTACTTACTTTTCATTAAAAACTTTGTATTCATACTTTAACCATAGAGTCCCGAGTTATACAATCATCTTGCAGTAATCATTGTCATGCTTAATTGTACACTTGTTTACAGTCAATAGCAAATCTAGAAATGCTTCATTTCTATGTTGGATCTTTCTAATACTCTCAGGATGCTTTTGCAAATGAAGGCTGTAGGGGGAATATATGTTTATTCTAGAACCTACCTCCTTATACTGTCAAGTTTATATAAAAGTTTGTCATCTTGGCCTTTTAGTGAACATTTATTTTAGAATTTATCACAATATTATTCATTTTTGCTCAAAGATGAACAGTTAACTTAAATATGAGTCAAAAAGCATGCTGTTTTCTAAAAAAAACATGCATTTGGTGAACACTTATGTTAAAATCAAATTCTGAAACAGTTAAAAAGTCACATTAAGCTCAAATATGAGAAGTTTTCTTTACAGATGGGAACTTTTCATCTCTTCCACATTTTCATATATTTCTATTTTTTTTTTAGAAAGTAAACAAAGACATATTTTTATTGCAAAAAAAGTTTCAAAATGGTTTACAATTTATTTTAGGAATTACAATAAAAAAAGAAATAAAGTCAAATACATTACACAAGACTCGATTTAAAGTAAATATATACAACTGTGTCATATAAAAGTCTACTTTAACTCTTTATAGCAACAATCTGTTGGCAGATGACTCTGACAGCTGCTTGTGTCTTTGATGATTTGGATCCTTTTTGTTTTTGGTTCTTGGATCTGGTCACCAAACTGACATAAGACAGGAAGAGTTCTGCTGACGCCGCTCCGCTCCACAACTCATGGATGAACATGGACAAAAGAAACAGTCCTGCTTCTGGAAAAGGGAACAAAAAAAACAATAAATTATGACAAAATCGTGAAATCAGAACTTTTGTTGTGTAAAAAAAAATATTGATGTAACGCTTTTGGTCAGTTGACATGTTATTACATTGAACAAGGAAATACATTCTGATTTGTGTGGTAAAAAGCAAAAATGCACATTAGCTCAAAAAGGCACAGATCATTTCCCATAATCCTTTGGTCTTACCTTGTCTGGACTCATCATGAGACGGTACTTGAATGCAGGCAGTCGTCACCTTTCGGTGGAAATCTGACAGCTGACCGTCTGCCTCCAACATGCTGATCATGATGTGGGTGAAACGCTTCAGGGTTCCTGTCCTCGCTGTGGAGCTGGAGTCCGTTTCAAAGGAGCGATGATAGAGACAAAGCAGGTCTGCTTTCAAGCCGGGATCCGACATCACCGCTTTCACCACCTTCCCGTGTCTCTGAACAGCTTTCTCAAACCAGAGCAGGAACTCTTCTGCTTTGTTTTCATCGTACGCGTCCTCCAGCAGCCACCGCAGAGACCACCTGGTGAGCAGGTGTGCGGTTTCACAGGCCAGCAGACTGGCCTCCACCTGGTCCTTGGACAAAACTTCAGAGGAGTGAAGCTCAGGCTCCCAGTGAGTGAAGATCCTGCAGAGGGAAGGTTTACACTCTTGCAGGAGACTCTCCTGTTTGTCAGCTTCATTGTCTTCTGCTGTCTTCTCCCCATGGGCGCGCGAGGCGTAGCTTTTACCTCGGACTTTATCCTTCCCCAACCCTAAACAGAAAGCAGATAGGGGAAACATGAAGGTTTATGGAGCTGACTGCTATTAAAAATAAGTTTTGATGTTTATATCGTTGATCAAAGATTGAGAACATTTAAATTAGGGCTGTGAAATTATCTCATTAATCCCGATTAATTAATTACAGACATTTTAGTGAGTTTTTTTCCTGTTATTTGTACAAGATTGGAACAAAAATCCCACGGTGGAGTCAAAGTGAAGGTTAAAGTGAAGGCTGGAAGTCATTTATAATTGAAAAAAAAAACGTATTAAGATCTTTAACTGAATACAAATATAACAAACTTAAAAAATCCATCAAAATCTGGCTTTTAACAACAAATATTGGTTTAAAAAATGGAGATTGAAATTGATTCATTAGATCAATTAATTTACAGAGCCTGAATTTAAGACTTTTTAAGACCATTCAAATTTAAATTCTAATTTACAAATAAAATAACATACACAGCTGGTTTCTGATGTTTTCTTGCTTTGATCCTTATCCTGCCAAGCTTTAATGTTTTTCGGCAAACCGTGCAGTTTGCTTGATTTCCACTGCCCAGTTTTAACCAGTTTAAGGTAATCTTTTTTCAAACCCTTTCTCCATGAATTTGCACTTTCCCATTTCCCCGCATCAAATTCTATGAGCTAATTAGATTTACCACAAGTTCACAACCTCATGAGACAACGCATCCTAGAATTTTTTTTTTTTTTTTGATAGAAAATCACATCGCATTGAGGAGAAAAAAATGAAGACCGATCTACCTTAATGCCTTTAGGACCTTATTTTAGTAAAATTTGATTTAAGATCTTTTAAGACTTTTTAAGGACACAATGTTTTTACTATTTTTAACAATGTGATTGATGGTTAAAAATTTATCACAATATTTATGCACAGAAAATGAATAATATAAAAAAAAACAGAACATGTTAACTTGAAAAGATAATATACTGATATTGCAGCAATCTAAAAGCTGGACATTCATCAGTACAATTATTTATAACTTTTTTTTTGCAGATCAGTTTTTTTTATGTAAAAAACATTAATATTTTATTTTCTGTTTTTTGCCCTATTATAGATAATCATGAAATAAATCTGAAACTGTTTATATAGCATGTACTAAATATATTAGTTTTCTTTTTTGCCTTAAAACTTAGGCAATGAACTCTTCACCACTGCAGGTTTGTAGAGAACTTTCATGTATTATTTATAGATAAAACAACATATTTATATGCTTTGAAGGAACTCACCCATCAGCTCTGTCACTTTGTGTCTGTCAGACAGAACCTGGATTTGGCTGAGCAGGGCTGCGTTACGGGACAAAGAGGCCCAGCAGAGGAGCAGAGTCAGGGTTTCGGGGCTGGACAGAGGCTGTTGATGGAGCGTCAGCCAGTCTGCTTGTTTGTTTACATTAAGAGCTCTCCCACGATGCATCAGCGCAGTGCTCAGCATCTGCACAAACATGTTGAGCTGAGCAGCCTTCACTCCCAACCTGGAGGGAGATCACAAAAACACAGGCATCCTTGACTGAAGGACAGCATTTATTTGACGTTCTCTGACGTTTCAAACTTCAGCTTGAGACAGAACAGCATGTTAGTCCTGCAGCTTTTACCTGAGGCGTCTGCAGACTGCTGATGCTGCACTCAGGAACTCATTGATGAACGGCAGAGGGAGGCATTTCACCGCTACTTGTGGCTTCTCCTCAGCGGATGAGGAGGTGCAGACACCATCGTTCTTCTTTTCCTTCTCCCCGAGATTAGTGAACCAAAGCACACAGAGCAGATCCATGATGGAACACAGCAGCTGCTGCGTCAGGTTCCTGAGTGAAACATCAAACAGAAACATTATACAGCAAACACAGAAAGTCGTGACTTCATTTCTACTTTAAAAATGTAAGATCTTACTTTTTTTCAATGAAATGTATCATCCAGCTCAAGATCCCGCTGCTCTTAGTGAGGTTATAAGCTCCTTTAGTCACTCGTGCAGCTTTACACAACACTCGGAGGGTCTGTAGCTGAGTGGAAATCGACATTATGAGTTCACACACAAAATTATTAGCTTTATTTTAAAGACTCTGATGAAAATGGTGTTTTAACATGTTCTTGTAGCACTTTTCTGATGATAGAGGACATACATGTAAAAAAATAAACTTAAAATTGCATTTTTGATTATTTCTTTATTTAAAACGTTGTGACTCAGTAGAAGACGAAAAAAATGCTGTTTGAAAAAGAGCATATGTGCGAGCCCCAATATTGCTCTCCATTTTTGCTGCACCGGTAATGTTAGGTTCAGATTCAGAATCTGAGAGGCAATAAGCTAGCAGGAGAGAGTATAAACTGATGGATGATGGGAAGTATAGAATAGATCGTTCACATACACTCAAGATTCACTGGGATTTACAAAGCATATTAAGTAATTAAAAGCTCACGATTGTATAATTTCTTTTTTGAAAATAAATAAATTAGTGGGTAGAATTTAGGTATAGGACATAACATAATTAAATGAATAATAATAGATTAAGTTATATGATAGTTTCCTGATCCAAACTCTTGACCAGGTGGTGGCGGTAATGCACCAACCAGTTGTTTGCCAAACAACATAAAAAGTCACAAGAAGAAGGAAGGTCTTTGAAAGCCAGAAATCTTGCTTGTTTGTAGGTGACCAAATACTTATTTTTCGCCAAAATTTACAAATAAATTATTTAAAAATCAGACAATGTGATTTTCTGGATTTTTATCTCATTTTGTTTCTCATAGTTGAGGAAAACCTATGATAAAAATGACAGAACTCCTTTTTTTTTAAGTGGGAGAAGATGCACAATTGGAAATACTTTTTTGCCCTACTGTATATAAAATATATCCTTGCACATATGAAAAGTTTTCCATCAATCTTCAGGTAAGATCCTCCTGATGTTCTGCCACAGGGTGAATTACTGCAATACATTTCTCATGTGTTTTTTTTTTTTGGACTTTATCCAGCCCACCAAAGACAGCAAAGACAAAACACTGGATGAAGTGCATTTCCAGCTGTGTACCTTGAAGGTTTCGTCACACAGCGGGCTGCTGCTGAAGCCCAAAAGACTCTGAAAGAGGCCTTGTTGGCTGCAGAGTTCGAAGCAGTGGCCATCGCTAATCCCTTCCTCAAGCACACTCAGGATCCACTCACGTTCCATCTTGTGCTGCAGAAAGTAGAATCACACAGCTGACGTCCAACCAGGTCTGAGCTGAACAGATAAAGGTTGAATAAATACTGGAAAACAATATTTGTGCTTTACCTCCAGGTCAAAGCTATAGAATAACTTGAAAAATTCTGGGACTCTTTTCAAGTCCAGACTCTGTTGGGACAGCAGAAATTTGTTCAAGACCACATACATGTGATCCTCTGTAAAAAAGAAAAGTCGACAGGAACAAATGTCAGTGAAAGGGACGGTTGTTATGTCTGTAAATATCAGGAGTCAAATGAGGGGATCCAGACCGGGTCTGAGCATCTGCTGAGCCACTTTGGCGACGTAAGATGTCAGAACAAACGGCAGTTTTTGATTCTGCTGATGAACTCCGTTCTTCACCATGTCCATCAAATACAGAATCTGCTCAAAGAGAACAAAGCTTAATCAGCGGTTCACAGCATGCAACATCCTAAACATGCAAGACTGTACCTGTCTCTTCTCCCTGAACCGAGCTCCCTCCAGATGGTGGTAGAAAGAACCGAGCACGTGGTAAGCGGCGGCTCTCACCTTCGGGTCGTAGCTGCTAAGAGCCATTACAGTGAAGCCCAGAGCGTGGCTGGATATGAACTTGAGGCAGTCAATGACACATTCTGTCACACAGCAGAAGAAAAGTACAAGAAATGATAGAGCTGACGAGCAAACATTCATAGACTTTATTTATTTATTGGGGCGTGTTCACAATCAATCCTTTTTTTCCCAACAATTTGTTCAGTTTGATTTTAAATTTACAGTGTGATGCTTTCAAGTTTAGTTCTTGAGGTCAGTCTACTTCTATATTGGAATCATTGACTGTATATGGAGGACTGGACAGAGTGACCCCTCCCCCTTCACATTACAAACAGAAAGTATCTCTTGGCTCCAAGAAGCCAATATCCCACAGATTTCTATAAAGAAAAAAAACAGCTATTACTCAGTCATTGGATTAATATTCTTGCATTGCCACCTTTTTTGCCTTTCCTAAATTTTTAATGATATTTTTGTCCATAGTTCAAATTATTCAAGCTATAAACGGAACAATCAGATGCCTCGATAAAAGCTTATGGTCTCACGTTAAGCATTCAATAGATTTCATGTAACCTGCTTTCAAGAGGTAAGGGTGTGGACTTCCAACAAGCTCACAACGGGTTCGTGAGAGTGGTTGCCATAGAAACGATGACTCAAACTGACTCCGACCAATCACAGTTTACTGACGTCTGGTCTCAACATTGTGGCCTCTGTATTTCGAAAAAGTGGTGGATGAACCGACTTCATTTGGAAGCAAGTCATTTTCTATGGGTGACATCACATTCACTCGGTCCAGTTCTCATATACAATCAATGCCTAAAACAGATAAAGGTTGGGTTGATTGGAACTCCTAGAATGTTCTGGTCTTTCTTTGGCTCCTCACTGTGAGCTGCATGACTTTTATGAGGTCAAATTTGGATCAGTTTAAAGTGAATGAAAAACCAGATTGTAAACTTGAAAAACAAAATTGAAAATAAAAAAAAAGTAAACTTGAAAGAAATGTTGAAAAAAAAATAAGGGAAAATGTAAAACTTGAACAAAAAGAAAAAATTAAACCTAAAACTCTATCAAAAAAAAAAAAAAAAGTTTTTGTGCACAAACTTTTTTTTATTTTCCTTTTCTCCCTATTTGTTTTTAGTTCTCAGTTTTTAGTTTTAATTTAGTTTTCAAGTTTTCACTGATCCTATTTTTATGTGTGGGCGGGGCCTCGAGCTAATTGGCAATTTGGAACATAATTTCCCATGATTCCCAAAGAGGTTATGGAATGTTATGGATTATGGAAGATGTGTAGTGAAGTATCCCCTCTTGTCATTCAATGGGAAATCATGTCCCGGTGGCTAATGAGCTCGAAGCCCCATCCCTACGTAAAATAGGATCAGCTCAGCAGCTGTTGAGCTTTCTTCAAGTTTTTCAATAAATGGTCAATGTTTCCTTTAGGTTTATAATACACAGATTTTTTTATTTACAATTTTATTTTTCAAATTTTGCGTAAATTGTGTACTTTTGAGTTTAAAACTTTTATTTTTTTTCTTTCCAAATTTGTTTTTTTTATTCACTTTAAAATGATCCAAATTTGACCCCATCGACTTGGTAGCACTATCCTCCTTTCAGCCACACATTCCTGCATGGATATTCCCTCATTTTAATCCAACAACTAACAACAGGCAAACTCTGATCTCATACAGGCGAAAATGCATCAAATCTGAAAAAAGGGAGAAGAAATCTGTTTTTCAGGAAAAGTCATAAATATGACATAATTTTTCTTAGATTATGTGTAAAAAAAATGAATTTAAAAGAAATATAAAACACGATTCTTAGATTATTGCTACAATTTTGAGCCTTTGCTATGAATTCTGTTGTGAAATATCCCACCTGGTCTAAGTATGACGCTGAAGAGGGGTAAAAGGAAACGGGGATCATACAGATTACCGAGGTCCTTCACTGCTTTGTTACTGTAAAGCTGCTCCACTTCATCCTAGGAAAGAAAACACTGTCATAAAAAAAGTATCTTTTCATAAATTAAATAACAGGAATAAGATTTTACTCTTAAAGTCCCACTCCAATCATCTTGCGTTCCCACTGCTCTTTTACTTATGAATATTCAATTTTTAGGACATCATTTTAAGAAAGCATAATTTCTAGTTCATTAGAAGTTCGCCTCTGAGTTGTGACGCAGAGCAACCCCGCCCACCCTTCCCATTGCAGAGAGCTCTGTGTTTACATGCTCACTTTCAAACTTACACAAAAAATAAAAACAGAATTTCTATTAGAGTGGGTATTTGAAGAAAAGTCTTAACCTAATTTCAAACACACATACGCCTGGATTCAGAAATAATACTAACCTGCAGGATGATTGTGCGGTGCTGTGGAAACTGTGAGATGGTCTGGAGCATTCTGTCTGTCTTCAGCAGAGCCAGCAGGTCATCCGAGCTCGCCTGCTTCCACAGGGAAGCTCCAAGACTTTTCCTGGTCTTGTGATGCTCCACAGCCGCAGGGCCCCACAAGAAAGCCCTGCACACAGCGACTCAGCATCACCACGTGCTTCTACATCAATCAAATCTACATTTTTGCTAATTGGGGCTTACTGGAATTTCAGGAGGCTAACTTGATTTTTCTCGTATTCCTGAAGAAGCAGTAAAAGTTTCTGATCTGGAAAACCAGAGGTTGGTGTCAAATGAAAAGATAATTGTGGTAGTGAAAAAGAGCTCAAAGATTAGACATGTTTTACCTGAAGTGGACAGTGTGGCGCCGTATGCTCCCAAAAGAACAACAAAGTGACTGATGTTGCAAACCTTTGGGCATTTCTTCACCACGCAGAGAAGTAGTGATACGAGTGGTTCTGAAACATAAAAAAATAAGAGCATGAATCATTCAAGTAAATGAATATTTTAGGTAAAAGATGGTTCTTTTGTTCTATAAATTTAAAGTACCTTTCTCATGACTCTTATCCGGTTCTTCCTCACAGCCCAGCATGGTTGGTAGGAACTGAGAGTGGCTGCTGATCATCAGATGAAGGGTGGATAAAGGTATGAAATCTTTCTGGACTTTCTCTTCACCGTACATCACTGCCAACAAGCTACTCAAGGTGTTCAGGAAACTAGGATCTCTGTAGCGATACCTAGAGAACGCGAGAACATGTTTAAGATTAGCATGGTGTCAAGTGAGTTGGTTGAACAGACACATCAACTCTGAGATTTTCTCACTTGAGTCCATTTTTGACAAAACTGTTCCACTCGGATGCAGGGATGTCTTCAGGAGAACTCTGCGTGAGGAGCAGAAATGAGACAAAGGAAGAATGGAAACATGTTATAGCTCCTGTTCTTGTGTTTTTTTTTTTGTTTTGTCGTCTTGGTTGGGTGTGCGTGCATTTATATGAATTTCAGCCCCTGCAGAGGTCTAGTGCCTCCACTAGGAAGAGAAAATTGACTCGTACCATTTGAGTGCACATAATTATTGATTTGCAACTCATACATTACATTTTGTAAGTAACTTTATATAATTGCAATTGTGTATTCACATGTACAAAAATTACAAAAAAAAAAACAAAATAAATACATAAACAAATCTTACAAACGTACGCAGCAATCACCAGATACACACACAAAATCCCATTTATGCTAAAATCTGATGTGAGACTCTTTTCGCGCCTCCAAGACTCATGTGTAAATGATGCGTTTAAATGCCGCTAGAATGCTGGGCCATTAGAGTTTTCCTGTCAACCTCTTTGAACTTAAATCGTGAATATAATCTGGTGAGATCTTGACATTTTCCAGCTTTTTGAAACAGATATGCCAGGTAATTAATATAAAAAATTGTAAATATGTGCTTTTAAAACACTCAATATTATAGTTGTCGATCAGCCCTATGCCCCGCTCCGGTCCCTGGGTGAGGAGAAGGAGCTGGCTGGCCTGCTTGCCCCAGAGAACCAGGCTTAGGGCTGATGGACTGTCCGCTTTCTGGGTGCTGAGGAGGACCTCGCGTTGCCTGTTTGAGGAAGAGCTCCACGGCGAAAGTGCAGCCACGAGGGAGCGCTGACAATAGAGAAACTTTAGTGTTTTAAAAACATGTATTTAGACGTTTCATATTAGCTATTGAGCATAACTGTTTAAGAAAGTGGGAAAATGTCAAGTTTTCACCAGATATTATTCATAAGCTAAGTTCAAAACTGATGACACAGCACTCGAGCAGCATTTGGAACGCCTCATTTACACTCAAATCTTAGAGACGTGAGGAGAGTACATTTCAAAGATTTGTGTGTGGTTAGTTTTAAGCTGCTGTCATTTAAAGTTGTATTTTGAATTTTTTTTGGATTTTGTCATTTTCATGCATGTGAATACATAATTGCAAGTACACAAAGTTGTGCACAAAATGTATTGTATGAGCTGATTGAGAGTTCCACTCCACCAATCGCCAGGCTGGGAGGGAAGTTTGAAAGCTCTCAGAAACCTCTGCTTTGTTTCTCAGCCCAGCCCTGCACTGCAAAAGCTTGTGGGAAACCTGTGTTTCCCCTCAGTCTTTTTATGATTCTGTGATTGGACTTTAAGTTACATTTTTTTGAGTAGTGTTGATGACAAATTATGTTCTTTATTTTTCTGCTATGAAGCCTGTTTATTTCTGTTATTTCAAACATTAGTGACAATAAGGAAAGTAACATAAGAGGGGGCTGGTCCGGAATGATTTAAAGGGTTTCAGCTGGTATCAGCGGTTACCCTGGATGCCGCCTGCGGCCGTGCCCTTCCCCTGTGTTTGTTTTTTCTCCTCATGGATGCTTTCCATGAGAGGAACGTGTACAGGAAGAGTGAACCCACCAGGAGCTGCTTCAGTCTTTGGAGGATGCTGTGCTCTTGTTCTGATGGAGAAGCAGGCTGATCTTTGGAGCTGCTGAATGACGCCGTGAGACACTTCAAAGCTGCAATGGAAACCGATTTCCTCCATTTTTCTTGTTCTTCCGGGTAATCAACGAGCTTATCTGTAATAACATCCACTAATTTCCATCTGAAGAAAAAATAGATAAATAAATACAAAAGCGTTCAACCAATTGTTTAAATAAATTTAAATGTTACCTCTGAAAACTGTCCACACTTGGAAGCACACTGGGAAGATTACTGATCAAATCCCAAAAATCCTTGATGTCTGCAGAGAGTTTGATCAGGTTTGCAACAGTTGCTGCGATTTCTCTGTCATCTGTCAGGTTTCCCAGAATGCACTGAGACAATTTGTCAAGAAGAGCCCCTTTTACGGCTTTCAAAACTTCTTTTTGAACTGAAAAACAAAAGAAATATAATGAATAAATGCTGAAATAAATCTAAAGATTTGAAACAAAGCATCACGTTTGACACACACCCTCTTTAGGTCGAGCTGGATCTTCTCTGCTTGCCACCTTTAAATATGTGTTAATCAGTGGAAGGAAAGCTTCCGTCTCACACGACAGCTTTGCCATGTTTGCAGATTCAAGGCACCACAGTTCAAAGCAGAGGCGGTGAGCGGAGCAGTTTTGCAGCAGCAGAGAGCTGATGGCCAGGAAGTCTGGGCGAGGTTCCTGCAGGCAGTGTGAGAGCACGTCTGTGTGCAACAGCTTGGCACAGCCCGGCTCTCTAGACAGGGTCTGGAGCATCAGGGCTGCGGGTTCGGGGCTGGAGCAGGACAGCAGGAGGGTACCGAGACCCTGAAGGTGTTTCGGTGTCAGAAATCCACCGTGATCCTCTAAAGTCGTACAAGCTGTGAGAATTTGCAGCGCCGCCTGACCGTAAACGCTGAGGTCGGACCCGTCACTGCCGACAAAAATCAGAGTGTCTCGAGGTTGAAGCAACAAACTACAGGCCACTTCCCTCAGATTACTGGAATCCATGTAACTGTGTAAAGACAAGAGAGCTTGGAACGTTCTGGAGTGACTCTTCGGAGGTTGAGGACGCTTTTCCGACAATTCCTTAAGAACGGCTCGTTTTATTGCACTCGTGTAGCCAGAGAGCAGCTCCGGGCGGCAGAGATCTTTGAGGACAGGAGCGCCGATCTTCAGCAGGGTCAGAGTGTTGTCTGTTATCAGAGTGCACAGCTGCTTCAGCCTGACGGGCTTCAGGGAGTGAGGAGGCAACGTGGACAACTCCAGCGCCAGGAACCACTGCTCCAAACACGGATGTTTGAAGATGGAATCCACAGCTGCAACGAGAATCTAAAAAAATGGTGG
Source organism: Oryzias javanicus (assembly GCA_003999625.1). Classification (NCBI taxonomy): domain Eukaryota; kingdom Metazoa; phylum Chordata; class Actinopteri; order Beloniformes; family Adrianichthyidae; genus Oryzias; species Oryzias javanicus. The sequence goes on along the minus strand of CM012449.1, from coordinate 28,030,392 downwards.
ATCAGAATGAGACTTTCTAAAAATGATTAATCAAGAAAATAAATAAAATTACCTGGTTTTTATTAGCTTCAACCTCCGATGACTGATTAACTTCCAGAAACAAATCCGACGCGTCTTTCTCCTTCTCGGCTGTTGCTGCTTCAGAGTTTTGGGTTTCTGCAAAACTTTTAAGTTTCACTGTGATATCTTGGAGAAATCCCATTAAAGTCTTTAGGACAGCTGCTCCAGCCTCTTTGGAAAACTGTAAAATAGGAGAATTTTTTATTTTTTAATGGTGAATCAATAGAATTTCTTGACCAGCGGGTTGAGTTTATGCTCTCACCGTGCCAAAGTTTTCCACTGTACTTTTGATGTACAGTAAAACCTGCTTGATTGCAATTGGAAACTCTGTCAGTAACATGGAATCCAGAGCTGCTTCTATGTTTTTCCTGAAGGTGTTTGTTGTTAAAGCGTCTGCTCCTTGCATGTATGCAGCTTTCATCAATGCAGAGTACGAGTCTGACGTTAATGCTTCGTTGGACAGGGCCGCAGGAGACGTGAACTGTAAAAGAACATTTATTTTTTAAGCATTTTTATAGAGATTTTAGAGCCATGACATCTGTTTCTGAAAACCGACCAGCTCTTCACGACTCTGCTGAGGCAACCAACTCGAGTAATACTGGTGGAGGTGAATGACGGATGGATGAGTGGAGGCAGGAAGTCCAGAAGACACGAGCTCTTTATCGTAGTGTAGCAGAGCCAGACAGAAAGGGAGCGGGTCTCTCTGACAGTGCAGCACATCGGAGAGCACAGCAGACAGGTATTCACACACCTCTCCTAACAGACAAAAATATGTATACATACATCAACGATCTTAACTAAAACAATAACTTTTTGATGCTTAATTTTCCAAATGGGTATTTTCTAATTGAGAAAATCACCTTTGTCGGATTGAAGTTTATTCCGAGCTTCCAGAGCAGCGGGGACCACAGCGCTGAACGGGAACGTCTGGATGATGAGCTCTTCACTCAGGGCTGGGCCGAACTCCTCCATCTCCCCTTCGCTTCCCTCCATGATGATGTCCAGCATGTCTAAAACATCTGAATGGTATTCGTATGGGGTCAACAAAAACAAACAAGTTTATAAATCAAAGGCTAAAAACACAGATTTGATTGCTTGTTTAAAAGCTCACCGTCTATGTGTGAGACCGGCAGGCTGCCTGTGTCTCCCTCCTGGCTGCTCAGGTTAGCTTGAAGATACGCTCCCTCCTGGACGAGGCTGGCAACCTTATCGGTGTATTCGTAGGAGTTGCACACCAGCTTAACAAACACCTGAAGTCAAGAGAAAGATGGGTTATAATGAGGACCGGAAAACAGTTTAAAAAAATTACCTAATTAATTGCAAACTGGGAAAAAATAATCGCGAATAATTAATGCAATTAACTTTATTATACAGTATTTGCAGACCACTTATCTTAACTTCTTATCTGTGAATGATCACAATATATGAAATTACACGCAAAACTTTATATTTAGAACATTTATTTTTCATTAAGCCAGTCATCCAACTAAAAAAGAAAAAGAAAAATCAGACTAATCACACTTTTGTGTCGTGATTAATCACTAATAATCACAATGTTTTACCAGGTACATTTTATCAAAAAATATCAGACTTTTGAACAAAAACAGGTCAGACAGAATTTTTTCCTCCATTTTTTTGTTTTAAGTGTTAACCTAGAAATGTAATTTGAGTGTACAAAACACATCAACAGTGAGAAAAGCAGAACTCTAAAAATTTTTGTCAGGACCATTACTCCAAGAAAACAAAGATGTCACTTTACTTAAGTTTGGTCATTTCATATTAACGCATTAATTTGAGTTAAATAATCACGTGTGTTAATGCTTTAATGTTAACAGCCTTAGTTACAATCAACTCACACCACTAAAAATCTTTAGCAATATCTGTGACATATTTAAAGATTGTGTTTTTAACATGTTTTTTTGGGCTAAAAACTGCATAATCATATATAAAAGTCCACTTTGAAAGTTTGAAAATAAATCATGAGAGGATTTTAAGCTATCGTAGCTGTGCAGTTAAGACTTACCCGCTCCAGAAACTGGATGACAGTCTCCTGCTGGTTTGGTTCTACTCTGTCCAGCTGATTAAGCCAGAGTTCAAGCTCCATCCACGTGTGCTCAAACACACCAGTGTCCTGAAGAACCTGAACACACCAAAAGAAACAAAGAATACTGATTACGGTGCCAAATTTTTATTCCTATCATCTGGAGCAGGGGTGTCAGAGGCCCGCCATCCTACTGGTTTTTCAGTAATCCCGCCTTTTCTGTTGTTGATTACCTGGATCAGGTGTGTTTAGCCAATAATTAGCTTCAATGGCAGGTTGGTTGGAAAACATGTAGGACACTGGTCCTCGAGGCCTGAATTCTGACCCCTGTGATCTCGAGAATTTCTACTCAATAATACTGAGAGTCCAGAAGTATAACTCAACTGCGGATTTGAAAACAATATTCCAGTCTCAGGGTGGAAACTCTAACACTAGACAACCAAATTTAGCCACATTCGACCAACCCATGTCAACTGACTGAGCATGATGATTGCTTTGAAGCTTTTAACAGGATGTCCGTGTCTAGAGCAGTTTAAAAAAAATCTACCAAGTAATTGTTTATGAAAAAATAAAAATAAAAACCCAAATCCTCTAACCCCTTTCATGCAACAATTCAAACAAATGTGTACAGAGATGCAGAAAGAATTAACAGCATAAAAGCAAAACATAAAAAAGTGGAAAAAGAGTTATGGTGAATGTGCATCATATTAAGATAAAAGCACCAAAAGGAAAAATATATTTTTTATTCAAAAATTAAACAATCACAATTATTAATGTTATGTCATTATGCATAGTTTACGATGGAATGAATTAACAAGTCTTTGTGCCCAGATGACCCATATGTCAGGCTCCTTCAAGAGGATGATCAACAAGAGACTCTTATTAACCCTGTTGATGCAAATATCCATCAAACCACTTTGGCTCCAAAAATCACTGTTTTAGCATCTATTTTAAAGCAAGAATTTATTCCATATCTGAAAATAAATACAGCTGTTAATGGGTTAAGTGATTGGAGCTCCAGCTTTTAATTGAAGCAAAAAAGGGCAAAACTCTACAAATATTTTTTTTCCACCAACAACGTAATTAACCTTGCTTAGGAAGTAGAATTAATTGAGTGCTTTATGGTATTACCGCAAGGTTTTTAAAGCTAATTTAACATTTTAATAACTTTTTAGCAATGTGCTAGCTGTTTTGGCTAATTTGGCATCTACCATTCAAGTATCAAAATGTTCTGCAAATTATAGTTTTTCTACTATTCAGCAAATTTGCTGTTACCTTTTCCATTGAAATGAATGAGGAAGACTCTTCTGCGACTCAAAACTTTCTGCAATTCTAACTTCTGTGGCAGTGTACGGATTGTAAATTCTATAACTTACAATCCATTTACTGTACGCCTGAAAAACCAGGTTTACATAGTTATATTACATGATACTAAAACATAACTATCTAATAGTTCTGTACAATAAATATAAACTATCTCCTATCTTTGATTATATTTTATCACATTTAGCCAAATAAAACAAGCACTCTAACCCTACTGGAGAAACAAATACATGCTTCTAACCAACTTGAGTGTGGAGGACCTCAGGTGACTTCTGCTGCTGCTGACAAACATCTTGAGAAGCAAATATAGAACAGACTTTTCTGCAGACTCTGCAACTTCCTGTTTGGACAAAAAAAAGCATAAAACTGTTCAGTTTGGATAATAACAGGAGAAAATTAAGTCAAAAAAAGAGAAGCATTTGTTCTGCTAACCTGAATGCGAAACCAGGAGAATTTGCTTGCAGGCAGATCTAAAGCTAACTGCAGGATCTGGTACTGCAAGACTGGAGGAACTTCTTCATTCATTCCTTTCTCCGACACAATCCCTAAAAATGTTGAAAACGGTTTAATACATTAATGTTGAACATCGATCATAAAAATAACAATGCTTCACACCTTTTAGGAGTTTGCTGAAATCAAATTTGCACTGCAGAACCAGATGGGGCATGACCTTCTGGTAAAGGCAAATGACTTGAAGAATCAAAGTCTTCAGCAAAACGATTTCTGCCGTCTCAGCAACTGCAAACACAAATCCCAGCTGTTTCTCAACTATTTAACGTCATGAAAATAATAGAATTGCACATGTCAAATCTTTCTACCTGGCACTTCATTTGTAGTTTCTGTCAGGTCAGCACTGCCATCACTCTTGGATTTATTCCCGTCACCTTCAGCTTTTTCCTTTTTGCTAAGCGACTGCCATGTTGAAATGATGGTCGTCATGTCGGGCAGAATCTGGACCAGAAATTATTGTTTTTTAATTAGAGAGGTTAATGTGTGTAAAATAAAAGTGTCTTTGTTAGCTTACCTTGCCAAGTGCCTCCCTGTACTGCTGCACCAACTGCTCCATCACCTCTACAGAGTAAACATCCGATCTTTCCCACACCGTCTTATCCAGAAGGTACTCTATGTTCCTATTGGCTCTTTTCAATATGGAATTCATCACTGACACAGTTGTGAGCTGCACTTTTTTGTTGGCAAGCTGTCAAAAAAAATCAAAGATATATTTAACATTTTCCTTTTTTTGGGTCAAAATACGTGCGGTTGGGTCACTTACACAGAGGCCCTGTGTGAAGAAGGTCTTATTGCAGATTGGAGGAAGAGAGATCACCATAATCATGGAGATCAGGCGGGTCAGAGGAATCGCCTCACACGTTTGAAAAATGGTGGAAATCTCCGGCTGCGCCTCATAAATCTGTCCGTATCATTTGTAACAAGTTATTGCGACAAAACACATCTGAAAAATAGCAAATGTAGTTGCAATAGTTACTTTTTTCAGCAGATTAACATTCTCTTGCCAGGCGCTCTTGAGGCGGGGGGTGTATGAATACTGAGTCTCCTTGAAGTATCTGGACAGAACGTCGGGGCTATTTTTCAGGACACTGACCACCAGCTCTGCCATCAGCTCATCCTCGGTCGCCTGCTTCAGCCCCACCAAGAACTGAAGCAAGACCAGGTTGCCAACTCTGCAAGAAAATAAACAAGCAGGGGTGTCAAATGATTGCGATAATTGCGATTAATTAATAAGACAATTATTTTTAACTGCGTTAATGTCAGTTTTGGCCTATAACTATTGCCGTGTTCTCATATATGAAAAACAGATGTCTGTTTACATCACATTAGATGGCATTTACATTGCTTTCAGTGAAGGTCTATGTTTGTGTATGAAGCACGTGTCGCGCATTCATCGCTGCTGTGATGTCATCAATGTGCGACTTTGCCATTCTTTACTGAAATAACCCCTAAAAAAGCCAGAAAACACCCCAACTCATATCTATCATGCAATGGATAAAGCTATATGATGGGACTGGGTATTGATTATGATTTCAAGAAACGATTCGATTTGATTCACTCGAGTCTGGATTGATTCGATTCCGAATTTTTTATTCTTTTGATTCTTCAATTCAATTTTGAGCCACATTTATACACATTTGTTTAGAAATACATTAATAATCTACTATATGTTCTGAATATATACATATTAATCTCATAAAGTTAGCATACTGTAAAACTCATTAGTAGAATAACTAATAAACTAATAAGATTGTTACTAGCATACAGTGTTACATGGTTTCTCAAAAGGAGAAGCTCAAACAAAAATGTTCAGACCATTAACATTTTAAATATTTTTCTGCTTCTCCTGGAGGGCGTTTCAGTTTGGCCACTAGGTGGGGATCATGCTATAAAATTACACATCATTCCAGAGGAAGAAGAAAAGTATGAGCAAAAAATTGTTTTAGACCAAAAATGGTTACTTAAAAAGATATTTCCTTAAAAGAGTTTGGAAAATTGACACCAGTGAGTTTATAAAGATGTTCTTTAGTCAGCAATGAATGTTTAGGTCGACCGAGCGTTAGCATCAGACGTCCTATGGGAAATTCCATTAAATGTTAGCATCAAGCTAGTGAATTTCAGCATTATGTGCTAAATTAATTTATACTTTTATGAATCAATTATTAATCAGTTAAGCTTAAATTGATTCAAATTGATTTTTATCAACCCAACCCTGCTATACGATGTGTTTGTTATCATAAGTTAACGGGGTACGCAGAGGGCTGATCACATGGGACGGCAAACTGTAGAATGAGGTATGTCAATAGGGCTGTCAAATAATCAAATTGATTGGAACTAATTAATTCAATACAGACAATTCAATTTTTTTGTAATCGCGATAATCTCTCACGTGGAAGGGCATTAACATATTAGAACTTAAGACCTGTTATATTTTTAAGTTTTTAACAGCTTTCACAAAAAACTGATCATCTAAAACGCATTAAAAATGCTAAAAAATATACAAAGCTTCAGTTAAGAGGGAAAGTTAATCTAACAAGCTCATGTTTTTTTCCAGATGACCAAGCAAAAATGTATTTCAGAGAAATAACGTCTAAAGTCTAAATAGTTCAATTTTCCACTATTACGTTGCATTTCCTCTAGATTCTCTTCTTTCTGTTCTGCTGCATTCTAGTCTTTGAAATGTTCAAATTCACTAAAAAAAAGTTAAAGAAAACTATAAAATAACTCACACTTTTCTACTGTCTTGCTGTTGTGATAAACTGTGGAATGAGGTATGTAATATTTGCATTTTGATATTAATAAGAAGTTTGTGGTCAGAATATTTGGTTTGTTCTGAAAGGTATTCCTACTGTTTTTTGATTTGGTAAATTAGAGAACTTTGTACCTTAAGCTGTTTTTGGTCTTCTTAATTGTTTGAGATAGAAAAAAATACCCATTGTGGATATAAAAGTAACAGTAGGAAGTCTGCTATAATAATAATTTAAAAAATTCATTAACCCATCTTTTTAGTCGTTTTTTTTTTTATCTTTTACTGTGACAGACTGTCACAAATATAACAAAAAAATACCTGTTTACAGCAAATATTAAGGCTATATTAAGGATGTTAATATTAAGGCTGTTTACAGCAAATATTAAGTTAAAAATATTTGTGATTAAAACAGATTAATTCCAGGTCAGGATTAACTAATCGCACAAAAAATTAATCGCATGACATCAATATTGCTAACATATGTAATATAGTATTAAGAAGGAGTTTGTAGTCAATCCTTTTTTTATTTCTCAAAAAACGTACTTTTATGTAGATTAGAGCACTCTGGACTGGATGTTTTGTTCTTATTAATTTTTATTTTTTAAGTTTAAAAAAAATCTCTCTTGGATGAGTAAAAGTAAAGGTTGGAAATTTGCTATCTTAAGAAAACTTCAAAAAAGCCACTTTTCTAGTTGTATTTTGATCTTTTACTGTGCCACAATGTCACAAATGTAAATGAGAAATCCTCAAAATTAAACTTTTCACAGCAATTATTAGGTTATAGTAAAATTAGATTAATTAATTGCACAAAAAAAACTAATAACATGACAGCACTAAAACAAGTGAACTGACAAATTTCCAGCAAATTGAACATTTTATTGGAATAAAAACACTTACCCGCCAGCGGTTCCAAAGTGGGGATCATGGAAATTGATGCCGTGTTTACGGGAGCAACAAAGGTCAAGCAAAAAGTGGTGAACAAGTTCTCGGACCACTGATACTCCAGAAGAGTCTTGTGCCATCTACAAGTTAGTGATTTAATAATTAGTTGTGCTGGCTGCAGCTTGGACTAAAGAAAATGCCAGTCACTCACTTCACCATCATCAGTGGTGGCATCTGGAATCCCGTTCCATCTGTACAGAGAGGCGATGTTGCTCAGCACGACAGGAGTGAAAAAACGCACTTTCTGGGTTTTACTAATTGCTTTGTTGAGCACAACCTTCAAAAAATACAAAAAGCAATAATAATTAATAAATACTAACAACAAAATTATAATTTTGTTTCATTTTTCGATGTACTTACTCTTGTCTTCAGTGTAGACAAAATCAAATTGACAGTAGACATCCTGTCCTCCTTCAGACCCGTACTCAAGATGTGTGGGAGGAGTTCTGAACGAAATAAAAAAAGTCACCAACACAAAAACTACTGGCTTTACCTATAGTTATGCCTGGACTAAAAATCAATTTTATGAATAAATTTGAATTTGTTGTTTAAAGTCCCACTCCAGTCATATTTTGATCTTTTCTCAAAGTATTCCCAGGGGTCTTTTAATTATGATTATGCCGTTTTGGGGCAAAAAAAAAACTGTCATTTTTTAGGACATAGTCTCTACAGAGCTGTTGGAGTTTATCAAAAAATCCTCTCTTCTGAGTTAGTCTGTGCAGATTTCCCATCATCCCTTTGTTTACACTCTTTCCTGCTAGCTTACAGCCCCTCACATTGACAACCTAACATTATCAACGCAGCAAAAATGGCTAGCAATATTAGAGCTATCCAGACAGAGTTTCCGATCAGACGAGGAAAACGAAGATGTACATGGATTTATTTGTCTGGAAGCGGATGCATCGGAATGGAGTGATGTTGTTGACTGTAGTTTATTTGTAACGACAAGTTTTTTTTCAAAAATAATTTTTTCACCAGATCCCAATTCACCATTATTTGAAGAAAGAAATACTCCTTAATTTTCTTAGTCTAAATCCTCAATCATAAGAAAAATGCAACAAGAACATATTAAAAACACAATTTTCATTGAATGGGTCTTTAAGATTTGTTTTTTGCAAAAATCTGATCTTATTGTCCCAAAATTCTTCTTTTTGGGCTTGTTTGAGGTAAAGTTAGTCTATCTGTTGCTTGCTACACACAAACATTAAAATGGCATCTAGCAAAAAGTAGTTTGTTTCCAAAACAGGAACATTTTATTAATTCCTATTAAAGTGTTCAACTCACTGGACTCTACATTGAAAGAAACTACAAGCATAGCTGCATTCAAAATAATGCTTAAAGATGGGATACTAGAAAAATACAGGCAGGAAAATTAATTTGGACAATACACAAATGAAAGCCATAGACTGAGATGGGTTAGGGAGGGGGTAGAAATATAAAGTTTTGATATATTTGTTGTTTAAAATATTACTTTTTTGCTTAAGAAAAAATAACAGATTATATATGAATATTTTCTTCATTCTGTTACAATTGTTCAAGTCTAAAAAAGGGCTAATGTATGCTTCCTTGTGAAAAAAAATGGCATGAACAACAAACCATAAAAAAAAAAAAATTTGAAGTGACAAACCCCTCAATGCAAAACCCGTTGGAAGGCTGTTGTTTACAAAAGTGGGAGACCGATGAATTTGTTTGACTGTCTGAAACATAGATCTGTGCAAGTAGTATTTCCCTTACGAGATGCTGATATTAACAGTAGGTCACAAAAGATATTTAACAAACATTTTTAAAGCTTGTTTTTAGTTGCACTTTGTTTTCACACCAATTCCCAAAGGAGACTGAATATATCATTGTTATTTGTTTTTACTTTTTTAAAGTTAAGGGAGAGAGAAAAATGTTAATTATAATCTTTAGTCAATTTTGGTGTGAAAAAATGTTTTCTTAGACTATATTGTCCAGCCCTACCTGTAATCTACACATAATTCTTACCTTTAACTTCTAATATTTGCCCAATGATTGCACCATCTCCTGACACCAGAAAGGACAGAACAAACTGAATGAAAGCCAGGCGGACATCAGGTCTCCCCTGCAGAAACATATGGAGGAGACACCATTAATATTACAATGTCTATAAAAAACATTCAACAATAAAAAACTAAATCACACCATTTTATCCTTTCTCTTTTCCAGTCCTGACAAAGCCTTTATATGAATGTGACTGAAGACTTCTCGAGCAGCTTCCACACCCTGGGACACCATGGCGGACAGTAGATTGAGGCAATGACGAACAAATCTGCAGCAGCAAAACATTTTTAAAACTACAGCAGTTAATATGAGGGGATGCAAATACTGAGCCTTTCTGGAGCACTCACCTATGATTCGCTGAGTGCAGAGACCCTTGCAGAAGTTTCATGTGATTAGCAACCATCTTTTTCACGATCCCATTGCCAACCATGTTGAAATGGGAGAGGTCAGTGGCTGTCCGCAAGAGAATCACTTCCAGGCTCTCAAAAACCAGCATGGTCTGGGGAAAGGACAGATTGTGGCAGGTTATATGACAGAAAACAGCGTAGACACCAGTTCAGTAAACTAACCTACCTCATTTTCTGTGTGCTTCTCCCCTTCCAGCAGCTGAAATATCTCTGCACACTCCATTGATATTTTAATAAACCCCTCAACCACATCATACAGATCTGGACAGGGCAGCTTCCTCGCAATTGACACGAATTTCTCCAGGCCTGTTAACAATCATTAAAGCAAACTCGTTTATAGAACTTTGTGTGTAAAACATATGCATATATAAATATTAATATTGTTTTAAATTACCCTTCACAGTAGTGGTAGGGTTCTTCAGCATGGCTTTGAATTCAGCCCCATTAAACTCAGGGGTTTTCTCTTTTTTAACCGGAACGGCAGACTTTGCTGACGCACCGGCACGACGCTTTCCCGACATTGTTGATATAAGCAAAATAAACAAGACTAAAAACTGTTTTAGGAAATTTATCTTATTTTTTTCCCGGTCATAACGGTTTAATGACTGCGACCCACGTTTCAGCGGTGTAAACAGTCGGAATTTCCGTTCAAATGATCCTTCCCACTTAAACATTTGCTACCGAATTTTAGTTCCGCATCCACCGGCACGTCAAACATTTAGTTACGATTATGACAATTACCCAAATTAAAGGATATAATTGTTCATATAAACTATTTTAATTTGAAAATACCAGCATCCTAAAATAATGTTTTCAAGAAGAAAAAAATATAACTTTTAGCGGTTTCATTCTTTTCTTCCTTTTTTCCCCCTTCCATAATCTTTTCAACAGCTCCTGTTTTTATTCTTCCCTCATAGTCAATGGAGGGGGGAGACTAAAATCTTTAGCAGACATAAAAAAAAGATATTTTGCCCAAACCGTGAAGGCATAGTTGTGGTTTAGGCTCGTCGCTTATTTACTTGAAGGGTATATGGATGCGGTTCTCTACCAAAATTGGCTTTTGACTGTAATTCTTTAAACAGACATGCACTGCATGCCATGTCGGAATCCAAAAGTTGCTTCAATTAAAGTGTTCAATTTTTGCATCAAGAAAACAGAAAAAAACTGATTGTGTTCACTATTTTAGTAAGCATATTATATTTAAGGTTTTACTGACTGACTTTTTACATCTGAATAAATTAAACATTAATTATTTGAAGGCTAGGGAAGAGAACACTTTTTTTTAAATCAATTTTTATTCAATACCTGCCTTTTGTTATGACGTTGTATTACCAACAGGGGTCGCCTTTGTCTGGTCTGAATATTAGAGTGTAGAAGGTTAGAGGAAATTAATTGTGAAAATGATTAGTTTAGAAGAAAGAGTCGATCAAACAGGAATGTTTAAAGCTAAATAAATTCTCCATTAAGTTTTTTTTTTTTTTTTTTTTACATAAACTTACATCAACATATAGTATTATTATAATAGCTAAATATGGAGCAGAATGGCATACAATGTTGTTATTTATTTTTTTATTTGGCAAAGCCTCAGGATGTACTACTACCAATGCTTGTTTAACATCCTTTGTCTAGTTGAGCCCAAAAATCTTTTATTGTCTGGAATGTTGCTTTGGATTCTTGAGATTTAATTATAGCTCACTGCTCAATATGCTATAAAACACATCTGTCCGCGGCTTAGAAACCACTAAAAACTACTTCAATGGCTTTTTGGAACAAGTGTCCTTAACAGTTAAAGTACAATGTGACACCAAAGACTTCCCACTGAGTCCATTCTTACATTTTTACAGTATAATTGCACAGTTTCTACTTAGCTGAAAGTGTTGTCTCACTCTCATTTCTTCCAATTTTTATTTCAAATTGTATCACCCCAGTTAGCTCATGTTATGGTCAAATCAGATAGATCTCATCTTTTTGATACTTTTGTAAAAAAGAATCAGTTCCAAAATAATGAACACATTTGATTTTGATTTACAACTGTGCTTTATTTTATTACAATTTCCATTCAAAATCAGCTTTATTTGCTTCTATAAAAATAATTGTCTTAATTAGTGATATAAACTGACATTTGACATTTTATTTATACAGTACATTTAAATATATATTAATTTTCAAAATAAAAGCCAATTTAACACACATCAATCACTTTTTAAAATCCAGCTCTATTTGTGACACACAGGCTTTATTGCCTGCAGAAAATTATATTTTTAATTGATACATATATGTTGTTAGTGTTATGCATAATGTGTAGTAGTGTCTTCAATCCTAAAATATTCCTAGATATGCGTTAAATGTGCAGTACAGCGGCCATAGTTTGATTTAAATCTTAGTTCAAAGTAACCAAACAGAGATTTCTTTCTTGTCAAACCAAAAAAAAAGTTTCACACTTCTGTATTTTCCCCCGTAACCACTAAAGATATCCTTTTTCTCAAAATATTGTTATTTTACAGATGACAACACAGCCACCGTCAGACCACTAGATAACAGAGGAAGTAAGGGTAGTAAATTTGCCCGATCCATAAAAACGTTGGGTTTATTCTTGCAGTTTTGGCCAAGTCTCCTCTTTTTCTTAAAATATCCTCCATGTGAACCAAAATGGTGGGTTTAACAACCCTGTCACCACTCTGACAGACTTGGTTAGGCCTTTATAGCTATGGGATGCAGGAGCAGCATGGTCAGCAGTTCAAAGAGGAACCAGCCACGTGTGATCAAGTCGGCAGAAAAAGCTGCTCCCTTTTTGAAGAAAAAGGGGGTTATTTATGACAGCATTCTCTTTCATGCCAGAGTGTGCTCAACCACTCAGAGCTGATATGGAAAAAGCATGTTGAACCTGAACCAATTACTATAACACAGACGGTGGCTTGAAGGCATTTGTTTTGAATATTTCTATACATTTCTTTTTAAAGTATATGTCAGTTTGTACCCCTTTCTTCCATCTTCCACCTAGATTTTTATTGCCATAGTTAAAAGACTATAAGAATTTTTATTTTTGTACCACTAGATACACTACTTGGCACAATTTGACCCAAATTTTGTTTTTCGATTTGTAACAGAACTCAGAACCTAGTATATTTTTTTGGTCCTCCTTTAGGTTTCAACTGTGTAATGTCAACAGACTCTTGCACACTGATTGGCCAAGAAATTCTGAGTGGATGCTCAACCCATAGCCTTCTAAAAAAAAAAAAAAAACACCTTACAATTTTTTTTATACTCATCAATAAATATTGGGCTATTGAGACATGTACAATGACTATTACCAACAAAATGTCATTAGCTGTAGTAGGCCTCTTAAACTATACCTTAGTCTGGGGGTCTGCAATCTGAGGCTCTGGAGTCACATGTGGCTCTTTTATTCACCCATTCCTCTCTTTTATTTAGCTTTGTAGAAAACTTCTGATTTAACTAATTAATTAACAAATTAATTAAATAAATTATGTTTAGATTTTTGACAGTCAAATGTGTCTAAAAGTTTAAAATGATACTTAAAGGTTTAATCTACAGAATGGTTTATAATCAGATTGACGTTATCTTGTTGTATTTACATGGATAGATCTCAAAATAATTTGGATTCTACACTAATGTTGTCATGTTTGTACTCACTACTAAAATAAGAAAAATGATGAAGGAACACAAAAGTCCTAACAATGGAAAATCTAATGTTTCTTGCATTTTTAATTAAAGTAAATCTGCGGCAGCTGGAGGATCTGATTAAACAAAAGATGTGTTTTATTTTGAAAGGAACCTGAATTTGCTATTGTTAAAAGTGAAAGAAGTTAAATTTGCTGTGTATACAAAAACTCAATTGTCGGGAAAATTTCAAAGCTATACTTTATAAATAAATTGCTTGGCCACAAAAATATAGTTATAACTTTGAGGTGAAACTTTGCGGCTATTGCTGAGTTTCAGTTCATGTGAACCTGAACTAAATGGTTCTTCAGCGTTAAAGGTTGCTGACCCCTGCTTTACTCACATGCACCCATTCGGGGGTTTATCCGCAGACAACCAAAACCTGCAGCGTCCGTATGGGTGCTACCCATTTTATGGGTGGTCCAGGCCTGTAGAGGGTTATAAACAGGTGCGGCTGAATCTTAAAGGTAAATGGCGTATTCTTGTATAGTGCCCTTCTACCTTCCTTGAAGGCCCAAAGCACTTTACAATCCCATTCACACATTTACACTCAAATGGAAGCCCCGCTGCCGAACACTGTTGCCAACCTTCCACCAGAGGCAAGGTGGGGGTCAGTGTCTTGCCCAAGACACCTCGTCGCATGGATGGGCAAGGGGTGAATCGAACCTGAAATCTTTTGACTACTGCCCCACCACTGCGGAAGGGCGTAGGTCCGTGTGCCTTGCAGTTTCCTTGAGGCTTGTGCGGCCATGTCATGAAATTGGAACGTTCAATAATTGTGTGTCTGTATCGTGAAATGTTTGCGAGAATAATATAAGTTATACACACCTGTGACATACATGGGATGATGTTGTACGGTAAACTTACACGACACTTTAATAGTGAGGTGCACGTACTGTTAAAAAGTCCCACTAGTTGTCACACACCTAGGTGTGTGAAATTTGTTCTCCGCATCTGACCCATCCCCTAAGGGAGCGGTGAGCTGCAGACACAGCCGCGCTCGGGAACCATTTGGTGGTTTAACCCCCCAATCCAACTCCTTAATGCTGAGGGCCAAGCAGGGAGGCACTGGGTCCCATTTTACAGTCTTTGGTATGACTCAGCCTGGACTTGAACCCATGACCTTCCAATCTCAGGGCGGACACTCTTCCACAAGGCCACTGAGCTGGTTACTGCTCCTCACTGACCTCATGCAAATGCTGCACGCTCAGGGTATGCACGTGATACGGAGTGTCCCTACATGTTCACTCGATTACGACCTGTCAAGTGCAGCAGTATGAACATTTTTGTTCTACAGGCTCACCAAGTGGTCTACGATCTTGAATTTTTGTACTGGTCACACCAGGTTTGCCCTTTTTTTTTTTTGCTCCCAGACAGTATGTATCCACCCTTAAGAGCAGCTGTAACTAAGGCATCACCTCCTGCTTGAGACTGTGTTGTTTTCTGCTCCTGTAACTTTGCGGGTTTTCCTCTTGAATATTGTGTGAGGAAAGAGGTCTCAGATGCATTGACATTCAATAACTTTAATGTCCTCCATTGTTTACGAGTCTAATAGCAGTCATCTGTAAGTCCTGTCACAACTACTTTCTGCTTTACAAAAAAAACAAAGAAAGACTATTCATTCATCGATCTACTTGTTCAATCTTTCTGGTTCAACACTGAAACCAGCATTCAGTTACATTCTGGCAACAGACTGTCATCAAATTCAAAATCTGTGGGTCATGAGATGTAGAGTCACACTGAGGGCAAAGAAAGCAATCGTCACAAGCAAAACCAGCCTGTGAAATTTTAAAGGATATAAATCTTTGCTTTGGTAGGTCAACAGCCAATGAAAACGAAAACCATCCTTTTGATGAATAGAACAAAACCATCTCATTCATATGAATGGCAGGGTCACATTGAGGATAACCCCCCATAAACTTTGCTCCTGATCTTATTTTTCCATTATACCTGTGCCAAAGATGTTGTTTTAATGTAGTGCAGACAGAAAGAGACCAGCCTAACAAAGGAAAGGGAATAGAAAACACTGAGTAATATCCACCATAGTGTTTTTCTAATCATCACAGGGAGTCTGCAGGGGCGGAAGACTCTGTCCAGACCATGTCAGGTCTGGTATTAATATCAGAGCCACTGCATGAATATGTCAACCCTGCAATTACTCTGTGGGTGTCCACATTTCTTTGCATCTTCACTGTTGCATCCTCAGAGCAAACAGAAAAAGGTGACATAAGAGACTTGTCTGATAAAGTCAGTGAAAAAACATACTTCAGCCACAAAGTCTTCCTTCACCCTTAAAAAAACACAATATTTTTTATTTTCTATAACTGTTACTATTTTTTTTTGGCAAAAAACAAATGATCTTTTTCCCCCCAAAATAAGAAATAACTCTTAATAGGGGTTCACGTCCTTTCAAAACAAGACACTCACATGGAATCATCACATTAAAAAAAATGTATGCAGTTTATATTTCTGTTTGTGATGCATCTCTGCCAGAGATTTGTAAGCCAAATTAACCAAAATTGAATTGAAGCTAATTAAGTGAGACTCATTTAATTTTTGATAAATAAATATTCTGCTTAAAAATACCAAATCCACTTTACAATCCAATGCGCCTTAATTATGAATTCTCCAACTGATTTTCTCTGGTAAAAGGCACTGAGAAATTTGTCAAAATGTTTTAGTTTGACTTTGGCAAACTCTGAGAACAGCTTGATGGAAGTTGGTACTGTGTAGCCGCATTATACTGGGGTACTGTGTTTTTAGATTTAAAGTCAGGGTCTAGCCCTAGTCAGAGGTTTAAATTTACAGTACTAGTCCAGTCCATGCCTTTTCTTGAATTCTAGAGTATAGTCAGAGGTTTAAATTTAAAGTTAGAGTTCTAGTATTCTAGTCAGTGTTTTAAATTTAAAGTCAGGGTTCTATAATTCTAGTCAGAGCTTAAAATTTCAAGTCAGAGTTCTAGAATTCTAGTCAGAGTTTTAAATTTGAGGTCAGAGTTCTAGAATCCACTACAGAGGTTTAAATTTAAAGCCAGAGTTCTAGAATTCTAGTCAGAGGTTTAAATTTAAAGTCAGGGTTCTAGAATTCCTGTCAGATGTTTAAATTTAAAGTCAGGGTTCTAGAATTCTAGTCAGAGGTTTAAATTTAAAGTCAGGGTTCTAGAATTCTAGTCAGAGTTTTAAATTTAAAGTCAGGGTTCTAGAATTCTAGTCAGAGGTTTAAATTTAAAGTCAGGGTTCTAGAATTCTAATCAGAGTTTTAAATTTAAAGTCAGAGTTCTAGAATTCTAGTCAGAGGTTTAAATTTAAAGTCAGGGTTCTAGAATTCTAGTCAGAGGTTTAAATTTAAAGTCAGGGTTCTAGAATTCTAGTCAGGTTTAAATTTAAAGTCAGAGTTCTAGAATCCTCTTCAGAGGTTTAAATTTAAAGTCAGGGTTCTAGAATTCTAGTCAGGTTTAAATTTAAAGTCAGGGTTCTAGAATTCTAATCAGAGTTTTAAATTTAAAGTCAGAGTTCTAGAATTCTAGTCAGAGGTTTAAATTTAAAGTCAGAGTTCTAGAATTCTAATCAGAGTTTTAAATTTAAAGTCAGAGTTCTAGAATTCTAGTCAGAGGTTTAAATTTAAAGTCAGAGTTCTAGAATTCTATTTAGAGTTTTAAATTTAAAGTCAGAGTTCTAGAATTCTAGTCAGAGGTTTAAATTTAAAGTCAGGGTTCTAGAATTCTAGTCAAAGGTTTAAATTTGAAGTCAGGGTTCTAGAATTCTAGTCAGAAGTTTAAATTTAAAGTCAGAATTCTAGAATTCTAGTCAAAGGTTTAAATTTGAAGTCAGGGTTCTAGAATTCTAGTCAGAAGTTTAAATTTAAAGTCAGAGTTCTAGAATCCTCTTCAGAGGTTTAAATTTAAAGTCAGGTTCTAGAATTTTAGTCAGAGGTTTAAATTTAAAGTCAGAGTTCTAGAATTCTAGTCAGAGGTTTAAATTTAAAGTCAGGGTTCTAGAATTCTAGTCAGAGGTTTAAATTTAAAGTCAGAGTTCTAGAATTCTAGTCAAAGGTTTAAATTTGAAGTCAGGGTTCTAGAATTCTAGTCAGAAGTTTAAATTTAAAGTCAGAGTTCTAGAATCCTCTTCAGAGGTTTAAATTTAAAGTCAGGGTTCTAGAATTTTAGTCAGAGGTTTAAATTTAAAGTCAGAGTTCTAGAATTCTAGTCAGGTTTAAATTTAAAGTCAGAGTTCTAGAATTCTAGTCAGAGGTTTAAATTTAAAGTCAGGGTTCTAGAATTATAGTCAGAGGTTTAAATTTAAAGTCAGAGTTCTAGAATTCTAATCAGAGTTTTAAATTTAAAGTCAGAGTTCTAGAATTCTAGTCAGAGGTTTAAATTTAAAGTCAGAGTTCTAGTATTCTAGTCAGTGTTTTAAATTTCAAGTCAGAGTTCTAGAATTCTAGTCAGAGTTTTAAATTTGAGGTCAGAGTTCTAGAATCCACTACAGAGGTTTAAATTTAAAGCCAGAGTTCTAGAATTCTAGTCAGAGGTTTAAATTTAAAGTCAGGGTTCTAGAATTCCTGTCAGATGTTTAAATTTAAAGTCAGGGTTCTAGAATTCTAGTCAGAGGTTTAAATTTAAAGTCAGGGTTCTAGAATTCTAGTCAGAGTTTTAAATTTAAAGTCAGGGTTCTAGAATTCTAGTCAGAGGTTTAAATTTAAAGTCAGGGTTCTAGAATTCTAATCAGAGTTTTAAATTTAAAGTCAGAGTTCTAGAATTCTAGTCAGAGGTTTAAATTTAAAGTCAGGGTTCTAGAATTCTAGTCAGAGGTTTAAATTTAAAGTCAGGGTTCTAGAATTCTAGTCAGGTTTAAATTTAAAGTCAATGTTCTAGAATTCTAATCAGAGTTTTAAATTTAAAGTCAGAGTTCTAGAATTCTAGTCAGAGGTTTAAATTTAAAGTCAGAGTTCTAGAATTCTAATCAGAGGTTTAAATTTAAAGCCAGAGTTCTAGAATTCTAGTCAGAGGTTTAAATTTAAAGTCAGGGTTCTAGAATTCCTGTCAGATGTTTAAATTTAAAGTCAGGGTTCTAGAATTCTAGTCAGAGGTTTAAATTTAAAGTCAGGGTTCTAGAATTCTAGTCAGAGTTTTAAATTTAAAGTCAGGTTCTAGAATTCTAGTCAGAGGTTTAAATTTAAAGTCAGGGTTCTAGAATTCTAATCAGAGTTTTAAATTTAAAGTCAGAGTTCTAGAATTCTAGTCAGAGGTTTAAATTTAAAGTCAGGGTTCTAGAATTCTAGTCAGAGGTTTAAATTTAAAGTCAGGGTTCTAGAATTCTAGTCAGGTTTAAATTTAAAGTCAGAGTTCTAGAATCCTCTTCAGAGGTTTAAATTTAAAGTCAGGGTTCTAGAATTCTAGTCAGGTTTAAATTTAAAGTCAGGGTTCTAGAATTCTAATCAGAGTTTTAAATTTAAAGTCAGAGTTCTAGAATTCTAGTCAGAGGTTTAAATTTAAAGTCAGAGTTCTAGAATTCTAATCAGAGTTTTAAATTTAAAGTCAGAGTTCTAGAATTCTAGTCAGAGGTTTAAATTTAAAGTCAGAGTTCTAGAATTCTATTTAGAGTTTTAAATTTAAAGTCAGAGTTCTAGAATTCTAGTCAGAGGTTTAAATTTAAAGTCAGGGTTCTAGAATTCTAGTCAAAGGTTTAAATTTGAAGTCAGGGTTCTAGAATTCTAGTCAGAAGTTTAAATTTAAAGTCAGAATTCTAGAATTCTAGTCAAAGGTTTAAATTTGAAGTCAGGGTTCTAGAATTCTAGTCAGAAGTTTAAATTTAAAGTCAGAGTTCTAGAATCCTCTTCAGAGGTTTAAATTTAAAGTCAGGGTTCTAGAATTTTAGTCAGAGGTTTAAATTTAAAGTCAGAGTTCTAGAATTCTAGTCAGAGGTTTAAATTTAAAGTCAGGGTTCTAGAATTCTAGTCAGAGGTTTAAATTTAAAGTCAGAGTTCTAGAATCCTCTTCAGAGGTTTAAATTTAAAGTCAGGGTTCTAGAATTCTAGTCAGAGTTTAAATTTAAAGTCAGGGTTCTAGAATTCCAATCAGTGTTTTAATTTTAAAGTCAGGGGTTTTTAGAATTTAGTCAGTTTAAATTAAGTCAGAGTTCTAAAATTAAAGTCAGGGGAGGGAGTTCTAGAATTCTAGTCAGAGTTGTTGTTGGGCTTTTAAATTTGAAGTCAGATTTCTTCGTCTAGAATTCTAGTCAGAAGGTTTAAATTTAAAGTCAGGGTTCTAGAATTCTATCAACGGTTTAAAAAATTTAAAGTCAAGGGTTCTCTTCTAGAAATTTTAAGTAGTCAGAGTTTAAATTTAAATCAGAGTTCTTCCTAGAATTCTAGTCAACGATAGGTCTAAATCAATTTAAGTCTAGGGGTTTAGTTACCTAGAAATTCTAGTCAGAGTTTAAATTTAAAAGTCAGAGTTCTAGAATCCACTTCAGAGTTTTAAATTTAAAGTCAGGGTTCTAGAATTCTACTTCAGAGTTTTAAATTTAAAGTCAGAGTTCTAGAATTCTAATCAGAGTTTTAAATTTAAAGTCTGTGTTCTAAATTCTAGTCAGAGGTTTAAATTAAAGTCAGGGTTCTCTAGAATTCTAGTCAGAGGTTTAAATTTAAAGTCCAGGGTTCTAGAATTCTAGTCCAGAGGTTTAAAATTTTAAAAAGTCAGAGTTCTAGAATTCTAAGTCAGAGTTTTAAATTTAAAGTTCAGGGGTTCTAGAATTCTTCAGAGTAAAAGTCAAGAGAGGTTTAAATTTAAAGTCAGAGTTCTAGAATCCTCTTATCATTCTTCAGAGGTTTAATTTAAAGTCAGGGTTCTAGAATTCTAGTCAGAGTTTTAAATTTAAAGTCAGGGTTCTAGAATTCCAATCAGTGTTTAAATTTTAAAGTCAGGGTTCTAGAATTCTAGTCAGAGTTTTAAATTTAAAGTCAGGGTTCTAGAATTCTAGTCAGAGTTTAAAATTTAAAGTCAGACTTCTGGAATTCTAATCATAAAAGAGTTTTAAATTTAAAGTCAGGGTTCTAGAATTCTAGTCAGAGGTTTAAATTTAAAGTCAGAGTTCTAAAATTCCTGTCAGATGTTTAAATTTAAAGTCAGGGTTCTAGAATTCTAGTCAGAGGTTTAAATTTAAAGTCAGAGTTCTAGAATCCTCTTCAGAGTTTTAAATTTAAAGTCAGGGTTCTAGAATTCTAGTCAGAGGTTTAAATTTAAAGTCAGAGTTCTAGAATCCACTTCAGAGTTTTAAATTTAAAGTCAGGGTTCTAGAATTCCACTTCAGAGTTTTAAATTTAAAGTCAGAGTTCTGGAATTCTAATCAGAGTTTTAAATTTAAAGTCAGGGTTCTAGAATTCTAGTCAGAGGTTTAAATTTAAAGTCAGAGTTCTAGAATCCTCTTTAGAGGTTTAAATTTAAAGTCAGAGTTCTAGAATTCTAGTCAGAGGTTTAAATTTAAAGTCAGAGTTCTGGAATTCTAATCAGAGTTTTAAATTTAAAGTCAGGGTTCTAGAATTCTAGTCAGAGGTTTAAATTTAAAGTCAGGGTTCTAGAATTCTAGTCAGAGGTTTAAATTTAAAGTCAGGGTTCTATTATTCCAATCAGAGTTTTTAATTTTAAAGTCAGAGTTCTAGAATTCTAGTCAGAGTTTAAATTTAAAGTCAGGGTTCTAGAATTCTAATTCAGAGTTTTAAAATTTAAAGTCAGGGTTCTAGAATTCTAGTCAGAGGTTTTAAATTTAAAGTCAGAGTTCTAGAATCCAGTCAGAGTTTTAAATTTTAAAGTCAGGGTTCTAGAATTCCACTTCAGAGGTTTTAAATTTAAAGTCAGGGTTCTAGAATTCTAGTCAGAGTTTTAAATTTAAAGTCAGAGTTCTAAAATTCCTAGTCAGAGGTTTAAATTTAAAGTCAGGGTTTCTAGAATTCTAGTCAGAGTTTTAAATTTAAAGTCAGGGTTCTAGAATTCTAGTCAGAGGTTTAAATTTAAGTCAGAGTTCTAGAATTCTAGTCAGAGGTTTAAATTTAAAGTCAGGGTTCTAGAATTCTAGTCAGAGGTTTAAATTTAAAGTCAGGGTTCTAGAATTCTAGTCAGAGGTTTAAATTTAAAGTCAGAGTTCTAGAATCCTCTTCAGAGGTTTAAATTTAAAGTCAGGGTTCTAGAATTCTAATCAGAGTTTTAAATTTAAAGTCAGAGTTCTAGAATTCTAGTCAGAGGTTTAAATTTAAAGTCAGAGTTCTAGAATCCTCTTCAGAGGTTTAAAATTTAAGTCAGTAGTTCTAGAATCCACTTCAGAGGTTTAAATTTAAAGTCAGGGTTCTAGAATTCTAGTCAGAGGTTTTAATTTAAAGTCAGAGTTCTAGAATTCCTAATCAGAGTTTTAAAATTTAAGTCAGAGTTCTAGAATTCTAGTCGAAGGGGTTTAAATTTAAAGTCAGGGTTCTAGAATTCTATGTCAGAGGTTTAAATTTAAAGTCAGAGTTCTAGAATTCCTCTTTAGAGGTTTAAAATTTAAAGTCAGGGTTCTAGAATTCTAGTCAGAGTTTTAAATTTATTAAAAAGTCAGGGGTTTCTAGTTATTTCAATCAGTGTTTTAATTTTAAAGTCAGAAGTTTTCTAGTATTCTAGTCAGTGAGGTTTAATTTAAAGTAGGTTCTAGAATTCTAGTCAGAGTTTAAAATTTTAAAAGTCAGGGTTCTATATCAGAGGTTTAAATTTAAAGTCAGAGTTCTAGAATCCACTTCAGAGTTTTAAATTTAAAGTCAGGTTCTAGAATTCCACTTCAGAGTTTTAATTAAAGTCAGTTTCTAGAATTCTAATCAGAGTTTTAAATTTAAAGTCTGTGTTCTAAAATTCTAGTCAGAGGTTTAAATTTAAAGTCAGGGTTCTAGAATTCTAGTCAGAGTTTAAATTTAAAGTAGAGTTCTATGAATTCTAGTCAGAGGTTTAAATTTAAAGTCAGGGTTCTAGAATTCTAGTCAGAGGTTTAAATTTAAAGTCAGAGTTCTAGAATTCTAGTCAGAGGTTTAAATTTAAAGTCAGAGTTCTAGAATCCTCTTCAGAGGTTTAAATTTAAAGTCAGGGTTCTAGAATTCTAGTCAGAGTTTAAATTAAAGTCAGAGTTCTAGAATTCTAATCAGAGTTTTAAATTTAAATCAAGTTCTAGAATTCTAATCAGAGTTTTAAATTAAAGTCAGAGTTCTAGAATTCTAGTCAGAGGTTTAAATTTAAAGTCAGGTTCTAGAATTCTAGTCAGAGGTTTAAATTTAAGTCAGAGTTCTAGAATCCTCTTTAGAGGTTTAAATTTAAAGTCAGGGTTTAGAATTCTAGTCAGAGGTTTAAATTTAAAGTCAGGGTAATCATCATTCCAATCAGTGTTTTAATTTTAAAGTCAAGTTCTAGTATTCTAGTCAGAGGTTTAAATTTAAAGTCAGGTTCTAGAATTCTAGTCAGAGTTTTTAAATTTAAAGTCAGGTTCTAGAATTCTAGTCAAGTTTAAATTTAAAGTCAGAGTTCTAGAATCCACTTCAGAGTTTTAAATTTAAAGTCAGGGTTCTAGAATTCCACTTCAGAGTTTTAAATTTAAAGTCAGAGTTCTAGAATTCTAATCAGAGTTTTAAATTTAAAGTCTGTGTTCTAAAATTCTAGTCAGAGGTTTAAATTTAAAGTCAGGTTCTAGAATTCTAGTCAGAGTTTAAATTTAAAGTCAGAGTTCTAGATTCTTCAGAGGTTTAATTTAAGTTCAGGTTCTAGAATTCTAGTCAGAGGTTTAAATTTAAAGTCAGAGTCTCTAGAATTCTAGTCAGAGGTTTAAATTTAAAGTCAGAGTTCTAGAATCCTCTTCAGAGGTTTAATTTAAGTCAGGGTTCTAGAATTCTAGTCAGAGTTTAAATTTAAAGTCAGAGTTCTAGAATTCTAATCAGAGTTTTAAATTTAAAGTCAGAGTTCTAGAATTCTAGTCAGAGTTTAAATTAAAGTCAGAGTTCTAGAATCCTCTTCAGAGGTTTAAAATTTAAATCAGAGTTCTAGAATCCTCTTCAGAGGTTTAAAATTAAGTCAGGTTCTAGAATTCTAGTCAGAGGTTTAAATTAAAGTCAGATCTAGAATTCTAATCAGAGTTTTAAATTTAAAGTCAGAGTTCTAGAATTCTAGTCAGAGGTTTAAATTAAAAGTCAGGTCTAGAATTCTAGTCAGCAAAGTCAACAGAGTTTAAATTTAAAGTACTTCTTAGAATTCTAGTCCAGGTTAAATTTAAAGTCAGAGTCTAGAAACCTCTTCAGAGGTTAAATTTAAAGTCAGGGTTCTAGAATTCTAATCAGTGTTTTAATTTAAAGTCAGAGTTCTAGAATTCTAGTCAGAGTTTTAAAATTTAAAGTCAGAGTTCTAGAATTCTAAGTCAGAGGTTCAAATTTAAAAGTCAGGTTTCTAAATCTAGTCGGAGTTTTAAATTTAAAGTCAGGGTTCTAGAATTCTAGTCAGAGTTTTAATTTAAAGTCAGTTCTCTAAATTCCAATCAGTGTTTTAATTCTAAAGTCAGGTTCTAGAATTCTACGTCAGAGTTTTAAATTTAAAGTCAGGGTTCTAGAATTCTAGTCAGAGGTTTAAATTTGAAGTCAGAGTTCTAGAATTCTAGTCAGGGTTTAAATTTAAAGTCAGAGTTCTGGATTTCTAATCACAGTTTTAAATTTAAAGTCAGGGTTCTAGAATTATCAGAGTTTTAAATTTAAAGTCAGAGTTCTAGAATCCTCTTTAGAGGTTTAAATTTAAAGTCAGGTTCTAGAATCTAGTCAGAGTTTAAATTTAAGTCAGGGTTCTATATTATTCCAATCAGAGTTTTAAATTTTAAAG
The DNA here is from genome assembly GCA_003999625.1 of Oryzias javanicus. Taxonomy (NCBI): domain Eukaryota; kingdom Metazoa; phylum Chordata; class Actinopteri; order Beloniformes; family Adrianichthyidae; genus Oryzias; species Oryzias javanicus. The sequence goes on along the minus strand of CM012449.1, from coordinate 28,005,787 downwards.
TCAGAGTTCTAGTATTAGTCAGAGGTTTAAATTAAAGTCAGGTTCTAGAATTCTATCAGATTTAATTTAAAGTCAGGTTCTAGAATTCTAGTCAGAGTTTTAAATTTAAGTCAGAGTTCTAGAATCCACTTCAGATTTTTAAATTTAAATCAGGTTCTAGAATTCCACTTCAGAGTTTTAAATTTAAAGTCAGAGTTCTAGAATTCTAATCAGAGTTTTAAATAAAGCTGTGTTCTAAATTCTAGTCAGAGTTTAAGTTTTAAATCAGAGTGTCTAAGAATCTAGTCAGAGTTTAAATTTAAAGTCAGTTCTAGAATTCTAGTCAGAGGTTTAAATTTAAAGTTAGGGTTCTAGAATTCTAGTCAGAGTTTTCAAATTTAAAGTCAGAGTTCTAGAATTCTATCTCAGATGTTTAAATTTAAAAGTCAGAGTTCTAGAATCTCTCTCAGAGGTTTAAATTTTAAAGTCAGCGGTTCTAGAATTCTAGTCAAGTGTTTAAAATTAAAGTCAGAGTTCTAGAATTCTAATCAGAGTTTTAAATTTAAAATCAGAGTTCCTAGAATTCTAATCAAGGTTTATATTTAAAGTCAGAGTTCTAGAATCCTCTTCAGAGTTTAATTTAAAGTCAGATTCTAGAATCCTCTTCAGAGTTTAAATTTAAAGTCAGCGTATCTAGAATTTCTAGTCAGAGGTTTTAAATTTAAAGTCAGATTCTAGAATTCTCAATCAGAGTTTTAAATTTAAAGTCAGAGTTCTAGAATTCTAGTCAGACGTTTAAATTTAAATCAGAGTTCTAGAATCCTCTTCAGAGGTTTAAATTTAAAGTCAGAGTTCTAGAATTCCTATCACAGTTAAATTTAAAGTCAGGTTCTAGAATTCTAGTCAGAGGTTTAAATTAAAGTCAGAGTTCTAGAATTCTAATCAGAGTTTTAAAATTTAAATCAGAGTTTCTAGAATTCTAGTCAGAGGTTTAAATTAAAGTCCAGTCTGTAGAAATTCCAATAGTGTTTTAATTTAAAGTCAGAGTTCTAGAATCCTCTTCAGAGTTTTAAATTTAAAGTCAGGTTCTAGAATCCAATCAGTGTTTTAATTCTAAAGTCAGGGTTCTAAATTCTAGTCAGACTTAAATTTAAAGTCAGGGTTCTAGAATTCTAGTCAGAGGTTTAAATTTAGTCAGAGTTCTAAATTCTAGTCAGAAGGTTTAAATTTAAAGTCAGTTCTGAATTCTAATCACAGTTTAAATTTAAAGTCAGGTTCTAGAATTCTAGTCAGAGTTTAAATTTAATCAGATTCTAGAATCCTGTTAGAGTTTACATTTAAAGTCAGGTTCTATTCTAGTCAAGGTTTAATTTAAATCAGGTTCTATTATTCCAATCAGTGTTTTAAATTTTAAAGTCAGATTTCTAGAATATTCTAGTCAGAGCTTTAAATTTAATCGGTCTAGAATTCTAGTCAGCAAGTTTTAAATTTAAGTCAGAGTTCTAGAATTCTATCAGAGGTTAAAATTAAAGTCAGAGTTCTAGAATTCCACTTCAGAGTTTTAAATTTAAAGTCAGGGTTCTAGAATTCCACTTCAGAGTTTTAAATTTAAAGTCAGAGTTCTAGAATTCTAATCAGAGTTTTAAATTTAAAGTCTGTGTTCTAAAATTCTAGTCAGAGGTTTAAATTTAAAGTCAGGGTTCTAGAATTCTAGTCAGAGTTTAAATTTAAAGTCAGAGTTCTAGAATTCTAGTCAGAGGTTTAAATTTAAAGTCAGGGTTCTAGAATTCTAGTCAGAGGTTTAAATTTAAAGTCAGAGTTCTAGAATTCTAGTCAGAGGTTTAAATTTAAAGTCAGAGTTCTAGAATCCTCTTCAGAGGTTTAAATTTAAAGTCAGGGTTCTAGAATTCTAGTCAGAGGTATAAATTTAAAGTCAGAGTTTCTAGAATTCTAATCAGAGTTTAAATTTAAAGTCAGAGTTCTAGAATTCTAGTCAGAGGTTTAAATTTAAAGTCAGAGTTCTAGAATCCTCTTCAGAGGTTTAAATTTAAAGTCAGAGTTCTAGAATCCTCTTCAGAGGTTTAAATTTAAAGTCAGGGTTCTAGAATCTAGTCAGAGGTTTAAATTAAAGTCAGAGTTCTAGAATTCTAATCAGAGTTTAAATTTAAAGTCAGAGTTCTAGAATTCTAGTCAGAGGTTTAAATTTAAAGTCAGAGTTCTAGAATCCTCTTCAGAGGTTTAAATTTAAAGTCAGGGTTCTAGAATTCTAGTCAGAGGTTTAAATTTAAGTCAGGGTGTAGAATTCCAATTAGTGTTTTAATTTTAAAGTCAGAGTTCTAGAATCCTCTTCAGAGGTTTAAAGTTTAAAGTCAGAGTTCTAGAATTCTATCAGAGTTTTAAATTTAAAGTCTGTGTTCTAGATTCTAGTTAGAGGTTTAAATTTAAAGTCAGAGTTCTAGAATTCTAGTCAGAGGTTTAAATTTAAAGTCAGAGTTCTAGAATTCTAGTCAGAGTTTAAATTTAAAGTCAGAGTTCTAGAATCCTCTTCAGAGGTTTAAAGTTAAAGTCAGAGTTCTAGAATTCTAATCAGATTTTAAATTTAAAGTCAGGGTTCTAGAATTCTAGTCAGAGTTTAAATTTAAAGTCAGAGTTCTAGAATCCACTTCAGAGTTTTAAATTTAAAGTCAGGTTCTAGAATTCCACATCAGAGGTTTAAATTTAAAAAGTCAGGTTCTAGTATCTAGTCAGAGTTTTAAATTTCAAGTCAGAGTTCTAGAAATCTACTCAGAGGTTTAAATTTAAAGTCAGGGTTCTAGAATTCTGTCAGAGGTTTAAATTTTAAAGTCAGAGTTCTAGAATTCTAATTCAGAGTTTAAATTTAAAGTCAGAGTTCTATATTTCTAGTCAGAGGTTTAAATTTAAAAGTCAGAGTTCTAGTAGATTCTAGTTCAGTTTGTTTTATAATTTAAAGTCAGGGTTCTATAATTCCTAGTCAGAGCTTAAAATTTCAAGTCAGAGTTCTAGAATTCTAAGTCAGAGTTTTAAATTTGAGGTCAGAGTTCTATGAATCCATTACAGAGGTTTAATTTAAATGCCAGAGTTTCAGAATTCTAATCAGAAGGTTAATTTAAAGCCAGAGTTCTAGAATTCA